>OX387270.1:43458355-44708355 GCA_947562075.1 Orthosia gracilis
TTAAGGTCCAGAAGTAAGTATGGACGTAAAAACCAAGTTTGCATTTAAATCTAATACCTTTAAACGAGCAATTCTTGTATATATGTATGTATTTATTTTATTTTGTTAAGCACAGCAAAAGTACAAGTGCTTAAAACCATCCAAAAAAGAATACATTTAAATTCAAAATTACATAACAGTCATATAGATTATAGGTATGCTTTACATTTACAAAATTCATAATTAAGATTAAGTATTTTTTTGAGTCAAACTCTTAATGCTCATCACTTAATAGGGAGTGTCTGAATATTATGAACTTCCTTGATAAGACATCAATAGAACTATCCAAAGAGATGGACCTTTCACTGCACAGCCTTGCCATGCGTGTAAGGGAATGGTGGTGTCATGTTTATATATCCTAATATAAATATATTATATATATATATATTATATTATATAAATAATAATTAATTAAATATAATAATTAGTTAATTAATTATATTAATCTGAATCTCGGAAGCGGCTCCAACGATTTTCATGAAATTTAGTATGCAGGGGGTTTCGGGGGCGATAAATCGATCTAGCTAGGTTTCAATTTCAGAAAACGTCGTTTTCGCTATTTTCATTTTCATCATTATTCTCGGTCGCCCAGGTACTTATATTTAATATCATAAAGCACTGACATTCATTGACCCGTAACTCATATTTGCCATAACTAATCTAAGGTATCACAAAATATTTACAACAATAATATAATTGGATTGTCGAAATAAAAAAATGTCGATTATTTTAATGTATTTTGAAATTTTACATATTATCATAAATTATATAGTAGTTGCGAAAAACTCTTGAATATTTTTTTCAATTAATTATTAGCAATTGAAAATCGATAAAATTTTAAAAAGAACCACATGTCTATGAACGCGCCACGAATAGGGTAACGGGTATTGTGCAAATCACATTTATTGGAGAGTATTTTTGTAGTATTCGTAAATAATATTACAAACCAAGCACGATAACGTTAAGGTTCGATATTTTTGATATATTCATCAATATATTGGCGATAGTTACAAGATTAAATCGATTAAAAGTCAAAACATTGTATCAGCTGTGTGCTACAATGACCAGAAATGAACATTATGAAGTCACACAGGCTCGTGTTTATTCGGGAACTGTCAGTGTGTTTTCGGTACTGGATTCAATTTTTTTTTTTTATTTGGTATTACTTTGTAATTATAGCGAAAAAACACGGCCTTATACTTATATTTTTAATATCTAGAAAAAAAAATACATTTCCCTATTCAATCAGTATTTTAGGCCTACCGTTGAAATCTCTCTCTAATCTATTTAATAAATCCATTCACAAATATAAGTAAATTAATTCCCTTTGATAAATCTAGTAACTTATTGTTTTCAACAGGATATAAATTACAGATCTCCTTCTTTTCGAGTCGATGGAGATTTTACCCGTTGAATGCCATGCCATAATTACCCCAACATATAAAAATTCATTGTCTACCGTGGATTCACGTTTCAGACACTCAAGGGCTTAACCTAAGGGTTGCCCCCTTCATTTCAGTAGATAATAGATAATATAATACTAGCATACAGATACCTCATCTCATACAAAGAAACCGTGCCGACGTAACTAGCGGTTTTCGTCTGATAAAACCGATTATTTTTGGTTCATCGTTCGCATTCGGTTCCGTTCTATGGCGATAGATAGATGATGTTAGTAGCGTCTTGCAAGTAAAAGGGTTTACTCGGTGCATGAATATTTTTTTCTATAAATACAGAGAAGATTTGTTGTATTGTATTTTTTTTCACGGTTTTATAGTTTCATTGCACCAAAATGTGTTAAAATACAAACTTAAACAATCGAGTGGAATGCCTCAGACATTTAAAACTGCGCCATCTATTGGCATCAATTTTAAATGATCCGTTCAAATAATCTTTAAAATGTGAACTAAGAAACCAATATTTCATAATTCTTTGATTAGGAGAGTTGATTAAACAAGAACATACAATTCATTAACAACACGGTGCATGTCGCGCCATTTAGAGAGATTTATTTGAACAAAATTTTCTTTCTTAGCGCTGGGACCACGTGGTTCAGTCAAGTCGACAGTTTGGGCCCAGAAGCTGGCCACGTTAATATCGGTAAACCCAATAATAGGTACTATTATTATAAATTTACGATGCCTAATAAAAATAAACTGAAACCTTATAAATAAAGTACCTTCGGCACTTATAGTCAGCACCGGCGCCTTTTAGTAATTTAGTCCTAAAACTTAGTACATTCAGTGGGAATATTTAGATAACAAGTTTTTTTACGATAGTTAGTTTATTTGTTAAGTTTATAATTGAGAATAGAATATGTCAGCGGAATTTGAGGCTATAGTTTGACGAGATTTATTTTGGTATTGGCCTAGAAAATGTGTCTAACATTTCTTGATTGTGAGAAAGTTCTCGTAATAAATAGTAAAGTGCAGAAAGGTGTCAATATAATGCCCCTTCACTCTCAACTTCCTCCTGTCCTTATCGTCGGTTCTTCTTTCATACAATTTTATTTCTGTGTCCCTAGTGAAAAGGGATCTAATTCCAAAAATGCGACTTTTCAGGAGACGCAAAAACACTCTGCTCGCTTGAAATTGCGTGTTTGTCCTCGTGTGACATTTAAACCGTTACCAAATGATATACATGTGATATTTTTTATAGTTTAACAATTTATGCTCTTTATTATATTTGACTTATTTAAAGTGAAATAGTTTTCAAGATAGTGACTTAAACAAACCACAAAATGAATTCCTTGAATACAATAAGTTTTATCCCTACTCCCATAAGTCAAACGTTAAATCACACAAGTGATTAGGAATGATTTTTATAAAAAAAAATATATTTTCCTTTCATTTGGTTAAAACGGATTTATGTCTAAAAATATCATTACTCACTAAACCATTTTTAAGGATCAGGTGTTGTTGTATTGAAAAACATCAGCCAAATAAAAAGTGGGAAAACAGTAAATAAAATTTTATGTTTCCGTTTAAAAGAATAGAAAAGTACTTGAAATCGAACTTTGTAGTTTTTTTTTATGTCAGTCGGACACTTTTACACAGAGTAACTTCATTTTTATTTTCAGAGATAGCTTAGATCCGTTTTCACCAATCGATAGGGCATTTTTTTCTGATTACTTTGGTATTTTCGACAAAATCGGACTTATACCTTTTCACTAGAGCTTAGATTTGCAGTCACCATAATAGTTATTTCTTTCTAACCAAATCATCCTTCACAATCTATCCATCGTTTCTAAGGACTTCGAACCTTATTAATAAGTACGTGCATACTGTAAAATTTCATTATACCGCCCTACAGTCGGAACACTAAATAATTTGATCGCCATTTTCAATATCACAACCGAAAGACTGCTGAACATAGACCTTCCTTATTCATTACCAAACCGACCATTCCTGCGCTTCTCTTCCAGGAAATTCGCCCGACCTTCACCGGGTCGTCGGTCATAATTGGGTAAATTAATTTTAAACGTAATTATCAACTTATTGTTTTCGTTCACTGACTAGTAACCCTCAGCCTAAAGTAGCCCTAAATAGCTTTGATCCTTAAACTGGTTGCTTTTAGGATAATTGAAAACAAATCTATACGGCAATCAAATCCAGCGAGCGTTTAATTATACCTTATTGGTTCTTAGAGCCTTATTTACAAATTATAATATTCTGAAAGCTAATATTTTCTCATGATATTTAATTCAAATTTACACTTTACCTTTAAACTCCATAAAAGATAGCCAATCCCCTAAAAATCGAAGATTAAAAAAAATACTTACTCGTCTCTAGATAGCTGAGCATAGGTTCCTGACCAACTCAAGAAAATCATTATTGAGTTTATCTTCTCGGACTTTTCAGTTTCAGCCCTGGAATCTAGATTTGCGCCCGATTTATGAAAATAGGCCCCCATGGCCCCCATTACATTTTAATCACGAATTACTTGTTTCTTTACAATAAGTAATTTTCTCCACTCGACTCAACCTCGACACAAGCTAAAATGAAATTGACCGTTGCAGCTTGTTATGACAGTAATCGAAGAGTTTTTACACAGACAGACTACGGTCTGTGCAAAAAAAAGAAAAAATAAAAGAAAAATATTAAAATAGTAAAATAAACTTCCTCCATTCTTCTTGACTACTGTCAAAGTGGATGGTCAAAATAGTTTACAATGAAGGAATTAAGTATGGATTTTGATACACCTCAGTCTACAAATTCGGCTTAATCAAGCGTGTTATAATGAAATAATGGGCTTTCAAAAGACAAACAATTGCGTCGAGTAGATTAAACCATAAGATCCATAGTTTCTTAGTAATAATTACCATAGGGTGCGTGAAGTTTGCCTCCTTCCGGGATATCATCTCCTTTGCCGATGTTCACACACGTACAACGGAGTAATTAGATAATATACTCTAATTGGTGGTTTGAATGATGTCCGGAGGGTTAGGCTTCGCCAGAAATGTTAAGCAAGTTAGTTGGGTTATTCTGAGATATTTCTTATTGAATTAAGTGGAGAAATACGTGTCGTTTGTTGATTAAAAACCGTTAGGTGTGTTTAGATGATACGTTCTGGTCAATAAATAATAATAGATATAGGTTGCGGGGATCCGCTGGATGCGACGCATAGAACCAATCAATGTGGCGACGCTTGGGAGAGGCCTATGTCCAGCAGTGGAAGTCTTTCGGCTGATATGATGATGATGATTCTTGTCAATGAATCTGCCTAAGCTTGCCAGCTGCATCTGATTGGATTGTAGTCTATGCAGATGCAGCTGACTACCAGTTTTTATTTTAATAATAATAAAATTCTAGTCAGTTCTGTATAAAATATTGTTTTGAAAATACAAATAGTTTGTCACTTAAAAACAAAGGCGAATTCTGATAAATCACATATTTTACTTTTACCCTCAATTTTTGTGATATAAGATTAATAAATACTTCTAACAAAATTTATAACACTTCAATAGAAAAATAAATAAAATTATCGGTAAACTTATATTGCATCTTTCTTGCATCCATTTTCTCTAGCCCTTCTCCGCAATCACAGCACTGTCAGCTTTTTCAAGAGATTGCACAAAAACTAATCTGCAGATTCCATCGCCTTAATCCGATACAATGTTTCAAGAAATAACATTTAGTTTCACACAAAAGTGAGCAATAATAGGATCCAATCAAGAAAGAAAACTCAATTTTAAGGGTGTCTCGGAGAAGATTAAATTATCTTTTTATTTCTTTTTCGTGTAGTCTTTCGAGAGATATTTTTTTTTACGTGTTAATGTTAGGGTTTGAATGAAAGAAGAAATAAATGAGAGTATTAAAGTGCTCGACATATGTGTTTGATATTGCCTTATCTACATTTATGTACTTACATAAATCAATTTTATCGGAGTAAATGAGACATACTTAAGAAGAATATTTCATTTATTTCAAAACGAATTGAAAGCTCTATTCGATCCATTACACAGAAGAACTAATTTCACATTTACATTTGATTCAAACGGCACACGATTCAGAATATATCTTCATAGATTACTAAGATTAATCAAATGCATCTGGCATTTTATCTCAGGATATTAATAGACGAGCAAAAATGCCAAACGTCAATGTCTGTATGCAAACGTGAATATAGAATAAGCACGTATGACATAGGTATTCATGCAGGTGAACGTTGGATGCCTAGAGAATGGAACCTATAATGAATTCTCGTGAAGGTGTGGCGATAATATATATGGTTAAGAAATTAGTGCATTACAATGTTTTGTTTTGCCATAGTGATTTAAAGAAAGAATAAGGAAAGAAAAATATTTATTTGTGACCCACACAGAGGACACTCGTTAAGCAAAACACAAAAGATAATAAAAAATTAAAGTAAATAACCCCGTGCGAGACCACATTAACAACGATTTGAGTTTGAGTCTTCGTGGTGAAAGAATTAGTGATCTAGACTATGCATTAGCTAGTTCTAGCTGTTAAGCATGCGATGGGTGTTTAGTATCGCAATCCAATATTTTTAACGACATTCAAGATTATGTTTTTTAACTATTGACACAACAGAAGAAAAAGAAGCATATAGGTAACATAGCACGCATTTCTCGTTTGTTACCAAACGCGACTAGCAAAAAACCGCGTTCAGGGTCGGTCCGTGTCATATCTGCTAATTAAAATTAACACTGACAGCTCTTGAAACTGCAGGTCCTATTAACTACAATTTTAATAGCCAAATTGCTGAAAGCGATTTTTTTCTTTTTATAGTGTGAACTTTGAAGTTAACTTACTTGTTTTTTTATAGAATATAAAAACCAACCCTGACACTGTGACTTGAGAGTGGAGACTTGCTACGATGCATAAAAACAAAAGAATTCCTAATGAGCGGTTCACTAATGATCCAGTTGCAGTACCTATTGTAAAACTAAGATAATCAATTTGAACTTAGAAATTGATTGCAGCATCACTCTTGTAAGTTCGAAAAGCTAAAATACTCGTATATTAAGTGTTTCAACTATCTTAAGGTTACTCTAGTCGGTCATTCGTCTAGCGATTACCCCACTGTTTGATGATGTACGTTCAAAATAAAAAATGATATCAATTTGTCTCATCATTGTCTAGCCCTGTATGGAAAAAAAAAGTAAAAAATAAAATATTTGAAAGTTATGAGCGTCGAAAGTTCCATATATTTCAACACTAATTTTAACGCATCTTTGGGCGGAAATAAATACCATAAGAAGAAGGAAAATTACAAAACGGTCTCCATACAGGGATAGATTAGTAATTCAATAATGCAAATAATTTTATTTTGAAAATATACTCTCAAAGGTCTGTTTATAAAATTTCGCGCGCTCGTTTTCATCCTAAATCATCATCCATTTCGATACAAATTTGCAAAAGTGCTAATTCGTACGCGAACTAGCTTCTTACTGCTCATCAGAGCATCTATCTCTTTCGCACGTGTTGTCGGATGAGATAGCATGCATTTTAACCTCGTGCATACAATAGTTCGTGCCGTCGACTAGGGGAACCTTAATTGTCACACTGCTTTCAACATCTCTTAAAGTTCACAAAGCCTTCTAAAAACAACTTTTCATATATTATACTTAACTGAGGTTTGCATCAATTCAGTCCAAAGTCGTATCATACTATCATCCTTTTAACCTATTTCTGACTGCACTTCACTTAGTATTCTGAAACTATCTTGTACTGGCTGATATTCATACAAAGGAATTTTACTGTCGTTGAAAAATCCAATTTGTCGTTTTATAAAGTAGATGAGATCTTGTGAAATATTTTAAAGTGGAGGTGTAAGATGGTGAATGTGATATGGAATGATTATTTGACTTGTAAGAATGGTTTGAATTTTACATGGATGTATGACTACTAACTATTTCTGTTAGAAATCTACGTTTATTCGTTGTACTGTTTGAGCTTTAAGATCACTGACCAATTCGTACACTGACTGGGCAGGTCTTAAATCTATGTGATTTTGTCTTGTGGTAATATCTGAACTGTAAAGAGACTACATAATCAGGCAGTTACCACTGGGCCACTAATGCATACACTGGTCAGAAAGAGACTGTTAATTTTGAACATTGTTTAGGTACTATTTCTTCTTAGAGTAGTCGGATAGGGATAGCTGATCTAATCTAGTTGTTCTTTAACAGTGCTGGTTTAAACCAATTTGCAGTTTTTTTTTTTTTAATAGTCTCTCACCTGATGGTAAGCGATGATGTGGTCGACGGTGAAGCAGGCTTGCCTAGATACTTCTAGGCAAGCCTGCCTGGGGTCTTTAAATCAAGAGTGAATAGGTTACTACCTATTCACTCTTGACTTAAAGACCCATAGATTGTAGCTATCAATAAAACACAGACTCCGGCAGGGAATTCCACTCCTTAGCTGATAAATAAATAATAAATAATTATGTACTGCTTATAATATATTGCACATAATGCGCATTTGCATCCGTTATACGATTTATGCAGGTCATCTGAACGAGCTAACCGCGCTCTCGGTTAGTTCCGCTATGCCCTAGTCCCGTTATGCTCGACTCGAAAAATACCTACCAAAAAGTTCCGCTATGTACGAAATCACATTCGCCGGCAGTGATGAAGAAAATATTTGATTTAACCATTTAAAAAGTAAATTAAGAAAACCTAGCACATAAATGCCGTTACTTTCGCGGAAAAAAGTTAGTAAACGTTCCGTTTCATCATACTAACGCACACTCGCCTCGCCGCCATTCGACACGTCGCGTCATTCATTTTAAAAACAAAGTGTCCATCCATTACATATAACTGTGAAAAACGAAACTTCTTGCCGAAAAGAGAAACTTAACCTAAAAATATTTCGAACTAAGATTTTGATATTTTTATTTATTTATTTATTTTTTTATTTTTGTTTAATTTCAATATTTCTTAGCTTCCTGCTCAATTTAATTGAATTCAAACACTTCTTTCCAACTGTTTCTTCCATTGTTAACATAGCATCGAAGAGTTTCGTGCATAGCGGAACTTTTTAATCGATATTTTTCGAGTCGAGCATAGCGGGACTAGAACATAGCAGGACTAACCGCGCGCTCTGGGGTAAAATACTCGATTTCCCCCAAAATCTAAAACGCAACTCAATACAAGCGCGAGTCAAAGTTTTTACCCACAATTTGTTCTGGTTCTTGGACACAAATACAGCCTTGCTATAGATAAATATTTGAATGTATAGTTCAAGGATAGTTTGTTGAACTCTTTCTTATTTTGCTTACTATTGACCGCAAGACATCGGCCATCGTATTCAGAACTCATTCGAACGTAAACATCTATTTTTGTGACTTGATTCTATACAGATGCACAGTAAACTTTTCACTACAAACCAATGAAGTAATATACAAGTTTTGACATCCCAGCTTTGCTTATAACTCTTTCATATTTTATTTTCTTTTCTTCAAATGTGTAAACAAAACAGTAAGTACCTCAAATATTTTTGTTTTTTGCAAAAAAAAATTAAAAACAACAATCTTGTATTTTTACAGAGAGTCAATTCAATAGCTGTATATTCTTATATTGAAACTGGGACAATATCAGAATTACAAACAATACTATCGAAGATCAAGTCAGTGACATTGCCCCTATATTTTGCAAATAGCGTTCATTCCACGCTCGGGAGTGTTCGGTCATTTTCGTCAGCTTTTAGGAATCTGACTTGAATAACAATGGCGGCCTTTGCGCTGCACGCACGATTTGATCCAATTTTGAATGTAGATACAGTATCAGAGATACCATAGCATTTCGGAACTTCTTTTAGCTGAAGTTATAGTCTTATAAAAGACGTTTTCCGTGTTAAGAAGTCAAGTGTATGATGTATGGTCCATTATTGCTTGTTCAACGCAGTTTTCGCAGAAAAATGTTTTCATTTTCTTCAACCTAGTCTCAAGTTACAGAAGTCACGTAACCGTATTTGATAATAAAATATGGTCTTGTACGATCAAAAGATTTTCGTTGTCTCTATTCTTAAGAAATATATGTAGTTTCATGTTTTATTTTTGAATGAATATAATAATTTTCGTAGAAGCTTCTCCCCACGTATGTCGTTTTCCTAGAATTCACGCAAAACAGCAAACATTCCTATAAAGCGAAAATGTAGAAACTAACACCACACTAAAGATATACAGTCACATAGCAAAATAAATGAGACTTAGCGCGACCCAGAGCTTTTCCGTCCGGGATTATGGCGCCGAAATATTACTCTGAAAATTGGTAGGATTCC
This sequence comes from Orthosia gracilis, assembly GCA_947562075.1. Classification (NCBI taxonomy): domain Eukaryota; kingdom Metazoa; phylum Arthropoda; class Insecta; order Lepidoptera; family Noctuidae; genus Orthosia; species Orthosia gracilis. Next base: position 43,468,141 of record OX387270.1, read on the forward strand.
CTTAACATCAGCTAAGCGTAATTTTCATAATTTGTGTTTCCGTGAGGGCAAGTTGAGAGAATATTGAATGGGTTTAAGTTCATGAAGTCATACAATGAGTAGCGAAAGGTAGAACATTCTGACTTTCTCATTACATTTTCAAATTGAAGTTCAAATTCAAATTATATTTATTACATCCATAATGTACATACAGGTGATAACTATAAGTTACAGAGACAATTATGGACCCTGACGGGCACAGCAATAGTCTAGGAGAGAGGAATAGCGCTTAATAATTTTCCTATTTAATAAACATTTCAGTTATCTATTTGACAACTATCTGCTTTTATGTGGTTATAATAAAATGTGTGTGTCTCTTTCTGTGTGTATGTTAAATTATGTTTTATTTTTACTTATTTATTTATTCGATTAAATTTTTATATTTATTACAATTAGTTTTAAAATTTATTATATCTTAGCATGGATAGCAGCGTCATCCAATTTCTATTCTTATCTCAAAAGCACTAATATCCAATTTCACCGGGACACGTAAATGAATGCCAAATTACAACACTGTAAGATTTCATTTTGGCTTTAACTCCCAAGAATCTTCCTTCAGAATTGTTACTCGCGTAAATCAACCACCTAGGTAATCAATTTTATCCTTTTCATTTTATACTCTCTCCTATAAAGAAGCTGCTAAAAGGTCAAGTTCATATTCACCGATTCCATTATTACCTTTGTACATTTTCATTATCAGGCCACTTAGAACCCTGTTTTATTATATATTGGAACAGATATAACAAAACTTTGGCAGGAATACATACTTACTGTTCAATCAATTACCTAATACTTACTCCTTGTTGACTAATTCGACGTTTCCTTGATCTAAAATGAAGGCGGAGCAAATACTGCATTTTGAATTTAATTAATTGAAAAAAAATAATATACATCTATTATATATAATAACATCGTTCAAAGCTTTCCTCTCATTAACTGAAAATTTAGAGAATCTTTTGAAAATTTAAAAGCTAATTTGGATTCTTGGAGCAAGTTTAAATATTATGCCACGGGGAAGACTTCGGCAATAATGAAGCAAAATAAGATAATGAAGCTTGAATATTTTATCGTAAAGATAAAGACCTATTTTAGTCGACGTAAAGTTTTTTGTGATCTAAGTCCGCATTGAGAAGTGTCAAAGTTGTCATTTGTTTCAGTTGAAAAAGAGACAGGGATAATCTTTTGTAGTTACATTTCTATTTTTCATGAGCAGAAAGGGAACACTTAGATCACAACTCACTAGTCAGAGAGTTCCAGACTGACAGTTACGCAAAATATAATGGTCTTAAGTTTTGGTCTGGGTCTTTATCTGACAGAGAACGAAATTATTTGCTACTTTGTCTTTTTTATGTACTTATTTGTGAACCTGATGAATACGAAACGATGTTTACGATGTTTTAAGAAACGGAATATTTTGATCTTACATTAGATTTATTTAAGTTCGTATAGTTATAAAGTTTTTGTTGACAAAAATATGTACCTATTTAGTCCGTTAGTTAGATAACTTAAAAATCTTGGACATGTATTTTTCTTTTGCCATGTAAACAAAAAAATACGACGATACAGGGCGTTTAAATATCGTGTGACGTCACACCGTGACGTTACAATTTATACTGACAAAGTGACGTCACAAGCCCTGACTCCTGAAATTTGATGCGCTAAATCTTTGTCAATTTTTACTTATTTGATAAAGCGGTCCAATATTATTTTATAATCTCACTGATGGACCAAATAGAAATATCATTTCCAACTCATGAAATTGCCCTATTACAGGCACCATGACTTTTCAACTTGATCGTGGACAAGGATAAAATTATAGGAGACATAATTTTCTTGGCCCCTTATTTGGCTCTGTGCTACATATCTTCTTTTTACATACCTCAACCTTATTCAAAAATATTTTTATCTATATAAGTATTTAGCATATTCTTGATTTAAATTTTCTTAATGGAACATTTTTTAATTAAGAATCTGCTACTTATTTAAACTAATCGGTTAAAAAGTTTTCTGTATATAAGCTTAATCATGTTTTATACAGTTCTTATTGGCAATAAAACTTATCCGGGGGAAAAAGATTTCATTAAAATTATAAGTGACCTTTTTAGAATGTAGCACTAAAGAGAAAAGTTTATTTATCTTTTTTTGTTAATACCCAAAAACGTAATTATTATAAAAACCAACTAAAAACTACAGCTTTTTAGCTACACATTAAGAGTAAAACAGTCCGTCATTTCGTAAAATATTTCGTCGTCGAGACGGTCATAAAAACTTTTTTTAGTTAAATCTTGACGAAAAATGCTAAGCGAGGGCAAGAGATACGCCCCTGAAACAATTGTGTCTTTTTCCCTTCATCCTATAACCTAAAAAGGAACTGCTTGTGTCATTGATGGATTTTCTTTTCAGGCAAAGTCAAGAACGTTGACTTTGCCCTTTTTACTGAGTATGCTACTGTTTTGTTTTGCTTTATTCGTCGAATGGTCTGAGAATTGGCGTAAATATACGCAAGAACTTTATGTAAATTTTAATATAATGAATGCCGTCTCTGTTTCCTATACTAAGCGGAATTTGCTGAGCAGTTAGTTAGTCAAATACGACAATATTCCATTTGCCATGATCAATCTACCCAAATTAAGACGAATATAGTTGCCATATAGCGCCCCAAATGCATATCAGTCGTTGTATTACAACGACTGTTTCGAACGAAGGATTTAAAAATATATTGAAATAAAAAATACATTGTTTCGTATGTTTGAAAAAATCGTCTGCTCAACATTGTGAATCAAATCAATTTGATTAAAACGCCAAAATGCTAATAAAATGTTGTTGAATTGTCAAAATGAAACTCATTCCATTTTTGAATTAAGTATTGAGAATATGTCAAACTCTACTTTAGCTTGAAAACCTGTCAAACTTTAGCATTAGGGGGGTATCACACTCAAAGACCTTATACTTCTTACTACTAGACTGTGCACTATGGCGCAAAAACCGGTCCGCGTGAGAGGGCTCCCGTTGGTAGTGTGTCTCTTTCTAATGAGGTGACCATGACCAAACAGAACACGGGACAAATTGATTGTAAAAACGATAGTGTACCTAAGTATCCCGACATATTTATGCTACCTTAATACGCTACCTAAACCTACCTAATTTATTGTAAATAAAAAAAATAGTATGTATATTTTTTGGAATCTACAACATTTACCGTATGATGTCAGGCGTAAATAATTTCACCATCCCATGTTTTCCCGTGGGTGTCGTAAGAGGCGAGTAAGGGACAAACCAGAGAATGGGCAGCAACGTTCTCTGTGCATTTGTAACAACCATACTGCGATCGCCAACCCGCCGTGCAAAGCACTCCCCATGAATAGCACAAATAAAACATAGCATAATATAGTGCCCGGCAGCCTGCCTACCCTCGACTACGGTAGCGGTCGAGTTTACGGTATGGCAAGGGGTGCTAAGAATCCCGGACGAGATCCGGCTACCCCAACAAATACCGACGACTGGACCTGGCAACGTACAACACGCGCACACTCCGGTCCGACGAAAAGATCACCAAACTCGAAGAGGAATTGAGCAGTTTATGATGGAGTATTATAGATCTGAAGTTCGAAGAGAGGGGAAGGACTCGATAATCCTCAAATCCCAAGTCTCCTCAAGTCTCGTTCTTCAAGACCCATCGTATAGATAGGAACAAAAAGCTCTCTGATCCTACTCTCAAGCTCATGAAGGAGAGGCGTGAGATGATCCTGCAGTCTTCAGACGATGCTTTGAAATACCGGCAGCTAAATATACCTCAAAGGATCTCAGTTACGTCGACAGTTGAGAAACAAAACTACGCCAATTTTATTCCTCCAGGAATCAATTTGCAAATAATATTAACAGCCGCTGAATTTCACTCGAACAAAGCCTGCCATAAACTCCGCAAACCACCATCTTACATTTAGTATTACCAGGCCCAAATATTTAAAAGTACTACTCTTACTAAGTATTAATGAATTATTTTTGAAATACAACGAATTGATTAATTATAGGAACTTTAGAAATATTTAAATACGTTTCAAAGTCTATGAATCGTTTGTTTTGGTATAAAATAAAAAAGAATTTTTTTTAAATTTTCTACCATTTCTAACAAACCCAATGATTATTTGAGCTTGCAAGAAGTCAGACAAGGACACACTACCAGCGGAAACCCTCTCGCCAGGACCGCTTTTGATTTGCTACCGCTTATAAGGAAATAGCTAACCTAGGTGTATGATAATAGATTTCATTTTAGCTAAACAAAAATTTTTGGTACACAGTCTAGTAGTAAGAAATACGTATAAGGTCTTTGATCACACTATCATAATATGATACAGGGCGTTGAAATAATGGTGATCGTATGTATGATCATAAATATATTATATCTATGATCATACATAGGATCACCATGCAAGAATCATCATCACGATTTTTTTTATCAAAGACGAAATGATTAATATGAAATCATTCACTATCATATTAATATGATTCATAGATCTGTGATACTAGATATATGATTAATGTCTGTCATATTTTTAGTTCCAAATAAGTATTCGATTATGACACCGGTCAATTTCCGTTGACTGTGTGTTACGCAATAATCTGAAGGTTTTCATAACCACTGCTCATAATTTAGTAACCAGAATTATATTAATAACATTGCGTTTTGCAACCTTTACTCATTTTGTTTCTTATAATCTACATTTTTAAATATTTTTATAAAACAAATTAAAAACAAAAATATTTAAAAATATAAAAAATAGAGGCCCACCGGTATCGGGAACAGGGTCCAAGCTACCGGCGGTCAGGGCTCCAGAGAGAGGAACCTTCTAACAATACGAGCCGTGTCCAGCAGTACCTACTGCTTTCTGGATCAGGCCCTTGACCCAGCCGCCAAACGAGAGGCTCCTCAGGTGTTGGTCGAGGCTCTTGGCTATTAAGCCATTGGCTGACACGATTATCGGTACAATGATCGCTGTGTCCCAGATGTTGACAACCTCGCGAGCCAAGTCAAGATACTTGTTAATAACATTATTCTCACATATTATATTACCACTTACTTCACTATTATTACTTACAAGTAATATTAAGCCCTTTTATTAGCTACATGACCCAGCCATATTAATATAATCGGTCTCCGTGACCAGCCAACACTAGTGCTAACGCAAAAATGGCCTTTGCTAGCATTTCATTAGCTACAACACAAGTGCAAAACCTTATCTATTCTTAGTTATACAGTTAGACTAGATAAACAAGGGATGGTAATATTGAAAGTGGATATTTAGTATTCGATTCTTCTTCTAATAATATAACATGTATGAACAACTCTTTTATATTTTTTCTAGTTTTCTAATAAATAAATAAACTTCTATCTATTTATATAAAAGAGAAAGTATGTATGTATGTTCTTTATAGACTCTAAAACTACTGGACCGATTTCAAAAATTCTTTCACCTTTGGGAAGCTACAATATCCCCGAGAGACATAGGCTACTTTTTATATCTGTATTCCCACGGAAACGGGAACTACGCGGGTGAAACCTCGAGGCGTCCTTAGTAAATAAATAAAGGCGATGTTTCACAATTGAACCAGAAGTCGATACGAACCAACCGTATGCTATCTATTGCTTAGAACGAGCGAAATAACCCTACCCAAGTCACAAACTCCAAATCCATGGGGTATCGGAGCTATAGGCTGAAAAAGTATGAGGTTTGTAATCGGTTTGAAATTGAAAATCTTTAGTCACATAAGATATTTTTCTTAACTATCGTTTAAGAGTCAGAGGTGTGCTCGACCATTCTGTTCATTTTAATTGCTATTTATAACGTTGAACTAATACCTAAAAAAGATGGATTTTCTTCCACCGACCTTTATTTACCCAATTTACCGGATACCTGTTCTTTGCATATCGACAATGTGTCAAAGAAAGAAGCAACCGTTTTTTTATTATTTTATTTTAAGTACCTATTGGTTTAATATAAAAAATAACAATTAAAATGAATAGAGCGGTCAAGCAGACCTCTGTTTACTTTATACCCGATGAATTTGGGGTCTGCGACTTAGCTAGGATTATTTCGCTCGTTATAAGCAATCGATCCGAATACAGTTAGTTCTTATCGATTTCTGGGTTTTCGGTCCAAACATCTTGGATCATCTCTTTTATGATGTTATTTTTGCATACTTAAATGTTATCTAAGCTTCTGTATTACATAAACATGTATTCTCCGAAGGATGAACAGAGGTGCACACCCAAAAACGTAGAATGAGACATACTTCCTTGACTCACCCCCGATTCCTGAAGCTGAAAAATTAAATTATGAAGCTCTACTTTTGAATGGCATGTCCAATTTTAACACGTTCATAACTACAAATTCTCAATTCAGAAACCGGCCCTTATACATGATCAACTTGGTTCCACTCTTAACGAAACATATAGGTCTTTTTTATTAATTTTCAATTTATACCACTTATATTTTTATACCACTTTCACTCGATTTATACCACTTATATTTTTATACCACTTTCATTCGATTTATACCACTTATATTTTTTGTCAATTTTCGTGTCCTACAAAATGTCCCGTGTTTAAACAGTCTACCTCTACAAGTCTACACTATACACAGCTCGATCCACCCATTCGTAAGCACTACTTAGTCCGGACTTACCCCTGCGCTTTAATTCAAAGTTACGGCTCGACTCTTTCGCAACGGCTAAAAATAGCCCAAGATCGCAGCACCTTTGTTTCCACGAGGCGTCCATAAGATTATGTTAATCTGCTTCTAATTGTACATGGCGACCTGTGTCGATAGTGTTTTGTTTTCATGAAAGTGGTGTTATTTTGTTCAGCTGTGTAGGTAGGTAGTTTAGTGCTAAGTCGGTTTGAAATTAGAACAATTTTCGAAGGAATGGAGTTTAAGCACGAAAATGTAGTCAATAAAACATTATTATACTGGAGAAGAAGCCGGTGTCTTTGGTATTTCTTTTTTATAGTTTTTCGACACCGACTTTCGAAATGAAAGTTATTTTGCACTTTTTAGTGTTTTGCTTTTGAAGTCAGTTTATTTATTTTTTTAAGTTATTTTTCTTAGTTTTAGTACACTATCACTAAAAAGTGAGCAAGTTCTATAGTAAGGTATCTCAAGGATTGACAAAATACCCATAATAACTCAATTTACACATTCGTGCTGTTTGTCGCTAAGGAGTACGGTTGTATGTTCCATATCTTAAAAACTGCTGAATCGATTTGGATGAAACTTACACTATTTCTAAGTTGAAAGATTTTTTATCCAATAAAAAAGAATGGTCACGACACAATAAGCAGTTTCAGAGAAATGCGTGGACAAACATACATAAACTTATGAAATTTGGCACACATGCTTAGAAGCTCGATTAGAGTAACACAATGTGAATAGTGGGCAATTCTAACAATATTACTTAAATACATATGTGCCGAATTGATTATCCATTTTTCTTAAGTTGGTAATAATTAAATGGTTATTTAAAAATTATCTAACAATAAATATGGACAAAACGAAAATTCTACACTTTCACCAAAGAGCTAAAAGTCAGGCAAGACCAGGCAGGCTTATACCCAGTTACATTCACAAAGTTTCTAGGAATTCATATTGATAATAAATTCTCATGAAAAACGCATTTAGAGCACGTCTGTAAAAAAGTTAATATATCCTCGTTTCCTCTCTACAAACAATCGAAGATTGTCAATAAAGAAACTGTATTAGCAGCTTGTCACGGACTAGTTGTTCTTATTCTAAGATATGGTGTAATATCTGGGATAACTTGATTGGAATCCGCTTTTAAAACTCAAAAGAAATGCATCAGAGCAATGTGTAATTTTTGATAACTTAATAATTCGGATACTGCCTTCAATATAATATATTTATGAATTAAATTGGTCTGTGAAATCAAATCCAAACCATTAGAAAACTGCTTTTAAAAGCTATTTTAGACTGTTACTTGACAAAAAAGATAAGAAATAGAAATACCGTACGGGAAAGCAGCCTTTGTCAATAAAAATGCTCTTTATATGGCATCTTTGATATACAACAAAATGCCTGCTGATATCAAAAAGTTACCCATTCCACAGTTCAATGAGATGTTACTATAATTTCCAAGAATACCTACAGAAAAAAATATTTTACAATGCATGTCCTCGAAAAGAGCGTTTTCCAAGCAACCAAACTGTGCGGAAAGTGTCACTTTTTCACTAGTGCTTTTTACTTTTCTGTGTTTTTTTTTTATTTTTAACTCCGTCGTCAGACAGACGCATAGATTATTTATTATTTGAGAAAAGTTTTACAAAATTAGTGAACTACAGATTATCATTCATATAAATGGTAAAATATAACTAATACTTCATTAAAGGCGATTTTAATTACAATTACTCTAGACTTAGATTTGATCAATAAATTAATTTTAAACATCCATTAAATACGTTTAGAAGAAAAATGAAAAAAAAATGAAAAATGAAAAATGTTTTACTCGTGCCTTTCTGCGTTACGACGTGACAGCTATTTGCACATGCGCAGTATATGCCCAAGGAACTACAAGTTAATCTGTGGATATGCTGAGCGCGCTTGAATAAGCCCGCCATTTTATTAATTTCTTGCCTGGTCAGGTATATTTTTTTATTTCCTCGCACAATACATAGTAAAATGTTGTATGATACAAATACGTAAGATGATTCCCGACTCGTGTCGACTCTCATCGGGAATCACCTACCCTCCGCAATTGTAGCATAAAAACTATTAATCTATTTTATGAATATAGAAACGGTAACAAAAATAATTTATTCAATTTTAATTTTGTGTGACATCATATAATGATTTAATATGACCTTTATTTAATAAATCTGACATTATGACATTCTATGATAACATAACATGACATTAATATAATAAATCTGACACTTCAATTTGTTATTGTAATGATGCAATATTTGATCTAAATTTATTGTAACACTACTATAAAACTTGATGTGTGAGTCTAATATTGCATTTGCAGTGTATCTATCGAATATTATTTGTACCTTACATCTTTACTAACCTGTGTTATGCAAATACATTATTTGAACGTAAGAACGAAAGAGTAAACCAGTTTGAGAAACGACCTACATTTCAAAAGCGAAATGACGTTGCTTGGGGGAGGACTACTTCCCGAAGAGAACTTTCATCTTTTAGCGTAATTTGATGATGATACTAGATGATCTAGTATGTAGAATTTTTGATTAAGAACAGTTGATATTTACAAAAATAATGTAAGATTTACTAAATAAACAACATAACCTATTAAAAAAATTTAAAAATCAATTCAAAACTATCAAAGAAATCCACCATACAAATGAATTCACAAACCCTCATAAAAGTTGGGCTCGATCCCAATTTCTTTTACTAAACTTACAAAATCACGACCAGTTACGGAACAAACTTTCCGTTTGTATTTTCTCTATCCTTAAATACATTCAGATCACTTTATTGTATCACACTTTAACTAGTACCAATGCCAAGTGAGTAACGTAAATCTTAATTAAACGAAGACTGGACGCCAAGGTTCAAGGAATCAAGACCCACTATATACCGTAAAAGAGCTTACACAAATTGAATTTGTTAGAAGAAATCCCTTCCAAGTGCGATGAATAAAGACAATGCTTGTGGAAGAAAAATACAGGACAGTATTGGAGATAAAACGCATTTCGAGGAACGAAATATTCTGATAAGTCGACCTTGTTCTTGAGCCTTAAATCTGAGATGGTTGCGGTACCAGATTGCCTTGCGGTGAGTGTTCTAATGAAATTTGAAGACTTAATTCATACTGATTTATGGTCTAGGGACTGTCTTATTCGTCTAGTGATCGAAAGCGTGACTCATGTGGTGAGTATTCTAATGAAATTTGAAGACTTAATTTATACTAATTTATGGTCTAGAGACTGCCTTGTTCGTCTAGTGATCGAAAGCGTAACTCATGCGGTGAGTGTTCTAATAAAATTTGAAGACTTAATTTATACTAATTTATGGTCTAGAGACTGCCTTGTTCGTCTAGTGATCGAAAGCAAGACTCTTGCGGGGTAGTTTTGCGTATCACTAGAAATAATCAATGCCATGACAATCCCATCATTTTTAATATTCAAACATATTTTGGAGGTATGCGGAACAGGGTGTAAAGTCCCACAAACCTCCATAGAAAAGGGAGGATCCTCAGACCAGACGGGTGTTGTGTCTGGTCCGGGCAACTGCCTCACGGTTATTGTCGGACTGTTTTATGTGTTCAAATCGCACCGAAAACTTTGATTTTGCGATGCAGGATTTGTGTGACGTCATGTCATTAGTTCGTAAGTGGCGGCGTTGGTGCGGCTACAATATTAATTGCGTCCTTTACGTTGATAATCAGACCATTTTTTCAAAAATAATGTTGCAACATTTTATTAGGCATTTAACATTATTGGAAAGTTATAGGAAATTTGTTACTCAATGGAGATTTTTAAGTACTAAGTTCGAAATCACGGGATCCTTTCTAAAGACGTTCCCAATTCCCGAATTCTGGATTTGTACCTAGTTAAATAACTTAAGTATTCTTATAAGAATACGTTATTTCTAATATAAAAAGATTTTTATACAAAAAATATATCTAATTTACACGTCCTGTATTTGCATGAAAATATGTTTGCAGATAGTATTGGAAGAGGTTTGGGTAAATTATTAAATAACAATCAGAGTTATTCGACTTTGAATTATTGTATGCCTGGGTCATCTGACAAGCATATGATGGAATCTGTAACAAAGAATGTATATAAATCAGATACCAATTTAACTGTCTTTATAGGTAACGGTTTGGATGTAAAAGAAGGTGACATCACTGAGTGTGTAACGGAGTTGATAAAGTTGAATGATAATAAAATCATATTGTGTGCTTTTCCATATTTAGAAAAAAAATACTATTGAACAAAATAATTATATTCACATGCTGAATAAGTTTGTTCATTTCCTTGTCAGCCATTACAGTGAAAGTGAAGTCAGTAAGTTTTTTTTTGACATCAACATTTTTGTTGATAAATTAAAGTCGACAGGCCATACAGTGTATCTGCCTATTAGGGTAAGACGTCAATTAGCGAGGCTATTATCTTTTACTTTAAAATTAGACATAAATATTATGTCGAAGTCATGTACTGTAGTTCATTTGGGCGCACGGTTGGCGCAGTGGATGAGCGATTGACTGCTGCGCTGCGTCTCGCTCGGATTAGGGAGTGTACCAATTACGAAATAGATAGAGTACCAACAAGTAGGTACCTACTTTTTCTCACATAGCTAATTTAAAAAGGGGCTAAGCACAATTCCTTGAAATTATTCCATCAAAATATTTAAGGTTTTTCTGCAAAGCAATTGGACATAGAACCGCACTCGCTTGCTTTCTGATTATTAAACGCAAACATTTCAGCCTGCCCGATTGAATTTAACTTTTCATATATAAACCCCATAACAGTAATAAAAGCTTTAAAGCAAATCAAGATCAAACCGACCGATAGAGATCTATGGAGAATGTCCATCAAAGCTTGTACTTCCATTATTCAGACCATAGCGCCGTACTTAGCTTTAATTTTTAATTTGTGTTGATCAAGGAGTATTTCTGGACCTAATGAAATATTGTAAGGTTATACAACTTTTTAAATACGGGGACAGCAAAAGACACAAATAATGATATAGTGTTGCCGGTTTTCAGCAAGGTATTTAAAAAGATAATGCTAAATCAAATGCTCATTCATTTAATATTAATAACATCTTGCATGATAAACAGTATGGTTTCACCAAAGGATGTTGTACAACTGACGCTGGTGTCACCCTATTAAAACACATCTTTAATGAGCGGAAGAGGTATCTTATGCAACCTGTCAAACGCGTTTGATAGCGTTAATCATGAAACATTAATTCTGAAACTTGAGCATTACTAGGAAGCCAATCAGCCTTTAGTTTGGTAAAATCTTATTTAAATGATAGACAGCAATTATTTAAAATAAACGATGTCAATTCGTCGGGATTAAACGTGAAAATGGGTGTACCCCAGGGATCAATTTTAGGTCCTTTCTTATTTTAATACATATAAACGATTTACGCCGTTTATTGGAAAACAAACTAAACATGGTGTTATTTGGTGATAACACGTCTTTAATTTTTAAGATAAATAGATGTACTTGTCAGGTTGACAATGTAAATAACGCACTACGGCAGGTTCAGGATTGGTTCACTGCCAATTTAAATGGTAAAAAACCAAGCGCGTAAAATTTGCCTTGCCGAATGTCAAAAGTACTGATTTTGACATTATATTAAACAAGGGGAAGCTCGAATTCGTCGATAAAACGGTTTTCCTGGGTATCATGCTAGACTCAATGTTACAATAGGGTCCTCATTTAATATCACTTGAAGGGCGGTTAAGTACGGCAACTTATGCTGTTAGTAAAATTCGTCAATTTACTGATGTAGATACCGCGAGGATGGTCTATTTTAGTTACTTTCATAGCATAATGTCTTCCGGTATATTACTATGGGGAAGGGCATTCAGACATTTTTTATTCTGCAAACGAGCTATCAGAGCGATATACAATCTTAGCCGGCGCGATTCTCTAAGGGAACTATTTAAGGACATTAACATCATGACGGTACCTTGTCAATATATTTACGAAAACATCATGTACGTTAGAAACAATTTACATCTTTTTAGTAAACAGCGACAGATATAATTATATTACTAGAAATAGGGACCAATTAATTCAACCAGGTTTTTGGCTGGCTAAAGTAGCGTCATATTCTACTGGAGTACTGTGTAAAATGTTACAGTAAAATACCTTCACACATTCTAGAACTGAAATTTAAAACTTTTATAAAACGCATACTATGCAGGCATTTATTATAAGTTGGGAGATTACATCGCTGATAAAAAGGCTTGGATCAACGCTAGTCCTACTCCACAAACACTAGGGCGCAAAAACAAGTGATAAGCAGAAAAGTTCTGAAGTATTGCTGGTCCTGCTGAAGACTTTAGGAATATATTTGTATTGTATAAACTCAATTTCTTTTAGTATTATATAACTGAATAGTACATATGTGCGTACTATGTAGCAACTGAACATCTACCATTTACTGTACCTATATGTCGTTCGTTGACTTGTGTGTGCCCTGGCAGTTGATAGTGTGTCATGCGTTGGATCATTTGGTTCCCTTCACGATGGTTGATTTGAGTGGTGCCGATCCATGTGTAAAGTTCGTGAACGGGCGCCATCAGTTGGGATTGGTTATAACTTAGCTGCGTTTTTAATTACCTATTTATTGTGTTTTTTAATTGTTTGTTTTACTCTAGATGCTTTTCCGTGTACGTCTTTTTACATCGTTGTCACATATATGTATTATTCCAAAAAGAATGATGTAACCAAATATTTGTAAATCACTTTTTTAAAAGAGTAAGTGTGGAGTTTCTTGTCCATTCTTCTCCCTACTTAAACAATGTGAATAGTGCCCATCTCTATATTATAAAGGGTAATATCTAAAAATTAGTTGCTTAGTTGTTTATGTATAAGTCTTCAAGTTAACGGTTTTATATTTAATGTCATGCACACCTGTAATTTGTACAATTACCTGTGCATTCAATTGTTTGATTTTTTTTCAGTTTTTCATAACATTGGGTGATTGTATTGTTGGAGCGCTTTATTTTTAATAAATTAAAAATAAATAAATAACAAGCTATTTTTCTAAATGGACGGTAGAATCAATTTTTATTACATTTAAATTAAAAAAATTGTCGTTCAAAAGTGCCGCTTAATGGCCTTATTGAATAAATATAAAATTTTGATTTTTGATTAGATTTTGTTATTTTACAAAGTTGAAAAGAAATTTCAAAAGGCTTTTCTACTCAGAGCAGTGGAAGATCAAAAGTACTACAGGATGTGTATAACTTTTAATGAACAATGTTTTAAACAACTCTCAGCCTTATTAATGAAGTAGGCTGTCACAAAAACGTTTTCACATAACAAATAAGGTCCTTCATATTAAATGCTTATTGTAAAATCTATTTTAGAAATAAATTGTGTTATAGTATTATGAGTTTATTATTATAAACGTTGACCACAACCTTTGTTACAGGATTGGAGGTGATATCTAATTTCGGAAAATAATTCTATTATTAAAATAACTTCAAATGTTTCCTAAAACAAAAACGCTGTTTTGGCAAAACAAAAGAAATAGGATTTCCGTGAAATATGATTTAAACACAGTCAACCGATTTTCAAACTTAAGAAGTCCTAATGATATCTTTCAGAAAAGTCCCGTACCTATACCATTCGCTATAGAAATTAAATATTTTCGTACAATCCAAGATCAAACTCTGTGAACACGACATGTGATGCTAAACACGACGAAAAGCTTCAAACAGATATTATTATATTATTATTCTATCAGGTACGAGTCACCAGCCAGTATTCAGCAAACATCTTACAAAATAATCTTAAAGCAATTTAAAACACATTTAGCGTATCTTGATCTTTCAAAGACATTCATTTATCAAGGAGTTGATATAGAGATCCAGACAAGGTTATATCTTACTAAAGTTGTCAAAAAATAAAAGGCCCGTTTGGCAGCTATAAAAATACTTAATAATAATTAAACTTGATGCTTGCGAATGATACTCGTTGTTATAGGGTAACATAGTAATTAATTAGGATTATAAATTTGATTTTTCAATTTCTTATGTAGAAAGTTATCGCGGCATGTAAAATGAGAAACGTCAACGGGCTTCCTAGATTTAACGACTTTAATATTATAAATGCGAAAGTTTGGATGGATGGATGTATCTTTGTTACTCAATCACGTCCAAACGGCTGCACGGATCCGGGTGAAATTTGCACGCAGAGATAGATTATAGTCTGGAATATCACTTAGGATATTTTTTATCTCGGGTATATGTTCCCTCGCGATAATTTTCGACTTAGGTAATTCTGTATAAAAGACATTGCCAAAAACCAGGGCCTTACTACATGACGTCTTAAAATCTTTATTATTCCGGTGTGGAAAGGAGACAGAGCCATACAAGGCGAATAGCAATAGCCCTTTTTCACAGCGGAATCATCATGACATTTGCTCTTCACAGTACGGCCCCAGGAAGAAGTTTTAAGTTACTTGAAAGACAGGTTTAATAAGAGTTTTGAACCTGTCTCAAAATTACATATAACAAAAATAAAACGGAGGCGAGGCCTGCGAAGTAGGGACACACTATGAGCCAGTATCATTAGAGTTTTAGGTTAGTGTAGTATCGTTAAAAAAAATGATGTCCCTCAAGAGCTTATGTGAAGTGGTGCTTTAAATCTAAGACGTTACACTCCATATAATTTTTTGAGAAATTTAATCACAGCTTACTTAGGCGACTGCATAGCATGATTTTCTTCTTGTTTAAATCTTTTAGTTCGCTTCTTAAGAAGTCGTGTTTTTTTGATTTTACTAACTTCATTTTTACGTTAATTTTGAAAGATTGTTGATAAACTAACGCCCTTTTAGCACAATAAAATGTCATAGCTTTTAAACAAACTGGCATTATCAAAAATGTACTTTGGCCCTTTTAGCACCTGGCCTCATAAATTTGGCTGTGAAAATAATTTCTTGGCAGATTTTTCTTGCTGATCGAATGTTTAAAATAAAAACCATACTAATGTGCTATTGTTATCAAATTGCCCAACAGTTACGTAGCAATATTCACAATGACCAGACAGTGTGAAAAAATAAAGAATGAATGTTTAAATCAGTATTCACTACTTTGCCCGATTTGACTTGACTTGATTCATATTGCCCGGGCATTATACATAGTGCCTTGATTAAGCACTTGGTCCATGACAGATACATAAATACGAATAGCTACATAAACACACCTTTTCCCATGGCGATTAAGGCCCATTCCGTCTCACAGAGTGGAGGTCTGTATCCCGACAGTGAGAACATTGAAAGGCTGATAATGATGATAAACTGCCATATGCTACGATCCTCTTCTTGCTTCGTTTACGATCACACATCGAGACTCGAATATACCTGAAAAGTAGGTGAACTTTGACCGGCATTCTCTTCTATTTGCGTCTATGGCCACCTTGGGGATCAGTTGGTACTTTATCTGACTGTTACCATTACATTGGTTTATTATAGGTGGGAGGCAAGATTTAAGAGGTTTGATTGAAACAATTGAAATTGGTTGGATTGGGTTTGCGTTTACTATTTTATTTCAGGATGAATACTTTTCCGGTAAAAACTTGGTACATTTACTTGATTTAACATAGGTTAATGGAGATAGAATGCAGCTAGTAATTTAAAATTAGCTTCTGCCAGCGGCTTTGCCCCCGTGAACGTCGAAAAGTATCCCGATGGATCATATTCCCAAGATAAAAAGTATCCTATGTGATTTGCCTGACTATAATCCATCTCTGTGCCAAATTTTATCTAGAGCCGTCCAGCCGTTTGAGCGTGAAGAAGTAACAAACATACAAACACACACATAAACAGTCACGAACTTTCGTCTTTATAATATTAGTGTGATAATATGTTAGTTTCTATACAGGATATTTTTGAAATATTTATTTTTATTGTAATTAGGCTTGTGCTTGACCACTATTTCATCTGATGGTGAGTGATGATGTGCTCGACGGTGCAGCATGCTTGCCTAGAAGTAATCTATTCACTTTTGACTTGAAGATCATCGGGAACCACTCTGAATTCTCAACAATATATATATTATATGTATATAAAATCGTTCTTAAATGGTACTCCATTAAGATGAGTACCATTTAAGAACGATTTTCTTATTTCCTTAGATAGAGTATCATGCCGAAATCCCGTCGATAAACGCCAGCCAACAAACAAATAAAAGAGAAAAATAACAAAATAAATATTCCAAATAGAAATATAATTCTGTCAAAGGCAAAAATACGAGCCAATTATACGAATTTGCCACGAAATATAAGAAAAGTTGAGTCGCAAATCAGGCGTAATCCTCTTACGAATTAGTTACGACATTTTTATATTGTTAGATATACAAAGCTTTCTCGTTTAGCTTCGGATATTGTGTACTCTAAAGATTTTTTAAAAATAATTGGAACCTCGTAATCTCTTGGTAAATTCTATTTTAATATTATAAATGTGCAAGTATGTGAGGATGGGTGTTTGTCCATCAATCGCACCTTACCAGTCAATTGGATACTTTCTGTCCCAGTAGTCATTTCCGTGGGATAATTTCCAATAACGGCGTGTGCAAAGTCGCGTGCTTAATCTAGTCTAAACGAATATTTTAAAGATGCAAAATTTAGTGTTTGTTGTTGAAGTCAATCTCTGGTAATACATATGTGATTGAAAAACTCTTTCACTAATACAATATCACTGAGGACCAAAGGCTAATTTTTAATGACCAAAGGTGAATTTACAAATATATAAACTTACATACACAAACAACCAGACCGGAACAACTATATGTATAATTATTGTAAATTTAATCCATGATGTTCTATGCATACTTTGTAATCAGTTTAATTAGCACTTTGTCGTTCTTAATGAATAAATAAAAAATAAAAATATCCTGAAATGATAAATTAAGTAAACTGTGATGAATAAAACTTATATTAATTATAATCAAACTTAATTTAACAAAACATGCTGTAGTTAAGATAATATGTTGTTTTAAATTAATTGAAGTAAACAGAACAAACATCAAACCGAAGATCAACAAAGCCAAACAAACATGGACAATCAAATTGCTCAGAGGTTGAATAGGACGACGTTTGACTGGGCCTAACGCTAGATGGACAGACGAGATAGTGAACATGGCAGGTCAAAGCTGGCTACACACTGCCAGCAAAAAAATTCATTGGCACTCCTTGGAGGAGCTTTTACCTGTACAAATTACTTTAATTATGTGTTTTTTTATTAAAATCTGTGAATATTCTTGATTGTTATTTACATGGAATAAATAAAGCTTTATTATTATTATTATATTTGAGTCAAATAATAATTTTATCAATATACATTGGCATTTCATTGATTTTATCCGGGAGATCAAACGTAATGTATTGATAGACCAAACGCAAGTACGGAGAGTGATATCGAGACATATTTACAGTATGACCTTTTTGTACGAAAATCCTATATAATACGAGGTCAGCTTGTAATAGCACTGTATCTATAGCTTTATAGGTCATAGACTGGACGCGCTTAGACTCAGATAGACGAGTCTAAATGGATCCTATTGTTTTGTTCACAATCATGTCGGTTCACACGTCTCGATGCAAATTGGTTTGACGCAGATATCAATTTGTTTGGAGTTTTGGTCGGAGCTCGGAATGATTCGAAAAACTATCGTGAAATTGAATTTTCGATAGCCATAAACTGCAGTGAAATATTCGTATGAGTGTGGCATTTAATCAAAGTTATAACTCGTTTTTGTATCCGTATTCGTGATAAGTTTTTCTACTTTTAATCAAATAAATTCTCAAAAGCAATAAATCGTTTCCGAATTATGAATTTCAAGTTAAGAATTTGCCAAACTCTCAAATTTAACATGAATACCGGTCAAAATTGAGCATTTAGAGGCAGTAGTACTCCACTTGACGCGTTCGTAGCTTCAAATTCCTAATTGGGAGGCCGAGAGTAATTAAAATTACCAAAAGATACTTTAGTGTTCTTATTTCAGCCTACATTAAAATATACGATGCTAGTATAAATAGATAAACCAAAGAAACCCTTGATAGACCTTTTTATTCCGCAAATGTATTAGGTACACGTCAAAATATCTTCTACTTTCCTTGTTTGTCCAGAAGTTTCTAGAACTAAAAGTAAAATTGAAGTTGGTAAAGTGTAAGAAAGTTTTTTCCGACGTTATAGTAAGATTCTCGCTAGCATAGTAAGTAATCTGTCTTCCAACCGACTGGTTCCTTTATGAATGAAGTATATTTTTCTTCTTAAAACACTTCCTTAGCTTCCTCTAGTTATTTTATATTATATGGAAAGAGGTGTTTTCTTCACATGAAGAAAGTGAAAAATTGTGAAATATGTTGATGATTTATTTTAGTGCATTAGTTTTTTTTTTGTGGCTTGAGTGGAGATCCGGTCGGACTAACACCCAAACTGACTCAAAAAAAGTGAGCCAGTCTGGATAGTGTCAGGCTCCAACTGACTAAAACCCCTCCTGCCTTATATAAACCCACCAACAAAGTTGGTGCCTAGTCTGTGCAAACTTTAATATTCATGGGCATCTTTATTAGTCGATCTAAAAAAAAAAATACGTAAAAATAATAAAAAATATGCAAAAAGTGCGGTTTGTTGCTGAAATGTGCAAGAAGTGCTGATTATCACAATCTGCTTATCTGAATACAAAAAGAGCTATTTATCACAGGGAAATCAAATATAAATTATGCCTTACAATGTACAAGGGATAAGAAGCACGCTAGTACTTTTCACCACACAGACAATATGTTTTTGTTAGGTACTACCCCAGTGCACCGTTTGTCATTGCAGTTTTTTTGCGTGCTATTTTTATGCTTCTTACAAAATATTCTTATAATACTAGTGAAGCATAGAGCCGCTTCAACTTCGGTTTCGTGCAACGACTGTGGAGGCCACATTTACACAGTACACTAGGATAGTGCCTTAGTTTACTAGTGCGACTGTCGAGTGCGGGGTTCCGGATTTGGTCGAGCAAAGTGTTTTTAGGTTATTCTATTAGGAATTTCTCAGTGGCAGTCCGGAGTTTGGAAGTTGGCGGTGAGGAACCCGCGTGCCTCGGAAAGCGTTAAGAACTTGTCCAGAAATGGCGGATTCGTCGCAATTCTCTCACGCATATCACGCGCGACCGTTGCGTTTAGAGGCGGATGCAGCCATTGCGAGGCATTCGCAGCGCCCGCCTCAGAACATATGCCTTTTGCTTATTTCTCTATTATTTATACAAGTCCAAATTATGGATTAGAGTCCAAGATATCAATTACGTGAGTGAAGCCGCAGGCAAATGCTAGTATGAGCATTAAAGAAATAGAACGTTCCTACAGTCACTGCAAATAACTTAACGTATTTATTTTTCTTTTCTAGAAGTTCTGTTAAAAACTGTGAACATTTTCTACAAACTTTTCCTTTGCAAAAATACTTATTTTATTTAAGCTGTTGCTTTAGCCGACAGAAGCCTACTTTTCACCAGATTTGCTCAATTACATCCACAATATTTCGTATAGTTTCCTGTGTGTTATGCCAAGAAACAGAATGGATTGAGTGAACAGATAAATTACGTCTGATGTATCTAGAGAAGAGACAGAGTAACTCGTGGATACGCTTGGCGAGAACAGTCCGTGAATCGGTGACCATCTATTAAATGTACCTATGGCTTGGAAAGCGCTTTACGCCGTTGGTCCTAACTGTCATTGGAGATCTTTGACAGTCGTTTAGGGTTGTCAATAGTTAGAAAATCTGTCATTAGTCGAAACCCCTTAGATATGAAAAGGCTTGGCAGATATGATATATATCATCATTATTATCATATCAGCCGAAAGGCATTCACTGCTGGACATAGGCCTCCCCAAGCGTCGCCACATTGACCGATCCCGTGCGTCTCGTATCCAGCGGATCCCCGCAACCTTCACCAAGTCATCGGTCCACCTAGTGGGAGGCCTTCCAATGCAACGACTTCCGGTTCGCGGTTGTCACTCCAGAACTTTTCTGTCTCATTGGCCATCCGTTCTGCGAGTAATGTGCCCTGCGCACTGCCACTTAAGTTTGGCATTTCTTCGGTAAAGTCGGTAACCCTGGTTCTCTTGCGGATCTCTACATTTCTGATTCGATCACGCAAGGAAACTGCGAGCCTCTCCATTGCCTTTTGGGTGACTGTAAGCTTTCTGATGAGGCCCATTGTGAGCGAATAGAGATGTATTCGCTCACAATGGGCCTTATTTTTTTCTTTCTTTTCTTACTTTTGATGGGTTTGCTCTTGACTCTAGTCTAGGTCATAGGTGAAAGAGACAGAGTCGACGATGGAGTGAGCTTACCCAGAAGAAGCCTGTTCACTCTAACTTTGAAGAGATTCGGGTTGAATGCGTTCGGAAACACAGACGCAGTATTTATTTATTATAATATGCTTTATCTAGATAGGCATCTAGGTAGTGATCATCATGCCAATTTCAGGAGGTCAACTTGTTTCGTAACCACAGTCCTCTCAGAGGTAAAAGTTTTGTGAATGTTTTACTTAATTCAATTGTTAGTTAGCCAGTTTCCTGGTAAAACACTCTCATGATACACGGAACTGTGATTAGTATTTCCGTAACAGAACTAGAACTAACTTTAACTAAAGTTCTATTGAAGCTTTTGGGTTCAGAGTTTAGTGAAACTTAAATACAACATTTGTGTTTTCCTACTTGGAGATAGTTTTCAAAACTTCATCAAGATTCAAAATTCTCTTCTGTTATAGTAACTAATTCTAACATAACAACATGGCTGTAATCCCTTAAAGGCATGGTTGATGTATTCCACCCACATTTAGCCAGTTAAGCTTAGTCCTCCACCTGGCATAAAGCCTGACTTCGGGGTCTAACTATATTCCAAGTGTCTGTCGGCGAGATGCGACCTTTGGCGAGAGAAACTCAAGCCTCCTGCAAATTTCATCGGGCCATCGGAAAGCCTTCCACCTGGGCACACTCTGCCGTGGTCGACCTGGAAAACCCTAAATAGACTCCGCACTCAGGTTGGCCGCAGCAACCTCCACAGATGGGGGTTCTCTGATGGCACTAGTCTTCAGTGCTTGTGCAGCATCTCTCCGCAGAACATTACCTATCTCACGGAGTGCGCAGCATGCCCTGTCACCTGTACTTGCGAGGACCTTATGACTGCGTCACCGAATGCTGTTGCCGTGGCTGAATTCTGGGCCAAACACAATATTTAAATTTTTATATTTGCCATCGACACGCTAAGAAGAAAAAATGTCTCACACTTCCATAATCATCTCATCATCTTCCTGCCCTTATTCCATGTTACTTGGGGTCAACGCAACACGTTTTCTGTCACGGTATCACTGACTCCCTTTTCTTTCATACTTAAAGACCGGATTATATGCAACATAAAAAGCTTGAAATATGCATACAAAAAGGCATGAAAAAAAGTTAATTCAAAAAATGTAAAATCCCGACTGCTTAAAAAGCGAACTAAAAAGACGTAAACAAGATGAAAATCTTGCTGTGCAGTCGGAGGATACATCTGGTTTTGGTCAGCTAGATCATGAATATGTATCTTCCGACTGCACAGCAAGATTTTCATCTTGTTTACGACTTTTTAGTTCGCTTTTTAAGCAGTCGGATTTTTAGATATTTTGAATTAACTTTTTTTCATGCTTTTTTGTATGCATATTTCAAGCTTTTTATGTTGCATATAATCCGGTCCTTGACACTTCCATTAATTCTAAATTCGAGGCTATAAACATTTTTCATTACCAAAAACCATTTCCCAGATTCTTCATCAGAATTCTCATCTTGTCAATCGACTTTATCTTCATCATTATTTACGTTATCCTCTAAGAAACACACGGAGGAAATTAAAGGAAATTAGGAGGATTTAAGGGGTCCCTCAAGGTACTCAGCTCAACTACTGGCGTTTTTCCTTTTGCTTATACTAACATTTGTTTTCTCTTTCTGTTTGTTTAAGTATAGGTGACGGGATTGGGTCATTTGGGATATAAAAGACTTTGTTAGTTTGCTTGCTATGAATTCGCCTATAAGTTGCGCCTGATTGCATTAACTTCAATTAACTTTTACTTAGATTGACTAAGCAATCAATCTGCCTAGCCTTTTCCCAATTATGTTGGGGTTGGCTTCCAGTCTTACCGGATTCAGCCGAGTGTTTTACATGGAGCGACTGCCTATCTGACCTCCATAACCCAGTAACTGGGTAACAGGATACCCCTTGTTAAGACGGATGTCAGATCTCAAGCTTCTGACTACCTGTAACGACTGTCAAAGATCTTCAAATGACAGTTGGGACCAACGGCTCAACGTGCTTTCCGAGGGACGGAGGAATCTCGGTTTGTTGAAATGGTCACCCATCCCGGACCGACCTTGCCTTACAAAACGTATCTGACTTCTAAAGTCTACATTCCAAGTAATTTTTAGGGGCACTCACCCGGCTTTGTCACCACTAAAAAGGAAAAACGACCTTAATTAATAACAAGATAACTATAACTATCAATGAGATCATTTGAGGTGGAGTTCAGTTGCTATACTTGACTTGAAATATTCAACCCAACAACAGTAAACACTCAAAAACAAAAACTCTTAATTAAATATTTTGCCAAAGTTTTCCGAAAAGAAACTCCTGATTCCATAACTAACAAAAACTTTCCTATTTAATTAAAGCTTCAACAAAACCTCAAAATAATTACAAAATGAACCATCAATCATTCTCAAATCAAATCAAAAGGCTACCAAATTACACAGAGCCCAAAACACCAATCCTTCCACAAAAAGTTTACAACAAAACTTTAAACAAACCAATTGAAATCTCGTTTGCAAATCACTAATCTGAAGCCAATACTGTGGTGGCAATATATCACAGTACTAAACCACATCTGCGTAGCCCACAAGGTGAAATAATTTAAATCTCCGCGGATAAATTTTGATAAATTAGATCATTTTCTCAAATACCAATTGAATCGCTGTCCAACAGATTGATTGCGTTAGTATTTTTTTTACACTGCATTGAAAAACTCACCTTGGGTATCAAAGAATAGGGTTGTGTCTTCAATGGGATGATTTTAAGAGGGTGAGAACACCTGTGTTTTGATTAAGGGATCGTTTTATTGGTTATTCAGGAGTCATAGTGTCGGACAAAGTTGGGCAGTTTATCTTTGTCGCTGTTTGAGAACTGGTTTGGCTTACGAGGACATGTTATGTAAGGACAATACGTTGATTTAGGGACAGTTACTGGGTTAGTTGGTGAAGGTAATAACGATAATGTCAAACGTTTTGTACAACACCATATACTGACTTACAGGGTATTTCATTCAATAAGTTTAGAAGAGCAGTCTTGGAGGTACGGGAGTGCGCAAATCCTTCAACAGGCTAATTACTCTCTGTCTGTTTTTCATTTTGTATGTTTTTATTTTCACTCTGTTTTTAGTTTAGATTTATGTTCATATTTTGTCATTGTTAAATAATTTAGTGTTTCTGACCATATTATGTAAGCTGCGTATACCTGTAATAGGCACGCATACCAGCACCTTTATTTTTCTATTGTTGACTACAAAATGTTTCGTATGTCATGCTGTTTGTGTACCTTATAATAAATAAACGTTTACTGAGACCTTAGGCTCTACACGAGTACCATTATATCAGAGAAAGCGTCATGCGAGCTATTCGAAAAATGACAAAAATTAACTTATGGGTTTGTCAAGCTCAAGCGCTATAGAAACATCACGTGATCAATCCCTGACATGTTGGCTTTCATCATCACCATCGCTACCGAAATGACTCTTTTAGAACCTCTTGTATACTCGTAAGGATCGATGGTGATGATGGAATTCTCCATCAGTTGTTTATCATTTTTTCGTTAACACTTTAGAAATCAAACTGTATGTTCTATAGAGGTAAAATTGCTTGTTTGTTTGGAAGAGGTAATTTCTGGAATCAAATCAGAACGATTTAAAAAAAATAACTCTTTCATTTGAGAAATTCTAGTTTGAATGCCAGGGACACGATCGCTTAATTTATATAGCCGAAAAACGCACGGTCTGTAGGATATGGGCACGCATGGAAGCAAAACCGCGAGAAAATGCTTGTCGTAGTAGGTTTCTAACTTTATAAAGTGCTTCGGTAAAATAATATCTCAAACTTTCACTAGTATAGGATATTTTTTTTTACAGAAACCCAAGCACCCATTAACATAGATTTAGTACGTTCAACGAATTTCTAAACGTCCCTAAAACAAATTATGGAATGTAGGTCTGAAATAAACGATTTTATTTGAGACCTACATTCCGTAATTTTCCATTTTTTTCCCGAGTTCGAACAAATTTATTTCTTTTTGTTGTTTTGTTTATTTTTCTGGAGCATTAGTATTCTATTCTTTACCGAGTGACGAATGGCCATTATGTGTGAACGATTCACAGAGATTCTTCATTCGCCTTTTTTTTCTTAAAGAAAATATTACGAAAACATTTATTATTTTCGGATCAACAAGAAAACAACGTAACTTCACGCTTGTATCCGCCGAAGAATTAGGCAGAGGTATTTAAGTTTTAATTTAAGTATTTATTTATTTCAGACATAATTCCAGTCCATAGTTATAGACTCATAAATTTAATTATTTATTATATTCTTTATTGTACACCACAAAAATATACATACAGTACAAAAACAAACATAAAGGCATATGTATAATGGGCGGTCTTATCGCACAGGGCAATCTCTTACAGACAACCAACAAAATTATAAACAGTTAAAACCTAAATTTAAACAGACAAAAACTCATTAAAAATTATAATAAAAGCAGTCCAAATATTATAATTTTATGTATAATTATATCAATACCGTAAGTGTCATAAATTGGGCACAAATCCAGATTCCATACTGTCACAGAAAAAATGTAGATGGAAAAACCCAACAACACTTTTCCCGATCTGGAAATCGAACCCAGGACCTCATTTTCAACAGAGATTCCGACCACTGGATCTACAAGAAAATGAGAGAAATTCGTTGTAATGTTAGTTGTCTAACTTCATTAATAAATGATTCTGGTGGATGATAACTTTCTTCATTTAAAACAGTCTCCTTCAAATTAACATTTTAATATAATCAAATGTAGATGAAATCTTTTTTCAATAGAAGTCCCAGGTGTTACTGGTTTACTTTCATACATATAAATGGGTGATCAAGCTGATGTAGATTGAGATTTATTGCAACATTCGTGTGAATCTGACAGCTATTTATTCAAATTCGTCGTATTTAAGAGAATAGTAAAATAAAACATTGAAAAGTGATGTAGTATATGTAAGTTATAATTCATAAAAGATAGCTTGATCTCTGCGACAGCTTTCAGTATCAAAACAGTAACAATAGTGCTTGACAGGCTAACAATAACGTATACGTCAGTTTGACATATGTCACAGAGATCAAGCTATCTTTTATAAAGTATAGGTTCAAAAACTAAAAATCAAAATCAAAAATCAAAATCAAAATAGTTTATTTCAAATAAACCTTAAAGGTACTTTTGAATTGTCAAACAACAAAAAATATGACTCTAGTTGCAAATTCGCAAACGTCAGTAGATCTCAATGGAGAAGAATTTGTAAGAAACTCCACGGACACTCTTTTCCATCAGTTTCAATGACAAGTTTTTGGTTACATCATTCTTGTTAAAAAATAAATACATATATGTGAGAACGATGCAAAAAGACGTGCACGTAAAAGCGTCTAGAGCAACAAACAATTTCAACATAAAAATGCAATGACAGGCCGAGGCAGCTAAGTTATGACCAATCCCAACTGATGGCTCCCGTTCACGAACATGACGCATGGATCGGCACCACTCAGCTCAACCATTATGGAGGGAACCGAATGATCCAACACATGTGCCACCATCAGAGAGAAATTAGAGAGAGCATGACACACTCAAATGCCAGGGCACACAGAAGTCAACCAACGACACATAGGTAGATTTACAGTTGGAACATAGTACTCACACATGTGCTGTGCAGTTATATAATACTAAAAGAAATTGAGTTTATACAATACAAATCTATTCATACAGTCTTCAGCAGCTCCAACAATACTTCAAAACTTTTCTGCCCATCACTAATTGTCCTTGCGCCCTAATGGCTGCGGAGCAGGACCAGCATTTAGCCAAGCATTTTATCAGCGATGTAATCCCGCAACTTATAATATGCTTGCCTGCATAGTGTGCGTTTTATACAAGTTTTAAATTTCGTCTCATTCAGTTCTAGAATGTGGGGAGGTATTTTATTGTAACATTTTATACAGTACCCCATAAAAGATGATGCTACTTTAGCCAGCCTGAAACCTGGTTGGATTAATTGGTCCCTATTTTTAGTAACATAATTATGTCTGTCGCCGTTTTTATGAAAAGATGTAAATTTTTTCTAACGTACATGATGTTTTCATAAATATATTGACAGCGTAAACAATGGAAATCACGATAAATTATTTCTTACTTAATTTCTTAATCAAAAGAAACTTGCCGCATGTTTCGTCGAAAACCTTAAATTCTTGGAAGTAACTCCTGCAAAAACTTTTTTAATTAACAGAAAATGGCGAAACTTAGACATTATTAAACATTGTTTTAGGACCAAGCTGTTAATACTAGAATTTTATTTCACTTGAGTACCATATGTTTATGAAGGCAAATGAAAATTATGAAATTTTGTATAAAACATTGCTATGATAGATCATACTTATAGAATTTGTCCGTTTTGGTTATGTTTTACCACACACCAGCTTTTTCACATAATTTTGCACAAGAACCGTGCAACTTCTGAATACTGTAACTTTCTAACAGTGAAAGAACATTCGTATCCTAATCAGTACTTCCACAGTGATCTGTAGTCGTAATTTCATTAAACATAATAATATTCTCTTAATATTATATACAAAATACCAGCTTGATGCAATTGAGTCGATTGACAGACGGCCCAAGAAGCTTATTGCCATCGATGCACTGCTCGCGTTGAAGTTCCAGAGCCTCGAAAATCTACGCCGAGTTGCCCGCCTATCGTTTTTTAACCGACTTCGCAAAAAGAAGGAGGTTATCAATTCGACTGTATTTTTTTTTTTATATTTGTTACCTCAGAACTTTGTATTGGGCCAACCGATTTTGATGATTCTTTTTTAATTTGAAAGCGGGTGCTTGTCATGTGGTCCCATTTAATTTTCATCAAGATCTGATGAAGAACTTCGGAGAAATACATCAAAACTCTTCAATAAATGACGGAAAATCACTCTGGATAGATCCAATCGCATGTCTGTTTATTGTTTACACCATTTCATAACATAACATCACACTGGTAAGTTCTTAAGGGGTACGCAGGTGTGAATAGTTGCACCCTGGTATACTCTCATTGCACTGGTTACGTGTAAGTTTCATGTTATTGGGTTAATCTATTCTAGCTTCACTTTGGGCACTATACGCGTAGGTACCTAGCCTATAGAACTGGTCCATTATGTACCACAACTAAAAAGTGAAAAATAAAAAACTTTTTTACAAAAATTACAACCAACTTCCAAACAAAAACACTAAAAAGTAAAAAAATTACTTCAATTTCGGAAGTCGGTGTCAAAAAACGAAGAAACAAAAACAGAAACACCGACTTCCGAAATTGAAGTTATTTTTTTACTTTGTAGTGTTTTTGTTTGGAAGTCGGTTGTAATTATTGTAAAAAAGTTTTTTTATTGTTATAGGTTACATTTAGGAGAGTGTGCAATGAAACTGCACAACTTGATTCCGCCTAGCACTTCCCATTATCGAACTACAAGACGTACGGCAATGCGCCATCGGTACATGGTGGACATCCCATCCATACGCACAAAGCGTTTTGCTAATAATTTCATTGTGCGCACAGCTAAGGAGTGGAATTCCTTACCGGAGTCTTTGTTTTCTGATAGCTAAAACCTTGGGGTCTTTAAATCAGTGAATAGATTACTTCTAGGCAAGCGTGCTTCACCGTACACCAAATCATCGCTTACCATCAGGCGAGATAGTGGTCAAACGCGAGCATATCGTTAAATAATAATAAATCTTCTTTATAATAATTCTAAATATTAATTTAAATATTTTTAGCAAAACAATTTCACATGAATTACTTCTACATTTAAAGCAACAGTATAATATTTAGCTAAATATAGAAATTACGTAATCTGAGAAATTATAACAAGAAATTACATAGTCTAAGAAATTATTTGGTCATGTAACCCTTTAAAGCGCATCGTTTTATCATTATTGTTTCAACTAACACAGCCCGTATTTGTAGACGGGACGGCCTTGTCATTGAAACTGAACTAGAATGGTTATATCCACCATTACACACTAATCGTTAGAACCCGCTATACGGCATCTACAAATGCCTAGTTTAGTTACTCTAAATTTGGAGGAAAAGCTAAAATAAATAAATGGCTAAAATAACTTCACAATCTGCTTAAAAAATTCTGAACCTAAACTATTAATCATACTTCCTACTAATATATAATTGTTAAAATTTATGTTTAAAGAAAGAAAGAAATTGTTTAATGCCAGCAAAGATGATGATTGTTAATTAATCACGCCTCAATAGCTGAACGGATTTGGATGAAATGTGGAAATCTGGTAGACCACGCATTAGCATATATAATTATGAAATACTTTCTATCTCAATAATATCATTTAATTTTGACTTTTACGAGTACGAGACCGCTTGCAAAGGCATAGTAATTCAATTATAAATAATTATATCAATAAGTAAATTGCTGACACTCTTTTATATCCATACCCATAAAAATAACATCAACATATTGCAATTTAACTTCAAGTCTTTTCGCCCTCTATTATTTCTGAACATACCCAAGTCCTAAATTCCATAAAGTGTTTCAAATTGAGCTAAAACTGGATACATCTTGTTACAACACTACAAAGTTCTAAGACTTAATTCTGTCCATTACCTTTTATCAAAGATTTCATTAGAGATACAAGATGAATTTTGGGATAAAGTAAAGATTAAACTTGGGACAAAATCGCGAATAATATTTTTCTTAATAGAACATGGGTGTTCTTGGGAAGGTCTTGAATGAATTTTAGGGGTTGTTTTTATTTAAGAAGATTTGATTTAAACTTTGAATTAAGAAGATAGAATAAAATCTCTGGAAGTGAACAGGAAGGCACTGATCTTATATAATTTCATAATAGAAAGCTGCAGCAACGCGGCCAAAAATCTATACTATTTTTGTTTTACAATAAAAACGTTCAACAAAAACCTTCCAAGATAAAATTATCTAACAGTCCTGCGTTTGTTGGTCCGAAATTTACGAAACTCTCCGAATCTTTAACTTGTACATTCCATAGAATTCTTTTATTCAGTCATAATTATGTTAATATTCACCGTTTTGTTTGTCCCCAGGTACTTCAGTAACAAAATGTGAATAACAGTGTCATGGAGGAAGAATACTGTTACAACTGCAGCATCTACGCTGAGATCAACGATACAGTTTACAGAAACATCTCCAAGAATGAGACCACCATCAACAAGTTTTATTTTTATCAGGTAAGAGTAATTGAGAAGTCTTTTATTTCGTTAGTAACTTTCAGCGAGAAGAGGGTCTTCACAAAGAAACTTTATTTTGGCGATTTCGATTATCAAACAGTACAAAACGTATCAAATTGTGAAATCTAGGATGAATCTATAACTTTGAATTTTTGACAATCGTTAGCATCGATAGAATTTCACTTTGCCTGGAACCCAATATGCATGCAAAAGTACAAAATACAGTAGAGATGCTAAGTACATAATAATAAAGATAAACAATGTCAATATAAAGATTAAGTAACTATAATTACAATTTAATTATGACGTATTTCAATAGTTAATTAAATTATACAGGATATTGATGGGAGTAGCAGAGGATCCTGTTATATGGCATGCGATTGGAAAATAAAACCTTACAATTATGTGTTTGCTTGTTTGTAACATAAACATTTAACTTTTGCTAAGAATTATCAATCCATAGTAGTAGTTTTGATGATATGTATAATTACTATTATTTTTTTTCTTGTAGGGGGAATCTCTGGTGTCCTGAAATACGGGTTATGGCTTAGCTCAGGCACCAGTCTCCCGCAAACAACTATATGGCATATCATTATTATTATTTTTCCGTTTTTGAGATTTTAGTTGATAAGTGTTATTTATGGAAGAAAAATAAAGATGATTTTGATTTGATTTGATTTTGATTGGTAAAGCCTATGATTGGCTGTGGACTCCTCATGATAAATCAGCATCAAGCTCAATGATTTTATTTTACAAGTTTAGTAAAATTTAAGCTTCTCCGTAGGTCAGTGGTGTTTTCCAAGTAATTAGAGTGACTATTAACAGTTTTCACTTTTTGATTAAGTTAGATCGTCGCTTCTAATCCTTTTGGTTTGTAAATTTTTAAAGGTTCACTAACACTATCTTTACGAGTATTTACAAAAGTATCAAAGATCCAATCCAAGTTGCTTTTGTTTTCGAGTCACCTCAAGAACATTTTCTTAATGAATTTTCTCATTAAAGCTTGTGTTATTAAAGCTAATGGCCTGTCAAACTGTCGCGGCAATAAAATAATATGGATGAAGGTGATATGTTACCAATGGGTGGAATAGGGGTGAAAGGGGGGTGAATGGGGCGAAGAAGAGGGTTGTTTAATTGTGTGAAAGAACTAACACACCTATACTGCGGGTCTCGGGCGACGTTTCTTAATCTTGTTCATCTAATATTTGTAAAAAACTTTATATATCATAATGGTTAAAAATATTTTGTTTGTTTTTGAATGTATACTTTAAAAAGTTTAAATGATTATAGTTTCAAACTTTATTTTCGGTGGTAAAACTCACCTAACACATTTTTTGATCACTATAAAGGTTATGAGCAATTAGTTCGCTAAATTTAAATAGTTTAGCCAACTGTGTTAATTTGTTTTAGACGTGCACATTTGCTTTTTTTAGTAGATTAATTGTAATTCTACCTTTGCATGCCTTTTCATTAGATGAGGAAGGTCAAAAATTAAAAATTTAATATATTTTCTTGTGAGAAATTTGGATCTAAAAGTCTTGTTAACCGCTGCAACTACACTGATTTTCTCTTCGTAGTTTTGTTGTTTGTG
This sequence comes from Orthosia gracilis, assembly GCA_947562075.1. NCBI lineage: Eukaryota > Metazoa > Arthropoda > Insecta > Lepidoptera > Noctuidae > Orthosia > Orthosia gracilis. Next base: position 43,500,080 of record OX387270.1, read on the forward strand.
TTAAAGAACTAAGAAACTAATCAGCTGTATTCATTAAGGTGGAGTGCAGGATTAATTGCGAGAAGCATTCTCCAAACTAAAGTATGGGTCTAGACTCCCTCTCTTGTTTCTAATTTGTTTAAGACCGACTTAATTTAAAGGCTATGAAATCACTTGGTTGGTGTAGATGGTTTTTTATTCATAATATTGTTGTATCTTTGGTGGCTTGTAGCTGTGTATAAAGGTGCAGATACCCCTCAGGAGCTGATTTTAAAATTAGAGTCACGTTGAAATAATATAATTATGATTTATTAAAACATTTTTTTAATAATTTGGTCTTAGAACATTTTGAAATTTATTCGTGTAAAATAGGTAGTGTAATTAATTTGTAAAGTTAAGTCTAACACGAACAAAAATACGACAATCGCACCAAAACCGCTGGTCGTATTTTAATGATATTTTAGCGATGATTTTCGTGTGCGGTAGGTTAATAAATATTTTTTTTTACACTTGCACGGTAGATGAAGAACAGATTATTGCAAGATGAAGTTCACAGACACATTAGAAAGAATACAGCTTGAAGTATGAAGGAGTGGACAGACAGAAGGCACAGATGAAACAATGTAGATTTAGACTTTAGATAAAAGCGTGACGGTTAAGAGCCTTCCACCGCTTCAGTGCCGTAAAACGGTTACTTTCTAAAGCATACTCCTTAGTAACGGCTAGGTTACAAGGTTTGAAAAAAAAATATATATTTATTATTGATTCATGATTTAAACAAGGTTTTTTCGTGTATCTAATAGGTTTGCTTATAAAAAATAATTACCAACACAATATTTTCCGAAATAGCATATGTAAATCAAATAATATTTTGCAAGCAAAACTATTCAAAAGGAGGTTCAATATTGACATTTTGGGAACGAGCATCGAGTGGGCGCACGGCCAGTACTGCGTTTACATTGGGGCGTATATATCGACTTAAGGTAAGCGCGTCAGCGAAGCAGCTAAGTTACTGATAGCGAGGACAATCTGATGAAAAAAGGACAGTGGTGGGCCAGCGAAGCCGAATAGTAGAAGTGCCGCCTCCTCGCGCCGAAACAATGGCGCTAGCGCAGCCAGTGCAGCTATACAATGGCGCGCTCGACCGGCCAGCCGTTCCGTTATCTAATATGAAACTTAGTTCGCTTGTCCGCGCGTACATACATATTTATAAATTATTATTTACTACTAAATACTAATTAATAATTGTTTATACATATTAACATTTATGTTAACTTATATACTAACAACTATTATTACAAATATATTGACATTTATTTATGCGTGTATATGCAATTACAAACAAGTATTTTTAAGTCATAGAATAATAAGGAAAATACGAAAATCTACTAAATTTTGGTTCGCGCGGGTGTGTACGAGTGCAAGTTTAGTTCCCTCAAGGTCGTTTGCGACTGTTGTCGTCTTAATAGCCGCACAGGTTGATCTACAAGGTTCGGCAACGCTTACCAAGGTCAGTCCGTGGATGGCAAACATCCATAAACTACGCCTCTTTCCCATGGGGGTTGGCCGAAATTACAGAATCACATAACTGATCTATATACTCATTAAGTGGTGGTTGCCAGTTCTTACGCCGACCGTGAATGGGTGAAAAAAATGATAAACAGAAGCAAATTCATGAAATAAGTAAAACGATTTTACTGAGAAAACGAGTATATTGAAGAAAACGCGTAATAAAAAAATTATTGCATTTCACAAAATGTTTTAAACTATTTTTTTTTTAATTTTGGAGATCAAAAAAAAAACCAAAGTGCTTTAAAATATATTCTACTTTTATTGACTGTCTAAAATTTTAGTGTAGTCTCTACAAAATTGTAAGACATTCCTAAATCCCAAATGCACTTCGCAGTTCACTAGAAATTTCTTGGAAGAACTATTCACACTAAATAAAGCGCAACTTTGATACTCAGACCTACCATTTTAAAGTTCTAACTAAGTTGTTTTTTTCATTTTGTTTACTGTTAAAAGTGGACTAATTTGAAAAATAAAAATTAAGCTTTTTTGTTTGCTATTTTAAATTTCGTCGGTCATAGGTTTTAAACAGAACCCACTTAAAGTAAAAACGAATCAATCTCTTTGTCAAATTCTGAACAATAGATTTACCGTTGCTTTTTCTGAGTGTAGATTTCTAAGTACAGTATTTGGAGTTAAGAACGTGTCAAATATTACATCACTGCCAAATTTTGATAGATTTTCAGGCTAGAATACAGTTTGACAAACACTCAACTTTAAATGCATGATTCAGTAATCGGGAGTTTCTTTGATAAAAAGCTATCATCATTAAAGTTTTAAGAGATTCAATTGAATACTTTTTCGATATTAGTTTCAAAGCATTAAACCGTTTAAAGGCACTTTTCAACCGACTTTGAAAAGGAGCAAGTTCTCAATCGACGGTATGTTTGTTACGCGATTACTCCGCTAATTATTATTAATATTATTATTTAATTATGAATCGATTTTGATTATTATTTATTAGGTATATATTAGATAGCTGGTGCTTTATCCTTAATAATACGTATTTCAATGGTAATATAAAGTACTTGCCAAAACTAAAATAATCTTGTTATTAATTTAAATAAAACAAAAGTTATTCATTTCCACCAGCGCCGTAAGAATCTACTAATTAATATTGCCTATAATATTTGTATAACAGATGAAGTCACACGGTTTTTAAGTTTAATTTTGCATTAGGTATAATACTAGCTATCCCACGCGACTTCGCTCCCGTCAACTGGCTACCTACCTACCCTACATACATGAATGTTGCGTAATTTTAAAGGCGGATACAGACATTGCGAGGCATCCGCAGCGCACGGAGCTCATCGCATGCTTCACAATGTGTGGACGTTCATATTCGTGGTGAGGCATGTGCTACGATAACTCGAATCAAAGCAAAAGGCGTGCGTTACGTGTAAAAGGCATGCGTTGCGAGGAGTGCGCGGCACATGCCTCGCAATGTCTGTATCCGCCTTAAAGCTGAAGCTGTCAAAAAGGTATAATATTGCCCGTTTTTGCAACATTTTTAATTTGTGCTCGGCTCCTATTGGTCGTAGCGTGATGTTATATAGCCTATAACCTTTCTCGATAAACGGTCTATCCAACACAAAAAAGTATTTTTCTATTCCACGCAGTAGTGCCTGAGATTAGCGTGTTCAAACAAACACACTCTTCAGCTTTATAATATTAGTATAGAAAATAACCTGCAAACCTCACTTAGAGAAAATCTGGAAGCGTTTTAGTAAATCTGCATATCTATTATTCAAATTATCCAAGAAAGTAAATACTGAAACACTTTTAACAGCCTATCATGGATTGGTCACTTCTATTTTAAGATATGGTGCTGTTCTTTTGGGGCAGTCAACTAATAGAGAACTTATATTCAGGATGCAAAAAAGCATACGATCAATGTGTGGTCTAAGAAAAACGCATAGTTGCGTTCCTTACTGTAAAAAATAAAAATGAAACTGATTTTTCCATATTTGTATGTATTGGAAACTGCATTATTTGTAAAAGCTAATCCAAAAATATTTCACAAATTTTCAGCAGTTAAGAGAACCCCAATACATGCCCAATATGAGAATTTGTTATATCTATACAAGTGTAAAACCGCTTTATAGTAGAAGGGTTTCTTTGTTATTGCTCCAGATATTTAAACAAATTCAAAAAGTCCCTTCAGGGGCTAGAGAAGTGCTATTTCAACGTAGATTAATTTTTAAACGATATTTTGCTTGTATAGAATTCTGAATGTGCGTATTTTTCTGAATTAAATTTAAATTTTGACATAATTTAAATAATATAAATTTACATAATAAAAAAAATACATAATTTAAATTTTGACATTGTGATGTAGAATTGAATTTAAATTTTGACAATGTAATTTCAATTTAATTTAAATTTTGATATTGTATTTTATTGTATTGTTTGTCTAGGCAATTAAGTTTGTACGCCATAAATAGCAAAACGTGTAGCCACTTCATATTAATTATAAGACCTTCTTACTGTACTCATGTTTTACAAAATAAATACATCTTATCTTAAAAAGAGAAAATTTTTGAATAGCGATATTTCCTGTGTAGAAAAATTGATAATTCTTTTTAGTCCATCAGTGAAATTATCTAATAATATTGGACCCGTATTTTTCGCTTTATCAAAAAAAAATACAAAGATAAAGCGAATCAAAGATGATTCGCTTGACTTATGATTTATTTTATATTATTCTAAAATTGTACACTGGACTACTTCTCTTCTTCCTTTTTTAAACTCTCTCTATCACTCTAAGGTTTGCTGGTAGAAAACTCTTCTTAGAGTTCGTTTAGAGTAAGCTCGCCTTTGTACATCAACTTTATAATCAATCAAGTTGTATATGTATTTCTTTTTTTGTGTACAATAAAGAATTATAAGAATTATTAGTGGAGGCTTGTGACGTCACTTTGTCAGTATAAAGTGTAGCACACCGTGACGACACACGATATTTAAACACACCAACGGATTACGGCGATACAGTGTGTATCGCCGTAATCCGTTGTTTACTTGGATTAAAAAATACGTGTCTAATATTTTTAGGTTATCTTACTGACATACTAAATAGATATTTTTTGTCTACTACCCTATTTTTAAAGTCGGTCAATCAAAAATATATTATACCTATACCCGAAACAAATGGGTCCTTGTGACTTCTCAATGTTCTTTGCAGTCAGCACAACTGGCGATCCTATGGGTCCTTCTGGTGACGATTGTAGCTGGCAACGCGACGGTCGTGCTTGCACTCCTGCTAACCAAGACCCGGAAAAGCAGGATGAACTTCTTTATCATGCAGTTAGCGATCGCAGGTTAGTTTTTTACATTTATTTTCATTATGAAATTTGAAATCACAACCGATGATTCTTTTTTCAATGCTTCACATACAAAAAATTTAAAATCCGTCTGTTCGACTACGTAAAACACGTAATGAATATGGTTGTATTGAAAATCATTGTGATCGATTGTGAATCTGTGAGTTACTTGTGGCTCCTACCAGAAAAAATGCTATATTCATGAATATGAAATGTTTGTCATGAACATGTTTGTTTTGTGTACAATAAAGGATTTTATTGTACACAAAACAAACATACACAAATACAAAAGGAGAACTTATGTACAAAGGTGAGCTTAACCCATAATTGAGTTGGCTGATAGGAAATCTCAGTGTTATATAGAGATTTACATAATTAGGACAGTTAACAAAAGCGCACATCAAAAAAACCTTATAACAAATGAAAATTTCTATTCTTATTAATTAAACACACTAAACAAATACGTGTACAGCACACAATGCATAAACATAATACATCATACTATGTAATATATAACTAAAATACATACATATTTATGAGTCATGTTGACAGGAAATGTTCCCTAGTTGCTATTGACATATTTCAAGAACTCTATCTTTTTCTTGCCAATTTTACGAATAGTTTTATTTCCAAAACTATCTGGTCGAAAACAAGTAACCAACGAGATCATTACATAAGAAGTATTACGTTTCAAATTAACTAACGAAATGATTTTTTTTTCAGATTTACTGGTGGGACTAATAAGTGTTCTCCCAGATTTAATACAACGGATAACAATCACGTGGCTAGCTGGGTCCATCACGTGCAAAATGATGAAGTATTTGCAGGTAAAACTTGAAGCCTCTGGCTATGAATATAATTAATGTTACGAGGAACAAAAACATGACTTTTACAATGAATTTTCCATTATTTTGCGGCAATTTTGTATAAGGATGTATTTGGGAGTTTGGGATTGTCTGTCAAGGATGATGTTCAAATATTTCAACAAAATCTTGGGATCATCTATTGAAATATATATGTGCGTTTAATCGTATCTAGCTCAGGTCAAAATGAAACGAATCCCAGAATGCGAAACATAATTCACTTGCGCCGATTGTTTTAAACTAATCAGTGTGGCCAGAGCTTTAAGCTAAAGTTAATGGCCGCGTCGATCAACCTTGGCTTCAACTCAACATTTGTCATAAAATTGGGATAACATTGGCATTCTATTATTATCGTCTTCTGAAGTCATCACCAACAAATGAGATAATGCCTGATGACTGGGATTAATTCCATGTGTGCGTGTGTTTATAGTTTCCTGAATATATAAATAAATATTCATAAGGATTTTTCGTCTGGATTTTTGCGGTAAATTTCCGGACATCTTCATCCTGACTCCGTAGCCTGGATTTGTGCGCGTCCTATTAAATAAATGGGTCTTAAATTTAATATAATTGTTTTGTTGATAGTCTGTTATTATTTTAGGGTGTCGTCACATATTCCTCGACATACGTATTGGTAGCACTCAGTGTGGACCGATGTGATGCGATCACCCATCCGATGAATTTTACTGGAAGCTGTAAGTATTCCGTTTTACAAAAATTAATTTCTTTTCTTACCGGGGGTATTTGACTCAAAAGGTAATAGGTTATTTCTGGTCAAGTTTGCTGCACCGTCGACCACATCATCGCTTACCATGTGAAGTCAGCCAATAAATTATAATATAAAAAAAACTGTAGAGAGCAATTCTTTGCCCCTTGCTTATTACTTTTATAAGCGAAGCTTAAAGTTAAGTTATGATCAACGTCAGTGGCCGAGTTTCTCAAATAAAAATTATCTCAGAATTAATGTGACAAATTGTCAAGCACGCGTAGATAACGCTTGGCTGTTGAAAATTCATTCAACCAATCACAGCAGACACGCTTGACAATTTATCATATTAATTCTGCGATAATTTTGAGGTGAGCAACTCGGCCAGTGTATCCTGTATCGTGGGTGCGTTGACAAACATATAAATTCACATACACTATTATCCAAAGCCGGAACAACTATCTGTAGGTCAAACAAATAAGTGTCCCGTGCGTGTGGAAATCGATCCCGCGATACGCAGCGAAGCAGTCAATTGCTCAACCACAGCGCCAAACGTAATAGTATGGATAGATGATAATGGTTTGCAGTTTCGGGAGCGACAGAGGCCTTAGAACCCGGCACCCATTTTTTAAATACTTATAGCTTATAGTGATTTCTTTTTGAGAGCCTCTCGCCCTAATTTCAACTCTTTCCCTTTGGCGCTACAATTTAAAAGTAAGAAAGTCATGGCGCAAAAGTGTCGCGTAATTGCGACATACGAGGATCTTGAGCCAATAAACTGCCATTCAAAACAACATTTACTTTTATAACATTGCAAGAAGTAAGAAAACTTCCAACTACTCCGTCCAAAAATAGATACGTGACATCCAAAACTTGGAAAGTAGGTATATGTCTATTTGTAACAGCCATTTTATTGATAGACATCGTGATATTGCACACTTTTCTGGACAAAGTTTGACCATATAAAATATAGGAAACAGTATGGGTTTCCTTGTGGGCAAAACAAAATGCAAGAACTTTTATGAGAGCTTGACTATATAAAAATATAACAGTGTTGATCTCATAAAAGATAGTGTAAATATTCTAGATGTCTTAGAAAATTCTAAGTTATTAAGTAAGTTGTAGCTCGCAGTGGATCATAACTTATCCTAAGCTAAACTTAAGTTATAACTCTGACAAACTCCAGGCAAGTGTCGTTGCATATTTTTCAAACTTTGCTAGTAAGCAGGAATTTGTTCCGTTAACACTGTTACCGGCTTGTTTATTATTACGTAGTCAATTGTTTTCTTGAACTAAATATTTTTTTATGAAATGAAGATGGAGTGTTATTCTTTTGTTTTTCTCTTGTGTTCTTTGTAAATGAGTTTATTATGGAAGTGACGGTTATCAAATGTAGGTCTGGCATGTCGTCGTTTTTATGACATGACCCGTGTGTCCGATGGGACTTCCCATCTGCAAAAGCACAAACTTTCGTCCCCTTATATGTATTTCCCATTACAAAATCTTTCTCACTGAATCCAATAACGTGTCTTTCATGAGATTTGCTTATTAGAGATAGTATATTGAAATATAGTCCATATAAGTAATCAATCAAATCATCAAATTGATGGGTTCAGCCGTAGGTCTTCCATCTAGGAACTCTTGAGTAAGATGTTATGCTTCTAATTAGACCTAGTCGGTAGGTTGTGCGTTGTCTGTCAGTGAATGAATTTTATATTCATGTTTATCGGGTTTTCGAATCCATTTACTTGTTACCTTTTAGCATCTTCTGTTTTACTTTGCTCATTGTTGTTTTCTTTTTACACAGGGCGCAGAGCTCGAGCTCTTATCTTAGGAGCATGGTTCATCAGCTTCCTATTCTGTGTCCCGATGCTGTTCCTATTTGATGAAGCCAATGTTGAAGGTATGTATGATCACATTCTGATGTCACGCAGATATCCAACAACCAAGTAAATCCGACTCGCTTAAAGAAAAAGTTTATTTAGTGCAACAAAAACTATTTATTATTATTTGTTATTAATTATTTGGTGTAGTAAAATTGTTATATGACGATTTAATGACATGGAAAGCAAGTTTTATACAGACCCATAATAAACTAATCATAATGAAACGTGAAGTAGGACAAACTTCGTAGAAAAATAAATGAATTCCGCATATTGATTTAATATGTAATGATATTATTAATTTTGTTTATACTCACCGCAGGAAAAAGAGTGGTGTTATAAATTTGACTTCAACTATTCGATTCGACTTTGATTTGTCTTTCTCTGGCACCGATTTTTATTTAGTTTATTTTTTTATAAATCTAATACATCAATTGCCCGTTACTATTAAAGCTTTCACTATCAATTCTTTAGATTTATTAGATGCGTCCAACGACTGCAATACTTAGGATTTTAAAACGAATCTAGACAAGACTACCCACGCAGTATATGCAGACAATGTAGTTGTCTGGCTTTTAATAACATGGTAAGGTCTTACAACTTAATTGGTTCTACTTTATGAAGGTTCGCGTGAAAGTATTAAAGTTGCGATAGACATCTTGCTTGAGAATATTGTGTTACATACTCAAAAGTATGCAAAACTTTATCTTGGACTGTGCCATCGTAAAAGTGTTTAGACAGTCATCCTCACTCAGCATTCGTATTATTGCCGACTAAATAATAGAATTGCTGAGCGAAGATGTCTTAGTTTGAAAATGTGGACAGTAACTATTAGGAGCGGGGAGAACAACTTATTATGACCGAAACTAGTGGAAAAGGAAATTGCTTGTCAAAATAAAATGTGAAGGAATTTGTTGGAATTATTATTAAATAATGTTGGTCCAAAAACTAAGTCTGAGTGAATAGGTTTCTTCTCCGCAAGCGTGCTTCACCGTCGACCACGTCATCGCTTACCATCAGGTGAGATAGTCGTCAAGCACGACCTTATATCAATAAAAAAAACTAACTGATTCTTTAAAACGAAATGGTCCTTAACCGACATTCATTATTTAAAGACCAAGGCGACGGCAAATCAGACAATCACCTGTTATTTAGAGAATATTACTTGGTATATTAAAAACGTTAAAAATAAATTAAAATTACCACTTTAACATTATATCCCGCTTATAATGATAATGTTAGTGTTACTGACCATGATAGTTTAAAAATTTATAATTACCACTTTCTTCACAGAAATACCACTATTTGCAAGTCCCTTTGCTTTTTCTCTCAAAATAAACCACATACTGACAGTAAATAAATTTCCAGGCATATACCAATGCTGGTCAGGCATTAGCAAGCTTCAATGGAGGATTTGGATGACGACCGTCTTCGTGTCCTTATTCGTGGCCCCAGCACTGACGATATCAGCCTGCTACGGAGTCATTGTGGTCACAATACGACAGAAGAGCAACCGGTTGGGTAGAAGGGCAACGAAACAATGTAAGTAATTTAATTTTACCATTTTTATCTACCTAATACCTATAAACGAGCAATTCTTGTATATATATATTCTGAATCTCGGAAACGGCTCCAAAAAATGACATGAAATTTAGCATGCAGGGTTTCGGGGGTGATAAATCGATCTAGCTAGGTACTGTATTAAATACTTCATGCACACAAACGTACAGAGGCGGACTTGTGACCTGATTATCTAACACCTATGGGTGATGCAGAAATAATAGTGGTGTGCACTTGTCTTTTTTAGAGACTCTGTTTATTATAATCTAAATAGTAGGTATAAAACATATATAATATCTGTTTCTGCCTGTTTCTCTGCTAAATTCTTCTAAACCACGCTACGGATTTTGATAACATTTTCTGTAATAGCAAGAACGATAAACGAGAAGGGTTTGTTTTGTATAAAATGAAGATCCAGTGTAACTCTACGGATGACAAATGAGTATTTCTTCAAATTTCTTGAAGAACAAACTGTAAAAAAAAACACATTTCTTGCATTTTAATTTATAATGTACACAAATAAATTCATTCTTGTACACAAATAAAGTTTTAATACAATTTTCATTAGGATAGCATATGTACACATGTGAGCTTAATCCAGAATTGGGTTTTCTAACAGCAAACTAACTAATGATTTCCCTTATGTGCAAAACTGTAATTACATCAATATTAATTTGATAATGGAATTCAAACTAAAATACTGTAACTTAACTAAAATACTGGAACTAAAATACTGTAACGGTGCTCGGCAGTAAAAAGACGTATGGCGACGATCTCTTTTACAAAAAAATCTCTGCGACCATTTTTTCACTAAGTTTCAGCGAGTCACACTTAATTAATTAAACTAAGTAAGTAAGTAATCAGTAAGTTTTTTGGTCATCCCTAAATTGTAATTTGGGTAAAAGTTTGCGAGAATGTGATTGGCTGGTTTGTGTTATGTACTCGTAAACAGTTGTTTATGTAGGCTGAATGCAGACTGAATTAGATTAGTGGTAAATAAAAGTGTTAGAGGTTTAGTACGGCGATAATTTGCCGGGCTAATGTCTTACGGAGTATTTCCACTGGTATCAAAACAGATGAGTACGTAAGTACTTATATAATCTAAAAAACCTTATTAACAAATAAATTAAAAATATCTTTTATTCAAGCATTTTGAGGTGGTGCCAAACAAACAAACAAGCGAATTAAATACCTAAAGATTGAGAATGATTGTAGAATGATTGTAGCTAGGTTGATCTTCGTTGATAGTTAATTTGGTGCCGCAACAAAATGCCAGACTAATAGATTTTTTAATTATTGCCTTTTAGTTCATTATTTCGTCAGTTCATTTTTTTGTGCCAACGATACACTTAGACCCACTTGCTCGAAAAACTGAACTCAGTGTTGGTACAATATTGTATCCGAAACGGTCAGTTTAACCTCGTGTTAGCAACTAACTCTGAGTATTTTTTTTTCGTGCCTAAGAAGAAGAATAAACCAAGAACCAAACATATTAATCTTTCCAAAATAAATAAGCCAAAACAAGAAGAAAATAACAAAATATTGGCTAAAGTCAATGTCAAAACCGGGGAACGTGCTCAAACTGACGATATCTGAGGTCCATAAAGTATAGCCTGCAAACCACTCCGGATTTATGTCGAAAATAAAAGGTTATCCGCCTCTTATTGAATAGTAAACGGAGGTTAAGAAAAGAAAACGATAAACTGAGATATGTAGGATTATCTTGAAATGAGAGGAGCATGAACTGGGTATATCAAATATTGTTTGAAATGAAATGTAAGGAAAAGTATCTAGTAATTTAAATCCCAAGCCTTTAACAAAATGCTTGGGATTTTAATTTGTTTAAACCTTTTGAAGAAAACATCTCCTAATCCATTTCTCCCAGTCGAGTCGAGATAGAAGATTATTGTCAAAAAGTAGCAAGCTATAAATTAAAAATTTTCAATTTATGCCTACACGAAGTTGAGTCGAGTGAAAGAAATGTACTGAAAATATATATAATGACAATAATAACAAAAATATATTTTAATTCGAAGTGGAAACGTGATAATTATTAATTTGCTCATCTTAACGTGGGTCGCTGTCGTCGTGGGTGTCAAAATCATTTGTGCGGATATAAAGACTGCCTATTAAGAGGAGCTATTTATAACACAATTAATAATTTAGACGCCCACACGACAACATAATTGGAATCATCTATTTTCTGTGAATGAATAAGGACACGGTTATTTAAAAACTTTTTCTCATTAATGCAAGAAAAATTTTCGATTATTTCCTTCAAAACTTCATGCTATGCTTAGCATCGTCAAAGCACATACCTCCTGTTGTCTTTACTATTTTCTAGATACTTAATGCTAAATTCTTTGATAAAGCACGAATGAACCCAGCTCTCAATTGAACTTCCACCGTAATATTACAACATCGCTTGACATTTTAAACAGAATTGTTCTTTTATATCATAATCATCAGCTGTTAGACGTTCACTGCTGGAGATAAGCTTCCCCAAGCGTCGCCACATAGACTAGACCTGTTCTTCTCGTGTCCAGTGGATTCCCGCGGCCTTCAACAGGTCACAGATAATGTAATACTAGCATACAGATGCCTCATCCCATACAAAAAACCGTGCCGACGTAACTAGCTTTTTTCGTCTGATTAATCTGATATTTTTTTGTATATCGAACGTGTTCGGTTCTGTTTCATGGTGATAGATGAATGTGGTTAGCAGCGACTTGCAAGTAAAAGGGTTTACTAGGTTCGTGAATATTTTTTCTTTAAATACAGTGAAGGTTCGTTTTATAGTATTTTTTGCACGTTTTTACAGTTTTATGTGTTACAATGCAAATTTTAACAATCGAGTGGAATGAAATTTAAAAATGCGCCATCTATTGGCATCTATTTTAAATGATCCGTTCAAATAATCATTGAAATGCGAATTAAGAGCCCAATATTCCATAAATGTGCATTTTATGTTCAATTCTAGAAAATGTTAATTTTACACACATTCAATATCAGATAGGTGCATATCGCGCCATCTAGTGAGATTTATTTGAACCAAATTTTCTCTCTTAGCAATGAGACCCCGTGACTAGGGAAGATGCTCAACGCAACTTTTTGTCTATTGATTTTCTACAAGGCTGTCCGACAACCCGCCATCGATAAACTAGGATAGGCTTATTTTATGTCAAAGTAGTAAACAAGGATAATAATGGTATATTTTTATTGCAGACAGTGACGATCTGGACAGCCGGCGAGCTAGCAGTCGCGGCATCATACCGAAGGCCAAGATTAAAACGGTCAAGATGACTTTTGTTATTGTTTTTGGTAAGTGATTAGTTTACTATTTTGAATCACAGAAACAGACCTTATTAGAAACAGCTCTCTTCAACGTTCATCACCCTTTGTTTTAAAAGAAATGCGCACTGGGTCTAGCTGAATTCAGAACGGGCAAAGTTGGACAAAATTTATAGAGGTTTTCATTATTATCTCATTAGGTACCTATATGTAGCTTGCTGTCTGATAAGGACCAGGGTGCCTACACCCTTACTGTTTCAACGAAATTGCGGGCCGATCCGAAAGTACCTACTCCGGAACTTCAGAGTGAACCCTACTCCGTAATGATTAAATTTTTCGGACGGGTAAAAATTAATAATTATTACGTTTCCACTTTGCATTTAAATATGTTTTTGTTATTATTGCCATTATATTATATCCAACATTTTTTATTTTTATATTTTTAATAATTTCTTCGATTAAACTCAATTTTGTGTAGGCATAAATTGAAAAAATAAGTTCAAAAACTAAAACCCGTTGATTGATTTTTCAGTAATCTTTCAATGGGTTTTATTTTTTTAACTTATTTTTTATTTAAAGTATTTTGGGGTTTTTGCACAGCCACATCTATTTTTTTTCTGTTTAGGGTTTGTTATTTTAAATGTATCTAGATAATGCATAAGTTACAAGAGTGGACTCTAGATAACGTAGGATAGGATAGGATAGATGGACCCCTTTTTCGCACTTAGACTCGCATTTGGTCCGTTGTGCGTGCAGGCCTCCTCCCTGTGAGAAGGCATGTGCCGTAATCCACCATGCGGGCCCAGCACATGTTAGTGGGTGTCATATGTCTTCGAATTTTTGGTTCTAAGACATGCCGGTATCCTCGCGATGTTATGAAATAATTTACACAAAGTAAAGCGCCTGCCTGGGTTCAAACCCACGACTTACAACTTGTAAATCGCGGCCGTTACCACTGGGCCATCACTGCTCTCTAGATTACGTATAATGATAACGCAGTTGATTTAGGAAATTTACTATTCACTAAAGGACAGGTATGCGCTATATGTGTGTATATATGTTAGCTAATGAGACATACATATAGGTATATGATTCGTTTGAGAGACCCAGTTATGAGAGGAACAAATGAACATAAATGCATACATACTTACGTACATACATACCGATCAACTAACACTGCGAGTCCGTAGTCGGGTAAAAAATAGTTTTCATGTTTTTGACGGGTTATATCTCGCTTAAATCCCTGTTTCCCTTCATTTTAAAATCCCTGTTCAACGATACCACACGCGATGGGACGAGCCGAAAAAAACATTTATCCTTCGTTCTTGATTTCGGGACCCACAGAGGGCACCATATTCAATTTAATGTGACGTCACATAGCGGGCCAGCGGACAAACAATACGCATCTCAACGACACCTCATTTGTGAAATTATGAATAGTAGTTTAGAAGTTATGACGGAACAGATGAACATACATACATACGAACACACATACCGGTAAAAAGCATTACCCTCCCTTTTGCTTCGCCGTAGTTGGGTAAAAGCACATCGGGAGTAGGTACAACTATCAAATTGTGCTGTCATGAATTATTAGTTCGGACCCAGAACGAATCATGCGTCCGTATGTGATGCGGAGTAGGAAATAACCGTAACGAAGGCCGAAACTACGGACTTCGTGCTTTTGGAGTAGTCTCCCAGTAGACCCCCAGGCCCGAGTCGGCGGCGCGAATGTTCCACGCGCGCAACAAGGAGGTATGAGATGATAGGAGATAGGGCCGATTCCTGTCTAGGTCGCAGATAAATTTTAAAGAGAGTTACCGAGGCCCTGACTCAAGCAATTGAAGCATCTAGGGTGGGTTTTAGACAGTAAAAGCCTGACTCGCTCTCCCGATTCACCCGAAGCGGGAGAAGTCATTGGATGATTTCCAAAACTAAAAAACAAAAAAGTTACTCATTTGTAGCCGCAAGTCTAAATTTGTGCCCAATTTGGCAAAAGGCTCGCCTACAATAACATAACCAGAACCTACTAGTTACCACTTAGAAATTCAAAATTGCTGACAAATAGCTTACATGACTAGCAAAAAATGTTGTTGTACCAACAAAATTATGCACCTACGCTAAAAACCTTCCCCATTACACAATGAACATGTTATTCCAGTATTTCAGTTCGTCAACATGGTGATTAGTTTAATAACTCTTTCGTGTTAGTAAAGCAACACGTCACACGTCACGCCGGCGGACAGACATGCATACAAAAATATAGGGGAGGTATATTAGAGCGTCAGTTTGGACGTGTGTGTAAAAAATATTGTGACGAATGTTTTTTATAAAAAAACATGTCGAGTTTAGTTAAGGTTCCACATTTACCTTCAGCCTGATATGACAGGATAACATAGGATGGCAAAGAATTGTTGAATACATTTTTTACAGGTTTAGTAAATTGATAAATTATGTACCTACTTAGGGAAAATTAAAGTCCGCGTAATACTTTCCATAAAATACATTATTCCAAGAAAAATATTGCGCGATTTTTTGGACTATTATAACACTTTCTATTGCATTCTCTCAACAAGTTAATCAAATCATTTGAATAATTTTTGTTTACATATTAGACACTTCTTCTTCTTTTCGTTTCGATGGTACATTTGATCAAACTATTTGAACCCAGTAGGAGGCCACGTTTATTGCAGCGTCAGAGGCCCTATATTAGACTCTAAAGGCTTGCCATTTAAACCCTGCTCCAGTTTTATTTTTTTTATCTAGTTTTTTTTTTTTGATGTAATGAAAATGAGTCATGAGTTTATTCGTTCAGTTACATTACAGGTTTCTTGGAAACACCGTGTGCCTATACCTTATTTGTTAATCAAATAATATATTTGTAAGGCAACACAATGTTACGAAGGATACCGAAATATTATTAAATCAGCTTCTCCTAAAGAAATATTAGTTCCAGTACATAAATTCTAAGTGATAGGTTACACAGGAAATTAATGGTTGATCCTCAGAAACGGAGGAAGTGTAAAGCTTTGTGTTGATATAATAAATTAAGTTTAGATAGGAGACTGTTAACCTCAAGTTTGGCCTTGAGAACGGTCACGTGAGGATCTTCAAGGTTTCAATAAGTTCCTTCTTGGTAATGAGGAAATGCCTAAGATTGCATAATATTAAAACTAAATTAATATGTTAGGTAAAGTTTGTAAATGGTTGTCTCTAGAAGTAGGAACTAATTGCGAAAATTCTTTCACTGATAAAAACCTACCATAGCGCTGAGTGTGTATACTTCTTTGTACCCGACTGCTGAAGGAGGGTAGTGAGATTATCAGTCTATGTTTTCTATGTTTGTTCCTATGTGGCGTTCTAGAGACCAAACGCGTTGGCCGATTTTGATGATTCTTCCGTCAATCAATTTGTCTTAACCTTGCGAGTGTCATATATAAATTAAAATTGGAAAATAGAAAATTGGCGGATTTTAGGACCCATATTGTTAGGTATAAAATTAAAGGGTTTTAAAAGGTGATTTAAAACATACATATCGCTTATATATTTAAATGTGCCCAATTCTAAAAAAAACTGGTTTTGGTCAGCCAGCTCGCGAATATGTATCCTCCGACTGCACAGCATGATTTTCTCCTAATTTACGTCTTTTTGTTTGCTTCTTGAACAGCTGGGTTTTCTTTTTATTTTTAGAATTAACTTCTGTTTTACTCGAAAAAAAATAGTTAGAAAATTGAGCTGGGATGATAGCAAAGCCGCTGGAAAAAGGTATCTTTAATTCACTACAAAATATTTTGTTTATTAGGCTTTAAGAAAATCTAGTTAGCTAAATTGCCAAATCAATCGAATTTAATTTGATCCTAAATAAAAAACCTTTTTACAAAAAAATATTTTGACTTCCAAAATACACTAATAAGTGAAAAATAACTGCAGTTTCGGAAGTCCTTGGTCTTTTATTTTCTTCGTTTTATAACACATCTGCTTAATCCCTTTCGAGCGTTCCGGCGTGAGGTTATGTTATGAAATGATGTAAACAATAAACAGACACGCGATTGCAGCAATCGCGAGAGACTGGCCGTCATTTATTGAAGAGTTATGTTGTATATCTGCGAAGTTCTTCATCAGATCTTAATCAAATTCAAATGGGAATTTTCAAAAAAAGAACTGGCTATCTATGTACCTACCCTACCTACCGTACAAACAAAAAAACTCTTCACCTTTATAATATTAGTATAGGGGGAAGTCCCCTAGTGGCGGACACCTAAGGTTATTAATAAATAAAACAATATTCATTTAAAGAAAAGTTTATTAAATTATGACTTATATTAGATAAAAAAGTTAGAAATCAAATTAAATTAACAAAAATACAGCCTCTGCTAAGAAATAATTAATACTATCAATCGAACTTTGGTAATAAAAAATAAAATTTTAAAAAGTGGCACCTAGTACCGGACGAATATTTATGCCATACCCCTTGCACCGGACATTTCAAAATAACCTGCATCGATCACAAATGTAGCCGTCTCCACACTCTGGAATAACTGCACATGCTTCATGTACCCACCCACAACAGGATGAGCACTGGATCCAATCTTCGTCAGTGTCTTCCAAACAAACTACGCAAATTGTTATGTTTGTGTTAGACGTTTCAGTTAATGGTTCTATTTCACTTCCTTTCTTTCCTTTAGGTTTCACGTTTGTCACTTCTTTTCTGTTGTCAACGCTCTTTCCTTTGGTTTTAATTCCTTTGGTTAGCTTTCTTTTACCTCCCATTGCTACTTCAAACTTAGATTTTATTTCCTTCTTTTTATATTTCATGTTCTTTTCATTTTCTTTTTCTTCTGCCACTTTTTTGTATGGCGATGAAGTTAAAATTTCGCTTCGTTCACTCTTTCGTTTTCGAGCTGCTGTTCTTTTTTTTGCTGCGTCAGGCAACGGTGATAAGTTATGGATTATCTGAACAAGATCGGGAGCAGAACTTGTCGACGGTTTGGGACTTGTGGTTATGGGCACACTAATAGATTGTTCAGATTCTTTCATTTGCTCTTCTATGACTAAGTTTGATATCACGACAGCTTGTTCGTTGTTTAGTGCGTTTGATGAAGTTTCTGTTTGTTCTAGTGGTATATTGGTCATATCTGCAGCCAAATAATCTAGGTCAGAAAATAAATGTCTGTCAAATGGATGGATTCCAGTGCATTTGAATCCAGATACTGCAATATCCAATCGAGCTACTTTTATAAATGCTTCTTTCACCAAACCAGCAATGTCATAATCCGTTATCCGACATCCAGCATTTGTTCTCATCCACAAGTCGCATCGTTGGCTGTATGCATCTTTAAATGGCTTCATAAATGTCCTGTCCAGAGGCTGGAGCTTGTGCGTAGTGTGTGGTGGTGAACTCATCAAGTGAATATGATTTTCTCTGCAAAAATTGATTACCGCCAATGTCTTGTGGCTGCAATGGCCATCCAGTAGAAGCAGGACAGGGTTCTCTTTGGTTGGTTGCGTGTGTAATTATATTCTTTCTTCTATATTCTAAAACAAAATTAAATAATTAGAATAAATGACGTAAATTCTCACAAGAAATATCAATATGTTTACTGTCCGGCGCTAAGGGACGACTTAGTGTCCGGTGCTAAGGGACAGACATTTTCGTTCATTAGGTGGTACCTACTAAAATTGTTTAAACGATCTAATAATATTCTACCATTTTACGGATAACAAACAAGTACTACCTTTATCTTTGAATACCACTCAAATGTAAATGCATAAATACTTTAGAATTACTTACATTGATATTTAGGTGACGCCGTGATTTCGCGCCTAAAACAGCAAACGAGTGCTCCCGCCGTGGCCGTGTGCGTCACTGGCGAGGCGCGGCGCGTGATCCTGTACCTGTGTGCCCCCCGCGCCCCTTTCACTTTTATTTTGAATCGAACAGATTTATACTCGCTTAAATAGTACGAGTGTCCGACGCTAGGTGCCGTCCGGCGTTACGGGACTTCCCCCTAGATGTTGATAAAATTCCTTCGCAAATTAGCAAATTTGATTACCATAAAAAACGTTATAGTGAGTCAAAGAGAGCCTTTTCGAGCTTAGGTATACCCGTCCAGACCTGGTGGCTGGCATCACCCAGGAGTTTCTCTGCACACACCGCAATCCAATGGACGTGGCGTTTGCACTGAGTGAGATATACCCCGGTATATACTCCTCCAAGTCGTCGCTGTCGCGGGTCCACTCCCTGAAGGTGAAAGGTTATACAGGGGCGCAAATACCGAGCACTGCCCAAAACACCCTGTTCCTGGTTCATACGCAGGGGGAGAAAGCTTCTCTTGCGAGCCAGGGATTTGGGTCCGGCGAAGGGTCGCGCCTGCTAACCATACACGAGACTCAGGGGTTGACCTACGATGACGTCATAATCATCAACACCAAGTCCAGGAGGCTTCAGGTCCACGACGGCATCTCCCACGCGGTAGTGGCGGTGTCCAGACATACAGTTAGTTGCGTCTATTACACCGACGCCGCTGATAACGCCACAGGCCGCTTTGCTAAGAGGGCGATGGATGCGCCAACTAAAACGGTCGTCAACTACAATCTTAAGACGGCCATGCAGCATCGAGACGTAGTCGTCATAGAGGCCTTGCTCACGCTAGCGAAGTCCCTGGTCAGCAGACATCACCAAAGCACCACCCGACAAGTCCCATCCAAAAGTTCCAACCCAAACACCTCCCCAAACCCAAACCATCACCCTGTCTAAATTCTGTAACATAAAAAAAAATAACTGTAAAGCTGCATGGTGGAACGAGTCAGTCATACTCATCTTAACGTCCTTACGACGGGGTTCTAGAACGGGAACCGTCGGCTGGTACTGGTCTGCTCGCACTGCCATGCATCTCCTCCGCAATGTGTTCAAATAGAAATAAGTAGACAAAATAGTGAATAACATAAGCAGTGTATCAATAGAAATCAATAAACCAAATAGTTAATAACATAAAGATAAGTAGTAAATAGAAATATAAACTTGTAATGCCAGTGTGAAATATATAATAAAAGATAAAAATATATATATATAGTATTTAGTGAAAGATGAACTCACGTAGACTTAAGTTAGTTAAGTAAGCCTAGGAATAATGTCCGACGTAGGAGTCAAATACTTGTAATTTTATGAAATATAACCAAACAAATTAACACAGTAAAAAAGGGCGCGAAACAACAAACAAAAAAACTCTTCAGCTTTATAATATAAGTATAGATATGTTTTATTGTACCCCACTTAAATAATTACAGGATAAAACATTTATATAGATAAGTGTACAATGGGTGGTCTTATTGCACAGGGCAGTCTCTCTTATATGCGAGTAATATGTATTATTATTTTGTTAAAACCAATAAGATAAAGGTTTATACGTTCAAAAAGTTTATTCATACATCGCCCTTTCCTTACTCCATACGCAGAGGTCAAATCTCTTAGAAATCCATAAGAAATGTAAGAGCCATCGCGATATGACGAGAGCCACAAAAACGGGGAACAGTAAAACCTGTTTACGATCCCGTCCATCATGTCTAAATGGGTGGGGAACTGTTGTCTCAAAGCTTCTAGAACCCGACGCAAATAGCCATAAATAAATAACCGGTTAAAGTTTTTACATTGGATGAAGATCAGGGTGAATATTTCATTTAAAATTTTGAGGCATGAAAAGGTTATTGACTTTGATCGTTGACCTTGTATCTTGGAATTTCCTTATTTTTATCCGTTATTTGTCCCGATTTTGTTTTAAGTTTATTGTAAAACGATCGTAAAATCTCTGTTAAAACAACATTTGTTTTTTTGTAACATTCGATCCAAATATACTCAGGTAATTCTATTTGTGTTATCTTGCTTTTCCAAACAGAAACATCTGTTGCCTTCCACGACGATGGATCCGTCAGCTGTTTTCACAGAGTTCCTTTAGGTGCGAAGTGATAATGGGTAACTTGTACCCGAGGAATAAAAATGGCAGCTTTTGTAAATAAAGAGTGTGTCAAAGAGACTGACCGGTTTCTGAGTTAATTAAAGCAGCAATAATCGGTTGAGTATTGTCAAATAATTAAGGCAGCGTTTGAGTGTTTTACGTTTCACTATTGAGAATCTACCTAGATCAGTTAAGGACTTACTTACTACCTACTTAAGTATGGACCTGTCAAAGTTCCATTCACTTTCTCTTTCACCATTATGTTCCATTTTACAAACTTAATCTGAGATATCACAAGATTGCATAAAATTACGTTAGTATTATATTACTTCATTCAAGATTTAAAAAATCAAGTTATTAAAGATATTATAATCTTTAATAACTTGATTTTTCATATTTAAGCAATTTAATAGATACCTATTTGAAATGTATACAATCTTATAATGAAACTATCATTTTAGGTAGCCATTTAGGCTACTCGAAAAGTCACCCAATCTGGCTACACTGATTATGTAACGTTGACAACGGTTTGAGAAAACTTTGAGAATTTGAGAAAGATGAGTGTTTTTCTCAGTTGTGAAACCCAATTGAACGACAATGAAGGTTTTTTGTATGACATAAGGTATACTTTGGTATGACTTGGCTACGTTTACTCAAACCTTGCTCATAATCGCAGAAAACTTAAAGTGGCTGATGCTTAAATAGAGATCAGCACATAGCGTCGAATACTTAAATCAGAAAACGGCCCGTTAAAAATTATCTGACAATTGCTTTGTCCTAAGTATACTTGAAACTTTTCTGTGTCGCTTTTGAACTAACTTAATTATATTTTACAACTTTTATAATGAGACATAATACTATCATTTTTCTAATAATTGCAGTTCTAAATAATCCAATTTGTTTATAGTATAATGAAACTCAAGCAAATTTTAAAGGAAACAAGTAAAATAAAAAAAAACCCCGTACCCTTTAATATTTCATGCTGCATAATTTATCTAGTGGTAAACACGCTTCGATCGACAATATATTGAACACCTAATTATGACACGATGTCTTGCGAAAACACCCCGATTCAAACAGTAAAACTCCTATAACTTTAGAACGGCTCAACCTTTTCATCAAACATAACTTAGAACACTCGATAAAATCAGCCTTTAAAAAAAAAAACTAAATCAAAATCGGTTCATCCGTTTAGGAGCTATGATGCCACAGACAGATACACAGAAACAAAAACACATAGGTATAGACGTCAAACTTATAACACACTTTGTCCGTAGGGATTTAAAAATATATTATCATCAACAATAAAGTTCTTTCATTTTGTTCCAAAGCAAGACTGATCGATTCGCCCCAATTTTCTTTATCTTCGTTTCCCTGCCTGATGATATTATTATTATTATTAATTCATTTATTTCAGGCGACAGGGCCCAGATAAAATAACTTAAACCTAAACATACAAAATAATAATGGTGTTAGTAACAATACAAACTTATACCTATGTTAGTAGCACAATAAATTTGAACAAAATTTAAAAATTTACAAAGATTCAATGATCATTGCTTCAGCATTCCAGCTGAAATACTGGAGCAACGATTCATATGAACACAGTCCAGCCTGTCAGCAATCATGGCCAGGATGCCGTTGGAGCTGGCTCGCACCCTGCGCACCAAGGATGCACATCTTTTACGCATCAGTGCATAAAAGCAATCGACGCGCATTTCCGCAAACATCCCTGATGCGCTACAGAAGCGAGGCAGCCCCATCAGCACCCTGAAGGCATTATTATACTGAACGCGAAGGGCACTGTACGATTTTTGCGTGAAATGAACCCACAGGCTACAGGCGTAAAACGAGGTACAGAAGGCCCTAAACAGAGTCTTCTTAACCCCCGCAGAAGCACGTGAAAACCTGCGGGCAATCATATTCGCTCTGACCGACAGCGCCCTCCGCTCCCTCTCAATGTCGTCATCGTCTCTGAGGCCAGAGGTCAATACGTGCCCAAGGTACTTAAAGGTTTGTACTCTCGACAAAGGTACACCATTCATTTTAACATGAGGCACCGATTCTGGATATCTACCAGCAGCCCCAAACACCATAACGACACTCTTCCGCACATTATACAATAGGCCGTGGGCACTGGCGTAACTTTCACATAGACTCACCAATTTTCTAAGGCCACAGACTGAGGCACTGAGCAGCACCATGTCATCTGCGTAGCTAATGTTGTTGACACATATGCCATCAACATAACATCCGACTCTGGTGCTGCTCAGCTCCACAATCAACTGGTCCATGTACAGGTTAAAAAGTGTGGGAGAACTTAGACCCCCCTGTCTCACACCACACTCCAAACCATATGAACTCGAGTACACCCCATCCCACCTAACACTGTTGACCTGGTTCCCGTACCAAAATTTAAAAATATGAATTACCATAATATTATTATGAAGAAATCTGATCTGATCTACATGGCGTTGTTTTTGTCTAGATTTTGTGATTATATAACGCTCTTTGCCTCATTTTTGAAGTTTTTTGGAACATGGTAATAGCAACACGTCTCACGTTTTTCTTTTTCGTATTATATTTTTGTTTATAATATAATTATTACACGAGTAACTGTACGTGTTGTATTATGTCACTCAAAGGGAAATTGAGAGGGCTATGCTCGGCGTTTCCTTGCGTGATCGAATCAGAAATGTAGAGATCCGTAAGAGACATTGCCTGAAGAATTGCCAAAATTAAGTGTCAGTGGGCAGGGCACAGGTACATTGCTCGCAGGACGGATGGCCGATGTGACAGAAACGTTCTGGAGTGGTGACCGCGAACCGGAATACGTTGCGTTGGAAGGCCTCCCACCAGATGGACCGATGACCTGGTGAAGGTTACGGGGATCCGCTGGTTGCGAGACGCACGGGACCGGCCAATGTGGCAACGCTTGGGGGAGGCCTATGTCAAGCAGTGGACGTCTTTCGGTTGATATGATGATGATGATGATTATAATTAAGATCATTTCATATTCCTTTTTATATTAATTTATTGGTAATTTCTGTACGAGAGAAAAATAAAATCATTTTCTTAAGAGGCTACTCAGTAACAACATTTTATTTAATCAAAAAAATATATGCTCCAAAACTATAGGATGCGTTTCACTTAATCGGATTTCTAAGGACACGAACTTTCAGCTTATTTTTATTCCCGTATCAAAATGGAAAACTGTAGAATTTGAAGATTACATTTCACCCGTGACATAATAATTCCATACCGTCATAATCAGTCCCGGGCTAGAGAAACTTTAAAAAAGTTTAGTTATAAAACCGGACGGTTTTATTGGATAATCCCGAAAGAATATTGTTAGTGCTATAATAATTTATGAAGTTTATTAGTTTAGCGTTTATTAATCCGTATGCTTATATGTAGTATTGTAACTTATTTGATAGTTGTAGAATTTATTAATTACTCAAATCAAATCAAATCATAGTATGCTTGTTTTTAATAAGTATTTCTTTCATTTGTATTATTATTTAACGATAGGCTCGCATTTAGCCTCTACCTCGCCTGATGGTAAGGAGATGATTCAACAGTAGGTATATGGACCACTCTACTTTTCGAGGGACAATTTGCAGGTCTTGGAAAACGTCTGATATAAACTTGAAACTTGAACTTGAAGCATGAAGTATCTCGTAACTAATTATAAATTCTTTTTCAATATTAATTCTTCCTTAATAGGTTCTATAAATAAATGAAATAACAGGCAATAAAATGCATTAAATACGAGGTTCTCATAAAATAAAACAAAAATATTTATTCAGATACTTAAACTTTGAAGAATCATGCAAAATATTTAAACCCTCATCAAAGTTAAATACAAACACTTTTCTGACATGCAGGTATTAACAAAACCGTTTTGAACCCAAAATAAATGTGCCACAAACATTAATACATCTTAATCATTAGCCATTGTTTTGAAGCCCCCCAATAAGCCCCATCACTCATTTGCCTTTATATCTTATATGCGTTACCATTTAGCCTCAAATCCTCCGGCTCATGGTTCTTTTCATGGCGTATAAAATAATGTATTGCCGGTATTTGCTCCGTCACTTCGTCCCTCGTTAAACACACCATACATCTCAATCTAATAGGCAATGACGTATAAAAAGGTTCACAGGAATAATTTGACAGTTATGTTGGTGAAACAATGAATTATTGTAAGCAATTTGAATTTTTAAGTATGGGAAATAACAGAACTAATAATATGTTAATTTAATGTATCTTCCGAGATACGAGTATGTTTCTGTTATCATTTAGATGTGACAGAATTTAATTCAAAGTCTTCCTTTTTTAACACACTTTTATTAGCTTGGTATATTGTATGTATCTATGTAACGGAATATTTGAACGTGATTTTCACCCTATTCAAAACGTCAGATTAATTTGAAACTTTATACACTTATCAAGAACCAATGACAATGTAATAATTTAAATAGTTTGTTGCATAATCCTTACCAGTATCTTCAGAATTAGCGATTGAACATAAAAGTAAAAAATAAATAATGATTTAAAAAACACGCTTTAATAGAAAACCAAACTAAAAAGCAGAAAATAAATTTAAATTAAGAGTAGGTAGTGTGATTAACAAAAAAATATATTTTGTTGTAAAAAAGCCTGGGGTGCTTGATGTCAATTGTTATAATATTTAATTGACAGATTGAAAAGTAGAGTCATTTTGAAAATATCTCAAAAAGCACCCAACGCTTTTTTACAATAAAATATATTTTTTGTTAATCACACTATTCTTAATTTAAATTTATTGAAAATTATTTTCTACTTTTTAGTTTGGTTTTCTATTAAAGCGTGTTTTTTTTTTTAAACCAATGCTGCTTTGCCTAGAAATATGTTGCTTTACTTAATTTATCCTAAACCGTACCATACTTATTATGCACATTCTGAACAGTTTATTAAGTTAAAATTCCGCTAACCGAAATCCAAACAAGGGATAGACAATAACTCAACCCAATAGATGCTGCGGTTGACCTAGACATGCGGCAGCGTGTCAAGCAAGGTTCAAGCAAAAAAGCAACTGGCGACGCAGCAGCTGTGTGTTATATTACACGAACCATTTGGAACCACTTTTGTCATCTTAATAACTCAAAATCTATTTAACATAAACACATGAAATTTGATTTATGTATTAAAATCCCTAAGATTAGAACTATAAAACAAAATTTCATAAATATAGCTTTAACGGCTATTTAGATATAAACGTCCGTTGCGAACCGCCAAACAGCCACGGCTAACTTTGTAACGAATATATATATTTTAAACAATATAAAACTAATTGAAAATCTTCAAGTTGCTTCATTTTGGACAAAGAAACACTGATCCTGCACACTGACCTATAGATCAAAACTCTCACCCCGTTCCAGATGACCTAAAAAGTTCAAATTTGGCATCCAGATAGGGAGTTGGGTGCATACAAAGGCATAAATCAGAAACTAGTAATTTTTTATCATTTTGTTATAATTTTTCAATTAATTGATTCTATTAGGAATACTTACTTATAGTGCCTGTAATGTAAGAATCAACAATCAAAATTGATGACAGCCGGTCTTTATGTGGCTTTTAAAATCTTCACGTGAATATATAACGAGAGGAATACTAAAATACGGTTAAATCTAGAACGAGTCTTGACCAAGTTTCAGATATGAAGCAATCTAAATGTTCACAGGGAACAATTGCCTATTTGATAAGCATATGATATTATTATCCACAAACCAAAAACACAACACACAAACAAACTACACACAACTTCTACTACTATTACTTCTTAAATTTGGAAAGTCGAATTATTTATATAAAGCAGATAAATTAAGATAAATTGTAGCCCAATTTAAGTATAATTGGAGTTATTCTGTCTAGCATCAATGAATGCTAGACAGAATAACTCCCACTAAAGTGTCTTCTGTAGTAATACGGGATAGCAATTTTGAGACATAAAACTTAACGAAAACGCAGATGAGTGTCACGCAACCTTTTGTTTTTTTTTTGGGTTTTACCGGCCAGAAAGTTCTCCCATTTCCTACTAACCTGATCTTTGTTTCAGTATTCGTCCTATGCTGGTCTCCGTACATGATCTTCGACCTGCTGCAAGTGTACGGCTACGTGCCAGACACGCAGGGGAACATAGCCATCGCCTCGCTCATACAGAGCCTCGCCCCGCTCAACTCTGCCGCCAATCCCGTCATTTACTTTATATTCTCGAACAGGATATTTATTAGTCTCAGGTGAGTTTGTTAATCTTAGTGAATTTTTTTTTGTATTTTCCGTTGAAATAACCTTTTTTTCAGATCGTCTAATTTTTCGCCATAACTTTTTTTTTTGTAATCATTATTCTTCTTCTAATGCAAACTGAATACAACAGCTATTATAAAGGTTATAAGGTTATTATTAAGGTTACCCTAAAAATACCCTATAAATAATTCACACTTAAATCATGTACTCAGTGTGCTGTCCATAAGTTACAAACATGTAGTAGGGAACAATAACGTCAAATCTTAAATAAGGGCTAAATAGTATTCTCACTAGCTTATCTAAAAAAAATATATAAAAAAACTAGCAGCAGATTTTTCAAGTAACCAAAAAGGTCACTTAAAAAAGTTGGTACTTTAGTCTGCGACTAATCCTTAAAGAAAGTGACAGACAGCTAAAAATAAACGAAATTGTTCTACCTTCTGGGATCACCCCCAGCAAAAACTGTATAAAAATTCGACCTAAGTATAAAATAAGACACTTTGTACTCGTACAACGTACCTTTATTAAAGTAATCTTGCTAATACTGAAAATGTTTTGCGTAAAAAATGTTGTGCCGAGGAAGTTATGATAAGTTACTTCGCATTATTTACATATTCCCAGAGATAATGGTATGGGTTCTTTTAGATGTGGCCTGTTAATAAATTTTTTAGGTCGTTACTATGGACACAGAAGCTTTTACACACAATACTGAGGCCTGAGGGTGAGGAGCTCGTGGCTAAATAATAACAGCCGCTCGGGTCGATCTTCAGGGTTAAGCAACGCTTGACGAGGTCGGTCCTTGGATGAGTGACCATTTTCAACATACCGAGTTTCCTCCTTGCCTCGGAAAGCAGGCTAAGCCGTTGTCCCGGCTGTCTTTTGAATATCTTTGACAGTTGTACGGGTAGTCAGAAGCTTGAGATCTGACACCAGTCTTCCCAAGGACCCAATTACTCGGTTGTGGAGGTCAGATAGGCAGTCGCTCCACGTAAAACACTAGTGCTCAGCTGAAGCCGGTAAGACTGGACGCCGACTCCAATACAGTTGAGAAAAGGCTAGGCAGATTGATTGACTGAGGCCTCAGGGTAGACACCAGTAGTAGAGGAAGGCCCTTTTCCGCACTTAGACATCCTCCGAGTTTCCCACCTTAAAATTGTCGCGGAATTAATGTGTATCGCGAAATTTTCAACAGCCAAGCACAGCAGATAACGCGTGCTTGACAATTTGTCACATTAATTCTGCGATAATTTAAAGGTGGGAAACTCGGAGTTAGTGAGAGTTCTGGGTTCTGAAGGTAGATAGAAGAATAGGGAACAATTATCATGCATATTAATTTACAGCTTTAGAAATCTATTTTAGAGCATAAACAAAACAATTTTAAAGTTATTTATAACTTCCAAATTAATTCCCAATAAATATAAATGATTATAGCAAATAAAGGTTATTATAATAAAACACTTTGCCCTTTAAACTAAATACATTATTGTTATCAAAGCTAAAATCGTTTAAAACAAATGCCGTCAATCATTCAAACAAAAACATTAATGACAATATCAGAATATTAATCATTGTTTCGGTCCATTTGTTCGGATTAAACAATAATTTAGCTAATATTATTTATCCTGTAAAACTCATTACTCGTAAAGTTTCCTTCGTTCTCGTCAACTGAAGTGATTTGAGCAAGGTCAGCTCTGGAAATTCTCTTCGTTAAATTAAGAGACCTTACTTAAAAAGTACAGTGATTTAGTTAATTTTGAAGTAAGAATAAATAGCTAAATTTTTCTCGGGCCGGGCTGAATTTTTGCAAATTTTGCCTGGCTTGAGAAATTTGCCATCCAAATACGAGCACTTCATTCAACAGTTCTTAATTAAGCTGTGAATAAAATATTGTAATGAAAATAAAACGTTATTGATTTGCAATTACGAGTATGTTAGTAGGAGTCTATTTTTAAAGTATAATTCAAGTTTTTGATCAATTTTCGATTTATGCCAAAATAACGGCCATGCTCTCCTAATTATTGAACATTAGTTGATACATCTTTGATGGGATGATAGTGGATGGGTTACCATGTTTACATAATGAGATTTCTCCGTGCCTCAAGCCAGGAAAACTGACACCAGTCTTGCCAAGGGGTATCGTGTTACCCAGTTACTGGGTTGTGGAGGCCAGATAGGTAGTCACTCCATATAAAATACTGGTACTATGCTGAATCCGGTAAAGGCGGAAACAAATTTGCGTGGAGTGTCGTGGCGTGGTGCGCCAGAAGCCTATCGGTTTCATACATTTAGTATGGTTAGAGACACATTAGAGTGTCGTGGCGCAGCGTGGCGCGTCCTGGCGTGGCGCGGACTGCCCGCGACCGATTGCGCCAGAGCGGTGGTAGGGGCTATGGCGAGCCACGACACGCCAGGCAATTGTGTTTCTACACCGCGTGGCTCGTGGCGCGCCATTCAACGATGCGAACTCGTAGCGAACGCATGTATGCTGCGTGTTGAAAATGACCGACGATATTATTGAACTTGTACGACAATGTACAGTTTTGTATGATACAAAGTCTAGGGAGTATAAAGAT
Source organism: Orthosia gracilis (assembly GCA_947562075.1). Lineage (NCBI taxonomy): Eukaryota > Metazoa > Arthropoda > Insecta > Lepidoptera > Noctuidae > Orthosia > Orthosia gracilis. The sequence goes on from OX387270.1 coordinate 43,530,061, forward strand.
CATTTGTTAAGTACCCTAATTGTGTAACATCATAGAATAGCGCAAGGTACGCTTTCTTTGCATTCATAGTGTCGGCGACGAAACCCCATCATGTGTAAATATTATTATTGTAAATTGTGTACGTAGTCAAGCCCCATCTTTTAAGCATAAATTTGTAAGGATTATGTAGCAAGGATGGTCTCAAAACGCGCGGTCGTCAGTCGTCGGTGCTCTAAAGAAGTTTATTTGCTAGGAGTAATTTATTTATTTATTAAAACTTCATGCTACATAAAGGTACATAGGCGGCCTTAAAGCCTGATGTGTTCTCTAGATGTCAACCGAGGGTGGTAGAGATATAATATGGCAGGTGCATACAAATAAATTGAGGGCCTTCATCGAAATCATCATCCGATTACGAAGTAAACATTATGTACGTCTACACGTTGCAAAGGTCCGATGTATACTAATTCAAAAATAGTGCCAGAGCGCGCCACGACACGCCAGAATAGTGTGCAGACGCAGCGCCACGCCAGTATGTGCCACGCCACGACCCGCCACGCAAATGTGGTTCCGGCTTTAGACTGAAGCCGACCAATATACTCGTAGTTGGGAAAAGGCAGGCAGATTGATATTAGAGACAACTTTATTGCACCACTAAACCCGAGCTAAAATATCTAACTACACTAGTGAAATTTAAAAATATAAAAAGCCCCTGACACATTTTTATTTCATGCTACATAAATTAATCTAGTAGTACAACAGTATCTAGAAGTTTCTTAGTAAAACACTCCGATTCTGAAATAAATTTATGTAGCATGAAATAAAAAGCCTCTGACAAATTTTTATTTCATGCTACATAAATTTATCTAGTAGTAGACACGCTTCGATCGACAATCTATTGAACAGGTAATTGTGACAGGAGATTTTGTGAAAACACCCCCATTCAATAAGTAAATCGCCTATAACTTTTGACCCGATTTTCATCAAACATAGCTAAGAACACTCACGATAAAGTCACTTTGGATGTATGTGTAACAGGGTGTAAAGTCCTACAAATCTCCATAGAAAAGGGAGAATCCTCCGACAGGACGGGTGTTATGTCTCGTCCGGGCAACTGACGGTTGATGTCGGACTGTTGTACGAGTATAAGTTCAAATCGCGACGAAAACTTTGCTTGCGCGATGCAGTATTGGTGTGACGTCATGTCATTAGTTCGTAAGTTGCGGCGTTGGTGCCGCTACATCTACTTTCAAACAAAAGAATACACCAAATCAGGCGAAATCAAAGGGAAATCAAAATCGGGTGTCGACGGCCTATCTCAAAGTCAACGAAGTTACGGGCCCCTAACGAATCATCTGTCCGTAGGTGATACGGAGTAGCAAACGCCCGTAAATAAGGCTGAAACTACGGACTTCGTGCTTAGGGAGTAGATTCCCAGTTCATCCGTGTGAGAGCTATGATGCCACAGACAGATACACAAATACACAGGTTCACACTTCAAACCTATAAATAACACCCCTCTTTTTCCGTCGGGGGTTAAAAATAAAAACATACATCAAGCAAAATCTACAACGCTTAACGTCAACACATTTTCCCTCCCCTCATTTCAAACAAAAAACAAAAGCTGTTAATTTTTCTGAATGCCCGCTTCCATAAATATGGACAAGAACAGCCTTTTTCGCTTTAAAATGTATCTAAAAAGCAACAATAGGTCTTTAAAGGCGCCGTCTTGGATCTAACATGGTACTCAATTCGACTTAGTGACGTCAAAATGCACTTAAGCACTGAACGGTTTATGCTTTACTCATAAAATTCGTCTTATTTTAGTGCGGTTTAAGTGACTATCTGTTGCTTTTTTAACGGCTTGTTAAATATCGTTGTGTACGACGAGAGGTTTGAAGGCAAACTTTTGTAAAACAATGTACGAATATACAAGTTTTTCCGTATCAAAATGAATCTGTATAGCCTTTGCCAAATTGAATTGGGGTCATCTTTCAGTCTAATTAGCAGTCTAATGCAGATGAGTACCCTAGAGATCTCTACCTGACCGTAACCTGGGATGCCTTTCCACCAGAAATATGCTATGCTACGTTGCTATGGGTGCGTTTAATATCCACCAATCATATTCATTGGTCCATACAGCATAGCACTGGTGGAAACGGGTTCTGCTAAGCTGTTTTTTATATGGAAGGATGCATGGTCTGGATGCATGCTCTGCTGGGCGAGCATAGCTTACTGTGACAGGCTTGAGTCACACATTTTTATCACAGTTGAGAGCAAAAACCGTGATAAAAGAAGAAGAAGTTTGGCGATAACTATACGTGCGTACCAAGACTTTGTTAATTCAGAACGAAAATGCGTGGTAGTCACAGCCTCCGAAAGTAAATTATGATATAATTAATAACATCAACCGTATACCAAACTTCCTTCTTTTGTCATCAGGAATTCTCAGAAAAAATCTTCAAAATAACTTCGGCATTTGAAACTGTAATGAAAAGTGGGACGTAGCTAATTTTAGAACATAAGACTGTTGTATATTAATATCAAAATTTCGTCACAATTCTATTAATAAGCACGAAATTAAATTATAACTTTATTGTGGAAACGAAATTGAGTCAAACACTCTGGGAACATAAAATTTTGAAAGTGATGTACCTACCCTCTAATTAAACATTAGGGAAACATTTCTGGCTTTACGTACACATTAAACGTTATTAAATTGTGATAATTGGTATGTGCTCCGAAACTTTCTTCACTGAATTAATTAAGCCTGTAGATTGAAAATTATTAATTATTTAAGTACCAGTCCGTATTTGCGAGTGGCTTTATAATTAGGTTGTATTTTACATTTTCGGGGTATTTACCTCAAATTCTTATACGATTTGGCTGCTGAAGGATGAACTCTCGAACAGTCTCATCTGTGTCAATTTTAAACTATAAATAATAAAATAAATTAAAAATGTTTATTGGTGCAAAAAAAGGTTACAATTACAGTTTACGTACAGCTATATTGTAAGAATTATTCCATTGTAACCATTTTGAGTAACGAACCCTGCCTCTCAAACTAGGGCAACCTGTATCTTGAGAGACAGTATAAACTACATCAAAAATCCACTTTATCGGTAGGTAGGGTATACAGTACTGAACAGAAATAGTTTCAGTGACAAATAAACATCATTCTTTATTATAAAGACATTCATCATCATCATCATTTCAGCCGAAAGACGTCCACTGCTGGGCATAGGCCTCCCCCAAGCGTCAGCACATTTTCCGATTCCGTGTTCCGTGTCATTGACCGGTTCTGGTTTGTCCCGCATCCAGCGGATCCCCGCAACCTTCACCAGGTCATCGGTCCACCTAGTGGGAGGCGTTCCAACGCAACGAACTTTTCTGCCCCATCGGCCATCCGTTCTGCGAGCAATGTGCCCTGCACATTGCCACTTAAATTTGGCAATTCTTCGGGCTATGTCGGTAACCCCGGGTCTCTTGCGAATCTCTATATTTCTGATTCGATCACGCAAGGATACTCCGAGCATAACCCTCTCCATTGCGTTTTGGGTGACTGTAAGCTTTCATATGAGTCCATTGTGAGCGACCGCGTCTCAGAGCCATAGGTAATCACTAGCAACTTACGCTGGTCATAGACTTTCGTCTTAAGACACTGTGGTAAGTTGACCAAGACATTACATTTAAACAAATTGATAACAACATTTTGTGTGCTATTCATTTTGGTTTGGGGGGATTGCCATAATCACCACGCTTGGCAGGCGGTTTAGCGATCGCAGTTTACTTTTTGTTAAAGTGCTCAGAGAACGCTGCTGCCCATTCTCTGGTATATCCCTTAGTCGCCTCTTACGACACCACTCAACTTTGCCTATCGCATCATGCTGAACAGAGGCCTTGCCCAAGCTGCATCGATTCTCCGTCTTCCGTATCCAGTCCTTGCGTCTTTTCTAACGAAATAAATACCTACTACTATTTTTTTATTTTCTTTTCATTCAGTTTATTCCCAGCGATTTTCTTAAGATCGTCGATTTCTCACATCAAATTTAAATTCTTAATATTAGCTTTATCTCTTGCCAATACGCGGACTTTGTCATTGACTAATATGATTTTCTCTCAACAGGAACATTCCACCATACAAATGGCTATGGTGCTGGGTGAGGGCAAGCGACAGTCCTGTCGGGAACGAGTCGCGAGCACACACGGAGCTGCTGACGTCATCACATAGAAGGACAAGACATGAACTCACTATACGAGTAAGTTAACGTCAGCCTTGCTCTAACCGAAGGCTCTGAACATGGGTATAAGGTTTTTTACAATCGTATCGCTATCGCTAATAGAAAAACTTTAAAAAAATAACTTCCAAAACCAAACACTACAAAGTGAAAAATAACTTTCTTTTCCGATGTCGGTATCTTTTGTACCCATTGTTTTCCTTTTTTCGACACCGACTTCGGAAAAGAAAGTTATTTTTTGAATTTTAGTGTTATATTTTGGAAGCCAGTTTATTTTTTTGTTAAAACGGTTTTTATTTTCTTCTTTTTAGTTTTGGTAGGTACCTCCAATTAGGATGAAAATCATTTATAGCCAAAGCACATCTCATGACGATTCCAATAAGCCCAAATACGATTGGGGCACTTTGTTTTATTTTTCGGAGTTCCAGTGGCCATTGTGGTCTTCTTCATCAGTTCTACTTCACTAAATGATACTTTCTGAGTGCAAATGATTGCATTATTGATGAAAATACCAAAATCGCTATATGTATTCCTATATTTGAAGAGTTCCCTCGATTTCTCTAGGAACCCATCATCAGATCCTGCTTTTCTTATCAAGGGCACACTCTTGGGATATCTCATTTCCAACAAAAAAAATAATCATCAAAATCGGTTCAGAAATGACGAAGTTATCCGCGAACACACATAAAAAAATATATAATTATGTATATGGTCGAATTGAGAAACCTCCTCCTTTTTAGGAAGTTGGTTAAAAATAACATGTGAGGAGCCAGTCAAGACTTTTCTGTTTTGACTATCATCATCATCATCATCATTTCAGCCGAAAGACGTCCACTGCTGGTCATAGGTCTTCCCCAGGCGTCGCCACACTGATAGGTCCTGTGCATTTCGCACAGCCTTGACCAGGTTATCGCTCCACACTTTCAACACTACGTTTTCCGTGGTCTTTTGACTATCCCTTTATGAAAACAATTTACAGTGGGCACTCAGCAATAAAACAGTAATGTCAGGAAAATTTATGTGGTTGTCAGTTAATTTGTGTGGTTAACGATAGACCAAACTATTCTTTCTAGGTACATTGGTCTAATCACAATCTGAAAAGCGGCCAAGTTTCCTGTTTAATTTCATTTCCACTTGATTTTCTGTAAAAAACAGGTATAATAAATATGTAAAATTATCTAGTAATAGACATGCTTCGATCGATTGAACACGTAATCATGACACGATATCTTGCGAAAACAGCCCGATTAAAATAGCAAAACGCCCATAACCGATATTCGTCAAACATAGCTAAAAACACTACCCGATGAAGTCATGTAAACAATCAAAATCGATTCATCCGTTTAGGAGCTGTTGTGCCACAGACAGATACACAAATACACAGGACTCACCCCTTTTTTTCCGTCGGATGTTAAAAATATGATTTGAATTCACTCTTTGTGAACAGGGTTGTATTTTGAAGACAAGCACGACATTTACAGCCAACCATGCAAGCTTACCGTAGGTGTATAGTAGGAGTAGTATCGAGATGTATTCAGAAACAGTCACGTGCGTTCAAGCATGCTTTAGTTGCAAGCGTATGTCACGTCAACCGTGAAACTTCGCTGAAATCGTTGAGCATCTTCTTAGCCTGCGAAAAGAGTATAGTTGAAAGACCCAGTTACTGGTATGAAATATTGTACGCTCACATAGTTGCAGCGCAAAATAAAACTGTATATATTTTAGCTTGAACAAATAAATTCTCTGATAAATGTAGAATGACATACCAAATATGTTAAGCCATTTATTAATCCATGCAACTTAGTTATATGGGCCTATGACCCGCATTGTGATTGCGGAGCCACGTCCCAAACAGTGCCTCGTCTCCTGTCGTGCTCTCTGTGCAACCTGCACCCTGAAAGACCTTTGTGACGCAAATGAGAAAGCTGTTGACGTGCCTGAATTCTGGTCAAAACTGGGCAAAAATAATCCACGTTAAAATAATTACGCCACACGATAAGATTATCCACCACTTCATATGCTAATTCATTACAAAATCAAGTTCGGTCGATTCAGTATCAAGGTCGTTAACACTGTAACAAGTCACCCCAACCAATTTCTTCTCGTCCATTTCAACTTTGAAACTTTTTGCCTGTTATTAAAAATTCCCAAGTCTTGGCTTCCAACTGTTTTATTACTTTCAACAAAATTGATTGATCCCAGTGTAATATTTTAAATTCTAGGATTCGTCAAATTTTATGCCGAAGAAAGTAAGAGTAATTTTCGTGAACTTTACAACTTTCGAATCAAAGTTTGGTACGTGAGGTTTAGTTTGTTCGTCATCTATTAAACTCTTATCTTCAAATATTCAAGTTTGTTTCTGGCAGTTCGAATTGGTGTCAAAATGTTGACTGTCAAGGAATGATTAATTCTGCTCTTTGATTAAACTACTGTGATTAACATCCATCATCATTTGCCTTGCCTCTTTCCCAGCTAATGAATATTGGGGCTAGCTTCCTTTTTAACTGGACGCATAAGTCATAAATCTTTTATTTCAGAGCAACATACATTGTCTATGAAAAATTTTTACGTTGTTTTCACCGTCCATTTTTTTATTTTATATTATGCTAACAAGGTGGTTTCTACAAGGTTAAACAAGATCCATAATTTGTAGTATATTGTATTGTTATATGGAATATTCAAAGAACTTATATCATAAACTTTGTATTAGGGCAATGCACCTATGCACGAATCCATTAACCTGAATACGTTTCTCTTCTCACCCAGTTGAAGGACGACAGCGTGAAGTTTCCAAAGCAGCGTCTCCAACAGTGCAATAGCACGAACTCCAAAAAGGTTCGTCTACACCTTCCCGACCAACAAATTAACAACAACTGCCATCCACCCCAAAGAAGACGGGAAGACACTTTCTTGTAGACTTCAGAGTATACCAAAGTCTTAGGCACTATTCTGGAACAATGTTCGAGCACAAATCTCAGTTCAACTACATATTTGGTTTGAGATAATTATCAACACTCATATTTACCTATAAAAATCTCGACGCTGAATATAGATTTTTTTATCAATTGCAAAACACCGTCAAGTATTTTTTTTTTATAATCAGCCCCTGTATGTCAGTTTAAAATCGAGATTCATCTCGTTTGCTTTAACATTGTTCCAGAGTTCGAGTATTTATAATTATGTCTAATATTTTATATGTACGTACATGTATACTGTGTAATTTTAATAAGTGCGAAATATTTTAGATTAAGAATTTAAATTGGTTACGATATAAATAAAAGTGTTTATTATTTAAGATGAATTGGAAAATAATGTTAGTTTTAAGTTCCGTTGCGTAAGAATTGTTGAAACTTATAAAGACGCATTATAAAAAAGGATTTTTTTTATTAAAACTGATATTTTATTTAACTACGGGTAATAAATAAAAGTTTAAGAACTTGAAAAACTTAGAAGCTAAATATTTTTATAGTAGGCAAAAATATTAAAATAATTCATTGGCTCTTATATAAAAAACAATCAGAACTATAAAATGTGTGCTTGAACAGTCCTTGTGTTGTTAATAAATTCACTTTTGAATAACATTGCACATAAAATATTGTAATGCTCTCACCTAGATATATTATTCTTTTAGAGCTTTTAAAATCAAAGATTATTTTCTATCCTCGTTATTATTCTTTTTAAAATCTTATAATTGATTATAACCTTTTAAACGATAATAATTGTGATTAAACGAATGAATGTGTTTTATTGTAAAGTAGCGAACAAGATACAGGGACTATTTAGAAAAGTATCTACATTTTCGGTCTACTATTTTGTACGAAGTTCTAGATCTCTTGAACCAAACGTGTTGTATATAGGTATATATAAAGTAAGTATAGTGCCCGGGTGTTAATTATGGCAATTCGAGTATAAGAAAGCGATTGACGAGCTCTACAAAGCCGAACTTCTAATACTCGATAGGTACGTCTCATTACAAAACGAGAACTCTAACTTTAAAATTAGGTGTAATCAATCTTAAAATGGACATAGCATATTGACATTGTAATGGCATCTGTTTCACCACATACGAACTAAAGACCAGACGTACCACAAATCCTTCATCGCGGAAGCAAAGTTCCCTGCTCGATTTGAATGAATACAACCCCAATTAGGCAGATGCCCGGACCAGAAACCACACCTGTCTGGTTGGTGGAATCTCACGTGGTGGATTCAGGCCCATTTCCTCTCACAAAGAGGAGGTATGTGTCCCAGCAGTGGGAACATTAAAAGGCTGTTGATGATACTTTATTCAGCATACGCTAATGTCAACAGAAACAGGCCATAGCATATGGGCTTTGACCCTTAGACCTGTGTTTAAAACCATATTTTGTAATTGGAACTTTAACGTTCCCATAATCATTTCCATTCTTTGTTTTGTAATAACGTCGTGCCATATTCAAAACCGGATACTGTAATTGTTAGATGTAAGTGGGTATTGTATGTTCAAAACATTTATTGTATCTTCTAGAATAAAGGTGCCAAACCAGATTGGAGTCAAACTCTAGTCACTTTGTGTTTTCTTTGTATTTTAAATGTACCTATTACAATGTACTATGAAAACTTGTCTGATATTAAGATGTTTTTTTTTAATATATGTACTTACCTTAAGATAATTTTCCTCAGATAACGTTTTAAATAATTGTCCTGAAATAATTTCCAGTTCGCAATCGCGGCAATTTGCAAATTGAAATTTAAAAAATCTGTATATTTTCTCATTAAAAAGCATTATTAAAGCTATGACACACTGTTTATACATTGTACCAAAAATAAAAAAATAGAATAAATGTGTATGGAATCGATTTCTTTATTTTTTATTTATAATGTAACCCTTGAATCCTCTAAAGTACAGAATATATTTTAAATAAAGGAAATTATAGAAAACATCAAGATATTATGAAGTACAATAACATAATGCCACTTACGTCTAACACCTTTAAACGAGCAATTCTTCAATTTCGGAAACGGCTCCAACGATTTTAATGAAATTTAGTATGTAGGGGGTTTCGGGGGCCATAAATCGATCTAGCTAGGTTTCATTTTTAGAAAACATCGCTTTTCTCTATTTTCGCCCGAGCAGAGCTCGGTTGGCCAAGTACTTATATTTACATAAAGAAACGAATAAGTTAGAAATGATTATTCAAACACAATCTCAGCTGCCACCCAATTTAATGTGTTCTCTCCATTTATAACAAAGATAAAAGTAGATTATGAAATTTATCCACAATAATTTATTAGGTGCCAACTTGGAACGTAATCATACTTAAAGACTTTGGAGAAATTAATTGGTCTTGGAGTGTGACTGTATATAAATGTAAGTCAGGTGGCGCAAATCCAGTGACAGTAGAAATAGCGACTGATTTAATTAGTAGCAAGTTTGATTACGATTAGGAACATTCTTATTAATTTTTCGTAGTTTTACGCATATTAGTATAATGACACTATAGACATTCCCATGACAGATTTATCAAGTTTGTTAGCTGGTGTCGGGGTTGTCATTATAATAATACCGCTGCTAGTATACTCGTACCTGCCTACCTATTTAAAAATACTATCTCAAAAACTGTCAAAGAAAGGAAATATTTAAAAATCCCCGACACGATATCTTTTGCAAATACCCCGATTCAAATAGTAAAACGCTAATATCTTTTGAACGGCTGAACCGATTTTCATCAAACATAGCTAAGAAGTGTTCTTAGCTGTTCCTAATAATGACACTTTCCAAACAATAAAACCTAAATTAAAACTGGTTCATCCGTTTAAGAGCTATGATGCCACAGATAGATACACAAACATATAGGTACACATGTCAAATTTATAACACCCCTCTTTTTCCGATGGGTGTTAAAAACAACGCGAGGAATGTCCTACAACTAAAAATTCGAAGACATGTAACATCTACCGACCCGCACTGGGCTTGAGTGGTGGACTAAAGTCCACTCAGAGAGAAGGCCTCTATGGCCCAGCAGTGGGGATATTATAGGCTGATTATGCTAATAAAATACAATACCTTATAGGTTGCTCCAAGGCACTGTGGTAACTTTAAAAAAAGTAACTAAAGATCAAAAATCCCGATTGCTTAAGCAGCTAACTAAAAAGAAGTGAACAAGAAGAAAATCATGCTGTGCAGTCGGCAGATACATATGGTTTTGGTGGTTCCCTATCCATTTGCATAAAATTTTAAGACCTAATATATCTTAGCATAATTTTGTTTGGCATAATTAGATTTACGCATAATATAATTACGCATAACAGCTTACGCATAATTTTTTTAAGCATAATTTCTCTAACCATAATAATGATTAAGCAGAATATTCTAAAGCATAAATTTACTAAGCATAAAGTTCTAAAGCATAACTTTTTTAAGCATAATATCCTAAAGCATAAATTTATTTACACATACAGCATGCAAGCAAGCATACAGCATGCAAGCAAGCATGCAAGCAAGCATGCAGCAAAAAAGCATGCAGCATGCAAGCAAGCATGCAGCATTCAAGCGAGCAGGCAACATGCAGCAGGCAGGGTTTCTGTCTCGGCTCCGGCGCTGCGGGCTTCCGGCGGCCCCACGCGTGCTAATCGTCGCAGACGGCTTTCGCTCACCACCGCAGCTTCGGCTTGTTGGCCGGCTTCGCCGGCCAGCCTGAGCCGCGGCGCCTCGCTCGCAGCCGCCTGCTCCTCAGCCCGTGGGCCGCCTCGACCCTACGCGCCCACGCGATTTTAAATTACACTCTAGGGGTAGGACAAACAAGACTACGTAGTGTCGGTTTTGCAGCAATTCGGTTCTGTCACTAACTTTTGTTGCACATCATATTAAATTTTTAACCAACAATATTATTTAATTGTTACAGAAACTATAGCAAATTGGTTTGATCAGAATTATGTATGGGGCACTACAAGTTCACCACCACCATTTCCACCCAAAGTCTAGAGTACGTATCTACTAGAAAAGGAAAATAGACCTAGGACACAAAATCATGCAGAGGCATGGCACAATAGATTTGCACATTTTGTGGGAAAACACCATCCTGGATTTTATTTTTTGGCTAAAAAGATCGTTCAAGAAATAAAACATCAAACCATTGAAATAAATAAACTGGATGTCGGAACATCACTTATACCAAAAAAAAAGGAAAAATACACGGACAAAACCAAAAGAATTGAAAAAATTATTAGTAAAAAAGATGAGTATACTTCTAAACTAGCATATTTACAAGCAATTGCTAAAAATATACACCTAAAATAAATAATTATACATAATTAAGGACCACTGTTTCAATCAGTTAACTTCTATCTGAGGAATAACCTCCATATTTATTTCTCATAATAGAAGTTAACTGATTGACATATTTTTTTATACAAAAACTGTCAAAACATCTAATATATTCTTCAGATAAAAGTTATCTTGCGATTGAAAAATCGTTTAAGTTACATAATGTTATGTATAATAAATCATTTGCATGAAAATTGTTTTTGTTATTTATATTAATTGTATGCCTAAATATTATTATGCTAATAGTCATTAGGCCTACTAACGTTATGCTAATAGTCATTAGGCCTACTAACGTTATGCTAATAGTCATTAGGCCTACTAACGTTATGCGAATCAAATTTATGCCAAAACAAATTAGTCTTTAAGATGATTATGCCAACATAAAACGTATGCCTAAAAAAATTATGCCAAAGTATTATTATGCCAAAACAAATTGTGCCAAAATCGTTATGCCGAAGTATATTAGGCTAAAGAACATTATGCGAAAAGAAGGGATGCCGGTTTTGGTCAATCAGCTTGCAATTAGGAATTTGCTTTTTTTATTTGTAATTTTTTAGTTATATATTTTTTTAATTATATTTATACATATAAGTGATAAAGATTTTTGTAATGACCTCTTAAAAACCTTCATTTTGATACTCCACACTACGGGCTAGAAAAAAAAATAAATTGGGACTTCCAAATTATGGCGCCCAAAATCCGCCATTTTTCTTTTTCAATTCTATTGTAGCCAATGAAACTTGCAACATTAAGACGCAACAATTGACGTAAGAATCATTAAGATCGGCCTAGGCGTTGGGTCTCTAGAACGCCACATAGTAACAGACATACATAGACTGTTAAACACACTAGCCTCCTTTGCATCGCGCAGTCGGGTAATAACTAGTCAGCTTAGGCCCACGTGCGCTTGCAAGTAACTCTGAGTTAAGTTTTTTGGCGAGGTTAGATTTAAAATAAATCATACATAATGGGTCCATGTTAGCTACTAAATCGGAGTTAGAAACGGACGCCAGATGTGATAACCCAGGATGGCGCAAGTAGACCTTATAAGAAGAATATCAATGAAATCCATTCAATGATATCACCATTATCTCATTAATAAATAAAAAAAAGCCATTTATTCTACTACATTAAACTAAATTATTCGTGCATTACACTTTTAAAAATAAAATTATATTGTAAACATTAAATTAAAAAAACAATAAATTAAATAGGTAATTATAAAAGTTAATTTCATTTACAGCAAACTACAAACCAATAACAATTTAATTTCAGTACAGTTCCAATTCAACTCAAGTATCTTATACAAATTCAATATAATATATTTTTGTTTTTATGAATATAATAAATTTATTAAAATAAAAATGTAAACCAGTCCTAGTTCAATAAATTACAAACCAATAATAATTCGATTTCAATAAAATTCCAATTTAATTTAATTTCAGTTGCATTTTCAATCTCAATTATCCATTATCAATTCAATATAATTATAATTCCAATATATTATTTTTAAAATTACTATTTACTATTAACTGTTTAACACAATTGAAAAGGTAAAATACAGAGTTGTGGTAGTCACAAAAATTGTTTATGCTATTGTAATAATTAATTGTATAAAAATAATAAAATGTTAAAATGGTATAAAAAATAATAAAATTTTTAAAATCGTATAAAAAATAATTAAAATATCAAAATTATATATAAAATAAAGTAAATTATTACGAAAATTATGTAGTAGTCGCCTCATGGGCGTAGGCCTCCCCCATTTCTTTCCAGTAATACCTGTCCCTGGCCTTGGTCATCCAGTCCGGCCCTAACCTTTGTATGAATAGATCCGCCGATCTTTTCCTTTGACGTCCTCGTGACCTTGTAGCATCTACTGGGCCTATTCATCAATATCTCAAACTAAAATATTAACTAACAGCGAAGAAAGCGTGCCTATAACTGTCGATAGCCAAAATGTGAGATAGTGGTCAAGCGCGAGCCTATACACAATAAAAAAAAAATAAAAAAATGTAGATTATGTAAAAGAATATATCTATTTGGGTCAACTAATTTCTTTTGAAAACCATACCGGGAATGAAATTAATAGAAGAATCGCTATCGCGTGGCGAAGATACTGGGGTCAAAAAGAGATTATGAAAAATAAATCTATTAACATCGGTGTCAAGAAGAAGCTCTTCGATATATCAATACTGCCCTGCTTGACCTATGGTTGTCAAAGTTGGGCATTAAGGAAAAGCGAGGAAGACAAGCTAGCTATATGTCAACGAAAAATGGAAAAGGAGTATGTTAGGAATTAGATTATCAGATAGAATAAGTAACCAGGCGATTAGAAAATTAACTAAGGTTAACGATATTTTGGAAAGAGTGAGGGTTTTAAAGTGGAACTGGGCGGGTCATATATGTCGGATAATCTCATTAACAGATCTATAAATAAGACTAACTAATGTCCACAATAATTTACTCACCCCAGTAAACTAAGTTAAAAATACATTACCACACCATTAAAATCCAATCCGCAGTATATTATTATGGCGGCGACGGAAGAGCCGAGCAATTTTTGTGAGAAATTGCGTTTTTCCGTAATTAATTTTCTTGTCAGAATGTTGGTTGTGATTTTTAGAAGCTGTTTTAATAATTTTGTAAGGATGTCCCTTGATTTTTAAAGCGTGGATGTTTTAAAGCTTTGTTTTTCTTAGTCGAAATGTTTTACGCTTTGTGACTGAAATTTTACGGTTTGTTAGTTTTTCTGTTGGTTTTTTAACTATGAATGCTATAAAAGTACTTACACTATTTATTTAAAACTTCATATATTAAGTGCATGTTGTAGCAAGGACATATATGCTGAGAGAAAAGAAGAAAAGTAGAAAAAAATACGGAATGGTGCCCGAGAGGAAGTAAAAGAAGTAGGGGAACACAGGTTAAGCGATGGGAAAACGATATCAGAAAAGTTCAGGTCCAGAATGGTTACGGGTAGCGAGGGACAGTTACAAGTGGAGAGCCTTGGAGGAGGCCTTTTCGAAAAAAATGCTGGTGCGAGAGAAAATCACCAGGTGCAGAGTATGATAAATAAATAGTTCTAAATATATACTATAATATTATAAAGAGGTAAAACTTGTGAGTTTGTGAGATTGTAGGGGATAATCTATGGATCTACTTAACCGATTCTGAAGTTTCTTTCACCAGTAGAAAGCTACATTATTTCTGAGTGTCACAGGCTATTTTTAATCCCGAAAACGGGTCCTGTGGGGCGGGCAACGGGAGCAAAGCCGCGGCGAACAGTATAATAGTATAAATAGGTTATAATCTCGTTAAAAATTAAGTATGGTATGTATATTATAAATAGGTTGAGTAATCAGCAATAAATGATTATTTTATTTATTTATTGTATACAAAGTTATTGAGGCGTACTTAATATTCTTGGTATTCTCTACCAGTCAACCATGGGTAGTGGAGAGACAACATGGCAGGTGGTGATCATCATTATTCATCATCGTCAAGTCACTGTATTGCTCTTTTTACCTGACTACGGCGAAGCCAAAAGGAAGGGTTATCATTTAAGCAGTCTATGTATGTATGTTTGTATTTAAATATGTTCCTCCGTAGCGCCTAAACTATTCATCCGATTTTGATGAATAAGGTATCAATCGATTCATTGTTATGGCCCGGGTAAACAAAAACCTTTTTACAAAATAAAATACTACCGAATTCCAAATAAGAAAACTACAAAGTGAAAAATAACTTTATTTTTGGAAGTCGGTGTCTTTGGTAGGTACCAATTTTATGCGTTATGGACACCGACTTCCAAAAATAAAGGTGAAACTTTTAAATAAATAATAAAACTACAAAGTGAAAAATTCACTTTGTAGTTTTATTATTTGGAAGTCAGTAGTATTTTTTGTAAAAAAGTTATTTTTATTTTTCACTTTTTATTTGTACCTACCTAATAGGCAAGTAGTTTAGTAAGGTACCTAACCTATAATGCCAGAATAGATTACCCGAATATCATGAAACTGAACATAACCGGCAAGGTGAACTGTACACATCTGCGTACCCCTTTAGAGCGTACTGGCGTGATGTTATGTTATGAAATGGGATAAACAATAAACAGACATGCGATTGCAGCAATCCCGAGAGATTTTCCGTTATTTATTTAAGAGTTCTGTGGTATATCTCCGAAGTTCTTCATCAGATCTTCACCAAATTAAAATGGGACAAATTCGGAACATATTCTGTCTAAAAATAAAAGAATTTTCAAAATCGGTCTATAATTGACGGAGATATCGGACAACATATACAAAAAAAAACAAACATTAAGTCGAACATAGAACCTCCTCCTTTTTGGTAAGTCGGTTAAAAATAGATAAAAAGAAACAAAAACCGTAGTTGTGTCATAGTTTTTAAACTTTTTGCTTGCTATATGCCATTGTGTACTATACACAGCAATTTACTTGAAAAACTTGCAATGAAAGCATCAAGAAAAGCGGACATCGCTCATCAAAGAAAGTTTGCTTGCTGCAAACCTTAAAAGTACCACCAAAACTTAAAAACACAGTACATCTAACAAAAAATATCACAGCAATCAAGTTTGAAGGAAAATTTTATTAAACCGCGACTCAAAGGATCTAGACTACTAAAATCTCGCAGTGTAAAGGCATCGTAACACAGATGGTTTCAAATAAAAGCCCTCGCTTTGGTCCAAACTATATTGTGTCTCTGATTACTTTTACTGATATTTCGAAATGACAAAATATATTTGTTCCAACTTTAGGATATACAACTATTTCATGTGCGTAAGGATTGAGTGTCCCAACCGTAAATCGAAAACTATTGATGCAAAGATTTAGAAGAAGTTGTCAGCAATGTGTTTGGAGTTTGAAGTATTCTGCTTTGCTATTAACGACAAATTGATTAACGATGACTTTGGATTTGGAGTGGCGACCGCTTGGCGGAAGACGGATGATCTGGCAAACGTCGCAGAAATCCACTGGATGCAAAACGCATAAGACCGGTTGATGTGGTGACTTGTAGAAATGTTGATGAGGCAGCTTAATAAGGATTTCTTCAAAGTGAAATCTTTAAAGTTAAAAATAATGGAACAGTTCTGTGGAAGGTAATGGCAATAACTCAGGACAAAGGGATGACCATAAGCTTCTGGAGTAAGGTTATTTTGAGTGTGCGTAAGGGACAGATGTATATGACTTGTTCATACATCTGTCGATACATCTACATCATTTGTTGATACATCTGTCCCTTGTTTACAGTCGAACTATGATAGTTCGGACACGTCAGGGTAAGGAGGCAGGTCTTAAACACCATGACGTGATTTATTTGAAACAAAAAGAAAATTTATCACAAAAACCTACCTGCTCAAAGACATTGTTTTATTCTCGCCCTCAAAACAAAATACACTTCACACATCCCTCCATCTATAAGAGATTCTAATAAAATAACCT
The DNA here is from genome assembly GCA_947562075.1 of Orthosia gracilis. Classification (NCBI taxonomy): domain Eukaryota; kingdom Metazoa; phylum Arthropoda; class Insecta; order Lepidoptera; family Noctuidae; genus Orthosia; species Orthosia gracilis. The sequence continues at coordinate 43,547,043 of OX387270.1, forward strand.
ATAACTAAAAATAATTATTAGATAATCGTAGTTCACGATCAAATTACATGCGTAGGCGTTGATGTAGCTGGCGATACATCTTCGCAAACGCAATCTAACCCACTATAATTACAGCTAGAACTTTCATAATTCAATCGTCTAACTACTACCAACTACTTATTTACTTATCCAGTGTCAATAAATAATTGTCCTACTAGCGTCCGGTACGAAAACAACAGTTTTATATGATAAATCATGTATCCAGCCACAGAGCTTAGAGACGCTTCAGCGGACATTGCTAAAGACGACAGGGTCAAAACTTTTCATAAAAACTAAGCGTGTCAGTGTGTATCACTGATTATTCGAGGCAATTAATGCACGAATATTTTATAAGGCCGGCTGTACTCTCTCGCACGAGAGCCCGAGGAAACGCTGTTCATTGAGTTTATAAATAAAACACTTCATGATTGAACTCAGTACTGAGAGCAATGTACAACATCCTCGCGGGCTCTCGCGCGAGACTGTACAGCTGTCATTAGGAAAGACGTCTCCAGTCACAGCTACAATGTTAAACTGGAACTGGGCTGATCAGTCCTGCAGCATGACCGAAGAGTAATGGGCAATAAGAGTGAGAGGTTTTGGTCAGCCAGATCGCGAATATGTATCCTTCGACTGCACTGCATGATTTTCTTCTTGTTTACGTCTTTTTAGTTCGCTTTTCAAGCAGTCGCGTATTTAGATTTTTTTAATTTAATTTTTTATTGACAACCTTTTGTTATTTTTTTTTTGAATTAGGAGATTTAAAATATAAGTGTTATATATTTTTGAAATCACCTCTTAAAACCCTTTATTTTGATACCCCACACGAAAGGTGTGGAAGAAAAAAAAATTTGGTCCCCCACAATATGGCGCCCAAAATCCGCCATTTTTCTATTATCCAATTTTAATGCAGCCAGTGACACTCGCAGGGTTAAAACGAATCGATTGACGTAAGAATCATCAAAATCGGCCAACGCGTTTGGTCTCTAGAACGCCACATAGGAACAAACATACATACATACACATTACCCTCCTTCGGCAGTCGGGTAAAAACTACTATTCATTGGATTCCAAAAGCATGGATACGATAACGCGGCAGATGGCGGGATGCAGAAGTAGCAGTAGTAAAGGGAACTCTTTGCCTTCTCTACACTAAAGATTGCATCCAAAAGGACTGGCCCAAATATCAAAAGACAAAGAGAGATTAAAAGAGCCTTTTGCCCTGCAGTGGGATAGTACAGGCGCAGCGTGCCAATTCCGTATTCTATATATCCAGCAGATTTATATCCAGTATATGGATGATGAACTGCGCATAAGGTTGAGTTATAGCGATATTGACCTTTCCCTAAGCTTTGTTTGCGAGCTGGATTGGGACCGACGACTTATCTCAAAAGGTTTCTATGACGGCGGGATGATGTATGTAGTATTTCTCATTTAATTAAGTTACATTGTGTTGCTTATTACTTAGTGTTGAATCACTCTTTTTTGCATAAAATTAAAACATGTTTTGCCGTTGAAAAGTCAACAAGATTATTTGACAAGTTTTTTTTTCCCTGTAGGTATAAATGCTTCCTACTTAAAGCATTAATGTTATTGGTACTAAGTTCCTTATCGCACGTTTGAAGGATAGCAGCTTTACGGAAAAATGTATCCAAGTCCGACCGACATAGTCTGATATTTGAAATTTTGAGTGCAGTTTTTTTCAGATGTCCAGTGTTTGCTTGTTACGATTATTATATAGTGAAAGGAACTTCGTTTCATTTATGTCTTCCTCGACACCTATTATTTTTTATTGTTATTTATAGTATTCTGAGAAAAATCTTACCATTCTACAAGAATTATTTGAGAAGGTACTCCACCTACTTACTCCCAAATGAGTCCTCTTATGCAATTTCTCAGTATATTCAAAATTTCGTACTCATAAACCCGCAAAACTTCTTGTTGTACTAAGGCATAGCTATAATTAAATCTAGGCACTACCAATTATGCTCCATTATTTCATTTCAAAGGCATGTCTTAGTCTATTAAGATAGCACTTATCTATCATTATGATAACATTATGTAAAGGCCTAAGATCAACATGTAGTACTATACTGTTATTAAATACTATTATTGTGTCTATATTAGATCCTTTTATACATTACACTGTATTCCATATTAGTATCAAAGGTCTAATTTGCAAAGATCACTCGTGTCAGTCATGCCTACATGAAAGATTAAATTAATCACAATAGAGCTAATAATTTCTTAACCACATAAATGTAGGTATACCAATATGATCTGCAGATATTATTTATTAAAATTAATCGACTCATTACAGCTTCAATGTCTTAGCGAGCACCATCATTATGTTCCTGCCCTTGTCCCATGTCATTTGGGGTCTTGCATCACGTTTTCTTCTTGTATTCCGTCTCGTGGACCGTCACGCTATCACTGACTCATTTTCTTTTTTATCACTCCTCACAGAGTCCATTCATTTTTTCTTTAGCATTCCTCTTCAAATCCATCCATCCACATTTATATTCATAAATCTATTAGTAACACGCGTTTCATCCCTCCTCATTACCACCATACTAAGAGAAACGATTCCGTTTCAACTTTTCTGTCACTAGTGCCAATTTCAAACTTTCTCAAATATACTCATTTCTTTATCAATTTTCGTCACTTTGCAAATCCATCTCAACATTCTAGTCTCCACTACATGCTATCATCTATCAATCTTTTAGTGCGTCTTTTTTCACAGCCCACCAATCTGATTCATATAACGAAGCAGCATCTTGTAACCTTGCAACTAATAAATGCAACAATTTTAACACATCTCTATATTATATTATACACCTCTTTTTTAATACGTTATCATCAGTCACATAGTTTTAATTTTAGAAACTTATGTGAACTTAGTCGTAAGCTCATATTGCAATATATTCCTTTTGATACATAAATTGGGACAAGGGTCAAATAGGTAATGATTATATAGTTATTCTTCCGGAGAGACAAAAAGTCACGTGTAGACATATCAAATAAATTACTTACTTTTCGCATTTCTCCTTCCCAAGTGAGCAAAAAAAAGGGCAATTGTGTTTAGCCCGTCCTTTGCCCGAAAGTGCGAAATAATGTTAGTCACTTCCTCGGTATTGTGTAAAAACTTCGTAAAAGGACAGTCCCAAACCACAACGACGTGCTTCTTCCGTCCTGGACGAAACCACTCTGACAAACGGCAGGTAAAAGATAGAAGGTTAGTCAATATCTCATAGCTTTCCAATTATTTTTTTGTTACTTACTAATATTAAAAGATAATGAAATTACTGCCCCATTTAACCTAGTACTCACTGATCACGATCACGAACTGCAACCTCTTGAGAATACACTCGTAGATAATAGTACCGAAATTAGGCAAGAACCAACCAACTTGTTTGTTATAACGAAGAGTATAGTTAGTTACTACACTTTATCTAACCAACAATCTGAACTAGCTAATCAGGTATGAGAAATTCAAACACTTGCCCGTTTAACGAGTAGTTACTATTTTGGTTCACAATCAAAATTAATCTATGTATCTGTTAAAAAGACTAAACTTAACCTTATTAAATCTCTCCTTCTGGGTTACATGAATGCCAAAACCGCATTCAACAACTTGGTGATTGTTTTATAAGGTTCCAGAAATAGATCACATTGCACTCCTAGAACAAAACTTACCTTCTGCACATTTTCCTCTCTTGGTCTGCAAGCTTCATTTACTAAGAAACTAACCGTAACGTAAGAGACGCGCTGTCTAAAGCCAGCGCTTTAAAGCGATGCTGGCTTTAGGATAGCCGAAGTACATAGAATTGATGATATCTTTGTTTAACGCTGTATGAAGTGTGTAGCGCCTTCTTGTAGCTTTATGTATGTGTAACAACTTTATTGATTAAGATGTAGATAAGTTAATTGGACTGCTGAACTTACTAAGAAGCAACTTAAAACTTAAAAAATATCTACACTTCTCTCATCAATTTCAAATAAAATGCTAGGTGTCTCAACTAACTTTTGTAGATACATAAAAAAAAATGTCGTCCTTCGCGACTCTGGCACTCTTCAAAGCGATGTATAACATTTTATTTTTTATTTTTATTAACCGACTTCAAAAAAGGAGGCTGTTCTCAATTCGTCAGAATCAATTTTTTTTTGTTTATTTTCCCCGATTACGCAAAGACGCTTGGGCCAATTATAAATAAATGGAACTGATGAAAATGGTACCACCGAACTGATCTGATGATGAAGCCACGGGTAGGCACTGGAACTCAGAAATAATAAAAATGTATCCTCGTCGTATTTGGGTTTATTGGAATCTTTATCTGCCTTGAGCCTATGCTTTATCGTAGAAATGTTGTTGTTGTTATGCAAACAAATACACAAACATTTTTACGATGCGAAGTTAATGTTTCCAGCCTCTTCTTCCCCCAGCGGCATACAACTCATCAGCACATGCAACGGAGATAATAAATTAAATGATATAAATGGTTCCCTATCCATTTGCATAAAATTTTAAGACCTAATATATCTTAGAATAATTTTGTTTGGCATAATTATATTTTCGCATAATATAATTACGCATAACAGCTCACGCATAATTTTTTTAAGCATAATTTCTCTAACCATAATAATGATTAAGCAGAATATTCTAAAGCATAAATTTATTAAGCATAAAGTTCTAAAGCATAACTTTTTTAAGCATAATATCCTAAAGCATAAATTTATTGACACATACAGCATGCAAGCAAGCATACAGCATGCAAGCAAGCATGCAAGCAAGCATGCAGCAAACAAGCAAGCATGCAGCATGCAAGCAAGCATGCAGCGTGCAAGCAAGCATGCAGCATGCGAGCAAGCATGCAGCATTCAAGCGAGCAGGCAACATGCAGCAGGCAGGGTTTCTGTCTCGGCTCCGGCGCTGCGGGCTTCCGGCGGCCCCACGCGTGCTAATCGTCGCAGACGGCTTTCGCTCACCACCGCCGCCTCGCCCCTACGCGCCTACGCGATTTTAAATTACACTCTAGGGGTAGGACAAAAAAGACTACGTAGAGTCGGTTTTGCAGCAATTCGGTTCTGTCACTCAACCTTTGATGCACATTGCACATTTTTAACCAACAATATTATTTAATTGTTACAGAAACTATAGCAAATTGGTTTGATCAGAATTATGTATGGGGAACTACAAGTTCACCACCGCCATTTCCACCCAAAGTCTGGAGTACGTATCTACTAGAAAAGGAAAATAGACCTAGGACACAAAATCATGCAGAGGCATGGCACAATAGAATTGCACATTTTGTGGGAAAACACCATCCTGGATTTAATTTTTTGGCAAAAAAGATCGTTCAAGAAATAAAACATCAAACCATTGAAATAGATAAACTGGATGTCGGAACATCACTTATACCAAAAAAAAGACAAAATACACGGACAAACCCAAAAGAATTGAAAAAAATATAAGTAAAAAAGATGAGTATACTTCTAAACTAGCATATTTACAAGCAATTGCTAAAAATATACACCTAAAATAAATAATTATACATAATTTAGGACCACTGTTTCAATCAGTTAACTTCTATCTGAGGAATAACCGCCATATTTATCTCTCATAATAGAAGTTAACTGATTGACATATTTTTTTTTACAAACACTGTCAAAACATCTAATATATTCTTCAGATAAAAGTTATCTCGCGATTGAAAAATCGTTTAAGTTACATAATGTTATGTATAATAAATCATTTGCATGAAAATTGTTTTTGTTATTTATATTAATTGTATGCCTAAATATTATTATGCTATCATTAGGCCTACTAACGTTATGCGAATCAAAATTATGCCAAAAAAAATTAGTCTTTAAGATAATTATGCTAACATAAAATGTATGCCTAAAAAAAATATGCCGAAGTATTATTATGCCAAAACAAATTGTGCCAAAATCGTTATGCCGAAGTATATTAGGATAAAGAACATTATGCGAAAAGAAGGGATCCCGATATAAATAGATACTATCTGAAAATGACGACAAGATAACTACCGATACATTTTTCCTACTTCCCCATGCCTACTTACTTCAACGTGTCAAATTTGACAGATGTCATTCCTATTTTTTTCTTAAATTTGACAACGGGCCTTTTCCTATAATGCAAATTTAGACACTAAGTTACCTTAACTACTATTCATATAAACTAGAACTATATCTCCTATTCCACTCTAAGGTCGTTTGTTTACGACGCGACACACGACACAGCAAAATGTGATCACGATTCAGAGCTCCATATATTTGTATGGACCGTTTGTTCGCACCACACGCGACACGATTTGCATACGGTTTTTCGGCTATGTCGTCGGCTAATTTAGCGGCTGAACAAAACCGGTATGCGCTTGTTAACGACGTTCGTTGTCACTAGTACCATTAACAGTTCCATGATGGAACTACTGACTGTTTTTTTTTTATCACTAGTTCCATTTTTAAAGAATCTGAAAATAATGGAACTAATGTTGAATTTGTTATCACCAGTTCCATTTTTAAAAAAATATGAAAATAATGGAACTAATGTTGAATTTGCAGGGCTCACGCGTGGTTCGTCACTCACGCGCTTATAAAACAATACAAGTGCACTGAAGTGTTGTGCAAAATCGTGTCTAGTGAACAAACAAACGGACGACAGACCGAATGCAGTGTGTCGTGTATTATAAGTCGTGACCGCAAATCGTGTCGTGCGGTGCCTCGTGAACAAACGACCTAACGTTAAATGGTTTTAATCTATTTACATGTACTGTGACATATAATCTCCTTCGTGCTACCGATGTTTATCTATGATATTGACAACCATCACTCGTCACTTGAAATGTTATAATTGTCTGTCATTTATTATTTTATATACGACTTGATTTCTGTAGTTAATAAAAGCAAAGTTATTTATTTGGTGGTTTCTTCCAAATGTATCAATTTTATTAACTACATACAACTATGTCTGATAAGAAGAAAGAAACGGTGAAAACATGTTCTTTAGCCAGGTATCTTCGACCTGATCGATTCGACGTTGAACCTAATGCACCCGCTGCGGGAGAACAGTGGGCTCATTGGCAACACACCTTTTCAAACTTCTTGATTGAAGAAATACCTGCTGACGTCACGGATTCAATAAAACTAAAATTACTAGCAAACCATTTAACTGCAAACATTTACATACACATTAAAGATTGTCAAACTTATGATGACGCTATTTCGGTTCTGAATAAAACGTATCTCAAGCCTCAGAACGAAATCTTAGCTCGATATGTCCTCGGCGCGCGAAAACAAAAACATGAAGAAACAATTACTGAACATTGTCGCGCTCTACAACTTCTAGCGCAAATTTGTAATTTCAAAACTTGCTCCATAAAATAATAAATGACAGACAATTATAACATTTCAAGTGACGAGTGATGGTTGTCAATATCATAGATAAACATCGGTAGCACGAAGGAGATTATATGTCATTCTCCCCCTCTATGGTTTCTGCATCAAGAAGATAGTCATTGAGATGTAAGGGTAATCTCTTTGGCCTTGTAGATCTTCTGAGTTGTGGGGCCTCAGCATTTTGCAGTGGGGTTCTAAAAACTTCTTCTTCATGATGTCCCATTGATTGATGTCCCTAAATCGTCTTTTATTCATTTTTTAATTATATAATTTACATCAGATAATCTCCTAACTATTCAGTACGAGCCTTTTTACAACCTACATAGTTTTAAATTTCTGTGGTCCATCTAGGTGTATAGAGCATCACTATTTGATTCGGTGTAAATATTCTCAATTTAGCTTTTCTATCATATCGCATTTTCTGTTTAACCTGTGCCCGTTTTATATTGTCTATGGCACTACGTGTCAATCTATTCCCTAGCTCATGACGTCTTACATAATCTATCATGTTATTATTACTGCTATTTACTAGCAAGTTGGTTTGAAATAATGGTATAGCAACATGTGAGTTGAAATTGCTCGACTGTTTGCTGGAATTATAAGCAAAATACACTATAACTACACCAATTTCGGAGATCGGCGGAGACATACATGGATAACTTCAGACATATTTTTCGATTAAGTCGCTCAACTAATCCGTTCGTTGCAGGGTGGAACGCAGTGGTGAAGCGTGACTTGGCTCCGAAACAACTTATCGTTTCGAACTAGTCGATTATCCGACACAATTTCCTTAACTACGCCAAATCAACAGAAAATCTCCTCGATCAAGAACTCACTGATCCTCTGCATCGTCACCCTAGGAACTGCTCTGCATACTGTATACTTCGTTGTATATTCCAAACTTACAATAATATACCTATTGCCTCTCAGTGACTTACTAAAAGGACCTAACACATCTATCCCTACCTTTTCACGCAGCTTCTTACATTTTTATCTATCATTTCCTCTGCATCCTTAATAAAAAATCTCTCTCTAAACTTAGCAAAAGTTTTCGCCAGACTGTAATGCCCTACTGGCCATGGATCATCATGAAGTTCTTTCAACATTTTCTGTAACAAGGAATGACATTTTTAAGAATGACCACTACCATTCGAGCATCATTTAGAATCCTGGTTTTCTTACACAAAGTGCCATCCATCACACTAAATCCCTTCATCACATTACTCATGCTAGCTGCTTTCCTATCCAACTAATACCTACAAAACTCATCTCTAAGCTGGTAAGCCGTCGCATCCTAACCACCTCGATCCTATATAGCTGCATCCCGTCTTCAGGGCCCTCCGCTCCACCGTCGCATGGGCATGTAAATAATATTCAATTCTAGAATTAAATCAAATTAAAAATACAATACGAACAAAGATAAATGTCAAATCATAAGAAATTATTAATGTAATGTTGTGGTTATTGGTAACTATTGGTAATGACCTTTTTCTTTAATTCACATCCTTTAATTCATATCGCGTAAGTGACTTATGTATACAAGTCATATAAATCTGTCCCTTACACACACTCAAAATAACCTTACTCTAAGAGCTTATGGTCACCCCCCTGCTCTTTCAAGGATTCAGTGTGCAACTCCTCATCCTTATTTATTGATTGTGTCGTGGTTTGTTTGGGTGATTGTTTGGTAGTGGGCTTCTAAATCCAGAGGCAATTTGAGATCGGTTATTTCTGTCCTCAAAGCGCTGCCTTCGGCGCAATTTGTATCTCGTTGTGCGAAAGGTCACGCCGTCGCCCACCCGATGCGGAGTCACGCTAGACGAGGCCGGACCTGGGCTTGGTGGTCTCCTTGAGGCAGGGAATCCTTGGTTAGACGACGGCGTTTCGAAACACACGCGTGGAGGTTGCACCGGCAAATTTATACGCTCATTTTGCACACCTTCCAATATGAAAGTTTTTTTTTTTAATTTGTTGTAGGCTCGCGCTTGACCACTATCTCACCTGATAGTAAGCGATGATGTGGTCGACGGTGGAGCACGCTTGCCTAGAAGTAACCCATTCACTCTAGACTTAAAGACCCCTAGATTGTAGCTATTGGGAAACACAGATTTTTCGATTTGTAGTGTTTTGTTTTGAAAGTCGAATTGTTTTATTTTTTTATTTTTTTTACTTATGATAAACATTCATGAAAACGCGCTTCAGAAGTTGAGTAGCCTGAACCTCACACCTCCAAGTTGAGTAGAAATTTTGTTGATTTTTTTTCTAATATTTTCCTTCAATTCAGGTATGGTTGGTTAATGAATTACTGCTTTAAACCCGACTCTTCCTATAAACTCAGAGGAAAAATTTGGAGGTGTCAGGTCTGGGCTACTCAACCTCTGAGGCGCGTTTTCACGAATTTCAGAGATCGGTTTGAAGAGTGCCAGAGCCGCGAAGGACGACATTCGAAAAATAATGTTTAAAAAAATGTACATTATTTAATTATTTACTTTAACTAAACTCGGCCAAAGGCCAATTACATTAGTTAAAGACATGTTTACAAAAAAGCATAAAAATCAAAATAATAAAACATGATAATATTTATAATTACACGGCAGTCATACGATCATCTCACAATACTCCAGACATATAGACAAAATCTTCTTCCATTCGTCCGCGAACACATCACAATCGGGCTTAGCATCCAAGAGAGCGTTGAGCGCGACAAGTGTACGAGGGATGGGAGACTGGGCTCGAGCGACGGTTCGACTCCTCGGTACGGCGAACAATCTGTGCCTCCTACTACGTCTATAATTGACCGGGGCAAAAAGATGGGATAGTTCGTCGTGTACGAGTAGTTCAGGAGCATCAGATTTCCCGTGAAAGATTTTACACATATTTATGATATGATCATTTTTCCTCCTGACCTCGAGAGAATTGTAGCCTAAACAGCCTAAGAGGAAGTTAGAAGGTGGAAGGTGGTGGAGTGTCCTTTTAGATCTGAAACAGGCCGACGACGCGGACGGCAAATGTGTATTTATTCTCATAGCTCATTGTAACGCGAATCGTCACCAACTGGGCTCGTTAATTTTATAACCTACAATTCGTAGTCCCTTACAATTCGTATTTAATTAAAAGATGTACTCTGAAAGGTAATTTAAATAGGACTGTAGGACATAGGAACACAATATCTTTATTATTATGACTTTCATACATTTAAAAATAATTAGGGATGTTTTGTAAATAACAACAAAAACATACTCGTTATAACTGTTAAATGAAGAAAAATTGCTAGAATTTATTTCTTCATACATAAATGATTGCAGCAGTACAAGTTTCCGCAGTACCTAATTACTAAGAAAAACATGAATATCCCCGAGCTAAAAACAGTGAGAATTTCTTTTTTATCTCGCAAAATTAAATAGTCCACCCTGAAAAACGGCACGACGCCGACGCCTTGATATTTTGATTTCGAGTTTTAATTTTGCTGTGTGACCCACATAACATGTTTTCTCTAAACCAAAACAAAACAAAGTTGTGTTCGTACATCGACAAAATTTGTTTACAAATTAAACTCCCCCATCTAATAAGAACACTTGTAAGGCTAAGCAAAACACCAGTTTTAATTAATAGTTACTTTTCACTGTCTGTAACGTGTATAGGTCGATTCAAACTGTGAACTTTGCTTTTTGCTGAGCAGTACCCCACCCTTCAACCGCGCTATCATAGGGAATAGCTTGTTCAGTGCCGCAATTAAGTTTGATCGTACCTATACACGCGTGAAGAAAATCACGGGGTGTTTACGACCCCTTTATTACGGAATCCGGAGTTCCGCAAATATTTGTCATATGTAGATACCTGCACGTGAACGAAGTAGGGGCAGTAAACAGGAACGTAGATTCTAGAAGTAGTAGCGATAAGCATCCTTTTAGTACTTTGCGCGTTGTGCTACGGTTTTTCACTCTTACAAAAACAAAATATTGAAATTACCTAGACTATAAATTATTATCAAAGACAGGCGCAGTTTATATTCTGAGGCATTATACAAGTGGCATTCGATGTCAGCGAAGGCGATGGACAAAATTTCAAAATGTAAGGGATTGATCTGGATTGATCATGTGATTTTTTTATATCGCTTGTCAATCCCATACAACTTTGTATTTTTAACAATCGCTGTCACCACGCTTTCGATGATAGAATGTCATTTCTCTAGGGCCTCTGACGGCTCTAGAGTCTAGATAAAGTGAAATTTTATCGAAATGTACAGAAATCGAGACAAGATATTTCAGTACCGCATGTCAACACCATACACTAGTAACATTTTGACACTCGCTATAGACACGCTATCGTTATTATGTGACTTTGTCTACAGTCTCTTCTCTCTGTTTTCAGCTCGATATGTCATAATTTATGCTTTTTTTTTATCGTGGCGACATGCTCATGCATACTGCGCCACTACGGGTAGATAGCTCCTCCAACCCACTAAAACTCCATGGTGACCTCCTGTGCCACTTATAGCGGGAACACGGGCACTCGTTAGCACTCACCGCGAACCCGCCGCGGCTGTCCGTCACCGGAACCTCCCCTGGGGGGTAACCCCATCACCAGCGCACAAGAACATATTGCACGCCGAGACCACCCCAGGGATCAAACCAGGTGGGCGCCAGACGATCCCGTGTATTGTACTCTTGGTCCCTCTGTGACGAGTCAGGTCAGTGGCTCCGCCACCTACCACTTTTCGGCCGCAGGGAATAGGGACGTCCCCTGCGCCCCTACCGTGTCCGCCATCAGACTGCGGCGACCCCGTAAAGGCCACGGAAGGTAGGCAAAGTACAGCACTCCTCTCCCGCCGCGGCCTCCAACCCTCAGCCGTGATATCCTATGAGAGGCCCTGCGAAGCCCCATACGACAACGGCCCGCCTCAGTTGCGATGTTACCTGTGTTATAGTTTTCGCAAAATTTCTTGGCAGCCCTAAAATTGACTACAATGGTTGCGCAGTAGTAAATCTCATACAAAAACAGTACTACTTTATGCCTTGCGCATCGGGAAAGCCAACTTCAGGGCGGCCCAGAAGTTTGGCGAACACTAAACCAAGTGGCACCACAACCTTCTTGTTGGACACTACGCGTCGTCGGCTTAATCGGTAAAAGCGCTGACGGGCGATTCCTCCTCTGGTTTGTCTTTGCTTCACCGTGGGTGAACAAGGTACGGCTACTGAGTCCCCCCGCCTCGACAGTGCGGAAACCCACGGGACCATAATTAATGCCTGGGTTATACTGAGTGCAGCGACTCTCATTTGTTTTTCGACCTACTTGAGCATGGCAACACGACAATATTGAGTGTCGTTTTCATGAGCAAGATTTCCTAGAATTGCCTTTGCAAGCCTTTTGATGTTCGCAACAAAGGTTAGCAAGCATCAAAGCACCTTATGAAAATCTGAAAAACGTGTCGTGCGAATACAAGTACGAATCTAGGTACTAGGGCTCTTTCATAGCAATATTGGTATTTTTATTGGTTTTTTATATATATATATATATATTGTGCTTATTTATGTATAATTGATATTAATATATTTATGATTTATTTTATATTATTCTAAAATTGTACACTGGACTACTTCTCTTCTTCCTTTTGTAAACTCTCTCTATCACTCTAAGGTTTGCTGGTAGAAAACTCTTCTTAGAGTTAAGCTCGCCTTTGTACATCAACTTTATAATCAATCAAGTTGTATATGTATTTCTTTTTTTGTGTACAATAAAGAATTATAGAAACATCTAAAATGCTCTAGCAAAGGAATCTTTAACGCAAATACATGATTAATATTTTGCGTAACTACTCCGTCTTTATTCTTGTAGTTTTTGAAGATACATCTAAATTAATTTTAATTAAACCATGCCTTTCTGGAAACAGAAAAAACTAAAACGGGCCAAGAGGTTCATCGGCAATAAGACAGTGGTCGAGTCAAAGCTCCAGATCCTTGAACATCGTCGCCGAGTTGCTAGCTTGTAGGTTTTTTATCGGTTGCATTTCGGGTTGAGTGCGATGGAATTGTATGATCTAATTCCGCTTAGCCTAATTTCATCATCGGACTACAAGACGTACGCCGATGCGCCATCGGTACATGGTGGACATCCCACCTATACGCACTAAACGTTTTGGTAATACTTTCAATAAGCATATAGTTAAAGAGTGGAATTCCCTGCCGGAGTCAGTGTTTCCCGAAAGCTACAACCTCGGGGTCTTTAAGTCAAGAGTGAATAGGTTACTTATAGGTAGGCGAATATCTCATGAGATAGTGGCCAAGCGCTAGTATATCTAAAAATACAAAAACCACTATAATTTTTACATTATAAAAGTTCTTCCAAAGTAATCTCAAAATACTCCACGCTTTTAAATATCACCTGAAATAAAACTTGGAATGAAGCCTAGATTTTATTTAGCTTTTGAACAAGCTCTTTATTATTCTGCCCACATACGCAATGAAAGTAGAAATATTTTGAAAATAGTACTAAATTGTACTTTTATGAAATTATTCAAGCGATGTATTGAAGAAGTCAGGTGCTGAATTCTAATTATCTCGTAAAAATAAAATTAGTTTGCTGAGGGTAACATAATTGCCATTAAAAACCCTAATGCAATAGCTTTTCACCGTTAAGTACCTACCAACCTGTAGTAGGCCGCACGTCAGAGCTACTATGTGTCTACTAACTAGTCCAAGTCCTGAACTGTTACCACCTACAGCCTCCTGAATCTGGTACAGGTTTCAGACGAAAAAGGTAACGAGATTTAAACATGTTTTTTTTTAAAGCATGGAAACGTATTGGTGGGCCAGTGGCTGAAGACCTCGTCTCTCGTGCGCCGGTCTCAAATCAGGGCAATTACTAATGTGACTTATTCAATTCATGTACTTTCTAAGTTTATCTTGGACATCGCTAACAACAATGAAGGAAAACATCGTGAGAAAAGCTTACAGTTAATACAAGTTTGAAATCTCCAACCCGCATTGAGCAAGCGTGGTGGTTAATGCTCATGCCTTCTCTGAATGAGAAGAGGCCTTTACCCTACAGTGGGTCAGTAATAAGCTGGTATTATAAGTTTTATTTATAAACACTTGAAAAAACCATAACCAAATAAACAAACAAAATTTCAACATCGGAAGTTGTTCAAATGTAAATTACATGAAGGTACTCATCACATGAATAAAGATGGAAAAGACACTGGTACATCCTGCCCTGAATTATTCAATATTGGAGCATATCAAAGCTCACCCCTATTTTGATACGAAAAATATAATATTGTTGATATTTTCCTTATGAAAACTTTTTGTTATTTTAGTTTCAAAACAGCAAATGGAAAGGTATTCTCGGCTGACACAAAAAACTGTTCGTTCAGAAGACTGCTTCTTTCAAAATATTTCAATAGATCCAATTAATTATACACGGAGTAGTTCCACAGTCTTCTCCAGTTGCGAAGAACTTAACATCTGTATTCCTAGAATGAGCATTTTTTGTACACCAAAATTTACAAAAACTGCTTTCAAAATGCCCACTCTCACCCAAGTCACTCTGTTTTAGTAGCTTCCACAGTGTTTTAGCTGGAAAAAAGAAGAAGAGCAACAACCTCCACAGCAGCACATCTGTCTGCCGATAAAAAAGATAAACTTGTACAACCAAAAATATTATTCAAAACATTTCCAAAAAATTGACTGCAGATATTACAAAACATTTACATAAAATTGCTACGAATACTTCGCTTACAACACGTACTTCAAAAC
Organism: Orthosia gracilis; assembly: GCA_947562075.1. Taxonomy (NCBI): domain Eukaryota; kingdom Metazoa; phylum Arthropoda; class Insecta; order Lepidoptera; family Noctuidae; genus Orthosia; species Orthosia gracilis. The sequence goes on from OX387270.1 coordinate 43,562,231, forward strand.
TACGAAAATGATGTCCTTTGATTTGAACAACGAGTGTCTGACATTAATATTCGAGAGCAGTCGCTCTCGTGACACTCGTGACACGGGTCTACGTGTTGCGGCCAGACCGCTAGACTGTATGTTTCTACGTGATTAAGTCAACTTTACTTCAGTCTATAGATATTTATTGAAACGTGACGCTGTTTCAAGCTTTGGTTTAGAAATTATTGAGTAAAACATTATGTGTTGAAACTTTGTGGCAAAATATGTGGAATGTGCTGCCTCACGGCTCCCCTCGCTTTTGATAAACACTTCCATAATATTATTTTTATAAATTACTAGCTGACCCGGCGAACTTCGTTCCACCCAACAAATTTCTAAAACAAAAGAATTTTTCTAAAATAAACGTAGCCTAAGTTACTCCTTATTACATCAGCTACCTGCCAATAAAAGTCCCGCCAAAATCGGTCCAGCCATTTCAGAGATTAGCCGGAACAAACAGACAGAGAGACAAAAATTGTAAAAAAAAACATTTTGGTGTATGTACCGTATATATATTCATATACATGTTGTAACGTTTATTTCAATATTACAAACAGACACTCTTCTCTCACTCACTCTTTTATTTATATGTATAGATAACCTATGTGTTATTCTGGAGTATAAGTTATTATATTGTAAAGTTTCACATCAAAATCCATTCAGTATTTTTGCGTGAAAGAGTAACAAACATCCATCTATATATCCATCCATCCATCATCCTCACAAAAATGCGTTAGTAGTATATATTGGGGTTGTTTTAATGTTAAAACAAGGGTTTATGATGTCATAATAAAACTATTGAGAAAATATACAAAGGAAAGTACTTACATAAGACCTACGGATGATAAAGCTATCGATGAATGCTGACACACTATGCATCATGCTGAAACTTAATGCAAATCGGTTAAAATTCTGTAGTTTTACCGGCACATACCTATTCTTAAAAGGACACAACAATGCTGTTTATCAGTAGGAATAGGTAAACCTACTGATAGATACTAAAAAAGTAGTACCCCTACTCTTTCAAAAATAAAGCGAAATATAGTAGTTAATACAAATCATTTCAGCCGAAGGACGTCCACTGCTGGACATAGGCCTCCCCCAGGCGATTGCCAAAATTGCCAATTGTCTGTCTCAATAGCACCAATTTAGGTTAGATCTGTCCTTCAACAAAATTTAATGGTACCCTGTATTGAATTTGTACTCCAATTTATTGACAAGGAACCTCAAAGAAAATTATGGGTGTGTGATCAAAGGTACTATATTTGCTATCATTGTATTGTATTCTAACACATGCATTGATATAACTACTATTATTAACCGACTTACCAAAAAGGAGGAGGTTCTATGTTCGACTTTGTTTGTCTGTTTTTTTTTTTTGTATGATATCTCCATCAATTGTGAACCGATTTAAAAAATTCTTTGTGGTGTCATTTTAATTTGGTGAAGATCTGATGAAGTACTTCGAAGATATACAACAGAAGTCTTCAACAAATAACGACAAAGCTCTCAGGATTGCTGCAATCACATGTCTGTTTACTGTTTATACCATTTCATAACATAATATCACTCAAGTACACTCTTAAGAGTTACGCAGATCTCTCATTTCACAGGTATGATACTCGGGTAACTTGTTCTGGCGTTAAAGTTACTTACTAAATAATTTGCTTATTAGGTAGGTACAACTAAAAAGCGAAAAATAAAAAACTGTTTTAATAAACAACAAAAAAAATTCTACCGACTTCCAAATAAGAAAACTACAAAGTGAAAAATAACTTTATTTTTGGAACGCAAAAAAATGGTACCTACGAAAGACACCGACTTCCAAAAACAAAGTTATTTTTCACTTTTTAGTTTTTCTTATTTGGAAGTCGGTAGTATTTTTTTGTAAAAAAGTTTTTTTTCAGGTTAATTTTAACTATTACTATACTCTTGATTGATTTAGTCCTGATTGAACCAATCCTTAGAAGTGGATTATTTTAATAATCCAAACATCTTTGGGTTGTGTAGTGACTGCAATAGCAACTTTAAACCCAAGTTGGGTATGTTTAAATCAGAAAGAGATGTTGCTGTTGTAATTTGCAAAAAGCTTGCCCCTTGCTTGATAGAAAGTAATATATTTCTATCTCTGCACCTCAGGCATACTTTCTAATGACAAGGAATTTATTTTTATCAGGTGTTGCTTGGTTTTGCTTTGAGTCGCTACGATAACTCTGTGTAGACGGGTACGGGTACCAAAGGCGTAATCTTTGAATAATTAATTAAAATACCTTGAACGGGTCTTAGTAACATCGAAGTACGTTTTACGTATCTACCAATATTCTCCATGACTAAGGGGAATAAGCAACTAAGTGCGTAATCTAATCAAATACTTTGTCCCTTTTTTCAAAAAAATCTTTTACAGAATAAAATTCTCTTCAGATATTGAAAAATTAAATTATATTCTACTTTTCATGTTGTAATTGAGTTTTTAGATGAAATTGTACAATATTTATCGCCAGCTTAGTAACAGTCCCAAAAAGGGATCAAATAGGATTCACTGTCACAGTTCCCTAATGGGGTGTTGGGTCCCGATATTAGAGTGTATTGACATTTTGGGCTCTCTTATTAACTCTTAATCGGACACAACGTACGAACATGGTCTAGGGGCTTCATTAGAGATTTTCTATTACGATAAGTCTTGGCAGAAGGATTGGTGATAATTATAGGTTTATTGTTATGACACACAAAGGGGTGAATATCACCTAAATATTACACAAAGGGTTATCTTGGTTTACGTCTTGGAATTTTCAATTAACTTCATATTTTTTATTATCTGACTAAAGTAAGTGTAAAGGATTAATTGAAAGAGATATTTTGACGTTGTTTTTAATTCGTCTTTGTTTCCAACAATCACAGGTAGACTATGGTTTTCTAATTTTTGCTATAAATCACACAGCCTTATTTTTTTCATTGTAATTAGGATAACGACATGTTAACTATAACATTATTGTGAATACACACCAAAAAGATCTAAATTCAACTCTATGTACACCTAAATAGAATCTCAATTTCCCTGAAAAACCAATACCACGAAATGATGGCATCCAAGAGGAAAGTCTTCCGCTAGAAAAATAACAAGTTTAAATACTAGCAAAGAAGATAAATCAAGTTTGTCCGAGCATCGACAGAACCCATGTTGTCGCAGACGAAACTTTAAATTGAAGAATTGAATCGTGTGCAAAGTTGGACCATGTCACTGTGAACTGAACAGTTCGATAAACTTTTATTCATTTAGATAAATGCTTAGTTAGGAGGAAGTGGGGACAATTGTAAAGATTTTTGACCGTCGCGTCGATCAGACTAAATGAGAGAATATTTTGATTTCAATAAGCAATTTTGAAAATTCTATCCTATTTGTTACTCAATCACGCCAGAACATCTGAACGGATCTTGATGAAATTTAGCACAGCGATAGATTATAGTCTGGAATAGCACATAGGCTGTAATGTACGGTTCCCGTGGGACAATATCCAACTTTCACGCGGCCGAAACCGCTAGCAGAAGCTTGTAAAATATAACTAGAAAATGCTGGCTGTGACAGACTGTAAGTGGAAGGTGGAGGATGTATTTATTTATTTATATATAATTTATTGTACACCAAGATAAAAACATTACATACGGAAACCTTAAAATAAACACAAAAGGCGCAGCTTAGGAGAGGTCTATGGAGAGGCCTGCACTGGACTGTGACAGGTTCAGTTGGTTACACGAACCTAAGGCTTTGAAAACGTCCTGTTTGCAAAGCCAGTGTTTAAGAATTTTTTTAAAGAACACCTTAGTCCCGGCAACTCAAAATAATTCATGGCATATTTATTATCCATCTGACGAATAAACCATAATACCACAAAGAAACAAGAGAAGGAAAACAGCGTGATGATTTAAATATAGTTTCTAAAAGTTCAATAACCTGATTCTTAAGTAATATTCTTGGACAATCGGAATTCAGGATTGTTTTATATTCACAAGCAAAGCTCATCGCGACTTCCTCAAGTCACGTATAAACAAATATTTCCCCCTTTGTTCTAGTTTCTGTCTTTGTGTTATCTGAGTAAATATGACAAGGATTAATTAATTGGAATTTTAATTTGGAACATTTGACACACTGTTGTTAGCTTTTGTTTTGGTTAGAGGAAAATAACTATGAGTGTTTTTTGGATGACAAATAAGAAAAATAAGTGGCAGTGGGCAGGGCACATTGCTCGCAGAACGGTTGGCCGATAGGGCCGAAAAGTTCTGGAATGGCGACCGCGAACCGGAAGACGATGCGTTGGAAGGCCTCCCACTAGGTGGACCTATGACCTGGTTAAGGGTTCTGGAATGCGCTGTATGCGAGGCGCACTTGATAGATCAATGTGGCGACGCCCGGGGGAGTCCAATGTCTTTCGGCTGAAATGATGATGAAGATTGGCGGCGAAACCTGAAATTTGTCACAGTTAAAGGCACCTACAGACAGGTGACATTACGACTTAAAGACATGTGACATTGCGACTACGGGTTATAAATTATTCTATTAAAAGAAAAGGTTTTAGAACAATTTCTATGAAAATGAGCCGTCACGGCCCGCCTGTCTGCGAGAACATAGAGGCCTAAGCAAGTGAAAAATTTTTTTTTTGTGAAATTCGCCTGATTTATTCATACTAGCTTCTGCAAGCGGTTTCGCCCGCGTGAGAGTCTTTTTAGTTCGCTTTTTAAGCAGTCGGTTTTGTTATTTATAAATATATTTTTTACCTTCTCTGCTGTGTATGCTTACAATTATTGCTTTGCTGTCAATGATTATTTGTTTAGATAGTTTCTAATTAAACGGTGTGTTTTAGAGTTCCGTACCAAAATGGTAAAAAGGAAACTTTATGGTGCGACTCAGTCTGTCTGTCTGTTACAGCTGGATATGTCAAGAACTACTAATGCTATCAATTAGAAATTTGGAATAGTTTTAGACGACGTTTGCTGAACTATTTTGCAAATGAGAAAGTTTTTTTTTGCAAGTGTGACTGAAAGGGCCTTAAAAATTCGAAATGGGGCTAAATGGGCATGCGGGATATCATATGAAAGAGCACTAATTGTGCATGTTCAAAAAAAGTTCTTTTGCGTCATTTTTTTTTCGACTTTGAACGAAAAATATAAAAAACACTGTTGGATTGTTTTTTTATTTATTATAGGCTCGCGCTTGACCACCATCTTACCTGTTGGTAATCAATGATGTGGTAAGGGAGGGGGCAGGGCTTATCTACAAAGTTTGCATAGAGAAAATCTGAAAAATATATATATATATATATATGATAGAAGTTTCTGTAAAGATTAGAAGAAAGCTCGCCTTTGTACATGTACTTTTTTATCACATGTAAGTAATGTTGCTTTTTGGTGTACAATAAAAATTAAGAATAAAAATAAAACGATGTCTCTAAATAGCTCACTTTTACAGAAATCAAAATTAACAATAAAGGTATAATATTAAAGTACTGTTCGCCCTTCCACCTCCTGTCCGCCTGTCCGTCCATCAACCTGTCCGCCTGTCAATATATCCTTATTTTGAAGGACTGTACGTAAAGTAAAAAATCCAAAATATTTATATATGATGGCACGGAACCCTCGGTGCGCGAGTCCGACTCGCTCTGAACCGGTCTTTTTTATTTATTTTGTGCTGATACGAGCGAGAGATTATCTAATATAATATTGCATGAAAACTATAAAACCACTATCTCGCTCCATCGTCGACTTTGTCTCTGTCACCTCTCACAAGAGTCATGAGCAAAACCATCAAAAATAAAAATAAAACGAAATCTGAAATAATATTATACAACGCTATAATTGATTGTTGGTACATTTTTCAGTATAAGGATAATCTCAGGAAGGTTTGATCCGATTACGAACCTTCTTTTACTGACAGCAAGCTTAGAACGCAACGCGATTTTTAGTCGCGCGGATTTTATTCAGGCGAATTTTTGTCCGCGTACTAAATCATATCTAACACGCACTGCGGATAAAATTCGGCGCGATTTTTGTCTCTTTCTACCTGTTCATAGACCTCAAAATATTCGCGTGAACTTAATCCGCACCGCAGTTCTTCATTCTGTGGCACACGGATTTCTCGCGGTATTATTTCCGCGCGATTTTTTTACCGCAATGCGTGCAGCTTCATACAATGCCATGTATCGCAGAATGTGCGGATAAAAATAGTTCGATTAAAAACTGCAGTGCGTGTTAAGCCTAACTTCTTCGTCGGTCCACTCTTAGCAGAGCGGTCGTGATCATCATGCCTGTAGGTTGCTACTCGTGTACACTCGTGTAATGAACCGCCTACTGTAGACTTGATCTGGCCGGTCCATCGCATGGGCGACCCACATACTAAATTCGTAAGTGAATTTGGCAAAGAACACGAACACGAATAGGTAAGGTTGACGACACCTTTTAAATAATGACTTTCGTATTGCGTAATACCCTCGAAAGGGGATAGGTCACGGAAATGACATATGAATTCAACTCATAGGGTAGGAGGGGAGGGGGGGGGGCAAGTGATGTATGGTAGATTAGTCTATTCATAGGGTGGACGTACCCTTTTAAATTATTTACGCAATACCGAAAACATATGAAGGAAATATGTCTTACTCTTTCATGGATTTGTGTCGTCGTGGTCCAGTGGCTAAGACCTAGTCTTTCGTGCTTGAGGTCGTGGATTTAAATCCGGGCAATTACCAATGTGACCTTTTTGAAATTTTGTTTGTACATTATGTTTATGTTGTTTGTATATCATATTACATATAACATACAAATACTAAATACTTTCTAAGTCTATCTTGGACACAGGCAATGGTGAAGGAAAATATCGTGAGGAAACCTGGACTTATATAGTTAATGTAAGTCTGAAATAGCCAAGTCGGAGGTTCCCAGAGGCGGCTTAATTAAGTTTGACACCAGAGGTGGCCTCTTCCTCACGCGAAAAAACAAAGAAAGATAAAGATGGAGTTGTTCCTTTTGCCCTGCCGAACTCGGGATAACTAACCAAAGATAAAGTGGAAGAATAATTTTACCAATAAAGAAACTGTGCGTTCCTGTAGAATAAACCACGAGAGTGAAACCGCGGGAGAAAGCAATTTACTTCCAAAGATGAGAACCAATAAAACAATCCTCTTATCGGTATAACTGTAACGATAATGCCAGTAACCGTTATTATTATTTACTTACCAAAACTACTTGATACAGCAGTTATTTGTAACGATGTTAGGGAACTATACTGCCGCCATAAGCAAAATGGGAGCATCTAACCAAAACACAAAATTGAGAAATACACTAAAAAAATCGGCAATATTGAAATTTTGTTCGTCGAATATAGACTTTTTGCAAGTGTAATACGAGCAAGAAAGTTCGTAGAAAAAAAAACCTGATTCCGTAAATAACTCAATTTTGCAGATGCGCCACTTTTTCTTTGGATGGCAGTAAACTGTTAGTAGTAGTACTACAAGTAAAGTTATTGTCTAGACAAGTACTTATGCTATGTTATTGTAAATGTTATGGCTTTTCAGCTTTTTGGTAAAGGGTCCTATGAAAGTTTAACACCAATATATGAAAATTATGTTACTATTTGTTTCCATTATTATCATCTTAATGTTATTATCAAAGATTATTGGATACAATTACTAAATTAGGTATTATGGTATACCCATACGTTAAGGTGTTTACAAACCCTGAAAGAGTCTATTGAAAAATAACTTTTACATACATAACATAACATCACGACTGAATTCCCCAAAGGGTTAGACAAATAGTACACACACACACATCGCCAGTAATGCGAGTTCAGGGAGCCTTAGAGACAAGTGACCGCAGCTAGCGTCTTCTACGCCCAGCTCACTCGACTAATTCGAAGCCGCGCTTCGGTCGCTCGATTTGTAAGTAGGCTCGCTTCGCTCGCTAGTCTTGATATTGTGGACTTATTTCATTCACTTGTCTTCTCTGCGGGGCTCGTTGAAGAATAAACTTTTATTTTGTATAAAATCCCATAATACCTAATACATAGAAAAAAAAAGGAAAATTTTAAAAAGAAATCGATTGATAAATTACAATTGTTATTAAATTATCACAAAGTCACAAAGTTCTATGAGAAGTTCAGTTCTGTAGGTAATAAATTCATTTGAAGTATTTGTCATCTGTTGACGATCCGCTTGTTTGTAAGGGTGTTCCCTTTTAATTAGAAAGCACTGCATAATAAATGACTACAAGAAATAAACATCTCTTAATTGGCTTAAAAGACACATCGCGACATTCATCTCGCATGTGATTGGTCGATTTTTCATACACTATGCCCTTTGCTCTTTCCGAATTCATTACGCAATAAGGCTGCAGGTTGGTAAAAAAATCGATTGAAATACAAATTAATTTAAATTAAATCGATTAAAATACAAATTAATTAAAAAAAATCGATTGAAATATAAATTAATTTAAAAAAACTTATTGATACGTCTACCAATTCTGCTGAGCGTGCCCGCCTGCTGGCTGTGGGTGAGTGGGAGTCGGGCCTCTGGCTTCAGGCACTACCGTCACCTAACATAGGCACTATGCTAGGTGACACAACCTTCCGACTCGCTACATGCCTGCGATTGGGCGCTCCTTGTGGTGCTCCACATCGCTGTCAATGCGGTGAAGCAGTCGACTGCCTCGGACACCATGGTCTTTCATGTAGTAAGAGTGCAGGTCGGATTGCGCGGCATGCTAGCATTAATGATCTCATCCGTCGTGCTTTTGCCACCACCGGTGTGCCAGCTGTCTTAGAACCCAATGGCCTGGCACGCGTTGATGGGAAGAGACCTGATGGTATGACCATAATGCCATGGAAGTTGGGTAGGTCTTTGGTGTGGGATGCAACTTGCGTCGACACCCTTGCACCATCCCATCTTCCTAGTACGGTGGGCTGCGCTGGGGCGGCTGCTGCAGGTGCTGAAAACCTCAAACGGCGCAAGTACAACAACTTGATTGGTAATTATGTGTTTGAGCCGTTTGGGGTTGAAACATTAGGGCCATGGGGTCCGAGTGCACACCTGTTATTTCGGGATATCGCTAAACGGTTGGTCGACTCTTCACGAGACCAGAGGGCTGGCCTTTTTTTTGCCCAAAGAATCAGTATTGCCATCCAACGTGGCAATGCTGCCAGCCTTCTGGGCACTTTTCCTGTTGACAGCGATGTGGATGAATTTTTTGACGCCCCGTAATTAAAAAAAAAAAAAAATTAAATAAAAAAGAAAAAAAGGTCTCGATTGAAATATAGGTTATTTTAACAATAATGTTTTACTTCCAACTATGTGTATTTACGGGTTCCCTATCCATATGCATAAAATTTTAAGACCTAATATATCTTAGCATAATTTTGTTTGGACTAATTATATTTTCGCTTAATATAATTACGCATAACAGCTTACGCATAACTTTTTTAAGCATAATTTCTCTAACCATAATAATGATTAAGCAGAATATTCTAAAGCATAAATTAATTAAGCATAAAGTTCTAAAGCATAACTTTTTTAAGCATAATATCCTAAAGCATAAATTTATTTACACATACAGCATGCAAGCAAGCATACAGCATGCAAGCAAGCATGCAAGCAAGCATGCAGCATGCAAGCAAGCATGCAGCATTAAAGCGAGCAGGCAACATGCAGCAGGCAGGGTTTCTGTCTCGGCTCCGGCGCTGCGGGCTTCCGGCGGCCCCACGCGTGCTAATCGTCGCAGACGGCTTTCGCTCACCACCGTAGCTTCAGCTTGTTGGCCAGCCTCAGCCGCGGCGCCTCGCTCGCAGCCGCCTGCTCCTCAGCCCGTGGGCCGCCTCGCCCCTACGCGCCTACGCGATTTTAAATTACACTCTAGGGGTAGGACAAACAAGACTACGTAGAGTCGGTTTTGCAGCAATTCGGTTCTGTCATTAACTTTTGTTGCACATCATATTAAATTTTTAACCAGCAATATTATTTAATTGTTACAGAAACTATAGCAAATTGGTTTGATCAGAATTATGTATGGGGCACTACAAGTTCACCACCACCATTTCCACCTAAAGTCTGGAGTACGTATCTACTAGAAAAGGAAAATAGACCTAGGACACAAAATCATGCAGAGGCATGGCACAATAGAATTGCACATTTTGTGGGAAAACACCATCCTGGATTTTATTTTTTGGCAAGAAAGATCGTTCAAGAAATAAAACATCAAACCATTGAAACAGATAAACTGGATGTCGGAACATCACTTATACCAAAAAAAAAGAAAAAATACACGGACAAAACCAAAAGAATTGAAAAAATTATTAGTAAAAAAGATGAGTATACTTCTAAACTAGCATATTTACAAGCAATTGCTAAAAATATACACCTAAAATAAATAATTATACATAATTAAGGACCACTGTTTCAATCAGTTAACTTCTGTCTGAGGAATAACCGCCATATTTATTTCTCATAATAGAAGTTAACTGATTGACATATTTTTTATACAAAAACTGTCAAAACATCTAATATATTCTTCAGATAAAAGTTATCTCGCGATTCAAAAATCGTTTAAGTTACATAATGTTATGCATAATAAATCATTTGCATGAAAATTGTTTTTGTTATTTATATTAATTGTATGCCTAAATATTATTATGTTGTAGTTAGGCCTACTAACGTTATGCTAATAGTCAGTAGGCCTACTAACGTTATGCGAATCAAATTTATGCCAAAACAAATTAGTCTTTAAGATGATTATGCCAACATAAAATGTATGCCTAAAAAAATATGCCGAAATATTATTATGCCAAAACAAATTGTGCCAAAATCGTTATGCCGAAGTATATTAGGATAAAGAACATTATGCGAAAAGAAGGGATCCCGTATTTACGGTTATCTTATCTAACGAAACAATTAAATGAAATTCCTTTTTATATTTATTTAAGTATGTAGCGGATAGTGCTTAACTAAACATTTCGAACAGAATCTTTTGTAGCAATTTTAACAAACCATACTCACAAATTTGATAGCAAAGTTGCAAAACCTACATTATAAGGACACCAAAAGTAACATATAGGTACCAAAACGTATAAGATTTAGGTCACGCTCGTAAACATGTAACAATTAGTGACAGCTGTTCACCCATAACTTGCAAACGTCGTTATATACCTCCCCTCTTCTGCCCTGACAATCCTTTTAATATACTTTTAAGACTAGAAGGATAAGAAACATCTACTTAGGTTAATAAGTATTCTATTACTGTGTTCCCATTGAAATAAACGCAAGTAATCAAATAATTCGATACTAATTTCGGGACCAGCATTTCTCAGAATCGAACCACTATTACGTATTCGATTTGAAAACATGAATCTGAGCAATAACAAAATAAAAAGATCTATAGGAGACTGTTAACCCCTGAAGACTTCACTTGGTGTCCTGACTACTATTCAGTCCGAGAATTCTTTTCGTATATTCGTATTGCAGATAATATAATACTTGTCTTGTTCGCAGTCATTGAATCCGTACAGATTTGTATAATGTAGGTAGGTTTCAAAATAGTTGGTGCTTTACATCTCTGATTTAATTCCTAATTTATTTACATTTTTGACATGGGTTTTTGTTGAGTTAAGATAACTTTCATTAATAAAACGGCGGGCCAAAACTGGTCTACTATAGCAGGAGACAGAAAGAAGTGGCAACAAATGGAGGAGGCCTTTACCCAAAGAGGGGTCCTTAATTAATCTTAAGAAGTTTTAAATTTATCTTGTATTTTTTGTTATTTTTATATTAAGGAAGAAATAAAGGCTTTTTTATTTATTTATTTTATTTATTTACATTTTTGAAATGGGTTTTTGTTGAGTTAAGATAACTTTCAGCTTACAAGTCAGCAGAGAATGATACTGTCAAAAACATATTACACTTTTAACCTAGCCGTTGCTTTGATATTGTATCAGTAAAGAACCGTTTCCTTTGCTCAAGTATCACCACTACTTTGCCTACACTCCTCCGAAAACTATCCGGCAGGAATTTAATAAGCAGAATACTACCTTCACCTACTCTCCGAAGGTGTCGAGTATCACTTCGTGCTATAAGGAGAAGTGGTTCGCGGTCCATTGCTCGACAAATGACGCTCGGCTAACGGCAGAACACGAGACAACTTGTTATTGGCTGCACTTTCTATTCAAATACATTTGAGAATATGTACGGGTAGGTAGGTGAACTATGATTTGGTGGACTAAGATCTTAAAAACTGTTTTTTATTATTATTGTTAGCAAATAGCAATATGCTCGGGTTTGACCGTTACGTCTGAATTAATTTGATTTAAGTGGTAGAAAACTTGGATAATGATAATTAAAATTTCAAGAAAGTCTTAAACTGATTTTTTTATTTCTCTTACTTTGAAGTTAGTCCCTTAATGGATGGGGACGGATGGAGAATCCAATATTTCATATCGAATATCGTATGAATGTACTTTATTTAACAAAGAAAAGCATAATACAGTAGTCACAGCGGATCTTTGTGTTTCGGAAGTTGGCTGCGAGACCCTGCACAGTTGCTATTTTTGTGTCAGTGTTGAAATAGAAGATAGCATTGTATAACTGCCTCTTTCAGTGGCTTACGTTTGTCGCATCGTCCTATCTCGCTTGCTGCATGAACTACTGGATGACAAATTGTTTCTTGAGCAATGGTTTGCAGAGCCTACTTCAAAGACACAAAAAACTGTTGTGACTACTATACCTAGTCGTTAATATGGCACATTGATTAAATCTAAATTAAAGATCAGCATTTTAGAGCGTTCAAAATTAACAAAATATATAATAAATAAATATATAACTATGAGTATTTTGTGTACCATACCCATTGCACAACCAACATTAAGATCCGATCAGGCAAATGCGTATTTGATAGGTGGTATAGCTTCTGCTAATGGTGTGTTGGCGTCCCACCCACAAACATCAGCTCGCACAGGTTTGAAAAGCAATTCAAATTGTAGAAACTGTTTTGTAGACACCATCATCACCATATATCAGCCTGGAATTATCCCTCTGAAGCCTCTTTTCTTCTCTGCTATACTTCCCGGTTCTATGCATTTTTCGTCCGGATATTTCCCGTCAGCCTTGTTGCGAAAGTGAATTTGGCAAGGCAAAGATTTGATCTCATAAAAGAGTATGACAAATTATTTTTAAGTAATTAGGTATTGCCAAAAGTTAGTTTAGTTTCTGCCTACCCCCATGGGAAAAAAGTCGTGAGTTTTTGTATGTATTGCCAAAAATGATTGGACGCTTTTATTGGTGAAGATACTCTTTTCAAAAGAGTCCAATATTTTTTGGAAAATCAGCATTGCCATTCAACGTGGCAATGCTGCCAGTCTTCTGGGCACGTTCCCGGATGACAGCGATGTGGAGGAGTGCTTAAATGCCTAAGTGTACTTTGTTGTATAATGTAGTGTAAGTATAATGTGATTTTTAATTTCGTAGACTAAACTGACAGCTGCCAATGACCTTATTTTTTTAAATTGTTGCAAGCATGAAGCATAGTGTTGTAGGTAAGGCTCAATCATAAGTGATTCATCGAATCGATGAGACATAATTCCTCAATTAAATTTTAATAATTTGTGTAAATAAATGTTTTATGTATAATAATCGTAACATATTTAAATATAACAGTATTCATACACATAGTACATACACTTTTACTGTGTTAAATATGAAATCAACAATATAATAAATGCGATCGATAAAATGAAGTCTAACATAAATTAATAGAAACTAAATAAGCGCCGGTAGTTTCTTAACAAGTGTAATTCTTTTGCCGTGAAATGGTTTCATTTTCGATCAACTTTCGATCACACGGTATAGTCAGGATACGACACTATTTTTATGTAACGATAAAGTGACAACCCCCCAAATGTCAGTTTGGTCTACGAAATTAAAAATCACATTATAGTTAGTTTAGTATAATTTTCCTAATTATTTAAATATTTTAATCTTATATTGTTAACCCACGTTAATTTATCTGTTTTGAAAAGCAATCCTATAATGTATCCGTATCTCACCCAAACTCTTGTCACCCCAAACTCCCTTGTCGCGCATACAATATCTAGACAGTTTTTACAAGCACCGCTCCGTAAGCACTAGACATAAATCTAGATGTACCCTACGAATATTTCAGGGATGGCAAACTTTTATTGATGACCGTGCCATTTTTTTTATATTAAAACCTATGATAATACCCATGACGTGCTGTTCAAGAATCTTGACTCAGTAATTGAATTCACAAAAACTAAAACTAGACAGAGCTTTTTCAATATTTTTAGAATTTTGAAACTCTTAATTTGCAACCAGAAAAAACGTGTTGAAGGCTGATGAAGAAACCTCTAGCCAAGGCGGATACTGTTCTAATCGGTGGCATCGCTATGATTCTATCGGTCATAGGTTGTATGTTCCCGCCGGTACAGCAATCTTTATGTTTACAGTTTTAGTTTAACAAATTAGATTCTGAAGATTTGACATCAAAACGGAATAAACTTTGTAACAGATTTTTTTTCGATCAAGTACACCTGTTCATAAATTTGACGTGCTGGATTTTTTTTTCTTTTGTTGGCCATCCCTGATCTAGATCCAGAATAGTGCTCTTGACTCAGCAGAACTTTACACATGAAATAAGTTTTCATAGAAGTCATAAATATTGATAATAAATTGGTACTTGGGATTATTACGGATGTATGCGTGTTTGGCTGCCTTAAGAATTCGTCACATATGTATTTAAATTTATTTGTGCGTAAAATATTCGAACTTGTTGCAATATTTTGTATTGCTGCATTATTTTATTGTATGCATTGTATTACACTGTTGACATATAAAAAAAAAGTACAACAAAATACTACCAACTTCCAAATAAGAAAACTACATAGTGAAAAATAACTTTATTTTTGGAAGTCGGTGTCTTTCGTAGGTACCACTTTTTTGCGTTATGGACACCGACTTCCCAAAATAAAGTTACTTTTCACTTTGTAGTTTTCTTATTTGGAAGTCGGTAGTATTTTTTTGTAAAAGGTTTTTTATTTTTCACTCTTTAGTTGTATCTACCTAATAGGCAAGTTGTTTAGTAAGTTACCTTAACGCCAGAATAGATAACCCGAATATCATGTTTTCATACTTGAACATAAACGGTGAAGTAAGTGATCTGCGTTCCCCTTAAGAGCGTACTGGCGTGATGGTATGTTATGAAATGGTATAATCAATAAACAGTCATGCGATTGCAGCAATCCCGAGAGATTTGGTGTTATTTATTGAAGAGTTCTGTCATATATATTCGAAGTTCTTCATCAGATCTTCACCAAATTAAAATGGGACCAATTTCGAAACAAAAAACAAACAAAAAAAAGATTTTCAAAATCGGTCCACAATTGACGGAGATATCGGTGAACATAAAAAAAAAAACAAAGAAAACATGAAGTCGAACATAGAACCTCCTCCTTTTTGGTAAGTCAGTTAAAAATAAGTACAGTCCTGAAATCGTAAGATTTCTTCATGAAATGTGGGCAGTGTGGTATTATTATTATTTTAGCTAAAACACATCCACTGCTGGACATAGGAGGAACCCCCAACCGCGACCACATCGACCAGTTTTGTGATTTTTGCATACATCTGATTTCTGCGGCTCTTGCTAGGGGTGGTACGTAGATGGAAGACTATTCGATTTACGACTAACTATACTAATATTATAAAGCTGAAGAGTTTGTTTGCGTGTTTGTTTGAACGCGCTAATCTCAGGAACTACTGGTTGGAATTGAAAAATTATTTTTGTGTTGGATAGTCCATTTATCGAGGAAGGTTATAGGCTATATAACATCACGCTACGACCAATAGGAGCGGAGCATAAATGAAAAATGTTGCAAAAACGGGCAAAATGATTCCTTTTTAAGTGTTTCGATTGCGTGCGCTGCATAGCGTTTAAAGTTACGCAACATTCATGTATGTAGGGTAGGTAGGGTAGGGTAGGTAGGTAGCTAGTTGACGGGAGCGAAGCCGTGTGGGTCGGCTAGCCATACGAAACCAGTTGAAAGATTGGAAATTAATATCAAAATTACTTGGTTTTACAAAAGAACATCTTTAATTAGACCCAGTTCGAAAAAATATTTGTAGGTCGACAATATAAAGTAATAAATTATAGAGAAATCAAAGAATAACTTTGATTTCTTTATAATTTATTCAGGACTTGATTTTCAATTATAACTGGAATTGGAATCAATTAAGTTTTCCCTTGAGCTAAAAGCTAACAAAATATTTTATTACTACAATTCATATAATCGTTTCAATTTCATATGTGTAACTATGTCAATAAAGACGTTGATGTTAAATTTTAAAGCAGTAATTAATTCATTTAAAACGTAGCTCAAAAGCAAACCCAACAAAAATAATTGGAACGAAGTTCCTTAACGCAACTTGCGGTAGATGTGATGCGGGAGAAAATGTTAAATATAAATTTTGTTTATTTATTGTGCGTTATACTCCTTCAATATTAGTTAAAAATACACACACACACATACATAGTTATCATTGCCCATCAGTAAATTAAAAAGCCGAATCTCAGGGCCACATTTGACGACAAAACTTATGAAATCACCAACAGTTTACACCACCGTAAACCATCGGTTAACCAAACAAGGTTGTAAATCGAACGGTTAAGCGTAGGTGAGGCACACACTAAACACGATCCGATATCGTGCTTACGACTTATTTACGATAACATCACTCACCAAGTTGCTACTTAGCTTTATTTGTTGAAGTCGGGGTTGAAATTCATGGTGGCAAAAAGTTATAGCAAACTAGAGATTGATAGAGGCTGCAGATTTTGCAGACTTAGGATCCAGGTTTATAAATTCATAGATAGAATAACTTTGGAGCCCAACCCTTTAATTTTTAACCGACTTCGCAAAAAGGAGGAGGTTATCAATTCGACTGTTTTTTTTATATTTATTACCTCAGAACTTTTTATTGGGTGAACCGATTTTGATGATTCTTTTTTCATTTGAAAGGGTGGTGTGCTGGTGTGTATGATGTGGTATGATGGCTTGTCATATGGTCCCATTTCATTTTCATCAAGATCTGATGAAGAACTTCGGCGAAATACATCAGAACTCATCAATAAATGAAGGCAAATCACTCGGGTTAGATCCAATCACATGTCTGTTTATTGTTTACACCATTTCATAACATAACATCACACTGGTACGCTCTAAAGGGGTACGCAGGTGTGAACAGTTTCCGCGGCAGGACCCACACAGGGGGTTCGGGAGGAGGCTGAAATGGAGTGCCAATAATGGCCCCATTACGCCTCCTCCAGGCGAACATCAACCACTGCGCCGCTGCTCAAGATCTATTGCTCCAGAGCATGGCGCAGTGGTCGATTAACATCGCCGTGGTTGCTGAGCCGTACTTTGTCCCACCCTAGGGACGACTGGGTGGAGGACCTGAGCGGCTCAGTGACCCTAATTTCGTCGGCCGCCGCCGGCACCCCGTCCCTCGAGGGTGTCAAGAGGGGGCAGGGTTGCGTGGCAGCACGGTTCGGGGAGATTGTCGTGGTGGGGGTATACTTCTCCCCGAACCGGACTCTCGCTGAGTTCCACAACTCCCTTGCGGATTTGAAAACCGTCGTCGTCGGATACCGCTCCCTCCCTGTGCTCGTCCTCGGGGACTTCAATGCCAAGAATGTGGCTTGGGGTTCCCGGTATACGGACACACGGGGCAGGATGGTAGAGGACTGGGCTCTGGAGACAGGCCTGGTCGTCCTCAACCGGGGTTCTGTCTCCACGTGTGTGCGGACGCAGGGCGAATCGGTGGTGGATATTTCGTTTGCCAGCCCTGCTCTGTCACCGCGTGTCGTTGACTGGCGCGTCATGGAGGAGGTGGAGACCTATTCCGACCACCGGTATATCCGGTTTGATGTCTCCACCCAGACCTCGAGCGCGCCGGTCCGACAGACCCCGAGTGGTCCGCGGTGGGCGCTGAAACAGCTGGACCGGGAGCACCTCCTGGAAGCCTCGATCATGCAGGCCTGGGTGTCATCACCGGATAGGCCTGGTAACATCAACGACGAGGCGGAGTGGTTCCGGGAGGCCATGTCCGAGATATGTGACGTGGCAATGCCCCGGGTCCAGCCAGGACGCGCCCGGCGCCAGGTGTACTGGTGGACGCCGGAGCTTACGGCTCTGCGCCAGGCGTGCGTTGCTGCGCGACGCCGGTACACCAAGCACCGCAGGCTCCGCATCCGTCCTCCGGATACGGAAGCCATTGAGGTGGAGCTTTACGAGGGGTACAGAGCGGCGAGGACCACCCTCCGAGCGGAGATCAAGCGGGCCAAGGGCTTGGCCCGCGAGGAATCGCTGGGGACTCTGAACAGGGTTCCGTGGGGGCACCCCTACAAAATGGTGCGGGATAAACTCCGCCCCTGGGCGCCTCCGCTGACGCAGAGTCTCCGGCCTCAGCTCGTGGAGGGTGTGGTGAGCACTCTGTTCCCTTCGCAAGGGGAACATACTCTCCCGCCCATGGCTCCACCTCTTGCGGTGCCCGATGCGGACCACACCACCGACGACAACGATGCTCCGGAGGTGACCGAGGTAGAACTGAGAGTGGCGGTACGTAGGCTGAATGCCAAAAATACCGCCCCAGGACCCGACGGCTTACCTGGGAAAGCCTGGGTCCTGGCTTTGGAGGCTCTCGGACCTCGACTAAGGGGGCTCTTTAGCGCATGCTTGGAGAGGGGCCAGTTCCCACTTTGCTGGAAGACGGGGAAACTGGTCCTCATCAAGAAGCCGGGGCGCCCAGCGGACTCTCCGTCCGCTTACCGGCCTATTGTGCTGCTTGATGAGGTGGGCAAACTCTTTGAAAGAGTTATTGCAGACTGCCTCGTTGGGCAGCTGGTGCGGGTGGGGCCGGATCTGGCGGAGAGCCAGTTTGGCTTCCGCAGAGAGCGCTCTACGGTGGACGCCATCATGCGCGTGCGAGCCCTCACGATAGGGGATGCAGTGGCCCGGGGTGGGGTCGTCTTGGCGGTATCTTTAGACATCGCCAATGCCTTCAACACCCTGCTCTGGAGTTGCATCAGGGAAGCACTCCGGTATCACCGGATGCCGCCCTACCTCTGTCGCGTGGTCGAGGCCTATTTGACGGACAGGGCCGTCATCTACCCCGGTCACCAGGGAGAGTGGAATCGGCGAGAGATGTCGTGCGGTGTCCCACAGGGATCGGTTTTGGGGCCGCATCTGTGGGACCTCGGGTACGATTGGGTGCTGCGCGCTGACCTCTCTAATGGCGTCAGCGTCATTTGCTACGCTGACGACACGCTAGTCCTGGCGCAGGGGAGGTCGCACCAGGCGGCGGTGGAATTAGCGACACGCGGGGTTGCGACAGTCGTCGAGAGGATCCGGCAATTGGGACTCGAGGTGGCTTTGCACAAGTCTGAGGCCATGTGTTTTCATGGTCCTCGGAACGCGCCACCACCGGGTTCCCAAATAACGGTAGGAGGGGTTCACATCGGCGTCGGGTTGACGATGAAGTACCTAGGACTCGTCCTCGACAGGCGGTGGAATTTCGTGGAACATTTCCGACGTTTGGCACCCAGACTGGAGCGGGCCGGGGCTGCCTTCAAGCGACTCCTGCCCAATCTAGGGGGTCCAAACGCCTCCTGCCGGAGGCTCTACGCGGGGGTCGTGCGGTCCATGGCCCTTTACGGTGCACCGGTGTGGGCGCGTTCCCTAAGGCGGCGATCAGCCCGCTGGTTGAACGCGTCCCAAAGGGTCTTGGCCATCCGGCTGGTCCGGGGATACCGCACGGTCTCCAGTGAAGCGGCGAGCCTCCTTGCCGGATTGCCGCCATGGGATCTAGAAGCAAAAGTCCTTGCACAAATTTGGGAGTGGCGAGCGGAGGCGAAACGCCGGGGCGAAACCCCACTGCCAAGGCAAATCGCGGCTTGGCCGACAGAACTCCGGCAGGATCTCATGGCGACATGGGGAGAGCGACTGTTGCAACCCAGTGCTGGGCACGCCACAATTGCGGCGATAAGGCCCCTCTTTGAGGAGTGGCTTGAGAGGCGTCACGGCGTCCTCACCTTCCGCCTGACGCAGGTCCTCACCGGACACGGCAGTTTCGGGAGATTCCTGTACAGGATAAGGCGGGAGGAAACGCCCGGGTGTCACCATTGTGTGGATCGCCCGGAGGACACGGTAGAGCATACGGTGGAGGTCTGCCCCGCTTGGGCCGAGCACCGCCGTGTCCTCATGGAGGCGATCAGCGGTGGCGACCTCTCGCGTCCGGCCTTGGTTCAGGCCATGGTACGGAGCGAGAGGGCATGGGAAGCTGTCACCTCCTTCAGCGAAGCAGTAATGCTCGCAAAGGAGGAGGCAGAACGCGTGAGGGAGGTGCAACGGAGACGCCCTCACGCCCCTAGCCACCGCCGGAGACGCCCCGGACGTCGGGAGTCGCAAGCCGATTCCCGGCCACCGTAGGCGCGGGCTTGCGGACGGCGAGTAATGGGTAGCTCGCCGTCCGATAAGGACCAGGCCCGAGTCGACGGCGCGTAGTGTTCCACGCGCGCCTCATAGAGATGTCAGCAAAACTGACGGGGTCCGCTAGGGACGATGCTTGTCTGGGTCGCGGATAAATTTGAAAGAGAGTTACCGCGGCCCAGGCACAAGCAACTGAAGGAACACGGGTGGGTTTTAGTCAGTAAAAGTTTGACACGCCCTTCCGCTTCACCCAGAGCGGGAGAAGTCATTGGATGATTTCCCACCCAAAAAAAAAAAATAAAAAGAATGGTGTGAACAGTTCTCATTGCACTGGTTTTGTTTAAGTTTCATGTTTTTGGGTTAATCTATTCTATCTTCACTTTGGGCACTATACGCGTAGGTATCTAGCCTATAGAACTGATCCATTATGTACCACAAATAAAAAGTCAAAAATAAAAAACTTTTTTCAAAAATTACAACCGACTTCCAAACAAAAACACTACAAAGTAAAAAATAACTTCAATTTCGGAAGTCGGTGTCAAAAAACAAGGAAAGGAAAACAGAAACTCCGACTCCGACTGTTGTAATATTTGTAAAGAAGTTTTTTTATTATTAAGTCTCTTCATCATCATTCAACGTCAACTACTGAACACAAGTCTCCCCTAAGTTCCGCCAAATTGACCCTATGCATATCGCATCTAACGGAAACCCGCGGACCTCACCAGGCCTTAGACCACCTACTAATGCTTCCTCTTCCGCTAAACGGTCGCCACTGCTGAACATTTCAGGTACATTGGCCAGCCATTGTGCGAATAATGTGCCATGTCCAAAGCCACATCAAACCCTTGAGATACCAAAAGAAACTTAACAGATTGTCTTTTCAAGATATTTGTCCCAAGTCTACAACCCAGCAACAGAAACAAATGTGACAAATAGTAAAAATATAAGGAAATAAGTAACTAGATCATCCTCTCCATTTTATTTAACAAACCATACGTAAACCTTTGAAGACCACATAAAAATATGATTCGTTTTCAGCACATACCTAACGGAGCGACATAAAGGTCACTGTCAATCACATCGTAAATTTCAACCAGGCTTTTTTTATGGTCCACTCAATTCATCCCGCGGCTTCGCCCACGTAGATCGTGTTCTTAAACTTTACGGGAAAACTTGGCTCTTTATGAATCAACATTTAACAGTATTTACGGTATTTAGGACATTAGAATGGTACTTTTCACTTGATATAGCCATTGAGTCAAGCTTTTTTATTCCATAAAAGAATAACAGGTAAGAGACACTGCTGGGCGCCATATTGACTAGATCTGTGCCTCTTGTACATCCAGTGGTTTCACAAACGAATGGAAAACAACCAGATGGACCACCTAATGGGTATTAGTCACCCACTACATCTTCAATCCGAAATTGCATCGCTAGTTGAGACGAGGTTGCTATCTCAAAAATAATACCAGTAGAAATCACAAAAGCACCTGTATTCCATCGGCCCTCGAAGCTTGCACTTCACTTCAACTGCTGCACTGTCTCTTCCTGCTAGTTGGTGCCAGAAGTTGTTAGCTCTACTAGCTCTTAAACGTATCCGTATACAAGCTTCTCTAAAATGAGCTGTAAGTACTACCGATTAGGATGGGCCAATTTCACACCAAATCAGCAGTTGAGACAACAGACCAAAATCTCTACATTATATATCTAGAGACAGTAAGGACATAAAAAATGTCTATAGGTTTATTACATAGTGAGTGCCTATGTCCAGAGATATCGGTTTGTGGTCGTTTTTCCTCCGTTTATGACCCGTAGTGCTGTTGACCCCACTGTGTTTTATGGATGGAGCAAGTGGCTTTTTGGTGGGTGAAGGTAAAAACGTTTGGATAGTAGCTGATAGAGCAATGGATGTGTGTTATAATAAAAAAAACACCATTTAATTGAAAAACGAACAAAACAGTAAGTTCAATAAATTTAAATTAAGAATAGTGTGATTAACAAAAAAGAAATTATAAAAAGCGTGAGATGCTTTAATAATATTTTTAAAATTACTCTACTTTAATTATTATCTGTCAATAAAATATTATATAATTTGTTATATTTTTTTTGTAACAATTGGCAACAAGCACCCCACATTTTTTCACAATAAAATACGTGTTTTTTAATCACACTATTCTTTATTTAAATTTATTGAACTTACTGTTTTGTTTGTTTTTCTATTAAAGCGTGATTTTTAGTTTCTGAAACTATTATTTATTTTTACTTTTTAGTTCAATCGGTAATCCTGAACATCCTGGTATAGATAATGGAACAAACTATTTAAATGATTGCATTGTCATCGGTCGTTGATAAGTGTGCAAAGCTTCAAATTAATGCGACGTTTTGAAGGGGGTGAATATCACGATCAAAGATTCTCTTACATAGATACATACCAAGGTAATTAAAGTGTGTTAAAATGTATTTCTATGTATATGTGTGTCTTGCAATGTATGTCTTTTTCCATGGGGTAAGCAGAAACAACAGAACACCACCTGTCACGTTCCTTACATACTCGTCCAAGCTAGTTATGACTACAACGCACCTGGCTGATACCAATAAGATCAGTGAATGTCCTTCTAGGGAATCCCCTCCCAGAGTTTCCACTTACCTATGCCTTGTAAATGCCTTTTATTAGTCGCCTTCATATATTCATCGTCTCAAAATGACCAAACCATCGAAGCATTCTCTTTAAAAATTATGTCATTAGCTACATCTTTTAAATCACAGTTCCTACTTCAGCAGAAGTTTGGCGAATTCCTGGTGATTTGGATTAGGATATTCTTCAAAAAAGTAGAACAGAACTGCATCCTAATTGTGTAAGTGAATTCGGCAAGGCAAAGGGTTTGACCCCATGAAAGAGTATGACAAATACTCATTAAATAATAAGGTATTGTTAAAAATTATTGGATTCTTTCGAAAAGAGTATCTTCACCAACAAAATCACTTTTGGGAATACCCAATTATAGAGTCCAATAATTTTTCCCTTTGCCTTGCCGAATTCGCTTACGCAATTAGGCTACTGCTCGTGTATTTTTTTACTGACCATTGGCTCGCGTTTTACAACTATGTCAATTGATGGTAAGTGTACGCACTATAAAAGTATTCCCAAAACGTTTAGTGCATATGGGTAGTATGTCCACCGTGTACCGATTCCGCATCGCCGCCGTACCGTGTACAAAAGAGCCTTAGAAAAAAATAACTATGCGTAAAGAGGTTTGAAAAGGGATATAAAATCTTCCTGTACACTATAAACAATGTACTTTTTTGTTCATTTCAGCAATTCTTTAATCAAATAAAGATGTCAAAATCATTTATCATTAATGTTAGCATGTAAAGCAAAGACGCAAAACCGGATGAAATGGGCAATCATAAAATAAAGTAAACTTTTAGTCATAGCTAAAAGTGTATAATAACATGGCATCCTAACCCAGACCGAGCATCTCAAAACAAGACAATTCATAGTCATGGACAAGAACGGTAAGTTCAAAAACAAGAACTATACTCCTAACATTTTTCCATGACGGATCCCCCAGGGATTGACAGGCTCATAGTCCAGAGCAGAGTGGAAATAACGAGAGCGCGTGGCAGGTCGCTCATGCGATGGACTGTTAATTGGGACCTTCAAAGTAAAACACTAAAAAGTGCAAAAATAACTTTGAAGGAAGTTGATGTCTTTGGTACTACTTGATTTATCATTTTGCAACACCGACTTCCAAAATTAAAGTTATTTAACGGAGAATTTAACGCGCTGATCGACAATTGTATGTTCTTGTTTAATCAACTCTTCTAAGAACAAAATTATATAATAATGGCCTCTTAATTCACATTTCAAAGATTAGTTGAACGGATCATTTAAAATTGATGCCAATAGATGGCGCGGTTTTAAATTTCTAAGGCATGCCACTCGATTGTTTAAATTTGCATTGTAACACATTTTGGTACAATGAAACTGTAAAACCGTGCCAAAAAATACTATGAAACTAACCTTCTTCACTGTATTTAAAGATAAAAATATTCAGAAACCGAATAAACCCTTTTACTTGCAAGTTACTGCTAACACCATCTATCAATCGCTGTGCAATGGAACCGAACGCGATTTATGGGCAAAAAATAATCGGTTTAATCAGACGAAAAACGCTAGTTAAGTAGGCACGGCTTCTTTGTATGGGATGAGGCATCCGTGTGCTAGTATTATATTATCTGTGCCTCTATATAAGTTATAGACTTTCAAGTTTCGATGGTTGCTAACTATTATTATAAGTTGTTAAGTCGTCATTGACCTTATTGTTGATCATTTAAAATAAGGCTTAATATTAATATCCCTAGTTAGGTTTTTATAATAAAAGTTTTGCATCTTAATAATAGCTATATTAACTTTTCTTTTCTCCACGCTGTTTATCAGTACTTCTACGTATTACAAAGGTATCATATAGAATTTAAAAAAATGTTTTGTATTTTACAGAAAAAAATGTTCATACTTTAAACTTGAACATATTTTTCTTCAACGGTTTGGCTTAAGAACTTACTTAAAAAGCGCCTTGATCTAATAAATGAATAAAGACACACTTAAGCCTTTTTATCATTATCATCATTATAGCCGAAAGACGTCCGCTGCTGGACATAATCCTCCTTAAATTCGTCACATCATCTACACCTTAAATTCGCTCGTTCATCTGTTTTGTATTACTTGTTACTGGGTATTTAAAACCAAATTCTGTCTGAAGATTTAGATCAATATTACAACACACACTAGGAAATAATTTCATGTGGAAATCGACAAAGAGGACTATACTAACTTATAAATTATTTTTCAGACCGGGACCTCGACATCGATTACGTCTCTGAATCATCCGAGTCAGATGACTCAGACCGCTCTTTCTCATCAGAAGAAGGACTTTACAAGGGAAACCTTCCCTATGTTCTAGAACTGCATGACATTAAAAAAGATGATCCGTTGCTGCCCGCTGCACCACTATCTGGATCTGAGCCTCTTACTGGACCAGTAGTAGCAAAGCTAAAGAAGCATAGAAAGAAAAAGAGAACAAGTGATGCAGTTCCTCAGGATAAGCGTCGTGGTAGCCTGTCGAGTGTGTCTGATGAAAGTTCTGTGCCTCCTTCAACTACAGATATTCAGGAAGAGTTCTATGATGCCCATGAAAGTTATCACGCTATGCCAGGTCAGTTATTAATCTTCCAGCACATTAGGTTGTTGCTTTAGATGATAAGCGTAAGAGCGAAAATACATATGCCTCTAACATGCATACAAGTATGCTAGTTGCTTGCAATCCGTCGTGATATTGTTTTTTTTTACGTCCTAAACGACAATGCGATAAATTTTTTGCATCAGTAAAAAACACGCGGTCGCCACTCCAGATCTTATCTGCCCCATCGGCCATCCATTCCGCCACATAAGTTTGACAATTCTTCGGGCTATGTCAGTAACCTTGGTTCTCTTGCGGATATCTTCATTTCTGATTCGATCACGCAAGGAAACGCCGAGCAAAGCTCTCTCCATTGCCCTTTGGGTGACTTAAAGCCTTCTCATGAGGCTCATGAGGCCCATAGTGAGCGACAACGTCTCTGTCCCGTAAGTAATCTCTGACAACACACACTGGTCATAGGCTTTCGTCTTTTGACACTGTGGTAATTTGGACGAGAAGATATCGCGCAACTTCCCGAACGCTACCCAGCCGAGTCGGATTCGACGGTTTATCTCTTTCACGAAGTTGGACCTACCTACAGATACAGGTAGACATAATCTTTCACAACTTCGAGTGTAAAATCTCCAACTTTTATAGGAGTGAGGCTTTCTCGGAGTCCACAAACGCTGAGCTGAGAGGCAGGTTATACTCTTCGGTCTTCTGTAAAACCTGCCGCAGCTTATGTATGTGGTCTACGGTGCTGAAGCTTTTACGGAATCCGGCTTGTTCGGGAGGTTGGAAATTGACAAACCTACTCGCGACACGATTCGTGATGACTCTTGAAAACAGCTTGTAGACATGGCTAAGAAGTGAGATGGGCCTATAGTTCTTGAGTAGGCCTTGTCACCCTTCTCGTAGAAGAGTACCACCACACCCATGCTCCATGCCTGTAGCGTTTTCCCCTTGAGTATAACGGAATCAAACAGCTTCTGGAGGGCCTTAAGTACTGGATTTCGACCCGCCTTCATGAGTTCGCCTTCACCCGGTGCCTTGTTGTTCTTAAGCTGTTTAAGAGCTAGTCGTTGTCTCGTACAGGCTTACGTCCGGAATGTCTTCGGTATAGTGTCGGTTCAATCTAGCTCTAAGGTCATTTGTTAGATTCGCGACGGGTTTCCTGGTTGACGTGTTCAACTGCCCATAGAATCTCTCAATCTCCCTCAGAAGCTACGGTTTGGCGGATACGAACCTGCCATCAACAGTCTTCAGATTCGTGAGCTGGCTCTGCCTAATAGTCAGATCTCTTGCAAAGACCTTGGAGCCCTTAAACTGCTCAATCGCTTCTTTAATATATTCGGTATTAAAACGGTGGAGGTCACTTTTCAAAGACTTTGAGATCTGTATATTTAGCTGCCGGTATTTCAATGCGTCGTCGTCGACTCTACAGTCGACGACGACGCATTGAAATACCGGCATCATCTCACGGCTTTCCTTTATGAGCTTGAGAGTAGGATCAGAGAGCTTTTTGTTTCTATCTGTACGACGAGTCTTGAAAAACTTAGACCCGACCGTATGGACAGCTTCCACGAACCCATCACTGTATTTGTCCACGGAGCTCCAGAATCAGAAGTGCCTAGGCACTCGAAACGATTCTGGAGATCCAGAAACTAACTAACTATTAACTTCTTGGTTGACATGTTGAAGTCGATCTCGTTTTTAGTTGCATCACCGTCTACCAGGTCCACTTCCTACGCTCACGCTTTTTGAAGAAAGAGTTCAACTTAGAGATTCTCCATAAATTTGGCCAGTCGGTGACCCCGATGGTTCCAACGTCCAACTCCAAATTGCCCCACTTGCAGCTCATCCTCGTCTCATTTGCCTAGTTTCGCGTAGAAGTCCCCCGTAACAACGGTGACGAGAGTTTTGAAACGATGTAGGGCTCTTACACATAAACACGATACGACGTCTGACAACGTAGAATGAAACAAATTGTAACAAATGATGATGAAAATGGCGCGTCGTAGCACAACGCGACGTCGCATCGTGTTAATGTGTAAGAGCCTTAACAAGCGCTTTTAGAATGCGTACCAGTGAATGAATTTAAGATTTTATTATGAGACGACCAAATCGACAAAAGTTATCACTAAGACCCACTTCAGTAAT
Source organism: Orthosia gracilis (assembly GCA_947562075.1). Lineage (NCBI taxonomy): Eukaryota > Metazoa > Arthropoda > Insecta > Lepidoptera > Noctuidae > Orthosia > Orthosia gracilis. Next base: position 43,590,113 of record OX387270.1, read on the forward strand.
CATCTTCCAGATTGTTCTGAATTATTTCCTGTTTATTTTCAGAAGATTCAATAATACCGACCGTAGCGCAGATGGCAATTAGGTCCGATACCAATCAGGATCCGAAGGCATCCGAACTGATAGCGTCGTCCGAACCACAGAGTACTACACCAGCCGCGCATAAGGAACCAACCCCTATTATTGTTAGTGTTGACCATCTGTTACTAGCTTTTTTTTATTTAACCTTATCCGGTGTCTGGGTGTATCAAAGCGATTTAGCTCAAATTTTGTTTCTCGTAACTAAAAGAACTTTTAAAAATAAAAGCTTTTTAACAAAAAAACAAACTCGCTTCCAAAAAAAACACTGCAAAGTGAAAAATCACTTTCTTTTCCGAAGTCGGTGTCTTTGGTACCTATTGTTTTCCGTGTTTCGACACCGACTTTGGAAAAGAAAGTTATTTTTTGTTAAAAAGTTTTTTATTTACCTATCTCCTTTAGTTTTGTTAGGTACCTCCAATTGCCATAAAATACATACATAGCCAAATTACAACGATACGATTATTTATATTATATATTACGATTCCAATAAGCCCAAACACGAATAGGATACATTGTTTTATTTCGGAGTTCCAGTGACTACCTGCCGGCTTCATCATCAGATCAGTTTGATGGTACCATTTTCATCAGAACTTTGTATTTCTAAGTATTTGCTTCATCGTAGTCGTTTAACTATTCGAGATATATTATAACCATGACATATTTAGCATTAAGGAGTTCCATTTGCCATCTGTGGTCTTTCACAAGTTCCACCTCACCAAATGATATTTTCTGAGTGCAAATGATTGCATTGTTGATGAAAATACCAAAATCGCTAAATGTATGCCTATAATATTTGAGGAGTTCCCTCGATTTCTCCAAGATCCCATCATCAGATCCTGACCTGATGACTATGGGACTAACTGGGCAGTATACCCTTTCAAACAAAAGAAGAATTTTACAAATTATTTCCTTGATCCAGCCGCCTAACGAGAGGCTCGTGGCTATTAAGTCATTGGCTGACATAACTATCTATCGCCAAATGATCGCTGAGTCCACATCCCACATATTGACAACCTCGCGAGCCAAGTCAAGATACTTGATTTGCTTATATTTCTCGGCTTTTACGAGGTTCCTGTCATTCGGGACGGTTATGTCAACAATGGTTGCACTCACATAATGGTTGCCTCTCGATTCGGTCCACCACCTATCAGGCTTATTAGCCATAATAGTCCTGTCAGTGATGATAGAGCGATCCCAGTACAATGGGTTATTGCCATTCTCGAGAACTGGGTCGGGCACATACCTGTAGTATGGCACCTCCGATGCCACAAGAGTGTATTTCAGAGCAAGTTGCTGACAGATAATCCTTGCTACAAGGTTGGGCCTATGCAAGTACTCATCGTTAGTTAGACGAGAACAACCAGAGATAATGTGGCGTATGGATTCACCCAGCCGGTGACATGCCCAAGAGATGTCAACCGTGCCATCCTTCACAATAAATCTCCGGTAGCTATTCGTCATGATAAATTCGTCCATAATTGCACAAACAAAACCTTCGGTTTCCCCAAAGAGGTCACCGAAATGCAGCCAGGTAACGGACGCTGATTGATCTACATCGGACCCATGTAGGGCCCGGAAAATGCGTCCGTGAAGTTCCTTACTCCCTACGATCGATAGTGTCAAGCACTACAGGCTTGCGCCAGTTCTCATTCGCCAAGGAGAGCGAGGTAAGTCCTTTGTCCACTGCTACTACATCTCGATGCATACCCACGTCGAAGTGTAGAAAATATTCCCTGAGATTGCATATCTCGCGGTTGTATTCAAAAAGCCTCTGCCTCCACACCGGAATATACAATCGCATGACCGACGACCATGGGTGAAGCATTTTATATGCTGTCAGCAGTGTACGGACCCGCCTATCCAGGGCGTCAACTCCTGTTCGAGTCCATTTGAGTATGCCGAAAGAGTACATCAATACCGGCATGACCCAATCGTTTAAGGCGCGTATCTTGTTTCCGCCCGAAGGACGGCTTTTAAAAACCTTATTCAGGCGGCCGAAGAAGCGTTCCTTCAAAGATACTTCATGTCAGTAGCATTGATACCTAACGCTTCCGACATACACAAATACTTACAGGTTTCGTTTGGCGAGAGGGATCTCAAGGTTATATATGGAATCCGCAATAAGACTTAAAAAAATAACAAAATATTTAGCTTATTTGGGCCTCTGCTGGGCCTCTTCTCTTTTATGTCAATCATTCTTGCTTTATGCCAATTTTATACTGGTAGATTTTTCTAAAATATTTGTTAAAAATATCTGATAAACCCAAATCATTTATTTATAGTAATGATATTACTAGACTTATCCGGTGGAATCTGTCTGATTATAAATGATAAATGTTTTTATTTCTGTAAGTAGGTTTGTACAAACACTTTTACATGTCGATCATATTTTTTTAAACTAGATGAAGTCGGCGTTTCCTATCTGACTACTCTGAGAAGAAAGGCCGAAACAAACTCAGAGGTCACAGTCTCTTTTAAAGTCCTCTTAATATATATAAATCTCGTGTCACAATGTTTGTCCTCAATGGACTCCTAAACCACTTAACCGATTATAATAAAATTCGCACACCATGTGCAGTTCGATCCAACTTGAGAGATAGGATAGTTTAAAAGGGTAGGGTAGGTAGGGTAAGGTAGGGTAGGGTAGGGTAGGGTAGCGTAGGGTAGGTAGGGTAGGGTAGGGTAGGTTAGGTAGGGTAGGGTAGGGTAGGTAGGGTAGGGTAGGGAGGGTAGGTAGGGTAGGGTAGGGTAGGGTAGGGTAGGGTAGGTAGGGTAGGGTAGGGTAGGGTAGGTAGGATAGGTAGGGTAGGTAGGGTAGGTAGGGTAGGTAGGGTAGGGTAGGTAGTGTAGGTAGGTAAGTAGCCAATTGACGGGAGCGAAGCACCGGGGGTCAGCTAGTATGATTATATGTCTAGAAACTCCATTATTATATACGTCTCTGGATCGTCAGTAAACAGGTGCATAAATTCTTAGTTGAAGAATTTTCAAATGTTTATAAAGTAGGCTTTAAAATAAATACATCTAATTCTAAGATCACATCATCAAGTAGCGCGAAAAAGAATATGAAAACCACCTGCTTCTAAGAATTATTTTCAGTCAGCCAAAACAAATATGTAGGCAAAAAGAATCTTCCCACACCTATTCCACGACAGTAAGCATCTCACAATATAGAGGGCGATACAAATATTCGCTCGATTTGATCCCAATACCGAGGGAAAACACCTGTACATACATTTTCATAAAAAGATAATATTTCTTTAGAGGTCTTTCGAATAAACTAATCGTGTTTATTTGCTTTACAGAAACCAACCTCGCCTCCGTAATAAGCCGTTTCACTGGTATGTTGAATATTTAATTTTTGTTTTTTTTTTATATATTGGAAATGTACGTGTTTGTGAGTAACAACTTCCCTGTCCAATGAATCGTATATGACTCACTTATTGTTTATCTATTGTGTCTGCTATTAAATTAAATTATAATTTATTTCAGGAAGTTTTTCCCATAATAAGCACTACAAATTACATAGAATATACAAAAGAATTCATATACATAAATTAACACATAACACATTAAAAACATTGCATGAAAAATTTAATATCGATTGGTTGATTGCAAAGTACAATATTATAGTAGTCAGGTTAACATTAATTTACTAATATTTAATAATTCATTTAATAAAATAATTATAATCATAAAACAATTTCCCTTAATAAATGGTGACGAACTAGCATGCAGGTTCATCCACCTCTCCAACAACACCGAGTCCCACCGCTCGGACAATACGCTCAGGATACTGTTAGAGCTGCGTCGGAAGCTGCTATGTGGACAGTGAATCTGTTAAGACCCATTTCAAGTAATGTCCTCCACCTCAAGCACACCTTGAATCATTATAGTGACAGAATTATTTTTATTTGACATAAGATATGGGTCTTTTCCCATTGTCACGGCGATTTAATCGAGCGGAGTTCCTCCAAACTGGCTTTCAATACTGTCTTTTTTTTAGCGTGGGTTTATGCTCATGCATATTACGCTACCACGGGGTGATAGCGCAGTTATGTGGGACTAACCATGATTCTACAATAAACTCTTATATTATAAAACAATAGCCTAGTACTTTAGAACGTGACTGTACCCATGCGCAGACACGTCCTCTCCGCTGTCGCTCAGCGTTCTTTTTACTTGACGAGACCTATACCTAACTTATTCTGGCTGAAAAGGAGAGATTGAGCAAGCATATGGCGCAAGCGTATGTTCGTGCGTTATCTGTGTTATCTTTGTCCTGCAGTAGGAAAGTATCAAGTTGGTATTATTATGGGTTTTGTGAAAGTAGCTGATGTACTTTTTTGCCTCTTTCCAGACAACTCCCGTATTCAGCCAGCTCCGCAACCAAGTCCAGTTATTTTACTTTTGGAAAACAACTCCGACAACATCCACCGTATTAATTACAAATGATCTTAATATAGTAAAAATTTCAACCCAAGCGCTGTTTTTTTTTTTATTTCCATTTCTGCCTTTAAGAACCTCTGGGAGGTCGCAAAAAAATACTAAAGATGACCAGAAGAAAGGTAGATAAAAGTCATATAAATTACTTATTATATTTGAGGAATATGTTTTGCGGTGTATGTATCCATGTGGAAATTCTCATGGATGACCTTTGTCCCGGGGTAAGCAGATTGGTCTGTCAGACTAACAAACTAAAAACTAACACACGGTGTTCTGCACCTTCCTTTGGCCCGAGCGCTGCGTGTACATTTCGTCACGCTCTCCCGGCCAAGTATAGGTAGAGTAATGGGTATTAGCCTGAATGAATGCACGTGGACTCCGTCACCCTCTGCGGTTGCGTACGATTGCAATATTCCTAAGCAGACCTTATACTAGAAGTATAAAGTCTTTGGGATTGAGTGTCTCTCTAATCCTTGTAAAAACTTTGTACGTTAACCGATTAAGCTAAAATTTTGTGGGAGGCGTTTAATTTGTTTCTTCTAAATCTTGGCATTAGATATAGCATTTATTTGCATCGATTTACCGATATACAGGAACCCTTGACTAAGGATTGATTGACCCCTTTGACTTGATATATCTTTTTTGTTTTTCTTTTACAATTTTTCTACAACTCTGGGGACACTCAATCCTTACACACGTCGCCACCGCGTCTCGGACCATTGATTGTTCAGGCAACTAGACTCGCATAAAAGTTATCTGACTATCGGCAATGTACGTATGTAGGTATGTTTTAAACTCATATTATGCGATATAAGTAAGAGTTTGAGAGAGTTATTACCATTATTCGCAAGTTCAGCGTCTACTTAACTTATACCAAGGAATTGTGGCATAAACTCAGTCAAAAGAAAATTATGGTTCTTACGTAGAAATGCAAAAGAACGTTAAACTTTTCTCAAGAACTCTGTTATCCGCGATATTTGTATAATTTTATGACTATACACTTATACAGCTAACGGAGGTAAATGTGGACACAGACGCGACACTTTCTATCGTTGGAGAGTATTTAATTGTGTTAGACCGTGTCAACATTGTTTGGACGACTGTCGGAAGCAAGTCTGTCAGTAACTGAATTCAAGCTTTTTCGTACCTACTCGTAGTAATAGTGTCCAACCTACCAATCCGCAATGGACCACCGTTGTGTAATAACAGCCCATTACCTCTCATAGAGAGGCCTATATCCAAGTAGTGGAAATATTATAGTCACATATTATGCTTATTACTAAAATTAAGATTACCGCAGGAGCACCAAGGTTGGTGTCATAGCCTGAAAAAATCCAAACTTAGGGGCCTTTCACCGCTTTAGTGCCGTAAAACGGTTACTTTCTAAAGCATATTCCTTAGTAACGGCTAGGTTAAACGATTTGAAATAAAATATATATTGATGTTTTATTCACGTACATTATTTTTGAAACAAGGTTTTTTCGTTTAATTAATAGTTTTGCTTTAAAAAAATAACTAACGACACGATATTTTTTCGCAACTTTTAGATACTCCTCCAAAACGATTTAGATGTTTAAAAATATTTTTACACAGAATAATTGATGGCTGGAATTTCTTCATAACTGAAATAGCATATGTAAATCAAATAATGTTTTGCAAAGAAAACTGTTCAAAAGGAGGTTTAATATTGATATTTTAGCTCCAAGCGGGCGCACGGCCAGTACTGCGTTAACATTGGGGCGTATATATCGCCTTAAATAGCCGTGGGCAAGGCGCATTGCTCGGAAAATGGGTGGTCGTTGGGGATCGAAAAGTTCTGGAGCGGTAACCATGTGCTGGAAGAAGTAGTATGAAAAGGCCTCCCTCTAGGTGGACCGATGAAATGATTAGGGTTGTGGGAATTTTCTGGATGCGAGATGCACAGAACCGGCCAATGAATCGGCACTTGAGGGAGGCCTTTTTTTGTTTTGAAATAATGATGATGATGCTTAATACTTAGTTTAGAGTAGATATTAATTAAAAGTTATCACTAAATAACTCAATATATTTTCTAAAGTTTTCGGTCTGTGTCAAGCCATAGGGCATTAAACTCTAAGGAGGTTTACTACTCACTCCATGCTTCAAACTATATAACCTCCTTCGTTGCATAAACCCACTATCGCTGTCACTGTCATGGCGCCTGTCAGTAATACATCAGTTTCACAGTAAAATTCCTAGTTGCGTTTTTTGTAAGTAAATTAGGAATATTATTTACTTAACTGAAGTCCCCATTTAATGGGCTTTCCAAGACTAACAATCGAGTAAATACGATTTATGCTATCATCTTGATCTGTTTTAGTCAAGTTGAAGAGTCATCAAGGTGTGTATTTCCATCATGTGAAGTCGGATCGTTAATAATCTCTTCTCTCCTCTTACTGTAGCAGGTAAGAATTTGATTTTATGTAATTATCACGCCTATATACCCCGACGGGTAAGGCAAAAGCGTAGCACAATTTACTACAGTCACTTTAAGTCAGTTATGTTCAATGCGTGTGTAATAGGAAGCAAGCCGTTTTTGTCATGAGCAGATCATCGGATTACTGAAAACACCGTAAGTTTGTAATAAATCTGCCGAGATATTTTTATTTATTTTTATAGGTTCGCCCTTGACCACTATCTCATATGATGGTAAGCGATGATGATTTCAAATACAATAAACCCCATCCAATTTCGAAGTTTACATTATATCCGTGCCTTATTGAAGAAAGGGTTTATAATGTCACGCGATTTATTATAAACTTATGGTGTTTTCAATAACCCCGTCACAATTTAAAATCAGAAAAAGAATAATTTAATACTGTCGATTGGTGAATGTCCATGTAACACCCACTCGTATCAAGATCGGAGACTCTACACTCGAAGTTGTAGACGACTATGTCTACCTGGGACAAACGGTCCAGTTGGGTAGGTCTAACTTCGAGAAAGAGGTCAACCGTCGAATCCGACTCGGCTGAGCGGCGTTCGGGAGGTTGCGCGGTATCTTCTCGTCCAATTCACTGCAGTGTCTCAAGACAAAAGCCTATGACCAGTATGTATGTGTTGCCAGTGATCACCTATGAAACCGAGACGTGGTCGCTCACAATGGGCCTTATCACAAAACTTCGTCATCCAAAGTCACCAAAGGGCAATGGAGAATGAAATTCCTTGCGTGATCGCATCAGAAATGAGTATATCCGCAGGAGAACCAAAGTTACCGCAACCGCCCGAAGAATTGCGAAAATTAAATGGCAGTGGGCACATTGCTCGCAGAAGGGATGGCCGAAGGAGCCGAAAAGTTCTGGAATGGCGACCGCGAACCGGAAGACGATGCGTTGGAAGGCCTCGCACTACGTGGACAGATGGAATGGTTAAGGTTGTGGGGTGCGGGACGCCTGAGGGAGGCCTATGTCTAGCAGTGGACGTCTGTCGGCTGAAATGAATGATGATTATTGTCGAATATATTATTTTTGCTTGAACTTGGCTTGATACGCTGCCGCGTGTCTAGATTCCAGAGTACGTATTTTTTGTTTGTTGAAACGATATTGAGATCATAATAAAGGTAGAACAGTACAACTATTTTCTTTATGTCCCTCGGCAAACTTCTTGTTTCGTCAGTCGTCGAATTTCTATCAGTTGCCCTTTGCACTTTGTGCAGACCAGACGCTCTCAATCAACTTGGAAGCATATAGAGTTGTTAATACTGTTTTAACTTAATGTATTTTTTCTAAAAATGGGAGGAAAACTGATAAAATCGATGATTGCCGAGTGACATTAAGAAAATAGTTGTACTGTACATAGTAATGATTTTTTATTACTTCTAGGTTTTATTTAATGTATCTTCTAATACAATTTGATCAATCGACACCTTTGCGCCATCCCATCTTCTTAGCACGGCGGGCTGTGCTGGGGCGGCTGCTGCCGGTGCAGAAACCTCAAACGGCGCAAATATAACAACCTTATTGGAAGTTACATGTTTGAGCCGTTTGGGGTTGAAACATTAGGTCCATGGGGTCCGAGTGCGCATCGAGTTTTTCGAGAAATTAGCACAAAGCTCGTCGACTCTTCACGTGCCAGCGTTCTGGGCACGTTCCCCATTGACATCGATGTGGACGAATTTTTTGATGCACAATGAGCTCTTTTCTGTCTCCCTTTTGTATTTGTATATAGGTTTGTTTTTATTTTAGAATATTCAATTGTATATATTTTAATAAAATAAGAAGACGATTTGATCTATTACTTTTTTGCTGCTGGACACAGGCCTTGCCCAAAAATTACATTGCTTTAAATAAACTTTAGTGAACGAAAATTCCCCGAAGATAAACATTCCCCGAATAACTAATTGCTATTTGAGCACGACCTCACCCTGTAATCCGCTAAACAAATTAATTTGTGCCTATCGAACCAAGAGTCTGGGGAACCGAGCTTTATTGAATTTTCGATGCAAGTCAAAGTGTTACCATCGCCAAATACTTGCGTCGCCTCCACTGAAAATGTTCAGACAATCAATCCTTCTTTTGATTTCAAATATTATGACTTTATGCCCGAAGTAAAAAGGATTATTTTAAAAAAATATGTCTTTTCTCAGCATAGCAATGGTTATGTCAAGAAATTGCATAATTTGAAAGCCCCGTCCCTGGCAGTGGTCCAGCAAGGGTTTAAAGTTTTGGAAATATTTTTATTATGAATAGGTACGGTTAAGGAATGGAATTCTCTGCCGGAGTTTGTATTCCCTGATAGATATAAATAGAAGGTTTTTAAGCTATGAGTCAATCAAAAGTTATTTTCATTGTCATCGAGCCCTCAGATTAGAGAACTGACTTATCTCTAATCTAAGAGCGAGCCCATCAATAATATTAAAAGAAAAACATAATGATCAGATTCTGATGATCTTTGGAAATAAGGTCAACTTCAAAGTGCAAAATAAATCAAAATATTTCAATGTCAGTTGAAGTAAAAACAGACATTTAAAGAGTTTATTAGCACTCAATTTGACTATATGGTAATTTAGTTCGATTTACTGTTTATTTGTTTAAATATTAGGACATGATTTAATATATTGCAAGTACCTTGAAAACACACTATTTTAAATAAGTTGCAATTTATAGTTGATAAACGTCCATCTATTGACTTCATGTTCGCGCGCTCGACTCTACTCTTTATCACGGAGATTGATCGGAAAATTGATGGAATATGTTTGAAAAATGGCGGTCTTTTTGTTGGCTCTCGAGCAGTGATGTGTAAACCAAGTGTTCACGTACGTGTATCTGATTGAATTAAAGTACTTGAAACAAGTTTAGAGAGTTTTTCTTTCAGTTAAGAAGTTGGATTATCTAACATCTTTAAATGGATCACAGTGTTGAAAGAAGTTTGGCTCGAACACTGCAAGTCCCAGCATCAGTGGTGGACAGTCAGAACCAAAAGCGGAGCTGGAAGCTGAGCCGCATAGGGTGAATCGCAGCCAAGGCCGCAAGCTGTGCCGCAGGCAGGGTCGCAGGGAGAGCCGCCGCAACCAGGGTCGCAAGGGGAGCCGCTGCCAGGGTCACAGGGGGAGTCGCAACCAGAGTCGTAGAGTGAGCCGCATCCAGGGTCGCAGAGGGAGCCGGTGCAGCGAGGGTAGCAAGCGCAGTGAGCCCATTCAGTCGAATTCGGCGTATTGAGACGCCGACGCCGCTGCCAAAGCCTGTAGCTCATCGGACTCGCAGCCCAAGCAGGATTCAACAAGAGAAGCGCCAAGATTGCAGATCACAGTCGAGGCGCAGTAGGAGCAACACATGATCTCACCAGCGAAGCGGATATCCACGTCATCGACGAGGCTCCCATTCACCAGCGAAAGTGAAACTTTCACTGTCACTCATACTTTTTCAAAATTTACCGAATTCATTGATAAATTTTCGAGTAGGGGTTGTAAGCGAATTAGTCATTTGAATTTTGTCGCTGAGTTCGATCCTTCTTCTAAAAGTAAGAATGTTAACACTTGGATTCATAAAGTAAATGAAATTTCAAGCTTATGCTTTTGTGTAGAAGATTTGTGAACAGTGGATTCGAAAAGCACTCACCTCTCGCCTCCGTGGGTATACTGCTTCGCGCTCCTCGGGCTCGGCGTCGTATCAGGCAGCGAGGGTCTGGATCCAGCCGTTCACACACACGATATCGTCATCAAAACAAGTCCATAGGCATAAGTCCTTCAAATTGTTCACCTGGAGCACTACTAAACCACCAGAAAACCGGGATAACAAAAAAAGGGCGCGGAGAGGTCCGCCGCTCGTTCGACGTGCGTAGACAATCCATTTTTTTTTATAAAGATGGCGCTGCATTGTGGTTCGCCGTTCGGATTGGTTAGCGAGTATCCAAAGAGACGATGGCGGGACGTTTCAAATCCACCGTAATTTGGTTCTTACTACACACAATTGATAAGACACTCTCAGAAAACTACTAATATTTAGAATGTTTACAAAATAAAGAACAGTACGGAACATGCCGCTCGCCTTAAAAGAATGTAATTCTTTTAACCTTAAGTTAAAGATATTGAAATAATGAAAGATTAAACGAAAATAGTCGCTAATCGCATTTAAAACTGAAATAAATTCTATTAAAAATAATTAATACTTAAGAGGTAGGTACTTAGCTAAGAAACGTAACAGTAAGAAATAGGTATTCTTAATTATTCTAAAGGTAAAGGACATATTTTAACTACAGAACGTTTTACAAAAGTTTTGCCCATCTGAAGGGTTACGACGCGGGTGATATTATCTGACCCTGGATGAAGAGCATGTACACGAGCCAATCGCCATTGCAAGGGTGGCAGGTTGTCTTCACGTACGACAACAATCATACCCTCTCGGAGTGGAGAGCCGCTATCCTTAAACCATTTATTGCGTTGTTGAATCTCGTGTAAATATTCACGACTCCAACGCTTCCAAAAATGCTGTACGCACTGTTGCACTCTACGCCACCTAGTGAGACGATTTGACACGTCTTCGCATAAAGAAATATCAGGCAAGGCCGTCAGAGGACCTCCTATTAAAAAATGAGAAGGGGTTAAGGGTAAAGGGTCTAACGGATCAGCACTTAACACACAAAGTGGGCGCGAATTTAGTACCGCTTCTATCTGGCAAAGAAGAGTATGCATCTCATCATAGGTTTGAGTCTGAGTGCCAAGTACTCGATGAAGATGGTGTTTAAAACTTTTAACTCCAGATTCGAAAAGACCACCAAAATGTGACGCATATGGTGGTTGAAAATGCCAAGTGATACCCTGTTCTAATGTCTTACTGTGAAGAACGGTTTGGACAGAATCGTTACGTAAATATTTATATAAATCTTGTAGGTAATTATTACAACCCACAAAGTTCTTTCCACAATCCGAGTAAATATCAGAACATAAACCTCTGCGGGACGTGAAGCGTCGCAAAGCTGCCAAAAAGGCATCAGTTGACAACTCGGATACGAGTTCAAGGTGAATGGCCTTGACGGACATGCACACAAAAACCGCAACGTAACATTTGACTATTTTTGCATTGCGAACCTTATTTGCCCGAACGTAAAACGGGCCTGCAAAATCAACAGATGTCTTAAGAAAAGGTCGCTCAGGTTGCACTCTTGCGGCGGGTAGGGTACCCATAGCTGGCTGCGGGTGCGTGGGCTTCGCACGAAAACAGCGAACACAGCGATGTATACGCATACGTATAGCGTCGCGACCAGACACGATCCAGTACCTTTGTAATAATATGTACTGTACAGCCTGTGGACCGGCATGCAAGTGACTGACATGGGCATGGTCAATAAGTAGATTGGTGAGATGGTGCCTTTTAGGCAGAATTAATTGATGTTTAGAAACAAACGGCAACAATGACTTATGAATCCGCCCACCGACACGTAAACTATTTTGTTTGTCAATGAATGGTTTTAACCTACGTAGTTTAAGGGAAGGATAATTACCTAATGCAATATTTTTTATATCTTCGGGAAAAGATGAATGTTGAACTAAATGAATAAGTCGACCTAGACAAAAATTAAATTCGGGAACTGTTATGTAGGTTGGATATTGAATTTGAACCTTTTTGCATCTATTATAAAATCGAAATATGAGTGAGGTGACTCGAACAAGTTTACCTAAACTAGAAAATCTTTCTATGTAATTCGTAGCATCAGGAGGCGCCGGCGTCGTGATGGACGAGTTTGTTACCACCGATAGTGGGGAATTACGCTTTTCCTCGGTAACTTTAGATACCTCTTTAGGAATTGGCCAACACTTAAAATCACGTGACAACCACCAGGGCCCCTGGAGCCACATTGAAGAATTTTCAATAAAACTAGCAGGCAGCATTCCTCGAGAAGGTGCGTCTGCTGGATTATCAGCAGAGGGAACATGTCTCCAGCAATCGGCAGGAAGCCGGGATAAAATCTCACTCAAACGATTAGAGACGAATGTTTTCCATTCATGTGGTGGCGAACGAAGCCACGCTAACACAATCTGAGAATCAGTCCATGCATAGACATGATTGCAGTTCACACGGTCACCGTACACCTTCATAATTTTATCAATTAGCTGTGACAATAAAACAGCCGCACACAGCTCGAGACGCGGAATAGTGAGAACCGGTTTGAGCGGCGCTACGCGAGTTTTCGCTAGTAAAAGAAATGTTTTAACGTTATCACTACTATCAGTCACACGAACATAGACACACGCAGCGTAAGCACGCTCAGATGCGTCCGAAAACCCATGAATCTGAATAGAACTTACATTTGGAAAAACAAAACGTGGGATTTGAAAACTTGATAGCAATGATAATTCATTGATGAAATTAGACCATGAATTAATTATATCTATGGGAGGTGACTCGTCCCAATTGACACCGGAGATCCATAATAGCTGAATAAGATGTTTTGCATAAATAGCTATAGGAGATAACCAGCCCATAGGGTCATAAATTTTTGCTATTTGGGATAATATGGTCCGCTTGGAGATTTTATCTAAAGTTGCTTGAACACTAAAGGAAAATGTATCTGATTTTGGATTCCTTTGTTTGTTTATCGCTTTCCATTAATGCAAATGAAACATTATCGGGCCGCTCGCCATGAGCCTCTGATGTATGTACAGCAGCGAGTAACGCTGGCGAATTGCTCTGCCACTTTCGCAGTTCGAAACCAGCCGATGAACAAATACCTACTAACTCTCGTTGTAAAATCAGAGCATGTGTGACGTCACATGCGCCAGTGACCACATCATCAACAAACACTTGGTCGCGGAGGACCTTAGAACCTAACGGGAAGTTAGTAGCTTCATCATCCGCCAACTGTTGAATCGTACGAAGTGCTAAGTACGGTGATGAACTAACACCGAAAGTGACGGTTCGCAGCCGATAATCACGCAAAGGTTCGGTTGGAGATTGTCGCCAAACAATACGCTGATAGTCCCAATCAGAATGTTGTAACAAAATGTTTCTGTACATCTGCTTAATATCAGCAGTGACAGCGATAGCATGAATACGAAACCCTAATAAAACATCTACGATGTCCTGGTGCAATTTAGGCCCAGTTAATAAAACATCGTTAAGTGAAATACCATTAGAAGTTTTGCAACTCGCATCAAAAACAACACGGGTACGAGTTGTTTCACTAGAATCTTTGACCACGCAGTGGTGCGGAATGTAATAGGTACTGATAGAAGGAGGGGAATTCACGGGCTCCATGTGACCAAGATCTAAATATTCCTGGAGGCACGCGTGATAATCAACCTTAAGTTGTGGATTACGTTCTAACCTATACTCTAATTTTCTAAACCTAGATACTGCCGTATCTCGTGATTCGCCGAGGGCAGGTGCATCGGGTTTAAATGGAAGCGAAACTACATATCGCCCATTTTCGTCGCGAGTGTGTGATTTTACGAAGATAGACTCACACAAGGCTTCAGGGCTGGAAACTCTTTTTTCAGGAAGGGACTCTAATTCCCAGAATCGTTTCAGATTTATGACGTCATCGTAGGATGAGCTAGAACTACTGAAACACACTTGAAGCGAAGAAGGCGTATTTTGGTTGCAAGAAACATCACCCATTAATAAATAACCAAAGATACTATTTAATGCCATTGGGGACCCGGAAGGGCCCGTAATCACGTGACCTAATATCACCTGGGATAGAATATCCGCACCTAAAAGCATTTCCACCGACTGTGGAAGATAAAATTTCGGATCTGCCAAATGTAAGTGTTTTATGTGTGGCCAATCCCTAAATGGTAATGTTACACAAGGCATGCGTGACATAAGTGTAGGTAAAATCAATGCATCAACTGAAAGGGATGGTTGATCAACATGAGTAGGTGTGACGCAAAAAGAAACAACACCCTTAGGGTATACAGGATCACTACCTCCTATACCGAACACGGGAACGCGCGCATGCCTACGCTGCAATCCTAACCGCTTCACACAAGGCTCGGTAATAAAAGTCGCTTGACTACCGGTATCTATAATACATCGAACGGTGTGTTTTTGCGAGCCTACGTGTACATTAACTAGCGCTGTACACAAAAGCACTGTACTTGCGCGCACGGAAGGCGCAATGGATTGCGGAGCGATCGCGTTATCCCTCGACGTATGATTCACAGCTGTCAGTACGGTTGGCGCGGTACCGGGCGCATCTGTCTCTGTCGTTTGATGCACGGTAGGTGAGACAGCACTAGCGTTCGAATCTGCTTCACTGACAACCGGAAAACTATGCTGTTGATTAAAATGAATTAAACTATGGTGTCTTTTATGACACGAACGGCACACAAAGTTAGATTTGCAATGTTTCACATCATGTCCTACACTTAAACAATTGTAACAAACATTTTTGTTTTTTATGAAAGAATACCTATCTTGAGGGGATAAGTTTAGAAAATTCGCACATTTCGTCAACGTATGTTGAGCACCGCAACTAATACAAGATATCCTTTTACTATTTGAATTGTTGGACTGTGAATTGTCTGACTTTGTTTCCGGGTCCGCCGCGACGCCGGCCGAGAGCGCACGGCGCGCGTTCGATGCGGGCGGAGTCCTAGAACTACCTACCTTTTCCGCATTATGAATGGGTTTGTTTTGATACGCAAATTCACTTGCAGATAACTCGCGTTCTAAGAAACGTAATACGCGTCTACGTAATGTTGGTGGAATCTTACGTAAGAAAAGAAGCACTAACATGAAACTCCACTCCTTCGTAGGAAAGTGCATTACTTCTAAAGCCTTGATATTTTCATGATAAGTGTTCAGTAAATTTCTTAACCCTTGAACTAATTTGTCGCTTTTATCGGACTGACAAGGTTCAATATCGAATATTTTTTCTAGATGAGCGGAAGCAATGGCTCGTTCGTTATCATACCTAGACTGTAGCATACCTAACGCGACCGTATAGTTCTCGTCAGTTATTGGAATAGATTTAATTAGATTGTAGGGTTCATTTTTCAAAGAAAGTAGCAAATAGCGGAACTTCTCCGAGTCTGAGTAGGTATTTTTGCTGTGCACTAGTGACCGAAATAGATCGTAGAAAGCAGGCCAATCTGTTATTTCTCCTGAAAAGGTAGGCATTGGAAGAGTAGGTAATCTACTAGCACAACTACTAGACGATGGCACGTGAACAACAGAATTATTAGGGGATCCGAATGACGACATCCTACGTTTATGTTCAATTTCATCTTCTTTAATTTTATTTAAATGTACCACAATAGCATAATAGCAATCATTAAAACTGTTACGAATTCTTAGCTGTTCCTCTTTATCAAAAGTATTAGACTTAATGAGGGATTTTTCAATTTTAGCTTGAAGTTTGAAAAACTTGCGCTGTTGTGAAGTTAAATCTTTAGATCGAGATTTAAATTGTTGTTCATCGGAATCTATGAACTGTAATGTTCGTTGAAGCTCATCGAGAATTATTTCTCGTTCAAAAAGATCTTGTTGGATTTCCGCCATATTGATAGACGCGTGGCGGCGTAACTTGAAATTCGAACAACAAGGGAATATGGAATGGAAAACCTCACAGGTGAAAAAATATGAACAATCCGGCTCGAATGATCAAACAATTATGTGTAGAAGATTTGTGAACAGTGGATTCGAAAAGCACTCACCTCTCGCCTCCGTGGGTATACTGCTTCGCGCTCCTCGGGCTCGGCGTCGTATCAGGCAGCGAGGGTCTGGATCCAGCCGTTCACACACACGATATCGTCATCAAAACAAGTCCATAGGCATAAGTCCTTCAAATTGTTCACCTGGAGCACTACTAAACCACCAGAAAACCGGGATAACAAAAAAAGGGCGCGGAGAGGTCCGCCGCTCGTTCGACGTGCGTAGACAATCCATTTTTTTTTATAAAGATGGCGCTGCATTGTGGTTCGCCGTTCGGATTGGTTAGCGAGTATCCAAAGAGACGATGGCGGGACGTTTCAAATCCACCGTAATTTGGTTCTTACTACACACAATTGATAAGACACTCTCAGAAAACTACTAATATTTAGAATGTTTACAAAATAAAGAACAGTACGGAAAAGCTTTTGTTTTGTGCCGATCGCAAAAAACGTGGAATAATTTTTCCTTTCATTTTTATCACATTCCCCTCCTTTTCTAATAGGTTTCATCCTACTATTTTTTTTTCACTTTTTACCATTTTTGAAGGCTTTGGCCCTGGTTTAAGGGTTGATGAGACAGTGATATGATTGAATATTGCCCTGTCTGCAGTGGAGTTAGAGAAATTATAAAAGAGTCGTTTATTTTTTCTTTCTTTTACTTTTAATATAATTTTGCCCCACACTAGGAATTTCTTCCTGTATCGTGGGTGCTTTACAAACATATAAACTCACATACACAAACACCCATTTGTAAACCATAACTCCAGAGGAGTGGAAGAAATTGACTGATCATGTCATACATGTTGGAAATAAATATAAAGAAAGGCACAGAATTCCAGAAAATAATGTAGGAAACAGTGATTCCAGTGACTCCAATGAATCTTTTCACATGGAATTTACATTCAGATTTTGATTATGGTAGCGAATGTATCAAAATTGTTACAGAATACTTTTGTTTTTTTTTTTAAATCAGATTGATACATAATAATAATTCATCATCTTCCTGCCCTTGTCCCATGTTACTTGGAGTCAGCGCAACCCGTTTTCTTTTTCCATACCGTCCTGTCCCCTGTCACGTTATTACTGACTCCCTTTTCTTTCATATCAATTCTCAGACAGTCCATCCATCTTTTCTTTGGCCTTCCTCTCCTTCTCCATCATCATTTTTATTCATAACTCTTTTAGTAATATGCGTTTCATCCCTCCTCATCACATGACCATACCAGGACAAACGGTTTCTCTTCAACTTTTCTGCCACTGGCGCCACTTTCAAACTGCCTGTAATATACTAATTTCTTACTTTAACCAGTCTCGTCACGCTGCACATCCATCTCAACGTTCTCATCTCTGCTACATGAAATACATATAAATAATTGGTCTAACTGCTGCAAGGTGTTCCAGTACGAGGATAAACCAATAAAATAAATAATATCTACCTAGAGTACTTTTATTCAGACGAAGTAATATAAATAATTCTAAAGTATCAAATTCGGTTATTCCAGGTATTTCATACTAGTTTTTTGGGTTGCTATACCGATATTTTTTTAAATTTGCCGCGCTTTTTCAGTCTCTTCTTTCGTTTGACGGACTATAGTACAGTAGTTCAGTTCGATGTACTGGTATTGTTTTTTCAATATAAGGATATGACTACAAAATTTTGCATCACAGGACATAACTAAAACATTTTAATTACACTATTTTAAACAAGTTAAAATTTATAGTTGATAAACGTCCATCTATTGGCTCCATATTCGCGCGCTCGACCCCACTTTTTGCCACGGGGATTGAGCGAGCAACTGATGGAATATGTTTGAAAAATGGCGGTTTTTTCGTTGGCTCTCAAGCTATTAGGTGTAAAATAAGTGTTCACCTACGTGTATCTGATTGAATTAAAGTACTTGAAACAAGTTTTTCTTTCAAAGAGGACTTAGTAAAATTTAAAAGAGACAGAAATTTTTTTCAATTCTCAACTGTAATAAGTTTAAGTAAGCTCGAGAAAAATGACATACGTATGTTTAAATAAAATAAGTATTTAGAACATTTTATTACTTTTCATTTCACTTTTAAGAACACGCAAAATTATTTTTAAGGAAAGATGAAAGCTTTTTAAATGTTGGATGAAAGTTAATGATCTATCTAAGGTTATATTTGCAGCCATGGAAAAGCCTGCTCGCTACAAAGCAAAAAACAAAAAGCCAGCCCCAAAACCAAAAACGTCGAAGAAACGTAAAAGTGAAGGTAATGAAGGTGAAGTGAACTTAATATAATATGTCATACACAATATCACGCCTGTAGGTATCCCTAGAAGGGTTAGATATAGTTTGGTTATTAGACAGAGTTGTAATCCTAATACAGCCGTATTTTGTCAGTTATGTTTAAAATCCATGTAGTTAATAAGGACAAGTATGTTTCCCTCAAACAGACGCAAATCAAGACTCCAGGATGCATCTCTCATTTGCCGTTTTTGCAAATATATACTTCTTCCAAGTATAGCTACAAACTGAACATTAACCTTATACTCTTTTGCCTTTTACAATAGTCCTACTCAACTAAGTCTGTTGTAAAAGACCATGACTTATAACAAGTCTCCAATGACGAGGATTCATTAAAACACTATCAAAAAAAAATGCACACAATAATAACTGTTAAATAATTACCTTGAACCCAACATTTTTATGGTACTGCAACTATCACCATTAATTATTCAGATATCCTTTCACTTTTTAAAATTGCTTCCACAGGCCCTACTTGTTCAATGTTTTTGGCAGAATTAACCAGAAAATTGGCTTCCAAAAGAAAACAAGAAGAGGAAGAACCAAAAAATATTATCCGTAAGTATTAATATTATGTTGTATGTGCCCTACACACAAAATACAACAAAAGATTAGAGAAATCCTTAATCGTAGACTACACAAATTATATGAATTGACTTTAACACAACAAAATTTAAATAAACTTGATTTAAAAAACAATATGTATATTTATTTTAAATTTAAATTATATCAAGTGTTTTTTTATATTTCTAGATATGATAATAGAAAGCATCACAAATGCATTACCTATCAAGCTTTCAAAAAAAAACTCTCCAC
This sequence comes from Orthosia gracilis, assembly GCA_947562075.1. NCBI lineage: Eukaryota > Metazoa > Arthropoda > Insecta > Lepidoptera > Noctuidae > Orthosia > Orthosia gracilis. The sequence goes on from OX387270.1 coordinate 43,609,835, forward strand.
AAAAATGCCCGTCTCCCATGAAAATAGAAACTTTACGGACATTTGCTCCAGAACTGACTCCAGCTAGTGATACCTTAGTATACAGTCCTAATAAATATAACGGAGAGTCAGCAATAAGTGATGTTGTGTGCACGGAAGAAGTGGAAATCCCTTCGGAAAGGGCTGGATCTTTCAAAATGCCCAAAATGCCTCTAGTCAGTAGCGAAGTATTCAAAGTAGCTATTGCAAAGAAAAAGAAAACGTCAATGCAAGACCAAGGAGTGAACACTGGAATGGAGCTCGATGTTGCTGCTGAAATTTCCAAACATGTCAGCACGTTAAGGAAAATATCGTTGATAGCCGAAGAGTTTAATCAAAAAACGGGTACGCAAACTGCTTTCTATATTCTGTTCGTATTAAGTAAAGTGAACAACACTTGCTTGTTTGTTTAAATGCTGTAGCTGAAAACCAGTGCTTCATATGAAGCGATTGTCTATCTGCAACCTTATTGCGTAATGAATTCGGCAAGGCAAAGAGTATGAAAAATCGACCAATCACATAGACGGAAATCCACATTGCGTATTTCAAGTCGCATGTGATTGGTGCCTTTTTTCGCGGGTAGGTGTTAAAAAACTAAAGGCGTTCATTTTTTTTATGGAGTTTTAGTTAAAAAAAATATATTATAATTAGTGGTAATAAATGAAAACACTGATTACTACAGTACTTAGACTAAAAGTGCTAAAATACAAGTTCTCACGTTTGTGGCACATTTGTGTGACATAATCAAATACTAAACACCACCTGCTGGCTGATCACTATACTGATTCTACAACATTAGTCAGCACTTCACACAAAATAAGAATGTCTCAGTACACCGAAGTCCTTGCTGCTCAGAAGTGCCTCGAGGATAACTTCATGAAAAGATGGGCGAATTTGAAGCACGGATCCAGGGCGCTGGGTCAGCTAAAGCAAATGATTGCAGATGAGTTTCGTGTGTTCCTGGAGCTCATTTTCTCAATGCTTGCTCTGCTCCAAAGCCAGATCAGTGAGTGTGCTAAACAAATGTATGGCTTGGATACCAGGCACCGGCGGAAAGCACAGGTTTTCCAGGGATTTGCTGAAGTGGAGAACGAGAGTAGTACTGCAGTAATCTTGGATTTACTGGGATGCAAGCTTGCCCTCAAAAATCTCGCATAGTCTGAAATTAAAACCTGTCACAGACTTGGGCCCCCCCAGCAACTATCATCACAGCCTAAGGCATTAAGTCCGCCTTTGTATCTTTTTTGTGCATGAAGTCTAAATAAATAAATCATAAGCCTATTCTCGTGAGGTTTGCCAATGTGCAGCACTTCGGTATGCGGTCATGTTGGACTTAGGATGGCGTCATCTATATCAAGGCCTCTGATGGGAGTCGGCATAAGGAAACTTCCATTGACGAGCTGAAGCCTTTGATAGCTAAGTACCCCAAGGCGCCGGCCGTGATGCCATCTACGGGCGGGAGAAGTGCGGACGCTGCCGGGAGCCTGAAAAACGCTCGTAAATAGTGTATTTGTTCTTATTGTTTTGTGATTGTCATCATGTTTTGTTAATTATTTCATTGATTCAAATCATCACTAACAATTGTGTAGTTTTCCCTTCCTATCATGCACTTTTCTTCTGTTATTCCAACTGTACACTTCGCACGCTTAATAAGAAACTGACCGATTACGGTTCAGGTCCAAAAAAACAAAATTTCTTCTAAATATCATTTCTCTATCAATAATCAACAACTATTCCTACCATACAATATTTAATTATTATTATGCTTTTTCACTTAGTTATAAGCCATTATGTAAGACAAGTCATGATTGCCAAAACGTTTTCTGCGATTTCCTAAAAAACAGTTTTTTTTTAGTTAGGTCGGTATATTATTAAGCGTGCGACTTGTTTCGGTATATATTTAAGTACATACTTGATAACTATTTGTGATAATAAGTTGTGTTTTGCTGATCTGTTTTGTCAAATTGACATAAGAAATTATTATGTTGACATTAAAGTCTACAAGGTAGTGTTGAGAGTACCGAGCAAAAATTACTATTTATTATTGTTACCGAGTACCCTCAACCAACACTATCAATCACGCTGTACATTGATTATTGTAAAGCTTATGCCAGTGTCTTTGAATAAATAAAACAGGTAGTTAAAAATATATACAAAAGAGTTTTATATACGTACTGTTGTGGCAGATATTTGCCCCCTATTGGCCTATAGCATAATATTTATTAGTAATAGCCTATGTGATGGCTTGGGAGACATATGATATCTGCCTTGCGAGTTTTTGCTATCAAGACTCGTTATGACGAAGTACGAAGTTCTCATCCCACCCCTAGGAGCCAGGCCATATACACGCCTGCCCCTACACATACCTCAAAATTATAACAAGCCTCTCTTCTGTGATACTGAAACTCTGAGATTAGTGTCTAAATATTGTATATAATTTTGAATCACTTCAAAAAGTTCGTTTAACGTAGCCTCCGGCATTCGCAAATATTTACAAAATTCCGATTCATTATTATTAATATTATTAGAGTACAGTGCGAATTATTCACTTTCTTGTAATCGATTGGACCATAAAGGATTTACCCAAAATTGTCGATGAGACTTTCTTTTTCTTTTACGTAATTTTGTCGAAATCCATTTTGTCTCTGATTGTAGCATGTGCGCGACATTAACGTTGCGTTCAGCGGATGTCACGCTAGCCACTAGAGTCTCGCGACGCCAACGCTCGTAAAACGCCATTGGGATAGCGGCCTTATATGAATTATTTTTACTAGTGAAAGCGATAACAATAGGCAGACGTGAGTGGTAATGCCGAAGTGACCATCGTAGCATATGCACAGTCTTTATGGGTAATGTTCTTCAGAAAGGCTAGGTGCTTAATACTCAGAACTGGCGTGCTTGTGTGACCAGATGTATGAACGTAGATGAAGTAAATGGAGTGTATAAGGAACGTAGTAGGTTGCCTTCTTTAGTTTCTGTCTTCCCCTTGAAAAAAACCCCTGATTTTTATTTGTATATTAATAAATAAAATGTTCTTCTAGCTAAAAACCTTAAAGAAATAGTAGACAGTGTGCAAGAGGATCTAATAAAGAAATTAGCAGAAATACAAGCAGAGCAGAGTATAAGTTCAGAGAGAGCATTTATAATTGCAGAAGAAAAAGAAGAATGAATACGAACCCACTACCTCAATGATTTACCAAGAAGATTACCTATCATTTGCAATTTAGAAGAAAATATAAATGGACTTTTGGCAAAAAAGTGTCAAATCAGCAATGTCAAAATGAAAAGCATAAAATTTTAGATAATCATTAAATTATCGTTGTAAAAAAATAATAAACAAAAACAAAGCATTACTTCTTTGGTTTTCTTTACAGAAATTTTCTGTAGATATATGTGAAAAGGAATTGCATTTGAAATTTGACAATTATAGTTTGTTTTTATACTGAATTTGAAACTGAAGGCAAGCATAGCGTTAAAATTTTATAGGGGAAATGTTAACAGCGGCAACACTTGTTTTTACAAAGTCTGTAACAGTATGGGAGGCAAATGTTTATTGAAAGAAAAGCATAATCAAGAGCACTGTCTGCAACATAAAAAATAAGTGGTGATCTTTAAAAAAGTGATATTAATGTTAAACATACAATGGAAAAGAAAGCACAAGATGAAAGTTCGAAGGAAGCATTCAAACTGCACGTCTCTTCACAAAGAATTAGGATGAGCAGAACCAACTCGACAGAAAAAATATGTAACGGTATGATCATCATACCGCGCGATACATATGCTTCAATTTTGAGTAGTACTAATCATACATTTTGAGATCATATTTTTTCGACTATTATTATTTTTGAAATCATATGCCCCATATGTATTTTAGTTATTAGATATAACTTCTTTATCAACAAAAGCCAAATAAGAAAAAAAATTATTGAATCAATTATTTCTTCTATTTAAATCTAATTAGACCAATATTTCTAATTAGTAGTACATGCAATTACATAAACTAAAGAGGCTTAAAGATTTTGCTTCTCTAAAATCCATACTAATGTTAAAATTTGAAACTAAATCTACATATCTGCCTGTCTGTATGTTACCTTTTTACGCCTATGCCACTGAACGGATAAGCCTAAGCCACTGAGTTAGATGGCATCCTCGGGAAGGACATAGACTAACTTTTGCCAAAAAAATAATAATTTGTAGGTATGTAGGTAAGGTAGGTGGGTAGGTAGGCAGAGTAGGATGGGTAGGGTAGGTAGGTATGGTACCCCTCCGGTGGGGTCCCGCATTGTCGAGGCTGGGGGGTTAGTAACCATGGCTTGGTCACCCACGGTGAAGCGAGGAGAGGCCGCTTGTAAGAGTTTTTTCCAATAAGCCAACGACCCAGCGGGCAAAAAGTAAGTTGCGGTGCCGCTTGACAACAGAGGTGACATCGCAACTAAGATGGGCCGCGATCTCGTATAGGAGGCATCGTGGCTGAAGGTAGGAAGTCTCGGCGGGAGAGGAGTGCCGGTATTGCGGTGCACCGCTCTCTCTACCTTCCGCGGCCTGGACGGGGTCGCCACCTTCTGATGGCGGGCGCGGTGAGGCCGCAGAGGAAGAGGAGTGTCGGTATAGCATTAGCCACTCACCCTATACCCTGCGGCCGATAAATGGTAGGTGTCAGGGTCAGCACTGAGCTGACCCGTCAAAGGGGAACCAAGGGCCATACACGGGCTCGTCTGCTGCCCATGTGCTGGTTTGGTCCCTGGGGTCTGGTCACGGCGTACAATGTGTTCTGTAGCGCCGGTGATGGGGGGTACTCTCCATAGAAGGATCCTATGACGGACAACCGCGGCGGGTTCGCGGTGAGTCATAATGCATGCCCATATTCCTGCCATAAATGGCAAAGGAGGTCATCGTGGGTTGGAGTCCCACATAACTGCACTATCTCCCCGTGGTGGTGCAGTATGCATAAGCATTTCTAGACACAAGAAAAAATATAATAATAAGGTAAGTAGGGTAGGGTATGGTAGGTAGGTAGGATAGGGTAGAGAAGATAGGTAAGATAGGGTAGAGTAGGAAGTTAGTTAGCCAGTTGATGTGAGCGAAGCCGCGCGGCGGGTGATACTCGTAAATAAATTAAATACAATTAAGTTTTCTCCAAAACAGAACAGCAAAAAATAAAGTCTTCTAGCAAACTGCCAAGAATTGTTCGTATGCCAACAAGCTACTACAAACCCATCGAAAATGCCAGCAAGTCGAATGACGATTCCGGCAAGTTGAAAGTTTTATTAATATACATATAATAGTGTATAAATGTGGGACTTATGGGGCAAGTAAAATGCTTTAATAACAGTTTACTAATGGTTTATTATTTTCTCCAATAACGACACAATAGAAGTCTTCGTATAATAATTTAGTTCATCTTCTCGTCTTAGCTCTCAAACTCCAACCATCACTCTACTGACATTTCACCATCTCCCTCCTTCTCGCACTGTCATTCCTTCTCTCTCACCCACGTTGCATTTCATTCCTCATAAATTTACACTATAAACACTCATCCTACATTTGTTTGACTACCAATATTTGATTAGTATTCTATTTTAGGTGATTCGCTCCCCGGAACAAGTAATTTGGACGGCGTTCCAATTAAAATGAAAAAAGATGATATCCTACGTGTGTATTAACTTTATTCTGATTCGATTTATTCTTATGTTAACGTTGTTCTAATAATCTTTTAAGTTAATGCATTCCTTGATTCCTTCATTATCTTCATTGACATTTTTGTTTGGTTTATATATTCTTAATCCTAACTCACTTAATTCTAATATAGCTGTAAGGTTGAATATAAGTCATATACCACGGTTAAAATCCCAAAAGGAAGGTTCTCAAGAAAACAACTTACCACTAAATAGAAGCCGTGCAAGTAACCATCCACAGAGCAATCACTATATACCAGAACGTAGAAATGTACAGAGAGTTAACATCTTGATCAATCCAGGTAACTACTATCAATAAAATTTTTATATATTAGCCCAGTTTCTTTACATAGTATAAAACAAAGTCGCTGCCCGCTGTCTGTCTGTCCCTATGTATGCTTAGATCTTTAAAACTATGCAATGGATTTTGATGCGGTTTTTTTTAAAGATAGAGTGATTCAAGAGGAAGGTTTATATGTATAAAACACACGGGTGAAGCCGCTGGCAGAAGCTTGTTTTAAATAAAAGAGATCAGAGTAGAGACTGTTATAATTTACCGCCGTGATCCAAGTACATTGAGCTGCTACGCAGTAAATAATTTGTATTATTATAGTGCACAAATGAGTACGCAATCAAATCACATTCTCTCTCTCAATTGAAAAGTCGAATGAGATGGCAAACCAGATGACTGGGTGTCGGAGAGAGATCGGGCACAGGATGACAGTACACACATAGTTTAAGGTTCCCCTAGTCGACGGCACGAACTATTTTGTGCGCGAGGTTAAAATGCATACTATGATGACAACACGTGCGAAAGCGGTAGATACTGTGATGAGCAGTAAGAAGCTAGTTCGCGTACAAATCAGCACTTTTGCAAATTTGTATCGAAGTGGATGATGATTTAGGACAAAAACGAGCACGCGAAATTTTATAAACAGACCTTTGGGAGTCTAAACATCATGAAATAACTACTAAATGTATATTTTAAAAATAAAATTATTTTCATTGGTGAATTACTAATCTATCCCTGTATGGAGGCCGTTTTGCAATTTTCCTTCTTCTTATGATATTCTTTTCCGCCCAAAGATGCGTTAAAATTAGTGTTGAAATATGGAATTTTCGACGCTCATAACTTTCAATTTTTTTTTTTCTTTTTTGTTTCCATATAGGGCTAGATAGTGATAATACAAAGTGATATCATTTTTTATTTTGAAAGTGATTCGTCAAACAGTGGAGTAATCGCCAGACTACGTTTGTATGGCAGAATGATAGACTAGTGTAACCTTAACATGTTCTTTGAAGCTGCTGAACGAAATGCAATAACACAGTATAGCAAATAACTTAATATAACATTCATGAACAAGACAAACGACAGCAGAGTTCGTCCCCAATTCGATATCCTCACTAATAGTTTATAAATTTCAGCTCCATTTTTTTGGTTTCCAGAATTCTGTGCAGATGATCGCGGTCCTCCCGCTTCGGTACAAGCAACGAGACCCATACCGACTCTGGGACAGATTTATGGCCATATGAATATGATTGAGAGTGATCGACTCAATGGTAAACATGTTGAAGTATTGTGTTGTTTGCAAATACAATGTAAGATTTAGAGAATAAGATCTGAGCTGATACAGTGAACATTGGAGCTTTTATGTAGAATCTGTAGTGATCGATAATTTTTTTGGTGAAATCTTTAGTATATTTTATTCCATGTTTGTGCATTTTTCCATCACTATTGATGATGTGATTGTCTCTTTTAGCTAAAAAAATAATTAGCTGTGTTCAAAGCTGGTCAACCCAGCGCGCTTTTTGATAAGTTTCATAATGACTGACTTTCAAAATGCCTGTATTTACCACTATCCCCATACCAATTACTTTGCCAAGGACGTGCTGAGGCAAAGATAAGTCTTTATAAGCTGAAAAGGTTATGGTACCACTAAACTAATAGGGCCATAAGCCTCAGGATCAACGTCAGTCCTTCGTTTAATGTTTAATCGAAGGATTTTTGAGTTTTCCCTGTTCAACACTTCATCATAAAGTCAAAGATTTTTTTTTTATGTGCTTCGCATATTTTATTGTAAATAATATTTTATATTTATATCATCTTTAGACTGGTTCATGGAATTCAGGACGCCAATAAATTCTATAGGATCATCCAACAGTAGAACCACGACTTCTAATAATGCTCCAAATGGCCACAATACTCCTAGCTCGACTTACGGTTAGTATAATTATTTCTTTCTTTACTTATTTACGAACCTCGTACGACTCGCAGTCACAAGTGTGACTGATTTAAGTGGGGTCCCGTATTCGATTTCCAGTTCGGGTTTGTTATTATGTTTTTCCATTAAGCGTTTCCCAGTGAGAGCCCCCAGCCATTGGGAGTTGTAGGTGTGACACCGCAGTGCCTCGAAAAGCACGATATGGATTTACTTCTGCGCCCGCTCTCTCTCAGCAGGCTTATTACGTATCTTAGGATAGCAAAACGATAACAATTATTGCGCAATAATTGCTCTTCAATCGCGAATCCGAATTATGTATCAGCGATAGATAGCCATGCCATAGCAATATTTTGAAAGTGCTGCCTCTATGTAATAATTAGTTAACTAAAATATTCATTTAAATGCAGGGTGATCGCGTTTATGGCGACCAAATTTCGCTGTCAAATTGCGATTAGAATAGAACAGAATATACTTTCTTGTACAACATTTTTTTTTAATTTTTTTTATAAATTTTTAGCATACCCTGCACATTCCCACCAAGAAGACCTTCTAAAACAGTCCAACATCGCTATCCAAGGCCAGGACCCAAATAAATATTTGTCGAGTCAATCTAAATCTACAAATGATAATATTGGTGTATGGCTATGCCCTGACGCAGAGTTGCCTACAAGGGAACTCCCTACAAGAGACAATGTATCAGGTACATAATCTATTGCAACTAATGATCATCATCATCAGCTTTTTAATGTACCCACTGTTGCGACTAATGAACTGCTAATTCTCATGTAATTTATCTATCGAACAAAACTTATGAAAACTTTTGTACCAACCTGATAAAATTTCTTCCCAAACAGGAGAAAGTTCTGTGTTCGAAAATTTGTTATATTTTTACATTCACCGATATATCCGTCAATTGTGGACCGATTTTGATTTTTTAGTTTGAAAGAGTATGTTCCGAAATTAGTCCCATTTTAATTTGGTGAAGAACTTCGAAGATATAAAACAGAACTCTTCTGTAAAACTCTCGGGATTGCTCCAATCGCATGTCTGTTAATTGTTTATACCATTTCATAACATACATCACGCCAGTACGCTCTGAAGGGGTACGCAGATCTCTCATTTCACCGGTTATGTTCATGTTTCATGGTATTCGGGTAATCTATTCTGGCGTTTTAGGTACCTTACTAAACAACTTGCCTATTAGGCAGATACAACTAAAGTGAAAAATAAAAAAAATCTTTATAAAAAAAAATACTACCGACTTCCAAATAAAAAACTACAAAGTGAAAAAAACTTTATTTTTGGAAGTCAAAAATAAAGTTGTTTTTTATTTGGAAGTCGGTAGTATAGTAAAAAAAACTTTATTTTTGGAAGTCAAAAATAAAGTAATTTTTTATTTTGTAGTTTTTTACTTGGAAGTGGGTGGTATTTATTTGTATAAAGATTTTTTTTTATTTTTCACTTTAGTTTTTTTGTTCCGTTGTTGTTGCCAATTGTCATTCTTTCTTACAAAATTTGGATTAATTTTGATTTTACCTAATAGAAATTTTCAAATCTGCCAATCATTCATATTTATTACATATTCGTAAATGTATCTAGAATATGGTGCTTCTTTTTCTCTTTCACAACTTCTAATTAGTGATCAACACAATGTCATTAGACCTGAATGGTTTTGTAACAGTGATTTCGTACCAGAAGTCATTAATGACCTCTTACAAGATGCACCGATCAGTTGGGAGCCGCAGGAGACCGCTAGATGCGAGATGCATAATACCGGTCATTCGGCGACACTAAAATGAGGCCTATGTTCAGCTACAGTGGAAGACCTTCGACTGAAATGATAATGATGATGACAATGACTTGCAAGCCATACTTGAATACTTTGATTAAATTAACTGGCCAAACATAAAATTTGTTTTCCATTTTCAAAGGAATAGCAATCACGGCAATTAGTCTTAACAACACGCAGAAATCACAGACGCTGAGCCTGAAAAACTCGCAGAAATCAATGAACCTCAAGATGTCACAGAAGCCGCAGAATGAAGAACGCATGAAGATGAGCACATACCATACGTATTGCAAAGGTTTGTCAAAGGATGAGGCTCCGAAATCCTCAACTAGGAAATCAGCCGTAGAATGTAGCACAGGTCAGTTGAATTGGTTTAAATATTTAAAATTACGAAAAAAAGTTGTCAGCCTATATCATCAGTATAGTTTGTCACTGCTGCTACCAGCCGCTTTGTGACGATCGTCGCTCAACCTAGTCTGAAGGCGTCCTAACTTATATTATTTCAGTTAACTGAGTTCGAACATAGAGTAGTTTCAGCACCGTAAGGCTTATTCGTACTCAATTTTAGATTCTATCAGTACTCAATTCGATTAGTAACTGTAATAGGTATAATTCGACACTATTAAAAGTACTTCTTATAAAATTTGTTTAAATATGAGTATATAATTTAATAACAAATAATAATATTTTATTGATTATATTTTAACCAAGTTACAAATTATAAAGTCCTGTATTAGAACAAGGGATACTTTTTATCCCGAGAGCAACGTTCACGCAGGCCAAGCCCTGGCAGCTTGGCCGCTGGCAAAAGCTAGTAAAATATAATAATAAATATTATTCTCGTACCTTTACAGCCACAAGTTCAATACTAAGCCGACCGACTGTAGTAATATGTGGCACCCCAGATTTGCAACGAGTTGAAGAAGGAACTTTTACTTCCAAAAGTTATGTGTCGTCGGAATCTTCGCGGCTGTCAAAGACAGGTAAAGTACCACTATTTTCTTAATGTCCCTTGGCAATCATCGCATTTCCTAATGCTAAGTTCCATGTCCATCTTTGAATTCAGAACTAAGTACTTTATTGTTATTTTGTTTTGATTTCCATGTGAACTATATAGAGCTGTAAAACTATTTTCTTTTAACAGCTTTACTTCCATCAATACATATAATAAATCTGTAAAAAAGTCGTTTTTGTACATCGACAATATTTCCAATATTTCCTTGGTGTTAAAGGGAACCAACAGAAGCCATTTCCATTTTCCATTGTCTGTTTAGTTGTGCACGCATCACGTAAAATATACGAAACCAATGTACATAACTTCTTGTGCGTAACTTGAAATATTACTTAGTTTTTGTTTCATCGCAATCGGTTCACGGTATCAAAAGTTACATGAATTTAAAGTGTTCAAGAAGTAAAATATCGCAATATACGCAATTCAGATACTCGGACGGTTGAACTGCATATTCGATAGATGGCCGTGTTAAGATTTTCCGCGGAAGAAAGACCAAGGGAAAAAAAATCGGGACCTAATGCACGAGACTAAAAAAATAAGTTTTGAAAAAACCGTCTGCATAGCCTAATGATAAACGTGGTGGCCTACTACACTTAAGGTTGCGAGTTCGAGGCCCAGCTATAGATAGCCATTTTTAACGGAATTTGCAAAAAAGGAGGAGGTTCTATGTTCGCCATTGTGTAACCGATATCTCCGTCAATTATGTACCGATTTTGAAAATTCTTTATTTGTTTGAAAGAATATGTTCCCAAATTGGTCCCATTTTAATTTAGTGATCATCTGATGTAAAACTTCGGAAAAATACAATAGAACTCTTCAACTAATGACGAAAAATCTCTCGGGATTGCTGCAATCGCATGTCTGTTTATTGTCTATACCATTTCATAACATCACGCTCTAAAGGGGTACGCAAATGTGTACAGTTCACGTTGGTACACCCTCATTTCACCGGTTATGTTCAAGTTTCATGATATTTCGGTAATCTATTCTGGCATTATAGGTACTTTACTAAAGAACTTGCCTAACTTGAACTTGTACAACTAAAAAGTGAAAAATAAAAAAAGTTATTTTCAAAAACATACTACCGACTTTCAAATAAAAACATTACAAAGTCAAAAATAAATTTATTTTTGGAAGTCGGTGTCCATAGCGAAAAAAATTTGTACCTACCAAAGAAACCGACTTCCAAAAAGAAAGTTATTTTTCACTTTGTAGTGATTTTATTTGGAGGTCGGTAGTATTATTTTGTAAAAAAGATTTTTTTATGATTTCGTTTCGGTGTGGTGTTCTGGAGTACTAGATGGCGCGCAACAAATCTGTCCTTACTTTTTTTGTATGAAGTCGATATTCTTCTGCTTAGAGTAAATAGTATTCTGAGCATCGAACGCTCAATCTAGGTAGGTAAAAAGGTAAGTAAGGTAGGTAGATCTAGGTAAGTAGGATAGGCCGTTAACGGGAGCGAAGCCGTGGGCACAGCTAGTTTTTTAATAAATTACATTAAGTCAAAAGAGTATTAACAACTCCAATATACTTCCAAGTTGATTGAGAGCGTGCTGTCTCCACCAAATGCAAAGGGCAACTGATAGAAATCCGACGACTGACGAAACACGAAGTTTGCCGAGGGACATTAAGAAAATAGTTGCACTGTATATAGATATTCATACAGAACATTTTTTTTACCAAAGATCATAATAGATAATAATGATTAAATCATAGATTTCTAAGGTCATATCAACATCCTTCTGCTCTTTTCTCAATTTTTTGGAGCAGGCGCAGCATTTTCTCGTTCTCCATGGGTACATCTATATTTGCCGTATACTCAATAGTCAATATCATATTTAGTTTTTTTTTTGGTGATAACTTTATAGAAGGCATAACTCAAAAATGTGGAAGTATGTGGGGTGTGTCTATTTGAAATCTTCTTCTCCATTTGAAAGATTTACACTATGTCAGATAGATTAAATATATTATTCATGCATACATCCAGGCAAAGCTGCCAGTAACTTATATCGTATATATTGTGACCTCGCCTCTCGTGCTTGAGGTCGTGGGTCCGTATCCGGGCAAGTACCAGTGGTTGACTGGTAGAGAATGCCTTGCTGCATTAAGTCCACCTATGTATCACCATTGTACATGAAGTTTAAATTAATAAATAATGTGACTTTTTCAATTCATATGTACTTTCCAAGTTTATCTTGGACACTGCTGACAACGTTGAAGGAAAACATCGTGAGGAAACCTGGACTTATAATGAGTTTATTATAAGATTGTGCTCCATTGGTGTAATTGCTGCAAGGCGTTCCAGTGCGAGGATAAACTAATAAATATTAATACCGTAGAAAAAAATGTAGTTTCGCACAATTTCAGACGAAATTAATAACACATGTTATTCAAATTCAAACCAATCTGTAGTAACACCCGTCCCTCGGAAGCCAGTACCGTCATACACAGATTGTTTATCAGAGGTCCTACAGAAAACAACCAATTTTGATGTTTATCAAGGTGAGCTTCTCTAATGTAACTTACTTATTATTTGCTATAAATCGACTATAGTCTATTCGGACTAACTATAGTAGTATTATTAATACGATAATAACTGTATGTCGAATAAATTTTTATTACTTCTAAATTTTAATTTTAATTCTTTGACGTTCAAAATTGCCGCTTTTTGGCCTAGTTGAATAAATATATTTGACTTTGACTTTGACTAGGCTGTCCCCACCTTTGTTGAATTCGGCTTCTAATCTAGCCAAATGCAGCTACTACACACATTGTGTTCAACTTAATATGTTACGTGATAGATTATGTTAAAACTAAGAATAGATCCGTAGGACTTTCTTCGAGTTTGATATAATTTATAAAAACACTATGTTCATCTGTTATATGCATAGCCCAACATTTTTACTATTATTCGTTCACTTTGTATACTACACTAATTCAAAAGGTTTAGTTATTTTAAGCCTACGCATTAAGTACTGCTAGACAGCACGTCTAGCAGCTGGATAGCCTCAACACAACAACACATGTGTCGATGAAGTCGTATTCAAGTGTTCGCGGGCTTCAGCAATTTTTTGGATGATGGTGGTGACAAATTCCGTTTTAAGGTCACGGTGAAGATTGTCATTTTTTATGTACCAGGTTGCATTTACAGCATCCCTGAAGACTTTATTTTAGAATTGTTGGATTATTTTGACGTTGCTTTGTTTAGAACAACCCCAAAGTTGGATACCATACATACCATGGCAACAGTATTTTTTTTTTAATTGTAAATAGGCTCGCGCTTGACCACTATCTCACCTGATGGTAAACGATGATGTGGTCGACGGTGAAGCACGCTTGCCTAGAAGTAACCTATTCACTCTTGACTTAAAGACCCCTAGATTGTAGTTATCGGGAAACACAGACTCCGGCAGGGAATTCCACTCAGTATATGCTTGTTTTTGCATGAAACGACTGCCTATTTGATCTCCATAACCCAATGACAATGACTGATTAACTTTTATCTATTTAACTCATGTTGTTTTACATAATTAGGAGTTGAATTATCGAAAACACCAAGCAATGAAGTCACTGATGCCGAAATAGGCGATAAACCATCTGTAATCGGAGCCACTAGGGATGCCATGGAAGAGTGGGATGCAGACGATTCAACAACCTTAGAATGTAGTCTGACGAAGACTAGCAAGTCTAGTGACAGTACGATGTTACTAAAATCTGATCCCACGGTCACCGAGTGGTCCTGCCGATATCAAAGCACGCATAATTCAGGTAACAGTCTTCCTCTTTCTTCACAGCGGCACTTGCTTGTGGTACCCCAGTCTAGTTCCCCTTGTAGTACCACAAGCAAATATTTTTGACCGGTGAACTCCCTAAATAACAAATTTCTTATCAAATATATTTTTATTGCCCGTGGTACCCCATCTCAAACATTGAAATACTTGACAAATAAAGAAATATAAATAAATAATTGTTTACCCACTTCATATGAGATTTTTCAACAAAAAACAATGTTGACGCTGGAAAAAATATAAAAAATGTAAGAGAGAGTTTGAAGAAGAAAATGGAATGTGCATCTGGATCGAGGGCCCATTTTTTTAATTCTTGCGAAACAAAATAAGAATTAAAGAGAAAATAGTAAAATCTTAAAGCAATAGGCCATGAATTTCTTAACTGTGAATTAAAACTATTATGATTGAATTACTTGGGACCTCAATCCAAACGCTTGCATAAAGTGGCATAGCCTCAATCTCAGAAAGTACTATCTTTGGATAATATCTACCATAGTACTATCTCTATTATTATTATCAATAATTTAGGATTTTAGTTCAGATTTTCTTAAATATTTTAAGAAATTCCCAAATCTGTAGAACAGATTGACATTACAGATTTGTGGCGGTAGTGTATGCAACTGTTAAAATATGTTTAAACAATCACCCATAAAATAAAAAAAATCGCCTTTCGTGGAGGCCTAAAATTGTTTATAGTTTATAGTAAATCTGCAGCCTTATTGCGTAAGTGAATACGGCAACGCAAAGGATTTGATCGCTATCAATCGACCAATCACACATACAGAAATCCACATCGCGTCATTCATCTCGCACGTGATTGGTTGATATGAGAGCGGTGAAAACCCTTCGCCTTGCCGAATTCACTTGCGCAATTCGGCTGCTGGTTGCGGATCAAGAGATAAGCTAAGTTATTTTAAGCTTACACAGCTAAGTTAGTAATTAGGGTCTGCAAACTTGTATGCAAGATTACCATGCCAGTATAATTATGCCAGTATAATATTATTTGTTCTTTAGCTACGCAAGCTAAGCTAAACTATTTTGTTTAGCTTATCTCGCTTAAGTTTTGCATAGCTGTTGATCAGCTATAGGTGTTTAGATCAATTAAATTATTGTCTTTTGTAGAATACGACTGTCGAGACAGCTTTGGACGTGACTATAAGAGGTACTGCTATGAAGGTCGCTATAATGATATGAGGGAACGTTGCCAGAATTGCCACAGGTTTAAGAAGTTTCCCAGTACTCGATATAAATGTAAGTTAGATGTAACTTGTAGCTGAAAAGTTTGTTTAGTAAAAGGAGGAGCTTCTGCCTCGTAAGAGGCAAAAACAATAGAAACAGAAGGCTTCAGCAATGTAAGAAATAAACTCTGGGTTAGATCCGTACATTCTGCGTTTCATGTAGAGGCTGGTAATGCTGGCTCCGTAAATGGTCGAAGGATCCCCCCTCTTCAATGGAAGGATTTGGTACCGTATTCCTCCACCTTTAACTATTTTTTTAAACATTGACGCTTACACCGGCAACCGAAATTTGGCAATTCTAGTAAATTTCTGTACAATCTGTGTAATGCCACACATTGCAAGGAGTTGCCGAGAAATCATATTTAACCATATCGCCGATAATTTCACCACTAATTGCCCGTGTGTAAGCGCATATTTAGGTGCCCAAGTCCATTGCTCTCTATAACGACCTAAAATACATGATTCATAAATAGGTATTTGAAGAGACTCAGAATAGAAAAAGAGGCTTATTCACAATCATTTTGTGTATGGGATGAGATGCGCTGATAGCAAATTATTACCACTAAAAATGTAATATTGTGAGAGCTAATAATATACATTAATGATAGCTGATTTCCTTTACAAAGAAATTGTACGAAAAATATCGCTAGCAGTCACAGATATAATTTTAAAAATCCTCTCTTGTTTTACGACACCAAATTAATTAATACTGCCGTCCAAAGAAAAAGGAGCTCATCTATCCTTTGTAGCAAAATTGAGATATTTAAATAATATTCGGTATCAATAGAGCTTCCGAAAGAGTAGGTCTTAGGATGAACATGGACAAAACCAAGGTGATGTGGAACCATGTTAAACCCACTCCTATCAAGGTTGGAGATTCTACACTCGAAGTAGTGGGCGATTATGTCTACCTGGGACAAACAATCCAGTTGGGTAGAGCCAACTTCGAGAAAGAGGTCAGCCGTCGAATCCGACTTGGCTGGGCAGCGTTCGGGAAGTTGTGCGGTATCTTCTCGTCCAACTTACCACAGTGTCTCAAGACGAATGTCTATGACCAGTGTGTGTTGTCAGTGATGACATATGGCTCTGAGTCATGGCCGCTCACAATGGGCCTCATCAGAAAGCTTACAGTCACCCAAAGGGCAATGGAGAGGGCTATGCTCGAAGTTTCCTTGTGTGATCAAATCAGAACTGTAGAGATCCGCAAGAGAACCAGGGTTACCAACATAACCCGAAGAATTGCCAAACTTAAGTGACAGTGGGCAGAACACATTGCTCGCAGAACGGATGGCCGATGGGGCAGAAAGGTTCTGGAGTGGCGACCGCGAACCGGAAGACGTTTCATTGGAAGGCCTCCCACCAGGTGGACCGATGACTTGGTGAAGATTGCGGGGATCCGCTGAATACGAGACGCACGGGATCGGTCAATGTGGCGACGCTTGAGGGAGGCCTATGTCCAGCAGTGGACGTCTTTCGGCTGATATGATGATGATGTTGATTCGGTATCAGAAGATCAAACCGCATCTAGTAATATTTTATAATATTTTTATACGACTTCTATGCGTAAAAGTAGTGGTAAGTTTAGTTTCGCCGAACAAATGTTCAACATTTACAAATCTTTATTATAAATTTATCTCCGTGTTTTGTTTTAATCGAATGTGGCCTTTCTACTTATGGTGGCAGAATACCTGTTCTGGAAAATGTATAAAAGTAACACCTACAAAGTTAAATCGTCCCAATTTTATTTCAGATATTTCCAATGGTCCCACTTATTATCTGGTGTCATCGACTTATCCGAAGTATTCAGGTGCTTAGCTCAAATAAAAGCTTTGTGAAAATGTTTTTATGTCAGGATTTTTATATATACATGTATTTCCAACACAGTGCCAAGAACTTTCCGTTCGTGGCGAAGTGGCAGGTCAATCCGTCGGTTATGCTGCCGAAGGTTTAACCACGTATGGAAGAAGACCACTGAACGATGGGCCGTCTGGTCTACCAGGTCACATGCCAAGTCAAGAATTTGTAAGTAGAAATTAGTAACCCATGATTAACACTACCTGCATTGCTACTAGCCTGCAATAATACAGCTACGGGTATGCTATTTGAAACACGTCATAAAATATCTATGTATATATAAAAAATGTATATAAATATAAATCATTTTCTATTCTGCAATCACGATTGTTTTCCGCGAAGGGTTGGGCGGAGGTCTTTTGAAAAATCTCAGAAATATAGTCTTAAATATCGTATTGCCAAGAAAGACGGTGATTTCCGAAGTGCTTAATATTTGTTTTACACATTCTAACGTCTATACCTGAGGCCTGATTGCACAAATCACTTAGTGTATTCATTATTTAGTAAGAAGTGGTGCAACGGAACTTAAACTAAGATCAACAGAAGACTAGCATTACACAATCAGTTACCGTCAGGTGTATCACTTGTTTGATAGTTATGTTAAGGTAAATGCATCGTAGTAATAGTTATATATAAAATGTTTTTTTTAGGAATGCCATAAGAAGGACCGATAACAGTGGGCTTAACCACAAAATAGTTAGTATACAGAAGGACGACTCCCGCCATCCTCGAAAATTAACAGCTAAATTTGCCGGACTCACTAGGGTTGCTACTATTATATTCTGAATTTAAAAAAGGAGTGGGTAGTATAAATTTGTGAAAAAAAACCTAAATCCCGATTGTTTAGAAGCGAACTAAAAAATGTACTCAAACAAGAAGAAAATCATACTGTGCAGTCGGAAGATACATATTCGTGAGCCGGATGTCTTAAACCATATTATTATGGATCCTCCGACTGCACAACATGATTTTCTTCTTGTTTAAGTACATTATGTTTAGTTCGCTTCTTAAGCAATCAGGTTTTTAGGGTTCCGTACCCAAAGAGTAAAAACGGGACCCTATTACTAAGACTCCGCGGTCCGTCCGTTGGCCCGTCTCATGAACCGTGATAGCTAGACAGTTGAAATTTTCACAGATTACGTATTTTTTTTGCCGCTTTAACAACAAATACTAAAAACAGAATAAAATAAATATTTAAGTGGGGCTCCCATACAACAAACGTGTTTTTTTGCCGTTTTTTCGATTATGGTACGGAACCCTTCGTGCGCGAGTCCGACTCGCACTTGGCCGGTTTTTGATTTTATTAACTTTTTTTATTTAGTTACAATTTTTAGTCTTCCTATTTTTTTTTTCGAATTACTACGAAACATATAAGTGGTACCTATTTTTAAAATCACCACATAAAAATCCTTCATTTTGATGCCCCACCCGAGGGTATGGAAGAAAAAAATTAGGAGCCTCACAATATGGCGCCCATAATCCGCCATGTTTGTTTTTTTAACGTCACTTATGAACATTTGGGCCAAAGAGAACCGTCATAATATTTGAGGGCGCAGCTGAGTATAATTATCGTGTTTGTTATGTCGACAACACTGTAACGTCATTATAGTGCGACTGTAACATCTTGATATTTTGAAACTATTCTTATTCTTTATTGCACACAAAACATAAAATGAAGATACAAATACAATGGACAGCATGTACAAAGGCGAGCTTAATCCATAATTGGGTAAACTATGTTAATTTTCAGTGTGTTTTTTGTAATATTATTATAGTGTTTTAAAAAATCATAATGTTAGTTGCATTTTACGTCTCGACGGTTCTCTTTCCGCACAGACTCCAACGATGTCTTAATTATAGAAATATGTCCAGTGCTTTAATAGATATGAGGTAATAAAAAATATAACGCTTTCCTTGTAGTCGCGTTATAAGGCGCCAAATTCGACTAAGAAGAGTTCCAATCCAGAAGTGTGATAAGTTTCATAGTCTTTACAATTTCGTCTATGGACTTAAAATAATTTATTATATTCCTAGATGTTGAATTTTTTATTGTCACCTTGAAAAATTTACTTTATATCTCTTTAAAATGAATGAAAGAACGAATTGAAATAATGAATTTAAAGTATTTTCGATCGGTTACAATAAATAAAGGTAACCCAGCCAATGTAACCTCTTTACAGTACTTTATGAATGACGTGACACTCGTGACAGCCGCGTCTGAGCTCGGTCAGATATTGATATTGCGATTTTAAAGAGATTCTTGGGCATTATTGCCCAAGTATCTCTTTAAAATCGCAATATCAATGTGTATGTGTAAAATGATGCTTTGTTCGTAGTGGCCTTTCTGTCTGCGGCGCCCCGCCGCCGCGCCGCTTACTTACTTTATGGCTTAACCAAATTATTTGCTGACATAATGTTATTGTTTATTTTTCAGTACGCAAAATGTTTGTACAAAACTTTGTACGATCGATTGTATGGGAAGACGTTAATATACAAACGAATATACTTCTTTGCCATGAAACAGGTAAATACATTCATATCTAATATATGTAGGCTATGTCATCTCGAAAAAATGCTCTACAAAAAGTGGTCTCAATTTTCAATAAATTTATTTGAGACGATCTTATTTTGAGACATTAAAAAATTAAAAAGAAACAGATTCTAAATTCGAAAGAATCAGATTCTAAATTCAAATTCCCCATACAAAATTCGGATGATCATGGATTTGCTAATCAGTGTGAAAACTAAAAAAAATATAAATCAGGGCCAATGTCTCGAAATTAACAAAAAATCGGCCACCAACAATCATTCTAGGCAGCCAATACAATAAATTGTTCGCTGCTGTTTTAAAAAGTGATCAGAATAATTCTGATCACAATAATTATTACTCTAACTAATATACGACCTATTTCCTCCAATCTAAGTTCGTGTAAAACTGCCAGTTTAAGTACTTTCCCTAATAAATCGTGGGAAACCTTCACGTAAGGGATATACTTTGTCTTTAGGCACGGGTGGAGCATTAATGGATCAGAAATCTGCTGCGATAAGCACTATGTTCAACATTAGAACCTTGCAGACTATAACGAACTTAGCTGATTCAGGTAACGTGTTTTTATAGTAGATTGTTATATACATAACTACAGAATCGCCTCTAAATATGTTACCTAATAAATTAACAGTTTCATTCATAAAAAATTGATCTATTAAGTACATGTTAAGTGGATCTTAGATTCAAATTATCTAGAACATATCATAGAATTTCGTTAACAAAAACATTCAGTCTGTCAGTGCGTTTGTTAAGACTCTAGCAAAGCATAATCAGGCTATAAAGTTCCCACTGCTGAGACACGGGCCTCCTCTCTGTGACCCTTAATCTGTTTGATATCTTTGACCGATTAACAAATTAACGTCAACAGATCGCAGTCTAGTTGCATCGCTAGTAGCCATCGTTCAATTAATAGAGGAGAATTCATTCTATACTACCACAAACATACATTTAAATAGATAACGCAATTGCTTCCATCTGTATGAAAACCAAGCGTGCCACTTTTTCACAAACAATGTAAAAACGTAAGAAAACATTTCCAATGCCTCGGCCAACGTTTTTTTATACATTCTTTACAGCTCAATATGGCATTAAAAGGCATTTTTCTAGATTTCGGTGGATTTCGGGTGCCGATAATGCTAAATGAAAAGCTCAGATTACGATCATTTGTAGTAACTTTAGTCCGTTTTTTGGCACGCGAAGTACATACAATCGCGTCATCTACTTAGATCTATGTCTGTGTAGACTACCGTTTTCCTATGAAAAGGTATATCTCATGAGAAGGGCAGTACAGAATACATTATGATTAAAATAACACAACCATAATTAAATTTTAGGTTCCAAAGCAAGCAACATGTCCAAACACGTGAACTCAGGCCCCTCGATGTTTCCTTTCTTCTTTAATCCAGGTAATTAACAACTATAATATTACCTCAAAATTAAACAGATGAAT
The DNA here is from genome assembly GCA_947562075.1 of Orthosia gracilis. Lineage (NCBI taxonomy): Eukaryota > Metazoa > Arthropoda > Insecta > Lepidoptera > Noctuidae > Orthosia > Orthosia gracilis. The sequence continues at coordinate 43,631,429 of OX387270.1, forward strand.
GATAATTTCTTCATAACTTTAATAATTTGTATTCCTTTGTAACTATTAAAATATTAATCGTTTGAACAAGAGCATGCAAGTAGCTTGCATACCATTGTGCAATGATAAATGGCGAATGCATACTTTTGGCGGAAGTTATATTGCCCTTGCATAGTTTGGCTTAAACTTTTCAAGTTGGCATGCATTAAACCAGCTCACTAACAAATTTTTACTTACATATCATCATTTTTATTTGATTACTCATTAGCCTTATAATGTTCCCACTACTGGGACACAGGCATCCTCTCTGTGAGAGAGATAATGTGCCTTAATCCACCACGCGGGCCCATTGCGAGTTGGTGGATGTCGCATGTCTTCGAAATTTTGAATCTAGGACATGCCGGTTTCCTCAAGATGTTTACCTCCACCGTTTGAGAGCAGTGGTGGTGAAATAATTCACACAAAATAAAGCGCCTGCCTGGGTTCGAACTCACGACACGTATGTCGGGGCCGTTACCACTGGGCTACTACTGCTCTTAATTTAATTACTATTTATTTTTAATACCCAAACTAAATATTACAGAAGATAAAGCATCTAATATTATAACTGCGGACATAAGTCTATCGGGTTGCCAGTTTCCCTACTGCCAACAGAATCATTGTACTAGTTTCAATAACAATTTTGCTTGGAACACTGACGCAGCCATGGGCATCTCCAAGTCAACAAAGAGTTGTCAATATGAAGGTAAATCGCATATATGTATGGCCCTAAAATTATATATTTATACATAATATTATATTAAAAAAAAGAATCACACATCATCATTTTCCTGCCCTTGTCTCATGTTACATGAGACTGGATGGATTGGAAATTGGGTTGCCGCAATCTGATTTCCATTTATGTCACCCCTCATACAATCCATCCATTTTTTAATGGCCTCTCTTACCCTCTCCATCCATCACAAAATTAAATACTATATTTAGTGAATTTAGTTATTTAACTTTTTGCCCTTAACTTTGTATCACATGGAACAAGAAAAAATACGTTTTTTTTTTTCTAAAGTACCAATTGACATAGAGCATGTGGAACAAACAACAAGTTTACCGTATGAAATGGAAGTTAATTTGACTAATCAACCAACAGGTACCTACTGAATATTGATTTATTTTTAGTATTGCGCAAACTAACAATCGTAATCACCTGTATCTTACTAATTTTGTAAATGTGTAAGTTTGAATGGAAATGTGGATGTATGTTTGTTACCCAATCACTCAAGAACGGCTGAATGGATCTGGATGAAATTTGACACAGTCATAAAGTATAGTCTGGAAGAGCACATAGGTTACTTTTTATCCCGGTATAATGTACCTTTGGGATAAAATAACACTTTTCACGCGGGCGAAGCCGATGGCAGAAGCTAGTAATCTTTAAAAGCAACTGATAAGAAGTATCCGAGGGGTAAAATCAAAATATACCACGACTTAACCGACTCTGCCACTAATATTGTAGCTGTTACCGATATCAAAAATTGAAAAAAACTCTATTTCGCAACGTTAAAACGCACCGACAGCAATATCGCGCATTTTTTTCTTGCCCCGTTTATTGTTTCCGCACAAGACAAAAACTTTGTTTCACACTGAATACGGGTCATATTCACTGCAGGCAGCTCAACTCGCAGTCATTCTAATCGTGCTCATTTACAGACCCACCAAACTTTGTGACTAATGAGAAGACAAGCATACCGTCGCAGGCGCAGGCACTGATACCATTCAGTTCGCACCAGATACAAACCAGCAAAGATATTTGTGAATTCGACACCGTATCACAGAATGCAGGTAAGACTGCCTAGTGCCTATTTGCTTAACCTTTTCCTCACTACGTAACTGCATACGAGTATTTTATCCGACCATAGCAAGCGTTCGGCGTGCGTTTAACCTTGCCGATCGACACATGCAGCTGTAACTTTCGAAATTTTGTATCACAAAATACTACAGATACAGTAGAAACTTATTTACAGACACAGCAGACTTACCAAACTTTATGACTGATGGGAAGACAAGCATACCGTCGCAGGCGCAGGCAACGATACTATTCAGTTCGCACCAGATACAAACCAGCAAAGATAGTTATAAATTTGACACCGTGTCACAGAATGCAGGTAAGACTGTCTAGTGCCTAACCTTTTCCCCGCTACGCAACTGAATACGAGTATTTTACATGGAATGATCACCTTCTGACCTCCACAAGCACAACCCAGTAACTGGGTAACCTTGGCTTTCCAGCTATAGTTCTCGCCAAACTTCTTGTCCGCTCTGAAGTTGGTTTACCGATGCGCGATGCGCGGTGCGGTGCTGTTTTTGTATGAGATTTACTGCTACGCAGACAATGAAGCCAAGTTCAGGGTGGCCAAGAAGTTTGGCAAGAACACTCGTTAACACGACACACTTTAGCAACACTTGTGTCTGATTTTCTGGTTTCTGACTACCCGTAACGATGGGCAGAAATCTACAAATGAAATAAACTAAACTCTTTAAAAAAAAAAAGTTTGCAGTCAACGCAGCTGAGGTCCAGTTTTTTTCTTAGAACATTGCCCCACCCTAGGAATTTCTTCTTGTACCCTGGGTGCGTTTACAAACATTGACCCTCAGTTTCCCAGCTCTATTGAAAATTCATTCAACCAATCACAGCAGATAACGCGTGCTTGACAATTTGTCACACTAATTCTGCGACAATTTTGAGCTGGGAAACTGAGGGTTAATCTCACTAAGACACCCAGATCCGGAACAATTATCTGTAGGCCATACAAATATTTGTTCCGTGCGGGAATCAAACCCGCGATCCACAGCGCAGCAGCCGATCGCTCAACCACTACGCCAACCGTGTCGTCACCGTCATTATCCATTTTACATGATCTTCTGACCTCTACTCGTAAAGACTGTCAAAAATTTACAAATGATTGCAAGAACCAACGGGCTTAAAGTGCTTTTCGAGGCATGAATGGTGCTCGGTATGTTATGTATAGTCATCCATCCAAGGCCCGACCATACCATGAGAGGCTTGGTTCACACGGCATTGAACTGCACGTTTTTTGCAGTATTTGATTTTAACGGATAAACAGTAGGATTTTCACACGATACATTTCCATTCGTATAAAAGACGAATAGCCGCAGTGTGTATGCTGTTTTTTAGTTTTAGCTAGACTAACGAACAGCAGTTGATATATATACATATATAAGTGGGTATAGATAACGCTATGCTTTACCGAATATCAAATAGGAACTAATTTCATGAGTAGATACTGTTACGAGCTGGGGTTCAGGGATAAATTATTTAAATAGCAGACTTCAATTAATCACACTTTATTACAAAACACTTATTAAAGAATTCTATTACTTTGCACTATTTTCCTTTTCCGATCGCACTGTATCGCTCCTCAATCAAAACTGACCCACGACGAACCCTACCGCTCTTTATATAGCACGGAAGATGTTTCTGGAACGTTTCATACGGTTCTTCCAGAACAATCGAAATTCGAACTCACTGTTCCCGAAGCGACTAGAAACTTCGAGAAGAGTAGTTCCGCTATTCGATACTAGATGGCGCAACTAGTAACTACTTAGTTCTTCCTCTCGTCACTAGATGGGGTTGCCTTATCTTGTAACAATACTTTTACCATTCATCAAAAATCAACCTGTATATTCAAGAATACCTCCTATCAGCTAAGTTATTAATTAAAAGTCACTAATCAAGTAAATAATTATTACTCTGCTCTTTTAAGTAGCGTTTATATATTATTTTTAATTGCACCAATTTTATTGTATTTGTATGGATATTCGATAAAAAATTGTAACATCACGCAGTGTGAAAGAGATCGTGATACTATATGCGCTACTGCAAACCGAATACGTTAAAAGTTCATTCGGTTTGCTTGACACGTCCGTTGAGTATTCTATAAACATATAAAGCGGTGTACGTGCGTGTGAACAATTCTATACTCAGTGTGCACATACATCGAGTTTAGAATCGTTCACACGTTGTTTGTACTGTACACTATGTGTTCTGTAAGATTTATCGTTCAAAAAACGTGCGGTGTAAATGCCGTGTAAACCAAGCCTGAGTGTTACTTTTTGGAGGAATACAGAAGGGTGTAAAGTCCCACAAATCTCCATTGAAAAGAGATGATCCTTCGACCAGACGGGGTGTCGTGTCTAGTCCGGAAAACTGCCCGGTGGTTGTTATCGGAATGTTGCTTGTGTTAAAATCGCGCCGAAACTTTGCTGACGCGATGCAGGATTTGTGTGACGTCGGGTCATTAATTCGTATGTGGTAAATCCGCTATAGCTTAACCTTGAAGATGGACCGTGATGCTATTATTGCTTATACACGAGCTTATCCACAGATACTGCAGACCTACCGAACTTTAAGACCGATGAGAAGACGAGCATACCCGCGCCGTTGCAGGCACATATTCTATTCAGTTCTCACGACATACAAACCAGCATGTATTCTCGAATTGTGGATGCCATCACACAGAATTCAGGTAAATAATATCCTTTATTTTACGGCAAATTATATATACAGCTAACTGTCCATCGCGGCTTCGCTCCCGTCAACTGGGTACCAACCTACTTACCCTACCTACCTACATAATATAAATGGCTGGACGGGTTATAAACATTTAAACGAACCCTTTACAAATTTACTAATTCACAGATATCCAAGACTCAAGAAACTTTAAGACCGACGAGGAGACAAGCATGCCCGCACCGGTCCCAATATTATATAGTTCACACCACATACAAACCAGCAAGAAGGATGTCTGTATGATGGAGGCCGACACAAAGAATGCAGGTTAGTGTTATCCTTCAATAACACACCTACTATACAGGGTGTTTTACACCGATGCGAAAAAAAGTACCGTGGATTCAGTACATGATTCGGAACCCCTTAGCCTTAAAACTTTTCGTCGAATTTTTCCTAATTTGTAGATTGTTCTGAAATTTTCACTCCGTCTTATTGATAAAAATGGCGTATTACCAGCTTACTCCGAAGTTACTCTTGGACTGGCTAATCCCGGAGTAAATAGGAATAATCCTAATAATCGCTTACCATCATCATATCATCATGAGTTAGTGGTCAAGCGCGAGTCTATTGATAATAAAAAAACTAAGGATTTAATTAGGTTTAATAATGTTATTAATACTTACGCTGTGTAAAATATGTAATGATTGGGAATATAAATACAATATATAAATTTGGAAAAAAAAATTTCATTATCAAATCATTACGAACAAAATGTAAATCAAACATAATAATTGTAGTTGCCATGGATACACTCATAATCCAAATTTAATCCGACCTTAAACTAGCTAGTACCATGGTGTAACTTTTAGTCTAAGACTAGAATCAGATTAGTATAATCCCTCCTTTTTCCGTGTTTATTAATACGAAAATTTGTTAGTACCAAACTAATGCTTGGAATAAAGTTAATCATACCTTAGTCTACGTTTATTAATGAAAGGGTATATGTATAGTATTTTAATAAAAGTGAGCCATTAACAATTCTATACTTTTGTCATATTTTTCGTCATATAAAAATATCTGTAAAAGATATGCTTCCTTGCCGAGACAGGAGTCTTTTTAGTTTCGCACGCAGTTATTTTTAATTATTTTTACATTTTTTGTTTATTTCTCGTGTCCCCTGGGCGGATCACTAACATTTTGTTTTAATTTTCTTCTACTTTTTCCATCCTGATCGAACTTATTCACAGATACCCAAGTCCTTCGAATCTTTAAGACCGATGAGAAGACGAGCATGCCCACGCCAACGCAGGCACTACTGTTCTGTGCGCACCAGATACATACCAGTAAAGATGTCTGTAAGATGGACGCTGACACACAAAATGCAGGTAAATAATATTATCTTCATCATCATTTCAGCCGAAAGACGTTCACTGATGACATAGGCCTCACCAAAGCGTTAACACACTGATTGACCCTTGTGCCTCTCGCAATCATACACTTAGAGGCAGGCCTTACAATGTTGCGTCATCTGGTTTGCAGTCACCACTCCAGAACTTTTTAATAAAAAGAAAATTCCTGACAGACTCTGATCATTGAGTCTTCAATGTCTAGGCTATAAAGCCTTGGACATAGAAAGCTGAAATTTTGCACAGTGGTTTTTCTTTCTACGTTACACTCAAAGAACGAAAACGCTAATTGAGCAAAAAATTGCTCAGAACGTATTTTGGCAGCTATTAAACGTATACGAGTATATCTCGAATTCCACGTATATTAAACGTCCACAACCCGAATTTTACGTCGTGGCTCTATAGAAATCGGCCAGGACGCGTTGTAACAAATACAAAAAGGACACAAAGCGAAATTTATGTCGTGAATTTCATAATATTTGACCACGAAGCGTTGTGGCAATAATGAAACCCGTGGCGTTCTTACGAACTTACGGCCTCTTAGCACCGTAATCGTACTGACTCACAGATACTCAAGACCTATTAAGCTTCTTGATGCCATCGGGCGAGACAAGCCCACCTGTGCTCGCGCCGATACAATTCAGTAGGAATCAGAAACATACCAACAAAGATGCTGGCAGCATGAACGCCCTCGCTCAGAATGTCATCACGTGCCATAATGCAGGTAAATAATATTCTCTTATTCTTTTTTGTACACAAAAACATAAAGACAGATATAATCGGACAACTTATGTAGAAAGGCAATTTTAACCCATAATTGGGTTCTTTAACATTAAACACTACGCCACGCCTTTATTCCCTGTAGGGGGCAAAACGTATCTATAGTATACCGACACGCCGCCTCGGGTAAGCCTATCGCCATCAACTGCATACAAATCCATCTTTCTGATGGCTGATTATGGGCAATCCCCAACCCGGAAATCTAATTCAAAAGACTCCATCATAAAACAAATCCAAAAGATTTCTTGTAACCAGATTTATTTTTTAGGCATCATAATATCACATTTTAAAACAATTTATTTGGTTTACCTACTAATCAGTATGTTTATGTAACAGAAGCGGGCATGATATTCCCAAGTTTTGGCATCAGCTCTTCGGGAACAATGCCTTCCTCCTCCGACATCACTTATTATAGACCCGTAGCTGGTTCAGGTAAGCATTAGGCCACTTGTACACGATAGATAATACACCGAGCCTATGCAAGAATTCGCGTCATTTCTACGCACGAACTGTGTACAGTCGGTAATAGCTGTTACCAGACCCACCCTAAAAACGAACAAATATGAATATCTGCCTGTAACATTAAGGGTTATTCATTTTGTATGAGTTTAACAGACTAGCGTTACTCGATGAATAAATACAATAATTATACAGATACGTAAATTTGATCTTTAAAAGCGTTAGGATATTTATAACTACTTGTTTGCGAATTCGATTTTTATGCTGTAAGACTAAAAGTTCAGAGTATAGTATTTTTTTTTTGTATACCGGCCAGGATTCAAGTCCGTTTGTCCGCGTCATCACTTAAAAAGTGAAGTTGAAGTGTATATATAGTGTATATATAAGTAATGTAACATAATTAGTGTCATTGCTACTAATACCTTATTTTAATTATTAAATTCAAGTAGATCTGGTCATGTGGTCAAATCTAGAATTTTTAATTTAGAATTTATTCAATAAGTATTTCTTGCATTATTGTAAAGAACTATAGACGGACACATTATACAAATATAAAATGTCTAACTTGGTGTTATTTTCGTCTAACTTATAATAATACGCATATTTCAACTACCCACGTAGTTGAAAGGCAAATAATAATATGCGTATTCATTATAAAACTGGTATTCAAATGTTATTAAGATTAAGGGTAGGAAAGTAAAATGAACCGTGTCAGTAAAACTAAAGCCAGGCTACGCACAATTGCAGTGACTATGCGCGAACATTTTTACCTTGTCTTACTAATGCGATACACAACGTCTTTTCCAAATTTAAATTTATATTTTATAATTTTATTATCACGTCTCAATTGCCAAATAATCTAAGTATTTGCACGAGGCGAATATTGGTATCAGAGAGATTGCTAGAAGACTTATATTAATATCAGTAAAACTAAAGCCAGGCTACGCACAATTGCAGTGACTATGCGCGAACATTTTTACCTTGTCTTACTAATGCGATACACAACGTCTTTTCCAAATTTAAATTTATATTTTATAATTTTATTATCACGTCTCAATTGCCAAATAATCTAAGTATTTGCACGAGGCGAATATTGGTATCAGAGAGATTGCTAGAAGACTTATATTAATATGGCAGTAAGTGTGTTTTTCTAATTTTATACTTCGTTTTTATATCGCGGTATTCCTTATTTCGTGATGTGAAACCTTAAGTGACACCTGTTTCATTTCTTTGTTTCAGAGAAACACATCAGATTGTTTACTGACGTGTAGAACTTGCGGAAGAGTAAATCTGGGTTACTGGGGCTGGAAGTCTTCCATGGGACCTGGTAAACTTATAGAAATTGGTAGCCGATTTAACAGTTACCAATGTTTGTAAATGTTACATGCCACTTGCAACAAATTTTTGAAAAAGATGATGCTCCACTTTGATATTAAGAGAACATCACCGTCCGCAATCAACAATGCTTATGTGTCAGTGTGAGTGTTAAATAAACTGTTTTTATCATAATTTCTAAGGAAGTGTGCATGCAATGAATAAGCAGGTCCTTTTTACGATCATAATCATAATTAAAACTAAAATTACTTATAAGAAATTTATAAATAAACTAGGTAAAATATCAAAGTATTTGGTGCTATTTTCATTTATATTTTATAAGTAGGTATGACAGTTAATGTGGTGATGTTATTGTTACAAAATAGAAATATTACATATTTCTAAACATATAACATATTGATTCACTACATTTTTTAAAATATATGTACACACTTTGTAAAGTCAACCTAGGGGTCTTCAAGTCAAGAGTGAATAGGTTACTTCTAGGCAAGCGTGCTTAACCTTCGACCACATCATCACTTAACATCAGGCGAGATAGTGGTCAAACGCGAGCCTATAACAAATAAAAAAAAGTATGTAACAGAAAACTTTCCTACTTTAAAAATAAAAATGGGTATTGAAACTGCTTTTTTGTCGCGGTAAGAATTTAATTTATAAAAATTCTTGTTCAAAAAAATTGTTTGTATTTTAACTTCTTTTAGGTATTGAATGATTTATTTAGCTTTAAATTATATATGACAAGTAAATATTTGTGTAAGTAATTATTTATTAATATATAATTTATATTGAACAAAATCGTTATCATAATCATTATTGTTTTTCATTTCTGTTGTTATTTGTATTTAAATAGTTTATTTAAATGCACTATTTTAATTTATTATAAATAATATTTTGAATTCAAAAAACATAATTTTATATTGTAAACATAAAGCAACAAGAAGTGGAATATTAGTTTTGGACTCGCAACCATGTTGACATAGGTTCACTGATGCAAACACTAGACCAAATCGATTTAATATTTACTGTTTAAATTAACAAGTCCATCATGGTGATAAACAGTATTCAAAAGCTTACCAACCTTAACGTTATGTGTTAACAATCAAATTGGCATTACTGTATTCTATAATATTTGCCTACATTGAACAAGTGGTTCTAGTTCGATAAACTCGTATCAATAACACTTATCAACTGCTAATTTCAGAAGGTTTAAAATCCTCTAACTTATAGTGGGTCAACTAACGGCAGGGGGTGGGCCAGGTAACAGTTATTACCGACTGTACAGTACCACGTTGGTGAAGAAGAAAAATCATGTCTGCGCTAGGCATGACGCGCTCTTTGTTCCTGCTGTCTGCTGCAGACACGACAAGTTTTCGTACCTAGGTCCGACAAAATATGTGACGCATTGGTTCTGTCTGCAGCAGACGCGGAGAATTTTCTTCGCGTGTTCAAGCGACCTTAGAAGAAGATATAAATTATTTTTAATTTGGAACACTTTGCCAGTGTTTTACCCATGGAAATGTTGAAAAATCGTAAGAAATGTGCAAAATTTCAGCCTTCAAATTCGTGTACAACTACAAAAATCGCCATACTTATGCTATGCTTTAAAATCTTGTTCTTGAGGATTGATCCATAAAATGTTATAGTAGTTTCACAGTCAATGCTGCGCGTCAGTTAATATGTCATGACTTTTCTTTTTAACCGACTTCATAAGAAGGAGGTTATGTTTTCGGTAATATAGTATTTTTTATATTGATCGTCTTTTTATGTCTTCTATGAAAATGAATATTTTATTTTCAGATATAACACATCTTATTAGTGAATCAACAACTCAGCAAGCATTGTTTCCTATTTTAAGAAAATACTACTCCAATGCAGCTTCTGCTATGAACCGAGAAAAAGATAATTTAGGTAAATAAAAGACACCTAATCACACTAATATTCTAAAGACGAAAGTTTGAGTGTGCGTGTGTGTTTGTATGTTTGTTACATCTTCACGCTCAAAAGTCTGTACGGATCTGAATGAAATTTGGCACAGAGATGGATTATAGTTCGATTTTCTTCGATCTACCGAGCGAATTGTCCTAGATTCGGAGTCGTAAATAAATATTGAGAATATGAGAGCAACGAGTCTCTTCTTGGTGTTATTCCATTCATTATCATTAGGGAGATTATTCATTCTTGCCATATCCTCGACATCTAGATCTACAAGTTCGCACATGCATGCGATTAGTCCAGCTCTGTTGACAATCATGACTTTGGTTTTCGATTTGTTGATAGATGGTCCGACCATCTCGCTTTCACGCTCTATCCTCACAAATAGTTCAGCATGTTCGCGCTTGGAAGACGCAAACAATGTGGTGTTATCTGCATAAGGTTCTTCTAAGGCATGATTTATTCGCCGTAGATGTTGAAAAGAAGAAGGGACAGAATACATCCTTGGCGTACTCCTTTCACTGGCTTAAGGCGATATATACGCCCCAATGTAAAATATTATTTGATTTACATATGCTATGTCAGTTATTTATTTATTTATTTATTTAAACTTCATGTACATTGGTGATACATAGGCGGACTTAATGCAGCAAGGCATTCTCTACCAGTCAACCTTTGGGTAAAAAAGGACACGTTATGAAGAAATTGCAGCCATCAATTTTTCTGTGTAAAAATATTTTTAAACATCCAAGTCGCTTTGGAGGAGTATCCAAAAGTTGCTAAAAATATCGTGTTACAATTTTTTTTTTAAAGCAAAACTATTTGATAAACGAAAAAAACATGTTTAAAAAATAATGTACATGAAACAATAATAAATATATATTTTTTTTAAACCTTTTAACCTAGCCGTTACTAAGGAGTATGCTTTAGAAAGATATCGTTTTACGGCACTAAAGCGCAAGTAGGCCCTTAAAAGGCCCCGACACCACATTGTGGACCCTCATTATACCTCTTTCAAAACTACCTTCTTCTAAAGTTACAGACTCTGCAACCCAAATATCACTTGAAGATTCCTTAGAAACGGTATCCATGGGAGTGGGCACATCTAACGCACAGCTTGCTGAACAAACCACCAGCTATTCTGCTAAAGTTATAAGCGGTAACTATAATTTTGTTTAACTTATTTTTAACAGTCTTCAAAGGAGGAGGTTCTCAGTTCGTCGGATTATTTTTTGTGCGTGCTTCGATTACTCAAAGACGCCTGGGCCGATTTGGAAAATTCTTCTTTAAAATTCTTCGTACCTTAGTCACGCTCCCTGCAGCAGGACTACCATGAGCGCCGAAAGAGGGGGCATACTACAGCTATTCTAAGTATACAAATTATTAGTACCCATTTCGCGACATGGTTGGCGTAGTGGTTTAGCGATCGATCGCTGCGCTGCGTTCGTTTCCCGCACGGGACAAATATTTGTATGGCCTACAGTTAGCTGTTCCGGATCAGGGTGTCTTTGTGAACCGATAGAGAGAAAAGTCAGCTTCTCAGGGAGTGAATAGACTTGAATCAGGGCGTTTCATGCATTATATCCATGTCCGTCTTTCCGTTACGTCAATTTCTTCTTCAGGTTTAAGGTTTTTGCGTGTGTCTTTTGTCAATAGTCAATTTAGTGCTTCACGTGTTTTTCCTCGCTGTATTTGACGCGTGAAATTTTTGTGACATAGTCATCATTATTATTATGTTTTCTCTGTTGTAGGAGTTACGGTTATAGAGTTTCCCATGAAGAGTGCACACTTTTTCCCATCGTTTTTGCCATATATATCTGTCTTCAATCCTATTTCATTAAAAATGGGGATACAAAAACATCTTCTAGACATGTTGTGGGCATGGTCTGGGTAATTGCTGAAGGTAGATTCTCACTATGGGCGGCGCGCATATGCCGTTGCAATCCATGTATTTTAAAGGTTCTAGGACAATGAGAACACTGTACGGTACTCGTATTCAATGAGGTTTCACTTTGACTTGTTGAATTTTGGTCTTGAGTACTCATTTTTTTATTTATTTACACAATTAATTTAGTTATAATACAGGAAAATATGAAATAAAGGAGGTTGTAAATACTAATTATCTAGAAAACTTCGAATTCGAAATTTCTTGGTTTTTTTTTCGTTTTTGACATCTTGTCACTATTATTTGTGATACGCTTGGGTAGGTGGGTCAAAGTCATTAAATTTCTTATCTCATATAATTTTTCTTATGTTAGAAGATCTTATTAGCACTGTTGGTTTACATTTTGCGGATTAAACTGGTGTTAGATTGATTGCCTAGCTGATGAAATCGTAAATTTAGATACGAGTGGCAAAAAAAATTGAGGTCACTATGGAGCAAACAGACTAATTACAAATCGTGTATCAAACGACGTTTTCCAACGCACATATTTTAAAAATTAATTAAAATTTCATAAACACAATATTTTGTAACAAATTATTATGAGAAATGGCTCGCATATTTTAAAAGGCGAGAAAAACTGACAAAAAATATTTAAAAAAAAAGTTTGTGCCCATGTAAATGAATATCTTTCTCCAAGAAAGTCACACTCAATTCCCAAAAAATATTATGAATTTTTCATACAAAGTTGTCATCAGCTGACTAAAATTGATATGGGAGATACGATTCTTATCGTAAATTTTTTATGACATCCTTGGAGAAAGTTGGCGTGGGCAGAAAAAGTTTTTAAAATATGACGTTACAGCCTGCAGGAAATGGGACTGATGTTGACGGCCTAAACACTACAAATGTGTTCAAAATTTTAAGTTTGTGTATCAACTAGAGAAGTATCTTAGAATTTTGATGATGGGTGAGTGAGTGGGTCAAGGACAATATTAAGAAAATTTGCATTTCTTAGTCTCTGAAACTGACTGTAGTCACTGATGATGATAATAGTAATCCCCCTAGGTTGTAGCTCAAATGTTATTATGTATTCTTTAAGTAAAAAAAAGAACTCAAGAGTGAATAGGTTACTTCTTTACAAGCGTGCTTCACCGTCGACTACATCATCATGAGATAACGGTCCAACGCGAGCCTACAGTTAATAAAAAAAAAATAGTATCATCTTCTCCGTGGCCTGAAATTAATTGATTTAGAAGAATCCGTTTAGATAAACCTACAAAATGCTGCCATATTAAAAGTAATTCGAAAATTCATGCAGCTGGACGAGGAAAACTCACCCTCATCTTGAATACATATTGCCGCTATATTTATTTGGCTTTGGCCCGTCAATGTAGTTGAAACCAGCAAAATACTGAGAAAATAACACATTCGGTAATAATAATAAACAGGCTTCTAGCTTTAGGCACTCGTCTCGAGAAGCGAGTAGAGCTAGAAACTAGATACGAGCAGGCGAGCAGCGAGAAGTGAGTGTGTAGTTTCGATAATTTTGTCGCTTGGTTGTAAGCGATTATTCTTGTGCGGCGGACGATTGCTCGCACCACTCGCTCGTGGCAACCGGTTGCTGGTTTCCGGCGTCTGGTTTGTCTCTCAGCGTTAGTTCTGATCGCCAAGTGAGCATCGCTGAGTGAGTACAAACTTTTATAGCTCTTGTCGCTGTGACAAAATAATTATGGCAGTGTGAACAGCCAGCGATCAACTATTAATATATATCTCTTTTATTGACACGGGATTTATATATTTTGTCAGTCTCTTCAGCGAGAAAATAGTCAATAGCTAATCACTTCCTTATCGGCGGTGGGACAAGTGCCTTATCCACAACGAAGTGTGAATTGGTTATTTCTAGGCAAGCGTGTCTCACCGTCGACCACATCATCGCTTACAAACAGGTGATATAATGGTTAAGCGCGAGCCTATAATAAATTTAAAAAATATGTAATTTGAGGCACCATAATGTCCTGAATGGCTTCGAAAAATGGATGGTAGTGATGTGTTGTGTGTTTGTTTTTTGAAAAATACGTGGAATAATAAATGTAAAAACAAACAAATAAAGAAAAAGTATTTATCTGCCACAATTCGACCTACCAATTCATAAATTTTACATAAACTAAACATTTCAGTGTTTTCGACGGTAGTACATACATGCACTTAGGGTCAAATCAAGCTGAGACAAAATCGAAACGAAGAGAAGCGTCAAATTCTCTAAGATGAGCTCGAATACGTACTATATATCTGTGTATAATATAGTATAAATTAAATAACACGCACAGTGAAAAACTTATTGTGCAAAAAGATCTATCTACCTACTTCGTTAAATGAACGAACGTTAATATATTTTTCACTAAAGAAAGTATTAGTATTTTTCCTATTCGAGATAATTTCAATCCATATCGCAACCAACTCAAGTAGCGACTTTAGCGTGAGTTTATTTTTAAGTGGTCCTAAAAATATGGGTTACAATGAAATTTCACGTGATATTTCACGTGGTATTCCACGTGTTTTTTTTTCTGATGTGTTAACTGACTTAAAATTTGTTGTTCCGAAATTTGATAATAACTTATTATATACGAATTCTGAAAAAAAATATCATCACCTTTGTTCTTATACTTCAATTAAATAAACTGACCACTTGTCATTGTTACAAATATTCTGCGAAATATTGCGAAAAATAATCCCATGTGTTTGGCCTCCGTTGAATGGAACCCTAAAAAGTTATAATGCTAACTGAATTTTTAGGTCCTGCTGCAACAAGTGAGCTGAATGCAAATGTAGAACGTTGTAATATGTCAACACAATTCAAGGACTCAGAAAAGAAATCTGAAGAAGGTATAAGCTCTATTTTTCTGTTAGACATTACATATATGCTGAAAAAGGAACTCATTTTTAGTTTACGCCACCGTAAAGCGGACAAAAACTTTTTACATCTTACAAGTAAACATCTAAGATAAAGACAAGGTTGTTTGAACAATGTAAACTGAGTCACTGTGTCTGTGGGCCCGTATAAATGTAGTTCCAGTGTAATCAACGGTTGCTTTGAAAATTATAGGCGTAGGCCACAGGCTGGTAGGCTGATTGTTTAGTCGGCACCACAGTGTAACTACAAGCAGTTGGTCATCGGGCATTTTGACAAAATGGACCCTGTGAATCGGTAATAACACTGCCGTGGTATAAGCTCTATTTTTCTGTTAGACATTACATGTAACGAAAAAAAGAACCGTTAAATATTACATGTAAAAAAGTTTTGGTTTGGCAAGTATAACCAATATAAATTATTCATTCACCAAATTTGTTTTGCTAGCAGAGTGCAGTTGTATTAACAGATACATGAGACTCCTCAACTTTATCTTAGATCATTATCATACTTCTGAATCCCATTAGTTTAAGGTAGTTATAATCGGCGCGTCAAACAGAACAAACAAAATTATAATAAAAAAAAATGAAAGATCTTATTATCTTATCTTATCAAAAAAAATAGAGAAACTTACAAATTATATTTTTTTTTTGTCTTAAAAATCAATAACTTTGTAATATTGAAAAACATTGAGGAAGGCGATTTCGACTGTGACACAGTTTATACTAGTACAGTCGTCAACGTTATCTCTTAAACATGATCAGTATTAAGAGAAAATTGTTAATTTGAAGTTAACATATAAATTATTTATTAATAATTTCATTTATTTATTGTATATACAAATTTGCAACATTTATGAAATAAAATAAAAACAATCATGACAATCATCACCGATGGTCAGGGCTCCAGAGAGAGGAACCTCTCGATACGCGCCGTGTCCAGGAGTACCGGTTTCTGTATCAAGCCCTTGATGAAGCTGCCCAACAAGAGCCTCCTCAGATGTTCATCGAGGCTCTTGGCTATTATGTCATTGGCCTTCACGACTATCGGCACAATAACTGCTGTATTTACATCCCGCATGTCGACAACCTCGCGAGCCAGATCAAGAAGATACTTTTCTTATCTCTCTCAGCCTTCACGAGGTTCTCGTTATGGAGGACTGCTATATCAACAATCATTGCGCGACGCTCTAGTCGGTCTATCACCAATATGTCAGGCTTATTGGCAACAATAGTCCTGTCAGTTATGATAGACCGATCTCAATACAACGTAACATTGCCATTTTCGAGAACTGGGTCGGGCACATACTTATAGTAAGGCACTTCCGATTCCACAAGATTGTATTTAAGAGCAAGTTGCTGATGGATAATCCTGGTTACAAGGTTGTGTCTATGCAAATAGTCTCTGTTAGCCAGATTAGAAATACCGGACATAAGGTGACAGATTGATTCCCCCGGCGACATGCCCGACCCGATTTATAGAGCAGGTGGGTTATTCCTGTCGTTAGGAACTGGGGCAGCAAACCTGACTAAGGAAGACTGGTACTGAGATGTCAAACGAGCGTGCGACCTTTAGAACCATTTTATCTGGCCCTGGAGATTTCCAGTTGGGAAACGGACGGACTGCACGAGCTACAACTTGGGGGCTTATGGTGAGTGCCCCCATTTGTGGTATCGGATCGCACGCTTGCTCGACCTCCCGAGTCCAGTCACCCTCGGTGTGACTGACAGACACCAACCAGATATCGCGCCAGAACGAACATATGGCGTCATTATCCAGTAGGCGCATATTAGTCACACCTTGGTCAGGTCGCTCCCAAGCCCTATAAACCCACCTTTCGTAGCTCTGGAATGTGCGATTCTGAGTGTATCGCTCCATTCGCCGCTTGTACCGACGAATACGGCTTGCCCATGCCTAGATCTTCTGCTTCAGGAAGTCGATACGCTCTGTGACGCGGGACAGATAATCTCGAGAACTGATATTAGTCCCAGAGAACGCCCGCCTCACAAAGCGCATCACTCTAGGGTTGCCGATGAGTGCTCTAGTTTCACCGATACGTCGCTCAATCCTGCGCTGCCAAGTTGGTATAGCTGGTCGTGTAGCTGGTGTAGCTCTGACAGTTTTGGGAAATTTGACGTTAGCTATACGACATACCACTACAGCCGCACAGTACAAGATCGAGTGGGTATCGGCAAGATCTTTGCTGCTATCAAAATATTTGATAGCTGCGAATCTAGAGCACACACACACATCTATATATTATTATTACTATCGCATACATTTCCATCAAAAATGTCTATTTGACAGCAAATAGACATTTTTCTCAGAATTCACTTCCTTCCTAGCCACATATCTTTCACATTATCCATCTTTTCTTTGGTTCGCCTCTTTTCTTATCATCAGCATTTCATTTTTGGACATAGGCCTCTCTCAAGCGTTGCCACACTGATCGGTCCTGTGCGTCTCGCATCTTTCATCCATCTTTTCTTATAATTAGCCACATTTCCATCAGCACATTTTCTTTTTTTTTGATGCGCCTCATTTTTCCTCATGATTACTTCGTTTTAGATATGACGAAGTTATCCTATTAAGGTAATATGCTGGATTCCATTAGGTTATCTACCAGTTTATCTACCAGTTTCGTCAGTAAAATTTACTTAATGAAATCAGTGTTACCACTTTTATGATCTATAACGTTGATATTAAAATGTTGTCTCTTAGATTCAGATACACAAATGTCTGCAGTTAGTCTAGTATCGACTGGCATCACACCTTCCACTGTGAGAAAACAAGAAGATGCAGTTAGTGTAGTATCGACTGGCATCACTCCTTACCCTGTGAGAAAACAAGAAGATGCAGTTAGTGTAGTATCGACTGGCATCACACCTTCCCCTGTGAGAAAACAAGAAGATGCAGTTAGTGTAGTATCGACTGGCATCACACCTTCCCCTGAGAGAAAACAAGAAGAAGAAGAAGTTTTTATGTCAGGTGAGACGTAAATCTCTCTCTCTCTCGTTCTGTCTCAGTCTAGAACCAGACCATTATTTTTGCGACACTTAGATCAATACATAAAATCGATTTTTTAAGCAGACAGTATTCCAAACTAATTCCTACTTCAAATAAAACAAGATACAAAACTGTTTATAAAAACACTCGCATCATCATTATCATAATTCCAGCTGAAAGACGTCCACTGCCATATCAACTGTCTCATGTCATGTGCGCTCGAATGTCTCTGTCTTAAGCGGGGAGTTCACTAGATGGGCTTGCCCCAAGCATGACTGCTAGCCATATCCATCGGTCCTCGCTAGTATAGGTCTTGTCGCGGGCGAGACCATCGAATAAAATCAATCGACAGGCCCGTGTTCCGTTATACCTAGTGAACAAGCTTATGATGACTGTCGTTTCGGCAAAGTAGGTGAAAAGCGAAATCTGAATCTTGTCTTACCTTTTATAACTATAGTGCACACAAAAACATAAATGAACAAACTGTAGCATTATGAAATAAAAACAACATTGAACACCACTGAAAACGTATAATTTGTTCTTAATAATAAAAAATAAAACTGAAATTTAAAAAAGTAAAAAAGTTTATTAAAAGCATAGGAAAGCCGCGGTTAATAATGTGTACGGAAAAAGAAAATTTAGGAATAGAACTTTTAGCTACTACTCTGAACACAACCTAACTACAACACGATTGTAATCGGCCTTGAATCCGGCGCAAGCATTCTGATAGGAGTGATTTTTTAATGTGATTTTGATAATTAATCTAGCGCAGCCACTCAAGGCGCAGATAGCTGATTTTAAAATGAGAATCACGTCTAAACGGCTCACTATGGGACCAAACGGTGTTTTTCATCTCAAAAATCGGTAACTGTGTTGTTTTGTGATTTTACTCTTTGAATTTTTTTTCACGTATTAATGAATATCTAGGCAATAAAAGAAATCAAACATCATCATTTTAAAAATTATAAATTTTTCGTAAAAAAATGACAAAGATAAAGTTATACGAAATTACATACAAAAATTATACAGTTACAATAAAATAGCAATAAAAGTTACACTTTTGCTTAAAATAAGTTTAAAACTAAATTATTATTATTATTAAACAGACATGCTATAAAATAACATGACAAAAAATTTAAAAAAATTAGCGCTTATCCTATTCATCACTTTCTATTTCCTATAATTCTTTAGATATTACAAAACTGGGTTTATTTAAGCTAGATATATAAGGATCAGATGTATATAACAAAATATGCAGAACGTCTTCGTTTGTTGCTGATCTGGAACATTTCCTAGCGTGATGTTACCTATATTTCTTGTAATCTTATTTCGGGCTTCCTGGGCATCTTCGGATAATTGTCCTATAGGAAAAACTGCGTAATGCTCTATTATTTTAGCACCATGTATAAGAACTTTATGGACCGAAGATGGCATGTAGTACCAGTTATATTTGCTTACGTATAATTGCGCGGTTATCAATGTATACTGGCCGAATTTTTCTGCGTTTATAGGGAATCCCGAAGACATAGTTTGAAGAATTACATATTCTTCATCAATTCCGGTTATTCTTGCAGAACATTGGTAATTTTGGAAAAATCTCCTTGCCGTATTTCCGTCATTGCTATTACCGGAACCTTGACGTGGTTTATCAATGTGCAAACCAAGCACTTCTCGGAATCGTTTTTGGACATATTTTTCTTGTCTTCTTTAAGTTGCTTGTTTTCTGGAGTTGTTGCTGACCACTTCTCAAAACCTAAATTGTAAGAAATATGGAGGATCATCTCCATAAACCTTATCCATGCATGTGTCGACAATCCGTATTTAAACGCATCTTCATTTTCAACTCTCGTTGTAACTTTTGAAAGATCATTCATTTGTCTGGGAGTTGCTCCACAAACAGTGCACTGGATGATGTGTTCGTTAACACTTGAGCAACTTTCCCATCAATCATTTTCATAAAAAGTTCATGTTTAATTTCGATGACTTTGTCGTCTATTGCCACAAGAGTTGGAATCAATTGATTAATTTTGGCTTCAATTTCACTGACAACCGCTGTAGTTTTTTCGGGTGTTTCTTTTGCAAATTCTAATGAAATTGGTCTGCAATATCTAACAGATGAGCAAGTAGGATTCTGCCATACAACTGCAGAAGTTTCTTTGTCTACTAGTCGCAATGGTACAAGGGACACTATAAACAAATTAGCATCCGATATTTGTTCGTTTTCTTCCGGTAGAGTTTGTTTATATTCACTTTGCCCAGAAGATCCATCACATCCTCATTTAGTGAACAGCTTAAGACGATTGTGATTTGTCGATCCTGACTTTATCTTTATAATACGGTAGACTGTATGGTCTAAGAGATCTTGCAGATTGATTTTTGCGCTTATATTTGTCACCGTTATGCTGGATGCTGGCGGATAGCAAGCCTTTTTTGCTTCACTTAGTATTTGATACGAAGGCAATACAGCACTTAAATTCTTATCAACAAGCCTTTTTCTTAGGTACGCATATTGGGCTTTGGTTAGATCTGTTTCAATACACATCCGCTTTTGTAAAGGAAAGTGCATTATCTGGATTAAGTATGTTTTGTAGAATTACTCTTTTCTCTTTTTTTTCTTTATTTCTGATAATAGTCACAATTGATGCTTCGTCATTTTCATCCATGGATCGTAAACCTTGCACATAGGCGTTACGGACTTGTCCCATTCCATACTCCTGGACCAGTTCCATATTTTTTCTTTTCTTTGTGTTTTCCGAACACTCTTCATATGGTTTTGTTGGTCTACCACGATCACCAGAAGTATTCAAGCTAGAATTTTCAGATGTTGAGGTACTGCAAGAATTCAATGGTACTTTAAACTCACCATTTAACCAATTTGAGTATAGACTCTCGAACCTGTCTGGCTTTCTTTGAGCTTTCGTCCATTTCTGGTTGCAACTTGATGTTAGATTTTTTTGAATACTCTCTATTACAGTATTAACGTCAGTTTCCGATAGTTGAAAGTTGTCCAACAAATATTATCTGAGGTCTGAAGTACTTTTCCCTCTTATTATTTGATCACAAAGATCGCGTCGAACACAAACGA
The DNA here is from genome assembly GCA_947562075.1 of Orthosia gracilis. NCBI lineage: Eukaryota > Metazoa > Arthropoda > Insecta > Lepidoptera > Noctuidae > Orthosia > Orthosia gracilis. The sequence continues at coordinate 43,652,729 of OX387270.1, forward strand.
ATTCACTCATTGTTAGATAATATATATGTTTTTGACTGTTAATTGTTATTTAAAAGAAGTATCTGAACACTTTGATGAATAGTATGCTGAAAACACGGGTATATAAAGGACCAATATTTTGGTGCCTTGTGCAAAAACCATGGGACAATTGATTATGATAGTTCTCATCGAAATAGTGTAAATAGTACTGATTGTAATAAATTACCACAACAGATAAATAGAACTTCCGCAGCAATATAGTTTATCATACTTGTGGTTAAGGTGATCACCGCTAACAAAAGTGCCATGGGAAGATTCTTGTATTCTATTAATTTGTTTGCTTATATCATAGAAATGAAAAAAAAACAAGTTAGACATCAAAATAAAATAATTAAATATAATATTTCATAATAAAAAAGAAGAACCGTAACTTTCGGTGATTTTTTTATTTTCCCTCGATTGACATATTGCTTATAAATCACCTCTTGCGCAACATCGGCGTCGGGTTGACGATGAAGTACCTGGGACTCGTTCTCGACAGCCGATGGAATTTCGGAGAACATTTCCGACGTTTGGCTCCCAAACTCAACCGGGCTGGGGCTGCTCTCAAACGGCTCCTGCCCAACCTTGGGAGTCCAGACGCCTCCTGCCGGAGGCTCTACGCGGGGATCGTTCGGTCCATGGCCCTCTACGGGGCGCCGGTGTGGGCGCCGTCACTACAAAAGCGACCGGCGACCATACTGAACGGCTGCCAGAGGGTCATGGCAATACGGATGGTGCGGGGTTACCGCACGATCTCCCGCGAAGCGGCGAGCCTTCTGGCTGGCCTACCACCGTGGGATCTGGAGGCAACAGTCCTTGCACACATGCACGACATGCGCGTGGAGATGCAACGCCGGGGTGAAAGTCCGCTGCCGCGACAGGTCGAGGTATGGCGGACAGAGCTCCGGCGGGATCTCACGGTGAAATGGCGTCAGCGACTATCGCAACCCAGTGCTGGGCACGCCACCATAATGGCGGTAAGTCCCCTCTTTGAGGCGTGGCTGGAAAGACCTCACGGCGTCCTTACCTTCCGCATGACGCAGGTCCTCACCGGACATGGCAAGTTCGGGAGGTTCCTGCATCGGATCCAAGCGGAAGAGACGCCCGGGTGCCGCCACTGTGCGGAACGCCCGGAGGACACGGTGGAGCACACAGTCGAGGTGTGCCCTGCTTGGGCGGAGCACCGCCGTGCCCTCGTGGGGGCGATCGGCGGCGGAGACCTCTCGCGCCGGGCCTTGGTTCAGGCCATGGTCCGGAGCGAGGAGGAGTGGCAGGCGGTCGCCTCCTTCTGCGAAGCAGTAATGCTAGCAAAGGAGGAGGCCGACCGCATCAGGCAACGGCGCCCTCGCCGCCGCCGCCGGGATCCCAATCCCGATATCCAGCCACCGTAGACGTGGGCTCGTGGACAGCGAGCCATGGGTAGCTCGCTGTCCGATCGTCCGGTAACTACCCGGACCGAGCCAAGGCGTCGACGGCGCGCACTGTTCCCGCGCGCCTCAAGGAGTTGTCAGCAAAGAGAGGGGCCCAGCTGGGTCGAAGCCTACCGGGGTTCGGGGTTATCCGAAAGGAAGCTAGAGCCCCGGTATGAAGGCTAGAAGGAACGGCGCGGGGTTTTTAGTCAGTACAAGTCTGACACTATCTCCCGCTCCACCCAAGAGCGGGATTTGTCACAAGATGATTTTCCCCGTCGACAAAAAAAAAAAAAAAAAAAACCTCTTGCGCAAAAAACGCGCAAGTTTTTTTTTAATCCTCATATTACTGAATAGGTAAGGTACATTCTAAGCTATCTAATGATGTATAACACTAACATACTTCCTTGGAAAACTTACGAATAATTTTGTGTTGAACTTCCTTAACGGTAATTTAATTGGCATGAAAATATTTATGCCCAATGTTTGAGGTTTATTTTATATAAGTAAAACTAAGTTATTTAATTTTTTTTGTAATTAATTCGTAAATTCCATCCTTTGATAGTATAAAACCATAAAGGGATCTATGGATTTACGACTTTCGTCAAAACCATTTTTGAGATGGAAAATACTGTTTGGTACCATAGTGCGGCTAATCGTAATTTTTTTGAAAAAGTATATGTTACATTAGACCTTTTTTTAATAATTTGATCAAAGAAAATTTTGGGTTTTATTCGTACAACATAGTGTAATTAATTTGTAAAGTTATGTCTTAAATGGAAAAAAAAAGAACAATCGCACAAAAACCGCCGGGCGTATTTTAATGAAATTGTCACCATCTCAATGACAATTTAATCCTCTAGATTTTGATCTGAGGCTTTTTTTAAAGTCATAGAATAATAAGGAAAGCACAAAAAGCTACTGAATTTTGGGTCGCGCGGGTGTGACACGAGTGCGCGTTTTGTTCTCTCAAGGTCGTTGGCGACTGTTGCGTCTTAAAAGTTAACTACCAACTTAACCAATAATTATACTAAATTAAACTTCAAACTGACTCTTAAACTAGCAATAACATGGCCGTTCACCAGAGTATCCGTTCAGAGAATACGATTTCAAGCTGAAGCTGTAGCTGTTGCAGTTGGAAAATAGTTACCTCATAAACCGAAGTGAAGTCGCGTGGGAGATGTCGTGCCTAGGGATCGATCGGTCGACGGCCACTGAAGAGAAACCCTAAGCTCATATGACGCGGCTGTGATTGATGAGGAGGTCACTTATATACCAGCTTCTCGCCCATGACCAGTTGCCTTTTTTCGGCGATTGGTATCTACAATCACAATTATGAAACGAATGAGTCTGAAACTACTATCGAAACCGACAAACAGAAGAAAAAATAAGAAGACGCAACAGTACAGTTTTCAATACGAATAATAGTTGGTGGCCAATCTATTAGGAATGAAAGAACGAACTCATTCCAGGAATGCAGACTTCATGGCTTGCACATTATCCGGACCGCTATTTAAGAGGACCCTTGTCGAACCGTCTATCTCCAACGCGAGCACGGCCGAAAAGCTTGTTGTTTCATCCAGCGCAATGCTTGAAAAGGAGGCAAAGCGAAAAGAGAAGGATAGCGCCTGAACGCTCGGTTGTAATTCGGTAACTTCCGCCGATAACTCGCGGGCGATCGCCTCGGGTCGGCCGGCCGCTCGAGTGAGCGAGCCATTCATTCAATTTCATTCATGATAATAATATCGTATCGCGCGCCTCGTTACTATGGCCTCACACGCGCATGTCATAATAATTTTGTAAATTCATCTGCACGACTATATTTAGGACGGACGTATGTTTGTATTTTTATTAATCTACACGGTGTACGGTACCTACGTACGTGCAATATTTTTTACTACATGGAAAATATCTATCAATTTAATCAGTATTATAAAAATGAATTGCTGATATGCAGTAAGTAGGTAAGTCGGGTAGGTAGTTAGGGTATGTAGATAGAGTGGGTCAGTAGGGTAGCTAGGTAGAGTAGGTACGTAGGGTAGGTTAGGTTAGGTAGGTAGGGAAGGTACGTAGGGTAGGTTAGGTTAGGAAGGTAGGGAAGGTATGTAGGCAGGTGTAGTTGGTAATGGTAGGATAGATGGGATAGAGTTTAAATTTAAAATATATATTTTTTTTCGTAATTTATGTTTATACTATTATTAAAATTATTTACCTATACTTTTCCGTACTTTATGTAGATAAAGTACGGAAAAGTAGGTATAGGTAAATAATTTATTCTGCTTATTGAGTAGCACAAGCAGAACACAATATTATTTATCTATCCCCTCTGTCTGTACCTACTGAGGAAGCAAAAATTTCTATAATTACAACGTACGTAGGTACCATAAGTATGTAATAGTAGGTACTATTGTACCGTCGCAGGCGGTTGATCAAATAAAGTAGTCTCAAAAACAGTTGGGTGTATATTTTTTTATTTTATAGAAAAATACATAAAACAATATTTACATAAAACCCGAAAATCGAGTAGATTCCGATTCCCAAACACAAACATACAAACAGCAAATCAAGCAGTCAGAATTGATTGAACATTATTTTAGTAAAAATATTGTCATCACCTGTAGTAGCAGTCCAGAGCAACAGCAGTAAAAAGTATTCGTTTTATTTTTTTACAACAGGTTTTTATTTATGGTAAGCAGTTACCGTACCCAATTGACATAGTTGTGTCATCTAAGTATTGCCGAAACAAAACTGAGGTAACACAACCAAGCCGCTGCCTACCGTGAGGGAGAAAAGAGGGGAAAGGAGGGGGTAATATGACATATGGTACTCTCACTGGATGCTGCGACCACACTATCGCGATAGCGCGAACTACAATTCGCGCGCTCTCTGTTGCACTGCGACTGTTTACTACAGCTGTCATTTGTATTATCACAAACGCAATAGAAGTCAAAATCGGTTGAACGGGCTGTAAAATTGGATTTTTTTAAATGTCTAATGTTATCACAAATAGTGTTTAGGTATCTATTATAGCTTCTAGCATTTATTTTCGTACAAACATACCCTCTGGTCACGTGAAGAGTCGACCAAACGCTTGCCGATGTCTTCAAACAGTAAGTCGAGCATCCGGGCCCCATGGCCCTAGTGTGACTAGTGTACTTATTGTATTATATTTTTAACCGACTTGCCAAAGAGGAGGAGGTTCTATGTTCGACATTATTGAATATATATATTATTGTTTGATTTTAGTGTTGTTTGTTTTTTTGTGTATTTTCATTGATTTTTCCGTCAATTATTGTGGACCGGTTTTGTAAATTATTTTTTGTTGAAAGAGTATGTTCCGAAGTTGATTCCATTTATAATTGGTGAAGATCTGATGAAGAACTTCGGAGATATACAACAGAACTCTTCAATAAATGAAGGCAAGTTCTATGATATTCGGGTAAACAACAAAAAAGTGAAAATATTTTTTTTTTTACAAAAAATATTACCGACTTCCAAATAAATACACTACAAAGTGAAAAATATTTTTCACTTTGTAGTGTTTTTATTTGGAAGTCGGTAGTACCTACATTTCTGCAAAAAAGTTTTTTATAATTTAATTTTAATTTCCTTTATTTTTTATAACCGGCACTGGTCACGAAGTATCTTCAGAATCTATCTCTCATTGGCAGTTTGCGTGGGAAACGTGGGTCAAGAATTTCTGGCAGAACACATTTGAAGTAAAATTGCGTCAGCTTCAATATTTTATCTTCTGACCAAAAGGTTGGATCTTTATTTATCTTTTCATACAACAATCCCTTTGGCGTCCAAAGAACAAAGTAACAAAAAGACTTCTTCGCAATTTTCAGTTGGGCTTGGACCTGGTAATAATAATTATGGTTTCTTTTTAACTTGATTCCACCTCCATCTTCTGTACAGAAGATAACTTTTTTATTTTTTATTGCTTCTAATGGTGTCAACGCAGAAGCTGAAGATGGACATTTTACTTCTACGATTCCGTCGTCTCCAATCAAACCATCTGGACTTGCACCAAGGAAACAGTAACTATCATCAACAAATAACCCACAAGGAGTGATAGCCATGTTTAGCTCGTTTGATAATTCATTGAGGGCTGTTATCTCATTCGACTTTCCATATCTTGTGGAATCATTTCCTGTAAATGTCGAATATAGCATTGTTTTAATTATGGACGTACATGGGGTTGTAGGCTTCATTTTACAAATTTGGCCAATCGTTGAAGCAGTTATTCGTTTTCTGCGTTCCACAATCCATTTATCGGAGTTCGATTGGTCAACAGTCTCTCTTTCTAAAGATAATATTTCCGAATTTGTCTTTTGCAGTGAGTCAAGAAATTCAGTTTTTTTTCTTATGAATTCGTCCATCGGCATATCAGGCTCACTTGTTACGTTACCGTAATGCTGATCTGCCGGCTTTGAACGCCTTGCTCGCTTTATCCCCCGCAGTACATCTTCAGCTCTTTGTTTTCTTTTATTTTGAATTACTTTTTGCTTTTTTGCCACAAATTTTTGGGTATATATATTTTTAATGTTGTCGTCACACATAATCTTTTTCTGTATCTCTTGCACTAGCTTGTAGTCTTTGGTGTTGTACTCGGAAACTGCTGCGAAGCACCTTTTTTCATAAGTTCCTCGAAGGGAAAAGTTTACTCGCTTCCCAGCAAGGAACTTTGCTATGATTGAGTTGAAATGTTCTGCAGGGTTATTCGTTTCTTTTAGGAGGAGACTTTCTGCATTCTGTGTCAACCATCCCAGATTCTCATATATGTCAGTCCATATGCCACACACTTTCAGTTGAGGGACCAAATTCGTCTCCACTGTATTTTCATTTTTGCAAAAATATTTTTTGCACGAATTGTGAAGACCAAAAACGTGACATGGACCGTTCAGTAGGTCCTCCTTCAAGCTTTTTATTTTTTCCTGTAATGGTAAGTCCAGCTTTGCAGAGTGCTCTACAGCTCCAGTGACTGCTTTATGTAGACGTCGAATACGGTCACTCAGTGCTTTGCGTAGTGTGACAGGTACTGGTCCGTTCTTATTTTCGGTCTTTTTCACAATTTTTCTCAATTTATTTGAATAATTCCTCATCAAGTGATTGGAACATTCTATTTTTCTTATATACGTATTTGCTCCATAGGGCATTGTATCTCTCAAAGCATTAAACACGCTGCTATCACCATCGCCAATCAATTTAGTATACTTTACTCCATGCATACTAACACTAACTTTGAATCCCTCTACGATCGCATCAGTTTCCATTTCAGTTGAAGGGCCAAACCAGTTTTTATAACATTTGTGAGTAGGAGCTTCAGTTTTCCGCTTTGCAGCTACAGCACAAATGCAACAATAAGAGTTCCTGACCCCAATAAATAATATTTTCCGAGTCCTAAACCCTATGATGCAACCAACTCCCGACAAAGAATTGAAATTTGTCCCATAGCTTCGTTTCCCCCAAGATCCATCTGTTATTACGGTTATGTATGGTATTCCGTCTTTGTCGATATCACCTTGCTCTATCGCCAATTGTTTTTCTACTTTTCCTGCTTCAAGCATGTGTTGCAGAGCAACATCTCTGTGCATATCACCTAATTTATTACATATTTTGATATAATAACGCTCAGACATATTTGGCATATTTACACTAGCACATATTTCGTCCAACTGGGCGTATCCATTCCCAGTTTGGAAAACGCCTTCTACAACACATGCATTTATATAATCTTTTTGGTCGGGTTCTTGAGAAAGTATTATCTTTTTTATCTTACACATTTTACAGACAAAATGAAAGCTCGACATGAACCCTACCCGTTTTTCTTTTATTAAATTCATAGAGGTGAAATTACAGTCAAATGGATGATGCGACATACTTGCAAGTTGACTGAATACATAACCGATGTTGACTAGTCGATTTCCATGTAATGACGGTGTTTCTTCGACATTTTCTTGTTCTTCTGTAACAATTAGCTCGTTGTCTGATAACGATGGTGTGCTACAGTTGGTCGAATAATTGTATTGTTGTTCAGCTTGTTCTTCATTTTTGTTAATAATCTCGTTATCTTGTTGGTGATGTTGTCTACAAAAAATAAACACAATTTTAGATCTTCAACATGAACAAAAAGCAAACCGAGACGTGTCTATTGTTAACCGGCTTCCCAAAAAGGAGGCGGTTATCAATTCAACTGTATTTATAGGTACTTAGCCTATATAACTAAATTTTGTACCACAACAAAACGTGTCTAAAAACGAAGACAGGAAAACAAGAACACAGTCTTCCTAAATTTAAGTGATTTTTCACTTTTTTGGAAGTCGGTTGTATTTTTGCATTTAAACTGTGAAGAAAACAGTCACCTTGACAATAATGGTAGACTGCGATCAATATTGTCATTGTATTGGTCATAGCCCACAATCTCGTTTTCATCAAAAACCTTGTTCTGTACTTCATTTGTCACAGTAGCTTCTTGAAGTGGTACCCGATCCTGGGTTATCCTAAAACAATATTTTTATTTTATTCTTTATGCAAAAAACAAAATTATTTTATATAATAACTTGGTTTATATAACACAAAACCAAGATAATTATCATCATCAATGATATCTCTCAGTGATCAATGTCTATTATTACCAACTATACCTACCTAGTTTGACATTTGCCTCCTTGTTCATTATGTACAATTGCTTGTATTTCAAGCGTTATACAAGATACACCATCATCCACAGGAACTTCTTCTATGTCTTCAACATCTGCACTAGCTCTGTAAAATGATAAATAATTAGATAGGTAGTCACTGTATTCATCACCATAATAATCATATCCAAAGGTAAATTATATTCCACTTTATCTAGCCTTACCCAAGCCGTGATTCATCATTATTTTCAAAGTTTTCTTTGTTTTCATTTATAAACCTGGAAGATAAAATGAACCTTTATTCCTATGTTCATTGCCTAAATAGTAATTAAACAGGCTAAATAAATCTAGAATGTAATCGTTAGTGGTAAATATTTAAATTGTTTTCTTATTACTTCTAATAAGGGAATGTGATCGTTTGTACATATTACATTAGAAATTAAAAAAAAAGCCCTTATTACAGTCCATTCAACCGATTTTGAGTTCTATTCCGTAACCATAAAGCTGACATAAAAAGCACAAACATGTTACCAATAACAACTGTTTACTACAGCTGCCATTTGTCATATCACTAGCGCAATAGAAGTCAAAATCGCCTAAACGGGCTGTAAAATGGGATTATTTAGATGTCTAATGTTATCTCAATGGAGATACAACTAAGATAGGTATATTATGTCCTGCGTCAGGGTAATGCTATCTATACAGTAGGTATTAGAAATCTTCATGCAAACGGTGGGAACGCGAGTCATACCTTTGCACCTTGAGTAGGTATACCTAGAGTTTACCGTACCGCGCGGCTTTAGTTACCTATTTCAAGAACAAGGCCGAGTCACAATACTGTATTGATATCATTATCGTGCCTGCATCCTAAAAAAAATCAAAGTAGATTAAATAAATTCTTACGCTTGAATTATTTTTTGTTTTGTGGGACAATTCCTTTTTTTTCTTCGAGCCGAAAGACGTATGCGTTTTTTGTTACCTTTTCGGTAATCTGTCTGAGTGTTATCTGTAAGGTTAAATATATAGTAAAATATTAAAATAAGTGTGTTTTTGAAAAAATGCGTACATTGGCTATCTATATCTACTGGTACCTACCCATTCGAATTACGTCAACTGTCTACTGCTTACTTTGACCCCTAAGATGATCCATTGACCGTTCTTACCTACCTACCTACTCAAAACGCGATAAGTACCAATAGTTTTTTAGGTAGGTATCTATGTACTGGGCACGCCACAATTGCGGCGGTAAGGCCGGTAGGTTTTTGAGGAGTGGCTTGAGAGACCTCACGGCGACCTCACCTTCCGCCTGACGCAGGTCCTCATCGGACACGGCTGTTTCGGGACGTTCCTGTTCAGGATAAGGCGGGAGGAAACGCCCGGGTGTCACCATTGTGTGGACCGCCCGGAGGACACGGTGGAGCATACAGTGGAGGTCTGCCCCACTTGGGCGGAGCACCGCCGTGTCCTCGTGGAGGCGATCGACGGTGGCAACCTCTTGCGTCCGGCCCTGTTTCAGGCCATGGTAAGGAGCGAGAGGGCATGGAAAGCTGTCTCCTCCTTCTGCGAAGCAGTAATGCTCGCAAAGGAGGAGGTGGAACGCGTGAGGGAGACGCCCTCAGAACCCTAGCCACCGTAGGAGACGCCCCGGGCGTCGGGAGTTGCAAGCCGATTCCCGGCCACCATATGCGCGGGCTTGCGGACGGCGAGTAATGAGTAGCTCGCCGTCCGATAAGGACCAGACCCGAGTCGACGGCGCGTAGTGTTCCACGCGCGCCTCAAAGAGATGTCAGCAAAAGTGATGGGGCCCGCTAGGGCCGATGCCTGTCTGGGTCGCGGATAAATTTGAAAGAGAATTACCGCGGCCCTGGCACAAGCAATTGAAGGAACACGGGTGGGTTGGTGGACACGCCCTCCCACTTCACCCAGAGCGGGAGAAGTCTGGATGATTTCTCAAAACAAAAAAAAAATAAGGTAGGTATCTAGGTACCAATCTACATAATAACAAAAATAATCAAAGCAATAGGTTTGTATTCACACTTAGATCTTAAATTTATGTAAAAAAAAATTACTTACCCATTTTACAATAAGGAGTTTTAGTTCTTCTCAAAATTAAAATCAATCTCCTTCAAACTGCCTCCACAAAATCCTTATCAAAACAAAATCGGTGCCCGTATTCACTAATGGCAGAGGTTCCTTTCATATAAAACTACAAAATGTTTCGAAAGCAAAATCAATGTCCGGTATAAAAAAGCAAGATCGTTGTAGTAGGTAAAACAGAATTCACTAAATAAATGAAATAGATAGGTACGCTGCAAACTCACGTAAACGCAGTCAACAAATTCAATACCTAATAACAATTTCGAAAGCCGAGCGGGCAGCGGGGGCGGGCGGCAATTTTCATTCAACTCCTTCGTCTCTCCCCGCCCGACCCCGCACGACTCGCAACTACAACGCACGGAGTAAGAAACTGTTGCGAATGTGATGACTGATGCTTGCTTTTGTTTTGATCAAATATACGCCGCACACTGCACCGTTGCCGTTCCGTCACGCGCCAAGTTCGCGCGCCGTTCGCCCGCGCCGGCGGTGATATGCGATCTCGCAACGTTGCATTGCAGCCTGATATCAGTACTGAGTAGCTATAAAAATATCGATAATTTTATACCGATACCTAAGGAAGTATTGCGAACATCTGGCGGGTGATTCGAGATAGGGTAGGTACCTACCTACCTACCTACCTACCGTACTTATCGACATACCCTAACTACCTACCCTACCTGCCTTTCTTACCTTACCTATCTATCGACCCACCCTACCTACTTCTTCTTTTCTTTTCTATTATTCGTTAAAAAAAAAAACATTGCCCTACACTAGGAATTTCTTCCTGTATCGTGGGTGCGTTTACAAACATATACACTCACATACACAACACCCAGAGCCGGAACAACTATCTGTAGGTCATACAAATATTTGATCCGTGCGGGAATCGAACCCGCGACACGCAGCGCACTCACCTACCCTAACTACCTTACTACTTACATAGCTACCCAACCTAAGTACCTAACCTACCTACCTAACTACCTACCCTACCATCAAAACAAATTCGGTATCCGTATTCACTAATGCCAGGTTCGTTTCTTATAAAGCGACTAAATCTTTTTGAAAGCAAAATCAGTGTCGTTGTAGTAGGTAAAACATAATTCTCTAAATAAATGAAATAGATACGATGCACACTCACGTACGCGCAGTACTCGACCAACTCATTCATTACCTACTAGCCGAGCGAGCGGCGATTTTCATTCAACTCTGCCGTCTCACCCCGCGCCGACCCCGCACGACTCGTCTCCCCGCGCACCTCTTACCGCCTTGTTGACTAACAAGCAAGTGAGAACGCGATAACATTGAACGAAAAATGGTGTTCGCGAATTTCATAAAACTTGTTCCAGGAAATACGTGTTTTTGAATAAGCCTTACAAGTTTGTGAAATAAAAATTTGTCATTTAGAATCTCCATTAAATGTGTAAGGTTTCTATCGTGATATTTTCTTTACTTTTACAATTTATGAATACATTATGAACGACCAAAGTTCAGGTAAAATTTGTGCAAAAAACCAGATTTTTGGAGGCTTATACTGAAGTGGTTTCTCCAAATTTTTAATTTCTGCTTCGATAGAAACCTAGATATAGTGCACAAAATACCTATTAGTTCAAAAAAATCAAAGATATATGTGTTACAACGGCATAATCACGTACGAGCGTTTGTATGAAAATTTTGTCGGGTTGACCGCTCTTAAGAGGACCTTCCAACCACAGTAACTTTATCGGCACAATACGCTAATAAACAGGCGTTTTTAAAAATCAACACACTTCTTAAATTTCGTTATAAATTTTACTAGGGCAATCCTTCTCAATTATTATTATTATTATATACTTTATTGTACACCACAAAAAACATACAGGACATACATTAAAAAAAAACAAGTGTAAAAACAAGTGGTCTTATCGCACTAGGCAATCTCTTACAGACAACCTTTGGATGGACTGAGCTAGAGGAGATGAATTTAGGGTTGTCAGTGTACAATATATCATAAATAATATTACTTACACATAATAAAATAAAATACATAAATACAATACTATATAACATACTAATAAATATCAAATATATGACAGAGAAAGGAGAAGAATACAAATTATAGTGAGAGGTAATGCTCCTTTACCATTTTCTTAAATGTTGGCAGTGTTTGAGCACGTCTTATTTCAATAGGTGATACATTCCACAACCGAGCAGCTTGAATCGTAAAAGATTTGTCAAAGAAGGAAGTGGAATGCATACGAATACTCAATTTTAGATTTTTCGATGATGTCAAGGACTTAGAATGTGTGTCACAGAGGAACTGAAAGCGTTCTTTAAGATAAAAAGGAGTAAGAGGATTGAAGAGCACATTATAAAGCAAATAAAGTATGTGGGCATTCCGGCGAAGGCGAATAGGAAGCCATTTGAGCTTAATACGGAATTCAGAAACGTGATCATACTTGCGCAAGCCAAATATGAACCTGATACAGAGATTTTGAAGTCGCTCAAGCTTGTCCAATTGGTCTTGGGTGAGATCAAGATAGCTGGCATCAGCATATTTCAGAATAGGAAGGAGAAGAGATTGTGCAATTGCAATTTTAGTGGTTACGGGAAGAAAATTACGAAGTCGTCTCAGGGAGCCCGCAGATGCAAACAGTTTACGACTGACTTCCTGCAGTTGTTTGGTCCAAGAAAGTGTGCTGTCGATATAAATCCCCAAGTTCTTACAGTCCGAGAGCTACCAACTATAGTCACTTGAGTCTTCGTCGGATTGATCATCAGGCCAAACTCAGAGCTCCAGTCACCTATTCGAGCCAGGTCATTATTAATCGTCTCAATGGCATCAGGTAACTCTCCAAGAGGGGCTTGGGTATAAATTTGGAGATCATCAGCATACAGGTGGTAGAAAGAAGAAAGTCGTTGAGTGATAGCATTAATAAAGAGTGCGAAGAGAAGAGGAGATAAAACACCACCCTGCGGCACACCGGCAGATGTGTGACACCAAGAAGAGAAAGATTCATCAGTGCAAATACGCTGCCGGCGGCCAAACAGGTAACTATGAAACCAGTCAATAACCGGAGGAGATATGTTAAAAGAGCATAGGACGCCAAGTAAAATATCGAAGTCAACCGTATTGAAGGCATTGCTAAAATCAAGGAGAGCAAGTACTGTTAACTTTCCCATTTCCATGCCTGCCCTGATGTCGTCCGTAATATTAACAAGTGCTGAGGTAGTGCTGTGTCCACGTCGAAAACCAGATTGATAAGGATTTAGCAGATTATGTTTGGAAAGGAACGTGCTGAGTTCATGGTGGACAAGTTTTTCAAGGACTTTGGATAGAAAAGGAAGAATAGAAATGGGACGGTAGTCAGAAAAGGATGCAGGATGAGATTTTTTTGGTAAAGGAATAATTTGGGCATCTTTCCAGGCTTGTGGGAAGACACCACTGGAAACAGAGAAGTTGAGGATGAAAAGGATGACTGGAACAATATTATCAAGGATGGGGATGATCATCTTACGGCTGACACAGTCACTACCAACAGCGTTGGATGAAATGGAAATAGACTTAAGACAAAAGGGGAATAATCAGGTATCGGAAGATTTGAAAGATAACTAAGCGTAGCAGCTTTAGTGGCCCCATTCAATAAGGGCGAAGTAGAAAAATGAGTGTTAAGTAAATTTAAGTCCAAGTCTTTTGGAATCGTGTCATGAGACTTCTTTCCGACACCTAATGTTTTGAGAAATTTCCAGATCTTGGCTGGATCACCGTTTTGAACTGAATTATGGATATTTTGGCGTGGCTCTCAAAAAGTTTACTAGCTGTCACAACGAGAATTTTACCGATTTTTTCCTAATAAAATATTTAAAAGTTGTAAGCGGCCAGTGTTCAATCGAAAAGAAGAAACACAAAAACGAAGAGATTTCTTTGTGGTGTTATGCCACAGAATGTACAAATACAATAATGCTTTTGTACTAAGAAAAAAAAAACTATTTTTAATTTGGTATTACTTGTTTTTGACTATATGATGTTGACTTTTGAATGTAGGATTTTGACTTCCGACATATATTTTTTTAATGATTTAAATTTATAAATAATGAATAAAAGTTTAATGTATTATTTTAACCTATAGTATGTTTCTTTTTTTATTCTCATTTAATTTTTGTTCTGATTAACCTCATTTAATTGTTGTTCTGATGTAACCTGCATTTAAAATTTTAACTTATTTTGTTTTTTTTATTGCTAAGAAGTATGTATTGAATTGTATAGTTTATTTTGGATTAATACTCGAGACTATTATTTTTTATATTAGAGACTATTATAGAGACTGTTATAGAGATGACTAGACTACTGCTATGTACGCGACTCTTAGCATGTGCATTGTTTCCGTTGTAATCAAGATTGTTCTGTATATGTCCAATGTATGTGATTTTTACTTTTATTACAGAATGTGTTCTACTAAATGTGGAAAAGGTGAATTCGTCTTGCCAAACACAGTTGGCTTTCCCGAAACTTGCTTTTACAGGTAAGGTCATTTCGAAATAATCGCCCTTAGTTGCCTTCAGTTCGAACGGAAGATACTCTTTATACCACATAACAAATTATAATTAAAAATGACTGTTAATAATTATGGAACTTGCGTGCCTAACTCAAATGTAAAATAAATGGCTGGACGGAATGTAGTTATCATGAAATCGTGAAAAAATTATCAATTGTGCCCTGCATGCATATTGTCGATTTTTATGATAAAATCATAAATATACCTACTGTGCAAATTTTTTTGTTCATTTTTCAATATTTATTCTTAAATAAAAGTTGTTTATATACCTGTATATATTCATATTTTTAAGGATTGCTGCTAAAATTAACCTTGTACATTTCTCTAATTACTTAAAATATTTATTTTTTCAGGTGCAAAGATAATGTCTATATCGTCCAAAGAGCTGTCAGCAGAATCAAAAAAAGGTAAAATTACTATTGCTTTGTCTTTAATTATATTAGACTTTTTAACTGTCGTACCTGAGAGCGCCTATTGATCTGTCAGAAGACTTCTTGTGATTTTGTAGAAATCGAAACCAAATAATTTCTTTTTAACGATTTCATAGGATAGAATTCATTACCTTCATTAAAAAAAATGGTGAAGGAGCATTTCCTTTCTTTGTAACTATTCTTCTCCTTTCTCTACCCCTATTTTTTTTATTTTTTTTATTTATTAGTATATTATTTTATTTGTATGTATGTATTTTATGTTGTATCTAAGTAATATTATTTAATATAGTTTTTGTACACTGACAGCCCTATGTCTATCTCCTCTCATTCTGTCCATCCAAAGGTTGTCTGGAAGAGATTGCCCTGTGCGATAAGACCGCCCATTGTACACTGATCTTTATAATGTTTTGTCCTGTAATTATTTAAGTAGTGTAGAATAAAGTATATAATAATAGAAAGCGACGATGCTTAGAGCGAAAGTCGAACTATTTACCAGTGTCTGTATTCCATACCACCTGTAAGGGCACGTTCACACAGAGCATAAAGGTGATGTTCACACGTTTTAACGACCTGTGGTCTTAACGGATCCGTCGCTACCGTCGGAAATGTTCACACCACATTTATTCAGTGTACCACCAACTTCAAAACAAAACGGATAAATATTTAAATGCTGTTGTGTGTGAACTCGCTCGTACAACTGTCTACGCCATTGCCAAATAAAAACGTATACGATAAAGCGGACCTGTAAAACGGACTGCTGTATATTTTGACGGATCAATATTTTTTACAGGATCTGAAATACTATTATGTGTGTGAACTCGCTCATACAACTACATACGTCAGCGTCTAATAAAACGTATACAATAACGCGGACCTTTTAAACGGACCTCTGTGTGAACGAGCAGGAGTAGTAGTAGTAACAGTAGTAGTAGGCACTCCCGTTTCTGCACTTAGACTCCCATTTGGTCCGTTGTGCGTGGGGGTGCTGGCTAACATCCTGGCTAGCCAGCCTAGCTCCGTCCAAAAGCACAGAAGCTTCCTGAGAGCTTCATATGCTTCACGGAGCGATCTCACTGTTCCGATGATTTCTTCGCGTTGAGATGCCACGGCCTCACATTCCAGGATTACGTGGGCGGCTAATTCTTTGGCTTTAAAACAGCCCCTGCAAAGTGGGCTGTACGTGGGGCCTATGTTGAAAAGTTTTGTTTGTTTGTTGTTAGTTAATTTATTTTCTAAAGCTTTGAGCACAGCCAGACAATCAGATAAGAATCTCATACCGTGTGAACGGACATACGGCCCGCTTTCAAAGCACTCGTGCTTTGAATGCCGTTTAGTAGTTAACTTCTGGGTATCTCTGTTCCACCGAAGACCTCCTCCATCACTTTCCATCAGGTGAAATCGAGGTTCCTTAATACTAAAAGCCTGCGATTTTCCACTTCAAGGCAAAGGCATGTCTACTCTCTTTCTACTTCTCTGTATTTAAAGCTATAGGGAGAAAATGTTTATGGGATATTACTAACGGTAACGATATTTCAGCATAACTGCTATACAATGTTTGCTTTGTTTTTAAACAGAAGAAAGAGCTCTAGGAAGCAGTATTATGGTGGATTTTAATTCACGGGCTGTCGGAAGCAATCCAGCCGTAACGGATGTACCCAGCAATGAATCTGCTCCTTGTAAATGCTGCTGCGAGTTTGACGAGTCAAGTGCGCGCAGCCCAACTTGCCAAGTCGTTTCGTGCGGTAAGATAATCCTGCTAATTTTATAAATGTGAGTTAATTGGATATGGGTAATCATGCCTCAACTGCTGAACAAATTTGTATAACCTGGCACACACCAGTGTGCACGGAAACCATTCCTTGGGTTAATTTCAGACTTCCATGCTGGTGAAGCATTCATAACAAAAACATAACGACTGTATACCCTGAAGGATAAGGGAGAGATGTGCCTATGGTGAGCCCAAATTACACCAGCTATATTGGAGCAAGGCAAAAGGCTCAAGGAACGCCATGAATTGGGCACAAATTCAACACCGAGCTATGAATTTTCAGACGGAACAAAAACTCAAAGACCCTTTGCCCCGAATCAAGCCCAGGACATCAGTAGCTGCGCATTATCATAGTAGACTTTGTAATCACACAAAGGTTTTTTTTATTATAATACCTCTTTACAACTGTTAAAATCGGATATTATCGTGGCAGCGATAAGCAGATCCTGCAGGTTTACGTATTAGAACTTGGAGTACCAAATCATCTCATCACACTATTTCGAACCCAGTATGGTTCAAGCCAGGGTGTCGTAAGAGTCGATAAAACAACCTCAAAACCCTTGAAATTTTACCAAGAAATGCGCCAGGGATGCATTTTATCTCCCACTCTATTCAACGCCTATAGAGAGCACATTATGAGATGTACCTGCGAGAATTGGGAGGGAAGCATCAAAGTTGGTGGTGTGAAAAACACCAACCTGCGCTACGACGATGACACTACTCTTCTTGCAGCAAATGAGCCGGAAATGGCTGCATTGCTGGACCGAATGGAGCAGATTAGCAAGGAGATGGAACTGTCCGTAAACAGGTCCAAAACGAAGGTCATGGTGGTAGATAGATCTGGGAAGTTGGAGCTCACTGGCGCGTTAGATCTGAAACAATTGACAACTTTACCTACCTGGGTTCCAGCATTAGTAACGATGGTTCATGCGAGAAGGAAGTTCGCCGGAGAATTGGCATGGCTAAACGTGCCATTTCTCAGCTTGGCAAAATCTGGAGAGATCGCAACATTTCCGTAAAAACCAAAACCAAACTGGTACGGACATTAATCTTCTCGATCTTTTCGTATGGGGCTGAGACTTGGATACTGAAAGCTGCAGACCGCAAACGCATCGACGCCTTTGAGATGTGGTGCTGGAGAAAGATGCTCTGTATCCCCTGGACAGCATTTCGGACTAACGTCTCCATATTGTGAGAACTCAAAATCTCCCCGCAGCTATCATCCGAGTGCCTGCGCAGAGTTTTTGAATACTTCGGCCACATTACAAGTAAAGACGAAAACAACCTCGAGAGGCTCATCGTGACCGGCAAAGTAGGTGAGAAAAGGCTTCTTGGAAGCAGACCAATACGTTGGTCTGACCAGATTCGCACCGCTCTTGACTCTACGGTTTACAACGCCCTCCACACCACCAGAGACAAAAATAGATCGAGAAAGATCATTCGAGAGAAGGTGATGCAGAAGGGAGGTCACGACCCTTATAACTGAGGAATACGACGCAAGGAAGAGGTCTGCATATCTTGCCGCTGTTTTCATACAATGTGTCCACAGCTTTACTCAAGTATGATATGATAATATGTCATTGTTTTACTTGGTTCCCTATCCATTTGCATAAAATTTTAAGACCTAATATATCTTAGCATAATTTTGTTTGGCATAATTATATTTTCGCATAATATAATTACGCATAACAGCTTACGCATAATTTTTTAAGCATAATTTCTCTAACCATAATAATGATTAAGCAGAATATTCTAAAGCATAAATTTATTAAGCATAAAGTTCTAAAGCATAACTTTTTTAAGCATAATATCCTAAAGCATAAATTTATTTACACATACAGCATGCAAGCAAGCATACAGCATGCAAGCAAGCATACAGCATGCAAGCAAGCATGCAAGCAAGCATGCAGCAAACAAGCAAGCATGCAGCATGCAAGAAAGCATGCAGCATGCAAGCAAGCATGCAGCATTCAAGCGAGCAGGCAACATGCAGCAGGCAGGGTTTCTGTCTCGGCTCCGGCGCTGCGGGCTTCCGGCGGCCCCACGCGTGCTAATCGTCGCAGACGGCTTTCGCTCACCACCGCAGCTTCGGCTTGTTGGCCGGCTTCGCCGGCCAGCCTCAGCCGCGGCGCCTCGCTCGCAGCCGCCTGCTCCTCAGCCCGTAGGCCGCCTCGCCCCTACGCGCCTACGCGATTTTAAATTACACTCTAGGGGTAGGACAAACAAGACTACGTAGAGTCGGTTTTGCAGCAATTCGGTTCTGTCACTAACTTTTGTTGCACATCATATTAAATTTTTAACCAACAATATTATTTAATTGTTACAGAAACTATAGCAAATTGGTTCGGTTGTCTAGCATATTTACAAGCAATTGCTAAAAATATAGGTACACCTAAAATAAATAATTATACATAATTAAGGACCACTGTTTCAATCAGTTAATTTCTATCTGAGGAATAACCGCCATATTTATTTCTCATAATAGAAGTTAACTGATTGACATATTTTTTTTATACAAAAACTGTCAAAACATCTTATATATTCTTCAGATAAAAGTTATCTCGCGATTGAAAAATCGTTTAAGTTACATAATGTTATGTATAATAAATCATTTGCATGAAAATTGTTTTTGTTATTTATATTAATTGTATGCCTAAATATTATTATGCCTACTAACGTTATGCTAATAGTCATTAGGCCTACTAACGTTATGCGAATCAAATTTATGCCAAAACAAATTAGTCTTTAAGATGATTATGCCAACATAAAATGTATGCCTAAAAAAATTATGCCGAAGTATTATTATGCCAAAACAAATTGTGCCAAAATCGTTATGCCGAAGTATATTAGGATAAAGAACATTATGCGAAAAGAAGGGATCCCGTTTTACTTGTGTGCTTTAGTAAGGGCCAAATTAAATGCACAAAAAATATAACTGTTCAATAAAAAAGGTCAAAAACACTTACTGGGTTCATCTGCCCAGTCCACTAAATATAAATTTACTTGAAACTAAGAAATACATTTAGGCATAAAACGGACGCGACGTGATCTTAACAGACCTTTGATTGATTTAAGTGACACATTTTGCTATAGCACAAAACAACATGAGTTTTGTTGCGTGACAAATCGTCATATTTTGACAGTATTCAGTGATTCTCATATTTCACATGAATTAATAGATTTCACTTCGTTATTAAAATTTATGTCCATATGGGACAACTTTTCCTTTTCTTCCTGTTCTTGTCCCATGTTACATATTCGTAGTTGATCGGTGCAACACGGTTTTCTTCTCCCCTTTTCCATTTTCAAACGTCACGCTATCATTCATTCTCTTGTCTTTCATAACTCTCTTTGAAATCACTAACGCTAATTTATTCAAAGAGCTGGTAATACATATTTTCAGCAAAAACAAGAATTGGGAAAGTCCTAATTTCTCTCTTAATATTATTCTTTGTGGAATAATTTAACGTCGGATTCAGATAGACAAAGCTTTTTCGTAAGCCTAAATTATTTTAACAGCATTTCGGCTTCGTAAAGATTTCCAGGAATCCTTTTAACCTTCCTATCTGGTTTATAAGGTTGTTCTACAAAAATTGTGATTTATTGATTTTGGTCGATACCGAAGTAATTCGGTTTTTGATATCATACCTTTCATGTTTACTTTTACTTGGGCTTATATAAAAAAAGAAAATTATGTTGTTAAAAACTAATTAGCAGATACCGAATGAATATTATTTAAATTAAATATCTGCTAATTAAACGCAAATCATCGCCATTTTTTTGTAAATAAGGGCCATTATGTTTTTACTTTTACTATTGTCAAAGATTACCGCAGTTTGAATTCGAAACAACTCTGTTATACGGGAAATAAACAAGTGAAGATTTTTCGGCTTTAATATCTGTTTAAAAATAAATATATGACAGCCTGGTTGCACATTTTATCCAGTGCTATACCTAAAGTGAAACTTTTCATTGATTAACAGCAAAGTGAAACAGCCTAACAGCAACGAGTAACTATTTTTGTTGGTTGTAAATATTTACAAAGGAATTTTTGACATGTTTCTTTCAAAACAGGCACAGGCCCGAACATTGCTGCCTTCAATTATACCAGATCTACTTCAGCAAGGGGCCTGAATTCCTATTATGAAACAGGTATATATACAAAGGAATTTTTGACATGTTTCTTTCAAAACAGGCACAGGCCCGAACATTGCTGCCTTCAATTATACCAGATCTACTTCAGCAAGGGGCCTGAATTCCTATTATGAAACAGGTATATAATAAAAGTATCTAACAACTTGAATAATTTAAACTTAAAATCTGGAATAATTTTAATTAAAGATTGATTTACATGATTTATATCATTATTCTCTTTCTTGCATTCCAATTTATTTAGAGTCAGCGCAATATGTATTGGAGCAGTGGTGGCCGCGACTTACGAGTTATGGACCATGGACCATTGTGGACTATATTAAAATAATTTCTTTTTAACGATCTCACAGGATATAGAAAGCGACGACGCTTAGATTGAAAGTCGAAACTATTTACCTGTATTCCATCCTTTTATTTCTCTAATTACTCAAAACCTTTTCTTTTTTCAGGTGCAAAGATAATGTCTATTTCGTCGAAAGAGATGTCAGCAGAGTCAAAAAAAGGTAACATAATTGTTGCTTTGTCTCTAATTAAATTAGACTGATTTTTTAACTATCGTACCTGAGAGTGCCTATTGAGCTGACAGAAGACTTCTGGTGATTATGTAGAAATGGAATTCAAATAATTTCTTTTGAATGATCTCACAGTATAGAAAGCGACGATGCTTAGAGCAAAAGTCTTACTATTTACGAGTGTCTATACTATATACCACCTGTAAGAGTACGTTCACACAGAGCAAGAGGTGATGTTCACACATGTTAAGTACCGTTTTAACGACCTGTGGTTTTAACGGATCCGTCGCTACTGTCGGTAATGTTCGCACCACATTTAATCAGTGTACCACCAACTTTAAAACAAAACGGTTAATTTTTTTAATACTGTTGTATGTGTGAACTATCTACGCCATTGCCAAATAAAAACGTATATGATAAAGCGGACCTGTAAAACGGACTGCTGTATATTTTGGCGGATCGGTATTCTTTACTGGATCTGAAAAACTGTTACGTGTGTGAGCTTGCTCGTACAAATACATACGTCAGCGTCGATTAAAAACGAATACAATAACGCGGACCTTTAAAACGGACCTCTGTGTGAACGAGCATTAGGCCCGCTTTCAAAGCACTCGTGCTTTGAATGCCATTTAGTAGTTAACTTCTGGGTATCTTCGTTCCATCGAAGATCTCCTCTATCGCTTTCTATCAGGTGAAATCGAGGTTCCTTATTACTAAAAGCCTGCGATTTTCCACTGCAGGGCAAAGGCATTTCTACTCACTTTCTACTTCTCTGTATTTAAAGCTATTGGGAGAAGATGTTTTTGGGATATTACTAACACTAACGATATTTCAGCCTAATTGCTATACAATGTTTGCTTTGTTTTTAACAGAGGAAAGAGCTCTAGGGAGCGGTATTGTAGTGGATTTTAATTCACGGGCTGTCGGAAGTAATCCAGCCGTAACGGATGTACCCAGCAATGAATCTGCTTCTTGTAAATGCTGCTGCGAGTCTGATGGGTCAAGAGCGTGCAGCCCAACTTGCCAAGTCGTTTCGTGCGGTAAGATAATCCTGCTAATATTATAAATGTGAGTCTAGACTTTTGGTTATGGGTAATCAATCATGCCTCAACTGTTGAACAAATTTGTATCTAACCTGGTACACTGGTTTCCTTGAGTTCATTTCAGACTTCCATGCTGGTGAAGCCGCAGGCAGATGCTAGCTATTCATAACATATACATAACGACTGTATTCCCTGAAGGATAAGGCAGAGATGTGCCTATGGTGATCCCACATTTCACCAGCTATATTGGCGTCTCATGTAAAGCCATTAATCGGGCACAAATTCAACACCGAGCTAAGAATTTTCAGACGAAACAAAAACTCAAAGACCCGTTGCCCCGAATCAAACCCAGGACAGCAGTAGTTGCGCCTAAGCATACTAACCTTTGTAATCACAAAGGTTTCTTTTTTTATTATAATCTCTCTATACATTTGTTAAAGAGACCTTCTTTAACGTAAAAGCTCATTACTCATTACAAAAACTTAATTAAACTGGTTTATATGGTTGTTCTACAAATACTGTGATTGAGGTTTATTGATTTTGGTTGATACGGATACTGAAGTAATTTGATTTTTGATATCATACCTTTCATGTTTACTTTTACTTGGCGCCTTTTTTAAAAAAAAATCGTCTATGTTGTTAAAAATGAATTAGCGCATTCCAAATGAATATTATTTGAATTAAACATCTGCTAATAATTAGTCGCAAACCATAGCAATTTTTTTTTAAATAAGGACCATTATATTTATACGTTTACTATTGTCAAAACTTACCGCAGATTGAATTCGAAACAACTCTGTCAAATGGGAATTAAACAATAGAAGATTTTTCTGCTTTAATATCTGTTTAAAAATAAATATATGTAAGCCTGGTTGCAGATTTTATCCAGTGCTATAGCTAAAATGAAACTTTTCATTAATTAACAGCAAAGTGAAACTGCCTAACAGCAACGAGTAACTATTTTTGTTGATTTTAAATATTTACAAAGTAATTTTTGACATGTTTCTTTAAAAACAGGCACAGGCCCGAACATTGCTGCCTTCAATTATACCAGATCTACTTCCGCGAGGGGCCTGAATTCCTATAATGAAACAGGTACATAATAAAAGTATCTAACTATTCGAATAATTTAAACTTGAAATCTGGAATAATTTGAATTAAAGCACATGATTTATATAATTATTCTCTTTCTTGCATTCCAATTTATTTAGAGTTAGCCCAACATGTATTGGAGCAGTGGTGGCCGCGACTTACGAGTTGTGGACCATAGACCATTGTGGACCATATTAAAGAAAATCCTTTTTAACGATCTCACAGGATATAGAAAGCGACGATGCTTAGAGTGAAAGTCGAACTATTTACCAGTGTCTGTATTCCATACCTTTTTTTTCTCTAATTACTCAAAATCTTTTCTTTTTTCAGGTGCAAAGATAATTTCTATATCGTCTAAAGAGCTTTCAGCAGAGTCAAAAAAAGGTAACATAACTATTGCTTTGTCTCTAAATAAATTAGACTGATGTTTTAACTATCGTATCTGAGAGCGCCTATTGAGCTATCAGAAGAATTCTGGTGATTTTGTAGAAATGGAAACCAAATAATTTCTTTTGAACGATCTCACAGGATAAAAAGCGGCGATACTTAGAGCGAAAGTTGAACTATTTACCAGTGTCTGTACTCCATATAGCTCCATATTTCAGCCAATAATTTGGTCTTTCAGCCAATAATTTGGTCTCAGAAATTGATATTGATAACAATTTAAATTAGAAATTAAGACAATAGAGACAACCTCTTGCAAAAGTTTGCAGAATGCAAATTGCAAAATAAAATCACATACAAGTTTGAAAACAGTAAATAGTATTAACCTGGTGCATCAAAATATTCAAGGATTTATGAACAAAGATTTAGAAATAAAATTATTTATGAATTTTAACAGTATTGATATTCTTTGTATTACAGAACATTGGCTTAAAAGCCACCAGTTATTGTTCAATTTTAATAATCACCAGGTTGGTAGTTCATTCAGCAGAGTTAATGCTATATGTACATGGTGGCTCATTGATTTTAGTAAGTAACCAGCTTAAATTTAAAGACCGTAAGGATATTGTGAGCCTATCTGTTGAGCGGACAGTCGAAATAGCTTGTATAGAATTGGAGCAGTTTGTTGTATTAAGTGTATACAGACCCCCTTCAGGATTGTATGACTGTTTTGAAAAGGTAATGGATGAAGTGTTACACAAGATTTGTAACTCGAATAAATCCGTTATCACTTGTGGGGATTTTAATGTCAATTTATTAGAAAACTCAGGTTATTGTAGTAAAATAATAAGTCTGTTTCAGTCCTACAATCTTGTAAACCTATTTTTGGAGCCCACAAGAATAACCCCTACTAGTGCCACATGTTTAGATAATATTTATACTAATGTTATGCCAGTCCACAAAGAAATTATAAATTTACTAGATTCTGATCATTGCGGGCAGAGGATTACTATACCAAACCAAAATAACAAAGTGGCTAAAAAGGATATCACTGTTAACCCCAAAACTGCAAGTCGTTTGGCAGCATTTAAAGTTAAACTCATTAATAAATTACCAATTTTATCAATTCATGCCGATCAAAATCATCTATACAATGATTTTTTTAATATGTACTGTAAACAATTTAATTCTACCTTTATTCCCAAGACTATCTCGGTTAATGGTAATGCATCATTCAGTGATTGGGCTACCATTGGTATTCATAAAAGTAGGAAACGGCTTTATGAGTTGTACAATGAAAGGACTTTTGTTAACACTGCTGAATTTAATTTATATGTTAGAAATTATTCAAAATTATTTAAAAAAGTTTGTTATTTGGCCAAGTCGCGTTATTTGAGTTCGAAGATTAAAAATAGTAGTAACGTTATTAAAACGACTTGGAATATTATTAATAGTGAAACGGGAAGATCTGGTAACCGAAATATTGACTACAGCCTGTCCATTAATGACAACATCATAAAATCTGATTCACAAGTCGCAGTGGCTTTTGAAAATTTCTTTTCAGATATTCCCATTTCAACTACTAAATCCCTAAACTCATCACCTTCTGTTGCTGAGTCTTTGCTAAAAGAAAATGTTAATGTTTGCGATTCGGAATTTCTTTTTGAACATATTACTTGTAGAGACATAATTAAAACCTTTCACACTTTAAATGTTAAAAAGACTGCAGATCTGTGGGGTCATTCTGTAGAAGTTGCCAAGTCTATAATTGATATTGTCGCACCTAGTTTAGCTATTATCTTTAATAATTGTATCGACTGTGGGGAGTTTCCTGACCTTATGAAAAATAGTAAAATAATACCATTGTTTAAATCAGGTAGTACATCAGACCCTTCAAATTATAGACCTATTTCAGTACTACCTACGTTTAGTAAAATATTTGAGAAATTAATTTTAGAGCAACTGCAAAGATTTTTTAATAAACATAAATTATTACATAGCAAACAGTTCGGTTTTACAAGGGGTCGTTCAACTACTGATGCCGGTGTTGAGCTTTTAGGACATATTTATAATGCATGGGAAGATAAGTGCGATGCCTTGGGAATCTTTTGTGATTTGTCCAAGGCATTTGATTGTGTTCTTCATGATACGCTAATCAGGAAACTCCGCCACTACGGAGTCCGGAACAGCGCTCTGGATCTTTTCACTTCATACTTGAGTAATAGGATTCAGAGCGTTGACGTTAATGGAAAAAGATCTCCCGGATCTATAGTAATGATGGGCGTCCCGCAGGGCTCGATTCTTGGTCCTTTCTTGTTTCTTATTTACATTAATGACTTGCCTTACCTCATAAAGGATAACCATGATATAGTGTTGTTCGCGGATGATACTTCACTTTTGTTTAAACTCAAACGTCAGCAGCTGGTTACTGACGATGTAAATAGCGCGATCTCAAAAGTAGTTCACTGGTTCAATGTTAATAATTTACTACTTAATGCAAAAAAAAACCAAATGTATTAAGTTTACCCTACCTCACGTTAGGCAGGTGAAAACTGATGTGTTGGTAAAGGGCGAAGAATTGAATCCTGAAAATAGCACAGTATTCTTAGGCTTAACTTTGGATGCTAAGCTTCAGTGGGGCCCACATATAGATAAATTGTCGAAAAAACTAAGCTCCGTAAATTCGTAATTTAACTGACATAGAGACAGCCCGTTTAGTATATTTTAGCTATTTTCATAGTGTAATGTCGTACGGTATTCTGTTGTGGGGAAATGCCGCCGACATCCAGACTATCTTTGTTTTGCAGAAAAGAGCTGTTCGATCGATTTATAAATTAAGCCCGAGACACTCTCTCAGAGAGAAATTTAAGGAGATTAATGTAATGATAGTGCCTTCTCAGTATATTTATGAAAATCTTTTATATGCCCATAAAAATATAAAATTGTTTAAAAAATACAGTGATATCCATAACATAAATACTAGAAACAAACACAAATTTGTAGTACCTGCAACAAGGCTCAAGAAAATAGGTGGCTCGTTTAGATGTCAATGTGTACATTTTTATAATAAGCTTCCAAGCCACGTACAAGATCTAAGTGTTAGTAAATTTAAAGCATTCATTAAACGTAAGTTGTGCCAGAAAGCGTTTTATACAATAAAAGATTACGTTGAGGAAAAACAGGCTTGGGATTGAGCTGCTCCAATTAATTTTTTTTTTTTTTATATATTTTTCAACGTGAATTTTGTTTTTTTTTTTTATTTTTTGTTTTCTTGCAATGACAAGAATATTTACTTTTTAAAGTATTATATTTTTTTTTTTTTAGTTTTTTTTTAATTGTTGTGAATGTGAAGACAATGTGGATTCAACTTTTGTTTGTTTTTAATTTTAATTTATCCAAATTAGTTTTAATCATGGTCTGGCAGTTTGAGTAGTTTATGCGGCCTACCCGAATGTCCTTTCTTTGGTATTGTTCGTCGAATCGTTGAGCTCCTTAATTTCTGAGTTGAGCTGCACGGTTATTGACAAATGCGTGCACTGACTGGACAGGTCCACTCAATCTGGCTGGTTCTTTCCTCAAAAGACCATTTCAGACTTCAGTCTACATGGTCTTCACATGATCTAACAAAGATTTTGTCTGGACCTTAAAAGAGACTGTGACCTCTGAGTTTGTTTCGGCCTTTCTTCTCAGAGTAGTCAGATAGGAAACGCCGACTTCATCTAGTTTTAAAAAATATGATCGACATGTAAAAGTGTTTGTACAAACCTACTTACAGAAATAAAATCATTTATCATTTATCATTTATCATTTATCATACCACCTGTAAGGGCACGTTCACACAGAGCATAGAGGTGATGTTCACACCACATATTAAGCACCGTTTTAACGACCTGTGGTTTTAACGGATCCGTTGCTACCGTCGGTAATGTTTACACCACATTTAGTCAGTGTAATCACAAACTTTAAAAAAACTAATGATTATTTTAATACTGTTGTGTGTGTGAACTTGTTCCTACAACTATCTACGCCATTGCCGAATAAAAACGAATACGATAGTGCGGACCTAGAAAAGGGATTGCTGTATATTTTGTCGGATCGGTATTTCCAGTGGATCTGAAATAATGTTATGTGTGTGAACTATCTATATACGTTAGCGTCTAATAAAAACGTATACAGTAACGCGGACCTGTAACGGAACGGAACTCTGTGTGAACGAGCATTAGGCCCGCTTTCAAAGTACTCGTGCTTTGAATGCCGTTTAATAGTTAACTTCTTGGTATCTTCGTTCCATCGAAGACCTCCTCCATCACTTTCCATCAGGTGAAATCGAGGTACCTTATTACTACTAACAAAAGCCTGCAATTTTCCACTGGAGGGCAAAGGCATTTCTTCTCTCTTTCTATTTCTCTGTATTTAAAGCTATAGGGAGAAAATGTTTTTGGGATATTAAAGTTTTCGAAATTCATACCCAATAACTTCACTAACGATATTTCAGCCTAACTGCTATACAATGTTTGCTTTGTTTTTAACAGAGGAAAGAGCTCTAGGAAGCAGTATTATGGTGGATTTTAATTCACGGGCTGTCGGAAGCAATCCAGCCGTAACGGATGTACCCAGCAATGAATCTGCTTCTTGTAAATGCTGCTGCGAGTCTGACGACTCAAGTGCGTGCAGCCCACCTTGCCAAGTCGTTTCGTGCGGTAAGATAAGCCTGCTAACATAATAAATGTATTGGATATGGGTAATCAATCATGCCTCAACTGTTGAACAAATTTGTATCTAACCTGGCACACTGGTTTCCTTGAGTTCATTTCAGACTTCCATGCTGGTGAAGCCGCTGGCAGAAGCTAGCCATTCATAACATAAAGATAACATGTTGCCTTTGTTCCCTGAAGGATGTGGCAGAGATATGCCGATGGTAAACCCACATTTCACCAGCTATACTTGTGTTTCATTAATAGCCATGAATCGGGCAAAAATTCAACACCGAGCTAAGAATTTTCAGACGAAGAAAAAACCCAAAGACTTTTTGCCCCTAATCAAATCCAGGACATCAGTAGCTGCGCCTTAGCATAGTAACCTTTATAATCACACAAAGGTTTTTTTTATTATAATTTCTCTTTACATCTGTTAAAGAGACCCTTTTTAACGTCAAAGCTAGGAGTCATTAGCATATTCGTTATAAAAACTTAGGCTGCGACTACATTGGTAAGGCGAAAGTGATTTAACGAAATAACTTTGATTTGTTGATATATTATATTAACAAGAACGCTAACTATGCTCCCTCAAAATCAGATCCTAAATTTGGGCCAAAAATCTGATATTATCGTGGCAGCGATAAGCAGGTTCTGTAGGTCTGCGTACAAGAACTTGGAGTACCAAATCATCTCATAGGCCTGCTTCGCAGCCTGTATGGTTCAAGCCAGGTCGTAAGAGTCGATAAAACAACCGCAAAACCCTTTAAATTATACCAAGGAGTGCGCCATGGATGCATTTTATCGCCCAATCTATTCAATGCCTAGAGAGAGCACATTTGAGACGTACCTGCGAGAATTTGAAGGGAGGCATCACAGTTGGCGGTGAAAAAAACACCAACCTGCGCTAAGCCGATGACACTATTCTTCTTGCAGCGAATAAGTCGGAAATGGCTGCATTGCTGGACCAAGTGGAGTGGATTAGCGAGGAGATGCGACTTTCCGTAAAAAGGTCCAAAACCAAGGTCATGGTAGTAAATAGATCTGGAAAGTTGGAGCTCAAAAGCGCGTTGGGTCTGAAACAGTTGACAATTTTACCTACCTGGGTTTTAGAATTAGTAACGATGGTTCATGCGAGAAGAAAGTACGCAGGCGAATTGGCATGGCTAAACGTGCCATTTCTCAGCTTGGCAAAATCTGGAGAGGTCGCAACATTTCCGTAAAAACCAAAACCAAACTGGTACGGACATTAATCTTTTAGATCTTTTCGTATGGCGCTGAGACTTGGACACTGAAAGCTGCAGATCGCAAACGCATCGACGTCCTTGAGATGTGGTGGTGGAGAAAGATGCTCCGTATCCCCTGGACAGCATTTCGGACTAGCGTTTCCAAATTGAGAGAACTCAAAATCTCCTCGCGGCAGTCATCCGAGTGTCTGCGCAGAGTTTTAGAATACTTCGGCAACATTGCAAGGAAAGACGGTGGCGACCTCGAGAGACTCATCATGACCGGCAAAGCAGATGGGAAAAGGCCTCGTGGACGCAGATCAATACGTTGGTCTGACCAGATTCGCACCGATCTTGACTCTACATTTTAAGACGCCCTCCACACCGCGCCAGAAGCAGAAACAGATCGAGAAAGATGATTCGAGAGAAGATGATGCAGATGCGAGGTCACGATCCTCAATACTGTGGAATACGACACAAAGAGGAGGTCTGCGTATCTTTCCGCAGTTTTCGTACAATGTGTCCGCAGCTTTACTAAAGTATGATATGATAACATAATGTCACTGTTCTACTTTTGTGTTTTAGTAAGGGCCAAATTATATGCACATAAAATATTACTGTTCTATAAAAAAGGTCAAAACACGGACAGGGTTCATCTGCCCTGCATTTCAGGCATAAAACGGACGCGGCGTGACCTCAACAGACATTTGATTGATTTAAGTGACACATTTTGCTATAGCACAAAACAACATGAGTTTTGTTGCGTGACAAATCGTCATATTTTGACATTGTTTAGTGACACTCACATTTCACATGAATTAGTAGATTTTACTTCGTTAGTAAATTTATGTCCACATGGGACAACTTTTCTTTTTCTTCCTGTTCTTGTCCCATGTTACATACTCGTAATTGATCGGTGTAACACGGTTTTCTTCTCCCCTTTTTCATTTTGAACCATCACGCTATCATTTACTCTCTTGTCTTTCATAACTCTCTTTGAAATCACTAATGCTAATTTAATCAAAGAGCTGGTAAAAAATATTTTCGCCAAAATCAAGATTTGGGAAAATCCTAATTTCTCTCTAAATATTATTCTTTGTGGAATAATTTCACGTTAGATTCATATTTACATAACTTTTTCGTCTGCCTTAATTACTTTAACAGCGTTTCGTCTTCGTAAAGATTTTCCAGGAATCCTTTTAACGTTCCCATCTGGTTTATGAGGTTGTTCAACAAATATTGTAATTAAGGTTTATTGATTTTGGTTGATATGGATACTGAAGTAATTTGATTTTTGATATCATACCTTGCATGTTTACTTTTTCAAGGAGCCATTTAAAAAAAAATCGTCTATGTTGTTAAAATCTAATTAGCGGATTCCAAATGAATATTATTTGAATTAAACATCTGCTAATTAGTCGCATATCATCGCCGATTTTTTTTATAAATAAGGGCCATTATATTTATACGTTTACTATTGTCAAAGTTTACCGCAGATTGAATTCGAAACAACTGTCAAACGAGAAATAAAAAAGTGAAAGTTATACTGCTTTAATATCTGTTTACAAATAAATATAACAAAGCCTGGTAGCCCATTTTATCCAGTGCTATAGCAAAAATAAAACTTTTCATTAATTAACAGCAAAGTGAAACAGATTAACAGCAACGAGTAACTATTTTTATTGGTTTCAAACATTTAAAAAGGAATTTTTGACATGTTTCTTTCAAAACAGGCACAGATCCGAACATTGCCGCCTTCAATTATACCAGATCTACTTCAGCAAGGGGGCTGGATTCCTATTATGAAACAGGTATATAATAAAATTATCTAACTACTTGAGTAATTTAATCTACAAATTTGAAATAATTTGAATTTAAGCACAGGACTATAAAACATTATTCTCTTTTTTGCATTCCAATTTATTTAGAGTAAACGCAATACGTATTGGACCATGGGTTCGAACCCAGACGGGCATTACATTGTTGAAATTATATCACCACTACTGCTCTTATATTGGTGAAGGAAAACATCGTGAGGAAACCGTAATAATATCCTAAAACAAAAAATACAAAGACTTGGTGACATTTCCAACCCGTACTGGGCCTGCGCTATAGACTAGCCCTTCCCTGTACTGCCTCTTACAAAGAGGAGACCTGTTTCCAAACAGAGAGAATTTTATAAGCTGATCATTTTTATGCAACATGGCTTCATTTTCCAAACTTCTCTCTTCTCTAGCACAATATTAATGTGATTTATATTTACAGAATTATTACTGAGCAATCTGATCAAGAAGGCGTTAATGGGTACTTACATCGGGCCCCAAGATGCACAAATCTTAGAAAAATCGAATGGTGGGAGCCTGAGTAAGTAAATATGACTGAGTGAATTTACTGACAGAGTCAGATGTTCCCTTTGGGGGCACACAGACGTGATGTTATGTATTCGGATGTTCGTTGGGGCCGAAGTAGTGTAGAAGTGGCTTGTGTTTGTTGGCGCGTATCGAAAGACGCAGCGTTGGAAATAAGGTGGACTGCATTGTGAACATCTGCCGAGGCGTTGCCATGTTTTTTGTTTATTTATTTATTTATACTTTATTATATTTTTATGTTTTAACCCCCGATAGAAAAAGAGGGGTGTTATAAGTTTGACGTGTGTACCTGTGTGTTCTTTTATCTGTCTGTGGCATCATGGCTAACGAATGAACCGATTTTGATATCGTTTTTTTAAGGTTCCGTACCAAAAGCGTACAAACGGGACCTTTTTACGAAGACTCCACTGTCCGTCTGTCTGTCTATCAGCAGGCTGTATCTCATGAACCGTGATAGCTAGACAGTTTAAATTTTCACAGATGATGTATTTCTGTTGCCGCTATAACAACAAATACTAAAAACAGAATAGAATAAATTGAGAGTGTTCTTAGCTATTTTTGATGAAAATCGGTTCAGCCGTTCAAAAGTTATGAGCGTTTTATTGTTTGCATCGGGTTTTTTTGTCATAATGACGTCTTCAATAAATTATTTATTGAAGCATGTCTACTCCTAGATAAATTATGTAGCAAGAAATAAAAATGTATAGAGGGCTTTTTAAATTTTAGTGCTCGTCCACACAGGTATCCGTTTTACAGGTCCACTTTATCGTACACGTTTTTATTCGGCGCTGACGTTTATAGCTGTATGAGCGACTTCAGACACATTACAGTATTCCAGATCCAGTAAAAATACCGATCCGACAAAATAAACCAGATGCTGGACCACTTCAACGTATCAAAGGCCTTTTCGATGTCGACAAAAGTAAGATACATTTCCCTTTGCCATTCTACTGCCTGCTCGAGAATGATACGAAGAGTGTTGATCTGGTCCGTGCATGAGCGGCTCGAACGGAACCCCGCCTGCTCCACGCGCAGGAGAGGTTAAACGGCCTTCGAAAGCCTACCTAAGCCGGCTTGTAACATTACCACAGTTATCAGGTCGAGTCCAGGTGCTTTTTTTATTTTTTTATTGATGATAGGCTTGCGTTTGACCACTATCTCACCTGATGGTAAGCGATGATGTGGTCGACAATGAAGCACGCTTGCCTAGAAGAAACCTATTCACTCTTGACTTGAAGACTCCCAGGTTGTAGCTATCAGGAGCTGCCTTCAAAGAGAGGATCGCTTCAATCACTTCAGAGGCTGACAGTGGTTCCGTGTCGATGTCGAGAGGTCGAGGTGGTGTAGAACCTACATGCAGCGCGTCAGGCGTCAGAGATGCTGACAATCGGAAGACCTTCTCAAAGTGCTGGCGCCAGCACTGCAGCCGATCTTCCGACGTCACAATAAGCTGCCCCTCTTTGGATTTAAGCGGCTTATTCTTCTTGAGCCTTCTGTTTCCTGCCAAGAACCAGAAGAACCTTCGTGGCTTTATACAGCTCTTTCAAGTGTTCGCAGCGTTTTGAGCACAATCAGCAATATCATCAGCCCACTGCCTTCTGTCTGCACGCGTACTGCGATAAATCGTTTTGTGCTTCTGGTGGTATTGAACATTGAAGACGGTTCGTTCGGCATAATCACGCGCCTCAAACAGATTGAGGTGTTTCTTTCTTCAATCCTCAATGAGGCTCAATGTGTGAAGTAAAATCCAGTCTTCCACGCATGTGTTGATTTATGCCTAAGGACCAAGGAGCTGGTCTTTGTATAGGCCTTTCTAATGCGACAGTCCTCGTCCACTGAGTCCACAGCATCCTCCAGTCCAGAGAACCGATTGCGTAGCTCAAGCCGAAACATCTTACGGGTGGGTGTCCAAGTTAAAAAGTTTGCTCACATCGTACTTTCGCCCCACTTTGCCGGGTTCTCCAGCTGCACGTGTTACCGCTACCTTGAGCCAAACTTCAGCAACTACCAAGTGATGGTCACTATCTATATCGGCGCCCCTACGGTTGCGGACATCAAGCAATGTAAAACGCCATTTGGAGCTAATGGCAATATGGTCGATCTGGTTCTTGGTGACTCCGTCGGGTGAGTTCCAGGTGTATTTCTGGTGGTCACCATGAACAAACAATGTTCCTCCGATGGTCAGGTCGTGGTTCTGACAAAACTCGATAAATCGATCCGGATTGTCATTGCATGCTCCAAGACCGTGGGTACCCATATGTCGTCCCTGACCATGACGATGACGTTGTTTTGCTTCTTTATGCTTCTAAGAGTGGCGTTGAGGGCGTTGTAGAAGTCGTCTTTGGTATCCTCAGGTGATGCATTGGTTGGTATCCTCAGGTGATGCATTGGTTGGCACTGTACAATGGAGATCCGGACGTTCTCACCTCACCAAATCCGTTTCTTCTCACCTCGCTTAAACCCAGAATCTGCAGCTTGTAGCTGAGCATTTCTACTTCTGCCTGGGCCAGTCGACTGTCATCACTCATCGTTCGTATATTCCAAAATGCAATTCGTGTCCGTAATGTCAAGCCAAAAGTCGTCGATAAAAAATCGGTCCGGTTTCTTATTATTGCTTCAGTTTCAGGAATCTATGGTTGGAATCTATGGTTGGTAGCAAGCGAGTGATTAGCCCACTGTGCCTTAATCCGATAGCGGGGATGCACTTTTGAGCCTTCGGATACGCTCGGTTTAGTTTCGGGTATCCTCCCTAGTGAGGATAATCTTTTTTAAGGCGCAAAATATTTGCCCTTCACCCTGCATCCGTTAGCTCAGCTGCAACATTTTATACGGTACTCAGCCACAAGTACAGCAGAAGCTATTTCTGGCACTTTTTAGATAATGCTGTTCTCACCAACAGCGATTCCTACCAAGCCATACCCTAGCTTCTCCCCCCACGGAAAAGGACAAAGAATATTTTTTTATCCCTAAAATATCTCCTCGAGATAATATCCGAAATTCAGAAAATAGTAATAAATAAATGCACTTCAGCGTGTGTCGTGTGACTCTTATAGCGTCGTTATAAAGTACAAGATGAAATGATAGTTTATATTTTAGAAAGCGGACATAACATGAGCTATGCGAGTACCAGCACTAATACCAACTTCAGCCTGAAAACCACAGCAATAGGACCAACTCCGTCAGATATGAGCAAAATAATTGGCATGAACAGGACTGATGTTGAGATACAGTACATGGAACAACAACTAGACAAACCAGGTCAGTATTTCTTCTCCATTTTCCTCTCCCACTGCTGAGACACAGGCATCTTCTCTATGAGAGAGGTAATGGGCCTTAATCCACCACGCAGGCCCAGCGCGGTTTGGTGGATGTGTCTTCCAATTTTTGGTTCTAGGACATGCCGGTTTCCTCACGATGTTTTCCTTTAACGTTTTAAGAATAGTGATAGTGATGAAATAATTTACACTAAGTAAAGCGCCTGCCTGGATTCGATCTCACGACGACATGTAAGTCGGGGCCGTTATCATTGAGCCACCACTGCTCTCAGTGATACTTGTTTTAAACCAGTTCTTGCTTTGGTTATTATCATTTCAGGTGAATGTCTGCTAGACATAGACCTCCCACAATAGCTGCCTTATCAATCGGTCCTGGGTTTTGCCGATAGCCAACGGATTCTCGCGGTTCTTACCAGATCATCAGATCATATTGTGGGAGGCCTTGCTTGCCTTACATTTTCAAATAATTAATTTTTGTAGCGTTGAGGATTTCCTCCTGAAAATTATTTATTTCTTCCAGTAGCTTTGCTGTGTCAAACTTATCAGGCACAATGGGAGTAGTTCGTACTTAAAAAAAAATATAATCTTGACAATCTAAGAAGTCCGATGATGCATCTCATTTTACATGCAGCGATAACTTTGAAGAACGTGTACGAAAAAATTCTTAGTCCTAATTAATTATTATTGAACCCTTACACTACAACAACGAGTATCATTCGTAAGCATCAAGTTTAACTTATATAGCGTATTTTTATAAATTTCAAATCCGACTTCATAGATTGTCACGACTTTAGGGCTGGTAAACTATCCGACTGCCCGTCAAATAGAAGAGGTAGGAGTCCTAGCAGAGGGAACGTTATAAACGGATTATACCGTGCTTATGCTAAATTAAAGCAGTTTATCAATTAGGGATTTCTGATAAACACAGTCAAGATACATGCCATTTACTCTTAACCCATATTTGAACGCTTCTTTCTTTGAAATTCAAATCCTTATTTCTTTCCTTTGTATGTTTCTTCAAAACGACATTATGCATTCTCGCAAGCATTAAGTAACATCAGTTATAAATAACTCTTCCTTTACGAACGTCCATAAAAGTTAAATGTACACATCGTGTTATTCCGTGGTTAACCCTCTGCACGCTATGTCATGTGACATGTCATAAATATGTGTATTTCTGTAATCCATTTTGTTTGTCATT
The DNA here is from genome assembly GCA_947562075.1 of Orthosia gracilis. Lineage (NCBI taxonomy): Eukaryota > Metazoa > Arthropoda > Insecta > Lepidoptera > Noctuidae > Orthosia > Orthosia gracilis. The sequence goes on from OX387270.1 coordinate 43,689,576, forward strand.
TAAGTGTGTCAAGGGGTAAGGGAGTACAGATTTGTAAGGACGTAGGCGTAGGGTTGAGTATAGGGGTAAAGGAGATTTTCCAGAAATGTAAGGAGCCTGGGCCAGCACTATGTATAAGTAAAAATCGCTATATAATATAGTAACGGTTTTTTATTGTTAATTTTCTTTAATTTCAATTTAAACTCAAATTAACTTTGTCAAGTAGAGCAACACAACATACAAATAAACATGGTGGATCAGATCAGCAGTATGCGAAAAATGACATTTTGACAATGACATTTGATTGACGTGTATCATAATATCTGCGTTTAAAAAAAAACTACGTATTCAATTGCAACAGAAAAGCAATCAATCAATGCCCGTAATAGTAAACTGGATTGAAAAACTAAAACAATCACAAAAAACGCCGAAACATATCCAATTCAAAGTCAAAGCAAAGAAAGACTCAAAGACGTCATTTTTAAACTGTCAAGTCGTCAAACGTCATGTCAAACACAACTGTCATGGCTGTCCTAAAAATGGGGTTATTTTATTATAAAACATTTCAAATATACATTTTGTACGCCTGTACCCTTCTTCAAATTAATTTATAATTATTTTTTTTGGCTTTCCCCAATTTTCTCATATTTATCTATGTAGTTGTACAATGTAAAATAATAATAATATTATTATTTTTTCCAAAAATTTGATACTACTGTACAATAGCAATGTGGCAGCAATTTCAATTTGGGCAAAGAGATTAGTGTCTATAGCCGAACTAGGTATAGGCTGTATTTCGGCTATCAGCACCATTCCCGTCAAATTTTTACATTACAAGAATAAGTACCAAGCAATGGTAACATAATACAATTAAGTGAATACTACAGAAAAATTATTGTTAAGTAACACACACACACACCGTGCCACATTGGATAGGTAATTTATCAGTAAATAATTTCAATTTATTATTAAATGGCTTTAGTGTGTGGGTGGGGTATGTATACGTATATAAAAATGTAGGTGCGAGCAGGTGTGAGTGTGAGTATACGTGAGTGTTTGTGTGAGTATATGAGCAATAGTGGTGGCCCAAAATTAAACATCTAAGTATGAGATCAATCACGGAGGCGATCGGCGGTGGCGACCTCTCAAGTCCGGCCTTGGTACAGGCCATGGTACGGAGCGAGAGGGCATGGGAAGCTGTCTCTCAGTAATGTTCGCAAAGGAGGAGGCAGAACGCGTGAAGGAGACGCAAAGGAAACGCCCCGGGCGTCGGGAGTCGCAAGCCGATTCTCGGCCACCGTAGGCGCGTGCTTGGGGACGGCAAGTAATGGGTAGCTCGCCGACCGATAAGGACCAAGCCCGAGTCTACGGCGTGTAGTGTTCCACGCGCGACTCAGATATTTCAACAAAATTGACGGGGCCCGATGCCTGTCCAGGTCGCGGATAAATTTGAAAAAGAGTTACCGCAGCCCTGGCACAAACAATTGAAGAAACACGGGTGGGTTTTAGTCAGTAAAAGTCTGACACGCACTCCCACTTCACACAGAGCGGGAGAAGTCATTGGATGACATCCCACCAAAAAAAAAGTATGGGATCAAGCAGAGAGTTAGGCACGATGCGACAATGTCTATTCAAATAAATAGTCCTACCTATAAAAGTCGCTAGTCACATTCGTGCCTAGGATCCTTTATTTACATTTAGTAAACCAAACTATGTTTAGAATTTTAAAGAACTAAAATACATGTGGTCAAAATTAATCCCATTAATATACTAAGATTCCGACCCCATCATGTCAGAATTAAAGTAACTTGAGTGTCTATACGTTTTATGACACCATTCCATTCTTCAGAAAACTCATCATTTCATTATGAAATACACTTGAGCGACCGCGCCGTGTCTTTGAGTAAATGATTTTGTTTGGATCCTTCTAAATCTAGAACCAAATAAAGCGATTGATCACTAGCAATATACCGACTAACGTAATTATTTCTTGTGGAACTCGTAATTCTTACTTACAAAAACTTTTTTTTGTATACCCAGAATGATATATTTATTTTGGCAGTATTCGTGGCCTATTGGCCGTTCAATATATTTATTGAACGGGACGGGATACCTACTCGGTTGATAGATCGGCTCAACTTGATTTATAGTGTTTCTTCACAGGCAGTGACATTCAATCAAGAAAATGGCGACCTTAACCGCCACATTAGATCCTAGTTTAGCGGCACATTAACCTTACAGTAGGTACCTATGATATATAAGCTTTGAACTCTTGATCGGAACGCACAACGCTGCGGTATGCGATGCTGGAAACATAACAGTAATGCCTCTTTATCGGTATTTGGTTCCATCGCAGTATGTCAGCGGTGAAGAGGATTAGGTACCGTACCGCATACCGCAGCGTTATGCGTTTCGATCAAGAGACCAAAGCTACAAAAAAGTGTCATCTCTGTTATTATTTGCTACGTTAAGGTATTTTTTACAGCTCTATGTATCTGACCATTCAGATAGGTAACTGAAAAATATGTTTTACATTTTTATGATTCACCACTGTTCGCAGAAAAAAAACATTGTGAGCCAACCAGCATGTCCTAGAACTTAACTTTCGATCACACATGATATCTAAAGTATATGATATCAAGAATATAAAGCGCTTCTAATGTTTTGTGGTACTGGAACGCGTCTGACTCATGGAACGTTCCAGTACAACACATTCGACGACAGCGCTATAAATCGCAAAAATATAACCCGACCAAGTGAAATTGCTAGTTAGTTTCGTATTAGGCCGCCGTCCCACTGGCGTTTTACGAGCGTTGGCGTTTCTCCAACGTCTGCGCACGTTTACGTCGCGAGTCTCTAGTGGGAAGCGTTACATCCGCTGAACGCAACGTTAACGTCGCGGTTAAGCTACATTTTGAGGCGTACAAGCAAAGACAAAATGAATACCGACGAGGAAACACTATTGTTGGCTTTGCTACTTTGACGAAAATTACGTAAAAGAAAAAGAATATCTTATCGTCAATTTTAGGTAAATCCTTTATGGTCCAATCGATTACAAGAAAGAGAATATTTCGCACTATACTCTAATAATATTAAAAATAAATAATCGGAAATTTATAAATATTTGCGAATGCTAGACTACATTTAACGAACTTTTGGAAGTGATTCAAAATGACATAAAATATTTAGACACTAATCTCAGAGTTTCAGTATCACCAGAAGAGAGGCTTGTTATAACTTTGAGGTATGTATATAAAACGCTTTTGTGTATATTTTTAAATACCTGTTTTATTTATTTAAAGACACTGGCATAAGTTTTCACAATAATCAATGTACGGCGTGATTTTACCTGTTGCCAAAAAACGCTATGTTACCGTCGCGTCGTTTGTTTTGGATTGAATTATCGTTTTGTCGCTACGTATCTTGTAGAAGTTTTTTATTTACAAAATGTATAGCTTCTCGTGACGGGGACTTAACAAACTTATTACTATATTATAGCTCACTCCCTCTCATAGAGACAAGGCCTGTGTCCCAGCAGTGGGAACATTATTCCTGCTGATTATGCTTATGCTTATGTAAAAACTCGTAAAATATTTTAAGTAAGTTATCTAAAGACTTCTTTTCTGTTTATTATCGGAAGCTTTGATATATTTCCTTTTCATATAGTGATATTTACAAAACGGTTGTTTTGTGATAAACTTTTAGTTTTCAAGAAAAGTTTACTTTATTTTCGTTTTAAAACCCTCTTGCTTTCTTGGTTCCAGGAGCTGGTCCTGACTACGCTATATGCATGCTTACCAATGAGTCCCCAACACAAACTGAAGGATTTGAGGGTGAGTAATCGTACCTTTATTATAAAATAAATTTCAATTTCTTTTTTTACACAGACTTTAAAACAAAAACAGTAAGAAAGAAGTAGAGAAAGAAATGTGTATATTATCATATCCTACTCCTACTAATATAATAAATGCGAAAGTTGGATGGATGGATGAATAGAGATGGATAGAATTAATATTGGTTTCGGGATATTTACCATGTAATTTTTTGGTTGAGAGCTCGATATTTCGGCACCGTTACAAGCGCCATGATCACGAGAACTAAAGTCTTTGCGGGTGGATGTTGTTTACGAGCTGACATATCTGTCTACCCTCTTTCTCACTCGTTTTTCGCGCACGACGCCACTACTACCAGAACTCGTATCACTAGTTATTCTAAATGATTGTGACCATGTCAGCTTAAAAATTTATAATAGAGATGGATGTTTGTTACTCAATACTCAACTCAAACAGATCAGAATGAAATTTAGCACATAAATAGATTATAGTCTGATATAGTATATAGACTTCTTTCTATTGCGGTATTAATGTTCTCTCTGGATAATAAAACACTTCACGCGGGCAAAACTGCGGGTAGAAGCCAGTAATATTATAAAAAAGCTTTTGCCAGCGGCAACGTCCGCGTCAAAGACGTATTTTTTTTTCAACACAACTTTGCTGGGATAGAAAGTAGTCTGTTTTACTCCTTATAACATCCACTATCTGCCAGTTAACATAAAATGAGTCCCGTCATAATCGGTCCAGCCTTTTCGGAGATTACACAGCACAAACGGACTGACAAGAGTTTTAAAAATGCGTATTTGTTATTAGTACCCTATAACTTTCACACACAATCAATACAACTTTGTTATTTTAATATTACAATAGATTCATCAATTTTGTTTATTTGTATAGTTACGAAATTAACTATCCGTTTTTTTTACATTTTACTCTGAAACCGCTAAACCGCAAACTGATAATAATAATTATCATGTACAAATAGCGAGGGCAATTTACTTATTGGACATAAAAAAAATTATCCACAACCCTCTCAATGCAAAAAGTACCCTGTATTGACTTCCAAAAGGCTTCTTGAATCCATTTCAGCAAAAATCACAAATATTCATCAGAAATCCCTATGAATACGCGCACGATTCCATCACGCCACACATTTACCGCCTTTGCATTTTACGAGATGTTCGGTGATTTTCTCGCGTTTATTGCCAAAGCCCTTTACAATTGGGTTAAATGATATGGAAAAATGCCGCTTGTATGGGAAATAACACGCTTATGTGACGCTTCTTTTTTTCATTGCTATGTCGCGAAAATTGACGATGTTTCATAGATGTATAAGAGGTTTTTAGAGGGGGTATTTTGTTTTATTCCAACTGTGTACTGAGACAAAGGTCGCATGGGTTGCCAACCTTTGCATCGTTGGCTACCAAGAGATGCGTCTGGCAGCTATTAAAGGGTTGTGCATATTTCGAACAGTTTTGTAATATTTTAGGAATAGAATAATTTTGTTTAGGCCGTCAGATTGACTATAGCCTTAAAAGCTATGAGTTTGAATTTAACTTGCTTGCCGAGTTTCTGTGTGGTTTCAATAAATAAATAAATATAAGTAGCTTTATCCATTCCATACATATATATTTCTTAATTTTTAAAATAAAGTTATTACTTGTTGAGTTAATAAAAATTAAAAATAATAATAAAATCAAATTTTATATACCTTGATCAATTAATTGCTTAACACTAAACCAAATGTAACATTCAATTATGAAGTGTAACATTAAAATTGTACATTAAAATATGAATCATTAAATTAAATTGATTATTACATTACAATTAATTATTCAATGGTTTAAATAAGGAGGTAATATTGGTTCCTTACAGAGTTGTAGGTAGAAGGAGACCAAGTTTAGTCGCCTTTTGATACTGGGGGGATGTGTAACTTAATTAAAATTACTATACTGTGATTTTTAATTTCATAGACGACACTGACAGCTGCCAACGTGCTGATATTTTTAAATGTTGCAAGCACGGAGCAATAGTGTTGTATGTAATTCATCGAATCAATGTGACAGGACTCCTCAATTAAATTTTACTAATTAGTGTAAATAAATGTTTTATGAATATAAACGTAGTACATTTAAATATAACGGTATTTATACACATAGTACATAAAGTTTTATTGTAATAAATAAGAAATCAACTATAAAATAACTGCGATCGATAGAATGAAGTCTGACAAAAATGAGTAGAAATTAAATAACGGCTGCTATTAAAAAAAATATGCAAGGATAAAGTGACAATCCCCCAAATGTCAGTTTAGTCTACGAAATTAAAAATCAGAGTATTAATCAATATTGTCAAATCGCATACAATATCAGCCGGTCTATTCTGTAAACAACTCACAGTACAACTTAGGTAAAGGGAGCTTGAAGTGAGCTCCCAAGAGTTAATCCCTAGTACAGTAGTCACAGTGGATCTGTGTCTCTGAAGTTGGCTGCAAGGCCCTGCACAGTTGCTAATTTTGTGTCAATGTTGAAGTAGAAGATAGCATTGTATAACCGCCATTTTCACTCGCTTACGTTGGTCGCATCGTCCTATCCCGCTTACTCTGTGCAGTGTGTTTATGCCGAGTTTTTTAACGTACTCACTCACTCGTGATATCATAAACGATCTCTTTGTCAAAAAAAGAGGTTTCTCCTTACCGTTCCCAAACAGCGCATAACCAATTTCAATACAAATTGACGTTTACGTTAACGCGATTGAGAGTGAGTAAAAACTCGCACTAAACTCGATGACAAACTGTTTCTTGTAAAATGGTTCGCAGAGCCAACTTCAAAGCCACAAAGATCCGCTGTGACTATATCATCGGTTGGACTGAACACACACAACTCACCTAGTTTAAAAAAAAAGACAACACACACACTTCTGCAATAGAGTAAACTAAGCAACTTACAGAAACCGAATGTTCATCGAGAGACGAGAGTCACCAACTTATTGTCACTATTGCTCAATATTATTATCGCCTCTCGCCCGCACTTGCATTTGGTCTTTATTCTAAGATTTAAAATGCATTTTTTTTCTAACAGCTACCCCGCACAAGAGTGCATCAATGATGACATCATACTGCGGGCTACCCGCGGCTATTCAAGTGCCGGCGATGTCAGCCATGTCTGTCAAGGAAGATGCCTCTAGAAAATGTGGTCAGTATTATAAGGATTTTATAATATTTTATCCTATTTTACAGCATTTTGCCTACGAGTTCGTCGTGTTACGTCGCCTCAGAAAATAAGTTATTACTGCCTCTTTTTGACTACCGTCCCATTGTGTTACAAGAGTGAGGGGAGTTAGAGGGTACCTGTGTTTGCGCACACCCTTGTGCAGAGTAATATCTCCCGCGGGCGATGGCTAACCTCCACTAAGATGCATTGGCATGGCCAAAATTCGGTCAGGAGGACCAGGTACTATACTAATGCATCTCCACATTTCTACATATTATTTCCCGGTTGCAACTACAGTGACTAGCGCCGAGTTCTGGTTCATTTCGAAATTGTTCGATTGAAGTATTTCCGCTCTTCATGTATCATTGACAACACGATTGGCGTATTGTTTGAGCGATCGGCTGCTGCGCTGCGTGTCGCTGGTTCGATTCCCACACGGAACAAATGTTTGTATGGCCTACAGATAGTCGTTCCGGCAGGCTTATAACGTATGAAACAGCAATTAGCAATAATTGCACAGAGATTGTACAATCATCGCGCGATTATCGCTTTACGTCAAAAAATCGGCATGCTTATATTTGCGAAATTATTGCTCTTATATCGCGAATCCGCATTATGTATAAGCGATAGCCACACCATAATAGTTTTTGGAAATCTGCTAACCAAAATGTGAATTTATCGCAAAGTGATCGCGATCATTTCGTATTACGCATGGTTTTTGACAGCAGAGCGAGAGCGATCGGCGAGCAAATGTGGCTGTCAAATTCCGATAACTTTTTCCCTTGTTGCTGGTCGATTGCCAATCGATCGTTAAAGGCTGAGTAGGAACAGAATTTTTGGAGTTTTTGGCGGCATTATTTCGTGTGTTTTTGTGGCTATTTTAATTATCCGCAAATTAATTCCTGGTAATGACAAATTTGTATCGATATGTTTCTCAAATGTCTACGCAACTGAAAAATTGTTTGAATCATTGAAACAGACGCGATCTCGGTAAAGTGGAGGCAAAATTGCCAAAAAGGTTGGATCACTATGTATGCTTACTGCCAAGTACTTACAAACACATTAGAATGTGTCATGTCCACAATAAGTATCTTCTATTATTTATATTCTTATTTTATATGGCATGAACCGATGTCGACTATTCTGCTAATGTTTAGAGTAAATTATAAAACAAGTGTGTTCAACGATCTATTTTACGTTTCATAGCTCAAATACGAGATGATGATTTCCATTTCGTTATGTCCTAATGCGTTATTGATTCAATTTCTTATAACAATCGACTATTCCGAAGAAATTTTAATCGATTTTACACATTTAGCATTTTAGTCATCCAATATTTCAAATAGTTTCAATAAATTTTCAAATTAATTATTATATTATGTTAATAAAATGAAAATATCCAATATTCACTGACATTTTACTGTTACACAAATACTCTACATCCGCAAATATTAATTTAAATCAAACAATAAATTTTATAAATCATTGGATAAGTATAATAGCTTCTGTTAAAAGTGATTGTAAAAAAAAAACACTTAACTTAAAGGCCTCAGTAGCCAGGTCATTAAATTGATCGCGCAATAATTGTACAATTATTGCTGCTTGCTGTTCCTTACGTAACAAGCCCGCGGCGGATCTGGATGTCCGGAGTTTAAATATTTGTAAACGCATCCACGATACAGTAAGATTCCTAGGGTGGGCCAACGACATATTCAATAATAAAATAATTGTCATTTTATATTATTTGTAAAATCATCATCGAATGCGCTAAACAGTTACAGCCATGACATATCGTTAAAATTTATTTTTTCAGTTGCTCCTTACTCCGCCAGCGATATGACCTCCGATATAGAAACTAACACAAACTACCAACAAGGCCCTGGTGAGTGGTTCTCCTACGGTCCACGCACATTTATTCAGTTATGTTTAAGTTCTCAGAAATTGTATAGTGTTAAAAAGACCTATGACACTGTGTCTAACCCACGAACCTAATAACACAGGCTTAAGGGTCGCGATTGCAATCATTCGACCTTTGGAACAGTCTTAAAATAATAATTATTATTTATTTATTTCTCAGACAACAAAAGGGTGTTAGTAAAAATAAGTCTTTTAACCTATGTTAGTACTTATATACTAGGATGTCATTGACAACTATTTAAGGTGCCTTTAAACGGGCTACTTTTTTTGTCAATTTCTTGTTGCAATTGTATAGTGCAACAATTGCTGCAATCTTGCAGTGTAACCCGGCGATTTTGCAAAGATATTTCATAGCAGTCGCTTGTACTCGTATTCAATATCTAACCGGCTAGATTGCAAATTATTTATCCCGCTTTGACTTTTCTGCAATATCGCCGTATATCGTCTTTGCTCTGTTGGTACATTTATTTTATCTCGCTCGCCGGCCTCCGCCTCATCTTATCGCTGCCTGGGGGTTACCATAAGCTCTTAGAGTAAGGTTATTTTGATTTTGCGTAAGGGACAAATTTATATGACTTTAATGACTTGTATACATCTGTCCCTTTTTCCCAGTCGCACCATGATAATTTTGACACGTCATGGTACGGGGGCTGATTCGTGAAGTTGTTTTGTATCCGTTGTTGATTTTATTCTATACAATACATTACAAAAATGAATCGCTTCGCTTATAGTCAGCGAACCGATAGCGTACTATCGGTTCGCTGACTATTTGGCACTGGTTTTATGGCTTGCTAAGCCGCAAAAAGTATAGTTGTTGTGTACTCTACTGTGATTTTTAATTTCGTAGATTAAACTGACTGCTGTCAATGACCTTATTTTTTTTAGATGTTGCGATTGCAGAGCATAGTGTTGTAGGTAAGGCTCAATCATAAGTGATTCATCGAATCGATGTGACATGACTCCTCAATTAAATTTTACTAATTGGCGTAAATAAATGTTTTATGAATATAAACGTAATATATTTAGATATATCAGTATTCATACACATAGTATAATGTTGTTAAATTTGAAATCAACAATAAAATAAATGTGATCGATAAAATTAAGTCTGACATAAATGGATAAAAATTAAACAAGGGCCGCTAGTTTCTTAACAAATTTAATTATTGCCGACAAATAGTTCCATTTTCAATATTCTTCGATTTCGGTAGTCAGGATACGACAATATTTTTATGTAACAATAAAGTGACAACCCCCCAATTGTCAGTTGAACTACGAAACTACGAAATTAAAAATCAGAGTATACTGTATTACATTATAATTATATTATAACTTTATGCATGATTTTTTCGAAGGGTTCTGTCGAGGTGTACTTATTGTTGTTTTTTTTTAATATATTTTATAGGCTCGCGCTTGACCACTATCTCACCTGTTGGTAAGCGATGATGTGGTCGATGGTGAGACACGCTTGCCTAGAAATAACCTATTCACTCTTGACTTAAAGACTCCTAGATTGTACACCCACATTGGCCACGTTTCATATTACTTATAAATTAAAAAGATTGATGTTTGTTTTAAATAGTTACAGAAAATCTGATGCAAACATCCTTGGTACAGACTACACAGAAGTCCTTGGAGGTGAAAATTTTCAGGAACTGTGGGAGTAAGCCAGTGAACTCTAAGGCTGAACTACAAAAAAGTAATCACCATTTTCCATTCTTATTTCTCATTTTATATTATTCTTATTCCTGACTTCGATAATATATATATCGTAACAAAAAAAATATACACAACTCACATCAGATGCTTTTTGCAGTATTATAGATTTGTTGTTCTCGTATTCATTGAAAAAGATATCTAATTTTCGGTGGTGCTGATGACGATCATCATCATAATTTCAGCCGAAATATAGGCCTCCCCCAGGTGTTACCACATTGGCCGATCCCGTGCGTCTCGCATCCAGCGCCTTTCCGCAATCTTAACAAGGTCATCGGTCCACCTAGTGGGAGGCCTTCCAACGTATCACTTTCCGGTTCGCGGTCGCCTTTCCAATGACAATGTAACATTCAATTAAATCATTTACCTATTATGCGTTCTACGAGTACGACCGTTTTGGCTCACAATGAATGCTAGGCGATATTACGGCAGAGCATGACGAAGTTGGAGGCAAGAACTTGACTCCTGCCGGATATAACCTACAATAGCGGTGGGTAAAACAGTAGCAAAGGGAGTGTAGTCTAGTTAGATAGATTAACAAAAACGGCTAAGTGCGAGTCGGACTCGCGCACGAAGGGTTCCGTTCCATTATCGCAAAATACGGCAAAAAAATCACGTTTATTGTATGGGAACCCTACTTAAAAAAATATTTTATTCTGTTTTTAGTTTTTTTTTGTTATAGCGACAACAGAAATACATCACGGTTCATAAGATACAGCCTGGTGACAGACAGACAGACAGACGGACAGTGGAGTATTAGGGTCCCATTTTTACCCTTTGGTTACAGAACCCTAAAAGCAAGATGCGTGTCGGACTTCGCATATTAAGGTTTCGCGCCAAAGAAACAATCTGATTTTGCAATATATTGGTATTATAAAGTAAAGTAAAGTAAAAGTTAAAGTATACGTTTTGATAAACATTGTTATCAAATTTCAAGTTCATAGGTCAATGGGAAGTTAAAAGTTCTTCGGATTAAAATTGTGTGATAGACGACGGACAGACAAACATGTGAGTGATAGCAATAAGGCTCCGATTGGACCCTTCGGTAACCGAACCCTGACAACCGTCCAAGTGCGTGTCGGACTTCGCACGTTTAGGAGTCCGAATGAACTTATCAATATATTGGTTTTTATAAATAAAAATATGTTTTGTAAAACATTATCACCAAATTTCAAGTTCATAGTCAATGGAAAGTTAAAAAAAATTTTGGAACAAAATGTGACAGACGACGGACAGACGTACTGACAGACAGTCAGACGGACGTGTGAGTGACAGCAATAAGGCTCCGTCTGGACCCTTCGGTTACGGAACCCTAAAAAGCAAAATTAAACTTGTGATTTATTATTTTCCAGGTGTCAACAGCCAGTTAATGTCTCTATCACGTCTAATCGGTAAAAAGAGGACGGATTCTAACTTGCAGATTGAAAACAAATGGATTAAAAATGAATACCCTTCAGAAGATACAGGTTTGTATTTTAATTTTACTATTTGTTTCTACTACCAACATCTAACTTTAGTTGTACTTAATCAATATAATTCTGTCAAGCGTATGGGTAGCTGAATCCTTCTGTTTGCTTAGTGCATTTTTGAGAAACATCCTGTTTACTGATTCTGATTGGTATAGCAGTCTTGGGCAGTTCATAAGTTTTTATTTGGAAGTGAACTGTAAATGAGAACCTAATATCATTCGCCGATAATAAAAGTGTCGTATCGACAATCTAATTGATCCATAATATGGTTCCTCATGTGTTGACGTTGACGATTTTTTTTATCTAAGTCGTCATCTTTCTGCCTTTTTCCTATTTATTTGGGGTCAATAGAGCATATTCTCTTCTGTCGAGCTCTATAGCTGTCAACTCAGGAGTTACCCTTCTAATCATCATTCCAGCCACAATGTATCCATTGTTTCATCCTGGCTCAATATTTGGATTGCTCTGAAATTGCTCTTAAAGCAAATGTGGCTTAATTTGTTCGACATGTGACCACTTTTCACTTTTCTTTTTTTTGATCATGGTTTCTTCCACATTTAGTCAAATTATTAAGCTCAGTTCTGCGCATATCAAAATATCACTATATCGTACAAAAATTAAAACTAAGAATACATGCCGAGAAAGTGTTGGATTTATCCAATTTTAGCTCAAAGACAAGAATTTGCTGCGTTGTCTGGATTGGTTAAACAGCAATCGAGAAAATGTGAGCAAATAGCGAATTATTTTCGATTGAAAAGAGAATCATTTGAAAAACTGTGTCGTTTTACTAAACTGAAATACGAAGATAAGAATTAAAATGAGGGACAACATATGTCTCGCTGAAATATAAGCTGTTATTTTGAGGTAAGAAAAAAAATGTTTGCAATTATATTTTTCTCTTCAGGTCCTCATCAAAAGAAGCTTTCAAATTACAATTATAATTCCAAGAAGGGTAAGTTCCGCCTTTGATTTTTATATTATTCAGATATTTAAGGGCGCGTTCCCATCGAGAACTTGTGGCGTCACGTATTGTTCAATTGCGCATATGTGAACGCACTTTATTATAGTATTGCATGCCCTAATATTTAAGTTAAGAACGTATGTTTCTCAAGTGGCGACACTAAATGACGATCCGGGGTGAGACCTATAGCGCCCCTTCTTTTCTACCAACCGTCGCGGGTCACTGACTTAATTACTGTAACAAAACTCTACTAAAAGTGTTTTAATAAGATTGTGGAATAAATGTATAACCTATGTTTTGGACACAGTTGGACTTTCACTAAACTCATTCAACCTCACCTCCAAGAGACGCAAAAAGAGGACCGGTGAATGTCTTCCACCAGTTTCCTAAAAGCTATTAGATAATTTGCCCTGCTTCCAAACTAGTAAATATTTACATTTCTGGCCATCCTAAAAACTAGTAAATATTTAGATTTAATTACAGTATAACTCATTATTTTGAACTACAAAACTACAATAATTATTAAGCTTTCTATGGGACCGCACCTTTATTCTTGTGTTTAAATTTACATATATCATGGTTCGATCGCCAAACCCAACATGCTACGTCCATCTTCAACAACAAATCTTTGTAATAATTGTTAATGACAATGCCACCATTAAGACATACCAGTGCAAGCATCGCCTTAGTAAATGTACCTCCGCAAACTTTGATAACCAAACATTAGGGCAAAAATACATATGCCTGTAACTTGCAGAAAAGTGGACAAGTAGCTTGTATGCCATTATGACATTCACCAATCAGAATTTATTGGTCCTAGGTCCGGTTTACAGGCGTCTGTAGATCCGGCAAAATACCGTTTCGTTGAAAAATACCATAAGGACAATCATAGTACTTTGAATTGCTTCCATAATACATGTCATGTTTTTTTTTCCAGCAGTCGAATCACTTATGCTTGCTGATGAAGAAAATCAAAAAAGAAAATCTTGCACTTTTTCCTTGAAAACTGAATCTCATGTCCACAATCCAGAGCCATCATACGGTAAGTTCTACAGCATTTGTTTTCTTCATCGTTTTTAATGTATATTGGTATCTCCAGCCTGCTACCAGCTTCGATGACTGAAAAATATTTACACCCCCACTTGAATCTCAAAACGGTGAAGGAATACATCGAAGGAAACCGACATGACCTAGACTTAGTACTAAAAAATCGAAGGCATATGACATGTACTGCCCGCGTGGTAGATTACAGCCCACTCCCACTCACAGAGGAGACCTGTGACCCAACAGTGGGAACATATTAGGCTGTTTTGATACCTGAATTGGTTACCAGTTTGGTTTTTAGACAGTGCAATCATTATTTTCTTCCACTCATCCCATTTTTTTTTTAAATTCGTGGTGAGACTTGTCATGACGAGACGATTAAAAATATCAAATAAATAGCTTTATTTTACTTAATATTATATCTTTTTTAGAACGCCCAACATTAGTTATGTCAAAAGAGAAACTTGTGGATGTATTACCGATGTTAAAATCAAAAAACATTTTTAATAAAAAATCAGAGACAGAAATCGCTTTAAATCCAATAATGGTGGACAAAATCACATCAGGTATGTTTTAACCTAAAGGAAAGTAGTATTAATTAAAATTAACTAAAAATCAAAGAGGATTTTCCAATTTTAGATAACTATGTTACCAAAGACGTCAAAGAATCTATGCTTCAAGCTTCCCCAGAGAGTTGCGATACAGGTACATTGATGCCTTACAATAAATTTGTTTCGTCTTCGGTACAAAAAATCACTCTAGTTAATTTCTCCTCTAGAACCTCCAGGTCGATTCAGCAAGGGGTCCAAATTGAGTATCATTGTAAAGTTGGACAATCATGTTAAAAGTAAATGTGTGATCTCGATCAACTTTACAAAATCGAAGAATAGGTAGGCGGTTATTCTCAATATTTTCATTTTAAAGTTTGAATTTATATGATTTGTAACATTATTATGAGCAAATATTTTTTATGCGATCAATTAACGTTAAATCATTTGTCCCGGTGTTCGAATGAGCTGTAATTAAGCATACCAGTTTGTTTCTTGTGACAATACATTCTTAATAAAAGCTTGTCTTTAAATTTTTTTTTTAATCTATAGTTTTGATTACGGATTTCGTGAATATTTGTGTTAATAAAATCCTATTATTATGTAAATTGATTGCCCTAAAACTGTTTGCATCTAATAATGTTACACCACGTATCCTTGGTCACCGTCTATGTGCTTGTTTAGGAACGGAGTCTCTACCACCGACATACTCTAGGAAGTCTGCGTGTGTGTTGACGACTCAGTGTGTCCTAACCCCGCCCCCGCCGTGCTTTGGTGGGCAATTGTTTGAGCCGAAAAGTCGTGGTAAGATTGGGCAATACTTTACTAAATTATTTAACAAACACGCCATAGATTTTATTATAGGCTCACCGCCAACGAGTAACAACACAATACAACAACAAGTATTAGAGAAATACTTTGTCAAAATCAAAGTCAAAAATATTTATTTCAAATAGCTTGCAAAAAACAAATCGTATAAGCACAGATAATATGGTTTAGTAAGACATAAATCAAAAGTATTTTATCTAAATTCGCTGAGAATTATCACTTTAATTTTTATAAATCTGTAATTTTGTGATGTTCAAGTAAACTTTAGTCACAAGAAAATAATCACTAGGTATTAAAGTAATACTAAAACCAATTTTGTTGCTATTAAGAAAAAAGTTCGCGGGTGTAATCGCCCTTATGTTTGCAGATTGTGTGTTTGTGTACGGAGAACCTCGGTGTGTGGTCCATACAAGCTGTGCCGACGCTGGCATCCAGCATGATCCTCCAGCCGATAAAGGTATAGTTACCAACTCTTGACTTTGTTATATTTCGAGACAATGTGATATTGTTGGGCGATACGAGTATGTACTGTAGTTCCGCTTCGGGTGTTTTTATTATAACAATAGTAACAAAATAAGTTTTATTGGTTATTGTTGATTTTGATTTTATCACGTTTTCCGTCTGGTACGTCGTAGCAACACCATGCCGACATAGAAATGACACCATCATGTCCGCATCGACGTAGGAACAATAACGATACGTCCGCTACGCCATAGCAATGTCCCCATAACTTCCGCTACGCCGTAGCAGTGACACCATCACGTCCGCTACGCCGTAGCAATGTCACTATCACGTCCGCTACGCTCGCTGTACCAATGGCATCATCACGTCCATTACGCCATAGCCGATTGTTAAAATAAATCTGTAATTTGATTATCATTTCAGTGTTATAGTTTTCGTACACCTGACATCTGCCTTTGATTGTTTGCCTCGATTCCTTTGTCTTTTAGTCCCCAAAGTCAAAACATTCAGACGAGACGAACAAATCCCAGCAAAACATTTTCCTAAAAACTAGAACTTAAACAAAATAATAAATCACTCAATCGAGTCAATTTGCTAATGTAGCGAACACAGCGTTGTCTACGAATAACATAATTCAATTTCAGAATTGGATCTGAAACGGGTGTGTGTAACTTATTCCGTGGGGCAGCTGACATCTTACTGTTCTTTGAAAGATTGTCAGCGGAGCCCTAGCGCGCTGATCAGGGAAGTTCTCTCGCCAAAAGGTAAGAAAGATTTTGTTTTAATCACATCCATTCAAAAAGAGCTAGTTTATTCCTCGTAAACAGGGACCAAAATAGCTCATTAATCCCTTAGGGACCAAAATTTATTTGAATTTGGAATGTGGATATTGTAAGTAAATGTTCCAATCACCAAAGGGATGAATCACAAACCATGTGGGAACAATGAATTGAATAAGCGACTGGCTGAAAAATTGAATCGAAAGTGCTAAATTAAAAAAGAAAGTTGTTGAAAAATAAACAACTCGCGAAATTAAATGCATTCTGCCTTCGTTCGTAGTTGTTTCAAATTCCGATTTTAGAATTATAATGCGTCTTGTCAAGTGAAAGTATTATATTCAAGTTTCTCAAAAACTACATCCTGAGACACCGTTTTCTGAGACTATTTCTAATTCGCAAGCTGTAAATAAATCTACAATTGTAACGGATGGTACTAATAAAATTGTGACGATGCAATTCCATAATTGTTCAAATGTAAACATTAGCCTCTAATTATTCTGTTTTAAGTCTTATGGTTCTTAATTTTATGTAAATTAATAAACGTAACGTTCTTGTTTATAAGTTGCACTTAATTATTTTCTCAAAGAGGGTGATAAAAAGTAGAGTGTCCACCTTGGGAGCAACACTGTTTTAAGCTCGAGTGACGTACTTTGAAACCCTCGCTGCACTCAGGATTCACCTGACACCGGCGTGTGTGTATGACTAGATGTCATTGTATGAACGTGAGTGAAGCAAAAGAAGTATGTAAGGATCGTAGCAGATGGCGTTCTGTTGTTTCTGCCTATTTGTTATATAGTCCGGCCAATTTAGATATCCGAGGGTACAAAAATTCGCTACCAGCTGAAAATTGGTAGGATTGTTCAAAACACCATCACAATGAAATCTAAAAAGTCCTCATCGATCCGACACCTGGGATTTTTTTTAAGTCAAAGGTCACAAAAACGGGTATTTCAGGATTTTCAGCACAACGGTAAGTTTTATAATAAAATTAGCCCAACAAAATTGTAGATCAGATAATTATCTATAAAAAATGTTGAAATACTCTGTTTCCTAAGAGCCACCGTTTTTGTGATATAACGATTCAAAATGTCGAAAGAGTTGTAATCGTCATAATATGCACACGTTTCCACGCCACCTTTAGGGTAATGTACTTAGCGCGTTTGTTTTAATGTGATTTCCCCGGTATGCCTATTCCACGGATCTGTTGATCTGTTGTTGTTGTCTGTTTTTGGATTCCAAGATAAAGCAGGTATACGACCCTAGCCACGTAGATAGTTGAATAGGAGACAGATGTTGCTCAAGGTTACACTGACGTATAAATTGAAGGACTGGGTTTCTTTTTACCCGACATTTTCATATTTATAACATTTTGTATGCGTCAGTTACGCTGACCGATAGAATAAAATTTTTACTTGTATTACAGTGATAAAGCTTCAGTGATATACGTGTGAGTATATACGTGTAGCTTATACATATTATGACGATTACAACTCTTTCAACTTTTTGAATCGTTATATCTCAAAAACGGTAGCTATTTTTCTTTTTTTTTCTTAAGGCTCGCGGTTGACCACTATCTCACCTGATGGTAAGCGATGATGTGGTCGACGGTGAAGTACGCTTGCCTAGAAGTAACCTATTCACCCTAGATTGTAGCTGGAAACAGACTCCGGCAGGGAATTCCACTCCTTGGCTGTACGCATAATAAAAGTGTCCCCAAAACGTTTCGTGCATATGGGTGGGATGTCCACCAATGATGCTCTTAGTAAGAAAGTACTACATAGACATAGTATAAATAGTAGACATTTTTTTATAGATAACTATCAAAAATACCAAGACAAAAATTGTAGATCAGATAACTTCTGATCTACAATTTTTGTCTTGGCAAATTTAATGATAAAATTTGACGTTTTACTGAAAATCGTGAAAAACCCGTTTTTGTGACCTTTGACCGAGTATTTTTTTTCCAGGTATCGGATCGATGAGAACTTTTTAATTTCATTTATAATGGTGTTTTGGACAATCCAACCAATTTACAGCTGAGTGCGAGTTTTTGTATATTTTTTTGTCTAATTTGACCGGCCTATATATATTTATTTATATATAATAAACAATACATACAGAAACCTTAAAATAAAAACAAACATACAACAGGCGGCCTTATCGCGTTCTGCGATCTCTTCCAGGCAACCCAGAATGGAAAGAGATAGCCTGGACATGACATGGGGTTGCACTTGGTGCAATTTTAAAATTAAATAATAATTTAAAAACATAGGAAGCACAAAATATAAAATACTAAAATATATACATAAATACATACATACATATAAATATACAGGCAAGAAAACAATACAGCTCCAACAAGAATAAGATCACAGTGACAGGTAGTGTTCCTTTACCAGTCTTTTAAAGGTCGGTAGTGATTGCGCGCGTTTAATTGTCACAGGCAATGCATTCCATAGACGAGCGGCCAGGACAGAGAGAGATTTGTCTAGGAAGATAGTGGAATGCATTGGCATTTTAAGTTTCATGTTATCCGATGACCTAAGAACTCTCGTGTGGGAGTCACATATCGGCTTTTGAGGTAAAGAGGCGTAGACGGCCAAATAGTATTTTATACAGGACGGAAAGAATATGAGCATTCCGGCGAAGGCGAATTGGCAACCACTTGAGTTTCTTGCGGAATTCAGAAACATGGTCATATTTGCGCAAACCAAATATGAACCTTATACAAAAATTTTGAAGTCGCTAAAGTTTATCAAGTTGTACTTCAGTGAGGTCAAGAGCATCAGCATAATCAAGGATGGGTAAAAGGAGAGATTGTGCAAGCGCAATCTTAGTAGCAGTCGGCAGAAAATTACGCAGTCTTCTCAGAGATCCAGCAGATGCGAATAGCTTGCGGCTAACTTCCTGTAGCTGGGCAGTCCAAGAGAAGTTCCTGTCAATGAAAATCCCCAAGTTCTTCACCTTCTCGCTAACGGGTACAACAGAGTTGTCAAAACAAACTTGGGGAAGAGTCGTCCAGTCGATCCTTGAGACCAACCTTGAACTGGCAACACCAAAACTTGCGTTTTTATAGGATTCACCGTAAGTCCATGCCTCTTGCTCCAGTCGCATATATGAGCCAGATCACTATTTATCGTCAAGATAGCCTCAGATACATTACCAAGAGGAGATCGCGTGTAAATTTGAAGATCATCTGCATAAAGGTGGTAGGAAGAAATTAATTCGTTGGATATTGAGTTTATAAAAACTGCGAAAAGTAAGGGGGATAGAACGCCGCCCTGAGGTACCCCGGCAGAAGTACTACACCAGGAAGATAAGGTCTCCCCGATGCAAATACGTTGTCGGCGACCAAACAGGTAACTACGAAACCAAGATAGCAGGTATAGACAACTTGGCATAAAGATTTGTTATTTGCTTAACATACCTACTGCAGCAGTTTTGCGTATGTTTTCTGTTATTATTTTTGTATGCTAATAGGTTGATTGTATTTGTCTTGTTTTTCCTGTGACTGAAGATGTTAACACTTTATACGAATGGCTCTTATAACTTGTTCAAATGAATAAATCTGTCGGCGTTTTTAAAATGAATTCTGTAAATGAGTCAGGTTTTCCTTACAGTAAAAAGGAGGTTTTACCAAAGTCTTTGTGTAAATTTTGTCTATTAACCTGATCTAGGTGATACACAGGTTGAATCTCCCATACCAAAATTTGTATGGGAGATTCATTTTTTTTTTGAGAATAAAAAAAAATGAATATCATAGAATGTCTTCCTCGGAGTTTTTTTTTTTATTTACATGGGCAGAATAAGTTTTTAAAACATGAGCCTTTCCATTCCACACTGTGGAAAGGAAGAAAGAAAAAGATTGCGTTTACGAAAAGTATCACAATGTATCAACATAATAAAGTTGCCAGTTCAATCTACTTGAAGCAGTGATGGGCAAAGTACGGCCCGCGGGCCAGGCTCCAGCCTCCAGCCCGCGAAAGTATTAAATCCGGCCCGCCGACGGTCCTTCGACGTGAATAGTATATGACCCGAGACCGATTTACCTTTGCGCGCTGCTGAAAGTTACTTCGCAAATCAAAAGCAATTTCATATGTCTCACACGCCTAGCTTAAATTGTATTTTTTAACATTTGTGCAAGTGTGTTATGCTGTAATGTTTTATATGATAAAGAGTTTCAACACAAAATGCATTTTTCGTATAATTTTGGCCCTCCTCTGAAATTTCTTAAACTTTCTGACCCCCCCAGAAGAAAGTTTGCCCACCACTGACTTAAAGGTTTGAAAACCCGTGAACTTCCTTTGGTAAAGCTTGTCGTAATAAAATAAGGGAACGTACGTTTTGTGGTAGAAAGCCAGTGCCAAAACAGTATGTTATTTGCCCTTTATCATTGGGAGAGTACCCTAAAAGACGCCCTCCGATACTTAAGAACTGATTTATTAAGCCTCGGCTAGACAACTACAACACTGGCAAGGAATGAACGGCTTTCTGACTGTTTGCAGGGAAACATGGGTACTATTGCTTGTAAAATTATTCACAATATTGATAAGGACAATGTTACACTTGTTTGTACTGTATTTATTTACTAACATATTATTATATTGTTAGCATTGTAAGACACCGCAGCTATTTATAAGATTTTGGTCTTCTTTATTTTTCGTGTGAAGATTTTTCCAGGTTTCCTCACGATGTTTTCCTGTACCATTGCCTGTGATGTCCAAGATAAACTTAGAAAGTACATAGGAATTTGAAAAAGTCACATTGATACTTGCCCGGATTTGAATACACGACCTCAAGCACAAGAGGTGAAGTCATAGCCACTGGGCCACCACGACATTTGGTTATGCATGGTGACATGCACAAATTAGAAATAGAAATTATTATAGTCCAGGTAGTGGCTGGTAGTAGTTATAAAAAGTTGAAATTATCTTTAAATAAGCAATACCTATTATATAAATTGTTTTAATTATTAGGAGCCTCAATCCAAAAAGAACAAATAGTGACTTGAGTGACAAAATTTGCTGCCCGTATGAAAAGTGACGTTTCCCTAATATTTTTGATTTTATCTATACAAGGAAAACGGTCCTTCCGTTTTCCATTCGTAATGTTAAGTGTATAACAATGAAAATATATTGGTTTAGTCCTAAAACTGCCTGTGGCAAAATGGAGGCCGAAGCTGTGTTTCAGCCAACGTTACAGCTGTCCCAACTGATTATGCTATGTCCATGCTAACCGTGTCGTCATCTGTTTAGTTTACAAGGCGCTGTACGAGACCACGAAGCTCGTGGTCAGCGAAGAGACGAAGCAGCCCACTCCTAGGCGTTCTAATGTGGTTGCCGCGCAAGTGGATGCAGGTTAGTTAACATTTAATCATTACTCTACCCCCGTAAGGTACACATATTTGAGCTTGAAATACAAGTTGGAGAATAAAGGCTTAGCCTTTCTCAATTCCTCAACAGCGTTAACTTTGAAGTTGTGCACTGCTCAAAAGAACAGAGCAAACATGCAGTGGATAGTCCGAAGTGGTTCCAGCTGTTAGGAGACCGAAACACCGTTTTGCCTTCCCTAGAAGAACCTCTGAGACCTAATGATTAGTCAACCCCATGCTGCTTCTTTTGCGATCCAAAATCACTGTTTCAGAAAATTTTAAACATTTTTTTCTCCCTCAATATACCGAACTATTGTTTACGTCGTCAAGGACCAAGTGATTAAACAAGGCACTATGTATAATGCCAAGGCAATATGAATCAAGTCAAATCGGGCACCAGTCCGAAAGGGCGTGGGTTCGGATCCCACCGCTGTCACCATGAAGTAAAATACGATCTTGCTAGATAATGAATGCTTTATTTTCAATGTAAGGTATAACAACAAAACCTAAAATATGCAGTTACCCACATTACACAATCATCTATACTATATATATAATATTATAAAGGAGTGTACGACTAAACGCCGACAGACATTACGCCGACAGACTGAACACCGACAAGCAAAGTCGGAGCATAAAAGTCATAAAAAAATAACCACGAAGGGGATGGCGGGGTCTGTTCGCTCGCTTTGCTCGCTCACTGGACCCCGCCATCCCCTTCTAACCTAACCTGTCCAAGTCGGAGTGCCCCAAGTCTGTCGGTGTTCAGTCTGTCGGCGTAATGTCTGTCGGCGTTTAGTCATGGTCTGATTATAAAGCTGAAAAGTTTGTTTGTTTATTTGAATGCGCTAATCTCAGGAACTACTGGTTGGAATTGAAAAATACTTTTTGTGTTGGATAGTCCATTTATAGAGGAAGGTTATAGACTATATAACATCACGCTACGACCAATAGGAGCAGAGTATAAATGAAAAATGTTGCAAAAACGGGAAAAATTATTGCATTTTGAGATCTTTCGTTGCGTGCGCTGCGTAAGTGGTTAAAGTTACGCAAAATTCATGTATGTAGGGTAGGTAGGGATGTTTAGGTAGGTAGCCAGTTGACGGGAACGAAGCCACGTGGGACAGCTAGTGTTCAATATACTACAGTCTGGGCACTAAGCCGTAATGATCACAATTTTTCCCTTTGTTTATCAATTATACAAAATAGTACAGAATTATTCGTATTAAATAGCAACCAAAAACCACAAAGGTTTAAATGTTTAAGGTTTAACTTGATCCTTAAAATATCTAACTTTCTTCTCAACGTAGTTTTGTTTCTAGGGAATGAAATGAGATAGAATATTATTTAATTACCTAGGTATCTGCTTATAATATCACATTCTGAAATCACTCGGCACGTTTTTGATTACTACCTACCGCAATGAAATGAATACCGCACCCTGACATTTGATTGAAATATCATATTGGCTGAATAACTAATCTAGTCTTTGCGTAGGTAATCTATTTTATCAGTATCTTCATCTACATAGCGTAGGTGTTGTCAGAATATGTAATGAAAATTCATTACCATTGATAAACAGATGAGAGGAATATTCCTTGATAAATGTTTCAACAGGCTTCATCACATAATGAATTTATTAGTACATATTATGTATAATTTTCATTTTAATTCATTTTGATTAAGGTTGACATTAAGGGTTTCCAACGAGTGGGAGTCCTTTATGTCTTGTCTTTAATAATTTTAATCGGAACCAGGAAATGTCAGACAAAGAGTTCCACTTGATAAAAGGTTGACAATGTGAATGATCAACTTCAAATTAGAATCAAATAGGCATTTACTTCCGCTTCAGTTGTAGGTCCCTATTCAAACGATCAAAAATAAAAAGTAAGTAAAATGGGGAACAGAATTGCAGGTACCTACGAAGGGGTACCTACAATAGAAAGAAAGGGAGATATCGTCATGTTTCTAAACGATTAGATAAGGAAGCACTTTGTCTAACCATCTCGTAAATTATCCAAAGACATCAGAATACGAGCATAAGGGCTCTGGTCAACAGCAGCCCACAACTAAGGTATGCACTTAGCTATCATACAATGTTGGTGGAATCGTTCACTGCTCTTCAAACCACCGGTACACACGAAAACGTGGCGTGCAAGACTCGCGTAGGTATATTGCTCGCCAAACTTCTGGGCCGCTATGAAGTTGGCTTTCCGACGCGCACGGCACGAAACGGTGCTGTTATTGTATGAAATTTACTACTGCGCAGCCATTGTAGCCAACTTCAGGACGGCCAAGAAGTTTGGCGAGAACAGTAGCTACATAATACTTTCGCACCCTTAGAATGAAAGCTACAGTATTCAAAATTTCTGGTATTTCTAATTTGCTATGAACTGGCTTTAAAAAACCGACTCTAAAACCCTGTTGTGAAAAAGAGCCCGAATTATGAGTAAGAACGGGACAGCCTATACATTGGTCATTTTAGTAGTACTCAATACTATACTTTTTGAAAGATCTTTATTCCCATTTCCCAAAAATTGCATATTTTGAGACAGAGGCTCTAGACAAGTGGCATTCGGTGTCAGCGAAGGCTAAGTCGAAATGTCAAAATGATTGATCACGTGATTTTTCGATATCGCTTTTCAGTCTCGTACAATTTTGCCTATTTAACCCCCAACAGAAAAAGAGGAGGGTTGTTATAAGTTTGATTTATTTATTTCATTTTCATTTACTCTCTGCACTAACAGTGTGACCCAAAACCTGCAGAGTCAGTAATTTTAAGATTACTACTTTAAATTTACGACAGACAAACAACAAACAAGTAATTTACGACTCGCACTTACCATCATAAAAAACAACACAAAAATTTAAATTCTCAGTCACACAAATTAATTCAATTTCATTCTAGATAAATTTACATAAAAAAATCATAAGTCAATAATAATAGTTTAACAATAACAATTAAATAATACTAATTCAAAAATTACAATTCAATAATCTAATAATAGTAGGTAATAATTTAATAAATATAATAACTCAATTATTCCACAATTTGCTGCAACAATTCAATAAATTTCGATCAACTCATTTAGGTGCCAAAACAGTCTTCACAGCCTTTCAGAAACACACGCACATTGGAGTGGAATATGTGCACATTCGGAGGCTGAGCAGTCAGGGTATTGAGCAAAGAAACCGCCTGATTTGACCGGTTGATGTGTGTACTTGTGTGTTTGTGTATATAATGTATCTGTCTGTGGCATCATAGCTCCTAAAAGGATGACCCGATTTTGATTTCGTTTTTTGTTTGAAAGGTGACTTTATCGTGAGTGTTCTTAGCTATGTTTGATAAAAATCGGTTCCGCCGTTCAAAGGCTATTGGTGTTTTACTGTTTCAATCGGGCTGCTCACGCAAGATATCGTGTCATAATTACGTGTTCAATAGATTGTCTATCAAAGAGTGTTTACTACTAGATAAATTATGTAGTTTGAAATAAAAATATGTCGGTGTTTTTCTTTTTTAATTTAACTTGTTGACAATTGCTATCGCCACGCTATCGATGATATAATGTCACTGAGGTCCCAGCGCTAAGAAAGAAAATTTGGTTCAAATAAATATAACTAGATGACGCGATATGCACCGATTTGTTATTGAATTGTGTGTAGAATGTTCTTGTTTAATCAGGGCGTTTGCCCAATATTCTATAATTTGTGCTTAGGAGAAAGGCCAATATATCAATGTGAATTAAAAAATGAAAAAATCCCATTTCAAAGATTATTTGAACGGATCATTTAAAATTGATGCCAATAGATGGTGCGTTTTTAAATTTCTGAGGTATTCTAAAAACTGTTAAAACGTGAAAAATACTATAAAACAAATCGTAAATGTATGTCATGTAAATTGTAATAATTTAATGATGATTTTGTTTGTTGTACTGTGTCTTTTGTGTGCACTAAATAAATGATTTATCTATCTATCTTATGGAAAAAAATATAGAGTAAACCCTGTTTGTTGCAAGTCGCTGCTAACACCATCTATCTATCGCCGTGGAACGGAACCGAACGCGATATATATACAAAAAATAATCAGTTTTATCAGACGAAAAACGCTAGCTACGTCGGCACGGTTTCTTTGTATGGGATGAGGCATCTGTATGCTAGTATTATATTATCTGTGACCCTGTGCAAATTTTATTGTTGTGTTGGGTTAACTTTAGATAATCTTGTTTCCTTTCTTTTAGAGGTGGACGCACCAAAGTTTGACTCGCCAAAGCTAAAGTCGGCGTGTGTGTTGACATCGGATTCCATGTGCGGCTCCAAGACGTGCTGTCCCTGCGACAGAGGGAGTTTCACTCATTGCAGTAAGTATCTTCTATCATCTGCTTGGCTTTACCCCATCGGAATGGCTTGTTACTTGGGGTCAGCGCCACACATTTTCTTCTTCCAAAACAGTCCTGTCAACCGGCACGCTATCATTGACTCCCTTTTCTTTCATATGTTTCTTTATTGTAGTAAGTATCTATAATTGAGTCGGAAAGAACAGGTACCTACTATAGGTGCACATCTGACTAACCCTTCGAAAAAATACAGGCGTGATATTACGAGTATGTTGAATAACGCCCGTGTTCAGCCCGCGTGGAATCAGTACTTCCCCTAGGTATATCTTTATAAATTACTAGCTCTTCGCCCGTGACTTCGTTCGCGTGATTTAGATCACCCACTTAAGGGGGTGATCTAAAAAAGCGGTTCCAAAAATTCCTTAGTGTTCCCCTACATCCCTAAAGAAAGCTAAAGAAGCCCTGTACAGTAAAATTCATCCAAAATCTTAACACCCCCTAAATCGTCTTTTGAAAAACATATAATGAAAAACTATACTATTTACTAAGGTTCATCACATCATCAGCCTATTAATGTTCCCACTGCTGGGACACAGGCCTCCTCTCTGTGAGAGGGAATGGGCCATAATCCACCACGCGGGTCCAGTGCGGGTTGGTGGATGTCACATATCTTCGAATTTTAGGTTCTAAGACATGCCGGTTTCCTCACGATGTTTTCCTTCACCGTTTTGAGAGCAGTGGTGATGAAATAATTTACACAAAGTAAAACGCCTGCATGGGCTCGAACCCACGACCTACAACTTGTAAGTCGCAGCCAATATCACTGGGCCACCACTGCTCAGGTTTCCTAAAGTTAGTACGAGTATTTATGCCAAGTTTCAAATATATAAATATATAAGCCCAAAAAATTTCCCTTAGAGGTAGAATTTCCAAAACCCAATAAATACATGAATTCTTTTCCAAACCAATAAAGACAATCAAAATTTTCATGTATCCAATAATAATAATAACCGAATCGAGAGGCGTGCAATGATTGTTGACATTACCATTCCACATGACGGGAACCTCGTGAAAGCCGAGAAAGATAAGCAAATCAAGTATCTTGACTTGGCTAGGACACAGCGATAATTGTACCGATAGTCGTGTCAGCCAATGGCTTAACAGCCACGAGCCTCGGCGAACACCTTAGGAGGCTCTCGTTAGGCGGCTGGGTCAAGGGCCTGATCCAGAAAGCAGTACTGCTGGACACGGATCGTATTGTTAGGAGGTTCCTCTCTCTGGGGCCCTGACCGCCGGTAGCGGTGGACCCTGTTCCCGATACCGGTGGACCTCTATTTTTTATATTTTTAAATGTTTTTGTTTTTTAATTTATTTTATACAAATATTTAAAAATGTAAATTCTAAGAAACATAATGAATAAAGGACATAATAATAACTCCACTGCAGTATCTCTACGTTGACGTCGTGGTGGGGCTTGCGCGTTCCAATGAAACCTAGGTCTGTGCCGGTAAATTCTACTTTGTCGTAACATACCTAGGGTGAGGGGCCAGACTAAGAGGGCAGGGCAGCTTTGTGGCGAGCTGTTGGGCAGTGGTGACCCCACGAACCAGATCTCCCGGGAGAAATATTGTTCTTCATCTCCGGCTAGCCTTTATTGACCGGTCGGTGTGAAAACTGACGAGGAACAGAGCTCCCACCTCTCTCTTGCCTTAATTGGCTGACTTGAGTGGAGACTCGCAAGAGCAAACGTGCTCGGAGGAAGGAAGTATTTCAGTAAGGGCTGGTAAGAACTTGACCATCTTCCGGGCTCTGGGATAGTTGCGATAGCCGTGAAATACCGCTCCAGTCCTCGAGCACATCAAGCTTTGTTGCCTCCTTGGCGCTACGTCACTTAAGTGCTAGAGACCGTTTCTGGGGGCCCATTAATTGAGTGTGCAAGTCACCTTCTGCCATTCTGTAACCGTGTAGTTCAACAGTGGTCAGGCAGGGGCCAATAGCCCTCCTATAGTTCTAGGTACTCGCTCCACTAAGCCTCCCAAACCCATAGCCCAATATCTTTTGTCTCCATAATATTGCAATAGTCCTGCACCAACCGGGGTTTGTCCTTGGGTGCACTTACGTACCTAGTGCATACAGTGATAATTGTCGGTTGGTGTCACATCTTATTTAGAGATGTCATTACAAGGCCTCTACCAGTTGGCTCCGGCCCCTGGCACGCCTTCTAAAGGGCCAGGTCCCCAGGGTCCTGAGATGTTTAAAGCGATAAATTCCCTCCTCGCCAAGTTCCAGATACCGGTGGGCCTCTATTATTTACATTTTTAAATGTTTTTATTTTGTTTTTTTAAAGAAATATTTAAAAATGTAGACAAAAAAGAAATTAAATAAACGAAATGATAATAAATACCTTTATTTCCCAAAAATACAGGTTATTGTAGGTACTATAAGTTTACAACTTTTTAATATAATTATGGTAGAGAATATTTACATTAAACACAAATGTGCTCTACCATCATTATATTAAAAAATTACAAACTTCAAACAAACTTTCAACCCACTTACGGGTGCAATTCCCAAAAACCAATAAATATATTAATTCTTTTTATCAACCAAGAGCGTAAATCTAAAATTTCATGGATCCAACCTTCAAACTGTAGAAATTTCACACAAACTTTCAACACCCTTTTTACCCCCTTACGGGTGGAATGTCCAAAAACCAATGCATACATGAATTCTTTTTATCAATGAAGAGCGTAAATGTAAAATTTCATGTGTCTAATTTACAAACTGTAGAAATTTCATACAAACTTTCAACACCCCTTTTACCTTCTTAGGGATGGAATTGCCAAAAATCCATTCTTAGTCTCACTTACGTCACTTGAAGAACCTCTTTGCCAAATTTCATCTTAATACGTCAAGCGGTTTTCGATATTTCGTGACAACGAATGAGTGACCTTTCACTTTTATATAATACTAGCTGACCCCCGGTGCTTCGCTCCCGTCAATTGGCTACTTACCTACCTACACTACCTACCCTACCCTACCTACCCTACCTACCCTACCTACCCTACCCTACCCTACCTACCCTACCCTACCCTACCCTACCCTACCCTACCCTACCCTACCCTACCTACCCTCCCTACCCTACCCTACCTACCCTACCTAACCTACCCTACCTAACCTACCCTACCCTACCCTACCCTACCCTACCTACCCTACCCTACCCTACCTACCCTACCCTACCCTACCCTCCCTACCCTACCCTACCCTACCCTACCTACCCTACCCTTTTAAACTATCCTATCTCTCAAGTTGGATGGAACTGCACATGGTGTGCGAATTTTATTATAATCGGTTAAGTGGTTTAGGAGTCCATTGAGGACAAACATTGTGACACGAGATTTATATATATTATAATATATATATATATATATAGAAGATAGCCCCCGTAATTCTAATGTATAAGCTATATTAATGTAAAGTTTGCTGTATCAAGTATTAAGCTGTATTAAGTATTTTATACTCTGTGTTTATTTTTATCTATGTTAATATGTATCTATGTGTATGTCGTTTTGACAATTAAAACTTTTTTCCTCCTAAATAAAAAGGCTAGTTATTTGGTGATTTAAAGTTTCTTCTAAAACCCGTTCAGTGGTTTTAGCGAGAAAGAATGACACACATCCATCCACGGTGACAAACTTTCGCGTTTATTATAGTAGTAGAATTTATACTTTTTATTGAAAATTGTACGTGTTACTTTTATCCGTATTTTAAGGTTACTAACAAATAGACTTAAATTCTAATAAGTCTTCATTATCATTTCAATCGAAAGACTAAAATGGAATTATAAAAGTGTAATTTGTGTTTAGGAATTTGTAGCAAAATAACGAACGTAACGGCAATACTGAAAATGGATTTATAACAATAATTTTGAAATATTTTACTCTTTGGGGTAATTGAATGCAACGATAGTTTCACTATTAAGTCGGAACCACACTTACGTGTCGTGGCGTGGCGTGGCGCGGGATTCACCAATCAAACGATTCTGTTCCAGCCCACCAATCAAACGATTCTGTTCCAGCCTATGTCATAACGCAAAGAGTTTTGTAGCTAATCAACTGCGTCGGAAGGCAGAAGGTTTTTTGGGGGCCGAGTCACCCACGTCCGTAGGAAAGTACCCTATTCGATACCCTACACGTGGTCCCCGGGTGGTGCCAATCAGGTGACAATAACTGGTGGTAGGCTTCGGCCGAAGGCTTGCGACCACCCACCGGGCAAAGACGTACCGCCAAGCGGCCTAGCCGTGTACCGGTGCGATGCTCGGTGTAGCCAGTTCAGGAGATGGGTCGAGGTGGCGGTTTCATTGCAGGCAGACCAGCCTGACGCGCGCTGTTAGGGGCGTATCGGGCGGCTGGTCGCGGAGGGTAGCGGGATCCGAGGCACGGTGCACCGCTGGCCGACTGCAGGTAGTTGGGGGCCCAAGTAGTGTGCCAGCCCCACACGAAAGGCTGCCCCGCCAACTGACGAAAAATCCCGGAATGCACCATCGTGCTGGTTGGCGACCAGAAGGGAGGGCCCGATGGACATTCCCGGGGGGGCTCGGGCGTCCCCGCAGTCTCCAGACTAGTCCCCCAATGATAGCGTCCCTTCAGTGCGTGTCTGAAGGTTAGCAGCGTGGAACCATATCTCACTTCCTTTTCCTCACCTAACTTCAGTCGCATCGAACTATGAAAAGGAGAAAAAAGTTCAAAGATAAACAGCGGCTGCACCCCCTCCCACTCAAAGTGCACCTCACGAACATCAGAGGTTTGCACTCCAACCTCATAGCAGTCCATCATCACCTGGAGACTGATAAGCCGGCTCTCTTTTTCCTTTCGGAGACGCAGATCAGATGTCCATCAGAAGTATCGTACCTAACTTACCCAGGGTATACCCTGGAGCACAATTTTAAGCAACGCGCGGGTGTATGCATGTACGCCCGAGACGACATCTGTTATCGGCGTCTCCGAAACCTTGAGGACTCTAGGTTCTCTGTGCTGTGGGCCATGGTGGACACGGGCCTTGATAAAATTGTCTACGCCTGTGTCTACCGCTCGCACAGCGGCGATCAGGAGACAACCAGGCTCACAGAGTATCTTAGTGAGGCGGCTGATACGGCACAGCAGCGGTACCCTTCCGCCCAATCTGGGGGACTTCAATGCCCACCACCAGGAGTGGCTTTTCCCGTACCAGTTCACTGATCATGCTGGGCGTGAGATGAGAAAGCTTTCGCTTGCTTTAAATCTCACCCAGCTGGTCCAGGAGGCAACGAGGGTGCCGGATGTTGATTCGCACACAGCCAATTGCTTGGACCTTCTGCTGACAACAGATCCAGACCGCTACTCGGTGTCGGTATCTTCACCTTTGGGTAGTTCCGACCATTGTCTGGTGAAGTCTGTATCCGTTCACTCCCCACCCGATCCCAGCCCAAGAGGCGCTCGGCGGGTTTGGCGGTACAAGTCAGCAGATTGGGATGGGATGCGTTCTTTTTTCGCATCTTATCCTTGGCAGCCTACTTGCTTCTTTTCGGCTGATCCTTCGTCGTGCGTGGACGCCGTGTCGGATGTGTTGCGTCAGGGAATGGAGTACTACATTCCGTTCCCTGACGTAGCAATGTCTAGCGTTGACCGGCCATGGTTTGGCGCCGAGTGCAAGCGCGCCAACACGCTTAAACACGAGGCGTACCTGGCATGGGTCGACAGTCGGGCGCGCAAAACAAGCGACATGGGTCAGCGGAAGAGCGCCTACAATAGGGCTGCCAAGTCCTGCAAAAAGGTGATGCGACGATCTCGGTTTGACCACATAAGCCGTATTGGGACCAAACTTGCTTCATACCCAGCGGGTAGTAAAGCGTTTTGGTCCCTGGCTAAGTCGGTTGAATCGAACTTCTGCCGACCCTCACTACCACCACTACTGAGGCCCGACGGGTCACTGGCCCACTCCGCTGAGGAGAAAGCAAACTTGTTTGCCTCTCTTTTTGCGGAATCTTCACGTCTGGATTCTGGTGATGCGCGGCCCCCTCCTCCTCCTGATGGATGCGAGACGAGTATGTCGGACATTCGCATCCATCAAAAGGAGGTTCGTAGGGTGCTGCGCAACCTTGACGTGAACAAAGCTAGTGGCCCCGACGGGATTCCGGCAATTGTTCTCAGAACCTGTGCGCCTGAACTGTCTCCGATCCTGACACGCCTGTTTCGCCTTTCGTATGAGACGGGAAAAGTGCCGAATGCTTGGAAGCAAGCTAACGTTCAGCCTGTGCCCAAGAAGGGCAGTCGGGCTGACCCGGCCAACTACAGACCCATATCAATAACGTCCATCCTCTGCAAGAGTATGGAACGAGTGCTCAACTCCAAGCTCCTGGCATACCTAGCAGCTAATGACATCCTCAGTGACCGCCAATATGGCTTCCGCCAAAATCGGTCAACTGGCGATCTTCTAGCGTATGCCATACACATCTGGAGTGAGGCCATCGAGAAGCACGGGGAAGCGCTTGCCGTCTCCCTCGACATCTCGAAGGCATATGATAGGGTCTGGCATGAAAGCCTTATTGGTAAGCTTCCATCATTCGGTCTGCCCAGTGGTCTGTGCGATTGGATTGCAGACTTCCTGAGGGACCGGTCCATTCAAGTGGTTATTGATGGCCGCTCTTCTGACCTACTGGGTATTAATGCCGGGGTCCCTCAGGGGTCCATACTCTCAGCAACATTGTTTTTGCTGCACATAAATGACTTGCTAAAACCCGGCACCTTTGGGTACGCGGACGATAGCACTGTTGCTGAGAGATACGTGTCCAACGCGCGCGCTACTGGACCTCAGATCCGGTCTCTTTGGGAGGCCATGGTTGGGCGCTTGAATCTGTCCTTGAAGGCAGTCTCCGAATGGGGCGATGCCAATCTGGTCAGATTCAATGCTGCTAAGACCCAGGCGTGTCTTTTTTCCGCTAAAAGGAGCCAATTCCACCCGGCTTCTTCTTTCCGAGGTGTGACCGTGCCGATTACTGACCATCTTGAGGTTCTTGGCATTACGTTGACATCGACGCTCAATTTTGGTCCGTTCATTGAGGCAAAAGCTGAACGGCAAGATGAACGGCGATGCGTCATCGGTACATGGTGGACATCCCACCCATACGCACCAAACGTTTTGGGAATACTTTCATTATGCGTACAGCAAAGGAGTGGAATTCCCTGCCGGAGTCTGTATTTCCTGATAGCTACAACCTGGGAGTCTTCAAGTCAAGAGTGAATAGGTTTCTTCTAGGCAAGCGTGCTTCATCGTCGTCCACATCATCGCTTACCATCAGGTGAGATAGTGGTCAAGCGCAAGCCTACAAACGATAAAAAAAAAAAAAGGCGCCACGACACGCCACGCCACGTAAATGTTGTTCTGTCTTTATGATGCAATCGCCGTCGGCGTCGGTCGATGACGTACATCGGGATTTCACGACAGTGTTCCGAAGTGCGAGCAGTTATACCGACGCCCGCCCTCCGGAATACTTCGATGACGGTTCGCTTCGGTTGTGACGTTAAAACAAGTCGTTCTTTATTTATTTATTTATTCAACCTGAACGACAAAATAGTAAATTTTGTGTCGAGCATAAAAAGTCGAGATTTTAACACTCGCGATGTAGCCAATGCGAAGAAAAAAGTTACATGCGAGTGTTAAAAATATAAATTCCTTATAATTTCGAAGCTATTGAAGATATTTAAAAAAAAAGTGTTTTTTACTAGAGCTAATAAGTATCTTAATAAGCAAATAAAAATACATGCAATATGCATGAAACACTATTCAAAAGTCATATTTGCATTTCAGAGTGTTCATTGCAACAGGCAAAGGTGAAGAAATGTGACGACTCTCACGGGGATTCATCTCTTGAGAACCATGTAGACAGTAACGAAGGTAAACCTACCTTTTAATAGATTCACCCCTTTTTTTGCGTTGTGTAGTCATCCAATGACTTCAGCCGCTCTGGGTGAAGCGGGAGGGCGTGTCTGACTTTTATTGACTATAACCCACCAGCGTTCCTTCAGTTGCTTGAGCCATGGCCGCGGTAACTCTCTTTCAAATTTATCCGCGGCCCAGATAGGCATCGGCCCTAGCAGACCCCGTTTTTGCAGAAATCTTTTTAGGCGCGCGTGGAACACTACGCGCCGCCGACTCGGGCGTGGTAATTTTACAAGAAAATCTGTCACACTTTGGCATTAAAGTAGGGTTCACGTGTACGAGTCCCAGTAGCAAAATCTGTTACACTGGGTAATGTTTGAACATTTGTTTTTTTCTATAAGATCTTAGTTTTACCAGACCAATCGATCGATCGTCGATCGATGGTCGACCGGTCGATAGTCGATCGATGGTAGAAGACGGTCGACCGATCTATAGTCGATCGATGGTAGAAGATGGTCGATCGATCAATAGACGATCGATGGTAGAATGGTTGTGTGGATGTGGTTAACCGATCAACGTCGCAACGATGCAATCGATCGTCGTTGATCGGTTGAACACACAGCGCCATGTGCAAAATTATTTTGACCGAATAGTAGTGTCAACAATGAGGGGTTTCTGTAATGATGTTCACTAGGTGGCAGCCCTGAGGGAGGTTCAGGCACCTGTCAAAATGCTTATGTTTTTTGATATTTGAAGCTGCGTTTACAAAGAAAAATACCTTTTGCCAATGTCGCGCCAATTGGTGGCGTGAATTTGCCCGAAAACCCTCATTGTTGATAGCCTATTTAAATAAATAGATCTTTCTTCCATCTTTCTTTTTTTTCTTTTCCTCTCCATAAACAAATACTTGATATTCAATATTCTAGAATGCTGCGAAGCTTGCATGAAGAGTCATCTGGTAACATCGTGTCGTTACTACAGCAATTTGTTAACAAAGCAGTTGGATCGCGTCAAACAAAATCGTAAGTAACAACACCGTGAATTATTTTCTGTGCTATTTGGCAATCAATATAAAGGCCATTTGAGTGAGGCTTAACAAGAAATTCACGCTAAAATCAGACTAATGAAAAAAATAAATCACAGACATTACGATCTTATGGTATTACAGATACATAATATGTAACAACTTATTTTGAACTCTGTTTCTGGAACGAAGACTGCTGAAAAACGCATTTTAACTGCTGAAATAGGTTGGCTACCGGTACAGTGCTGGCCGTAGCCCTAAATCAGGGTAGTGTGATTGTCTTTGAGCGCCTTTTCGTCGACGGTTTCACTTCCCTCAAGTTCTACTTGTGTTTTATGTCATAAAAAAACAAATATCAACTTGTTTTGCAATTCTTTGAATTCATATTAAATTAACTGTAAAATCTGATCTGGCAACACTGCTCCCGTGCCTCTCAAAAGGCACCATCAAATCAAAATGATATCCTGCGCTGGAAATCGTTTTTCGCGACATTTGACTGATTCGCGCCCCTTGCCATCTGGCGTCTAGAGCGACTACTCATCTCGCTCTAGCCCAGAGCCAGCGTTGCACAGGTAGTTAAACTCTCCCTTAGAATATATCAGTACACGTTTTAAAGAACTTTCATTTATATTCAGTGACGAAACACCTAGGAGCGTCATCTATGGAGAAAATTGAGCAACAGCCTTTAACGAACAGTGAAGCTTGCACGATGAAACCCAGTGGTCAGAACGCGTTCGCCACCCAGACACTCAAACTTGTTCCTTATTACAACCCAACAAGGCACATGTCTTACCTGCTGTCCCCTGCGACAAGTTTGACGAATATTTGTAAATACGACAAAGCTCATTTAAAGTCAGTGTACTATATGCTATCCGCCATCGAGGGAAGGTTACGGAGGTTGAAGCAGAATTCTCCAAGTTCGTATTGTCAATAGATGTCGCTGTTTTTAATTTTATGCATCTTCCAGGTTTCCATGGCATATTTGGCTGTTGGTATGGTACATGGGGTTTTTAAAAGTTCGGCTTTGTATAAATTCGTCTGTGTCACTCATATTATGTGTCCAAAAACTCCATTTACCTTATTAACGACCACGATATGTAATTCATAATACACTAATGTTTTGAATTGTTTGTTTTCATAAACCCCGGTAGGTCTCACATTATCTTGACGCCTTTGTAACCGTTTATGAAATGTTCCAAAGAAACCTTTGCATTTTAGATCCCACATAACTTATTTCACAATATTATTAAAATGTTTAGTGAACAGTGCCTAAATACCCGATAAGAAGTAAAATAAAAATCTTGAAAATTGTTATTCTTGTTTTATTTGATACGATTAAACTCTGTAGCAAAATTTTAAATGTTATTTATAGCTAGGAAATTTTTGAAATGAGAAAGGAACAAATATAGATCTCATACACGGATGTTGTTTTTTGACAGATCGTGATTTTTTATAGCCGTACAAGGTAATATTTTGGTGTCGTCAAAATCGGAACTATTGCAGCCAACTTGTTTTTTTTAATACATATTCACAAATTATCACCAACAGCGCTGTCCTGATAACTCGCGAAGCGCTATAATTTTTTATCCCTGTAGCACTGTAAACTGTTTGCGTTTAAAAGTGCTCCCTCACTTGGAGCATTCGCCTGTAATGTAACGTTACAGAGTCGAGCATTACATCAGTGAGGGAGGAGAACCGAGCTTTAATGTGCGCAACCTGTAATGTTACAGATTCGAGCATTTCATTGGTGAAGGAAGAGAACCAAACATTACAGTGCGCAACTTATGATAAAATGATTAATATTTTGATACAGCTTTTTACATCAATGCGCTCAGCACAACGAGCGCTTCGTCTGACATTGTGGAATTAACTAAATTCTCAAAATCGAATCTAATGTTACATTACAGACGAATGCTCGTCAGTCAGGGAGGCAGTACAGTGCCCGGCGTTTTAGTTGGCAAGGTTATGGCGTAGTGGGGGTAAGTTCGCGCATATTCCGCGAACTGACCAACCAATCGCGCGCCAGGAACGGTCCTAAACGTTACCCGCTCCCCGCTTCACTACCAAAGATACCTAAAAAACGACTTCTGCGCATCTAACAACTCTTGCCAACTTACGTGCCGGGGATTATACTGTAATGTAATGCTCAAAATCGAATCTGAAATGTTACATAAGGCTGAATATAATTAAAACATCATTTTATCTCTATCATCTTGTTTCGCCGATACAGAATGATGCTTTTAGCTTTAATTTATTAAAATAAAAATGTGATGGGTGTCGACTTCCTTGACACTTTTTACTTTACCAGCTACAAATTACACTTTTGTGTTTCGGTTCTTCATGAAGAAGTATTGAGTTGTTCTACAATGGAATACAAGAACTCGGAAATATGTCACGTTATTTCTATACAAAATTTAATAGTAACGAAACAAGCTAGCTATATTTATACATAGGTTTAGACACCCTGTGGCATATACAATTCTTTTGAATATACAATGATGTTAAATTTGTACAACCAAAGTATTTACAATTGAAGAGAATATACATTTTATGGTACCAAAGCAATGCTTGAATGTTTTCAATATAAAAAAAACTTTCTACAGAACGAAGTTTCTATACAGGTAGACTTTTAGTTATTAGGGAAGTTTACAAAAAATATCTATTTAGTCCGTCAGTTAGATAACCTAAAAATATTAGACACTTATTTTTTCTTTTGCCAAGTAAAAAAAAAATTACGACGAAACAGTGCGGTGAAATATCGTGTGACGTCACGGTGAGCTACACTTTATACTGACAAAGTGACGTCACAAGCCCCCACTCCTGAAAATTGATGCGCTTTATCTTTGTCAACTTTTATTTATTATAAAGCAAAAACGGCTCCAATATTATTTGATTCACTTATAGATTAAATAGAATTATCATTTTACTACCCAAAAACCCCTTTTGCATGAATATTCACTATACAAGCATTTAATTTTGGTTGTTACAATCCCGTGTTTGGTACCTCTTATTTTATCATTTTGCAATACCGACTTCCGAAGTGAAAGTTATTTATGCACTTTTTAGTGTGATGCTTTGGTAGTCGGTTTACTTTTTGTATTTTTTAATATTTTTCATTTATTTAACTGTACAAATTGATACTGTTTCATGTACCAGAACGATTCCCACGAGATTGTAATGATCAAAATTTTATGGTGTATTTTTTATTATTTTTCTGACATTTATGAATAAATTCGTCACCAAAAAGATCGTCAATTAATTAATAGTTAGCTTGTATTTCAAAAACATTATTGAACATGATTAAAGTTTCTAAAGTAGGTGACAAACTTTTGAGATCTTTCTAACGACCTAGAAATCGGCCGTGTCTGCTCCGATTTTTTTTATTTAAACCAACACCAAAAGCGTACAGTTAAAACATTTTAGTAATATAATTTATTAACATTATCGACAAACTTCAGGTCAAGGTGTGTAAAGTTATCAATGCCCAGAAAAAGTCGGTTTTGCAATGCAAACTGCGATTGTCTGTTGATTAAAGCAATTTCGGTCGGAAATCTACCTTTATACAGAATTATTTTGTAGGGTTCCGTACTCTAAGGGCCTTATCATACTAGCGGTTTGCGAACGGCTGCGGCTCGAGGCGGATGCGCAGCGAATGCGTCGCGAACACGCCGCGGCAGCACAGCAAGGACGTCGCGGACGCGTGGCAAATACGCAACGTTTTCGTCGCGTGCTTGTACCGAGTTAACGACGTCCAAAACATTCAGTAATAAAATGGATTCCGACGAGGAAACACTGCTGTTGGCTCTGTTACTTCGAAGACGCCGGAGACGAAAACGAAAGCATCGAAGAATTGCGCATTGTTGCGTGTCCACAACGAATTCGCTGCGCATGCGCGGCGTGTTCGTTGCGCGCCCGTAACGTATTCATTGCACGCCCGCTCCGCTTTGAAGACGCTCGCAATCCGCCTCGATTGTCGGGTAGCCGGTGCAGAGTATCTGGCGTCGAAGTGTATAGCCATGTAGCGAAGTGTGTACCATACATTTTTTTATTTTTTTTCATCCAAAGTTACATGAGTGGGTATTATACAAATCTTCTGCCAAACTGCAGGACAGTTTGTTGGCAGTTTGGCTGTATATACGATAGTTATACAGATGTAATTATAAAGATGGATAGTTATACACTTCGCCGCCAGGCAACCGGGGCGTATGAATAGGCACGAAAAGTCCAAACGGCGCCCTATTATTGCTGTCACTAACGTGTCCGTCTATCTGTCCGTCCGTCTGTCTTTCGTCAGTCACAAAATTTTGTTCCGAAGAATTTTTTAACTTCTCATTGACTTAGGAACTTGAAATTTGGTGATAATGTTTATTAACAAATGTATATTTTACTAACAAATCAAATTTTTCTTTGGTACGGAACTCTAAATGTGCGAAGTCCGACACGTACTTGACCGGTGTTTTTTCTATTTAGATCTGTAAACAATAAATTATTATATCCGGGCATTGATAACTTTACACGTCGTGCTGCTTGCGACCATAAGTAGGTATTCCTAATAGTTGTGCCACTTTTCATTATTATATAAGTGTGCGCGTAGCCTAAGAAATAATATACCACCATACGGGGTAGTCAATTAATACATTTCATATTAACTATTTATTGGTCTATAATAACTTAAAAATAACATTAATTTGCTATACAACAAAAATTTAAAAGAGACCTTGTCACCATCACAATAAAGTCTGTATTTGTTTGCCGATTATAAAAAAAATAAAATATTATATAAAAATATAACAAATAAAAAACAGTTAAATATCATCATAACATAAAAGGAATGTAAAAAATACGTTGGTTAACACAAGCGATAATAAACTTTAATCCTTAAACATAAAGTCTAAAATAAAATGCACCTGGTTGTAACATATAATAGTAAATAGGCGTAAAATTCAGTCAGTACATAAAAATAATTCGTATAATTGCCTTGTGTTAAGTACAGCTTTCATAGTGTTTGCGTAAAATATTACAAGCGTAATATTAATAAATCACATTAAGACCTTGTCTAAGGTGTATCGAGAATTCAAAAATCCTATTTAACAAAAAAAATTAACAACGAAATAACGAACTGAAAAACAAAATATTAAAAAAGTTTTTTAATC
Source organism: Orthosia gracilis (assembly GCA_947562075.1). Lineage (NCBI taxonomy): Eukaryota > Metazoa > Arthropoda > Insecta > Lepidoptera > Noctuidae > Orthosia > Orthosia gracilis. Next base: position 43,730,123 of record OX387270.1, read on the forward strand.
AAGCATTAGCACAATTAATTTGAGACACGTCGAAAATTTATTTAACCGGCGGCGGTTAGTAAGTATCTGATATTGAGTACGACAACTCAAAATGTTAATTTTTGCGAATACACCTAAGACAAAGCACTACCTACCTATCCTTAAGACTATGTACCGGTTTTCGAATTGAGAAATTGGAATGTCAAACGTGTCAAAATCTACTTTAGTGTCAAACTTTGACGGGCTTTCAGACTAGAGTTTGGCAAATTACTCAACTTCAAATTCTTAATTCAAAAATCGCGGGTATAACAAATAATAATTTACAATACACCACTCTTCTATCACCAAAAACCTCGATATCCCTGTTCACCGACACCTGCACCGAGTGAACGCTTGCAAGCGATTATGACCCTGATTGTCTTCGCAATAAACACTACTATGGTTTGGCACGATACTCCTCCACATACACTTTCAGTTTAATCACAGACGATCCAATTAATCCTGAAACAATTGGAATTAGTTGTTATTTAATTGTTTAGGTCGTTTATTTCGCATATTGGGATGAAGATTGCCATTCTGGGGCACCACTTACACTTAAAAAAAACCCTCTCCTTTCCCAAACAAAAAACCCTCTCTTTTCAAACCTCGCCCTGGGCAAAGGAAATTTATTTTTACTTTTCAACTCATTGAGATTTTAGCTAACCATGTTTACAGAAATAAGGGCTTATTCTCAAGCAAGAAGCTTTAATATTAATTTCTTCAAGCAGATCTACAAGAAATAGTAATTTGGCTACAAACTAAATTAGCTGTTAGTAAACTAAGCACCTAGCCCAATGTATCTTAGCTGATGGAGCACTGCATCATCATCTAAAACACGGAGACCTAAACTATTTTTGAGCACGAGAACTCTTTTTCAAAATGAACTGCAGTCTTATTCCGTAATGAATTCGGCATGGCAAAGGGCAAAGAGTATGAAAAATCGACCAATCACATGAACGGAAATCTACATAGCGTCTTTCATCTCGCATGTGGTTGGTCGAGTTTTCATACTCTTTGCCCTTTCGCCAAATTCATTATGCAATAAGGCTGCTGATACCTCAGATCCTGTAAGCTAAATTACTTAAAGAATCCGCTTATTGACTTGCTGAGTTTTTCATCTTGTACGAACTAGTGCATGCTTATCGACGTGTTGAGTTTTTAAAAGTACAACAATGATGCTTTACAGTATCATGAAAGTTTCAAATAAGAATTTGTGTTAATTAGGGGTCCATTTTTAGACCTCATCGACCCCCTAAGTCAATTTTCGTTTATGTCAATCCCTGGGTCGTCAATATCCACCACTTTGGGAATCCCTGATCTAAAATGTTGGAAAAATGATTTTGTGATCACGACCACTATCTAAGGAAGGTCGTTAAAGGTTGTCAAAAGAATGAAAGTCGGTCATCCCCACCGACATAAATCTAACTAGATGACACGATCTTATGTACCTACTTCGCGTGCCAAAAAACGGAGTAAAGTTACGATCAGTAATCGTAATCTGAGCTTTTCATTTAGCATTATCGGCACCGGAAATCCACAGAAACCTATAAAAATGCCATATTGAGCTGTAAAGAATGTATCGAAAAAGTTGGCAGAGGCATTGGAAATATTTTCTTTCATTGGTAAGTAAATTTGTTTTTAAATTGTTTGTGAAAAAGTGGCACGCTTGGTTTTCATATAGATGGAGGGACTTGCGGTATCTATTTAGATTTATGTCTGTGGTCATGCCGGAAGTTAGACAGGTAGTCGCTTCGTGTAAAATTCTGGTATGCGGCTACATCAGATCAGACTGGACACCGCCCCGACCTTGGTTAGGAAAAGCTATATAGATGATCTAAGGATTTGTTATGACCACCAGTGAGACATATCCCTAATGGTCAGAGACCTTCCTCAGATATGCTGGATATTAAGGTAGATAAGTTACTTACTTCAAAACAATTCTCAGGCCAAAGACCTTAGGTGTAAACACGTGGGCCAGCGAGTCCCATCCGCAGTCGGCCAACTGATGTGGCCTCAGCGCATTCCAGGCCAGACCATACGTGGATAATATTAAGTTTTCTGGATATACTCACTTCAGAACCATTCTCAGGCCAAAGACCTGGGTGTAAACACGTGGACCAGCGAGTCAGCTATCTGATGTGGCCTCAGCTCATTCCAGGCCAGACCATACGTGAATTATAATAAGTTTGCTAGATATACTCACTTCAGAACCATTCTCAGGCGAAAGACCTAGGTGTAAACACTTGGGCCAGCGAGTCCCATCCGCAGTCGGCTATCTGATGTGAGCTCAGCGTTTTCCAGTCCAGACCATACATGAATTATAATAATAATAAAATTGCTAGATATACTCACTTCAGAGCCATTCTCAGGCCAAAGACCTAGGTGTAAACACATGGACCAGCGAGTCCCATCCACAGTCGGCTATCTGATGTGGCCTAAGCGCATTCCAGTCCAGTCCATACGTAAATTCTGAGTGATGCCTTATAGTTTCTAAAGGCTCACAGCCGCGTTTGAGATCCCATATCCTGATGAAGAGAAGGAAAAATTATAATAAATTGTAGCAATTGCGAGGAAAGCATGATTTTGACTTGGCGGTTACAATATGCCATTTTATTATTATTAATTCTTTAAAGGCGGCAATGGCCTTTGCCCAGCTGTGGGACAACCTTATTAATTAATTTTTATTTCATTCCTCCTCGCTAAACTCACATACACAAGACACCCAGATCCAGAAGAACTATTTGTAGGCCATACAAATATTTGTTCTGTGCGGGAATGGAACTCACGACACGCAGCGGTTTACAAAAATAAAAGAGTAATTGATAAATCTAAGAGATGCTTTTTGAATTGAGTATTCTGAGTAAAGAACGTGTCAAACTATTTTTAAACCCCCACGGAAAAAGAGGGTTGTTATAAGTATGACGTGGGTAAGGTGTTTGTATATTTGTGTATCTGTCTGTGGCATCATAGCTCCTAAACGGTTAAACCGATTTATTTTTGTTTGACTTCATAGAGTTGACTAAGTGAAAAAGTAGAGTAAAGACATGAAAATCGACTAAGCCGTTCAAAAATTATGCAAATTTTACTCTATGAATCGGGGTATTTTCGCAAGATATCGTGTTATACGGTTTTCGATGGATTGTCAATCGAAGCGTGTTTACTACTATATAAGTTATGTACAGTTAAGGGACAAAAGTCCAGTCACACTCTACCAAAACAACAGCGGCAATATTTTTAGGCACTAATAAATAATTGCACTTTTGCATTTTTCGGTTAGTAGGTATAATCTATACTTTAATTTCTATAGAATATTTTCAATCAGTTGTGGAATAATTTAACTCCTTCTATAAAAACTAGCCATTTGGATTTTGGAAGAGTAAGACTACACTTTTGACCCTTGACTGTACCTATGTTTTTAAAATGTAATATTTTACTTGTAATGCCAAAGTTCGACAAGTTTTCAAGGTAAAGTTTGACAAATACTCTACTTCAAATACTTTATTCAGATATCAAGAGTAAGACTGAGTTATGTTGAGTTAACCCCAAAGTCGAAAAGTAGAGAGATAAGCAATTTAATTTGATTGTTGATTTAATTTAATTTTGTTTTATTTTTTTTTAAGTTAATTGTGAGATAAATTAATTTTGTTTTAATTTTGATTTGATTTGTTTAATTTTAATTCATTTAATAGTAAGTGTTTTGATATGAGCATGTACGATTCACATCTATTAGATGTCAATCAGATTTTTTGTATTGTACCTTATTTTTTTGCACGTGTGATTAAACTATATAAAAAAAATAAGCTTTGCCTTAAAAGATATTCGTAAATTCTATTGAAATTACGTTGTTACCTTGTGGTAAAATCATAGGAACCAGCTGCTAAGATTGAGGGCGAGTGAGGGGAGAACTGTACTCTTCTGACTGCACATTCACACCCTGAAACAATAAACGCCATAAATTAGTATAAACAATACAAATCATACACATTTTACCCGCAATAATAATTTTACTAGTACAAAAGACTACTAAAGCATGACGGCCACGCTTGGGGTATTGCCATTTTCTGAACCTGATCAAGACCTAAGCAAGATTAAATATCAGCATCATCATTTCAGCCGACAGACGTCCACTACTGGATATAGGCCTCCCCCAGACTACGCCACATTGACCGATCCCGCGCGTCTCGCATCCAGCGAATTCCCGCAACTTTAACCAGGTCATCGGTCCACCTGGTGGGAGGCCTTCCAACACATCGTCTTCCGGTTCGTGGTCGCTCGGCCCCATCGGCCATCCGTTCTGCGAGCAATGTGCCCTGCCCACTGCCACTTAAGTTTCCCAATTCTTCGGGCTATGTCAGCTTTGGTTCTCCTGCGGATATCCTCATTTTTGATGCGATCTCGCAAGAAAATTCCGAGCATCGCCCTCTCCACTGCCCTTTTGTTGACTTTAAGATTAGTTATGAAACAATTTAATTTCTTTTTCATTTGTATGGAAAAATAACCAATGCCTGTAAATACCAGAAAGTCGTATTGTCTTCACAAACAAAACTTATGAATGCAGCATTACAAAATTTGTTTCAATCAGTTTACAAGAATATCGCATGGTCCTTATTTACCTTTGAGGGTAAACATAGGTGAGGTGAGCCTCCTCAGGTCCCACCCTCGGATGAGCCCATCAGAGCCAGCTGTGGCCAGCGCGTGCGTTTCTGTTCTACTCCAATCACATGACAGTACCTGCAAATACAATTCAATTTTTCAGAACATAGCATTCATTGGCGTTTGCTGCAAGTAACAAACAAATTAAATTTAATGTAGATAGACAAAAGAATAAATATAGAAAAGAGCACTTCTTCTTTTCATAAACATACTAAAAGTTAATTCATAGTACCTGGGCGACCAAGCTCTGCTCGGGTGAAAAAAGAGAAAACGACGTTTTCTAAAAATTAAACCTAGCTAGATCGATTTATCGCCCGCGAAAGGCCCTGCGTAGTAAATTTCATGAAAATCGTTGGAGCCGTTTCCGATTCAGATTATATATTTATACAAGAATTGCTTGTTTAAAGGTATTAGATATCACTTATCCAGCACTATACCTGCCATATACGACATACAGGGTGGGCTAAAAATCGTGGATCAAACGAAATAGGGCGATATTTGGGGCTATTTGCTATTTGGTCATAAAGAACCAAAAAATTTTTTTTTTTATATATCTATTGCAATTTTCTTTTTACTCTTTTAACTATCAACCCTATTTTGTTTGATCCACGATTTTTTGCTTGCTGGCTTGCTACTTACCTCAATTATGTATACAATAATGATAAAACATTTATTTTTGTATTTAAAGAATTTTTATAATCAATCCTATTTCAAACAAATTAAGATTCAAATTACCTCAGCATCGTGCGCCTTCACGACCGCAGCAGGCCTAGAAGGTTCTGTACACGACCATAACTTGAGGTGTCCATCTCCTGACACTGACGCAAACGTCGCCGGCGAATGAGGAGAGAAAGCGGCCGTGTAGACCAGTTGAGAATGACCCACGAATGTACTGAGGCATGCTTCGGATTCAGGGTCCCACTGAAATGGTTATATTTTTAGTAAGGAAGTTTCAGGTTACTTTATTAAGTGGTTTAGTCTCAAATTATAGGGGGTTTATGAAAAGTAAATTGGGTCGGTACCTAAGCATATATGATCATATTAAACATTTAAATATGACTTGAATTTCACAGCATCATCTTACTAAAGTAGTGTTTTAGGAATATTTTACTGAATAATGATAGTTTTAGTGGATTCTTACAAATCTTAATATTATATTATAAAACCTTGAACTATTATCAAATGAAACAAATAATAGAAAATCTTTTGTTTGGCATTCCAATGAGTTTATTGATTCTTTCACATATTATAAGTTGTAATTATGAGGCCTTCGCCAGCTGAAGATAAGCAAAGGTTGAATAAAAAAAAGTTATTAATGGTCAGAGAACTTTACTAAATAAACTTACTATTTTTGTCTATCCGTATGTGCGCTTATTTATCGTAAACCACTCAACCGATTTTGAGATGGTTTTCCCATACTTACTAAAGGACCACTCACCAATTTAACAGTAGTATCCCAGCTTGCACTTAACAGATGAGTCCTCGGCCAGTCCACAGAGCAGACCTCGCTGGTATGTGCCCTCAGCACCCTCAGTGGAGCCGCACAGCCCACTCTCCACACTATGACTGCACCGTCACCTGCCCCACAAGCTGCTGCACTCTCTGTTGTGCCTGACCAGGTCTGAAAAAATGTGATTTGGACATGAACATTAGAATGAATCTGCAGTAAATATCCATTGTTTTACACAGTATATCATTAAGCATGTATTCCACCATAACAGCACATCCAGTACTACAGGTATACCTAAACATAATCCTTCAGATTATGTTTATGTACCTTCAAATATAAAAGAAATGTGCACCAAAATCAGTATCAAAATGTATAGAATAATTTAATTAGCATTCAGAAAGGGTCAGAGTTTATTCAAGGCAAGCCTCTGTTTGATGAGAAATTCTAGATGGAAGACCAAAATTTTACTTGACCTGTATACCCATACCATACCATAATTAGTATTACACACCAGTAGGCATGTAGAGCTATAACAGTGATAAAAGAACTGCCATACTCCAGACACAACACTAAGTATACATATTGATTAAGAATTAAGCAGGTAATAAACTCTGATGCTGTTTCTGAATGATCACTATTCTAACATTTTGATACGCATTTTGTGACACATTTATTGGTTTATGCCATTTAAACATGTCATAACAGTTATAAGACTTGCTATTTCCCAGTAATTTAGCTACAGAACTAGCTTTTCAACAACATATCGCAATGCAAAACCATTTATACAAATTATGCTGAGAAACAGCACTTTTTGAATGGCAAAATGCACAGTTGAATAAGCATTGTCTTTTAAAAACTTCAAGGTAACTCAATATGAGAAAATGGCTAAGAAATACATAATTAGAACAATGACCATTGGGTAAGAACCTGACAATGACATTTACATATATATTTGTTGAACATACAATACACACAGTTAGGTATTCTATTCTAATCCTACAAACAAACCTGTTGTAATAACTGCTAACCCATGTTTAAAAAACTTGCCCTGAATACCGTATCAATAAACTGAAGAGACAAATTATAGGATTTGACACACTTTACTTTCTCTTATTTACAATTTAGAAAAAAGTAAAAGGATTCACTTATTTACAATTTAAAAAAAAAGTAAAGGAAAATAATTTTAAATTAATTCTTAAAAGAAATATAAAAACGACAAATTCAGTGACCTAACACAAATCAAATAATTTCCCTTTGCAAATTATTGTATCATGGAGCTAAGGGCAAAGACAATATCTAACTAAACAATGAACATGGATAATACAAACTAAATCCTGACAGACTAATGGGTGTTCTACACATCCATTACTCAAATATTTATTTCAGGTCTATATTTGAATAAACTTCAATGCAAAGGGCTACTCTACTTTTTGTCATCAAATGCATCGAAGAAAGACTATTTCACAATTTAACAAGATTTCATTGGATCAACATTTTATTGTGATGAGATAGATAGAAACAAAATATATTTCATTATAGACCAAAATTATAAAGTAACTCTTCCACAACATTCCATATTATATGCAAATAAGAGCAGTGGTGGCCCAGTGGTTACGGTTACATCCCTGACTTACAAGTTGTTGGTCATGGGTTTGAACCCGAAAAGGCGCTTTACTTTGAGTTATTTATTTCATCACCACTGCTCTCAAAATAGTGGAGGCAAACATCATGAGAAAACCGGCATGTATAAGAACCAAAAATTCGAAGACATGTGACATCCACCAACATGCACTGGGTCTGCGTGGTGGATTATGGCCCATTCCCTCTCACAGACAGGAGGCCTGCAAGTACAACGGACCAAATGCGAGTCTAAGTGCAGAAAAGGGGTACATCTATCCTATATGCAAACAAGGGTTGTCTTATTCTTGTCTGTGATATCTACCAGACAACCTTTGAATGGGCTCAATGAACTTAAAAGGAGTACTAGTATGATGCTACAACCAGTAAAAAAAAAATAACATACTTGCAAATCTAACCTACCATTAAATGACAAATCCCACACTTCAATTAACCAGAAACTTAATTGTCTATAAATAAATAAAGTAATGCTAACACATAGAAGTAATCCAATTATCTGATGATGCAAATGTCAAGAAGGTATATGTATATTTGTATATGTCTTGTGGGGCTTCAGTGTGTGAATAGACGGACGATGTTTATGTTTTTATGATATTCTCTAGAATATATTTTTAGGACTGAGAAAATTTTTGATGTATGAATAATAATGATATCTATATATCTATAAAGATGGAGTGATTTGATCTGTGAGATCACTGAACTATGACAGTACTGCATAACTTTATTTAGGTACCTATTCTATCTTTTCAACTCTTTAGTTCAAATTACAATGTCTATTAAAATTTATATGTATTATTTTCTAGTTAGAATAAAATCGGGGGCAAGCTGGCAAGGCACTTATCATTTTAAGATATTATAAAAGGGGATTTCAAGATGATTAGTAAAACAATAAATTGTTATCAATTTAAGTAAGCCAAGGCCTCAATATCAGTAGCCAAAAAAAAACAAACTTACCACGTCAAAGAGCCCATCGCTCCACTCTAGTTTCTGGACTTCAATCAAGCCGCTACCATCAGGAGACAGCTCTAAGAAGAACAAAGTTCCACCGCCAGCTAAGCCATAATACTGACTGGTGGCAACTGCGAGGGTATCCGGCCTTGTCCGAGAGAAACGGACGCTGTAGCCGTGACGGCCAGGCGTTAGGAATGTTGGCATGCTGATTGTATAGCTAGAAAAGAAAAAAATATAGTTCTGAAAAGCCCCTAACAAAAATCTGCAGAAACATCGTTAATTCAACTTACAATTTTCCAACTCAATACGTTACATTGCTTTATATAAAACTGTAAAATCACTAAGTTCAGTATCTAGGTCAAGTTGTAATAGAATCCTATTAGTTTTCGCAGTGTAAATAATATTAATCCCCAATTATCGTAAAATAACCTTTGAAGGCTGTCACAACAAATGTCAATTTTTGACGTTTGGGAACGCAACGATTTCTTACCTAAACTTAGTGAGGGGACATCAAATCGATTCCAACGTGAATATGCGTCATACGGCTTAAATCTTATTAGTACGCCTACGAACAAAATCCAATTAGCCAGTTAACATATTCTGCAGGAAACCTCACATGTTACCTATATATAAAGCAACATTTCCTGAACCAAATTATTTCTGGTGAACACCTCAAACTTTCACGCTCAGCTTATTCAAACTATCATCTTGAATAAACTTATTTCTTCTAATTATTTCCCTTTACTCATCCTTTACTACAAAATCCAGCAAAATGTTGGACTACTTTGCTTTGGCGTTTGTGGTTGCAGTAAAAGTATTTAAGAAAACTACTCCAAATGGAAAAGTTACGGTTTACCTTGGCAAGCGTGACTTCATTGATCATATGGATTACTGTGATCCCGTAGATGGAGTTGTGGTGGTGGATACCGAATACCTGAAAGGAAGGAAAGTGTATAGCCAGGTGCGTTTGTTACAACAAAAAGTGCAGTGTTCAGTGAACTTGAAAAAGTGGAGTGTGTGAAAAACTTTTATAGCCTAATGTCATACAATTTTATCTTGTAATATCTGTGTTTTTGTTTAGCTCGTGACCACGTACCGCTACGGTAGGGAGGAAGATGAAGTAATGGGAGTGAAGTTCTCTAAGGAAATGGTCATCGGCCAGGACCAAGTTGTACCAATGATCAATTCTAAAATGGAACTAACACCTGTGCAGGAAAAGCTGCTGAAGAAGCTTGGGCCTAATGCTTTCCCCTTCACTTTTAACTTCCCTGAGTTGGCTCCAAGCTCGGTAAAGATAAAACTGTTTCTATATCATTGAGACACTATCCAAATGAAAATAAGGAATGATTACAAAATACCTTCTCTCTTTAGATTACACTGCAGCCCTCTGAAGAAGATCAAGGCAAGCCCATGGGTGTAGACTACTGCGTGAGGACTTACGTTGCTGAACAAGAAGACCAGAAAAGCCACAAGAGGAGCTCAGTTACCCTGGCAATCAAGAAGGTATTTTTAGAATCTACAGCAGCTCTACAAAACATTTGTAGTTTCAGACCACTCAAAGCAGGTCCCTACACGAAAACTATTCGAGGTTTCAGAAAAACTTAATGATGTGTCTTTCTTTTTATCCAGCTCCAACATGCACCAACTTCCCGTGGCCGTCGTCTCCCTAGCTCCCTCGTGAGCAAGGGATTCACTTTCAGCAATGGAAAGATCAACCTCGAAGTCACATTGGACAGGGAGATCTACTACCACGGAGAGAAGGTCGCCGCTAATATCATTGTGTCCAATAACTCCAGGAAGTCTGTCCGCAACATCCGCGCTATGGTCGTGCAGCATGTCGAGATCACCATGATCAACTCCCAGTTCAGCCGTCACGTGGCTTCTTTGGAGAGCCGCGAAGGATGCCCTGTTACTCCTGGAGCTAGTCTGTCCAAAACATTCTACTTGGTACCTTTGGCTCGCAGCAATAAGGATGTTCGCGGTAAGTATGAAACTATGGGACACTATTCTAACACTTCAGATGTGTCTTCTATAAAATTCCTAATTAACTTGGTTGAACAGGTGTGGCTTTGGACGGACACCTGAAGGAAGATGATGTCAACTTGGCAAGTTCTACCCTTGTACCTGAGGGCAAATGCCCAGCTGATGCCATTGGTATCGTTGTCTCTTACTCCGTAAGGGTTAAGTTGAACTGTGGAACTCTTGGAGGTGAACTCGTTACCGATGTGCCTTTCAAACTCCTCCACCCAGCTGAAGGTAACTATTTCGCAAAATTTGATTTGAAGTCCTTAACTTTATACATCCGTGCTGAATATTTTCTCATGTTTTATTGACCTTTCAGGCTCTATTGAACGTCAACGCTTCAACGCGATGAAGAAGATGCAATCCATCGAAAGACACCGTTACGAAAATTCTCTTTACACCAATGAGGAAGAAGATAATATTGTTTTCGAAGACTTTGCCCGTCTTAGGATGAACGAGCCCGAATAAAGCGTACTTTAAAATAACAGCAAAAAAATTGTAAAAAAAATATCAGAAAATACAAAAAAAAATGTAATTAAGCAAGTCTATATCAGAGTATTTCATAAGTCATTAACATCAGACGAAATAATTGGGATGTTAAAACCTTCAAACCGATCAGCAACAACACGATCACATCTTATAACTTAAACTGTAAACGTCATTTTCATCAGATGTTTTGTATTCAATCATCCAGATTTATTAATGTAATGTATAAAAATCTATTAACTAACCATTAATTAAGAACACATTGTAATCTCGTGTTTAAAATTGTTTAAAAAAAATATTTCTGTACCTTCCTGTTATCCTCTTATTTAAATTAAACTTCACCAGAAATTCTCGACTTTTCTTCACACCCTCGACTTTACACTGCTGCTACTAGTTCGAAGTATCTACTAGCACGACTTGTACACCACTGACATAGGACTGAAGATGCAACACAAGGTAACGTGCGTTTTTGCATATTCTATTGTTACTCGATTAAAAGGGGTTTTGATTTCCCCGCCCTATTTGGCGCCCCATGCATAGATAATAAAAGACGATTATGCAAAGGCGTTGTAGATGTCAGCCAAAGTTCGGTCATTTGTGTTCGAGAAACTGATCTTATAAATAAAAACTTTTGGGTTGGCGACAATGACTTGCAGTTTTTTTTTAATCAGGTCATCTCAAAATCAAGATACATAATAAACTTGGAGGGCTTTTTAAGAATAAAAGTAAAAATCTTTAGAAAGACCCATAGCCTAACTTACGCAATTGGGCCTACCGGTATACCTAGACTGCTGGTGGAATTAAGCCTCACATTTTTTTAATAATTATCATAACCACTTAACAAGAATGTGGTGCAATGGGGCATAACACGGAGGAGTGCAGAATGTAGGTTTCACAGCTATCTTGGGTGGGCGAACTAGCCATCATCACCCTCTGTACCTCTTCTAGTGCTAATCACCATCAGTTTGTGAAAGCATCTATAACTAATAATAACAATTGAAGAGAGTCCTCATTGAAAAGGGTAGGCAACGATACTGTACTTCCCCTACAGGTATTTCAGATGTCCATAGGCGGTTGTGACCACATACCAGCAGCCGTCTTCTTGTTGGCCACTCTATGCGAGAAAACAAAATCCAGCCCCTTGAAAATACAAAATGTTTTTTTTTTTTTTTTCGGAAATACGTACAGTTACACAAAAATAAAAAGGCACACATGTAATAAAACGTAACTTACCTTTGTGTAGCCCACGACGCTCTTTGTCTGATAGAAACTTCAGTAATTATAAGTTAAAAAAAATGGTTTTATAAATTAATTAAATTAAATAACACTCCAATTTTTTTATGATTATACCCCTTTTTGAATGAATTTTCAACAGCCAATTACAACAGGTTAGCGCGTGCTTGACAATTTGTCACATTAATTCTGCGATAATTTTGAGCTGGGAAACTGAGGGTGAGTCACTAATTAATTTGATCAAGGAGGTCCTGAGCTTATTGGATGGCAATGCAAACAAGTCCAAGTTTCCAAAACCGGTACCTACATATTGAAATTTTAGACATACGTCGAAGAGGTGCGCGAACTCTAGCGTTGGTGCGGCAGGAGGAAACGAGCTGCTCTATGCGCTCTAGCTTTTCCAGATCAATAAACATGGACTAAATACCACAAAATTCAGAAGCAAGCAGGTAACCACAAAAATGTTAAACGATTGTGTGGTAAGCCGTTGTTATTATTATTTTGTTACACTACATTATTTACTTACAACACATCATTTTCTCACTTACTTAATATTAAAAATCAAAACACAAACCTTTTGAATCTTTGCAGATGACTGGATTTTGACCCAAAAAAATATACTTACTTATCTATAAAAGCTAATTGTAAAATGTTAAAGAAGCAATTGTTTCTGGAGCCACATTCAAAACAGCTTTTTTTAACGTTTTCTGTTTGAAATTTTTATCAGACTGAATCTGAAACTCTGAATCAGTTGACAGTTATTTTTGCTCTAGAGATAAGAAAAGGCAGATCATCGCACCAAGGGTCCAAACAATCGACGATAAAATAAAAAATAATTACCACATATTTCGCATCGCAAAACGAGTTTTGGACAATGGACTAGGAAGACACTGTCCTTCCTTATGTCTTCAATTGCGAAAGGGGTTCGACCAAAAACCAGTTTGACCACTTCCTTAGTGTGGGAAAGGCCAGTTTTGGCAATGACCCTTTATTTGCATGCCAAGTTTTTTTTCGCTGACCCTGGTCGTCAATTGTCTCCTTTTCATTACCCTTAGGCCACCCATCTTTTTTGTGTTAGCTGTTGCGTTATTTTGATTCGTACTTTGTTTAACAGGAAAATTATTAAAGACCGTATTGATTGCACACCTACTGAAAGGATTTTTACTACCTACTTTCTGACATTCAAGGTAATCTTTCAAAACATCATGAATTCCTTCAGGTCTTGTAATAAATCGGGCAGTGTTTCGTCACTTTATCAATAGATCTGGATTCCATCACTACAGTTCAGTACAGTACCTAGTATTATTATTTTTTTCATCAGATATTCGTTAAAGTCTTCAGCCGGTACTGTCCTCGTAATTAAAAACACAGTAAGTACCTTTCTTATTTTTTTTAAATACCTACTAAAATTTCTGTGTTTGTGGAGACATCAGTTAGTGTAGTAGTCTACTACTGGGCATAGAGCCCCCTTATCGCACGCCATTAATTAAACATGATCCTCAGACGATCTGTGAAGATCATCGTTACACGTGAAGATAATGAGGTTAATCTAAAAACTCATCAACCTTGTCTAAATGGTAAAAATAATGGTCTACCATTGGTCTCTCTTTCTCATCACAAAACAAGTCAGACAAGTTTTGGACAATGGACTAGGAAGACACTGTCCTTCCTTATATCTTAAATTACGAGAAGGGTTCGTCCAAAAACCCGTTTGACCACTTCCTTCGTGTGGGAAAGGACAGTTTTAGCAATGACCCTTTATTTGCATGTTATGTTCCTTGCGAATGTGACACACGGACGTGGAGCGTGGTTTTATTATTATTATGGCTAGTTTTGAAAAAAAAATACGTTTCTAACTTAAATCATTCTTTAGATTTACTTAGAAAGAGGGAAATAGGTACACTACCAGGAAGGAAAAAATGTAAATTTACGCTTCTCAAAAATCTGGAAACTAGTGATGTTTTACAGATTTGTAGAGCTAACTTATCTTTTTTCTCTTTGGTATAATACCTACTTCGAGTCTTTCAATAGTCATCAGTTATCACAAATTGTCATCCAGATTCAGCATTATTTAAAAAAATACAAGGTATAGGTATTTCTAAACAAAACATCCCCATTCAAAGTTATAATAATACACTTTTAAAACAATTTATCTTTACTACCCATCAATTCTTCACCCCTGTCTTAGAGGGACATCCCATTCAAGATCACCCCTTTCAAGAAACAAGTGCCACACAAGGGGTCATAGGACAAAACAAATGCCATGTACCTTGGGCTGTAATATTTGCAAAGAAACTGGACAATGGTTCCCACAGTTGCAACTGGTCAAACTGGTTATTTCTGGTTTCTTCGTCCGTGAAGGGTGGACACCCGTGACCGTCTTGGCTATTGTCTGATTGGTAGCGACGTGACAGTGGATATTTTGCAAGGATTAATGTGTGGGAATATTTTGACGGCCGTTACGAAAGGAAGGAAGTAACAGTAATTAAGAGATGGGCAAATCGTGGAAAAATAAAAGAAGCGTTTGAATAAAGAAAAACATTTAAATGATCTAAATAATTAATTTTGTCGCTTTTAAACACTATCATACTATTGATCATCAGTTGAGGATCGAGGATCCTTGTAGTACTCAATAAACTCGAATAATAGATGTTTAGATCAAGAATTAAAATATATAATTAGATTATATTTATTATTTTAAAGAATGCCATAGGCATTAAGTCCACCTAGGTGCATGAACCTGTGGTGATACCTGTATGATGCGTGAAGTTACAATGAGAAAATTTTACTTACAAACCCCAGAAATTGACACCCTCATGAAAAAACAGGGTCAAGTTTGTTTATATGAAGCTTAGACCCATTCAACTTTGACATGATTTTTGGAAATCATACCATTTAAATTTTCTATGAATGTCGAAAGATCTACCATATTTACTTTTGCCAAATCTTTGAACCGTGTGTCACCTAATTTATCGAAGCAGTCCTAACATTATGCTGAGCGATGATCGTTTCGCGTGGTTGTGACGCATACTCTTTATTCGTAATTAAGTTTTTCCTTTGTTGTGTGTGTGCCGTGTATGGCGCAAATAAACGTTTCCTTTCTTTTCAACAAAACAAGAGCTAGCACTTTTGAGCCCCGATGTTACGTGGCCATCACGCCACGGAAATGATAGTGCCGCCATGCCTTGCACTGAACACCTAGTACCGTAACAAAGAAGATTTAGAATGTTATTTATAGACATAGTTAAGTGCACCTTTATAGTCCGTGCGGACCGTTCCTTACATACAGAAAGAGCGATGACCTCTATAGTCTTTTTTAACAGTTTGGAAAATCTCTCAGCAACAACGAATTGTTATTTTCCCTAATAGATTAGATGGATCTAGCTTTTTCTTTAATTAGCCGATTGCCGTTTGCCGTGAGCCGTTGTTCGATTGCTCATAAAAGGTAACCCCATACATATTTTTCCAGATCTATTTTACCTCTTTATCCCTTTAGTTCTGATCTTGCTTACACTTACCTGCTTAATTTTTATCATCTTGCACAGATTTATGTTTAAGACTAGCTTTTGCATCTTATTATCGAATTCGATACTTTATTGAAGATCCAAAAGAGAACCAAACGTAACGTAACATTATATTCCTCTATAGCACTTATATCAATATCAATCACCCCAGCATCAATATACACATAAAACTACAAAAGATTAGACCTATTCACCAAAATTGTTCATCTAAAGGTGATGAAATATGAAATTTTACACTAACATTGCACCTAGTACAATATAACCCATTGCAAAAGTTGTGTTGAACTCCCCTTGGATTCAACACAGCAGCCCTTTAATTTTTTCTTCTCGTCCCTTAATTTTTTTCATCTCAGACGCGTGCGCACTTTGCATCCGTATAGCGGCAGATCCAAGGAGCATTGTCTTCTCCCCTGGTCCAGGGGGCAAAAAATCAACCTGTTTGATTTATTTATATAGCGATTTGTGGAGAGTGTTGAAAGAGTATCATGTTTTAGTCGGTGATTGGTTTATACATAGTACCTAGATGAAAAACGAATATTAAGTATATAAGGTACTTGGAGGGATTTGAATAAAATTAGTTCTGTATTAGGAAGTTTCTCGTGATTTTGCAAGACTATTAACATCATTTTCGATCCCAATTTATATTTTTTCTACTTTATTTTATTTTCATTTCACTTACTTTCAATTTATTCCAACCTAACTCCTCTAAGATAGAACACACCTTATTTCTCGTGATTTATTGATTCTCAGTAGCCAACAAGGATTTTGTAGAAAGAACAACACATCTTACAATTCTTTTCCGAATATTAATCTCAAATTCATATTGTCGACATTGTGTAGATTTCACGCCATAAATGACTCCCAATGAAAACAAAAACCAACCACATCTTGATTTAAAATTCGAAACAAAAAACTCATCACCCGCATCCAACAAATCATCAGACAGTTACAAAATGGCGACGATCAAGATTATCTTCAAAACCTGTTGGTCCAGTATAGGGACATGGGAAACCACTGACCCTTCTGAATAACCCATTCAAAAGGACCCTAGTGTGTGACCTGATGAATACGTTAAAAATTTACTTATGAGGGTTTATTGTCAAGAAAGGTGAATACACTTTGGATGTGAATAAAATACAGTTAAGGAATCGTACCTTTTTGCATGACGATGTTAATAAATGAAATGGGAATCTATTTTTTGATTGTGATAAAGTTGGCTTTGAAGACAAATAGGTCGACGAGGAATCCGTACGTAGATAGGTCAGTATGTATTCTTTCGTGTGATTTTCAGATTTTAATAATAATGATAGCTAATACTAATAATAATAATACTCTTGGACACGGCGCGCATAGTCAGGAGATTCCTCTCTCAGGAGCCCTGACCACCGGTAGCTTGGACCCTGTTCCCGATACCGGTGGGCTACTATTTTTGTATTTTTAAATGTTTTTTTATTTTATTTTTATAGGATAATATTTAAAAATATAAAAGTATGTACATAAAATAAATAAATGGAATGATAGCTAAGAAAATCAATAAAGAAATAAATTAAACGATTTACCTCGTAGACAACTCCTAACTACCGAGATTTATTCGTTTGTTTCATAAATTATGATGGTCCACAAAATCAACAAAATTACATAGAATCGTAGATATGGTCCTTAACTACAGATGAAGAGTTTTCAGGCAAAACAACCGATAGCAAGTTTAATTTCCTTTAACAACCAAGATTTATTAACATGAAAGAAACTATCAAACCCAAGGGCTGTAACCAAAGATAAAATAACTACCGCCTATTAAATGGAATAGCTACCTAGATCGTGCTTCAGTCTAGGCGGATCTTAAAAGTAAAAGTCAAAGGAACTCAGCGAGACACGCATAATGATTATAACTTAGTATAAGATGGTATGCAGATTGTATCAAGAGCAAACGATGGCGTCATAATGTTACAATACGGGCTATGCAACGCGTCTTATATAACGTTAATATTGTTGCCCTACAGCCCGATTCGAAGCGGTTATTATTTTCGTTCAAATTCTTAACGCAATTTCTTTTACGACGTGAAGCATTTAAATTTGGTGGTGTTTGAGCGTTTTCATGGTTATTGGTTCAGTTAGAGCTATGGCTAAGGTATTTGTATGTGACGTTATTCGATATTTGTATGTTTACTTACAGTTCTGATTTCTAGATATCATTTATTTCTGAGGTCTTTATAAACCATGAATATAGATGAGATT
Organism: Orthosia gracilis; assembly: GCA_947562075.1. Taxonomy (NCBI): domain Eukaryota; kingdom Metazoa; phylum Arthropoda; class Insecta; order Lepidoptera; family Noctuidae; genus Orthosia; species Orthosia gracilis. Next base: position 43,748,333 of record OX387270.1, read on the forward strand.
TTTTCCATATTCTGTGTAGGCTTTACAGCTACAACATCATTGACTATTTCCTAAAATAATATTGGCACCATGAGATGAGAAAATATTATTCTCATAATAAATCTTTGTCATCGTGGTTTTTGCCGTCTTCTGAATGATTGATGTCTCTCCCATCATCAAAACTGTTTACAAATAAAACAAAATACTCCAATGAATGTTCGTTCGCCTTCCGTTGATCCAAGAAAGCGTTGACAAAAACGAAATCTGTAGATCACGTCCCGAGAGCATAGATTTTTTTTTTCTAAACGGTACTTTATTCCATAAAGATATTTTCAGATAATACCAGCACAGTCAACACGATTAACCTAAAGTTATTAAATGGAAAGCTGGTTCCCTTTCCTGCCTAGCTGTTCAACTGGTTAGGACTTTACTTTCCAGCAATAAAGACGCTAATTTGCTAATTTACATTTGCTGCAGAACTTGTGGACTGCGTTTCATAGTTTTACGAGTGTATTCACCTGATGATAAACCCACGTAACGATAAAAAACTAATATCTTTAGATAGAGTAACTATAGACCTATGACAGAGGGGACTGCCCTGGTGAAAATTTTAAAAAGGTTTTTTTTTTTGTATGTGTATATGTTTGTAAAAGATAAGAAGAAAGTAAGCGTGATCGCTACAAGACGCTTTGCTTTAGCCTCTTTTTAATTTTTCAATGCAGGTCGGTTACAATTATTCAAATTTTCATATCTAGTTTGTCAAGGAAACAGAAGACATTTTTTCTAGTACTGAGAGATTGAATTTTCAAAAAAAATGTTTGGCTCTGAAATCATCTACTAATTTAATTATTGGTATTTCTTTTATAGTAACTATTTAAAAGTGTGTTTTAAAAGGGTGTGTAATGTATGATATAATAACAAATGCTCTAATTTCACTTGAAATAACGTTCATATAATATAATTTTCATATGCTATAAAATCATATAACCTAATTTCATATGACCTAATGTTTCATATGATATAATTTTCATTTAATATAAAACATTTAGTATAACGTTCATTTTATATAATTTTCAATATGTATAATGTTCTTTTTATATAACATTCATTTGACCTAATGTTCTTTTGACCTAATTTTCATGTTTAATGGTCACAGTTCTAACCTAACTCAAATGGCACCTAACCAAATCTTAAAATATGCAATGCATGGTTGAGGGTGGGCTTGGTCGACGGAGCCCCGCTTCGCGGGGCTCCTACTTCTGGATGGTTTATAAAAAAATAACCACGAATGGGATGGCGGGGTCTATTCGCTCGCTTCGCTCGCTCACACGACCCCGCCAACCCCTTCTAACCTAACCTGTCCGAGTCGGGGTGCCCTAAAGTCCAGATTGCATCCAATTTCTACTGGTTACAATAGTTGAGGGTGGTAGGTGTATAGGGTATAAAGCGAAGAAAAAAAAACAGTACAATATTCTTACAATATTATAGTAAATGAATAATATACTACATGAATATTATGTCAAATGTGCATTATAGGAAATGTTTATTATATCATAAGAAATTAGATAAAATGAAATTATATCAACAATTCATTATCTCAACTGATCGTTATATTAAACAAAAGTATATTAACTGAAATTAGGTCAAGTGAACGTTAGATTTTTTGTTATTATATCAACCGTTACACACCCGTTTTAAAATGGCCAGCAAAAATATGACTATGGCTATGTTAATTCTTGTGCGGCAATGGCAGGAACTCATTCCTTGTCGTTAGGCCGCAGACCCTCCTCGCGAATGTCTCTACGACTGAGCTCTATTAGAGACGCCAACTATCGTGTCACTACCATGCCTTGCCATAGTTGCCGTGCGAAAGACTGGAGGACTGGGCGGTCTTGCCAACACTGGTGACAAGCTATTCATAAAAAAAACCTTGTCGCTGACAATAGTTTGTGCATCATGAATCAAAAATGTTATCATGAATCCTAATTGTTCTTTAGAATGTCGTTTTCTTCTGGTATTTCAGACCCTTTTGGTTCCGTAATTTTGAAGGTCCGTTTCTTATTTTTTTTATAACACTACAGTACTTACTAACTCGATAACAATCATTTTTCTCGCATTCATAGGGACAAATTAAATTGAGCAACCTAACAAACGAGAGCCCAAATATACAAATAATGCCGTAGATCAAAATCTACGGAATTATTTGTATGAGAATTTGGGCTCACAAAAAATGACACAACAAAGTAACAGCAACAGAAATTTAATTACAAAAATAAATAACTATAACAAAACTACATTACTAAACTAATTTGTAGTACAACTTTCTAATTGTAATTATTATGCGGCGCTATTGGCTGCAATACGTAAGCTTGGCCGGTCGCTCTGTCCACGACATGCCCCGTTGAAGGCTCTAGGAAAAGTCTTGGAACTGTGGTTGCTGCACTTACTTCTGGTTGCTGATGCTGCCTCACTCCTGCTCCACCTTCGTAGGGAACGAAATGAGGAGGTTCTAGGTGTTGCTTAGGCACTGCGTATTGGGACAATTGAGATTGTTGCTGAGGCAAATACTGTGGCAATTGAGCCTGATTTTGTGGCAAGTACTGATTCAGTGCTTTTTGATTTTGAGGCGAGTATTGTGTCTGTTCTGGTTGGTTATGATTCGCATATTGACTTTGCTGTTTCTCTGCATCGTCTTTGTGACTCACAACTAACACTATTTGATTCTTTTCCTTTGGTTTTGGGCTGTCTTCTTTCTTTTTGTACTGTTGACGTCTTAGCTTTTGTTTATCATACGATTCTTCTTCATCATTCCCATATTCTTCCTCATGAGAGGTCTCAGCTGCTTCTTGCTCTTCTCTGTTTTTGCGGTTTTGTTTTATAGGCCTAGTTTCTTCTTCAGATTCTTGTTCCGATGATTTTGGATGTTTGCGTTCAGACTTTCGTGCTCTGTCTACTTTAGGGTAGGCTCTCTTGGCTCTTTCTCTCTCTTCATAGCTTGATTTTTCGGGATCATAGTCATCATTTCCGTATGTTGGTGAATCATCATGTTCGTAGCTTGGAGAATTGCTACTGGGCTCATCGTAAGGTTCACTGTTGTTATTCTCACGGTATGAACCATCGTCACCATCGTCTCCGATGTTATCAGCATTTCCTGCATGGTTCAGATCCCAATAGTGTTCTCCATACCCTCCCTTTTTGTCTCCCCATCGTACCTATATTTATACAATAATGTTATTATTTGTTCTTTAGATCATTATAATAAAGATTATTTTATTTGATGTTAGTATTTATTAGTTGAGTATGTAGTAAGGTTAAAAAGTTAAGTTTATAAATTAGTTAGGTAATTATAAGAATGATCATAAAATATATTAATTATAATTAAGAGAGTTAGCATTATACGATATTTTATTAAATTAATGTAGTATATAAGTTTGAAAATAAATAGGTGGCATTATTAAGAGAATAATAATAATTGAGAATAGTAATTGGCACAAAGTCAGAGTAGCATGTGGCGATATATAAGTATAATTTTCGCAGAGTACACGATATTGTTAAATTAACTATTTTAGTTATTTAATGGTTTATGAGTTTGAAAATTAATAGCTTGAGTTATTAAAGAAATCAAGTCAAATGCACAAAGATACACATAGTTATTACGACTTCGAGATAAATAAATATGTTTTTTGTAAGATTTTCCTTCAGTTTTATTATTATGCTTCTTCTATTAGGTACTTACATTGACAAACCTTAGTTTGTTGAAATAATGAAAACACGGGGAAGTCAAATTAGTACTTTAAAGGAAATTCCTGCGCCGAGTCCTCTCATGTATAAAAATCTGTGAACTATTTAGCATCTACAGCTACCGATTAGCACTTTTCTCTGCAGAATATTTGGCTGGTCAAGTGTTAAATAGTTCAGAGATTTTATAAATAAGTGGATAAGTTAATATATAATATGAAGCATAGAAAGCATACTTTGGCAGAGAACACTCCTTCTGAGGGCTTGGCCCTCTCATGTCTTTCAGTGAAGTGTCGTTCGCTGCCCAGGCGATGTCCCTGATCAAACTGGTCGGCTTTCGGCAAGTGTCTATACCTTCAGCCAAGCGAAGCAAAGCGGGAAAGAGAAAGAAAATAGAAAGAGGTTAGAGACAGAGCGAGATAAAGGATGTTTTTTACTTTTCCCATGTCCCTGTGGTTCTTAAAGTCTTTCTTCTCGTATCGTTGCTCCCAAGTGTTGGGGTCCTCGCAGACGTGACCGAACTCTATCTTGTACGGACTCAACTGTACTGAGAAAAAATCCCTATAAAGCAAAGTATTTTTCATCCTTACTTATAATGTTTTGGAACGATTTAGTTATATGCAAAGATTGTTTTACATGGCTGTAGTGTCTGACAATCTCTATACGAAAAATTTAAAGATTTTGTACGTTTTTGACAGTTTTCGATGAAAATATAACAAAAGTAGTCTCCAAAGCGACCATTTCAAATTCTATTACAATCTAAACATTTAGCATTAGTTTACCGTAGCCATCAGTGAATGGAATAGCCACAAAAGAAACATTTTGGTCACCAAACCCCTTTCTCTAATTGCTATAGCGAAAAGTATGTCAATGGGTTATGTTGAAACTTATTTGCATGCCAGCGACTATAGAAACCAAGTAAATTGAAGGTTGACACTAAAACAAGGCTGTTTCACGAGAGCTAAATTAGTCATTATGTGATTGGACCTACATTCTTTCAGTGGCTTGAAAAATCTGGTGATATTATTATTAAATTTTAATTGTCAAGAGAATTTGTAGAGCTTAAACTGGTCATGAAAGAGGACCTCATAACTGTTTTCAATTATTTAAAAATATAAGTGATATAAAAAGAGATGCAGTTGATTCAGAAGTAGTGCTTAAAATACTTACTGGAAAAATTTCGCCTGAGCTTCAATTGTTGAAGGATTGCTTGGAGGAGTCCGGACTGTGATAGGTCGCGCTACGGCCCATACCGACCCAACATGCAGTGCTAGCAGACACCACAGCCATTTCTGAAAAGGTCCAAGGAGTTTATGTCAATAACAAAGAAGCTTCACAGTAAAAGCAAAATTCTCATTGGATAATAAAAAAAAACAAATTGTACGACTGGCCACTAACAAAACAACACAACATTTTTGGAACTGTGCCAGAGACTTAATACAGATTAAGTTCGCAAAAACTTTTCCCAAAATAAAGAAACTGAAAATGAAAACACTGTTAACACCAAAGCACTTTCACTCAATAAAACCAAATTATGAAAAATTTACTTTAACTATTGTGATTTTGATTAAACTACTAATAATTAATTTCAAGTTGAGTAAGTATACCGTTTTGTCAAGACGTTGTGACATCTTGAACGTTTGATTGAAGGTTTGGACTCAACTCTGCTGGTGGTACATTTATAGACAAGACTGTTGTAGTTCACTTTGTGCAGTGGTTGACAACCGTTATCGGCAACCAATCGATCTATTGATTGTATCTTTGGTACTTGTGACATGTTAAGGAATGCTGCTTATTATATTGTAAAATGTATAAGAAGTTTTGGAAAGTAAGTATTGGCAAAGACAATCCATGTAGGTAATGAAACCGTCAATAAAAACCTTACAATGTTGAATATAACCTCATTTGATGCTGGAGGTGATTTAAGACTCTTTCAAACAATGGGGAGACGTACAGTCCGACGAAGCAGCAAGTTTCTCTTTTAGCTATATTTCAATAATATAGAAAATGTTGTTCACGGAAACTTGCTATATTTTAAGGAAGATAGAACAGTTCTTGCTCTTGAGTTAACAACGGAACGTAACTTATTAAAAACCATAGGTTTGTAAGTGAGATGCTTTAGTCTCGGTCAAAGAAATAAACATATTTGAAGCAAAGGTGCTTACAAAACTCCAGTTAGTTTGCAATATAAAGACTTAGGTCCAAATTACATTATGTTAAACGAGTATTGACAACTTTATATACTTCCAAGTTGATTGAGAGCGTCCGGTCTGCACCAAGTGCAAAGGGCAACTGATCGAAATCCGACGACTGCCGAAACACGAAGTTTGCCGAGGAACATTAAGAAAATATTTGTACTGTACGTACATATTTATACAAAATGTGGTCACGATTCTGAGCTCCATATTGCTCGACACCGCAACACATGCGACAAGATTTTCATACGGTTGTTCGCCAATGTCGTCGATGTCGCTATGTCGTCGCGGTTTTTTTTGCGGTGACGATTTAGCGGCTGAACAAAACCGGTATGTAAACCGGTACCGCTTGTTGACAACACGACACACCGCACCGCGCGCACGGCTCAAGCGTAGTTCGTCACTCACGCACTTATAAAACAATATAAATGCATTGCAGTGTGGTTGCAGAATCGTGTCTAGTGAACAAACGAACGGACGACAGACCGTATGCAGTGTGTCGTGTGTTAAAAATCGTGGCCGCAAATCGTGTCGTGCGGTGCCTCGTGAACATACGACCTTAGGCATCGATATTCCTCTACATCGCTGTCATTCTGTCAATGATGGCGATTGCAAAATCACGTAACATTTCGATACGATTTCGATCGGGTTTTTGATATTTTACCATCGCTGTCGCGATGCTTTCGTTGATAGAATATCATTCTCTGGAAACCATTTACAATTTCCTTTGTCAAATGTTGGCTATCTCTGGCAATCTCAGATGCGCCCATTACGAATTGTGCCGCGTCATTGACTGCAGAGTTGTTCGGCTTTCCGTGGTCAATTGTGAAAATGTCCATTATAGACTATTATTATGGATTAGGATGTACAAAAACGGTAATCCGTATTTACTCAACAGACGCCAAAAGAAATTGGTTCCTATTTCTATCTCATTGGTCAAGGAATTTGATTTGAGTAGCAGTTAATTTCAGCACAATCATCCAGTATCAATGTAGTCTAGTCTGGTACTTACATTGTACCACCTGGAACCATAGCATAAATAATAGGATTATAAAATGTAGCTATTACACACAAATATATTCATATGTATTTGTCCCCTAAATTCTGACAATGAATACAATTCTCGACTTTTCTCAAAATTTTATAGCCGGAATGATTGCATATTGATATAAAATTAAGCTTTTCGACGGTACGTGAGTTACAGCAGAAACAGCAGTAATAAAACATTTAGGTTGAAATCTTTCAACTTTGAAGAAAAACACACTCATTCAAGCTTCGAAAAGAGCATAACCCTTAGAAATGACGCAACTGACAACGATAAAGTTAATCACTAACTTCAATATTGAGTAATCCAATGTTTCAATGATTGAGTAACCACTGATTGGTGTTTCGGAAAAACAGTTTATAATCACTTTTGTAAGGCTGCACGCAATTAGGAAGAAATGGAGCGGACGTGCCAAAAAATGAACCTCTGTTTCCAATAAGATATTCAATATTATCTAATAGATTCTTGTTTGGTCTCTTCGTTTCTATTTAGAACATTTTTTCTATTAATCAATCTTGAACTGTATCGTTATCATCGTCTTCTTGTTCTTTTCATTTTTAGTTGTTTTTGTCATGTTTTTGTTGCCAAATGTACTAATATTTTGTCTGATCAGTAGGTACGTTGCTATCTAGATAACTTCGACATTTGGCAAATTCAGATCCTGAAAGGTGCAAGTGACTGTCGTTTCCATAGATAGTATAGTAGTGTATTCAATAAATCATGTGCAACCTCTGCATCATCATTAATTGCCTTCATGTCTCTTTCAGTTGGTTAAAACTGATCTTATTAGCAAATTCATATTCCCAATCAGACTTCCCAATATAATTTCCGTTAACCTCGTTCATTTCTTGCTCAGCTCCAATTCTATTACGGTAAGGTTGGTGTAAAAAGAATAAATACTTTAAACAAAGTAATATCAGAGTCGTTTACCGTGTAATGAGTCAGTTGGACATTACGTCATCAATAATTACTGCATTATTTAGGCCTGTAAAGTTGTGACACAGCTGGGATAGGAGAATTTTTGAACCGATTTTGAGATAAAGCTGTGTCTTGTGTGACTACTGTTTTGGATTTTTGACGAGCTCTCTAGCGCTTTCCAGACTGTTATAAAACCTGTCTTGTAGGTTGGTAGAGCTCATTGCCTAGGATGTAATAAATGTACTATGGATCGCACGTAAGACTTTTTGAGCACTAGTCAGTAGGTCTTTGACATGGTTCAACATGAAGAAAGCTGTGTCAATACTATATATAAACAATCTTGTTGCAGCAATCTACACCTAAACTAGGCGCACTAATGACCATAATAATAACGACATCACATGAATCGTGAGTTATTTTTTTCCAACTAGCTAAACTAAGAAAAACACTACAAACTCACACTCATGATGTTTAAATGACGTCACATCATTGTCACGCCTATCTTGAATTGAATTTTCAGTGTTGTACGTTTCTGATGAAACACACATTTTTTGACAATGATTGTTGCAACTATGTGGATAATGAAAACGTCGAATAATCGCCTATCGTTAGTACAGTTGCGAATCGGAGCCGTGTGAAGGTACATTATAACATGATGGGGCATTGTTTGTTTGTTTCAACACTTTATTGATATAACTCGTTATGACGATGTTAATGACATTATTACTGTGAGAGATCGTTACTGATGTGAATTGTATTGTGAGATTATGATGAGGATGATTACTGTGTTAAGATGCGAGCTCAGTACGCGACTGCGACGCGAGACCGCGACACGCCACCGAGGCAGGAGATGCACGACACCCTTTGTATGGCAGTGAGATCGCACGCGAGACCGGGACGCGCGACGAAGACCGCTAGCCGGTCTTACTCACGGACGAATGGTGTCACGCGCCGCGTTTGAAATGGCCGAACATTTTGTCATTAAACAATTAAATACCCATTTTATGGCTGACTTCCATATTGAAAATGATATTTTTTGCCTCTATTTGTATATAATTCGTTGATAGTCAGTCCTTAATATAATATCATATCGTCTTATTCTTCGTCCTCCAATGGTTATTGAATAACTTGGCTTTCCATTGCAATGTAGTATAATAATTTTCAAAAATGTAACTGATTTTAACGACTATAATATTTATTAGCACAAAATACAAGTTTGGCATATATTACTCATAAAGTACACATAATTGTCAACTAGGGTACAGAGAAATTAACTACAAAAAAAATTAACAAAAAAATTAAACCGACTTCTAAAGCAAAACACTACAAATCTAAAAATAACTTTTTTTCCGAAGTCGGTTTCTTTGGTACCTACTTTTTTTCATTTTTTTAGACACCATTTATTTATTTATTAGTTTATTCTCGCACTGGAACGCCTTGCAGCAATTACACCAATGGAGCACAACCTCATAATAAACTCACTATACGTCCAGGTTTCCTCACGATGTTTTCCTTTACCGTTGTCAGCAATGTCCAAGATAAACTTGAAAAGTACATATGAATTGAAAAAGTCACATTAGTACTTGCCCGGATTCGAACCCACGACGTCAAAAACGAGAGGCGAGGTGTTAGCCACTGGGCCACCACGACCACCATGTAATCCAGGAAAAGCTAAGCACACAAAGCGATCTTATTAGGTCATCCATCTTACATGATTATTGTCACAAAACAAGTAGGCAACTCATACGGAAATGCGCTCATAGACCGCACGAAACTAATTGTGATCGTTACGTGAAATACGTAACATTTAATGAAACTTTCACACCAATCTCTCATTAACTGATGTGGAGTATAGCAGTGCTGCAGCAAAATGATTATTATGACTTTTCTATCAAGATATCATTTAATTTTAATAGTTGCAATGCGTAGCTCGCTGTGCTGGCGCTGGTAGCAACTTCCTGAAAGTTAATTTTAAAGATAGTTACATGAACGTGAAGAAGTAACAATCACACACCGACTCACAAAATTTCGCCTTTATAATATTAAAATAGCATATAGTATGATTGTATGTCTCATCATTCATCATCAACATCATTTCAGCCCTGAATCATCCAATGCTGGATGTAAGCGCCTTTATGGAACTGGTATTCACCAAAGTATCATCCGTGCATCAAAAAGAGTAAATGTGTTTTGAATAGAACTTCTCAAAAGTTTTGATATAAGAAAAATATCATAGGCAATAAACCTACCAATGGACAATGTTGGTAACTATAACAAGATAAAACCATACTGCAAAGACAGCTAACCATCTTAGAACGGACTGAAAAAGATCATTTAACTAATTCCTTTGTTTAAGTCTACAAGAGCCAATAGCAGCGAGAAGCTTACATTAGGGTACACCAACATAAGAAACGGAAAACCACAATTTATTAGAAACTTTTATAGATGATTTTATTCATTCCATTATTTCACAGTGTCTTGAGCCTATAAGAGGAAGCAATGACCAGAAGCTTACAAAAGGGTACAACTTACAATCTATTGTGAAACGTGGTCGTCAAGAAAGTATGTCAGTGTAGAACAACTGTACGATTTCCGATAGAGCCGCATAGTCCGACATCACGATTCACAAGACTAACAACAAATGATAAAGCTGGTGCAAGTTGTAAACAAACAGCGGCAAAAGGAACTGAACCGAACTTGCTTCGAGATTGTGTCCTAAATAAAAATAAATAAATAAATAGCCTTTTATTCAGATCAACTTATTAATCTATTTAGACTAAATTAAGTTTTAAATATGATGTAATCTATTACAGACTGTGTCCTGTGAGTGTGTTACACTAACTTCTATTGTTTTATTTATTTCATCTACGATAGAGCGTCTTCGAGAGAACCGGGACGGACAAGAGAAAGGGGTGACCTACCCATACCCATACCTGGCGAGTGATTCTGGATTGAAATGAATCATCATGAGATAGAAGAGTTTCCTCGTAGGTACTCAACTTGAACGTCATCAACTCGAAATTGATGATTTTTTATGTATACCTAAAATTAATATTTTTAGAATTTTGGTTTCAGTATAAAACACTCATAATCATTTTTTTTATTCTAGCTAATCTCTTATAACTTGTGGTACTAAAACATGTTTATTTAAAAACCGAAACTAATGTTAGTTGACCTCTTAGATATACGCAAAATGTTCAGTAAATGGATGCAATATTGTATTCGGGAAAGTCTTCGCACTATGGTCAAAATTAAGGCCACGATCATAGAGATCATGGAATCGTGAACAACGTGGATTTACAAGAATGAGACTGTTATAGAAAAAATGTTTAAACTTTTATGGTTATATTGTCAAGGTGAGAGTTCATCAGATCAATGGGAAATAGACAAACGGAATGCTAGTTGATAAAGGATGCCAAAATTTCAATAAGAGGCTTTTTGCACAGAACTTTTTTCTTTACAATTTGTGAAGAAAGATTGTAGGCTTAGGTGGAGAAATTAAATCAGTCGTGCTTTCATAAGTATGTGAACCGTACTGGTGCCACCAGTTCCTGCCATTGTATTCATGGTATGACATTTCTAAGGTGAGGTAAAAGTGCCAAATACAAGTGATTAGTCTCATGGAATTCTAAAGAAACGTAATAATAAATATGCGTTCGATGTCGGGAATCAGGACGAAGGTCGGTATAAAAGCAAGCTAGGCAGAAGTTTTGGTACTAGGATAATGAATGTCTGCATAGGATTATTTGTGAATACAAATAAGACACATAACAGCACGCTTTTATTCCTCAAAGGTTTATGCAGAGATGGATCCATAGTACTTCCACATTGCTCCTCTGAAATAGGACATGCCTAATGCTATTATGCTATTATCAAATAAGACTGCTCACTTTTACTAAGTAATCGTGAGCAGACTTATTCTTAACTGCAACGTTATTAAAGCAATAATACACAGTTAAAAATCTTACTAATATTATAAATGCGAAAGTTTGGATGTGTGGATGTACATTTGTTACTAAATTACGCTAAAACGGAATAACGGATCTGGATGAAATTTAGCACAGACATAGATTATAATCTGGAATAGGACAAAGGCTACTTTTCATCCCGGTATAATTTTTCCTTGGGATAAGGAAACACTTTTCATGCGACCGAAGCCGCTGGCAGATGCTAGTTAAGATTTAAAAACTCAATTACTTGGCATTGATTCTTCTTCAAAGAATCTCCCTCCATGCCAAATAAATTATGAAACACCACTTTGTAACCGTCAATAATCTTACTTATCAGTATAATAAAGCAGTTTAAAACACATCAGTACAAATTAATTGTTGAAGGATGCTGCAATACTCAAGATGCATTCACTAGTAATAGAATTACGTGAACTGTTTACTTCACTTTCAGGTTTTTTTTCGAGGTGACTGTCCATCTGTAAAGTCATTACAGAATATCTTTACTGGTACATTAGTCTATTGGATTTTAGACTTCGTTGATTAGTTTTTCCACGTAATCGATGTTCTTGCTTCTGAATTTTGTTTCAGATACGTTTTGTTTTGTCGATTAGATAATCTAGATTATCATGGTCTTACAGCACTTAAATCGGATGATGTCGTTATATGACGATAGATATTATATATTCAAAATTTGAGAACAATATTCGATTAGTTTATATGAAAGATCTTTGCGCAATTTTTAAATACATACATAGAGGAAGATATGGATATAATAACAATGAGGGATAGAATTATAAGATGAAATCTCATTGTGACACTGGTGACTGAAAAGTTGTGTGGGTAGTCATAGTATGTGATATATATGATATAGAATATAATATACTTTACTGTTCACCAATAAAATAAATAAATTACACGACACACACATACACACAAACACAAATGACACACATGATATGTGATGCAGAGGAATGTGGAAAATATCGTGAGGAAATTTTTGAGTATAAATGTAGATGGATAAGAAGAGTCTTCTCTTCCGAAGAAAGGTGAAAGGTGTTTATAATAGAGATTGACTACATACATAAAGAAGAGGTAGACTGTTAGAAAGATGACTTAGATAAAAAGAGGTTGACAACATAAATGACGACAAAGGAAATATAGAAGAAGACATGTTGCTCTGACCCCAAATGAATAGAGAAAGGATAAGGACAAGAGATTGGTAAAAGGAATTTGACGTGGTAGGTACTGGGTCGTCTTTTATGGAGACAGAACAAACCGAGCTACCTCTATTAAATTACAGTTATGACATTACAGTAGCATGTAACTCTTGAAAAAGCAGTCGTAACATTCGCATTTCTCCGTTTATATTCACATAAACTGCGTGTCTTCAATCGTACTATCCAGTTTCGAATAACTCTACGATCGATTAAATATTATTTAACATTACTTAAATTATATAACTGGCTCTTAGATAACTTGCCTCAGTTACAACGATTAATAAAAACAGATGTTCAGTTTCTATTTTTGATCCAAATTCATTAATCATGCATGGAGGTATATTTTCATCGTTCGCAGAGGACTATTTTGTATTGTTAGATTCGTCGATCTTGGCCGTATCGACGCGTCCAAGCGTAAAATCGTCGATAGAAAGTGTTATAAATTCGTTTTCTTTCTTAGTTATAAGAAGCTGATTGACACCGTGGTCGCCATTGCTATCGAGTTCACTTGCACTATAGTACATGAGTTTAAAAATGGACAACAGAATACTGGTAAGTTTAAGTTTTGCTACACTTTTGACAATACACAGATTTTCGCCTTTAGATTTTATATCCGGCACTGTATTATCTTTACCTGGTTCAAAAGAAGTTATATATAATTATGTAAACATCTGTTTTGATATATCAATCACTCCTTTTAAACCAAAATAAACAAACCATCAATTTTACCTGTTATAGTATGTTTGAAAGTTCGGCATCTACACCCAATTTTTTTCTTATTCGTCACCAAAAAAGCACTTCTTGCAGGCCACGGGAGCAAAACTTTGGTATAAGAGACATTTATTAGTCAATCAAGTCAACACTTAATAATTTCCTTCAACAAGGCTGTCCATACTAACAGACATGTCAATTTGAGAGTTACACAAATACACATACCTAATTAAGTATCTATTCATATCTAATTCGCCTACTAATTTAATTAGCATATTGCATAAATCACATGATTGCAATTAATCAAGTTATGAACGTTTTAACGCTTGCGGCCGTTGAGATAAGGATTGGGCAATTAAATTGCAATTATTCGTGCATATATTAATTTTAATTTGTAATGTCGATGCTTGTTATACTAGTTTCTTATGTGTTTAGCAATTTAGAGACCTAATATGACCGTATTTAAGTAGAACTACTTTTATTTTTCTTGTGAATACTTGTTCTGATACTTTACCTTTATATTAGTTAGTAACAAAAATAATGTTTCCAGAATTTTGTAATTCAATTATATTGATTTGATTAAAATAGAATTTAAATCAATTAACTACTGGTAAAGAAAAAAAAATAATTTGGTTAAAATATGTCCTTTAAGCACGAGTATCTTGCGCGTTCTTCTTCAAATAATACAATAAGTAACTTTGACTTACCGACTGATGTAAATGGATTCGTTGAAAAATCTTACGAGCTAGACCACATAAAACGTCTATTGTAATTTAAAACATATTATAAAGTTCCGCAATCTTAGGAAGTCCAAATATTTTTTTCCATCCTAGACAAAAAAATATTATCCGGTCACAACCTTTTCTTCATACGGATGCAACAATATGGATAGTCAAATATTTATTAAAACTACGTAATAATACGTTGTTTTATGTAACTAACAAGTTGTTATTGTACTCCAATTAGTTTTTATAATGACATTGTTTTCATGAAAGCCGTTAACGTATACTTAACTTCTTATAATGTTCACTGCTTCTGGTCAATTTTCTTGCCGTAAATCATTTTCAAACCGGTTTATTTCTTTAGTGGGTTTGTGAGAATTATATCATATAGTGGTCAATAAAGAAGAATAAGAATTAACTTTGCTCATCTTTTAATTAAAATATCAGTTATAAAAGATGTTTTATAACTGTTTCTGTATTTGATGATTAGTAGTGAGTGTATTAATTGAGAAGACAGCTTTTGCCAGTAGCTTCGCTCGCCTGAAAGTCAAAAATTATACCAAGACTAGCTGTACCCGCGGCTTTGCCCCCGTCAACTGCCTACTTTACCTTACTTACCCTTCCTGCCTACATACCTACCCTACCTACCTACGTTTTTATTCTAGGGTCATTCTTCGGCGGAGAATCAAAAATATAACACCACCATTCAGAAAATAACGTCAAATTCACATCGCCATCTATCGAATAAGGAGTTCAACAGTCCGAGTATATGAATCGAGTGTGTTGTGATATTTTACTTCTTGAACACTTTAAATCATATATCTTTTGATAGAGTGAACCGATTGCAATGAAACAAAAACTAAATAATACTTCAAGTTACGCACAATTTTTATGTATACAAGTTATCTACTTTGGTTACGTACATTTTACGTGATGCGTGAACAACTAAACAGACAAACAGAAAAAGAAACGAAAAATGCTGGAAATGGGTTCTATTGGCCTTTAACACCCTGGCAATTTTTATGGAATTATTTTCGATGGACAAAAAAGTCTTTTCTACTGATTTATTATATATATTGATTGATAACGTACTACTGGGATAAAAACTACACCTACTATGTTAAATCCAGGCCATGGTCTGTGTTCTAATTCCATTATAAATTATCGTCCAATCCGCTACATTTGTAATTAATAATACGATTGGGTATTATTAGTTAAGTTCTTTGATATATTTAAGCACTTGTGTAAACTAAAAATTATAGGTTTATAATCTACATTCAAATATCTTTATTCGTTTTATCGCGATCTCTGTTTTCTTTTTTGTAGAATCTAATAGAGCCTTCAAACAATCTTTCAAATTCTCATCTAACCTGTTATTCCTTACTTCCAGTTAATCTTATCATGCACAATCATCGCAACATCAGCGTGGTCCAGACCGTTCTACCCGGTACCCCGACATCCAGGACCAATGCGTTTCACCAGGTTCGCTCCCCCACCACCCGTGTATTTGCGGCAGCATCCTCATCATCCTCATTCACTGCAGCAGTTGCAGTCGCAGCAGCATGGTCAGCCTCATTTGCAGCCGCATCATAAGACACCGGGTAAGTAGATTGGCCTGTTCTTGAGGAGGTGACTGAAAATATCTAAATAATTTATTTTTACATCATAATACGGTAGTGCTTTTCAATTAATTATTCGATAGAATGAACTGAATCCCAATGACAACTTGTAAATATGGGACTGTATCTGTTACCCAGTACCAGAGTTGCGGAGGTAGGCAGTCACTCCATGTAAAATATTAGTAGTATTAATTACCTCCTTTTTTGATCTCGGTAAAAATAGGATTCAATTCATACCCATCTTCCATCATTATCAGCCTAGGCTTCCAGATAATGATGGTAATGAATTGAATCCTATTTTTACCGACTTCAAAAAAAGGAGGTAATCAATTCGACACGTATGTATGTAATATCGTTGGAGATGCACAACATTCAGATACGTTACTATGTATGGGCGTTTAAACACGTTTACCAAATTTCATAAGTATGTATGTTTGTCCACGCATATCTCCGAAACTACTTATCGGGTTGTAATTATTCTTTTTTGAAGTAAGTATCTCTCAACTTAGGGAACAGTGCAAATTTCATCAAAATCGGCTCAGCAGTTTTCAAGATATGGTATATACAACCGAACTCCTTAGTGGCAAACAGCACGAATGTATAAATTAAGTTATTATGAATATTTTGTCAATCCTTTAGGTACCCTACTTTGCACAATTTTTATTGACACTAGGGAACTAAAACTAAAAAGAAAGAAATAAATTATAGTTTGGAAGTCGGTGTCTTTGGTACCTTTTGTTTTTAAAAATAACTTAAGTTTTGGGAAACGAAAGTTATTTTTGACCTTTTTAGTTTCTTGCTTTAGTAGTCGGTATATTTTTTGTGAAAATTATTTTTCATGGTCCTGTTTTGACAATACCTAAATAAGATTAACTGGGTCATATCGATGTATTTAGATTATTTTTATTTCGTTCTGTGCTCGTTTAGGTGCACTCCTGCCTAGCCCTTCGGGGAATGCAAAGGCGTGATGTCAAGTTACGTGTGTTCTGCTGTTACTTATTTTAAATCGTTTAATTAGTTTTTCTAATCAAACGCATAAGTACAAAAAAGCAAAAAACTCGATCTCTGTTTTATCAAACCAGTAATCCAAACCTAACCTTGCCCTTCCAGTGGACTCCGCAGACCTAGAAGAATCACAATGGCAGCGTCCGAAGCGAGGTCACGATCACGACTACGATCATCACGACCATGACCACAAAGGGACCAGCGGAGTCACAGGCCCCGTCCATACATTTGTGAAGACAGACAAAAATGCCAACTATAAATGGGGAGTTAGACACCATGTGGGGGACAAGTACGCATCATAAACACCAAATTCGCCTCCTTTCAAGAATACTGTTATGTTATTTATTTAGTTGTATTGTTAGATGTAATTGTAGTTCTACTTAATTAGATTTAATTAAGTTTAAATGCTGTTTTATTTGTCCACATGAGTGAGATACATATGTCTGATGCAACGTCTGAATAAAAATGTTAATATGTGACTGGAATTCGAAATATAGCTTATCTAGACGATTACTGAGATTTCTTGTTCACAATCCAACGTATTTTTTTGTCATTCATTAAAAAAACTGGTCAATGTACTGTCGATTTAAAGGAGACCAGCTAACTTATTCTGTAAATATTTTACCGAAAAAGTGAGTGACCTTGAAGTAAACTGCGATTCCACCTTGGTTATCCGGATTGTTCACTTCATTTTCACTTCACCTAAGTTTTCACGGAGTGTTTAGGCGCCTCCCCGAGCAAAACTCCGCGCAAGCCGTTTTTGTGCAGTTTTTAAGATCGTAGAAAGATCTTTATTTAAAAAGAAATATCAATTAATTATAATGCATTAAAATTCTACATAATATTGATTCCAAAATGGTAGTATACATATTTTTTAAAGAAGTGTTTCACTAATCTCCTTCCAACAAAACCATAAAAATGAGAAATAATGATTGATAGCATGCATCTCCTCGTAAAGTGTTCATTAATTTATTTTTGTACTAACACTAATGGATAGACAATTTGATAACTAACATTTTGTACCTTTTTGTTTATTCAAAAGACCAATATTCGATTTTATAAAGATTTTATTCTAAAATCTGGGCGTATTCACTACTGTAAATTCATGCGCCACCAGTGTGCCGCTAGGGCACTAGGAATGGTCAAGTTTTTTTGGTCAGGGTACAGCCTTAAGTTGGTTTCATACCTAAACTAAGCTAGTGGCTTCAAAAGCAATAAGCCATAATTGGAACCACTCAGATAATCCCTTATTGCAGTATATGCAATAATCATAACTCTTATGAAATTGCACCAGTAATGGCAGTAACAGGGCATTCATTTCTCAGAAGGCTCATGGCAAATCTTTCACGTTACGCATTCTCTTATAATCGAGTTGTAAGTGTAATTCGACTTATTCGCTCCAGCGGTCTTGTCGACCACGCCCGGTCGTTGCATGTTGCACCATCTTGTATACGTGGGGACCGCCACTGGTATAAGTAGTACAAATGATATAATTAAATCTACGTGTGCTAGGCGGTATATTAATGAGAGCATTCTAAAGAAACGAGGGATTGTATTCAATGAAGAATCATTCAGAAAAAACAGTCACATTAAAAATTTCAATTTTTCTCCAGAAGTAAAAAGCATTTTACGTTCAATCGCCTTACAATCTGGCTGGTATTGATTACTTTAAAATGATCAACTTTTTTGGACCACACCGTCACATTATCCTCTCCCTCCCCACTGCAACTCCTGTAAGCCAAAATCAAATGTGGCGACCACCAGAAGAGCGCCGAGACAATAAAGTTCAACAAGTTCCATGCACTACAAAGATATTGGTTTTTAGTAGATCTAACTCTTATTAAACCAAGTTATATAAATGATATATCTATCTATACCAATACTATAAAGAGGCAAGTGTTTTTTTTTGTTTGTTTGTTTGTACCGAATAGGCTCCGAAACTACTGGACCGATTTAAAAAGATCTTTCACCTGTGGAAAGCTACATTATTCCCAAGTAACATAGGCTATAATTTTAACGGGTTCGAAGCCGGGGGGGTCAGCTAGTCTCTTATAAATAAGCCACATTAAGGCATTTTGGGTCAAATAATTTATCCTAATATAAAACAGCTAGACAGGTGGGGTAGAGTAGGTAGGTAGGTAGGATAGGGAGGTCCGTGCCCACTCGACCCGATTAGACTCGACCCGAAGAATAATACCAGAAGTTTTACTACCAATTCAGTGCCATTTGTACACTCAGGCAAAGTGATATTTAATTCTAAATAACTTAACTTTGTAAGTAGTAGTAGCTACTTGTTAACCTAATAATTATAACCACGTTTATAGACTGATCCAATAAATACCACCGTGCCACTAGCTATAAGATTATAATGATAATTAACAATAATCTGCGATTTTTACTACAAAGCGTATACTATATCAAAAAGGATAAGTACTTGTTTAATTATTGATTTATTTATACAAACATTATTTAAATTTGACACTCTCTGTGATGCAAGCGTTATATTAACACTTTTCTGCCTGACTATTCATCGACGTTTTTACGTCTATCAAAATAGAAATATACAGGTATTATTCTTGGGGTTGAGTCTAATCGGGTTGAGTGGGCACGGACCCGGACAGGGTAGGGTAGGGTAAGTAGGTAGGTAGCTAGTTGATGTGAGCGAAGCCGCGGCGAGCAACTAGTAATGTTATAAAATAACCAAGTATACCAACGAAATAAGGAAAGGTCACATTTCACTGATTGTTACCTCAGATTACTCCAGATAAATTTTAATTAGAAAGTTGGTAAGTCTCAACGGAAATGTTACTTAAACTTTTTGACTTAAATAGCTTTAAAAACCCATTTAATGTACTTTATGACGCAATGTAGAGTTTTATGTCACTGCTGGTACTTCAAACTGTCAGTGCGATAGCGGGTCGGATTTCCGACTGGCCAATTAGGTCATTTTAAATTTATAGTTCTGCTAATTTGTTTACGCGAATCTTGGGTATTTTAATGAGATCGAAAAGGTCATATAAGTTTTAAAAGGATATAAGTACCTTTCTATTCTCTGTATCAGTTTTAGATCAATGAAATTATGTTACGGACCTATCTTTCTAGCAGCCTCATTGCGGAAGTGAGTTTGGCAGGGCATTGGCAAATTGTGTTTGGAGCCTTTAAATTTGTTCAGTATTACCAACAAATTATTGGTCTCTCACGAAAAGAGTATCTTCACCAACGAAATCATTCATATAGTTTTGGTAACACCGAACAAATTTAAAGGGAATTATTTGTCATACCCTTTCATGGAGTCATACTCTTTGCCCTACCGACTTCATTACCGCAATTAGGCTGCAAAAAATACAACTCACCCAGATCTGTTACGTCCATACATATTATATAGCATTTTGTAATCTCAAGGACGACAATTATTTAAGGTCACTGGGACCTCTCTCTCTCTCTGTCTTTAGGAGATCCTGAACTAAGCAAAATGTATCAGCAATTCTACCGTCGTAAGCCTGTTTTATATCCCTTAAGATATCAGTGAGTGAACACAACCCACACTTATAGCAAGCAAAACCAGCCTTATCAAAGAAACAGTCGGGCCCTAATAATATGTACTAATATTCGCACATGCATAAGGCTACATAATATACTAAACCCTATCAGCAACAACCTAGATCTGGTCAATAATTCAAAATACTTAGGCTATCATAAATCTCAAACCAGCTGTTTCATTCTTATATCTTAAGGTTGCTCTAGTCGGCGGCACGAACTATTTCGTGGCCGGGGTTAAAATACATGCTATCTCATCTGACAACACCGACGATAGAGATAAACGCTGTGATGAACAGTAAGGAGCTAGTGCGCGTACGAATACACACTCTTGGTATAATAAATATGGTGATGTTTTAGAACGAAAAGGAGCTCGCGAAATTTTATAAACAGACCTTTGGGAGTATGAGTATCATGGAAAATTCTGAGTTTATTTGTTTAAAATAAAATTATTTGCATTTTTTTTACTGCTAATCTATCCCTGTATGGTGACTGTTTAGCAATGTTCTTTCTTTTTATGATATTTATTTCCGCCCAATGTTGCGTTGAAATTAGTATTGAAATAAAGAACTTTCGACGCTCATAACTTTCAAATGCACGATTTTTATGACATTTTGTTTCTATACAGGGCTAGATAAGGATGAGACAAGTTGATATCATATTTTATTTTGAGCGTACACCGTCAAACAGTGGAGTAATCGTCATACTATGTTTGTAAGGAAGAATGACTGACTAAGGCAACCTTAACATCGAAATGTCAAACTGAATGAATCAAGATCACAACGCCAGATTGCATTACAATTACACTGCATTACATTTAAAATGTCCCCTAGTTTTTACCAACAATTATTAACACGACAGTGTAAAAAAACCACTTCATACTTTCACTGTTGAAATGGAAGCAGTGTAATTTATGTAGAAATTAATTCATCGTACATTATCACTGCCATCGCGATTAATTCATTTTGTTTCGTTCATTGTCTATTTGTTCGATATTTCAATGATACGAATACTTAGAAATTGAGATTGTTTGTGATGTTTATTTAATAAAGACTAATGCAAATAATTTTAGAAAGATATTATGTTAGAAAGGTCGCGTACTATTGGTGGGAAATCCGGTAGAAGAAATATATACCCTCATATGTTATTTAATGATGATAAGGATAATATGGTAGATAATAAATACATTGATACATCGCAAATAGGTGGTCTAGATAAATCGCGTACCGATGATTTTAAATAATAAAAAAAAAATGTTATCGAATCAACTTCCTCGATTGGTTATTTATGAAAAACGAACATTAGCTAAACGAATATACCCCAAGGAATTGAAAAAATAAAGATTCTCTATTTTCCTCTGTGCTCAATTATGGAGTTGCCAGGTATAAACAGGTGAGTACACGTTATTGACATACCCTCATCAGTTATTTAATGGAATTACATATCAAATGAAAGGTTATTTTATTCCCAATACAACGATATTAGGTTCAGGTTGCCTTATTAAAAAGTTAATTGTATCTATGGTTGCCTTTAATTACAAATTTTATTATTTATTATCATCGGTACGCGATTTAGCTAGGAAACCTACTTGCGATGTATCAATGTATATAATTATATATCATATAATCCTTATCATTATTGATTACGTCCCAGAAAAAAATCGAAGACTTGTAACATCTACTAATCCAAAAAGGGCTCAAGCAGCTGATTACAGCCCACTCTCTCTCATTGAGAGGCCTGTATCCTAGCAGTGAGAACGTTACAAGCTGATTTTGCTTATATGAACACACATGTTAAAATATTCGCACGAAATCTCAGACAACGCCCAACATTACACACTAGCTTGCGTATCTAAGTCCGCTCTAAATTAGGTTATTACTTACAAGTTATAAGTCCAAACACTTATAGGCAAGCGTGTTTTGCAACACAAGTAGCGACCGGTTATCAGTTACATATGACAAAAAGTCGGCCATGTACTGGGCAACCTACTTGATACATATTTGTATAGATTGGCACCGAAATAAAAGAGTTACTGACTTCTTATATGGAACTAAATTGAAATTACCTGCTCTGGCTATACTGAAATACCTATATGTATTTAAATTAAGCCATCCAAGAGAATATTTTTGGGCAAAACTAAGGCATAAGTAATCTTTTGGGCCAAGTATATAAGGCCCAGACCCAGTCGTGTATATGGGGATGAGGATTAGTAGTTTCTTAATCGACCATTATTTTTATGACTCTATGATTTATTTGGTACACCTTTCATGGGGTCAATCGCAAAATAAAATTGTGTTACGTGTATGACCACTTTTGTAGAGGAGCTCGTGGCCAAATAACAACAACCGCACGGATCGATCTTCAAGGTTAAGCATCGCTTGACGAGGTTGGTCCGTGGATGGGTTACCATTTCAACATACCGAGTTTCCTCCGTGCCTCAGAAAGCACGTTAAGCTGTTGGTCCCGGCTGTCATTTGAAGATCTTTGACAGTCGTTACGGGTAGTCAGAAGACTGATATCTGACACCAGTCTTGCCAAGGGGTATCATGTAACCCAGTTACTGGGTTGTGGAGGTCAGATAGGCAGTCGCTCCATGTAAAAACTGGTACTCTAGCTGAATCCGGTAAGACTGGAAGCCGACCCCAACAATAATTGGGCAAAAGGCTAGGCAGATGATGTATTACCACTTTTGTAGGCGTATGAAAGACACACTTGCCGCAACCATTAGTAGAATTTGTTTAAAAACTCATCCAGTCTTGTCATTGACTTTTAAAATCAGTGGGCTAGACCAAACTCACTTCTTAGAATCAGTCCGCAATATCATCGGCCTGTTCGATTCATTAATCGGCTTTCACCCATAAAATCAGAAGGGTTCTTTCAGTTCCGTGTCTAAGAAAATTTTATGGTGCCATTCACATGATTCCTGTGAACGAAGAGGAAATTGAACGATTAATACGAAATCGTAAGAAACGAATTATAATATAAATTATAATAAAGTTTAAAGTTGTAGCCAATTTTCTTTGAACTAGTGAATGATCAAAGCCTTTGAAACTGGGAACCTTAAACTAAGCAAATTATAGTTAAGTGAAAAAGCGAAATGTTCAACAGAAATGCCTAGTTATGTATGGTCTTACTGTTGTATCCACCTATGGATGATCTATCTCTCGGTTTACAATAAAGATTTTTCCATACATTTGCTTTTGTGAATGAGAATCTGTAGACGTTTATTTTCCCCATTAAATAGAATTAAAATAAGGAACATTTAGAAAATTATGTAGTGGGATCTAGCAATGATAAAATCCCTCGATTTTATTTATGGGCAATGAAATTTCTAACCAAAGGATGATTTGCCGCAAGTTTTGTTCCGAACGCTTGCATTTGGAGTAAAAGACTTCAACGCGCATACTACTAGAAAAATAATTTTCATAAATTTTGTTAAATCCTACTAAATAATACAGCATAATTAATATTTTATCACTATTAAGCCAAGACCTAAATCAACAGTTGACACAGATTCTCGTTCACAAATATCGTGAACCAATTATGTAGGAATATGTATACAGGTACTAGATTCACAACGATTCGAGCATCTTCACGATGGTGACTCGAGATTATCTGGCCGTGCAAATGTCAGGTTGCAATACCAAGTCTTAGTATATAATAGCCGACCTATTCCGTTTCTACATCATTTTAATTATGTACTTGTAAGTTTATTCTAGTTTGTTGATGGGTACTGTTTGGGTAAATTTGCTTAAGAAATATTTTGTCTAATTCTTTGTTCATTCACATAACAAGTCTCTAGAAAGATTACGGGGAAGCTATTGCCTATCAAAGAGAGAATGTTGTTAACTGCTTATGATAATATAAATTTTAGCACATTAAGGCCGAGTTTCTCACCTCTAAATTATCGCAGAATTATTGTGAAAAATTGTCAAGCACGCGTTATCTGCTGTGATTGGCTGTTGAAAATTCATTCAACCAATCACAGCAGATAACGCGTGCTTGACAATTTATCTCATTAATTCTTCGATAATTTAGAGGTGAGAAACACGGCCTAAGGTTTGCAAGTTAACAAGGAGCTGGGCTAGTAATAAGCTATTTAAGGATCCAGCAATAAATTAATAGATCAATTAAATTTCAATTAGGTCGAATTTTTAATGGTTTTTATGGTTTTAGATCTTGCCACCATTTCACATTAAACTGGAAATCTATAATTTAAACGACAATTAAAGGCAACAGAGGATTCAATAAATTGAATAAGCTTTCCTAGAATGTTTGTTTTAAGTATTTATTATGACAACCTGTAAGTGTTTCCTGAACTTAATTAAGTAAGAGAAATGGCCACGTAACACATATTTATACGGAAACAAAATTTATAACAATAAACATCAAATCTCACTTGCACGATGTCTCACTAATTATAATTAAAATTATCTATAATTAAGTCGTAAATGTGTCGTTGTTAACTTCAAACTATTGGCAGATGTACAATGATGTGTTAGTTATAATGAACTGTGAGCTTTGTTTTGTGGCAATTTAGCAGTTTGACATAAGATCATAATTTGCAATTATATTATTCTGATGAAATTGCAAACTGCATGTGTTGTTTACAACTGAATTTGCTGTTTACAACTGAATTTGTTGGTTATTTTCATCATCAGATACCTATAAAATCTGAAAATAATCAACAAAAACCACCACCATCACCTCACCACCGCCACCACCACCACCACCACCATCACCTCACCACCATCACCACTACCTCACACATCACCACCACCGCATCACCTCTGTACCTATTTTTCTGTTCCTTCTTCTTGTCCTTGTATTATGTGTGTGTACAAAAATTGTTATATAAACAAAAAATATCTTGTTTTATTTTTGTTAGCGTGGGGCAACCTTCAAAAGGTACCTGAACTTTTGGGGCAAAGACCAGAGCCTGTGGGATTTTTACCTCCCTAAAACCACATCAAAACCTCCTCTGCGCAACGCCTGTTAGGGCACAACGTTTTGGGGGCCGAGTCACCCACGTCCGTAGGAGTGTACCCTTTGATTCCCTACACGTGGTCCCCGGGTGGTGCAAATCAGGTGACATCTGGTGGTAGGCTTCGGCCGAAGGCTTGCGACCACCCACCGGGCAAAGACGTATCGCCAAGCGGCCTAGCCGTGTTCCGATACGATGCTCGGTGTAGCCACTAGAGGAGTTGGGTCGAGACAGCCGTTCCACTGCAGGCTGACCAGCCTGACGCGCGCTGTTATGGACGTATCGGGAGACTAGTCGCGGAGGGTAGCGGGATCCGAGGCACGGTGCGCCGCTGGCCGACCGCAGGTAGTTGGGGGCCCAAGTAGTGTGCCAGCCACACACGAAAGGCTGCCCCGCCAACTGTCGAAAAATCCCGGAATGCACCATCGTGCTGGTTGGCGACCAGATGGGGAGGGCCCGATGGACATTCCGGGGGGGCTCGGGCGTCCCCGCAGTCTCCGGACTAGTGCCCCAATGATAGCGTCTTTTTCAGTGCGTGTCTGTAGGTTAGCAGCGTGGAACCTCGTCTCACTTCCTTCTCCTTACCTCCATTCACTCCAATAAATTATAATGAGAAGGAAAAAGAAAATTGGTCTCAAACAGCGGCTGCACCCCCTCCCCCACAAAGTGCACCTCACCAACATTCGAGGTCTGCACTCAAATCTCTCTGCAGTCCACTACCACCTGGAGGCTGAGAAACCAGCGCTGTTTTTCCTTACGGAGACGCAGATAGCGAGTCCGTCAGATGTGTCGTACTTATCTTACCCAGGGTTTACCCTGGAGCACAATTTTAAACCACGCGCGGGTGTGTGTATGTACGCCCGTGACGACACTTGCTATCGGCGTCTCCGTAACCTTGAGGATCCCAGATTCTCAACGCTGTGGGCTCTAGTGGACACAGGTCTGGATAAAATTATCTACGCCTGTGTCTACCGTTCGCATAGCGGAGATCAGGAGACAACCAGGCTCACAGAGTACATCAGTGAGGCTGCTGACGCGGCACAGCAGCGGTACCCTTTCGCCCAATTAGTGTTACTGGGGGACTTTAATGCCCACCACCAGGAGTGGCTCTTCCCATACCAGTGCACTGACCATGCTGGGAGGGAGATGCGAAAGCTTTCGCTAGCGCTCAACCTTACCCAGCTGGGCCAGGGAGCAACGAGGGTACCGGATGTCGACTCGCACACGGCCAATTGCTTGGACCTTCTGCTGACAACAGATCCAGACCGATACTCTGTGTGGATAACTTCACCTTTGGGTAGTTCCGACCACTGTCTGGTGAAGTCTGTGTCCGTCTACTCCCCGCCCGATCCCTGCCCAAGAGGCACCCGGCGGGTTTGGCGGTACAGGTCAGCAGATTGGGATGGCATGCGATCTTTCTTCGCATGCTATCCTTGGCAGCCTACTTGCTTTTCTTCGGCTGATCCTTCGTCGTGCGCGGACGCCGTGACGGGTGTGTTGCGTCAGGGAATGGAGTACTACATTCCGTTCTCTGACGTAACAATGTCCAGCGTTGACCGGCCATGGTTTGGCGCCGAATGTCATCGCGCCGACGCCCTTAAACATGAGGCGTACCTGGCATGGATCGACGCGCGATCTCGCAAAGCGAGTGACGTGGGTCAGAAGAAGAGGGCCTTTAACAGAGCTGCCAAGTCCTGCAAGTTAGTGTTGCGAAGGGCTCGGTTTGACCACATTAGCCGAATAGGGACCAAACTTGCTTCTTACCCAGCAGGTAGTAAAGCGTTTTGGTCCCTGGCTAAGTCAGTCGAATCGAACTTCTGCCGTCCCTCACTACCACCACTGCTGAAACCAGATGGGTCGCTGGCCCACTCCGCTGAGGAGAAGGCAAATTTATTTGCCTCTCTTTTTGCGGAATCTTCGCGCCTAAATTCTGGTGATTCGCGGCCCCCTCCTCCTTTTGTTGGATGCGAGACGAGTATGTCGGACATTCGCATCCACCAAAAGGACGTCCGTAGGGTGCTGCGCAACCTCGACGTGAACAAGGCTAGCGGCCCTGACGGAATACCAGCTATAGTTCTTAGAACCTGTGCGCCTGAACTGTCTCCGATCTTGACACGCCTATTCCGCCTTTCATATGAGACTGGAAAAGTGCCGAATGCTTGGAAGCAAGCCAATGTACAGCCCGTGCCCAAGAAGGGCAGTCGAGCTGACCCGGCTAACTACCGACCCATCTCTGTTACGTCCATACTCTGTAAGAGTATGGAGCGTGTACTAAACACTAAGCTCCTGGCATACCTAGAAGGTAACGATATCCTTAGCGACCGCCAGTACGGCTTCCGCCGAAATCGGTCTACTGGGGATCTTCTAGCGTATGCCATTCACATATGGAGTGAGGCCATCGAGAGGCACGGGGAAGCGCTTGCCGTTTCCCTCGACATCTCGAAGGCTTTCGATAGGGTCTGGCACGAAAGCCTTATCGGTAAGCTTCCTTCATTCGGTCTGCCCGGTGGTCTGTGTGATTGGATCGCAGACTTCTTGAGACATCGGTCCATTCGAGTAGTTATTGATGGCTGCTCGTCGGACCAACTGGATATTAATGCCGGGGTCCCTCAGGGGTCGGTCCTCTCAGCAACATTGTTCTTGTTGCACATTAACGATCTGCTTAAACCTTTGGGTATGCAGACGACAGCACTGTTGCTGAGAGATACTTGTCCAACGCACGGGCTACCGGGCAACAGATCCGGTCTCTTCGTGAGGCCATGGTGGAGCGCTTGAACTTGTCCTTGCAGGCAGTCTCCGAATGGGGTGATGCCAATCTGGTCAAGTTTAATGCTACTAAAACCCAGGCGTGTCTTTTTTCCGCTAAAAAGAGCCAATTTCACCCGGCTCCAACTTTTCGTGATGTAACCGTGCCAATAACGGACCATCTTGAGCTTCTTGGCGTTACGTTGACATCGACTCTCAATTTTGGGCCTTACATTGATGCAAAGGCTCAGCTGGCTTCCAAAAAGTTGGGGATCCTTGCGAAGGTGAGAAAGTACTTCACGCTGGAACAGCTGCTCAACTTGTATCAAGCGCAAGTTCGATCGTGCATGGAGTACTGTTCTCACCTCTGGGACGGTTCTGCCAAATACCAGCTTGATGCACTAGAGTTGATCGAAAAGCGGGCCAAGAGACTTATCGGCAATGAGGCACTGGTCAAATCAAAGCTCCAGAGCCTTGAACATCGTCGCCGAGTTGCCAGCTTGTCGGTTTTTTATCGGTTACATTTCGGGGAGTGTGCGATGGAATTGCATGATTTAATTCCGCCCAGCCCGTTCCATCATCGGACAACCAGACGCACGGCGATGCGTCATCGGTACATGGTGGACATCCCACCCATACGCACAAAACGTTTTGGGGACACTTTTATTATGCGTACAGCTAAGGAGTGGAATTCCCTGCCGGAGTCTGTGTTTCCCGATAGCTACAATCTAGGGGTCTTTAAGTCAAGAGTGAATAGGTTACTTCTAGGCAAGCGTGCTTCACCGTCGACCACATCATCGCTTACCATCAGGTGAGATATTGGTCAAGCGCGAGCCTATATACAATAAAAAAAAAAAAAAAAAAAACAAACCGAGTGAACAAAAATATTCCTACCACTTAATATTTGATAAAGTTAAACTAAATCCTAATTAATTGTCTGAAGCTGCAACGTTAAGGTGATCTTTATCAAAGTTCTTATAATATTTTTCTGAAGACCATTACATTCCAAAATCCTGAAAAATCTCAAGCACTCCTTGTAAATAGAATAATGACTTCCTATTGAAGAAGATTACTGTAATTCACCCTAATGTCTTATGACATAACAAACATCTTTTTAACTAGCTACAGATGTATCCACGGATCCTTACAAAATTCACTTCTTTTAGAACAAACGTGCTGCGAATACATAAAAATAAACACATGTGCATAATTTTGTCATAGAATATTACTAACATTACTGCTAGAGCTTACTTACGAGCAAAACGGCCCCAGCGTTTTATACGCAGCGACTGAAACTGGAAGTGAAGGGGATTGTGGCATCATTTGAGCGCAGCGATACTGTAGCGGTGCCAGTAACAGTGATTTGATTCGAAGACTTACTTGACTTAAGAAAGAAATGCGGTCGCATCCGACTGAATATCGTAAGTAAAAAGTCATAATTCGAGGTTTGGCTCTCGCCTATTTCCTCCTCCAATATTGGACCAAGTTAAAAGATATTCCATTAACTGAAAAAGAAAGATATATATACTGTGCCCCTATGTTTTTCTTTATTTATTTATTTATGTGTTGTAATTGTTTTTCTTCGTTGTATTTTGTGTTGTTTATTTTGTAATGTTTATTGTAAGTATTGTTTTTTTGTATATTTCATTCTATGTTTTGTAAGTGTACCTATGTTCAGAAAGTCGGAAAATAAACGATATTTTTTTTATTTATATATACTTTATTGTACACCAAGATAAAAAACAATACATACAGAAACCTTGAAATAAACACAAACATACAACAGGCGGTCTTATCGCGTTCTGCGATCTCTTCCAGGCAACCCAGAATGGAAAGAGATAGCCTGGACATGACATGGGGTTGCACTTGATGCAATTTTAAAATTAAATAATAATTCTTTGTCATTTATAATAGCCAAATTAGTACACCAGGCCTATGTTGACAGCGCAATTTTGAGCATTTTTTGAGGGTTCTAATTGTTCTAAAGATATATCAAAATATGAAAAAAAAAGATGCATAAATGACGGCAAATCTCTCGGGATGGCTGCAATCGCATGTCTGTTTATTGTTTACACCATTTCACAACATACCATCACCCCAGTATACTTTAAACGGGTATGCAGATATGTATAGTTCATCCTGGTACACTCTCATTCCACTGGTTATGTTCAAGTTACACGTTATTCGGGTAATCTATTCTGATATCACTGTGGGTATTATAGGTACCTTACTATAGAACTTGTCCATGTACCACTAAAAAGTGAAAAATAAAAAACCTTTTTACAAAAAAAGAACCGACTTCCAAATAAAAACACTACAAAGTGATAACTTCAATTTCGGAAGGCGGTGTCAAAAAAACACAGAAACGAAAACAGGAACACTGACTTCTAAAATTTAAGTTATTTTTCACTTTGCTGTAGTGTTTTTATTTGGAAGTCGGTTCTTTTTTTGTAAAAAAAGTTTTTGTTGACTATTTCTACTCAATAGTTAATTACCAATGCACGAGTAGAATTCCCAAGTGACAACTATGTACTGGTTTTTCTTTAATCTTAAAATTAAAATGATATGTTTGCTTTAAAATAAAATATTGTATAAAAAATAAAAATAAAATTATTAAAAAAAAGTTTATTTTTTATACGATTGAACTTTTTTCGTATTGCAGGTTTCTGAAACCATCCTAGGAGTAATGTAAGCCCGTTTTTATTTAATCAATTTTGATAATATTTCAGGGCAATCAGTTTTTATTTTTCTAGTTCGAAGTAGAATCTCTGTCTGGTATAAATAAGATCCTTTTAATTAGGTTTATCACCCACAAAAATATTACTTTCAACTTTGGCCTAAGTTTAAATACTGATTTAGGTTTTTTTTTCGGGGTGCCCCTGAGTCAGTGACGTCCGAGCCGATTTGCTCGGAAGTCTACCTGTACTTTCCATAAGCTAACGAGACGTAATGCTGGCTGCTGATGCTCTAAAAAGATAACTGCATATTATAGGGTACATTAGCGGTCTAAGTAAGACATTATTGTAAAGATTTAGTCTGGCGATTGTTTTTATTGGGGTTCCGTAGCCAAAGGGTGCAAATGGGCCCTATTAAAATCATAGGACCACAGCATAATTGCGTAAGTGAGTTCGGCAGGGCAAAACGCTTTCATTGGTGAAGATACTCTTTTTGAAAGAGTCAAATAATTTTTGGCAATACCGAACAAATATAAAGAGACTTTGTCCTAGTCTTTCATGGAGTCATACCCTTTGCTCTGCCAAAATCACTTACTCAATTAGGATGCCGTTTATGCAACGAAAATAATAGTATTTTTTTAAATTATAAATTGCTGTGATAGAGTGCTTAAAAATCACCTAACACAGTTTTGACAATTTCCTTCATCAATTTGACGATGAATGTTGTGCCTGAAACTGGGGTCTTAGGTTAAGACCCAGTTTCGTAGAGGGCTAAAACTCTTAGCCCTCTATCAGTATGTCCATCTCAGAGCAGTCTCTTCTTAGCCATAATAGGTAGCCAGTTATACAGAATATTACACGTAACCAAATCAACAAAATAATGAAATAGGCAATGAAGCGTACCCATGATTACAATTAACCATAAAAGAGCGCTGTCAATGACATTAGACAAACCACTAAGTATTAAGAGATAAAAGAACAAATAACATCGTAATAAAAGCTTTTATCAAAGCCAGACGTAGCTTGAATTTGCCTAACTTATACCGGACACAATTCATCACTATTGCAGAAATTACGTCGATCGTCTACTGCTATGTAAGCTATACATGGAGGTGTGACCTGTTAGCTACGCGATTCACTTGCTTGCCACGCATTCGTCCATAGCGTAGCTATTGGCCATAATTATGGACGTTTTTTATTTTATTTAACATAGGCTCGTGCTTGACCACTAACTCACCAGATGCTTAGCGATGATGTGGTCGCCGGTGAAACACGTTTTGCCTAGAAGTAACTTATTCATTTTTGTCATAAATATTGTAGCTATCGGGAAACACAGACTCCAGCAGGGAATTCAACTCCATAGCTCTATGAAAAATAAAAGTTTTCTCAAAACGTTTAGTGCGTATCGGTGGGATGTCCACCATGTGCTGATGGTGCATCGCCGTACGTCTGGTAGTCCGAAGATGTAATCGGCTACATTAAAATTGCGGTATCACTGGCTACATTAAAATTGAAAACGAGACAAATTGTGGATTTTTGGCGCCATATTGTGGTGATTCAATTTTTTTTCTTCCTTACCTCGTATGGGGTATCGAAATAAAGGGCTTTAAAAGGTAGTTCCAAAAATATAACATTATTATGTTTAAATGTACCTAATACTAAAAAAAAATGTTAATTAAAAAAAAGGTAATTAATAAAAACTAAAAGCCCGACTTCGAAGCGAACTAAAACAACGTAAACAAGAAGAAAATCATGCTGTGCAGTCGGAGGATACATCTGGTTCTGGTCAGCCAGCTCGCGAATATGTATCCTCTCTCCTCGGTTTGTTTGATTGTTTCGTTTTCACGCCTAAACCGCTAAACTAGTAAAATTAGGTATAGAGATAATATGTAGATTGTATCTTGGAGATGGACATAGAACACTTTTTATCCCGGGATGACGTTCCGTTGAAATATTTTTTGCAATTGCACATTGCGACATCCACTCAAGCAAAGCGGCTATGGCAGACGCTAGTTTTCATATACGCAAGCGTAGCTTTGCTATGGACTGCTGTGGCGTGGTGCCTTTAAAATCCTTTCTCGCATAAACTCATACGCCTAGCCCCAAGCAATGTTACATAGATGCCCATATCCGTCGTATTATCGTGTATCACTGTATGTTACAAGGCAATTAAAACATATCGACTAGTATGCTGTATGTTACACTTACGTAATAGTCGTAAATAGTACTGATTTATAAGTAGTGACTCACTTTACAGTTGGCGAGTTGCAAATGCTTTCTAAGATAAGCCGCGAGGCTTTTTTTCGGATTGTAAACTGGATTTGTTTGCAATTTCGTGTTGTATTCATATTATTTAAATGTAACTCAGGATGTGTATGTGTAACAATAAAAACGGTCATGGGTTTTTTAATTAGTAACTTTCGGAATTTTAACCTATTTATCCCCACAGGAATGTACATTAAAAAAGAAATTAAAGTTCCATCTTGAAGGGAAGCATACTATAGTATATTATAATTCTTTTAAGATTTAATTTGTTACCATATAAGTAGCTAACTAGCAAAATGAACAATGCATCTTTGGCCTATTTGGCAATGTACGAGTATCTCTGACAATTGATAAAAAACCGTAACATTTACTGTATACTTAACTTTTTTATTATTTAAATTTATTTTTATATTATTTAACTTTATTTTTATATCATTTAACGAGAAGAAGCTTAAACTTGCTTTTTTCAAATTGACATTTTACCATTTAGTTTTATTTTAGTAATTTATTCAAATGCACAATTATTACAATCGTATTTTGTATAGTAAGACATTTTTTAATTCCATTGATATTAATTTAAATATTAATGGAATTTGTTTGTTTGGATTACTGTATGTATACTCATGTTTCGACACAAAGAATCTTGAATTTGGAATCTTGAGGACATTTTTTTAGATTCCAGTGAATTTCAAAAAAAGATTAGTCTTGAGAAATGTATCATTACTGAAACATAACTGGTGAAGTGTAGATGTATATTATAGGTAATGAAAAGCTACTTCTGCTTTGAAAGAGAGAGGAAGCATCGAATCGAACAGACTATCGAATGGGCATTATAATCTAACAGAGTTAATGCCATAGATAGATAGAATTATTTCTGAAGCTAATACTCGTAAACTTGGTTATGTCCTTTGAATGTCAACTATGCGGCTGACCCCCGGTTTCTCAGAACTCGAATATCGGATAATCGACGAATAATCGCCGGTTATCTACTTTTTGCTTGTATTTGATAATGCGTGCTTGACAATTTGTCACATTAAATTTGCGATACTATAGCGCTGAGAAACCCGACCTGAGGTCTGCACAACCTAACACGACCTTTGAACTAAAATTACTTAACTTATTATTAAAAAAACACACACAAAAAATCCTTCAACTGCCACATTTAAAGAATCAATTGTCTCCGCCCCTAATCCAGCACTAAATACTAACAAAGGTCAATTAAAATCAAACAAATGATTAAAATAAAACAAAAGTGAACGCATTTGAGCTGTTGAGCAATTGATATTTTGATCAGCTGAGAGTGCATTGGCATTAAGAACATTGCAAGGCCAAAACCATACAATGTGCACTTAGGAACCTATTCAACTATTATCTAGGTAGTTATTTAGTTGGTCTATTATTGCAGCTAAATGATTTAGTTATCGGAACTGAGTGAAGTTTTAATGTTAAATGTCTAGACAACAATGTAATAATGATTATTATGTCAGAGAAAATTTGGTAGGTATAAAGAGATTTACATATAATTCATATAAATTGCTGTAAATATTTGTAGTTTTCTGAGAACATTTGGTTATTATTATTGAAAAAATATATAATACTTAGACAAGAGACTTAAAAAAAGCTGAACCCAATGGGGGCTACCGCTAAATACGCCGCTAGAGGCGCTGGTGTGGCATGAGGTCTCAGATATGTCAAATTTCATAATTTTTTCGCTTTTGGCGCGAGTTTATTTGCATTTTTTTTTGTTGTGAATATTTGCCAAGTATGGCAGATTAAGATAGGTACGGGATTTACCAACCACAGCTTTAATAGCGTTTTGTGTTTCGGAAAATGTTATTTAAGGGCCTACATACGCTTTAGTGCCGTAAAACGGTAACTTTCTAAAGCATACTCCTTAGTAATGGCTAGGTTAAAACGTTTGAAAAAAATATAGATTTATTATTTATTCATGTACATTATTTTTTAAACGTGTTTTTTTATTATTGACGACAGGCTTGCGCTATCTCGCCTGATGGTAAACGATGATGTGCGATGATGTGTGGTTTTTTCGTGTAACAAATAGTTTTGGTTTAAAAAAATAATTAGCAACACGATATTTTTCGCAACTTTTGGATACTCCTTCAAAACGACTTAGATGTTTAAAAATATTTTTAAACAGAAAAATTGATCGCTGGAATTTCTTCATAACTGACATAGCATATGTAAATCAAATAATATTTTAGAAACAAAACTGTTCAAAAGGAGGTTCAATATTGATATTTCGGCATCGAGCGGGCGCACGGCCTGCTGCGTTTACATTGGGGCGTATATATCGCCTTAAAGAGCTGCGCCAAACTGAATTTATATTTTATCGCACTTCTACGACATTAGAAATAATTTTAATTCAATCTACTAACAGCTTCCGTATGCGTTATAACAACGTTTATCAGCTATATTTATGGGCCAAAGTCAACGTTCCAAGTTTAAACTGACGTTAATTAGTTCATCCTCATTAACATGTTCGTAAGAAAATCAGATACTATGCGTAGATGTTCACTAGCTGTTGAACAGTTTTACAGTTTCACATCATGACTAAAAGAGTGATGAACATAACTGTTGCTGGATGGAGAGGGAGAGAAAAGCAAAAGAAAATGATGGTTTGAAAAATTACATGATTGAAAAGGGAGTGAATAAAAGCGTAACGTTTGCTCTTTTTTATCAATGATTTCGAGA
Organism: Orthosia gracilis; assembly: GCA_947562075.1. Lineage (NCBI taxonomy): Eukaryota > Metazoa > Arthropoda > Insecta > Lepidoptera > Noctuidae > Orthosia > Orthosia gracilis. Next base: position 43,784,350 of record OX387270.1, read on the forward strand.
TTGGCGCAGCATGACTTATTCCTCCACACATCACTGTAAAAAAACTCACACATAGCTCTGCTGATGTAGATTGACAGAATCGGAAAACAGATTCCAACCATCACAAAATAAGATGGTCACACCTCTTTCCATCCATATGGATGTGATATTCGTAAATAAACGTATCACACGACTCAAGAGGTCGCGCCTAAAATAATCCCATTCGGTCCCGGGTGACGGCTTGATGCTACTCTTGAGTTGTGTGTGCTTAATGTCGTGGTGGCCCAGTGGCTAAGACCTCACCTCTCGTGCTTGAGGTCGTGGGTTTAAATCCGGGCAAGTACCAATGTGACTTTTTCAATTCATATGTACTTTCTATGTTTATCTTGGACATCGCTGACAACGGTGAAGTAAAACATCGTGAGGAAACCTGGACTTGTAGTTAGCATTTGTAAGTTTGTGCTCCATTGGTGTAATTGCTGCAAGGCGTTCCAGTGCGAGGGTAAACAAATAGATAAATAAATTTGGTGGTTTTATTACTAACGAACCCAAGATTACAAGTGAACACCACATATTACAAAGGGCTACAAAGAGGCATACAATACAGTACACTGATGCTGCCACTAGGTCATATGTCAAAGATATTTATTGGGCACGTTTTCTATGAGATTATTACTGAGATTTATAGGTTATTTAGCTTAACCAGGATACTGAAGCCGTGACCTCTTAGCACGCTTGTGCTACAATTGGAATAATAGAGCTGGGTAAACAGATTGACTCGGTCTAGTAGTTTACTACGACTAAGCTGTCCTGGGTTGGATTTGGTCGGCCAAAGAAGTTATTAGCAACTGGCATATCTCGGTGCAGCCCGAAGTCTAAATTTGTGCCCGATTAATGGCCATAGGCATTTGACTACCCTTAGGTATTATATACAACTTAAATATAAATGACAATTTGTGGGTGCACGGCTAAGGTCCTCGAAATATTAGGAAGAGGACAACAGATATGATGATATGTTTTGCTTCTGTAAATAGGCATAGATATTTTATACATAGATGTCCGATAAGCATGATACAGTAACTGAAGCCGGCTTAGATATAAAATCGGAGAGATTTAAGTAGAAAATAGGCGCCATCTGCAAGTATGCAAATGATTTCAGACTGTATCATTAACAGTTGTAGCTGCACTAATTAATAGGACGAGGAATGGAAAATCTTGTAGTAATGTTTGTGTAATGTACTTGAAAACGATGCCAAGTCTTGTGGTAGGTGAAAATATTATACATTATTATGTCTAATTACATCTTTCGCCAGGATTTTTGTAGACTATCTTTGGTCACCCTAAGATTTAAAAATTGGATTGTTTTGATAGAATACACTCACCTAATTATAAATGCTGTTGAAGAGCACCTCTCAAAAAAAAACCACGTCTTTTTCTTTTTTTAACAAACGCAACATAAAACAAACAAATCCGAGACCACACTCAAAAAGTCAGATGCTCTAATTCAAATTTCGAATCACACACACATACGTGGATTTTGCCATACCACTCCCGCCTCTACCACCTACATGCTAGAAGGGGTGCCCCTATATATAGTCACAGTTACTTACACGCACCGCATAATACCTACGTAAATACGTCGCGAGTGCAGTGGCCATTTTCGAATTCATTTTTTGAAATAAGTATTTTTTTGTGTGTGCAACATGTTACGTCAGTGTGTCACGTTGGCAGTATTGGGGTGTGTTTTGGCGGTTCCCACGCCCCAACATCAGTACCAACCTCAGCATCAACAAGTAAGTTTTTTCTTTAATGAGTTAATTAGCAGTGATTTTATTAATTTTTAATGTTTAGGCATAATTGTATTTGTCTGTAATAGATCTTAAATTGATGTTCACAATTTATAGTCTGTTATTTTTAAATTACTCGAACAGTTATAAAATTTCATAAAACATAGCAGTCATAAATGAAAAAAACAGCCCTTAGACACAAACTAATAAAAATTTTGAAGTCCTTAAGTACTGTTACCTGGCAAAAGTAAAAGTTAGGTCTAACCGAAGTAGTTTTTCAGCTTTCGTTTCTATACGGGGTGGGCTAAAAATCGTGGATAAAACGAAACAGAGCGACAATTAGGTGATACGCAGTAAAAAAAAAAAAATTGGTACTTTCCTACCTACTGAAAATAACCCCAGCTATTTTCCTGTTTCATTTGATCCACGACTTGTTGCCCATCCTGTATAGAAACGAAAGCTGAAAAACTACTTCGGTTAGACCTAACGATTTTTAGTTAATAACTAACTTTACCATAATCATGTAAATAATATTTAATATCGAACACTGTTCTTCTTCTTTTTAAACTTAATGGTTCGTTATTATTAAAACTTTTAATGGCATGTCTTGATAAGAAAACGTTTTAGTGTATGAAAATCTCTACTGATGTTTAAAAGTAAACTTGATTGTATATTTTTTACCCCATACATAATAAAAACGTATAAATTTTTTTTAAGTGTATCATTTTATATATAGGTAGATATTGCTAATTTCATATCATTTCATATATATATATATATATATATATATATATTTCATAGAATCAATTATTATTAACTTTAAATTTATATTTTTGACGTTCAAAAGTGCCGCTTAATGGTAAAAGTTGAAATAAAGAGTTTTTGTCTTTTGTCATATGTTGTCTACATTTAATACCAAGTAATTTAGAGTAGAATAAAATGATTCCACACATTACCTCTTCAAAGGATTAACCTTTACCTCAACGTGATCACCGCTGAGAAATGCGGGCCACCTCTAAGCTATTGTTAAATATTGCGTTAGTCCCAGCCTCAATTGCATCGAAATAACAGTCACTGAACTATTTGGGCGACATACTCCGTGTGAACTTTGTCGTAGGTTTGTGATCTAGGCTGTTAATTTGCAACTTTTAACCTTGTCTTTCTAGAATGGATAGTATTTTTTTAACCACTTTTGTTAACTTCACAACATATATTCAAAGCATAAAAATAGTACTGTAGTGTTACGAAAAAAAGTGATTTGATTAAGTTGATAGCTATAGAGAATCCAAAGATGATGAGCAAAGAAGACGTAAGTTGCAAAAAGCTGTACCTTTATCATATCTTTATTAACCGTACCTAACGTAAGGGTTGGTTCAAGGTGGCTCAAAAAAGGGATTCCTGGAAGAATTTATTAGATATCCTTTCCTAAATTAATTGCCTTTGAATTTCGATCAATAAATACTAATGCGACTGGATATCCATTGGAAGGCAAATGATTAAAGCATTATAGCCAGAACACGGTCAATGGAAAGGTTATCAAATATCTATTTATATTTTTTATACAATTAAGATAACATGTTTTGCTGTTAGTAGTAACGATAGTTATTTTCAAATACATTTATATTTTGCAAAATCTTTTACAAACTTACTAAAATATTATTCATTCTCCTTTTTGTTGCATCATTATAATTTTATTCATCTAGTTCCTTGCGATTCTCATCTTTCATATTGTTTGATCCCTTTTATTTCTGTCTACAATTTTAAAACTTTCTCGCGTCCTTATATATGTTCACTCAAATATTGTTAACTAAGAATTAAGTAAGGCGGAGTATATACTCCTCTGCCTTACTTAATCCTTAGTATCCTTAGTTTACTGGTATTGGTATACCGGTTACAATAATTTTTACAAGATCATTCGCTAACACATCCTCAAAAGATTACACAGATGCGTTTTCAAAGATTGCAGTTTTTGTTACTTCATCCTTTTCAATAGATCTTCCTTCATTAGTATGTGGAAGCGTTTCTTGGACCATGTTTACGGAGGATGTGCTAAAGATTAAACAGATGCGGTTTCAAAGATTGCAGTTTTTGTTACTTCATCCTTTTCAATAGATTTTCCTTCATTAGTATGTGAAAGCGTTTTTTGGACCATGTTTACGGCCTTTTGAAGTTGACTAGGTCAAGGCAAAGCTCTCTTTTGTTTGCTTATTTTGCAAAATCTATGACTTAACCAAACGCATTGTAGAATGTAGAGCGGTCGTCTTTTGTTACATTTTCAGTAGTATTAAAAAGTGTAATTGCTCTTTCGGTAACAATGTCATAATTGTCTTTATCTTTGCTTAAGCGATTCCTTTTTCCTAACCTATATCTAAATATTAGTAAGATGAGTATAAAAATAAAAGGTATATATACATCTCACGATTATTAATAATATCACATAACAAAAATCTTAGCGTGATTCAATTATCTTGGCATGATCTAACTTTACTGACATGCAACGATAGTAATAATCTTTAGCAACAATAAAAAAAGTAGAAATCAATCAAATCTGAAAGTAGCACATCCGACATATAACCGCAACACATGTGACCGTGTTGCTTCACCGAAAAACATACCTAATGAGTGCAAACAGACCGGAAAAATGAGCGGCAGTTTTTACACAACAAACATGCACAAAACACACGTGCTTTTGGCAACCCATGTCAAATCGAGCGTGACGTAACTGGGTATGCCGTATGCTGTTAGGGATGTCGGAAGTGTCAAAAAGTATATCGATGTAATGTAAATTTCGTCAGTTATCGGATATCTATCAGACTTCCAAGTCGATTCCGATTCGAAGAGACGTCCGGTCTACACCAAGTGCAAAGGGCAACTGATAGAAAATTGAAAATTGTTGTAAACCCGACGTTTTCCGAGGAACATTAAGAAAATAATTGTATTGTACGCACTTTTCGAAATTTTAAGAAAGTAGAAAAAAAACCATATGTCGCCGACCCCAAATAAATTGGTATAAGGGCAAGTAAATAATGATATTTTTTTAAAGTATCGATACCGTTTTCTATATATTCCAATAGCCTAGTTGGTGCTGTATTTTTTACAGATTTGAACTCAGGACTCGTGTTCTAGAGCGATATTTACTTGAAAGATGCAAATAAAGAAATTGATACCTATGTATTTGAAATCTGTAATTTAATATTGCTTTATCGATGCATCAAAATATGACTAAATAATTTCAATTTTTTCTTTATTTTTTCTACTAAAGAATTTCGATATATCGATAACTTTTCTACAAGCTGCGCTATTACAACGCTGTTACACTTTTGACATTTCGTAACGTCAGTGGCTCGTTTTGTTTCAAACTAGCTATAGGTAATTGGATTATCGTTATGTAAGCTCTTGACTGCACTGATTAACGCGAGTTGCTACTTAGTAGTTAGTTGTTAGCTTTATTTTTTTAATGGCTGCTGGTAATGCAACAGCGTTAAATTGGGGCTTGTCGTCTGGGGTTAATTGGCCGTGAGTGCTTGATTGTTGTTATGACTGTTATGTATTTTTAAGTACACTGAGTGAAAGTGTTCATAAATAGTTGTTATCATTACTATGTTACTTTATTAACCATAGAATTAAGATGTTATCTTACGGTACTAACACTTTCAAGCTTTACCATTTAATCCAGTGTAATGTTTTATGAAACTCAACCAGTAACAAGAACTGATTTATTTGATTTATCATTTAAGTTCTGGAGCTCGACTCTCACTGGTTCAACAATAACTATTTTTTATTTGTAACTGACCTCGCCGCTAAATAAGTTGGAACTGTAACATAGTTGACCAGGTCCTAATCACTTCCAATTGTGGCGCATCAGAAGACTAACAAAGGTTTCCTAAAACTAACACTGTTCTTACACGCCAGACCTTACCTTCAACACCACTGTCCTCTACTAACATACCAATAACCGACCACTCACCTCCATCTTCGTTTGTCAGCAGGCTGCAGCCTTTGACCCACACCTACTCAGACAGTATCTCGCCGACCAACAGGCCGCAGCACCCGCACAGACGCAGGTCCTTCAGCGACCACAACACGTACAGCAGCCAGCTCCTAGACCTGTAAGACATTTACCTATTTACTATATAAAATAACCTATTCATATCGTATTCTCATCCTCATTTTCACAATAAAAGATAATATGTGAAAGAAAAAATGATATATGTCAAATATATCGTCATCATCCAGGGCCCGAATTCGCTCACTGCTGAGCGATGGCAACATTGCAAATGTCATAAAGTTTACAGTTCAAATTCCAATTACATATATATGAAAATAAAAGCCCTGTCCCACTCACTTTTTTATTTACTACCTTCTGCTAGTGGCAACGCCCGCGTGAAAGTCGTCAATTATCCCGAGGGAACATATTCCCGGCATAAAATATATTTCCTATGTACTATTCCTGAACATAATCTATCTTTGTGCCAAATTCCATCCAGAACCGTCCAGCCGTTTGAGCGTGATGAAGTAACAAACATACAAACACACACACTCACAAACTTTCGCCTTTATAATATTACTAGCTTTTACCCGCGTCTTCTCTCGCAGTGAAGCCATTTATTTTTTTAATAAAAAGTATCCCATGTTACTTCTAATACCTCCAAGAATATATGTACAAAGTTTCATGATGATCGGTTCAGTAGTTTTTGCGTGAAAGCGTAACAAACAAACTTACATTCACATTTATAATATTAGTATGATGATTATACCGGGATAAAAAGTATCCTATGTCCAGGATGTTGGCTACCTTCATACTAAATTTCATCAAAATTGGTCCAACCGTTACATCGTGAAAAAGTAACAAACACACAAACACATACACACTCACAAACTTTCGCCTTTATGATATTAGTGTGACTAAATTAAATTAAATTAAATATTATCTATACAGTGTGATTTAAAACTTCATTCACAAAGGTACAATGGCGGACTTAGTACCTTAGGCATTCTCTACCAGTCAACCAACTTACCTAATAACACATCAACCCCAAACTCGATCCCTCTTGGATCGATACAGCTGAAATTTTTAGTACAAGTTACCTTTATGACGTAGACAAGAAATAAGGTTTTTCGAAATTCCCACAGGATACGGCATTTATATATACGAAGTCACTAGCAAAGTGATACTTGAAAATAATAATGTTATTGGGATTTTTTATTTAGGTACTTACGCGACCACTCTAATGTGTACAGCACAAACTACCGTTTCTGTAAGCATATAACTGTTACAAGCATGTATTGTCATAGATTTCTGAAAATGTAACGCCACGATCCCATCCAAAATAACTAAACTCACGGTTTTCTTAACCATCAGAATCCTCAATTATACACGGTCCAAAGCGAGGCGCAGTACCAGCCCCAACCCCAGCACCAGCCCCAGTACCAGCCTCAGCCACAACAGCAGCAGTACAGGCAACAACAGCAGCCTCAGTACCAGCCCCAGAGACCCCAGGAACAGAGGGAGCCTGAGGAATATGACGTAAGTTGAAGAATTTTTTACGCCGAGTCGAGAACCATATTTCATATGATCGGTTCATATTGTTGGTGAACGACGGAGCGGTCTCTTGCCTTCGGTGCTCCCAACCACAATCAAATTTGCCAACTTTTCGACGCCTGTGCGCATTGTGTGGCAGAAACACGAGAAAATATAGTGGACAATGTGAAATACTCGTCGCCCTCCAAATTCTGCACGGTCGTAACGGGGTGCACTGGATGGAAACGATGAAACGATGGAGGCAGATCATTCGCACCAGATGCATCCCTGATGCTGATCACGATCCTCAGACACGTGAGAGCGACCAAGAATGAGAGAGAGACTGATGAACCATATATATATAACCAGAAGTACCAAATGCATAACAATACAGATAGGACAAGCAATGGTAGGTTAGGCTAGCAAGCAGGTTTGAATTTGCAACGGTAGGAGGTAGACGATTCTGGTGACTGGCAAATGTCAGGACCCACATTAGATTTATAATATCACAAGGTGAATAGAAGCACGTCGTCATCAACTATGGCTATAGAAAATAAAAATATTTCTGAGGAGTATATTTCTCAAGAACTTACGGTCAATGCAGCCACTTAAAATTGTGTTAGCCTAATATTACTTAAATAGCCTAAATTGCAGAAATGTATTTTTTCAGCACTTAATTAAAGAGATGAAATAAAATTTCAGCACACAGCCTCATTTTTAGGAAACAAACTGCAACACCCGAAACTAGGTTACTTAATAAAAATAACAGACAAAACTAGGAAACAGCATCATAGTTTATTTTCAATCTAACAGTAAACGTCCGACGGTAACAATTAAAAGTAAAGGTGAACGTGCCGCAATTTTAGACGGCAACTACTATCAAAATACGTAAACCGACTCCGGAATACATCCAACCTACTTTGGTTCTCATTTCCTTGTAGCCGATACAATGTCCACCAACCAATGTATAGTCAACACGGATGGATCAAATTAACAAGAGCAGGAATGGCCGGCTGCAACTTTCACTTGGAACTCGTATAAACGCCGTAGTTGTAGATAAAGCGCTACAGCGCTCGCTGCGTGAGATCGGTTTGCGATAGCTGATGGGAAATAACTTTCTTTGATTATTGCGTGGCGATTTATAGTTTCTTTTCAATCTTTTGATAGGTGATGAGGAATATTATTGTAGGAAATAAGAACAGGTTGTAAATAACGTTTCTTTGCACTAAATGATGTTCAACATAAAACCATTTCTGCATTCGTTGCATATTTTGCAATGACTCACTGTCCGATATCCTTTGCGGAGATTTTCTGTCCTGTATCAACATTTCGAACATCGTTCGTTGGTTATAAATGGTAATGTAGCAATCCCAAAACTGTTATGGAAAGCCGTTTGATATATTTATCTACGGATGACTCTATCGTCGTCTGTAGGTACTGCTATATATTCTGTACTATCGATCTACTTATTGGATTTACTCAGCATGGTTGACATCAAAGCTACATGCTGAAAATATTTCTAATGTTCTTACTTTATTATTGTGTAAATTCGTAGTTTAATTGACATTTACTGTAGCGTCTCCTGTATCTACCACAATGCGATAAGCGTACTTCTAATTTACGTTAACTTCAGGGTTTCTTGTAATAAAGATAACTAATTAAACATCTTCTTCCAGCCCAACCCTTCCTACCAGTTCGGTTTCGACGTGAACGATGACCAATACACCAACTACCAGAACCGCAAAGAACAGAGAGACGGTGACAAAATCAAGGGCTCCTACTCCGTGGTCGATAGCGATGGCTTCATCAGGACTGTTACCTACACTGCTGATCCTAAGGAGGGTTTCAAGGCTGAGGTAAGAATATTTTTTACGGCAGCTGAATAATTATATGGACAAATGAACTTGAAACTCGGCTGAGAACTGAATGCTACATACTGGCACAGACCAAGGGAGCAAGACATATAAAGTAGAGATTTGACCTACAGTGGATGACAAAACTGGATAGGATAGGATAGCATAGATGGACCCCTTTGCCGCACTTAGACTCCGACTCCGTCCGAGGCCCATCACGTGGGCCCAGTGCAGGTTGGTCATGTCTTCGAATTTTTGGTTCTAAAACATTACTTAGTTTACTCACGATGTTATGAAATAATTTACACAAAGTAAAGCACCTGCCTGGGTTCAAACACACGGCCTACAACTTGTAAGTCACTGCTGTTACTACTGGGCCACCACTACTCCAACGAGACTGGAACAAATGATAAAGATTTTTAATAACATAATATCACGCCTATATTCAATGAAGAGGTAAATGAGGCTGTGGTACACCTTCATCTCACCAATTATGTTGAAGTCCCATTTAAAAGGGAGCGATTCTATTGCCATTGACCGTGCTCAAATCAAAACTGCAGACTACAGTATGAGAAAATACTACAATACCACTTACAATAACACTTTGCCTGACCAGATGACTTTCAATAAATTGTTTGAAGATTTGAAAGAAATGATATCGGAGGCAAGATAAGATCCGTATTTTGTAATTCAACAATAGGTAGTATACAAGACATACTTGATTCACAGTAAGTAGGTGAACCAGATCTTTAATGCGATTAAATAATGCCAACTAAGTGAGCCCCTGGCCGAGTTTAGACGCCTTAATATATTGGAAAATGGTTCGATGTATTGTTTGGCTGTAATTGGAACATTATTAGCGATATATTTTAAAGGCCCTAGTAACATTGAATGGGAAAAGGATTAGTGTTTGGAGAAAAATTATCACGATTTCCTATTTATTAACATTTATGATCTTCCATCAACAATAACCTCGTACAAAATCAATGCTTAATTCTGTCTGCATGAATATATACTTAGTACATTTACAATACTTACTATGACAAACTCAACAAAATAAGAGCTCATATCTCAGGTGAGCTGTTATTTACCGAGACGTACTTCTAGCGTTGACTCTACATCTAGTTGGTATTGTTGATCGAAGTTTGATGGTATAATTTTTGCTATGAATTTAGCAGCATTAGGTTTGGCTATCTTAAAGCCATCTGTCTCACCCTTTGCGAAGTATGTTTTGACTAGGAAGAAATAATTTAGAAGAGAACTCCATTTGGTTTTTAGACGCATATACTTTCATGTGCAGCTCATTATCATCAACCTAAAATGACCAATAGGGATGTTTCCTGGGTAGAAGAATGATAATTCTATTTAGTCCGTCAGTGAGATTATCAAATAATATTGGACTGTATTTTTTGCTTTATCAAATAAATAAAAACTGAAAAAGATAAAGCGCATCAAAGTTCAGGAGTGGGGGCTTGTGACGTCATTTTGTATAAAGTGTAACACACCGTGATGTCACACGATATTTCAACACACTATCGGCGTATTTTATTGTTTAAGTGGCAAAAGAAAAATTCGTGTCCAATATTTTTAGGTTATATAACTGACTGGAAAGTTTATCTTCATTTAATATTAAAATCCATTCCACAGGTCTCAAGACAGCCCACAGACATCGTCGTGAAGATCCCAACCCCCAAGCCACAGCAGCTGATCCAGCCCCAAGTACAGCACGCTGCGCACGCGCAACCCAAGCAGCAGCCACCCCAGTACCAACTGCAGCAACAACCCCAACACGCCAACCCTCAACAGTACTACCGCTACGAACAATAACCTATAGGATAGAAAACTTGTCTACATAATTTATTGTGTTATATAGGGCAATTAGAACGAATCAAATATTTTTATTGAGTTTAAAAATACATAGGTACCGTCGATTATAGAACCTCCTTCTTTTTGGGAAGTTGCTTAAAAATGACAGTTGAATTAAATATAGGCTGATGTTTTTTTAGGTGGAGATTTTGATCACGATAAATATATTGGGGTAATTATTACCCCAGTTTTTTTTTTATAAAATGTACCTATAATGACACTTGATATATGGTCAGATCTCAATACCATATGAAAACATCTCTAAAGTTATATTTTTAAGGAATGGTTTCCCCATTGGTTTGAAATTATCAAGTCATAATTTTAGTAACTCAAACCAATATCGCATATACAATGTAGACATTTTTATTCATAGTTAGCGTGTATTATAGTAGTATGTAGATACTCCGTGCCTCGTAAATTAAGCTATGGATGTCGAGAGTATTTGAGATTTGTTTGAAAATGTAGGCGATGAAATGAAGTTTAATTTAGTAAATATTATTCTTATTTATAATCTCAGAACTTTTACTTTACTAAGAAACAATTGTTGAAAACAAGAGTTTGTTTTCTTGGCTTTGCTACTTACTGTTATTTTCAATGTTAAGTGACTCGATTTCTCCTTAAAATTCAGTAAAACCTAAAAAAAAGATGAACAAAAATAATTTTTGTGATTGCGTAGAAGTATGCCAGAGTATGTAGCTTATTAAATGATAATAAAGTTACTATTTAAATTAAATTATTTTTTTAGCCTAGCCCAATGATCCCCTTCCCACCTTAAACGATCAGGTTAATGAAAAAAATATTTTTATTTCCATTAAAATTTATTAAATCTTTGATACATTCGTTGTTCGTAACTTAACGTAACATGAGCGATTCGCGAAGTCATAATAAAATAAAATAAATTATTCACAATTACAAGTTCTCTCATAAATTCTATTCGATGTTTAATAAATATTTCCGTCAGACAACCGAACGGCACATAGAATAAATATAAATATCTATAATAAATTAACAAAAAAAAATAAAAATACTATTCAGTCTGTTTAATAAGTTAACTTTTAATGAAAAATGGCCGAAAAATTTGTAGTTATTAATTTTTCGGCGATTTTACAGTTGAATAAATGCACCCTTTAATACCAATAGTAAAGTCTCTCTATAAGTAAATACTTCTCTTAGAACCAAAATAAAATAGTTAAAATCTAATAAATGCTTCAAAAGTCTTAAGATTTTTGTCAAAAATACACAATAAAATTTATACACACTGCAGATTTCCTATTTAGTTGCCTACCCTGAAAAATAAACCCGAAGTATTGAGAAATGTTTCTAACCCAATCTTTGTGACTTCTAATATAAAATATTAAAAAAATCTATTATTTAATTCCATTGCCAGCAAAAAGCAAGCAGATTATTATAAACTGTCGAAAAATATTATTCTTCACTCAAATATATTTTAATCACAAAATGGCGGGAACCAGTCGCCATCTTGGAAATTATCTAATGGACGGATTCCTTTTTTAATTTCTTCTAATTTTCTTAGCAAATAGTCTATGGTCTAAGTCTATGGCGTGTCTATGGCGCCGGGTCAGGTCTACAGACACACCCAGACTCTACTAGCACGTAGTCTTGACCTGTCAGGGTTACTGGTCCTAGAGGAAGTACCAAGAATAGATAGGGCACGTAAGTTTGTGAACATGTGCCTCGAACCAGCGAGCATTCACTTGATCTGAAAAAAAGAGAAAATGTTTAAATAAAATCTTGGTAGGCGCTATAAAGAATATTTTTCACCACGGCCCGTCATGTGCGGCATGATTCAACAGGGATTTTAAAGTGAAGGTAGGGGGTGTCAAGAATAGAAACTTTATTGTACACCAAAAAATGAAGTTACACATCTCTTTTACAATAATACTTATAACTACGGGTACAAAGGTGGTCAAGCTTAATGTTTGCGATATATATGCCGTCAAAGTCATGAAAACTAGTAAATTAACTAAATCAACTACGGTATCGTTATACGTTGTCTAGGATTCCACTCTTATAACTTATGCATTATCTAAAAACATGTTAAAAAATCCTAAACAGAAAAAAATGTGTGTGACCGCAAAAACCCCAAAATACTTTAAGACGACGACTGTCACCAACGACCTTGAAGGAACAAAACGCGCAATCGTTTCACACTCGCACGACCCAAAATTTAGTAGTTCTTTGTACTTTCCTTATTATTCTATGACTTAAAAAAAAAAGCCTCAGATCAAAATGTAGATAATTCAATTGTCTTTAAAATGGTGTCGATTGCATTAAATTTCCCCAAGTGGTTTCAGTGCGATTGTCGTGTTTTTCTCCGTTTTAGACATAACTTTACAAATTAATTACACTATGTTATACGAATAAAACTCAAAATTTTCTTAGAACAAATTATTAAGAAAATGATCTAATGTAACATAATTTTTTTTCCAAAAAATTACGACTAGCCGTTTAGACGTGATTCTCATTTTAAATTCAGCTACTCAGGGGCATCTGCGCCTTAAACAAAAAATATGATGGCCTCCCACCCAAAAAAAAACATGGCCACCCCTTGGTTTACGATCTATTTCAATAACATTCAATATTTAAATGAAGTTAGAGGACCCACCAACTAAAAATTCTGCCGCTACATTTATAGAACCACTTAAAAGATTGGAATGTTCATGATTCATATCAAAACAATACTCACTCGCAAACCTCAAAGACGACTTGTTGCAGTAAATCAGGGAACTTCTGCACGATAGTGACGGGCTGCCCTGAAGTTAGGGATACGCCATACATCGGAGCAGTAGTGTTGTACCGCGTCCGACATAGGCGAGTGCCACCGCACGCATTTGAGGAGGCCGGAGAAAGGCCGGGCAGGTTTGAGGCGCGACCTAGAATAAGAAGACATGGATTTAATATATTATTATTACTGTCCCAATCTTACACCAGGCTGAAAAAAATCCATGAATCTAAAAATGTATCGTTATTCGAGAAACAGGTCACCCTCTCCGCCATCTTGTATTTTTATCTTCTGTATATGGTATATGTGTAATTTATACATTCTGCCAGCAGCTTCGCCTGCGTGAATGTCGATAATTATCCCGAGGGAACATATTCTCGGGATAAAAAGTATTCTATGTGTTATTCTTGACTATAATCTATTTCTGTGCCAAATTTCATCCAGATCTGTCCAGCCGTTTGAGCGTGTAGAAGTAACAAACATACAAACACACACACGCACACACACACTCACAAACTTTCGCCTTTATATTATTAGTGTGATTAGTTATGTTACAATAGTCAATTTTAAGTTTCCTTATTTCTTTCTACACACTGTGTCTTCGACTATCATCCAAATTTCCTCTGCTGGAAGAAATTTCTATTGAAATAAGCCTTATATATCACAACTAGCTGTCTCGCGCGACTTCGCTCCCGTCTACTGGCTACCTACCTACCTTACCATACCCTATCCTACCTACCTACCCTGCTTACCTACCTACCTATCCACCTCTACCCTAGCTACCTACCTACCCTACCAACGGCGTGAAAGAACGAATCGAACTTTCGAATTTATAATATTAATATGGATAATAAACCTGTGCGCTCTTCTATCTGTATTCTTTCATTTCTCTGTCAAGTTTTTTGTGTACATAAGTAAATAAATAAATTATCCTACATTTAGTGTTAGGGTCGGTTTCCACCGAATAGTTTTTATATTTAGTAGAACACATAATGATTATGATAAAATTATTGGTATCTGTTTCGTTGATTGAGTCAAAAACGGCAAGCAGTTGATTTGTTTAGGATAAGAATTTATTTCTTGTTCACATTGAATTTTTGACGACCGGTCAAAAATTCAATGTGAACAAGAAATAAATTTTTATCCTAAACAAATCAAAAGTTTTCAACTGTATTTCAAGAAAGAAATAGAGATTTTCTTCCGTTTGGTGCATAATAAAAAGATTGATTATAAAAGACGTTTGTATCTCAACCACAGAAACGAAAAAACGCCTTCTCTCTGTTCTGTGATCTCAACAAAGAAAAGGTTAAATAAGCAAGTATTTGCTTTAAAAAAAAAACTGCTTCCATCAATTGTATGGACACTATAAAACGACACTTTCACACCCTCCATACACATAATTACGACCTCTAGCTGTCGACTTCATCAGCACAATACACAAAAAGCACTACAGATTCCCACCATACAACAACAAGAAGTGACAATATTCTAGTTTGAGCTGTGACATCTAAACTAATATACTAGTTCAGCTCTAAAGGGCAAAATTTTAGTGTAGACAAATTAAACTTGTTATTGTATATTATATTCATAATTATAGTAATACTTTATTTTATGTTTGCTTCTCTTTTTGTTTAAGAAATTGACTCGCACACTCTTCCGTTGTTGTTGAATTAGGTAATTTACCTACGTTTGCAATATTTGTAAGTATGTGAGAACCATGTTCCTATTTATCAAATAAATGAATTTACCTGTTAATGCTTGTTATACTTTATACCTATACATAGTATAGTAGTGTTAGTCTGGGTGCAACGTTATCACGTATAAGAATTATTGTCCGGTCTTCTCCCAAACAAGTTACTTTTCCGAATGGACGGTAGAATCAATTATTATTACTTTTAAATTTAAATTTTTGACATTCAAAAGTGCTGGTCTAGTTGAAATAAAGAATTTTGTCTTTGACTTCAATAATATAAAGAGAATAATACTCGTAATATAGTCAAGTCACATGACTGGGAAGCAAATCGGAGCTCTCAAACACAATGAGGAGCCAATGAATGCAGTCGCTGTGGGCGACATCGGCTAGATGGCCTCATAATCATAAAGATATAAAACTGTTCGTTTGTTTGTAGTAGATAATCTCTAGAAGTACGATATGATGATTACCAAACTTCACTCATATAAAGCTACACTATTGTCGTCCTGGCCTGGCTGGACCATTTAATTTATTAAAGCAGCCATAGAAAAGTCCGATTAAACAACCAAAAACCCATCGTAAGTAATCACAACAAAAAAGTGCTGCTTCAGTAATAACAGAGCAAAATAAAAGCATATCTCACCAGTTCTATTGCTACCACTGCTCTGCGCAGGCGCACCCTCTGAATAACCAGCATGTGCGTCTAACAACGCTCTTCTCATGATGGCAGGGTCTACCGTCCGAACACCTCGACCTTGCCGCGAAGACTGCAATGGTCCTGATTTTAGGGCTCTGTTGACTAAGTGCCTGGAATAGAATAGTTTACGATTATTAAGTAATAATTTTAGCAAAATTATCATTTCAGCCGACATACACGTTTTGATGGACATAGGCCCAATGGCGTAGTGTAGTGTATGTGGCAGGGGCAGCCCGCCCCTGGCGGCACTTTTTGGGGGCGGCAAACCCAATTTCTTGTATGATGTTTTTTTTAAATAATATTTTAAGAATGTAAATAATTTGTATATGTTAAAATTAGCTGAACAAAATCTTGTTAAATCATCAAAGAAAAGTGCTCAATGTTGTATTATAACACTTGCAAATTTGGTTACAGTACGGGTTCTTTGGTATTACTGTATATTTTAGTTTTTTAAATTGTAATACCAAATAAGGGAGTGCCGAAATTTGCTCCGTCCCGGGCGGCTGTAATCCACGGTACGCCTGCATGGGGCCAGCCCATGCGCGGCTAAATCAACCAGACTTTTGCATCTCGCAAACAGCGAATTCTTGCTGCTTCTTTGGTTGTTGAAAAACACTGCGCTAAATGCCTTGTTTCAAAGTCGGTTAAAAAATGACCCGGAGATGACTAGTCTGCCCAACTCATTCCACTTACAATGACAAACCACAGGTAATCCCAAACCTCATTTTATTTTTTGGTTTATTAGCCCTCTTCACAAATTCAAAGTAGTTATGGAGACCAAAATCTCATTTTATTTGGGCATACTTTAGAAGCGCCATCTTTTGTAGAATATCCTAAAATACACACTAAACATTAAAGTAGCGGCATCTATGAACGCAACCGTAAACTTCTTCCTAAATCTTTTGACAGCTGTAAGTTACGCCGTTCACTACTAGATGTCACAAAATCGATTAATAAAGCTTTTACGTTCCGTTACGCTCTGTAATCAACAGTCGTAATAATCATCATTTTGCAATTATAGTAAGTGCGGAAAATATTAGGTACACTCCATTGTGGTAGCAAAAGAACAAAGATGGGATGTAGTGAGAAAGTTCCCATGAGTGAAGAATGAATGTAGGAACGTGCATTGGAATTAACGGAACTTTTGCGTACCTACTTACTTCATGCTTTATTACATGTCATCTAAAATTGGATTTTGCATGATAAGCATAGCATACTATTGTTTTCGCAACGCATGCATATTTAATCATGTTAACAAACTAGTAGACTTCTCCGTACCAGTTTCCCAGCTGGTAAAACAGGATCTACTGTTGTCTATTGCATCATTCTTCTTCTTCGTCGGTAACTCTTGACAGAGCGGTCGCGATCATCAGATTGCAGAGAGACTTTGGACTGTCATGATTCGCCTCACGATGCGATGCCATTCCTCTCTGTGGGCTGATACTCGGGTTACTCGGGTGCACTCATGCGATCATGCAATAGACCACCCACTGCAGACTCGATCGGCCCCCGTACCCTGACGTGTTAAAGCTGTCATAGTTTGGCAGTAGAAAAGGGACAGATGTATACAAGTTATAAATACAACTGTGCCTTACGCACATTCAAAATAATCTTGCTCTAAGAGCTTATGGTCACCCCCTGTTGGTCCATCGCCTGAGAGATCTGCGGCGCGCTCTTTCCGTTCACTCTACCATGAACCACCAGCCCCTCAATAGAATCGTTGCGTCGTCTGGACGCATGACCAAAGAACTGAGGTATTCGAACCTGGACTATAAGTAATAACCGATAGGCGCTGCTTGATGTCGAGATCTTGGAGAATGGGTACGTTAGTGCGAAACTCAGTCCTAGATACCTACTCCAAGCATTCTCCTCTGTTATCATTAAGACAGACTAAATTATAACACTGCCAACTGTTATATCTAATTATTATTGATCCCTTAAGTGCCCGAAACGTGGATCCACGCGAGACGCAATGGCGTTTTAGGGTTCCGCACCCGAAGGGTCCAAACGGAACCCTATTGCTGTCACTCACGTGTCCGTCTATAGAAGCCGCCGTCTATATATCCGTGTATAAGCATCTTGTTGACCAAAAGCTATAAAAAATTAAAAAATATTTTTAAATGTTTTTAAGTGGAAAAAGCAAAAGGAGAGCGAGAAAAAAAAATTACCTGTCCCATCGAATGGCGTATCGTTTAAAGCTTGCTCGAGAGTAGATAAATACTGTATTTTTTGTTTTAAAAAATATTGAAAAACAATGGAATGAGAAGCCAGTGCATTTCGAAATTTCATAGTTTCAAAATTTCGGACTATATTTACATGTTTACTAATATGAAATGTCGAAAGAAGAAGAAGTATGTTATTTGTTATACAATTATGAAATTTATTATTGAAATCAAAAGGGGCGCCCAAAAACACGTAGTTTCACCTGCCTTAAATGATACAGGCAGGGTTTCGGCGTGTTAGGCGTCGGAGCAGTTGCTTCCCCTCCACTCTTCTCCTAGTGGAATCAGCCCTCTCATGATCCCTCTAGTTTTCTGTCCGCCAGCATATTCCTCACTAATACAGGCAGAGACAGTTAACGCCCAATTCTAGCGACCAAGACCCACCAATCAAAGGCCCAAGAAGGCACTCCTCAAGCGTGTGCCAGAACCATTTTCCGCTGCACGCTTTTGATTTTAGTTCTGCAGCGTCGGACATCTGACAGTCTCTCACTGGCATATCAATGCGGGGGAACAGGCGCTCAAGTGCTCTTCGAAGCCTCACCGTACAGGTTTAACCAAGGTAGTGAACTTGCGCATCTCTTAATGTCACTAACGAGCTGTAGTCCGGTCAAATTAGGTATATCAAAGTGCATTAATTCGCATAGAGCTGATAATTGGTACGAATTTTCAGAACACCATTATAAATGAAATGTAAAAAGTCCCCATCGATCCCACGCTTGAAAAAATGGGTATTTTGCGTTTTTTAGCCTAACGGTAAGTTTTATGATAAAAATAGGTCAGGCAAAAAATGTGGATTATGCAATTATCTACAAAAATTGTCTCTACAATTTTTCTCCTAAACGTCACCGTTTCTGAGATATAATGGTTGAAAAAGTTGTATTCTTCATAATATACACGTCTCCACGCCACCCTGGAGGTTGTGTACTTGGCGCGTTTTATTTTAACGTGGTTTCCCCGATAGGCTTATTCAACAATCTATTGTGATCCTGTTTAATTCAATACTATTCAAAATTATGTAAAAACTGGTACTATTGGATATGATGAAAAAATGATATGATGAAAAATGTGAATTCTAAAAAATAGGTAAAATTATCAGTCTCATTCATAATCATTTGATAATTCTGCTTCCTCTTCTTCTTCCATCTTCATTCTTCTTGTTCGTCTTCTTGTACTTCTTCTTCTTCCTGCAGGGTGGAAGTAAATTGTTCTAACAGCGATGTACCTATCAGATGTCTCCTCACTGATATCATACGAATCCTCTTCTGAAGGCGATTCAACATTGGAGCACGACTGACCTTGACGACTGGTACATGCTAAAGAACAAAACAATTCTACTTTTTTCATGGAAAGTTAAAATATTCTTCAACAGCAAACTTACAACTAAAAAACTTAAACGAACAAACATTTTTTTACAATATTTTGTAAAAAAAAGGTTTTATGTTTGTTCCGAAAAATGTTTTAACTTCCCATTGACTTAACTTGAAATTTAGTGATAATGTTTATTAACACGCTTATTTTACTAACAAATACCAATATATTGATAAATCAGATTTGTTCTTTGAAATTCCCAATTTTTCCTAATACGACCAACTTAATTTTGCGGTATGGTACGGAACCCATAATGTGCGAAATCCGACACGGACTTGACCGGTTTTTTAATTGTTTCGGTAATTGCGGTATTTAACCGGATAAAAGAATGTTAATGTAACTTTAATATGTATCTTCATTAGAACAATAAAATTATTGTTTTCACTGTCGATTTCGCCCGGTAAATTTCAATCAAAAGCGCGGGAAGTGGTCATCACAGAGTACAATAAGTGGTCATGGACTCGTCTTGTCTGTGTCAAGGTTTAAGTAGTTTCCTATTTGGGAATTTCTTGTACCGGCCATGCACGGCACTGATTTTAGGGTTAGGATTCGATATGCGGTTTTTAGATTTCCGGCAATCACTAACTTTCGGAAATTATATTTTTTAAGGTCAATGCCTTATAAAAAACATCGAAATTTTTGGCTTCAAACCGACACTCAAGCGAAGTAAGAACAAAACTATCTCGAAACATTCGGTATTTATTTTACCAATACTCGATAGGAACCCAGACAGTTAATTTGTCAATTAGCACGGTTTCTAAGCGTTCGCTTTTCGCGAAACACAAACACCCGTTATGATAAAATTATGTGTGTGTGACTTAATGTATGCAATAAACCAATAAAACAACTTTAAATGTAATATACATCACCTATTTATTTTTATTTTAGTATGTGAACGTGAATCAAAATCAGGAGACAACAGGCAATAAACGAATCAGAACTATTACCTATTCAGTATTTCTCTTTACTTGTAAATAGATACTAATAAGATCATGTTTTACTTTTATGATAGATATGTTTGATTTTTTATAAACTATGCAATAAACAGTTAAACATCAACTTCTTCATCTTCCATTTCATTCTCGTCCTCCATTTCGGTCTCTAATTTGATAAAATTCGTGGGTAACATCAGTGACTCATCTAATTTAAGTTGTTTTGGTGCAATAGGATCTTTATGTTCTAAAACCGTTATCAAATCTTCTTCCGTTATCAATTCTTCGCATAAATTTCTTGACATAAAACCAGTGAGACCACTTTTCGGATTCTCGCCAAAAACCATCTCACTGGGTGTTCTACACAATACCTCGTGAAATGCTGTATTCAGATCATGCTGCACATACTTCACTCCATCCTGCCACTTTGTGTTCTGTGATTTAAACAGCCAATCATTTAACTTCTTAAGAATATCCTCGTTCGATTTTCCTTTAAAATCACTGTCGGTAAAAACGGATTCTGATGCGACAACCTTAATTTGCGGACATAAACTAGAAATCCGTCTACAAATAGGTTTCACCAAGGCACCACCATTTTTTGATTGCAAAATATTGGGAGCACCAAATACCAAAAAGATTTCTAATAAATCGTTAACTGCTTCCACAACACTTAAACTTTTCATTGCCTTCAAGTGTGTATATTTCGTAATAAAATTTCTATACACCATAAGATATTTGTATTCATCTCCGTCGTCATTAGTGACGGCTAGTATGTCCACTTGCCCACGTGAATAAAGCTCCGGACTTTTATATGTGGTGGTATTAGAAAAACTTGAATTCGACCAATCGGCGATCTGGTCACAAGAACTTCTGTTGTCATAAGTTTCATTTATAATTCTTTCACTTATTTTACTAATATTCTGATCTAGTTTTGGGTGTCTTTTGAAGGGTTTTTTCTGGCAGGATCCACACATTGACAAATACACTAAAACAGTCTCTGCTGTGATATTTCTGTATTGACGTTTTAAGTCTGCCATCATACGACTTCGCCCACCGTGGTTCAACTTGAGGTGGCATTCAGCTATAATTTCATACATCTCGTCCATCGGTACAAACTGTTGCCGTCTGTCATCACCGGAAACTGTTGCCGCGAAAAGTTTTTCCCCATCAGGCGAATCCACAATTTCATACTTTTTCAAGCGACGATAATCCGCCGGAGTTTTCTTCGTAGTAGTTTTTGCAGCTTTAATCTTTTCAATGATCCAGCGATACTTAGCCCGAGATATCAATACAGAATTTGGCGTCTTCTTATTGTTAAACACTTCACATAATCTCCGGTAAAATGCATCTCGATCTACATCTTCATAGTCTGTTCTCGTTTTAACTGGTTTTGATCCACCCTCATCCATTTTTACATGAGACACAACGGCTAACCGGGTATTTTGGGATAAAACTTGCACAACGAAACAAACACACGCCTCGACGGTGTATTATGTTTTTACACTGACTGGGGAGGGCACGAAATGGCAAGATGGCGGACGCGTCAATGCCCGAAGTTATCCGAGTGCGCGCACTGGACAGAGCCGAACATAGCACGTCTTTCTCTAGCATACAGCCAATACAATACAACACACCGCACCGACTGGGAGAAGCGCGCATTACCCAAATCTAATTTATAACCGGTTTCATATCTAGCTATTACAACTATACCTATAAAAAAGTCAACGGTCGTAATTAGGAATCAATTGATTTTCTATAGTTTCACACCTGACTCATTTCTCGGCCGTTGAGGGGATGTCAAATTAACATAATACGCACTATACTGCCAGGTTACTGTATATAAATTTTACAGGCAGGCAGATCAAGAATATACCGCGAAATTCAAAACTTCTTACGTTTCTTGCAAATTCTTGGGCTGTCAATTAGTGGAAATTAAAATATAAGTACGTAATCTTTTGAAACATCAAGCTCTCCTTATAATGTTTTCGGTACAAAACATCATATTTTCTTGTAATTCTCTTATTTGGATAAAATTTAAGATGTGGTGTAGTTTGCTGGAATTTATTTCGTAGAAATTGATTAACATAGACATCTGCAATTTAGCAAAAACATAAGTAATTTTGAACGATCCAGCCTGTGCATGTACAAAATTTTAATATAAGTTTAGTACCTACATAAGGCTGACTGTCCACTTGAGTGGAGCGAGGCAGCGGAGCGGAGATGCGGGGCGGAATTGTGGGCTGTATATCTGTCCATAGACGCGGAGCTAGGTAGCGGAGCGGAGTCGCAGGCTATGGTTTTTCATACGTGGAGCTCGGTTGCACTCGTTTCTCCTCTCCATTCCGCGCTCGACTATGATTGATTTTGAAACTAGTTTTCAAATACCTGTCCACTAACGCGGAGCGGAGTTTTTATGCAATTCGATTGGTTGGCTCCGCACTTCTTTTCCCCGCTCCGCGCGAAGTGGACAGGAAGCCTAAGGATATTTTATTCAAACTTCTAAGCATTTTGACACTCAGACCGCAACTTTGGACAACATAGCTAGCCCGTTAGAAATATTATAATGTATTATAGCAGCCATTTTTTATCGAAGTTTTACGGTTATAGACTTTAACAGGCGATTTTTTTAAAGCTAATTTAAACATTCTCAACATTTACGTAACCGATTACAATATTTAAAAATTAAACACCGGTGCTAACCACCGTTTTCAATTGACAGTTGAAATATTTCATTCAACGTTATTCAACAAATAGCAGCAGCCAAAATGCACATTATAACACTCGAAGTTAATTGTCAAGACGAGGATAGGTAAATTGAAAATATTGTATGACAAACTGTCAATTTAACCCCGTGTTAGCATCTAATTCTGAGTTAGGGTTTTCGTGCAAGTGCTAAGATAAGTACCTACTCATTTCAGCTCCAATGCAGTGGTAAATTAACCGGTGATCGCAAAATTACACTGTCGGGCCTATTTTTCTTTAATTTTTTTATTTTATTTGACATAGTTTTTTTTTTAACTGCCTGGATTCTGTACAGGTTAAGTACCCATTATGCGTTGTTAGGAGAGGCTTTTGAGGCTGCAATCCCTTTATTAAATTTTTCAGAATCTCCAACCTTCGCGTGTCAGACTCGTACCAACGTGTATGTGTCTGGATGGCTCATGCATGCCTTGTTACCTTGGGCATATAACTTGGTCCCAAGTATAAGGTCTGGTATCGTCGTGCAGTCGCCGGATTCCAAGTCGGTCGAAGTGAGTCTTGTCTGCTCTGCACATGGCTTGTACAAGGTTATGGCAACAGGGTTACCCTCGTTTTAGAGAACTTGACACACTTTAGGGATCGAGGTAGCTATTAAAGAAGTCATGTCTTTATAAGCAAATTTAGGAATGATCTTTGTAGCAAAAGATAATGCTTAAATAATAATATTTTAGTCCTAATGCTTTCTACACCCAAATATTTTAATTAAGTAGATAAGGCCCTCAGACGAAATTCAACTAAAAGATACCAACATTATCTGTTTATTAGCTGCCCGTTTCAAAATTAAGGTTCGTTTTATGTTTTTTTTTCACATTAGGTACCGAGGTGAGATAATGAATGGGCAAACTGCAACATTTCTCGATCAACAAACGAATATTTCCGTTCATGGTGTGAATAGGTTAACAAGTCCACTAGCATCTAATTTCTAGATGCAAAATATATTAAAACATTTTGAAATTATATTTAAGTTGAGTTGACAACATATTCACGCCATGTCCGGATTAGAAGCAAAACTCATTTGTTTGCACGATTGACGATAAGGTAGGTATTGGAAAATTTAAGGGAAAATTAGATTGTAAATAAGTTCTAAGGAAGGGTTGTGCAATCTTCGTATTTGTTTAAGGCGTACACTAAAATATTTTAGATTTTCAAAATTAAACTGACTAGCTTCATTCCTTTGCATAAATTTGTTTCGTCCAGAAGGTAGTGTTTGATTGAAACATGGAAAACCGGACATAAAAACCGATAAACTAAAACATGCTTTACCTAGGATAGGGTGTTCCGTCCGGACCTGCACAATCTGTTCCTTGTAATGCATCACCCCACGTATACTTCAGTCTTGGACCGCAGTCTGCAACTACGCAGCATGCTACGAGAGCCTGGAATGTACGTGAAAAGAAAAGTTAACAAATGTCATCATGAAGAATAAATTAATGCAGAGCACGCACGCGTAATGATCTTATTTGGTTTTATTTGAAATAAAAGAATTTCAATTATAGCTTTTCTGATTTTATTCTCTGTTCAGCTTCTAATTAGCGATCGCAGTGCTATCGTCAAACACTCTTAAAAACTCCCTTCCTTTGCAGAGAAATTTTATATTCGTAATAATACGTCTTATTAACTGTGAGTCCTGTGACTTTGTATGGAATAAAAAGTCACTATATAAATAAAATATGATTGGCCGCACGAATTCATCGTCGGCGCGTGAGTCGCCGTCAGGGCGGTATGTGTGTCGTGGCCGAATGACACAGATCCCCCTGCCACGGACCATCTTTGACAAACAAAACCAGTCCTTTTTCTTGTCTATTTCTATTGGATAGCTATCACAGGAACTGCACATCGCAAGCTTATCGTAAAAAAGAACATTGTTTAAGCCCAAACCAAAAACGTGACTCAGCCGGTATTACTTGTTTGGTGAAATACACTATCTTAACCGTAGACTTAACATACTGACTCGGTTATTTTCTGTTTGCACATGTTTTTTCTCATAAATTTGAAGACACCGGGCAATGTCAAATGAATCAGGTGGATCAATGGTCTTCATTCAATGCTTTTTTTAAAATTTCACAATAGTTTAGAATGTAGAAAAAAGCGTTTTGAAACTGTCTCAAGAAAGATATCCAGGCTACTTCCTTAACCTGTTTTTATACATGATGATCAATGCCAAGGATATAACGCATTCAATCACTTACGAAGCTCTTAAGCTTATTTTCATACCTATCTAAAAAGATTTTATAACTTTTACTAGATAGATTTCTGTTAGTAAATAGTAAAATTTCAAAACCAATATGTCATATCCAGAGTTAATTTCATTTCATTGGAAACGAAAGGGTAACGTAGTGATGTGCGGTGAATCGAAATGACCCCAAGAAGAAAGTGCCAGTGTCAGATTTCTAGGTCATATGTGAATAACATGTCATTGAACTCACTTCAATATAGCAGGCTGTTAGTGACAAGTGTTCATTGTCTTATTTTATTATAACTGTCGTTAGTGATTTTTCAGTTTCAGAGAAATCTTCAGTGTTTAGACATATTCTAGTATGTAACTTCTTCTCCTATCAAATTTTATTACCTGCTTGTAATCAAATCTGAGTTTAAAATCTGCGAGCTGAATCTAATTCAGTATGCTAATTGCGTTCTAGTTGCATCATATTCTTTCTTGCCGAATTTTTTATTCGCACCACGTTGTTTCCTTTGACGTAATGTTTTGTCCCCTGGGATTGATTACTATATTATTATAACGTCCATTGAAAGTCTCAGCGGACACAAGGAATAGATCAAAAGTGAAATTTGAATAAAGAAAAAGCAGCGAAAGTGTTCATCGGTCTCTTGGGGCTATTGTAATGGACAACACGTTCCTGAACGACATTTTGAAGCTCGATTGACGAGTAGTAACGATCATGGTCATAGTATTAACGTTTTCCCAAAGAATTGTAGGCGTAAGAGAGATCTCGAAAGCTTGAAACACTTAGGTACCGTCCATGCTTACAATGGTTTCTCTGTTTATTTTGGCACATTATCAAATGTTAGTCATGCGCTTTAATGTTTACTAGACATACAACTTTCTACTAGGATGCCGGTTAAGCATATGGATTTCTGGGTAAAAACGAAATGCTCCATGACAGCAACTTTATAACTCAATAATCCGGATGCAGGATGAATCAGTTTGATGAAGTAGTATTTTTTTCATTATAAACTGATGAAAGTTACTGATGCCGCGCTAAGTAGATCTTTCAAAGTTTAAACTGTTTGGATTAGTTATATTTATTAACGTTTGAATCTTAACTAAAACCACGATTAAAGACTGACTTACTACTTACTACCTATTAATTTTAAAATAATACTCGTAGATCAAAGCTACTTAGAAGCTATAATCATAATGATTACCTACCATGCTTACAAACATAATGATATCCTCGTATACACAGGTCTATAATTAACGCGCTGAGCTTACAGAGATACTGTAAATTAAAGTAATGAAAAGAGGTTGGCGGTTTATGATATTGGTTTACATGAAAGTCTTACTACCTACTTCCTTTTGCGGATAGCCACCATGTCGTCAAGATATAGAACATGATGTCGGTCAGCAACCTTCAACTAATGATACGTTAATGCGCCTAGACGGCGAATGGGTGCCGTGGGTAACAGTAAAATGAAGATAAACCTCACCCACTGTTTTATGTTTTTTTACCTATCTCCTGAGCGCTTGTTCGCTCCAAATGCATAGGCAATGAGTCAGTCAACCATGCAGTATATGACTTAAGATAGCTTTATAGGTTTATTACAAGTTTATGGTTTGTCTGGGTTGAATATAAAATTCCTACGGAATCTGACAGCAACAGTGATTCCCTGAAATGTGGCTATTTTAGTTTATCGAAAAGTTATCACTTAACACAAAGTATTTAAAGTTAGATAGGTGAAAATTTATATAAAGCTACAAATTGTTTAAAAAGGTTTGATTATTCCATCGAACATAATGATTTTCCACTCATAGTAAAAAATGAGGGCGCAAAACGAGTCAACATACCATAAATGAGCGGTAAACTTTGATAAGAAGCATTCGATAGGATTGGAAATCAACCAACCAATTGTGAAAAAATATATTTGTTACAGGATAAATAAATAAATAAATGTTTGATAGATATAGAATTTAGTATTCATTTTATAATATTTTGTTAATTTCCTCGAATACAACAAAATATTATTATTAAAAAAGACAATACATTTTATTTACTTACCAAATGAATGCAAATAGATAAACTTTTTGAACACATTTTATAAATTAAACTGTGATTTATATCTATAAATAATAATAATACAAATTGTGCGGCACACTTTATTCGCGAACTATAGTCCGAATGTGAAGATGATACATTCGCGTGAGTAGAAGGGCGTGCGGTCGACGCACTGCCCGCGCAGACAACAAGTGGTGTTCATTATAACGGGAGTTACGCCGGGAGTCCTCAGAGCGGGCACAGGCGCCTACTTTACCTTCCATAGCGGTAGCTCTCTCTAGCGATATTTGAAATTAGCGCCATCTGTTTGACGCACCATGACTGAATTTGCCGATTCATCTTTTGCCGGTTTTACAAAACAGCGTATGACAGTTCGTCTTGTGATACGAAACAACACTATTCTGAAACATGGCCGCATGGCTCGGTGACAGCGGCCGCTTCGATATCTCAACACAAAACACTTTTAAGCCTTTTACTATTGGACATTATTCAAACGATAATAACACAGAATTAAAGTACCTTGACTTGGATAGCAAGTTTGATAATTTTCAAGTGTGTAATTACGACGAAAAAGCTCCTGAAAGCAGCGTGACGTCGGAAAGCGAAATAATTCCCAAGGACAAAAACATAGAAAATCTTATTGGATTCTCTCCGTAAGTAATGTTTTTTCTTTAGTGTATTTTATATTGTTACTCTAGTATCAAAATAAATATTGCGTATTTCGGTGCTTTTTGGTCCTTCCATCCAATTTGATCCAATCAGCTGTTTGTCAATAGAGTTCTATCTCTTTCGCTCTTGCGGGGTTGTATATAAGTGGTCTTTTAGCCGATGTATCGTTTTTGGGCATGCTATTTTGGTACATTACCATCACGATGTGATGCGAATATCCTAATTTTGTGTTCTCCTATGAGTACACTATTGAAAGGCGAGTAAGAGGTATGTTAATTAGAGCTAGTTTTTCATTAAACACCTGTCTTAAAAGAGTTTGATCATAGTAACTTAAAACCACTTCATTAACCTGTGTTGTTCCAGGACTATTTTTATTCTTTCCAATTTCCTTTCACTCACCAACATTTTTATTACAAAACTCAATCAGATTACTTTGCCACATTAATAAACATTATGTTTACCTCTGTTGTTGGCTCTCACATGCCAATTAGCCACTAATTTTATTAAATTACCAAAATCCATATCTAAGACATTTGATACCATCCATAGACAAGCATATAAGTGACAAGATTTTCTTTTTCAGTCATGATGACACAGTATCAGATATGCAAAACTCGGACGTCACATCTAGCATGGAAAAGAGCAAGAGAAAACAAGAAGACAGCAGCGCGAGGTACAAATGTGAATATGAGGGTTGTGAACGCACATACAGCACTGTTGGAAACCTGCGCACACACATGAAAACACACAAGGGTGAGATCATTGTAATGAAAACATAAATACACAATGCTTCTTGGATTACCCTTTGTTTATGCAGAACACAAGCTTTTGCACACAAACTTTACTGTCTTTTAAAATCCATGAAAAAGATGATAAATGTCTTTTAAAATTTATATATGTGATATATATAAATTATTCATGTTGCTGTAAATAAAATCCACAAATCATCATAACCCCAGCCAACCAATAGTTACAGAAAATACAACAACATTGAAATAAAGTAATATAAAAAAAAAAAAAAAAAAAAATATTGACAGCATTGTTTTAAAAATATTGCATTCAAAGTTCCTGACATTTTGAATTAAAAAACTGCTTAGCAATTACTTAACAGCATCAATAATTTTTAAATAAGGGTGTAATTCTATTACTCCAAACAAAAATGTTCTATTTCCTTCATATTATATTGATCTATGTGACTAATTTATATTATTCACACATTTGCATTTTATGCCTAGCTTGTTTACAATGTTGCATACATTTATATGCAAATATTTTACATAAATACTTGTGAGAAAAGCACACTTGCCTTGCTAGCTTTATTAATTGTCTTTACTGCATTTTAATGTAATATATAGTGTCCGACCGAAGGTGCAATTCTGGCCGAAGCCGAAGCCGAAGCCGATTAATCGGTATTCACCAAAACCTTCGGCCGAAGCCGAAGCCGAAGCCGAAGGTGTCATTGACCTTGAGAAATACGATAGTTACTTTGATCTCAGAATATACTAGATACATATTGTGAGAGCTTTAGAGATTTAGCCCAATAACGAGCCGAGTGACCAACATATACAAGTAGGTAATAAAATATTGTCTAAAATAAAAGTTTCAAATATACAATGTTAATTAAATATTTTTATTTACTTAAAGTAATTTTAACAAAAATAATCAAATAATCAGTCACATTTTTTTAATTATCAGACGAACACAAAATATTTCTATAAAATAATTGAGCAAAGTTTAACGCTTTTTCAATATCTATTTTTTACATATATTTTTTTGGATTTTTTGAGAAAATTAAATACTATCACCACAGGTACTACTCACAGTAATAAATAAAATAATTTGTAATAACAAATATGAAATATTTAAAAACAAAACACTTATTAGAATTTTAAGACGCGCTCTCAAACTTGTTTTGACTCGTTTAGTTTACTAACTGCGATTCGTTTGGTCCGGTGCGGCGGCGCGGCGAAACTCTGCTGCTCTGCACACTCTCCGTCTCGCTCTAGCATCGTTCAGTAAATTTCAAATTTTGACAACTAGCAAACCTTCGGCTTCGGCCAAACCTTCGGCAAATTTTTGGCCGAAGCCGAAGATTTGGCCGAAGGTGCTTTTTTGGCCGAAGGTGGCCGAAGCCGAAGCCGAAGCCGAAGCTTCGGTCGGACACTAGTAATATATAATAATATAGTATTTAACACTAGCTGTTTCCCGCAGCTTTTTTTCCGTGGTCAATAGGAAAAATACACAGGATCTATGCATTTTTGTTGGATAATAAGTAGCCTATGTTAGGACAGGTTTTAATCAGTGAAATAATTTTCTTATTTGTCATTTGTCACACTATCCTTCAATTTTTTAAATTTTGTTTCAATCCTCAGACAGCCAATTCATCTTTAAATTGTTCCCCTCGCTGTCTCCAATCCACATTTAATAAAATCATGTCTACTTCTGGGCAAAGGTCATACTTCATTCCTTTTATTTCTATCTTTGTTGTTCTTTATCTCCCCAATTCTCGAGGAAGGCATCCAAGGTGTCCCGTCTTCTCCTTGGTCTGCCGCGACCCTTTCAAGCTGTGGCTAAGTTCTAGTCTTGCATCATAGACAGTGCCACAGCTTAGACGGCATCAGACAGACATGGCCTGCCCAGTTCCTCTTCAGTTTTGTAGCTTTTGACCTACACCTGTCCAAAAAGATGAAAAAATTAAAAGAATTAAAAATTAAAATTGTAGTTTTCCTGACCTTAATGCAATTTATTTGGGGATGGTGCAATATGTCTTCTTCTTACATATAGTAACTATGAGATTCGACTGCAAAAATCTGCAGGTGATTTGCTTTTGATGAAACTTTATTTTCATGAATGATTCTTGACAGTTTAGTAGAATAGATATACACCTTAGGCTAATTAACTTCTTTATTGGGTCATTCAAGCCATACACTCACTATATCATTCACACTGTTCATTAATTGTTTTTAACCGACTTCCCAAAAAGGAGGAGGTTCTCAATTCTGATGATTATATATTTTTTTTATTTATGTTCGGGCATAACTCCGTCATATTGAAATATATGACGGAGTTATAATATATATTTGAAAATTTTTTTTTGTCGAATGTAGTTTATTCCGAAATGGTCCCATTTAAATTTGGTAAAGATCTGATAAAGAACTTCGGAGATATACAACAGAATTCTTCAATAAATGACGGCAAATCTCTCGGGATTGCTGCAATCGCATGTCTGTTTATTGTTTACACCATTTCATAACATACCATCACGCCAGTATGTTCTAAACGGGTAAGCAGATGTGTACAGTTCACCCTGGTACACTCTCATTCCACTGGTTATGTTCAAGTTACAAGTAATTCGTGTTATCTATTCTAGCATCACTGTGGGCATCATAGGTACCTAACTATAGAAACACTAAAAATGAAAATTAAAATACTTTTTTACAAAAAAATACAACCGACTTACACTACCAAGTGAAAAATAACTTTAATTTTGGAAAGTGGTGTCAAAAAACGAATTTTTTAGATTTTTCACTTTGTAGTGTTTTTGTTACAAAAATATATATACTTACCACAATGCCATGAACATTTCTGCATTAAAAACATAATCAAACATTTCTGTGGCATTGTGTCAGAAATTGGTACATTACACGATCTTAAATAATTATTTGTAGTCATATTGATCCTAATGATCTCTGAAGATGATGTATTCCAAAAGTTAGTAAACAAGAATTTTGATTAGGTACATAAGTGGCTAGGTTTTTTCCAGCAGGAGTACACTAATAGTAGGTATCTATCAACAATGAAAAAAAAGTGCTGAGTAACACATTAATCTTGTCATGAACTGCCGAATTCTGGTTTTGTTTATCATGAACTGCTGAGAACTGGTTTTCTTCGATAACACAGATTAAATGGTCACGTATCACCTGGAAACCGGTGTAAACTGGAAAAGTTTCGCTTTGGAAAATTTAGTTTGTCATAATTAAGATTTTAGCAAAATACAGTAGGTAGAACACATATTATTATTTTCATATCATTTCGTATCGACGCTCATATCAAACGATTTCTGAGGCTTAGGTGAAACAATTTCGATTCCAATTTTCAGATAAGTACCTACTATTATTTTTTAATGTCACCGGGTTATTACAAACACCGTGAGTTTATAATAAATCGCGTGAGACTGTAAACTCTTTCTTCTTGATAAGACACGTGTAATCCCCGGCACGTAAGTTGGCAAGAGTCGTTAAGACGCGATTGATGTGATGAGTTGATTATACTTAGATTATATTGGATATAATTGGGATTTATTGTATTTGAAATGATCTTTTCACAATAAAACGAGGTTTAATTAATGTCGCAAGATTAATTACGTTGCAAGTGTTTGCAATAAACCTCAAAAAATCATGAAAAAAATCTTGCGTTCCTGAAATGCAAAAGTTTGCTTATGGCCTTGCTACAAGGCCAGAAACCTTGCTTTTCGATCCGTTTCTTGATAGACCTCTGGATATAGAAGACATAAAAGTTGATTAGAGATGTTCAAAATACCGCGTAATATTTGATGTAGGTTTATCAACCTTGGACATAAATGGAGAGCTTTTGTTAGGTTGTTTTTGTGAGTCTATAAGACTATAAGTGAGCAGGTGGTTATTTTCCTCGCAAAAAACTCTCGTGAAAAGGATGTGTCTGAGTGGTACTATTGTTTTGAGTTCTGGCTGTGTGAAGTGCTACTTCGTCTGTTTTGAGATCATTAAGGCTACGAGCTTCAATAACCTGATGTATTTATCGTGTTCTCATTCAAAGCACTGGCGAATCTCGCGAATTCGCGATTCTGCCTGCTACTGATGTGCTTGCAGGTTTTAACTTTTTGTTCAACATTAACTAGGCACAGCAACATATACCTATCAGGATTTTCTGCTGCCTCTACCTCGAGCGTTTATGCTTAACAGACTCTTCATCCGTACCTTTGTCTTGTTTATTGACCAAAAAAAATCGAAGGTTGTCGGTCTCCAGGATGCATTTCATGAACTGAGCCTTTGATGCTTAGGTCTTTTCGAAGTCAGTGTTAGTTATTGTCAGAAAATACATAGTACTCTGGAAACCAATACTAAGACTAAGTAACAAGTCCGAACGGCGAATAATGTGAGCAGTTTGTACAAATTCAATAAATAAGTAATATTTACTCGTTCGGAACACAAAGTGTAGGCGCCTAGACATAAATTCAATATCAGGGCCATAAGAACTCCTGTGGCCTAGAAAACCTAGTGAATCCAGAGGAATCCGGGTCCGAAGTTCCTCCAGGAAAACCCACATTATTAAGTTTGACCGATAAACTTGTTTTCGAAAAGTTCGTTATGGTTATGGTTATGCGTAACGAAACGGATTTGGCGAAAACTTGTACATAACTCATTTGCTGCAGTAGGTCAATCTCAGTCACCCACGCTCTTTGTTTCACTTTCCAACTGTGTTGTGTGTTCTCGTTGGTTCTATGTAGTCAATTTTAGACACATTATTTTCTAGCTACTCGATCATCATTATATTTTTCCATGAACATATTTTTACAGCATCATATTCAGCCCTGAAATACTAATATTATAAAAGCGAAAATAGCTCTGTTTGTTTGTGACCTTTCACGGCTTAACGCCTGAACGGATTTGGATAAAACTTGGCAAATGAGCACCCTATGTCCTGGGTTACAACATAGGGTACTTTTTATCTCGGGAGTATTTTGATAACTTCCGACGTCCTCGCGGACGAAACAGAAGGTAGTTACGCATATTTTTTACCACTCTAATCAGATTTCCATTGGCTAAATTAGGATCCCACTGCTTGCGTATGAGTTGAAAGGATCATGCATTTGACATATTTAGAAGAGTGCCTATCCACTAAATATTTTGTGTTTCGCAGTTTGTAAATCGTCTAAAATATTGATTGTAATAAAGATCTAACTGTTTTCTTTTTTTGTTAATGTTGGTTTACTAATATTTTCGTATTGATACTGATCAATACGGTAACCTTGGTAAACCACATTGTAACTCTATCCTAGGAAGAGGGAAGATATCTTACACTGTAACTCTACTCCAATAGAAAGTCTTCAACTTACACTTTCTTTGCCGACGTTATTCTACGATGTATTGCGTTATATAATACATAATATAATATAACGTTGTTGACTCCTTGAACTGTGCTTATCTACTATACAGATACAGAGTTTACTTACCTACTCAAATTTCAATTTAATCCCTAGTAAACAAAACAACATTGGTCACACGCCATTGAATTGATCTTTTACATCACTACCAAACTCTTGACAAAAGTACTCACCATATTAATTAGCCGGCTGCAAGGAAAGGGTTATTGCTTCTTTAGTTACACCATGTACAAAAGTACTGCTTTAGTGCGTTCGGCTTCTCTAATTTACCCATATTATATTTCTCGCCAACCTTCTTGGCCGGTCTGAAGTGGCTATAATGGCTGCGCAGAAGTAAATCTCGTACAAAAACAGCACCGATCCGTGCCTTGCGCATAGGAAAGCCAGCCCCAGGACGGCCAAGAAGTTTGGCGAGAAGTATACATTGCTTTCCATTTATCCATAGTTGTGCGTCAAAGATATTCTTTGACAGACTATCTCTGGTTTTGTTAGCTTGTGTAAACAATCACGGATGTAATCCGCCTAAGGGGAGGCAGGTGGAAGGTTCTTTCAGACTCATACTGATTTGATTGATTACATTTGGCCGGGATGCTGAAGTACTTTTGCAGTTTGTCACGCTCCCCTGGCTTGGTTTTAGTCCGCATAACTTAATGCAGATCCGGTCATTTCATCAAGTCGATTCGATTCAAGTCGTGTCATCGTGTCACCCGCAGGCCACCCCCTGTGGTGGCAGACAATAATTGCACGAGTCTGCCTCTGCACCTCTGTTTGCTTATCTTTCTCGGCTTTCACGAGGTTCCCGTCATGCGGGACGGTAATAGAGGCCCACCGGTATCGGGAACAGGGTCCAAGCTACCGGCGGTCAGGGCTCCAGAGAGAGGAACCTCCTAACAATACGAGCCGTGTCCAGCAATACTGCTTTCAGGATCAGGCCTTTGACCCAGCCGCCTAACGAGAGCCTCCTAAGATGTTGGTCGAGGCTCGTGGCTATTAAGCCATTGGCCGACACGACTATCGGTACAATGATCGCTGTGTCTACATCCCACATGTCGACAACCTCGCGAGCCAAGTCAAGATACTTGATTTGCTTATCTTTCTCGGCTTTCACGAGGTTCCCGTCTGCTATATTGGATACTAGAATTTCTGCGTATCTGAGGACCATTATGTTTTAAGCGTTTACATTTAGTTGTTTAAAAAATAAGGGTTTTAGTAAGAGGTGAAAAGAGCAGAGAGCAGTTCGCATACTATCACTTTGAACCTGAAATCTTACTAAATTCTTTACATATATGCGGTTTCAAAGCCGTTGTAGTAATCTTTACATCTTCTTTTTCCAGGTGAATACAGGTTCAAATGTCCGATGCAATCATGTGAAAAAGCATTTCTAACGTCATACAGTCTGAAGATTCACATACGCGCGCACACGAAGGCGAAACCCTTCGCTTGCACTATTGCCGGCTGCCGGAAAGCCTTCAATACTTTGTACAGGTAAGAAACTAGAAATAACCACTTGAAACTCCACCAGCACGTTGTAGTCCCACACAAACCGTTTCCAACGATTGTTCCTCCCACTTATTTGCTAAATTTGGAATGAGCTTCCTCCTGTGTTCTTTCCGTGAAGTTATGACACGGGCTGCTTCTGGCAAATATTAAAGAGGATTTTCATTGAAAAAGTTGGTATTGCAGATGTCCAAAAGCGGCGGTGACCACTTTCATCAGGTGGGAGCTTGCCACTCTCCTGCTTTACTCCTGCTTTACCCAGGTTCTCTAATCTGCACTTTGCTCCGTCCTTTGCGACGGACGTGCAGATTAGAGAACCTGGGTATCCGTCTTAAACAACGAATGGAAGGCAATAAATTTGATATGTCGACAACCTAGCATAGACGACGTGTCTGTTCTGGGATGTTGAAGAATGACGGCGAGAATAGATCCCAAATAATGGAATAAGTCTCGGCAAGAACAGAGTGCGAGACTTAACTATTCTGGTTATCGGGCTACAAAAATAGAGTGAGAGACTTAACTATTCAGGTTATCGGGCTACAAAAATAGAGTGAGAGACACAACTATTCTGGTTATCGGGCTACAAAAATAGAGTGAGAGACTTAACTATTCTGGTTATCCGGCTACAAAAATAGAGTGAGAGAGTTAACTATTCTGGTTATCGGTTTACAAAAGTAAATTCAAAAAATCAAAAAACCCGACTGCTTAAAAAGCGAACTAAAAATACGTAAACAAGAAGAAAATCATGCTGTGCAGTCCAGTCGGAGGATACGTATTCGCGAGCTGGCTGGCCAAAAAACCAGATGTATCCTCCGACTGCACACCATGATTTTCTTAATGTTTACGTCTTTTTAAGCAGACGGGTTTTTTTAATTTAATATTAACTTTTTTATTTATAACTTTCTAGTTAGCAATTCTTTTTCGAATTATGCACTTTTAAACACATACGTGTTATATATTTTTGAAATCACCTCTTTAAAATCCTTTATTTTGTTACCCCACAACGACGGGTTTGGAGGAAAAAATAATAATTGAGCCCCACAATATGGAGCCCAAAATCCGCCATTTTTCTATTATCTAAGTTTAATGTAGTCAGTGAGATTCGCAAGGTTAAGACGAATCGATTGACGTACGAATCATCAAAATCGGCCATCGAGTTTGGTCTCTGGTACGCCACATAGGAACAAACATACATACATACATAGACTGATAAACACATCGGGTAATAAAAACGATGTAATCTTGCCCATATACTCAGTCAGGCTGAGGATTGGAAAGACAAAACGTAACGATACTACGCATATTTCTTAAGCTGTTCATAGCAACCATAACTGTTATACCGTCGTGATCAATCTATAAATCCTTGTGTTGAATGATTCACAAATAATAAAGAGTTTAGGAGATAATTATGTTTTAATTGATTTGTTGTCATATCAGTGATTATTAGGTGCTCAAGTCACATGTATTTGAGATTTCGATAAGAGGACTAGAAGTTGATAATATATAATTATATCGTATCTACCTTATATCAGTGGCAGAAATTACTCATCAATATGTTTTGCCAGTAACTTAACCCGCATAAATGTTGAGAATTATCCACGGGAACGTCGTGCCGTAATGAAAAGTGTCCTCTGTGTTAATCCAGGAACCGATTCTATCTGTTTTCCATTCAAATCCGTCCTGCCGTTGAGGCGTGATTAACGTCCAAATATACTACTATGGAGTACCACATCTCTAATAATCTTAGATAGAAGAAGGATACGTAGGATCTAATACGATCAACCGCAGTCTTTGTACCCAACTGCCAAAGTAGGGTAATGTGTTTATCAGTCTATGTATGTGTTTGATCCTACGTGTCGTTCTAGAGACCAGACGCGTTGGTCAATTTTGGTGATTCTTATGTCAATCGATTCGTCTTAACCTTGCGAGTGTCACTGGTTGTATTAAAATTGGAAAACAGAAAAATGGCGGCTTTTGGGGGCCATATTGTGAGGAAGCAATTTTTTTTCTTCCGTACCTATCGTGTGGGGTAACAAAATAAAGGGATTTTAAGAGGTGATTACAAAAATATATAACACTTATACGTTTAAATGTACCAAATTGGCAAAAAAAATGTTTACTAAAAAGTTATGAATAAAAAAAGTTAATCCAAAAAATCAAAAAGCCCGACTGCTAAAGAAGCTAAAAAGATGTAAACAAGGAGAAAATCAAGTTGTGCTGTCGGAGGATACATATTCGCGAGCTGGCTGACCAAAATCAGATGTATCCTTTTTTTTTAACGGCAGTAGTAATTTAGGTAAGTTTGATAGGGGCGATTATACCCCTCCACATAGTCTCGGCTGGCATCATTCATGTCGCAGATCTATTCTATTCACAAATTGATTTATATTTTTGGTGCATGTTCACTTACAATTATGACGGTGACGTAATCTAAATTAACTCTAAACAGACGGACATATTTACATACATCAAACGGTTTTTTGTGGTTATGACTGGACAGACACAACTTGTTTACAATTACCATTACTCAAGGAGCTCATGGCTAAATAATAACAGCCGAAATAATGAATTCCTCCTAAGAGCCTCAATAGTGGAATGTGGTTTTTAATCAGTGATAGGCCTTATTACGAGGAATATTTCTATGTTAGTGACAAATCCCACTTTTGAGTTTTTATGAAAAAATTAATAAAAAAAGAAAATTTGGAAAAAAAAATACTTTGTGCCTAGAGGTGATTTCCCAAAAATAAAAACTAACAAACATGCGCCTAAAAAAACCTTCGTTAGACGGTATTTACACGACGGTACTAACATAGGATAAGTTCATACTAACACTATATGGATCCATGGTCTGAAATAAAAAGTTTGATTTGATTTTGATTTATTTGAAAAAATAATCGTGGACGGGTAATTTTACAGAATTTTTTTAACATTTTCAAGATCCCGGCCACTTAAGTTTTATTATTTTTTTCTAAAAAAAAAGTACTTGAAATTGTCACTTGGGTGTTCTACTTTAGCATTTAAAATGCATTTCTTGATCAGTTTACATATTAAACAGCACAGGCAATTTTTTGGGTCGGTGTCGATTTCATTAAAATACGGCCGTTTGTACGATTAATTGGTGCGATAGTCGCGTTTTTTTCCTTTTAGAAATAACTTTACAAATTAATTACTTTGTTATACGAATAAAATTCAAAATTGTCTTATATAAAATTACTAAGAAAATGGTCTAATATAACATATATTTTTCCAAAAAAATACGACTAGCCGTTTAGACGTGATTCTCATTTTAAAATCAGTTACTCAGGGGTATCTGCGCCTTTAGCAACAATTTTTGAGGTTGGTCCGTGGATGGGCGACCATCCAATACATACCGTGTCTTTTCCGTGCTTCGGAAAGCACATTAAGCTGTTGGTCCTTCGTACATCTTTAACAGTCCTAGTCGTTACGGGCAATCAGGAGCCAGAAAATCGGACTACATCTTTGGCAGCCTTTCGAAGGGGGTATCGTGTTACCCAGCTGATGGGTTGTGTAGGTGAGATAGGCTGTCACTCCATGTAAAATACTAGTAGATACTCAGCTGCATCTGGTTAGGCAGGCAGCCGACCTTAAAACATATGTAGTTGGCAGATTGAAATGATAAAGCGTTATTTTTTTGCGGCAAATACCAGACGAAAGGATATAATAGAATTTACTGGTTTCCTGTTTGTCTTGCTACAACAAGATCAAATTAACGGTGCCAATTCGTCGCGGTTAAACGTGAAAATGGGGGTGCCGCAGGGCTTAATTTTAGGTCCTTTCCTATTTTTAGAGTATATTAACGATTTACCCCTTTTATTGATAAACAAACTAAACCTGGTTTTATTCGCTGATGACACTTCCTAATTTTAAAATAAATAGACGTTCGAATAATGTTGACAATGTAAATAACGCCCTATACGGCAGGTCTTAAATTGGCTGACTGCTAATAATTTATTTTTAAATGATAACAGAACTGAGTGCGTAAGAGAAGTGCGTAAAATTCGCCTTGCCGAATGTCAAAAGTACGAATGATGTAACCAAATACTTGTAATTAAAACTTATTGATGGAAAAGAGGCTCCGTGGAGTTTCTTTCACGTTCTTCTCCATCTCTACTGACGCTTTCGAATGTGCAACTAGCTTCATTTTTTTTTTTTTGCTGACTGTTCAAAAGTGGTTTAGTTGAAATAAGATATTTTGATTTTGACCCAAAGCCAGTCACATGCCCAAAGGGAATAGAAAATACTGCTCAGTCCTCCTTCTTTGCGTGTCAATTTGACTAAAATTGTGATCGACCAAAATGTGACCACTTGGATAGATCTGTCGTTGGCCTCGT
The DNA here is from genome assembly GCA_947562075.1 of Orthosia gracilis. Classification (NCBI taxonomy): domain Eukaryota; kingdom Metazoa; phylum Arthropoda; class Insecta; order Lepidoptera; family Noctuidae; genus Orthosia; species Orthosia gracilis. Next base: position 43,824,663 of record OX387270.1, read on the forward strand.
TCAAGTCTTGGAATGTGCAGTTAGTTGTGCATGCTGGGCAGGCAATGAGGTGGTGCATATCCTGTGAAGTGGCTCCACTCCTGTATCATATCCATGAAATTGTACGACGGTGTTAGGAAGAAACCCGATAATAATCGCCCGAAAGAGACCCCACAAATAATTTGCTTATTCTGTTCTAATCTTTATTTATTCAACTATCTATCTAGTCTTCCTTATTGTGATAACTGATAAGGTATTATTACAAAAAGATTACATTTACTCAACCGTGAAAGATTGCTTGGATGGACATGAGTACGACGGCGTACTCAGACGTACACAGACAAAATATTATGCTCTGATAAAAAATTATACATCAGCTTTTTACTAGAGGTCGATTGACGAGAGGTCGAGGCTTGAAAAAATGGTCTTTATCGATTGAAACACATGTAGATAGTCTTTATTTGTGTAAAACTTGAGTGTACATGGCAGAGCATGCAGTTTGTTTCAGTACAAACACTTCTACGCATCATAATCCTTAAAACCGAAAGACCTTCACTTCTGGACACAGACCTCCCTCAACTGTCGCCACATCGTCCGGTCCTGAGCGTCTTGCATCCACCGGATTCCCGTAACCTTAATCAAGTCATCGGCCCTCCTAGTGGGAGGTCTTGCAACGCAGCGTCTTCCGGTACACGGTCGCCACTCCAGACCTTTTCGAACCCATTGACCATCCGTTTACTCATGCCTTTCTAACTTGGGCTAAGGCTTACCTTGCCAATACGCACACACGTCACTCACGTCTTTTTGCACACACGTCTCTCACGTTTTTTTGCACACACGTCTGTCCTCTCGGCCATTGCGGTTCATCTTACCGGTAGAAATCTTGTTATCTTATCTTATCTTGTGGAGGGGACGAGAAAAAACTCGGACACTTCCACCCATTGGGATCTATTGTGGTCCCCTAGATAACCTTCTCCTCCCCAATCTCGTTGAAAACTCTTTTCATGAGTTTTACAACGAGACTAGGAGATATGACCCTATAGTCTTCTGGTTTTAGATATCCAACCCCTAGGAGACTCATTCGCTTTCCAGCCAATGCATGTACACATAAGGTGCTTCATGCGTTCCGTATGTTCCCCACACAACCTGCACATGGGTGTCGCGGTTAGACCCATCTTCATGAGCATGTCGTTGGTTCCAAAGTGCCCTGTAACGGCCCAAAGCAGATAGCGGATTTGCCCCCTGTTAAAATTCCAAATGCATTCCCGTGCTTTGATAGAGCGCAGGAATTTCTTGGAGTGTTGCAGACCGGTATTAAACTCCCTAAATGTGGCTTTTACGAGACACGTCGAAATGCCTACACATGGTTCTGGACCCACAAAATCATTTGCTGAGCCCACTTTTGCCAGTTCATCTGCCACTTCGTTACCATGGATTCTTTTGTGCCCAGGGTCCAATGTCAGCCTTAATCTGTTATGCTTCCCAAGCCTGTTTAGGGTTTGGATAGCATCCAGAATAAGTCTGAAGTCCACTTTGTGGGATGGGCTTTGATTGCATCCTGACTGTCACTAAGGATATATATGGATTTACCTCTGGTTCCTCTATCTATATTCTCTTGAGCACAGGTTATTATGGCATATGTTACCCGCTAGCTAAGTTCTGTGATAATTCAATTTAGATTACTATCGAGACACTAGGAAAAATAATTTTAGACTTTGCCTCAGTATTGTCACTTAACGAGACTATTAGGCGATTGGTTCACTGCGCCGCATTACGCCAAGTAGCGCGGGAGTACGTTGCTTGAAAGAATCTCTCTTTGCATTGAAAACACGCGTAGTGCAACACACAGAAAACGCATTCACGCGCCACGCACCCCGCAACGTATAGCGGGGCAGTTTGTGAATCGCCTTAATGATTTTTCTTACAGTTATTACGCCTATACCAGTTAGGCGAGCTAAATAAATAGTTTAGTTGTTTTTTTCGTCATCCATAAAGCACTTTATTCCCGGCATGTTTTACTTAACATTTTGACAGTTTTCTTCGACAAATATCCCCGGTCAATTGCAGTAGAAGCTTGCGCAATAGTTGGTGCACGTCGTGAATTAGAAACAGGACTCCACAAGTTGTTATCAATACAAATGTTCACTTTCTGCCCTAGCGACCTGTTATGCCTTCCCCAAGGCATTACGCGAAGGATATCCGCACTAGGAAAAGCATAATATAATCATTATGTATGCAAAATGGCGGCACACGATGCATGAAAATAAAAGCAGATAGCTAATAAAAACGTTTTCGCAAAGAAATTAACCGACTTCAAAAACAAAAATTAAAATGTGCAAAATAACTTTCGTTTCAGAAGTCGGTATCTTTGGCACAACATGTATATCGTTTTGCGACACCGACTGCCGAAACGAAAGTAGTTTTGTACTTTTTAGTATTTTGTTTTTGAAGTCGGTTCATTTTTATGCGAAAAAGTTTTTATTTCTCTCATTTTATTTTAGTGTTGGTTCACCATCACTACAAAATTGAGCAAGTTCCATAGTAAGATACCTCAAGAATTAACAATGTATCCATAATAACTCAATTTACACATTCGTGCTGTTTGTCGCTAAAGAGTTCGTGTGTATACTCCATATCTTGGAAACTGCCTAACCGATTTTGATGAAACGTGCGCTACTATCTAAGTTGAGAGATACTTAAACCAATAAAAAAGAATGATCAAAATCAGTTAAACAAAACGCGAGAAAATCGCGGACAAACATATAGGCCAAACTGAGAACCTCCATTTGAAGTCGGTTAAAACGCTTACAACGAAATGAGAATCAAACAAAACAACAAGTCGATGTCGATCAGTTTTTTTGACTTGTGTAACCATAAATAATACAATTTTCAAACATAAAATTGTGAGTCAGATAGTGGTTGTAATTCATGTCTTTGGACTTCTGCCAATTGATTGAACAGACTAGAAACAACAGTTCTCATGTGCGGTGCTAATAAAGATGTGTTTATCCATATAGTGTAATTCAAGAATTTTTTGGAACGACTGAACCGTAACAAGTATGAAGCACCGAAATATTGGCTAAAGTTCGTTTCTGGCACGCTTTTCGTTTTAGGTTGCCGGAGCCAAAGGGAGAAACCGGGACCTTATTACTAAGACACCGAGGTCCGTCTGTCTGTCTGTATGTCCCTCACCAGGCTGTATCACATGAACCGTGATAGCCAGACAGTTGAAATTTTCAAAGATGATGCATTTCTGTTGGCGCTATAACAACAAATACTAAAAAAGAATAATATAACAAAAAATGGGGCTCCCATACAGCAAACGTGATTTTTTTGTCGTTTTTTGTGATAATGGTACGGAACCCTTCGTGCGCGAGTCCGACTCTAACTTGGCTAGTTTTTTAACCGGAGACGAGAAACGCTCATTGAATGGTGTCTGAAAACTTAATTTAATGAAGAGAACAGCCACCAACCGCTTACAAAGCAAGAATCCTGTTTAGGATTCCAGAAAGTTTTTCTGTTTCACTCACCATTCGCTCTATACTTTAGCTTTTAATATTTTTATCAATATACCTTATATGATACAATTGTAATATATATAAAAGATAACACAGACTATACCAGTTCTAAATATTACGCTACTAGTTACAATAACCTGTATTCAGATCTAAGGATTAACTTCCATCTTTTATCCTCTCAAGATTGCTCTATTAAATGCTCGTGTTATCATATTTTTAGCTGTATAGAGATAAGTAAAATGTTTTTAAAATACGCAAGTCATACCAACAAACATCTAATATTTTATGTAATCACTATGTAAAACTGAGGTTGAACGTGTCAACAAACTATATTATTTTACAGCAGATCCACAGTTAATAATAATAGGTGTATACAGATGCCTCATCGCAAAGAAGAAACCTTGACGACGTAACTAGCTTTTTTCGTCTGATTATGCTGATTATTTTTATAAGTACACGTCACACGTCGATCACGTTTGGTTCCGTTCCACAGCTATAGATGGTGTTAGCAGCGACTTGCAAGTAAAAAGGTTTTCTCGGTCCATGACTAATTTTTTCTTTAAATACAGTAACGATTTGTTTCATAGTATTCTTTTGCACGTTTTTACAGTTTCATTGTACCAAAATGTGTTAAAATACAAATTTAAAAAATCGAATGGCACGCCTCATAAATTTAAAACCGCGCCATCTTTTGGCACCAATTTTAAATGATCCGTTGAAATAATCATTAAAATGTGAATTAAGAGCCCAATATTCCATAATTTTGTGCTTAGAAGAGTTGATTAAAAAAGGGTATGATTTAAGCTGTCACCAATTTAATTCATTTTGTGTTTCTTAAATAATAGGGTTTGCCCTCAAAATAGTAGATTTGTCACCAAAATGTAGTCACCAAACAATATAAAATCAATTCCACAATAAATTACCGAAAATCATGGAGATATGGGGTCAAGTACCAAATAAATGGTTTTGTATGTATTATAATAGGTTTGTCCTAATAGTATTTAAGCAAACTAATTTAAAGAGATCACCAATAAATCATATATTAGGTCACTAGAAAATTTCATAAAGTTAGATTGGTGTATATGCAACAGAGTCGACGGAGCCCCGCTGTGCGAGGCTCCTATTTCTGAATGCAGGGTCTAAAGTAACCTAACACGAAGGAGATGACGGGAGCTGAGTTCGCTCGCTTTGCTCGCTCACTACAGCTTCCGTCATCTCCTTCGAACCTAACCTGTCCGAGACGGGGTGCCCTAAGCTCCCGAGCTCGCTTCGCTCGCTCTTGGACCGATTCATTGACCATAATTTGTTATTTTAATGTTGACATTTTCATTAAAATTATAAATTGATGTATTAAATTAGTAACGAATACTATTATTTTAATAACTTGACGAAATAAAATGTAACAAATAAAAAGGAGTCGCAGTCAGGGATCGATAATCGATTTATTTGGTGACAGATCTACCATTCTGAGCACCAAGCTATTATTTAAGTAATAAAACTATTGTTATAAGAACGAAGTTTATATTCATGTAATGCACTACAATTTTATTGGTAATCCATCTCATATTTTACACATTATATTAACAATAATTTGGTAATTCATACCTGGGAACACTCTTTTTTTATCTGAGAACGAAAATATTTCGTGGCGATAGATCTATTTATTAGGTGATACAACTTGATGACAAATATAAATTTTGGTGACAAAAAATATAGTTCCCATTAAAAAAGAACATAAAATTTTCATGATCAATTCTACAAAATGTTAATTTTACACACAACTCAATAACAAATCGATGCATATCGCGCCATCTAGTGACATTTATTTGAACCAAATTTTCTTTGTTAGCGCTGGGAACCCAAGAAGCCCAGGTTGCCTAACGATGTAACGAATTTATGACCCCTTTTTGTGCCACTGCAGAGCAAAGGCCATCTTATCACTTTTTCACATAATTCTAACTTCTGCTGGATTGTGTCAATCCTTTCGGTATGATTTGAGCTCCACGGTTATCTTTGGCTACCAAGGCGACGACTGACGGACCACTGCCGCGGTTTTGAGATCGTTACCCCAGCAAGAAAGTGGCTCCTAGAGTGATATGAATGGAACGTATAATTAGTGCGTAATCTGCTGTGAATGTGCGCCACATAAAAAAATAGTGCGTGTCGTCGTATTGGAAAAAAAAAGGAAAAAGCGGTTTCTGCTGGAGTAACTTTGTTCCAGCAGGAAAATTCTAAACGAATGATCGGAGTGAGAAATATTGTGCATAGGTAAAATGTGCGCCGAAAATATAATTGGTGCGTCATCAGGTTTTCGAGATATTGCATTTCCTACTGAAGTAACGTTTTGCAGCATCGTGTATCCCTAAAACCATTGTATGTGCTTCTGTAGAATAAACATACACGAGTAGCTCTTGATATGTGCGTATTTGTGCCGGAGTTAGATTTAAAAGAAAATATATATAATTTTCAAGTAATATAAATGAAAACTGTATTCAGCCCATCTTGACGCTTGTAATAACCATAAAAAGTTTCAAAAGCACACATGCTTGCAATATCGAATAATATTGCTGTTGTAAATAATATAAAAACGAGGGTGTCATAACTTTGACGGTGAAATACAAGAAACCAGCTCAACCCAAGATAGGTAGATGTAAACCGTAAATAAGTGCGTTTAGCCAAAAATATATAGTGAAAATATTCAGCTTGGAATGTTTCGCATTAAGTAGATTTGAACAAAAAACTAAACATGCAACCAGCCGTTGGTTATCCGACCAAATTCGAATGACAATAAAAAAGCGACGGATTCATACATAACGATGACCTTCTTAATTGGACGTAGACGTAGGGGTAACGTTCTCGCGGTTGTCTAGCATTTTAAGGGACCCTCTTGTTGGTTCTTTTTAATATCTGACGTACAGCAAACATGTTTGGTCCAATTTTTGTACTGTAAGGATGCTGTGTAAATCTACGGTTTCTTAGCCTGATACATATTTAATGTCAAAAACATTTCATGACAATGTTTGGGCGTGTCATACGATAAGCAACCGCCTTCCGAAGATAAGATGACAAAGCGAGATAAAAAATTCTTACGTCAAAATAACAGCTATTTATAATCCACTGATAGTAAAAATCACGCATCGTTTCATCATCAATTACTCGGATTTTGGATGGAATAAATATTTTCTATCTCAAAAAGTTTATTGTCAAATTAGTACTTATGAGACATAATATTTAACTTACACCTAGGTATTTACATGTACGAATATATGAATTATATGGCGTTTTATACTTACCTAACTACGCAGTTAACTTATAACCATGTTGAGCAGGGTGTAAACAAATTAAGAACATCTTTTTTATAGTTTGTAGGCCCGCGCTTGACCACTATCTCACCTGATGGTAAGCGATGATGTCATCGACGGTGAAGCACGCTTGTCTAGAAAAGTCCTTGTCACTCTTGACTTAAATACCCCTAGATAGTTATCGGAAAACACACACTCCGGCAGGGATTTCCATTCATTCCATTCCTTAGCTGTTCGCATAATAAAAGTGTTCCCAAAACGCTTTTGTGCGTATGGGTGGGATGTCCACCATGTACCGACGGCGCATCGCCGTACGTCTGGTAGTCCGATGCGGATGATGAGACAGGCTAGGCGGAATTAGATCATGCAATTCTTACATAGCTCAGTCATCGTCATAGTTGTTATATTTAAACTTCTGTTTCATTTAGAATACGATATTTATTAGTCTATTTTTTTAGAAATTTATTATGAATTTTATTAGTTAGATAGTTTATTAGTATCCGACTTTAATTATTGTTCATTTTTTTTTTGTACTCCGTCCACTGTTGTGTCAAACCCAAAGGTTGACTGGTAGAGAATGCTTTGCTGTATTAAATCCGCCTATGTATCACCATTGTACATGAAGTTTAAATAAATAAATTCCATCGTACACACCCCGAAATGTAACCGACAAAAAACCTACAAGCTGGCAACTCGGCGACGGTGTTCAAGGCTCTGGAGCTTTGATTTGACCAGTGCCTCATTGCCGATGAGCACTGGGCCCGTTTTTCGATCGACTCTAGTATGCAATACTCAGATGAATGTCTTAAACTTGTAGTTGTAACGCAATAGTAATGCATTTGTACCTACTTCACATTGGTATAAACAACTGCTTTGCTTAACTATTATACGATACTTGTCTATATTAATCTATACTAATATTATAAAGAGGAAAGATTTGTATTTTTATATGTAACGAATAAACTTAAAAACTATCTGGACCGATTTCAAAAATTCTTTCACCGGTGGGAAGCTACTCTATCCCCGGGTGACATAGGCTACTTACTACTTTATCCCTGTATATAAACCTATTATATTTTATCCCTGTATTCCCACGGGAACGGACAGTTCGCAGGTGAAACCGCGAAGCGTTCGCTAGTCTGCTATAAAAGAATTATGTTTAACACTTTAAAGAAAATAAAAAAAAGTAAGGTGAAGGTTGTACCATCTTCAAATATTTAGCAGTTATATGTGAAGTGTCCATTTGATGGAAGAGTACAGATTTATTGTCATTTACTATCTGATTAGCGTGCTACTTTATTTGTGATATGTTTGTTAGGTTAAACTAAGTCTTAAGTAAAAAAATATTTTTTAAAACAAGCTTTTTGAACTAAAAGGTACTAAATGTAGTAACACACATCCAATGAGCGCAAACACGATGGTGTTTGGGCTCATTGGATGCGGGTCATTACACGCGGACATGTTTATCGTCTTGAGTTTCTGCGGAGAACTGACGATCCACGCAGATATAGTATAGTTGTCGGCACGTTGCTTGGCAAGAGTCGTTAGATGCGCACAAGTCGTTCTTTAGGTCTGGTTACCAAACGGGACGCGGGGAACGTTTAGCACCGTTCCGTGCGAGCGATTGGTTGATCAGTTGACACAAGGATTGACTGACCAATCGCGTGGCGTCCCCGTTCCGTTCGCTCTATATTGTGGTTGGTCAGTTCGCGCACTATGCGCGAACTTACCCCCCACTACACCAAAATCTTGCCAAATTACATGCCGGTGACTATAGACGTGTCGAACACACTATGGACGTCCAATAAACTGCACAAACGAACTGCGTAGTCAAATCGCTACTATAAATCGTTGGCGAGTGTACCCGCCTTAATTAATCGAATAGCAGGAAGAGCTTGAAAAATGGATTACTGGTTGCCGAACACATACGGAAGCAAGGTATAAAGCTTGTAAAAACATATTTAGAAGACCATAATGCAATAGCATTACACGGTTTCTGATATAAGTGTCGTGAATGCAAAAAAAAAAAAACTTAGAATTAAGCATCTCTAATGATCACAAACAAAGCCATAGAAATAAACAAATGTATAAGAAACCGGTCCGAGATTGATTGGCCCCCGATCGGGTCAAATTAAGGGTTAAAGTTTATGTAAACGGTAGATAGAAAGAAGTAGTATGGGTGCCTATGTAATTCAAGCGCGTCTATGGTGTCTCTGGTAACGAAGATATTAGCGGTATCGGATAGGCTGTCGGCGGTCGGTCGGATTGTTTACTATCAGAAAGAATAAAAATAGCATTGCACGCAGCTCCTAAATTTTGTATACAGCACCAAACCGCTGTCGCCTTAACCTTGTATGTGATGTACACATTATTGGTTGTTTACATAATATCTGTATTTTTTCCTAAGATTAGATAACGGACCTTACTCACTATTACGACATATTTTATAGGAAAACACGTGGCGGTGGCTTTTTTAAAGGGGTATAATTTAGACGGTCATCAAAAATATTTTTAAGACTCTAAGCTTAGGCACCAAATAAAATAATTGGTTCCCAAAATGGATCAACGGTCACCAAATTCTATCCAACTCAAAGATTAATATACCGGGTGTATTCGTGTTTTTAACGAATTAGTCCAAGAGCGAGCGAAGCGAGCTCAGGAGCTTAGGGCACCCCGACACGGACAGGTTAGGTTCGAACGAGATGACGGGAGCCGAAGTGAGCGAGCAAAGCGAGCGAACTCGGCTCCCGTCATCTCGTTCGTGTTAGGTTACTTTAGACCCTGCGGACGGAAATAGGAGCCCCGCGCAGCGGGGCTCCGTCGACTTTAAAGGCGTCCATATATTTTTTTGGCAGTCAATAATACGAAAAAATGGATTTATTTCATAATATTTTAGGAAACGTTATTTGGTGACCATTTATCCATTTTGGTAACCGTTTAGAATTTTTTTGGTAGTAAAATAGGTACTTTTTTGGGCGGTGTTTAAACACAAGCCTTTTTAAAGTGCGCATTTACAAGTTAACTAGATATTTTTCGCGGACTGCGTTCCCGTTGCTTATCCCACGGCTTATTAAACTAATATTATAAGAAATCAAGAGTATATATTTTTATTATCGAAGTGGTCCCATTGAAATTTGGTGAAGTTCTGATGAAGAAATTCGGAGATATAGGTACAACAGTACTCTTCAATGTATGACGGCAAATCTCTCGGGATTGCTGCAATCGCATGTCTGTTTATTAATCGAGTTTCCAAAAAGGAGGAGGTTCTATGTTCGACTGTTTGTTTGTTTTTTTTTGTGTATGTTCACCGATTTCTCCGTCAATTGTAAACCGATTTTGAAAATTCTTTGTTTGAAAGCATATGTTCTCGAATTGGTCCCATTTCAATTTGGTGAAGATCTAATGAAGAACTTCGGAGATATACAACAGAACTCTTCAATAAATGACGGCAAATCTTTCGGGATTTCTGCAACCACATGTCTGTTTATTGTTTACACCATTTCATAAAATGACATCACACCAGTACGGCCATTGAGCCCATTTCGTTAACAAACCCATGACACCACATTAATATCTGGTTCTTGTATCTTCAGGTTAAGAGCACATCAGCGGCTGCACAGCGGTGACACGTTCAACTGCAATGCGGATGGATGCACGAAGTTCTTCACCACACTCAGCGATTTAAAGAAACACATACGAACACATACACAAGAGAGGCCATACAAGTAAGTAAATATACAGTTGTGGCCATATAATTAGGAACGGCTGATACCGAAGTCTGTATATTTTTTTCAAACCTTTTAACCTAGCCGTTACTACGTTTTACGAAGGTTGCCCTAGTCGATCATTGTTCAATACAAACGTAGTCTTGCGATTAATCCACTGTTTGACGGTGTACGATCATAATAAAAAAATAATGCTATCAATTTCAAAAGTAAAAATATTTGAAAGTTATGGGCGTCGAAAGTTCCTGGATATTTCAATACGAATTTTAACGCATCTTTGGGCGCAAATAAATACTATAAGAAGAAGGAAAATTGCAAAACAGTCACCATACAGGGATAGCTTAGTAGTTTAACAATGCATCATCATCATCATCGTCTTCAGGTTCAGACCTCGAAACCAATCCTTCTCCAGCGTGGCGTGAGACAGGGAAACGTCATTTCTCCGAAACTGTTCACTGCTGCGCTGGAGGATGTATTTAAGGTTCTGGACTGGAGGGGCCTAGGGCATCAACGTTAATGGCGAGTACATCACTCACCTTCGGTTTGCCGATGACATAGTGGTCATGGCTGAGACCATGGAGAGCCTCAGTAAAATGCTCGATGACCTCAGTAGAGCTTCCGAAAGAGTGGATCTTAAAATGAACATGGATAACACCTAGGTCATGGTGAATGCCTATGTATAACCCACTTATTTCAAGATCGGAGACTCTACACTCGAAGTTGTAGACGATTATGTCTACCTGGGACAAACGGTCCAGTTGGGTAGGTCCAACTCCGAGAAAGAGGCCAACCGTCGAATCCGACTCGGCTGGGCGGCGTTCGCAAATAATTTTGCGCGCTCTTTTTCGTCCTAAATCATCATCCATTTCGCTATAAATTTGCAAAACTGTGTATTCTTACGCGAACTAGCTTCTTACTGCTCACACAGCATCTATCTCTTTCACACGTTTTGTCGGATGAGATAGCATACATTTTATCCCTGCGGACAAAATAGTTCGTGCCGTCGACTAGAACAACCTTAAGTCGTCATAGATAATTTCGGTACATGCTCAGGATAAATGGCGCCGATGTTTAATCGCAGTACATCAGTAGCGTTACTTATAATATCTAGACAATGACTCACGCCTAGTAAAACTAGAAACGAATAATTTATCTTTGATATAGGAACTTGCATGCTAATAAGCGTATATTGACAGGTGGAGGTGAGATAGATAAATATCGTTTGATTTACAGTCGTATCAGTAACTGGAAAGTTCTGCTCGCTTGCCATTAAATGAAATAAAAAAATACACAACACGCATCATTTCAGCCGAAGGAAGTCCATTGCTGGACATAGGCCTCCCCCAAGTGTCGCTACCTCGATTGGTCCGGTGCGTCTCGCATCCAGCACGCATCATGTAAAGGTTGGACCAGAAATCGTGGATCAAACGAAACAGGGCGATATTTGGGGCTATTTGCAGTAGGTCATAAATACCTACTGCAAATAGACCTAAATATCGCCCTGTAATAGCCTAGTAGAGAAATTCAATATATTTTTACTCATTGTAACCCCAACTATCGCCCTGTTTTGTTTGATCCACGATTTTTTGCCGACCCTATAGATATAAATATTTTTAATTAGACTAAATGAGCCCAAACGCGGTTCTGTAGAAGATAGTTTACAGTTTACGTTTACTTATGCTTAATTAAACCTTAGATTACCAATAGAACTACCGTTGTAGTCCCAATTACCAGTCGATATACACATTTAATCAATAACATAAAATATGCAGCTGTAGCTTATATTTCAAATTTACAAATTGTGATACCGAAGACGTCCGATACTACAGACAAAGTCTACCAACGCGTTCGACAAGGACGGAGCTTATGTCTCAAATCTATCTTCCATAAACAATTACATGTTGCCTTTCCAAGCTGTCAATATCATTAAACCACTGTACGGAATATATCATTACTCTGTCAGACAATGAGACAAGACAACTGTCTGCCATATGTTAGTACAGTACAACTATTTTATTAATGTCCCTCGGCAAACTTCGTGTTTCGTCAATCGTCGGATTTCTATCAGTTGCCCTTTGCACTTGGTGCAGACCGGACGCTCTCAATCATCTTGGAAGTATATATAGTTTTTTTATACCTTTTAACATAATGTAATTTATTTAAAAAAAAATGGGAGGAAAGCTGCTATTTTTACAGCTCTATATATTTCACACGCAAATCAAAACATAACAAGTTCTGAATTCAAATGAAACACGATAAATCTAATAATTGATGGACATAGAAATTAGCTTTCGTTTATATTCGGAAATGCGATGATTGCCGAGGGGCATTAAGAAAATAGTTGTACTGTACGTCGCTTTGATCATCAGTCAACGTTCCCTACTAAACTATTGTCGCTTCATAACTTTAGAAATGACTGACAAGACAAATGGGTAATGTAGTAGGTTTCGTGTTTCTCTAGTGTGTCTACTGCCAAACACTATGTGAAAGTGTATCCTGGCATGTGTCCAGCTTTACAAGTTTAGTAAACACGTGTTTTTCTAAGATCTTATCGTTCGTTGTAGCACTGATAAATAGGTCATAATGGTCCGTAGGAGTCGGTCTGGTGAATTGGCAGACTTTGCTTATTTATGTTACGTTAATGAATCAAAATGAAGTTTCTTACTTCTTCATTCGACCTGGCTCATCGCCGACTGACAGGCCATAAATATGTCCCTTGTATGTAGGCGGGTATGCAGATCCAGTGGAGACCGTCGTTTTTTGCAAAATAGTGAAATACTCGGTTTACTAATGATAAGCATAAAACTTATTGCTTTCATTTACATTGGCATAACGAAATTCAGCAACGAAATTCAGCATAATGATCATTACACATAATATTATTACGCATAAATGTTTTGCCATAAATACTATTGTTATAATTATAATGAAGCATAATGATATTTAAACATTATGTTCTTTGGAATAAAACACACATCATATTGTTGTCTGGTAGATGGCGCACCAGAACTAAATGCACGCCCGTGACCACCCCTGGGACCAAAACAGCACATGGGCGCCAGACGACCCCGTATATGGCATTACAAAACTATTTTCTTTGAGCGATGTTCACCTAAGCCACAAAGATATTCGTCGTGGTAATAGATCCTTCACCTAAATCTAATTTTTCTCTTGTTTCCAGATGTCGAACAGAAGGCTGCGGCAAGTCGTTCACCGCATCGCATCACCTAAAGGCGCACGGTCGCACGCACTCGGGCGCGCGGCCGCACGCTTGCGGGGAGCCCGGCTGCGGGCGACTGTTCTCAACCGCCACCAGTCTGAAGGCGCATGCGATGAAGCATCAGGTAGGATTATCTGATACTAGCTGTCCCACGCGGTTACGCTCCCGTCAACTGGCTACCTACCTACCCTACATTTATGAATGTTGCGTAACTTTTACCGCTTACGCAGCGCACGCAACGGAAGCTCTCAAAAAGGAATATTTTTTTTCCGTTTTTGCAACATTTTTCATTTATGCTCCGCTCCTATTGGTCGTAGCCTGATGTTATATAGCCTATAACCTTCCTTAATAAATGGACTATCCAACACAAAATTTCACAAGAATTTTTCAATTCCAACCAGCCTGAGATTAGCAAGTTTAAACAAATAAACAAACTCTTCAGCTTTACAATATTAGTATAGATTTTAAACTAATATCACGAAAGCTTTTTAGTATGCGGAAAACTTCGAAGGCAAGTCGATGATATTCTCAATTCGCGAAAAAATCATTTTGGCGCTCACCCAAACATAAAATTTTATTTCTTCGTACAAATAATGTTTTGATGGAAAGATAAACGATTGGCCATTCAACATGTGGACAGGTTAAAAACTATTTTATAAAATTGTGCAATCTTACAATATTTCTCTGGATACAAGTGAATTAATCTTAAAAATTGTACATACAATGTACTTGTATCCAGTTGATTTGGACCACATTTCTTATTATTTTGTTTGTTTTGATATTGTTTGAAAAACAGCGTGAGTCAGACCAATTCCAATCCCCGCAAATTTTGTGAGTCATCCGCAGAAATGGTTTAGGTGGGCGGTACCGGATATTTCAATGACTTTCAATAACTTCTGATTTTTTTTAGTCGAAGATACAAAGTATCAACAACTGTACGAGAAGTTTGATTTAGTCGCTAATTTGTCTCTATTCCGAGTCCAACAATAGGGATGTAATCTGGGTAGAAAAATGATCATTCTATTTAGTCCGTCAGCGAGATTATCAAATAATATTGGACACGTATCATGCTTTACCAAATCAATAAAAATTGACAAAGTCAAACCGCATCAAAGTTCAGGAGTGGGGGCTTGTGTCGTCACTAAAACAGTATAAAGTGTACTAGCGGCGTGACGTCACACGATATTTAAACGCATTATATCTGCTTCACTTTATGTTTTCGTGTCCAATATTTTTTATTATCTACCTGACGGACAAAAAACAAATTATCAGTAAACTACCCTATTATGTAAAGATTATTTCTCTTATTGGTTGTACCTAAACAAACATGATTGTTAAACTTAACTCTTTTTTTTTCCACAGATCAAAGCCGAGCCGATACTACACAAAGAAGTAATTGAACCTGTTCAAAAACTAACACCAACTCCAGCATCCAAAACGGCCGACGATCTCATGAACTGGGACAGTCTCCTCGAATCCTTCGGCAGAATCACTACAGAATCCAACTCGACTGATGGCAGCCTAGAGGACATCACGAAAGTCAACACCGTCGACATAACAGACCTACTGTTCCCAGACAATACTCACAACATTAAAAATATCGAAACCGACGACTTAGCTGTAGACTACGACTTGGCCAGCCTTACTCTATCTCCATTCGCGGTCGAAAAGACTGAACCGAAAAACCTTAACGAAGAATCTTGGGTCGACGTCAACGATTTACAACCAACAGTGCCTTTGCAGACACCCTCAATAGAAATGGGACATCCCAAATTAGAAGTCAAGTCTAAAGCAATGCAGCTAGCTTTAGCTAATGAAATCGAAGATCAAGCACCGTGGGTAGATGTCAGTGCTCTAGCGGCTTCAATATCAGAAACACCAGTTTGCATCGAAGAAAAAACTCCTGAAAGCATTTTCACATTAGCAACTTTCGTCCCCACTCATATGCAGAGTTATATAGACCTGAATGTAGAAGTAGCACCAACCGCGAATCTTATTACTCACGACTCGTTCAATTTAGATACCCCCAGTGTTCTAGATGTTGGCGACAAAGTGTTTAACGACAGTGAAATAGTTACAAATCTCGAAACTAATAAACTTGACACTGACATAGACCTATTCTTAGGTTCCGATGACGATAGATCTCTAAATACACCGCCCCCATCTAAAGTGCAGCAGAACATCGAAATAAACCCAGCCAACTCGGTCCTCTTCAACACTGACTTAGATTTGGAAGATACATTATTGTTTGATAATGAGCCACCCTCTGATATGTATGTGGTGAGGACTGAGAATATATTTGGTAAAGTTGCGGTAAGGAATACTCTGGAGCAATTGGCTGCTGACGCAGGCATTTGTTCATGTTCAGATTGTAAGTGTGATCCGAGTCTCGGGGAATGCAGGGATTGTATGGGCACTATTGAGCCGGATGATCCTCCTAAGAAGCAAGGATGTGGCGAGGATACATGCTCCTGTGTTGACTGTAAGTGCGATCATGCAGCGATGAAGTGCGCAGTGGGATGCGGCCAGGCCACGGACGACAATCACAACACATTCTTGCATTACCATAAACGGCACAATAATTCAAACTTGGAAGATTTAGGAATATTCACTATCCACGAATGTGATGATAGTTTGCAGTCATCAGCGGTGGTGAAAAGTTTGTCATGTTCATGTAGTTCTCATACAGAACCCAGTGGCAAATGTGGCGATCGAAGTAAAGTGGAAAGGAAATCGTGTTGCAGCAACAAGTCTGCTAGTGAAGAGAAAGCTTCCTGCTGTAGCACTAAAGTGACCAGTTCTGACGATAAGTCGTGTTGTAGCGACAAGAAACCGTCGACTGGCGAGAAGGAAGCATGTTGCGGAGGCAACAAGTCTTGTTGCGTTACAATATGTTTCAAGAAGCTTAATGCGTTCAAACAATTTATTTCTGACAACGACCTCATCCACGCGTTGAAAACGCATAACTTTAACCTAACGACAAGTTAATAACTGTAGCTTTTACGAACATTGCATTTAACTACGTACAAAAGCATTGAGTTTCTTGCATTGCCATCCTTACGCTGTTAGTCTGCCCTAAGTGATATTTTGTCCAATTTAAGCAATATTTTATGTAGAAAACTGTGTTTTTGCTGTAGTAATTATATGCGAGTATGTTATTGATAGAGAATATATTATTCATATACAACGAATTTGTGCAATCGTAATTTTTGTAAATTGTTTTTATATGTATTGTTGTATGTAATGTTAAGAATTTGATAACTTATACTTTCTCCAATACAATTATTGCTCTCTGTCTGAAAATATTTTATGAAGTACAGAATTTACAAAGATGATTCAAAAATATAATAATTGTGTCATATGCTGAATTGATATGAATTGCAATGGCTGTTACAGGCACAGAAATATAACATACTTACTGCCTTTACATTTTCCACTAATGAAACTAATATATAAATTATTATAACAGACATAAATCTAACTAGATAACGCAAGTCCCTCCATGTGTATAAAAACCAAGCATGCCACTTTTTCACACACAATTTGAGAACAATTTTTCAATGAAAGAAAATATGTCCATTGCTTTGGCCAAGTTTTTTCTGTACAGTTTTTACAGCTCAGTATGGCAAAATTAGGCATTATTCTAAATTTAGGTGGATGTCCAATGCCGATAATGCTAAATGAGACAGCTCAAAGTATGATAATTGCTTGTACTTTTATACCCTTTTTTGACAGGTGAAGTACATACAATCGCGTCATCTAGTTAGGTTTATATCTGTTGGTAATTCTCCAATAAGACAGAGTGCCAATTACAAGTGCCATAAGTGAAAAATATACGATGACAATATAAAATTCATCAAATGATGTGAGAAACGTTAACGTTGGTGCTATCTATAGATGTAAGTTATCCAGTGCCTTAAATGTTGTTGTACTTACAATGTGCTTAAACTGTACAAATGTTGAATAATTTTATATGAGATTTTTATTCATTAGTTTATTATAGATGCGATAATTAATGCTATACGGTTTCTAGTCCACATAACAAATAAAATGCTTTATATTATTTTGTTTGTTTTTATTTGAGATCAATACAATGTGGTTTTCTATCAGGAGTTACTATCTTCACTAAGCATGCTAAAGGGTTTAGAAATGTCAAAATTATGTTATTTACTTGACCTCTTGTTTAGAGGTTTAGATTGAGTTGTGAGTATATAAATACATCAAGTAGGTGCATATAGAATAATATCAAACATGTCACATGTCGCTTTATAGTAAAATGCATTTAAAAAAGTTCTCCAGGTATCAATACAGATTTTCAAACAGGTTTTTATTACACTTGCTTATAAAAATGAATAAAGATACATGATTTAAAAATGAAGTAGATATTTAAAATCTAGGAGTATTCTTATATTGATTGACAAAAAATAAACATTTGGAATGGTTTACCTTGAAATCCAAGGTGCTTGAAAAAGTTTTAACTTAAAATTAAAATATCAGTAAAACTGTATAAAAAAAAAGTATTGCACTACTTCTAAACAACATCATAGATGAGTTTAGTTTCCATGACCAAAAATATTTTTTTTATGGAAATATAAAAGTTGTGATTGATGATTTCTTTTCAAGTCATATTTATACATAGTGCCATACATTTTAAACAATACAATATAAAGACACAACACTGCTTAATACAAAAAGACAATTATAAAAAGATTCTGAGATCAATATTTTGAAGCTGCTGCATTTAACGCCTTTTCTTCTTATCATGTCGCCTGGCTCGGGACATAGTTGCCCGATGGCCTGGTGAAGACTGCTCAGAGCTGCATTCATCACTGTCTGTGTAAGCCTGACAACAATAAGAAAAGTTGTTTATTTTTTATATGTTTTTCCAATTGGATTAAAAAAGGATCCATAGTTTGAATAGTAAATTATTTTTTTATATCATCATTCCCGGTATAATCTATATTTAATTAAAAATAAACCTTCAATGAAATAGTATATTTGTTGAGATCTTTGATGGAGTCACATTCAGCAGTAGGAATTTAGAGAATTCTATGAAAGGTGCGAATTAGCAACAAGGTAAAATCGTAAGATGTATTCCAGAAGTTACTATGTCTGGATTGACTGAGAAACTTAAATATTCAAGTCAAAAAGATGCGCTACGAGCTAGAACAAAGGTTTACCTTTTCGTAAGGATGCGGCTCGCTTTGTTCGTCAGTTAAAGTCACACAAGCCATGAGACAGACAAGCTGGAAGGCCGCACCGATATACAAGCCATATCGAATCACTGTACTCATCAAATCTTCAGCGAAAATCTCACTTGGAATCATTTTTAGGCGATCGATAAACACTGAACTGATATGGATGCTAGCGAACGTTAAACGGTAAAGCGAACTAGTAATCAGTGTACTCCTGGAGTAATGTTAAAAGACGAAGCACTTCACATTGATAAAGATAATAATAATACTCCTCGGGTGATAATTCTACGTTTGCATAGGCCAACGATCGAGGAAGAGCCTTTAGATCATAACAATTACTCCCGGACATTTTGAAAATGTTCAACTGTCAGATTGAGCTGTCACTTCAACTATAGAGAAAAATGAACTTTTAATGTTGCCAGGTCGGAGGAAGCTTTATAATAAGATTTAATCGTGCTCAAGGTTGTGAGCTTAATTGTAGGTTTTCAATTTCCAATAAAAACTAGAAAGAAAAATGTCTATCATCAAAAGTCGCTATATGGTGATGTAGCTGATCTGGGAGCTGATCCGCCAATCATTACCAAAACGGAAAATGACAACAGAAAATTCTGCTCAATTATGAAAACACGTTAATCTATTGTTTTGAGGTAACTGGAACTAACGGTATCGATTGACAATCGATCGTGGCCTACCGTGGCTATTCCTTTTTTGTGTGTAATCTATGATCAGCTGTCGCTGTGGATTTTTTTTGTATGCAATAGTTTCCCGCATGGCGCGAAATTTAAATATTGCGTTGCGTGAAAGTCGGAACCACACTTGCGTGTCGTGGCGTGGCGTGGCGCGGGATCCACCAATCAAACGACTTTGTTCCAGCCTACGTCATAACGCAACGAGTTTTGTAGCCAACCAACTACGTAGGAAGGCGCCACGACACGCCACGCCACGTAAGTGTGGTTCCGTCTTTATAATTTTCGGCGCACCCGCGCCGCCGCTTACATACTTTGTGTTTTGAATCACCCAATGATGTAACCCCGGCTCCACACGTTGGTCCCAGCGCTCGTACCAACGTTGGTCGATTAATTGGTGCGGCCTATTTCTAGATCTACTGAACCGATTTTTATTCATGAGTGTCATAGACTATAATTTATTTTCAAAATATTAGCAATCTTCAAGAAAATTGCAATAATGTAACCGAAGATAAATGTTGCCTATAAAATTCACTCTTTGGCGTGCGCTAAGAAAACTATTGATGATGCATAAAAATTATGTGCTACATGATTAAACTACTTATTATTACCTACAAAAAGTTCTGGGAGAGAATAAATCTAACTATCAAAGTTTAGTCACAATACGAGGCATGCCTTTTAAGTCTTGTCGTTTGAAAAAAAAAAAACACCTATAGAATCTTATAGTAGGTACTTTTTATTGTTTTTCAAAGTATTCACCACGTAGCTTAATACACTTTTCCATTCGCTCAAACCAGTTATTATAACATTTATTCCACTCTAAAGTGGGGGTGTTCAAAATGGCTGACTTGAAAGCGTCGACTGCTTCTTCACCGGACTGGAACCTTTGACCACGAAGACTTTTCTTAATTTTAGGAAATGTAAAGAAATCGTTAGGGCTTAGGTCAGGACTGTATGGAGGATGGTCAAGAATTTCTACATTTTCCTGCTTCAAATACTCAATCGTTTGACGAGCGCTGTGTGAGCTTGCGTTGTCGTGGTGCAGGATGATGCGTGGCTTTGAGTTAGATTTTCGAAGCTCGGCGATGACTTGTGGTAAACAAACTGTGGTATACCACTCTGCGTTAACCGTTCTACGATCTTCAAGTGCAATAGTCGCAACATGGCCGGTTTTTCCAACGAACGTGGCCACCATCTTCTTTGAAGTGCTTCGAGAACGAACAATTTTAGTCGGCTTTGGCTCGTCTCGAAAGACCCAGATTGTAGTGTGTTGTTTGGAATCAGGATCGTAGGCATAAATCCAAGATTCGTCATCACTGATGATGTCGTAGACGTGATTTGACTCTCCTCGGTTGAACTTTTGCAGAGTTTTCTTACACCATCTGTCGCGGGCCGCCTTGTGATCGTCGGAAAGCAGATGCGGTACCCAGCGGCAAACTAGCTTTCTCACACCAAGCGCTTCATGCAAGATCTTCTGAATGGTTGTCCCTGAGATGCCTAATAAAGCCTCTATCTTTCGATACGTCACATGACGATCTTCGAGAATTAGTTGTCTCACAGCAATGATGCTATCTTCAGTGAAGGCGGATTTTGGGCGTCCCTCGCGAGATTTGTCACTAACATTAGTATGTCCACGCTGGAATTCACTCCTCGAGCATGTGCTTTGCAGAATCCAAGTTGCCTCTACAATGATGGCAATTTACCGTGGCCTCTCACCCAATCCTATTCAGGTACTCACCGAAGCAAGTGTGCCCGATCAGAACCTGAATGTGCATGTAGGAGATGCGCTCCGGTCTTTTCAGTCAGCCACGTGCTATTCAAATAACCATTTTCCGCTGCAGGCTGTTGATTTTAGTCCTGCAGCATCGGTCAGCTGGCAGTCTATCTCTTCCGCCGAGATTGGGCAGCAGTCTATGCAAAGCACCCACTGGCCTACCAAGCGCGGGAAAAGGCGCTCGAAATGCTCTTCGAAGCCCCACCGTACATGGTTAAACCAATAATAGTGGGCTTGCGCATCTCCTATTGTCACTAACGAGCTGGGTAGCCCTTTGCTCTTCGGCAGTGCCTCAATTTTATGAGGCGCTATCAATGCTAACCGAACGCCTCTTGCCACTCCGAGCTCAGAAAGGTGGATGGTATCGTCGAAGGTGTCCCCAGCAGCTTTGTAGTTGCAGTCTTAAGAAAAAGAAAATTCACTTTGTTTGAATATAAATTGCACTTGCGCCTCTCTAGACAAGAAATTTTTCATTTTGAGTTTAGTTTAAGTATTATTCTGATTTTCCATTATATTTGGCTCCACAGTTCAAAAATTTCTAGTCAAACTTCGTAAGCTAATTTTGAAATCGAAAATGTATGAAACTGCATGCCCTACCAAGGCTTGCCCCAATGCTGGCGCCGACGCAATTTTCTAGATCTACACGTTGGACGAGTGTCGTTGGGACATACGTTGGGGCCAACGTGTGGAGCCGGCTTAAGTAAAGTTGCTTTTATGACTATTGTGACTGTGACTTTTTAAACGTGATTAAACGAACTTAAGCTCAGCAAAAACGGTAACTCACTATAATAATAAGACCGAAGCACGTAAGCGGCGGCGCGCCGGAGGTAGGTATAGGTACCTACATAGGTGTATAATGAGATAAAATTTCCACAAAACATTATGACAATTTGCGATTGGTCTTAGTGAGCGCAGTATCAGAAGAAACGAATCACATGATTGAAAAAAAAATGATGTATATACACTTATCAGTATTAGTCATGCCACTTCTAATTGTTTGGTCTTCTTAAATCTCATGGATTATTGGCTAGTCAATTGGATAAAATGAAAGTGTTTTATATTTGTGAGTAATATTTTGTTTTATGACGTTCTGAAATGGAGGTCATTAGTACCTATGTCACATTATTGGGCCAATTGATCGATAAACAATCAAGTCATAAAAAAAAACACAAGACAATTTTCATTATACATTATTATTATTAGTTTTTGTAATACGGATTTCTACTGTATGTAGACCTCAGCGATTTTTTTACTATAACGGCTTCGGACGATCCATATGGACTTAGTTGGGCAGACTGTCTGATCGTAGAACAGTACCCTAATTGCGTAACCTCAATTAAAGCGCGCACGCGTGCTTTCGCACGCGAGCATTCGTTGAATGAGGATGAACTAATTACCGTCAGTTTAAACTTGGAACGTTGACTGAGGTCCAGAAGTAGGAATAGCTGTCAAAGTTTGTTACGTACCTGCTACGGGCGTGAAAACCAATGAAGTTTACATTTTAAACCATATTTAATACCTTGAAGCACTGACATTCATTGACCCGTAACTCATATTTGCCATAACTAATCTGAGGTATCGCAAAATATTCACAACAATACTACAATAATTTTGGGGCCGAGTCACCCACGTCCGTAGGAGTGTACCATTTGATTCCCTACACGTGGTCCCCGGGTGGTGCAAATCAGGTGACATCTGGTGGTAGGCTTCGGCCGAAGGCTTGCGACCACCCACCGGGCAAAGACGTATCGCCAAGCGGCCTAGCCGTGTTCCGATACGATGCTCGGTGTAGCCACTAGAGGAGTTGGGTCGAGACAGCCGTTCCACTGCAGGCTGACCAGCCTGAGGCGCGCTGTTATGGACGTATCGGGAGACTAGTCGCGGAGGGTAGCGGGATCCGAGGCACGGTGCGCCGCTGGCCGACCGCAGGTAGTTGGGGGCCCAAGTAGTGTGCCAGCCACACACGAAAGGCTGCCCCGCCAACTGTCGAAAAATCCCGGAATGCACCATCGTGCTGGTTGGCGACCAGATGGGGAGGGCCCGATGGACATTCCGGGGGGGCTCGGGCGTCCCCGCAGTCTCCGGACTAGTGCCCCAATGATAGCGTCTTTTTCAGTGCGTGTCTGTAGGTTAGCAGCGTGGAACCTCGTCTCACTTCCTTCTCCTTACCTCCATTCACTCCAATAATTATATGAGAAGGAAAAAGAAAATTGGTCTTAAACAGCGGCTGCACCCCCACAAAGTGCACCTCACCAACATTCGAGGTCTGCACTCAAATCTCTCTGCAGTCCACTACCACCTGGAGGCTGAGAAACCAGCGCTGTTTTTCCTTACGGAGACGCAGATAGCGAGTCCGTCAGATGTGTCGTACTTATCTTACCCAGGGTTTACCCTGGAGCACAATTTTAAACCACGCGCGGGTGTGTGTATGTACGCCCGTGACGACACTTGCTATCGGCGTCTCCGTAACCTTGAGGACCCCAGATTCTCAACTCCATGGCCTTTGGTTCTGCTGTGGGCTCTAGTGGACACAGGTCTGGATAAAATTATCTACGCCTGTGTCTACCGTTCGCACAGCGGAGATCAGGAGACAACCAGGCTCACAGAGTACATTAGTGAGGCTGCTGACGCGGCACAGCAGCGGTACCCTTCCGCCCAATTAGTGTTACTGGGGGACTTTAATGCCCACCACAAGGAGTGGCTCTTCCCATACCAGTGCACTGACCATGCTGGGAGGGAGACGCGAAAGCTTTCGCTTGCGCTCAACCTTACCCAGCTGGTCCAGGGAGCAACGAGGGTACCGGATGTTGACTCGCACACGGCCAATTGCTTGGACCTTCTGCTGACAACTGATCCAGACCGATACTCTGTGTCGATAGCTTCACCTTTGGGTAGTTCCGACCACTGTCTGGTGAAGTCTGTGTCCGTCTACTCCCCGCCCGATCCCAGCCCAAGAGGCACCCGGCGGGTTTGGCGGTACAGGTCAGCAGATTGGGATGGCATGCGATCTTTCTTCGCATGCTATCCTTGGCAGCCTACTTGCTTTTCTTCGGCTGATCCTTCGTCGTGCGCGGACGCCGTGACGGGTGTGTTGCGTCAGGGAATGGAGTACTACATTCCGTTCTCTGACGTAACAATGTCCAGCGTTGACCGGCCATGGTTTGGCGCCGAATGTCATCGCGCCGACGCCCTTAATGAGGCGTACCTGGCATGGGTCGATGCGCGATCGCGCAAAGCGAGTGACGAAGGTCAGAAGAAGAGGGCCTTTAACAGGGCTGCCAAGTCCTGCAAGTTGGTGTTGCGAAGGGCTCGGTTTGACCATATTAGCCGAATAGGGACCAAACTTGCTTCTTACCCAGCAGGTAGTAAAGCGTTTTGGTCCCTGGCTAAGTCAGTCGAATCGAACTTCTGCCGTCCCTCACTACCACCACTGCTGAAACCAAATGGGTCGCTGGCCCACACCGCTGAGGAGAAGGCAAATTTATTTGCCTCTCTTTTTGCGGAATCTTCGCGTCTAAATTCTGGTGATTCGCGGCCACCTCCTCCTTTTGTTGGATGCGAGACGAGTATGTCGGACATTCGCATCCACCAAAAGGACGTCCGTAGGGTGCTGCGCAACCTCGACGTGAACAAGGCTAGCGGCCCTGATGGAATACCAGCTATAGTTCTTAGAACCTGTGCGCCTGAACTGTCTCCGATCTTGACACGCCTATTCCGCCTTTCATATGAGACTGGAAAAGTGCCGAATGCTTGGAAGCAAGCCAATGTACAGCCCGTGCCCAAGAAGGGCAGTCGAGCTGACCCGGCTAACTACCGACCCATCTCTGTAACGTCCATACTCTGTAAGAGTATGGAGCGTGTACTAAACACTAAGCTCCTGGCATACCTAGAAGGTAACGATATCCTTAGCGACCGCCAGTACGGCTTCCGCCGAAATCGGTCTACTGGGGATCTTCTAGCGTATGCCATTCACATATGGAGTGAGACCATCGAGAGGCACGGGGAAGCGCTTGCCGTTTCCCTCGACATCTCGAAGGCTTTCGATAGGGTCTGGCACGAAAGCCTTATCGGTAAGCTTCCTTCATTCGGTCTGCCCGGTGGTCTGTGTGATTGGATCGCAGACTTCTTGAGAGATCGGTCCATTCGAGTAGTTATTGATGGCTGCTCGTCGGACCAATTGGATATTAATGCCGGGGTCCCTCAGGGGTCGGTACTCTCAGCAACATTGTTCTTGTTGCACATTAACGATCTGCTTAAACCCGGCACCTTTGGGTATGCAGACGACAGCACTGTTGCTGAGAGATACTTGTCCAACGCACGGGCTACCGGGCCACAGATCCAGTCTCTTCGTGAGGCCATGGTGGAGCGCTTGAACTTGTCCTTGCAGGCAGTCTCCGAATGGGGTGATGCCAATCTGGTCAAGTTTAATGCTACTAAAACCCAGGCGTGTCTTTTTTCCGCTAAAAAGAGCCAATTTCACCCGGCTCCAACTTTTCGTGATGTAACCGTGCCAATAACGGACCATCTTGAGCTTCTTGGCGTTACGTTGACATCGACTCTCAATTTTGGGCCTTACATTGAGGCAAAGGCTCAGCTGGCTTCCAAAAAGTTGGGGATCCTTGCGAAGGTGAGAAAGTACTTCACGCCGGAACAGCTGCTCAACTTGTATCAAGCGCAAGTTCGATCGTGCATGGAGTACTGTTCTCACCTCTGGGACGGTTCTGCCAAATACCAGCTTGATGCACTAGAGTTGATCGAAAAGCGGGCCAAGAGACTTATCGGCAATGAGGCACTGGTCAAATCAAAGCTCCAGAGCCTTGAACATCGTCGCCGAGTTGCCAGCTTGTCGGTTTTTTATCGGTTACATTTCGGGGAGTGTGCGATGGAATTGCATGATTTAATTCCGCCCAGCCCGTTCCATCATCGGACAACCAGACGCACGGCGATGCGTCATCGGTACATGGTGGACATCCCACCCATACGCACAAAACGTTTTGGGGACACTTTTATTATGCGTGGTACAGGGTACAAGGAGTGGAATTCCCTGCCAGAGTCTGTGTTTTCCGATAGCTACAATCTAGGGGTCTTTAAGTCAAGAGTGAATAGGTTACTTCTAGGCAAGCGTGCTTCACCGTCGACCACATCATCGCTTACCATCAGGTGAGATAGTGGTCAAGCGCGAGCCTATTTACAATAAAAAAAAAAAAAAAAAAAAAAAAAAAAACAATAACATCATTAGGAAAAACCCGCCCACTCACAACAAAACAGTGGCGTTTGACATATCGGAGACCTTACGCTACACCATCGCCTCTAGCGGCGAATTCATATGCGGTAGCCCCCATTGTGTTGAATTGTCAAAATGAAACCGTGTGATGCGCGTGCTTTGAGGTGTGATCCGGGCTGATCATGTGCGTTTAGCCGAAATACGTCCACCCCTGGATACAGGCCGTCCCGAGCGGTACAACATCGACGAGTCCTGTGCTTCTCCTAACCGGACTTTCACCAGATCATCCGGATTTGTTACATGGATGTCAGATAGTGACAGGTACAGTTGCGCTCCAGAGTTTACGCACACATAAACAATGTGCATGTGAGTCACACACAAGACTAAGACCAACCCGCCGTCGTGAGATAGAACAACTGTATCAGTGTGACTCAATTTTAATGATTATAATATTTTCTTTCGCAGTTATTTATTTATGTTTCATTGTTACGGGGAAAAAACACAGAAAAAAACATGATGATTACGCATCCTCTAGTAGCGAAGAGATTGAAGGAATCATGCCATTCACCGATGGCTTTTTAGACCTTAGAGGAGGCGTCAGGAGATATTTTGCTCTGGTAAATTACAATACTCTGATCAACATCCATTCCTACAGTTCAGTGTTGCCGACCTCGCACTCGAATGCCACAATACGTTCGTATGTAGGGTAGCCTAGCTTGGGCTCTAGACGCAGTCAAGGTGAAACTATCAGCGACCAAGAACATTGCTAGTCTAAATGTAAGACTTTTATGTTGAGATGGGTTGTGCGGAGTGACGAAAATGGATATAGTGAAAAATTAGTAACTATATCAGAGGAAGTTAAATCAAATCAAATCAAATCATTTATTTTTGCAGAAAACACTGTTATAATGGTGTTATAAAGTTTACATGTTTCAAGTGATTCTACCGTAAGGCATGCAAAATTTATTGAATCATGGTTTATTAAAATCAGGATTAACATTGAAGTATAATTATAAAATTAGGTCAAAATATTAAATTAATGCAATGTTCAGTTATAATACAGATTAATTATTTATTTAATAATAATAATATTTAATTTATTTCAATGTCATTCCTAGAATTATTACAATATTTGATACATGCAAAATTGTTATTACTGTATGTCACTGTGAGGTCTCAAGTTTGGCAAAATTATCGTTTAAGAAGTCGTTTAAGTTATAATAACATTTATTAATTAAAAGGCTCTTTAGAGTTTTCTTAAATAAGGCAGTATTCATTGCCCTTATTTTTTTTGGTAATTTATTGTAAATTACAGGAGCCATGTGAAAGACACTTTTGTGCATTAGTGCGGTATTTGTTCGGCGGATATAGAGGCGAAATGCGTCACGTTGTTGCCTATTATTCACTTCTGAGGCTAATGTGAATAATTTTTATTGACCTTTACAAATACTGAGACCTCATAGATATATAGGCCTGGGAGAGTTAAAATTTTGTACTTCTGGAAAAACGGTTTACAGGTTTCGATCATTTGAAGCCCAAACATAGCCCTTATGGACCGTTTTTGTGCTTTAAAAATAATGTCTTTTTGTGCTTTAAAATTACACCAAACCTCAGGACTAAAGCAACCAAACCATGATATGCTGTTAACTAGGTATTCATATTTGAAATCTTCTTTAATTCATGTAGCGCATATACTGATTTATTAAGTTAGAAAGTGGCGTCAGTGACAGAAAAGTTGAAAGGAATAACCGTTTGTCCTGGTATGGTCATTTGATGAGGAGTGATGACACGCATGTTACTAAGAGAGAGATAGTGGATGGATGAAGCGATGGACTGTGTGTGGAGCGATATGAAAGAAAAGGCCCCTTTACCCTTGGCCTCTACCACCGCTGTCAAATTGCTACTCTGCGCAGCGACTCGCGTACTGTTCCGAGCCACCATTAGGTTTCATTCTAGCAGTTGACCGTGCTGCGTCGTCTTTGGGGGCTCCTTAAAACTTATTTTCGTTTGTAGGAAGCAGCGCTGCTAGACCACGGCAGGAACATGATATGTTCTCCATTGTCAGCTTTAATGCCTCTGGGTAAGCTGTTACTTGGGGCTAAGAAAAAAGCGGCAGAAGAATTAACAGAGGCCATAGGTCTTAAGAGCAGCAAACAGGTATGTGTACTTTACGATTCATAAATGGGTACAGTAAACCCCAAGCTTTTTGGTTGGGCTGAACGTAGCCTTTCCGATGCGCAAGGCATGGCGCGCTGCTGTTTCATTATGAGATTTACCACTGCGCAGCCAGTGTAGCCAACTTCAGACCGGTCAAAAGAATTAGGGATTATTGTACCTAAGTCTTGTCGATCTAAAATGCCTGATATCTACCTATGTAGGCAATTGAAAAGTTTGGATAAAATAATTGAATATCTTGTATGAATTTAGCATGGACATTCACATTTCTTAAGCCTCTTCAGTAAATGAATAGATTTGGTAAGCTCACAGACTGTAACTGCTCATTGAGCGAAAAAAATGCTCACAACACGTTGAGTTGTCTTTCAACAGCCAAACCGCGAATTTCACGTCGTGTCACTTAAAAAAACGGCCATGACGCGTTGTGGCACATACAAAAACAGGCCACAGCGAAGTTCTTGTCGCAGTTTTCATAATTTTTGACTACAACGCGTTGTGGGAAAAAGAAAAGTCATGACGCGTTAACTACCCTAATAGAATCTATTCTAAGCAAATTTTCAATAGAATTAGGTACCTCATAGGCATTCTGCCCAACGTGCCATACATCATAGGATGAGCTCGTGGCTAAATAATAACAGCCGCACGGGTCGATCTTCAAGGTTAAGCAACTCTTGCCGAGGTTGGTCCGTGGATGGGTGACCATATGAATATACCCAGACTCCGCCGTGCCTAGGCAAGCATGTTAAGCCGTTGGAGCCTGCTGTCATTTGAAGTTCTTTGACAATCGTTACGGGTAGTCAGAAGTCTGAGATCTGACATCAATCTTGCCAAGAGGTATCGTGTTACCTTAGTTACTTGGTTGTGGAGGTCAGATAGAGGAAGTCGCTCTATGTAAAATGTGTACTTAGCTAAATCTTGTTAGACAGTACTAACTGCACCTGTAACCAAGTTGACAGAATCAACGTATGGGAATGACACACCGAACTTTAAGTCATGTGGACATGCCAAAAAAACTGAAGGCGTTAAGAGGAAATACAGAGAGCGCCGACTGAATTTCCTAAGTAAAAAGTTATACTTCGAGGTTTGGCTCTCGCTTATTTCCTCCTCCAATATTGGACAAATATAAAATATATTCCACAAATTGAATAAAAAAGATATATGTTGTGCTAGTATGTTTTTCTTTTTTCATTTATAGTTGTCAAATTTGTACACTAGGCCTCTGTTGACAGCGCAATTGAGCATTTTTTGAGGATTCTGGTGCTTCTAAAAATAACGTATCATCAAAAAGGAAAACATAGGGGGCACAGTATATATCTTTCTTTTTCAGTTTATGGAATGTCTTTTTAATTGGTACAATATTGGTGGAGGAAATATGCGAGAGCCAAACCTCGAATTAACTTTTTACCTAGGATATTCAGTCGGATGTCTACGACCGCATTACGTCTTTTTTTTCGGTATTTTTATTATAATTCACAAAAATGATGTACACGTGCAAAAAAATAAAGTACAAGACAAAAAAATTGATTGGCATCTACTCGATGTCACAGATAATATAATACTAGCATATCGATGTGAATCTTACATGCACATATAAAACACTCACTATTAAATAAATTAAAATTAAACAAATCAAGTCAAAACTAGATCAAAATTAAATTTAAAAAAAGTATCAACGACTTGAATGTACCAAACATTCTAAACTTTTGTTCAATAGAGATTTGGTCGTTACATCCTGTCTCACAAATATGCGACTATTCAGAACCCACACAAAGTTGTATTTCTTTTCCTTAGTAGCGATTCTTGTCGCTGCATGCAGTTTTTTATTAGTCATTGTCAGATTTTCTGTAACAAAAATCGGCTGCTTCTCTCCACCAACGTCCATGTGACTGCTATTCACCTTCTCTGAATCATTCTTATTAAAATTTCTGACTGCAGCAAGAAGATTATCTCGAATGCGAGGACTGACTAGTTTGACCACTATGCTATGCGGACGATTTGTGTCTGTATTTAATTTTGCAACTCTATGAAATGACTGGATTTCACTATCGCGGCGTTCATTGCCCACAACTCTGTCCAACTGTTGAATGACCGTTAAACAAAAACCGGTTTTATGTTCAGGAACGTATTGTATCTCGATAGAAAGAGTTTGGATACGAAACGTTTGTAACTTGGCTAGGGGGGCACTTTACTGACTGTGTGTGATAACTATGTTGGGAAAAGTCTAGTCAGATTGATTTGTTTAGATAATAAGAACCGAATTGCTTCACTAAAGGCCGATTTCGCCTATGAAAGTAATCGCCATTTGTTCAACTAACCTCAGTTTGTGCAAATACAGCGTTCTGATTGGTAGTTTCTCAGCGGTCTCAACCAATAGTATTAAGTTTTATTGGCGAAATCGGCCCTAATTCTTTATTTTAATCCCACACAGCTAAAGGCCGCATTCGGTCAACTTATCACCAACATGGAGTATCTTCCAGGAGTGACGCTGGATGTGGCCAGCAGAATATATGTCGCTTCTGACAAAACCATCAACAGCAGGTATAAGAAACAAGCAAAACTAATATTCAGGACTTCTATTCAGTTGATTGACACATCCGATCCAAAAGAAACTGCGGGCATAATTAACGATTGGGTAAGAACTTGAACATTTTCTTCTTCTGTCTTGTAAAGCTAAAAAAATAATATCCTGCAGCCTTATTGTGTATGTGAATTTGGAAAGGTACACAGAATAGTCGACATCGGCTTTGCTTGCCATATAAAAATATAGAATAGAATGAGTACCTATGAACAATCGACCAATCAATAATAATTTAATTTTATGTCATTTTAATCATGCAATCAAGTATGCTCAAACATGCTTTTTAACATATTTATTTTGTCACTACTACTGTAACACAGGTTTTTACCTAGCTCAGAAGGGCTTCAATTCTTTTAGTGTAAAACATATATTTGTCAATAAAAAAAAAGATTTTTTGTTTTGATTTTAGTCACATAATCTACATCTCGTCTTTCATCTCGCATGTGATTGGTCAGTTGTACATAATGTTTGCCGAATTCACTTACACAATAAGGCTGCTGGTGTCCCGGTGGTTAGGACCTCGCTACTCGTGCTTGAGGTCGTGGATTCCAATCTGAGCAAGTATCAATGTGTCTTTAAAAATTCATATGTAGGTACAGTCAAGGGTCAAAAGTGCAGTCTTACTCTCCCAAAACTCAAATGGCTAGTTTTTATAGAAGAAGTTAAATTATCCACAACTGTTTTCATATGTTGTATAGGCATTCAAGTATAGATTATACCAGCTAATCCTGAAAATTTGAAATTCCTCTGCCTAAAAAAGATTACCGCTACTGTTTTGGTAGAGTGTGACTGCACTTTTGAACCTTAACTGTACATACAGCATATAAACCGAACCGCACGGTTGGCTTAGTGGTTGAGCGATTGACTGCTACGCTGCGTGTCGCGGGTTCGATTCCCGCACGGAACAAATATTTGTTTGTCCTATAAATAGTTGTTCCGGCTCTGGGTATTTGTGTATGAGAATTTATTTATTTGTAAACGCAACCACGATACAGGAAGAAATGCCCAGTGTGGGGCAACGTTTCTTTTTTAAAAAAAAATATAGAAAAGAAACCTTACAATTTACCTTATAGCATATTTACCTTAAAATTGAAACCAAGTAGAACTACCGGCATCCTAATTGTTATATAGGTACACTACATAACAACCGAAAGGAGTTCATAATCCATTGCTTATGCAAAATTCATCTACACGACAACGTAAAACGCAATGAATACTATTGAATAGTTAAAATTAAAAAGAGTTTGCGATTGATTCTATGGATTTATATTTTAAGCAGTTCGGCTGTCGGTTTAACATTTATAACATACAATATTTTTGGTAATAAGCTAAATTGCACCGTGTACCTAACATACTTTCTTTCAGGTGGCCGACAAAACAAAGAATAAAATCACAAAATTGATAAGTCCGTCAGATATATCAAAAGATACGTCGTTGGTCCTTGTCAATGCAGTTTATTTTGCGGTAAGTTCACGCTACACGACATTGTATATATGAGAGACTGGGGAGACTTGGTTCTACGGGAGACTTGGTACATAAAATGTATAAAGACCCTAAACATCTTCGGTTGATTTAGAAACTCAAACCTATCTCTACTGTTAGTTCTACTTCCCGGCTTTATTACTGTAGACTTGGAATTACCATTTTAAAATAGTTTGAGATGCCAAGAAGAAGAAAGAAGCTTTATTATTTTTTTGAACCAAGTCTTGCGTAGAATCAAATCTCCTCAGTCTCCCCTACGTAGTACTTTCCATATTTATTATGTCTAAAGAAACTCTATCAACTATTTTCTAAAATATATATCTACAAGGAATATTTCCTTTAAATAATTGAAAATCTGTAAAGGGATGAAGCATTCAGATTTTCTCAGTTTTTTTTGGGTTTTCCTGAGTTTATATAATGAAATAAATTCGCCACAAATTAAAAGCAGATAGCCTTATTAGTCAAGCAGTTGCAAGCATACTGATAAGACTTAAAGCGACGACGGTCGCCAACGACCTTGAGGGAACAAAACGCTCACTAGTTTCACACCCGCCCGCGCGGTCCTAAATTCAGTGGTTTTTTGTACTTTGTTTTGCCATATAAATTAATTCAAAAATTCCAAAAATTTTGCACGCACTGAGCATTATAGTATTTTTAATTGTCCTTTAACAATGGAATGGTTTATACTGGTAACACAAT
Organism: Orthosia gracilis; assembly: GCA_947562075.1. NCBI lineage: Eukaryota > Metazoa > Arthropoda > Insecta > Lepidoptera > Noctuidae > Orthosia > Orthosia gracilis. The sequence continues at coordinate 43,858,220 of OX387270.1, forward strand.
GACTGTTGTTGGAGGGAGCTCGTGACACGTGTTGAATACTTTTGATTTATATGAGATCACTTAATTAACTGTACGTGAGAACTATGTTGAGCAAAATGGCCTACCTACCCTACATGCCAACAACCCAACATGCATACCTACCCAACCTTCCCAACCCTACATACCTACCAACCCTACTTACCTACCAATGTTTTTTTTTTGTCTTAAACCATCTTCGTATTGCCTTTCTAATGAAACTAGTTTGGGGCATATCGGTTGGATGATTTCAAAGTCTATAACGGATATAGGTAGAAACATTTTTTGTATATTGTTTTTTATATTAGAATTATAGGATGGATTTCAGAAAAATCGACAACGCCATCAATTGGCAATACCAGAAAAAGCATACAACGCCATGCTCATTTTTGCGTGTGCTTTGTTTCGATCACGTATCAGAGATGGCGCTTAGTTCGCAAAATGTATGGGAAAATGTTTTTTTATCGTTAATATTTTCGATGTTATATTGCTAATTATCCTATTCCGGACGAAGATAAATCCAAAGTAAATAGTAAAAGTTTTCATTATTCAATTTTCAAAACTATTCCTAAAAGACGATTTAGAGGGTGTTAAAGATTTTTGAAGAATTTACTGTACAGGGCTTTTAATGATGTAGGGGAACACTAAGAAAGGGTTTTGGAAATTTAACCTTTGAGGGGGTGAAACTAAAAAGTCATGTGTATATGTGTGTGTTTGTATGTTTGTTACTTCTTCACGCTCAAACGGCTGAACAGATCTGGATGAAATTTGGCACATAGATACTTGTTATCCCGGGAATACGTTCCCTTGGAATAACTTTCGACATTCACGCGGGCGAAGCCGCTAGCAGAAGCTAGTATATTATAAAGGCGAAAATTTGTGTGTGTATGCTTGTTACTCTTTCACGTAAAAACTGCTGAGCGGATCTGGATGAAATTTGGCATAAAGATAGGTTATAGTCTGGAATATCACATATGCTACTTTTCATCCTGTTATAATGTTACCTTGGGATAATAATAACACTTTTCACGCGGGTGAAACCGCATGTAGAAGCTAGTAAAACATATTTTTCTAGGGCAAATGGAAGAACAAATTTGAGAAATCTTACACGGACGACTTTTATTCACCGTCTGGTGTTCGTCGAATTCCGATGATGAGGCGACAAGGGCACTATAAGTACTGGAAGAGTGACGATTTAAACGCTGAGGTAAATAATCTTTATCGACTTCTATTTATTGCCTGTCCAGCCTTTACCGAACTATATGTAATGATACTGGATATCTGGAAGTAGATACTGGTCCGATCCCGAAAATTATTGCTCTCGTAGAAAATTATCTCATCAGGTCCAGTTTTTTATCCGTATCAGCACAAATTGTCAAATAAGGTCTAGTTTTTTTTATCCGTAATTAACTCAACCAATAGTTTAATATGCTAATCAATGGTTTCAAATTTCGGTAAAACGCGTTTATTAATCAATTGTTACTCTAAAAAACCCGGTCAAGTGCGAGTCGGACTCGCGCAAGAAGGGTTCCGTACCATTATCGCAAAAAACGGCACTAAAATCACGTTTGTTGTATGGGAGCCTCACTTAAATATTTATATTATTCTGTTTTTAGTATTTGTTGTTATAGCGGCAACAGAAATACATCATCTGTAAAAATTTCATGTGTGTAGCTATCACGGTTCATGAGATACAGCCTGGTGACAGCCAGACAGACGGACAGTGTAGTCTTAGTAATAGGCTCCCGCTTTTACCCTTTGGGTACGGAACCCTAAAAATGGTCAAGTAATTAACTCTTCAACTTATTTGACCATTCGTGACGCCAACAATTAATGAATAAACGCATTTTACCGAAATTTGGAACCATTGTTAGCATATTTAAGCATTGATACTTTCTATTTTGTGGTATGAGACAGTTAGAAAGTATCAACCGTAGTTAAGTTAACCCGCGACTAAAAAAGAGCGGTGAAATAAATTTGATGTGTGTAGTGATGCCTGTATGAGGCACCATAGCACCCAAACGGTTGAACCGATTTTGATATGGTTTTTTTGTTTGAAAATTGACTTCATCGAAAGGGTTAAACAATTAATTTACATTACTTTATTTCATCAGCTCATAGAAATTCCCTACGAAGATTCGCAGGCCTCAATGATAATAGTGCTACCGTTCAGCAAGACTGGATTGCCGGTTCTCTTGCGAGAGCTGAAACTATCACCCAAACTGTTAAACAAGGCGCTGGAAAAAATGAAGACTGCAGATGTATTACTATCGATACCTAAGTTCAAGATAGAGTCGGAACTGGACCTAAAGCCTTTGTTTAAAAAGGTGAGTATTTATAAAGGTTTCTTGCATAGCGGCTCCGGCGTCAATGTCGCTGCCTTGGGTACTTTCACAAAGAAAATCCGTATTTTCAGGGTCGTTTTTAACGGATCCGATGCTACTGGACGTGATGTTCACACCGCATTTACTGTACCGTTTTAACGGATCCGTCGCTACTGGGGGTAATGTTCACACCATATTAAGTCAGTGTACCACCAAGTTTTAAGCAAAACGGATCACTTTTTTAATGCTATTGTGTATGTGAACTCGCTTATACAACTACCCTCGCAATTACCGTATAAAAACGTATACGATAAAACGGACATGTAAAACGGACTGCTGTATATTTTTTCGGATCGGTATTTTTTACTGGATCCGGAATACTGGCATGTGTGTGAACTCGCAAATAAAAACGTATACGCTAAAAACGTACCTGCGTGTGAACGAGCACTTAGGGACACTGGAGACGGTTTCTTCGAAAGTGTATCTTTAGAAGTTTAGTCTTTGGATATGGATATAGACTTCCTTTTCCGCAGGCTCCTATTCGATCTGTTGTGCGTATTTTAAGACTCCAAAGGTCCCTATAAAGTCTATAAATAATATGTTCTTAGATTTGAGATACTTGGAAAATATTGAGATAATTTTGAGATTCTCGAATGGTAAAATGGATCTGCCACCTCAACGGTATTGATGCGTCAGTGACGCTAGATTCACTGTGCTCGGAAGTCTATATTTACGGATAAAATCAAATATTGCCTTCGAAAACACCGTACTCTCGCAAGAGACCTCAGCACTAACTAGCTCTTCAAGTTTTTAAGCAGTATTGCAACGGAGGTCTAATAAAGGATATCAGCTCCAGATAAGTAAAAACCCTTCGATGTGGTGGAGATATGACTAAAATTAAAGTTTGCGGCCGCAAAACAGAACCAAACATGTTCCGGAACCTGCCGTTTTATGGAGTTTACTTTACAAGTGACTAGAAGATGAAAATATAGCTTGCCCGTTCTAAAATGTAATGTGAAGGCAAGCCTTTTGACACCGTTATGTCTTGTTAACCGTTCTGTGAAGTCGTAGGTGTGTGCGGATTCAGAGAGACAGATAAACGGATAATGAAGTACATAAAAACAAAAAATCTAATTTATTAAAAATTTCAGATTGGGCTACATAAGATATTTGATACTAGAAGTTCAGATCTCTCTGGAATAATCGAAGATGAAGACGTATATGTATCTTCAGCAATACAGAAAGCAGTTATTGAAGTCAATGAGAAAGGGACAAAAGCTGCCGCTGCAACTGGTAAGCCTATGATATATATAAGTTTAGTATTCGAAGTAGCTCTTGATTCATTGCGCAATTATAGGGCATGCCCAAGTTGTAAAGTTTATTCCTTGATTGGTTCCCCGATGCTTGGCGTTATGACCAAGTCATGGCTTCAAGGCCTTCTTATTAATAATGTTCCTCCAGTTGCTAATTTCAGCAACATGCATGGCTTGTAAAACTTCGATTTTAACGAAGTTCGAAAATTATTTGTATAACGTATACGACTCCCTACTTTACCAGTGATTGCCTTACCACGCCATGCTTTCAGATAAGTCTATAATAGGTTGTCAGCAGATCGTGTAGATCTTAGAAAATAAATACGTATCGTACTTACTTAAAATTACTAAGATACACAGTTTCAGTGAAGTCGAAAAATGTTTGTCCTAAGAAGGCCTTTTGTCGACATTAGCAAATGTCGTTAATTTAATTAAATACTTTAACATTGATAGAGCACAGTAGGCGACTGAAATAAAACTTAGGATGCCGATACACTTTTATCTTCTAGCTTATTTCTTATGTATTCTCTAATTTGACTCATTTTAAAAATCATGGGCTCTTCTAAAAAACATCTGGGCTCTCCATTCATATATAGATTGTTAATTTATCGATTCTATATGGAGCCCAGGACATTGTTTCCGTGTGCTTTATCCTGTCGGTGCATAATCTTTTTATTTGGCCGTAATTAAATTTCTGTGAAGTTTGTTTTAGTTCAGTTCCTATATCTTATTATCTGTTACTTTTTGGTGTTATCATTTTGTTCTCTTTAACCTATATGCTCAGTATTGTGAAATAACTTTCAAGGTCAGTACATTTTTTTTTCTTTTTTTTTTCTATCTAAAAGTCAATTTATTCAATTATCTCAATTAAAATTTACATAGCAAAATACTTAATTAAAAATAACTACCTATATACACTTAAATAAAATAAAAATAAAATAAAACTACGATCGCGTTTATAAGGGCAATATTCATTAGGCGTCAAAAAATTCGTCCATATCACTGTCAACGTGAAAAGTGCCCAGAACGCTGGCAGCATTGCCACGTTGGATGGCAATGCTGATTCTCTGGTCAAGGAAAAGCCCATCCCTCTGGTCACGTGAACAGTCGTCGTAAATTTAATTTGGAAAATATTTGACAGCATTGCAATCACGATTTACTGTTCGTGTACAATATAAAAGAGTGGCACCTGAAATCGATGTGAATCGGCCCTTTTTGTTTTACATTAATATGTACCAAGAGCAGCTGTTTTCGGGAGTATTTTTTGGAAATTCTGTTACAAATTAGGCTTACTTATGACTTTTCTTTTAAATCCGTGTTAATATTTTTTAAGGTATTAGACCATACGTTAAAACTATAGTGATGATATAATTTATTTAATTATTACTTGAATTAAGTACGGATAAAAAGACTGGGCCTGTCTTTTATAAATCTTCTGTTATGCTATTGGTTCTAAAACTAAAATTAAATTGTATCTTTTGTTTTACAACATCTATTTTGTTTATAACTTTGGTATTTCACGTCTTTGCCTTCAATTCACATACACATCGCAAAAAAGAAAAGGGCCTCGCAAAGATATACCGGATCGTCACCAAGGCTGCCTCGCGGGTGGACAGACGGGTGGATGGTGCTCTTACACGCATGAACCTAAGACTTAAAATTAGATGAATTTAAAAAACCCGCAACCGATTGAGCTGAAATTTTGCATTAACATTTGGTTTGAATTTGAATGCACGATTAGCTTGTTTGTAATTTTTTATTTATTTATAATTGTATTGCTATATAATTAGCTTATTAACGAACCTACCTTGGTCTTCAAAAGATCGTCTCATTAGTCAAGGTTTAACTTAAGTGGCAGTGGGCATTGCTCACAAAATGGATGGCCAATAGGGCTGAAACGCTGCGTTGGAGAGTCTCCCACAGAGAGGACGTATGACCTAGTGAGAGCCAGGCAAGCCCACTGTGTGCTGGACCGGTTGATATGGCGACGGTGACGCTTGGGGCCCATAACAAGAAGTGGACGTCTTTCGGCTGAAATGAATGAAGGCTAAAATATAGGGTGACCAAAGCGAATGTAGTTAAGGTGTCAAAAAATTAACTCTAAGAAATTTAAGGAGCTGTCTCATATCATATTTACTAAATAATCACGAAGAAAAATTTTAAAAAAGTCACCCTTCTGGACAAAACATCAATCACTCAGGGATAGCGATGCTCGAGATGCCAAAATTTAAAGTATTGATTACATGACAGATTCTTTGGTCTAGTGGTCGCAAGAGCTACTGCTGATAATTAGATCCCTTTTTTGCCCAGGAGAAATGCTCATGCATACTGCGCCAACACGGGGAGATAGCGCAGTTATGTGGAACTCCAACCACTACAATCCCGCGGTGTCCTCCTGTGCCGCGTATAGCGGGCACTCGAGCACGCGTTACACCGCGAACCCGCTAAGCATGAGGTCCTGGGGTTAATTCTCGGATCAAGCGAAGTGTACTTGGGATTTCGCATCTAGCATTTCTCAGTTGTAGCCAGAGTCTGGATTTCTGCCCGTTTAATGGCTATAGACTCGTCTCCGTCTCCTAGTACATGGATCTTACCCCAGCTCCAAACTTTGGTCCTAGCCCTCATAACAACGTTGTACGGTTAAGTGGTGAGGCGAAACACACGTTGGCTATTAAACTAGTTCTGTGTCGTCAGAGCCAATGTGAAGATGTCTGATACTGAAATTGCTGTAAGCGCTTTTACAGTACTGAGTGCATATTATAATAAGATAAATCATCAATCAACATAAAAACGTCGTGTTGCAACAGGACTGAGCAAATCACCAACGTGTGGACGGATCGCGAACGTTGGCACAGATTCCCTTGATAAAACTGACACGCGCCGGCAAACTACCAACGCTCGCCCCAATGTTGGCGCCAACGCAATTTTTAGATCTAAACGTTGGATGAGTGTCGTTGGCACCTACGTTGGGGCCAACGTGTGGAGCTGGCGTTAAACATGACTGGTGAAATGAGGTTGAACTATAGGTGTAACCTTTCGGAGAATACTGGCGTGATGTTGTTATGCTAAATCACGTGACATTTCCTTAGTGCTTGGCAATCCCATTAATTGTTATCCCCGTACAGAAAAAGAGGGGTGTTATAAATTTAACGTGTGTACCTGTGTATCTATCTGTGGCATCAAATCTACTATACGGATGAACCGATTTTGATTTAGTTTATTTTGTTTGAAAGATGATAATATCGGGAGTGTTCTTAGCTATGTTTGATGAAAATCCTTTAAAAAGAGTAAGAGTAGTATTTTACTGTTTCAATCGGGGTCTTTGCGCAAGATATCGTGTCGGGGTTTTTTTGTTTTAAATTTACTTTTTAACTTTTTCTATTCGCGATCGCGACGCTTTCGTTGTGAGAATGTCACTTTTCTAGAGACTCTGAACTTTTCCTGATTTCGTGTTCATGATTGCAGATGTGAAAATCGTATACACGTCTGCCATGGTGAATGGGCCTCATTTCCGCGCTAACCGTCCATTCCTCTTCTACGTTGTATTTTACCAAGAGCAGATGTTTTCTGGAGTATTTTCAGGATAGTAAGTGTGTAAAAATTAATTAATTCTTATGTAAAACTCTGAGCTACTGTGTTTTTTTTATTTAAAGGAGTATCCATGGTTTTCTTATCCATTTTTCGCCAACTTTTTGACTTACCTAACAATTTAAAAGAATCTCTAAATAGTTTTCTTGAAATAAATTCTTTGAGTTTAAGTTTTGATTCTTGTACTTTGTTCACCTATAAAAAGGTCAAATAATAAAATATTGAGCAACGCCATGTTTTTATTAGTCACGAAATTATTATTGTTGTAATGAATTTATAACATGTGACAGACGTAAAGAATTTCATCCATCCCATATCTTCCCGTGGGTGTCGTAAGAGGCAACTAAGGGAAACACCAGAGAATGGGCAGCAGCGTTCTCTGTGCACTTTAAGAAAAACTGCGATTGCCAACCCGCCTGCCAAGCGTGGCGATTACGGCAAACCCACCCAAACCTAAATGAAAAGCACCAAGAAAAAACGGCCCCGAGTGCCCGGTAGCCCGTCGTACCTCGACTACGGTAGCGGTCGAGGCGATGGCGTGGCAAGGGGTGCGAAGAATCCCCGTAGTGGACCCGGCTACCCCAATAAACACCGACGACTGGACCTGACAACGTAACCGAACTCGAGTAAGAATTGAGCAGGTTACGATGGAGTATTATAGGGTTATCTGAAGTCCGAAGAGATTAGATAATCCTTAAATCCGGTAACCACATCTATTTCCGAGCGGGTGACCGGCAGTCCCAGGGTGGTGTCGGGTTTATCGTCCATAAGTCCCTTGTGAACAACGTGATGAAGATCGAGTGTGTCGACCAGGGTGGCTTACCTTATACTCAGAATATCTTTAAGATTTTCGCTGAAGGTCATACAGGTTCACGCCCCAACCTCGGCACATCCCGGCGACGAGGTAGAGACCATGTATGATTATATCTCCAGAGTCATGCATGGTTTCAAAAAAGCGTGAACACAGGAAGTGGACCTGGCAGAGCCCCGATGGCTCAACAAATAATGAGATAGACTTCATCATGTCAACCAAGAAGCAAATGTTCAATGATGTCTCTGTGATCAATTCGGTGAAAACCGGGAGCGATCATCGCATGGTAAGAGGCACATTGAACATTAATATTAAGCCTGAAAGGTCACGACTGATGAAGTCCACGCTCCGTCCAGCACAGATCCAGGTACAAAACTCTGAGAGCTTTCAGCTCGAACTCCAGAATCGTTTCGAGTGCCTAGGGATCTCCGTGGAAGAATACAGCGACGGGTTCGTGGAAGCTGTCCATACGGTACAGATGGAATAAAAAAGTTTTCTGATCCTACTCTGAAGCTTATGAAGGAGAGGCGTGGAATGAACCTGCAGTCTTCAGATGAGGCATGCAAATACCGGCAGCTCAAGAGACAGATCTCTAAATCCTTGAAAAGCGACTTCCGCCGCTTTAATACCGAGCGTATTAAAGACGCGATTGACTGAAATAAAGGTTCCAAGGTATTTTCAAGGAATCTAAGGCTATTGGGCTGAGCCAGCTCACGAAACTGAAGACCAACTATGGTAGGATCGTATCCGCCAATCCGGAGCTTCTGAGGGAGATCGAGAAATTCTATGATTATTTATTATCAGGAACAATTTACATTGTGTTTGATACATTACTTAACATTACATTAATCATTATTAATAATATTAAAATAAATTCTAAAAGTACATGCACCTAAAATATATTTACAAAAAAAAGAAAACATGACAATTAAAAACAATAACAATAAATAGCTTTTTTTTAAATTGATAATTTCAATATTATTATTAAATTACAATTCTTCTATTGAGTACAAGTTCCTATCCAACAGAAATGTTTTGAGCTTAGCCTTAAAAGAGCTAGTGTATATCAAAATTTTTAAATCCGCCGGCAGTCTATTAAATATTTGAACAGCTTGGTAATGAGGGCTATGCTTGACAATGTTGAAATTAGGTATAACTTTATTTTTTAAGTCCTTTCTACGAGTGTTTTCCCTCGCTATTCTTTCTTCCCCAGATTCGTATTCATGGATATATTTTTTCAAATTAACTAACAACACAAGTATATATAAGCTGGGCAACGTAAGAATATGCAAATGCTGAAATTGAGATCGACAACTTCCTCTTTGTGTAATTCTGGCAATTGTACGTATTGCTCTTTTTTGGAGAATGAAGGCTCGCTGAGAATTATAAGCGTAGCTTTTCCCCCAGAACTGTATACTGTATCGAAGTCTGAATTCGACAAGAGCATAATATACCATCTTTAAATGTTTCGTGTCTATGAAGTCTCTCAATGTCCTCAACGCATAACAACCAGATGATATAGTAGAGTCAATTTGTGTGCTAGTTCTTTTTTTCCAATTTAGCAAATCATCTAAAAGGATATATAGAAATTTGACTTCCCTCACTAATTCTATCTTTGCATTGTTGAGGGTTATATCCATATTCTCTTTATTGCCTGCAGTGGTTCGAATTAAAAATTAATATATATTATTAATCTATTTGTATTGAACCAAAACTGAAATGCTGCCAACGTAGTATTAACCTTCTCCGTAAGTTCACTAATACTTTTCGCCCCAACTACAGCGTTAGTGTCATCGGCAAATACTACGAGATTAATGTCCGGTTTATTTTTCTTAATATAGTTTATCAAATCGTTAGTGAAAACAAAAAACAGAATGGGACCCAATATGGAACCTTGTGGTACGCAGTGCAGTTATATACATCAATCAGTAAGCCCGTTTCCTGTTGCCTTCGATTCGATCGAGACTTGGGCTGTCCTGCAGTCTCTGCAACGGTGCCAGATCGACTACCGGTACATTGAGCTGTTGAAGTGTTTGTACAAAAACGCCACCATGTTAGTCCGTCTTCAGGATCAGACCTCGAAACCAATCCTTCTCCAGCGTGGATGTTGTAGTGTGGATATCTATATCTACCTGGGACAAAGGATTCAGTTGGTTAGGGCCAACTTCGAGAAAGAGGTCATCCTTCGAATCCGACTCGGCTGGGCAGCTTTCGGGAAGTTGCGCGGTATCTTCTCGTCCAACTTACTAGAGTGTCTCAAGACGAGAGTCTATGACCAGTGAGTGTTGCCAGTGATGACATATGTCTCTGAGACGTGATCGCTTACAGTGGGCCTCATCAGAAAGCTTACAGTCACTCAAAAGGCAATAGAGAAGGCTATGCTCGGCGTTGCCTTACGTGATCGTATCAGAATCTTAGAGATCCGTATCGACATAACCCGAAAAATCTCCAAACTTTAGTAGCAGTGGGCAGAGCACATTGCTCGCAGAACGGATGACCGATCGGTAAAAAAGCTTCTGGAGTGGCGACCGCGAACCGGAAGACGTTAACTTGGAAGGCCTCCCACCAAATGGACCGATGACCTGGTAAAGGTCGCCGGGATCCGCTGGTTGCGAGACGCACGGGACCAGTCAATATGGTGACGCTTGGGGGAGGCCTATGTCCATCAGAGGACATCTTTCGGCTGATATGATCATGATGATGATGATGAATGAATTTATAAAATTTTCTATACTGAGATCGCCCAACGCCCCTCTGTCCTCAGCAATTGCTTTTTGAGTGGGACGAAACCCAACAATTATAAAACTCTGGAGTCTAAGGTCGTTTCTTCACGAGGCACCGCACGACAAGATTTGCGGTCACGATTTTAACACACAGCACACTGCATACGGTCTGTCGTGCGTTCGTTTGTTCACTAGACACGATTCTGCAACGACACTGCAGTGCACTTGTATTTTTTTACAAGCGCGTGAGTCACGAACCACGCGTAAGCCTTGCGGTGCGGTGTGTCATGTCGTCAACAAGCACATGCCGGTTTTGTTCAGCCACTATATCGTCACCGCAAAAAAACCGCGACGACATAGCGGCATCGACGATTTAGCCGAAAAACCGTATGAGAATCGTGTCGCGTGTGGTGCGGTGTCGTGCAATGAACAAACGGTGCATACAAATATATGGAGATCTGAATCGTGACCACTTTTTGCGGTGTCGTGTGTCGTGTCGTGAACATACGGCCTAAGTCTAATGGGGAATCTCAAACGAAACATTAGGCGAAGTGAGCTTGAAAATTATAGGATCCATCTCGGAATTTGAGGGTTTTTTTGTAATTTTTAATAACTTAAAACGTAGAAGATATATAACGTAGGATACAGGAGCGAGCGAAGCGAGCTCGACAATTTTTCACCCGTGTCAGATAGATTTTTCTTCTGAACAGTTACACATAAATATTTGATACTTCGTCGACTAGTAAGTAATACTAATACGCAAGAGAGAGCGAACTAAGCTCAAAAAATTTAGAATTGTTCAGAATTTACGTACGTAAAAGGATCTCCAACTCCATATTGGGTATAAGTAACTGCCTTATTTTTGGAAAAAAAGCAGAAAAACATTTAAGGAAAACATTAACCCGCTGAAAAAAAAACTGAAAATCAAGCAAGCGTCATAATTTTATAATTTTCAGTCGGTATCTATTGAACTATATTCAGACTGTAGTCAGACTAAATATTTATTATATTTTCTTCAAGTCACAATTGGATACTCTTAGTGATATCTCGTGAGACTATTGTATTTTCATCTTTATTCGTCATTACAGCGTTTATAATCGGTCCTTATAACATTGCTCCTTGGGGTATACCAACTAACAATTCGTCGCTGAAGTTCTTACACTGCGAATGTCAAAAACGGGAACTTTTCAGGAATGCAACTAAACGGTATCATCATAAGCCTCTGTGAGAGGGAATGGGCCGTAATCCACCACGCGGGCCCAGTGCGGGTTGGTGGATATCACATGTCTTCGAATTTTTGGTTCTAAGACATGTTTCCTCACGATGTTTTCCTTCACCGTTTTTAAAGCAGTGGTGATGAAATAATGTACGCAAAGTGCCTGTTTTGGTTCGAATCCAAAACCTGCAATTTGTAAGTAACTCAGGTTTAACAAAAACCGAGTTACGCGCTGTTTCTTTGGCATTACAGCTGAGTTACGCGGTTTTTCTGTTGGTTTTCTATGCAACACTGACAAATACGTTGTTTTTTTTTATAACGCCTCACCATTGTGCATTGGTTCAAACTCTCGTGTTTATTTCGTCAAACGATGCGTCTTGAGATATCTTATCGAATAACATAATACGAAACATATTTCGTTAAAAATTTACTTCCGCCGTGTTAGAACTTAAGCAACGAATTTGTACGTATACATTTTCAATTTTCAACTTCCTGCTATTTTCATAAAATCTATTCGACCATTTTATTAGGTTGACGTGTTATACACTTGACGTGTGTTTCTGTGTATCTGTGTGTCTGTGTATCTGTGTGTCTGTCTGTGGAATTACATCTCCTAAACGGATGAACCGATTTTGATTTAGTTTTTTTTGTTTGAATGGTGACTTTGTCGAGTGTTCTTAGCTACATTTAATTAAAATCTGTTCAGCCGTTCAAAAGTTACCCTCATTTTATTCTTTGAATCTGGTTTTTTTGCAAGACGATGTCATAATTACGTGTTTTGATAGATTGTCGATTGCAGCGTGTCTACTACTATGCACATTGTAAAAAGCATGCAAAAAAAATTAAAAATTAAAAAATACCCCGACACAAAAACCTCTAATAGCAAAAGGTAAGCCTAGTAAGGTAAGTTGGGGAACCGTCGCGTAGTGTCGTGGGTTATTTTTTGTAAGCTCCGTTTCTAAATTGTAGCACTATCTTGTCTAACCAAATCAATCAAACTGCCTATCCTTTCCCAACGATGTTGGTGTCGTCTGCCTGACTGCTTTTCTGACGTCTACTACCCAGTCACTAGGCAACTGGATGCCTAAACTGTGGTATGTGGTAATTAGGAAACAATTGATTTTCTATTGTTAAACACCAGACTCAGGTTTCATCACAGTTGAGTGGCTGATGGTATCCATATTGGTTGTCAGATTTAAACCCTTCTGACTACCCGCAACTACGGCCAAAGATTTGCAATTGACAGCCGGACTTAAGAGGAAATGCTGTCGTAGACATCCGACTGGATATCCTAGGTAAAAAGTCAGAATTACAAGTTTAGCTCTCGCCTATTTCCTTCTCTAATACTGGATCAATTTAAAAGTTATTCCATAAACTGAAAAAGAAAGATATATACTGGGCACCCTATGTTTTCCTTTTTGATATATTATCTTTAGAAGCACCAGAACCCTAAGAAAATGCTCAAAATTGCGCTGTCAACTGAGGCCTAGTGTACAAATTTGACTACTATTAATGAAAAAAAAAACATGAAAATACTTCTTATTCAATTTAAAGAATATCTGTTAAATTTGTCCAATACTGGAGGAGGAAATAGGCGAGAGCTGAACCTCGAATTATGACTTTTCACTAAGAAAATTCAGTCGGAGCTCCTTTCCCGTATTACCTCTTAAAATATTTTTTGAGGCAAGGCGGTGATTGTGTATACCTCGGCAAGATTTACTTAAACTTAAGGATATTATACCTAGCCTTAATGATACGGCTGATATTATTTAGCTGCAAGTTCCTCCATAACCTTGAATAGATAGTGATATTAGTATATTACTTTTGATCTCTCTCTTTAATCGTATAAAATGTCTAAAGAAAGTATTTTAATAAATCGCTGGCTGCAGGTGTACATATGGAAGCGGCAGCGTCAATATATCCACCACAACGAATAAAATTTGAAGCCAGACATCCATTTCTGTTCTACATCACAATCTGCAAGGAACAATTGTTTGCAGGCATCTACAATGGTATTGTGTGACATCATAATTGATTTTTATTTCAATAAACATGAGTAAACTCTGTCTCGTAGTTATTTATTGCAGTCCTTATACAAAATACTGTTTTATTTCACCTACCAATGATATTTTATTGACTTGGATAAAAATATATACACCGTAAAACATTTTGTTCAAGTTTAGGTAACACACAAATCAAGGTCTTCGATATATCATACTATTTTAAGCTTGCTAGTGCTTACCTATGATGTCATACTATTTTATGCTTGCTAGTGCTTACCTATGATGTCATACTATTTTATGCTTGCTAGTGCTTACCTATGATATCATACTATTTTAAGTTTGCTAGTGCTTACCTATGCACAATTTACTAGTTATGATATTTAAATTTCGATAAAAGAATAAGGGCAATCCGGTAAAATATTACCATGGTAACTTGTAGCCCTTATACTGGTTTAATTCACTAATCGTGTTTTTTAATTCACGGGTCAAGGTTCAAGTTTAGGTAACACACAAATCAAGGTCTTCGATATATATACTATTTTAAGCTTGCTAGTGCTTACCTATGATGTCATACTATTTTAAGTTTGCTAGTGCTTACCTATGCACAATTTACTAGTTATGATTTTTAAATTTCGATAAAAGAAAAACTCTATTAATTAAAATTAACTTGAAAAATATAATGAATCCTCTAGAACCAGTAATATTTGATGCCAAACAACCATTTCTGTTCCATATCACAGTCTGAAAGAAACAATTGTTTGCGGGCTTCTTCAATGGATGTTAATTTCTAGGGATCATATTTTGTTGATTTTAATTTAAATAAACATGAGTAACTTGTGTCTCGTAATTATTTACTGCAGTCCTTATACTGGTTTTATTAAGTAAACAGATTTTAATATTAGATTTTAAGGAATTAATTAAACTAGTTACACCGAGAGTGGGACCGCTCAGCATTTGTTTAAGTAGCATAATATGTAGCGTAATGTTGGTGGCAGTCGGAAGAAAATTAAATGTTAATAGTTGTGCAGTCCAAGAGAAGTTTTTGTTGATGAATATCCCCAATTTATTTACTTCATCGCTGAAGAAAATAACAGCTGAATTATCAAAAATAACATTAACATCGACATTCTTTATTATTGCGTTTATAATCGATCCTAATAACATTGATCCTTGGGGTACACCAACCAAAAATTTGTGCTAATACATTTTTATTTTTTTAAACACCTGCTATTTCATATTTTCGTTACTTAAAATATATGTCCTTTTTTGACTATCAAATCAATCTATCCTTTTCCTAACAATTTTGGTATCGGCGTCCATATCAAGCGGATGCCATACAAAATACTAAATAGTATAATACATGGAGCGACTGCCTGTCTGACCTCTATTGTACAATCACTGGGATCAGTTGTATGCCTATTGGTATCCAGATTAGTTGTCAGATATAAATCCTTCTGACTAAAGACAACGACACTGCCAAAGATTTGCAATTAACAACCGGGCTTAATAGTAGTTTATGCAATGGTCATATAATAGGGGTTATTAAAACACGAGCGTGGGTTTATCACATGAGGTGAAGCCGAATGTGATAATAATAACACGCGAGTGTTTTAATACTTAATTATAATATGCCGTTGCATACACTATTTTATCTTCACAACAAAACTGGAAACGTGTAAATATGTGGTATGGTGGGCAATTTAGTTTCTCATTTCGCATGACTCCGCAGCGCGCGCCTCCATAGACAATATCACTACTTTTCTTCATTAAGTCAATGAGCCCGTAGGCGCCCATAAATTAAAAGTGAATATAAAGTACGTGTACATACAATATTTTTTGAATACATATTTGGAACATTACGTTGTGAGTGTAGATAAAATGTTTTTCGAGGCACGGAGGTGACTTGATATGTAATGTATGTACAGTACAAACATTTTCTTAATGTGCCTCGGCAAACTTCGTATGTCGTCTGTCGTCGGCTTTCTATCAGTTGTCCTTTGCACTTGATGCAGACCGGACGCTCTCAATCTCTTATAAGTATATAGAGTTGTTAATACTCTTTTAACATAATGTAACTTATTTAATAATGGCAAGAAAGCTGCAATTTTTACAGTTTTATATATTTCACACGGAAATCAATACAAAACAAAAATAAAGAACTTAGTTCTGAATTCAAATGATTATACACGATAAATCTAATAATTGATGGATATGGAAATTAGCATTCGTTTGTATTCGGAAATGCGATGATTGCCGAGGGACATTAAGAATATATTTGTACTGTATATCTGTGTGTACCTCAGCAAGTTTTACCTAACCTGGGATCTTAACTCATGTGGATGGTAGCACTTAGCCATGAACCCCTTCCATAACTTTGGTTAGATACTGATGTTAATATATAACTCTCTCTCTCTTGTCTAGCCTTTTCCCAACTATATTGGGGTCGGCTTCTAGTCTTACCGGATTCAGCTGAGCACTAATTCTGATGTTAATATATTACTATATTTGATTAATTTCTTTTAATCGTATAAACTTTCCAAAGAAAGTATTCTAATAAATCGCTGGCCGCAGATGTAATAATGGGTCTTGGATCTGTGATGCCGAGAGAACCGACAAGATTTGAAGCCAAACGACCATTTCTGTTCTACATCACAATGTTCAAGGAACAAATGTTTGCAGGCGTCTTTAATGGATGATTATTTCTTGGAACCATATTGATATTTATTTCAATAAACATTTACATATGTCTCGTAGTTTTTTATTATACCTAGTCCTTATTTTAGTTACCATGAAATTAAAACTCAATATGTGTTTATGCAGCATTGGAAAAGGTGCCAAACTGTTTACTACCGAGCTGGTAATGTTGGACTAAAACACTTGTGTGAACACTAATAGGGTTGAAATTGATATAAAACCAAATTCTATAATAATTATAAGCTGGTATTCATTTTCTTAAATTCACTCGAGACCAACGAAATCGCGGTATCGAAACCATAGCGAGATTTAATTTGACGCCAATGCCATCTATCGAGCTTGAGGTCAAACTTTTGAACTTTTACAAATTATAACGACGGTTTCTGCATTAACAAAAACTAAAAAATAAGAGGACACCGTGTAGTCGAGTTAATACGACAGACACCGACTAGAGAAACGAACGTTATTATTGCAATTTTCTATATTTTTCTAAATTATATTTTTCATCGTTAACAATGTTTAGGCACTTTATTACAAGGTCATGTACTCAAAAAGATCAGCCTTTTTATTGTAGTAATTAAACCCAACCAGTTCGCTCCACTTCCGCCGCCGAGGCCAATTCGATTTATTGCTGATCATCCGTTTTACTTCATTGTCACGGCTTTTCAAGATCAATTATTTACGGGAATCTTCAGAAGATGATAAATAAATAATTATTACTTTCAATTTAATCGAGTGTATGTTTCACTAAGGCCGAAAACGAACTGAGAGGTGGCTTGTTTAGCGCCTAGAGCCTACAAAGGCGCCTGGTAAGTAGCGAAGTAGAACAAACTTACTAAAATGTTCCTAACCGGCCGCACTGCGTGCTATTCGATTTCTGCAGCCTTGAAATTCAGCAAGGCAAAGGGCAAAGAGTATGAAATCTAATTGACCAATGATGATAATTGAAAAAATGTTGCAAAAACGGATTATTACATACACGATTGTTGCGTAACTTTAACCGCTTACGCAGCGCACGCAACGAAAGCTCTCAAAAAGGAATATTTTTTACCGTTTTTGCAACATTTTTCATTTATGCTCCGCTCCTATTGATCGTAGCGTGATGTTATATAACCTATAACCTTCCTCGATAAATGGACTATCCAACACAAAAGATTTTTTCCAATACCAACAAGTAGTTCCTGAGATTAGTGCTTTAAAACAAACAAACTCTTCAGCTTTATAATATGGAACTATATTTTTTGTCACCAAAATTTATATTTGTCATCAAGTTGTATCACCTAATAAATAGATCTATCGCCACGAAATATTTTCGTTCTCAGATAAACAAAGAGTGTTCCCAGGTATGAATTACCAAATTATTGTTAATATAATGTGTAAAATATGAGATGGATTACCAATAAAATTGTAGTGCATTACATGAATATAAACTTCGTTCTTATAACAATAGTTTTATTACTTAAATAATAGCTTGGTGCTCAGAATGGTAGATCTGTCACCAAATAAATCGATTATCGATCCCTGACTGCGACTCCTTTTTATTTGTTACATTTTATTTCGTTCAGTTATTAAAATAATAGTATTCGTTACTAATTTAATACATCAATTTATAATTTTAATGAAAATGTCAACATTAAAATAACAAATTATGGTCAATGAATCGGTCCAAGAGCGAGCGAAGCGAGCTCGGGAACTTAGGGCACCCCGTCTCGGACAGGTTAGGTTCGAAGGAGATGACGGAAGCTGTAGTGAGCGAGCAAAGCGAGCGAACTCAGCTCCCGTCATCTCCTTCGTGTTAGGTTACTTTAGACCCTGCATTCAGAAATAGGAGCCTCGCACAGCGGGGCTCCGTCGACTCTGTTGCATATACACCAATCTAACTTTATGAAATTTTCTAGTGACCTAATATATGATTTATTGGTGATCTCTTTAAATTAGTTTGCTTAAATACTATTAGGACAAACCTATTATAATACATACAAAACCATTTATTTGGTACTTGACCCCATATCTCCATGATTTTCGGTAATTTATTGTGGAATTGATTTTATATTGTTTGGTGACTACATTTTGGTGACAAATCTACTATTTTGAGGGCAAACCCTATTATTTAAGAAACACAAAATGAATTAAATTGGTGACAGCTTAAATCATACCCTTATAATATTAGTATAGATAGTTATCATACTCTTTAGGTAAATGAGAAAGTAACTGTAATTAGAAGAGGCCTTTTGCCTGCAGTGGGTGGGGCAATAATAATAGAGATCTTCCTGAGTAGAAAAATATGGTATTTAGTCCGACAGAGAGATTACCAAATAATATTGAACACGTATTTTTTACTTTTCCAAAACAATAAAAATTGAGAAAGATAAAGCGCATCAAAGTTCAGGAGTGGGACTTGTGACGTCATTAAGTTAGTATAAAGTGTACGAACGGCGTGACGTCACATGATATTTCAACGTATTATATCTTCTTCACTTTATGTTTACGTGTCAAAAGAAAAAAAATCATGTCCAATATTTTTATTATTCTACCTGACGGACAAAAAAATAATGACCATTTAACATCCCTGTTATTAAAGATTTTATGTTATTTTTACAAATTTCTTTAAAAAATTAAACAATCATTGTTCTGATGAGCTGCAGAATTTGCAAATACACTACTATTCCATTAAGACGAAGATGTTTTACTTTACACTTATCCTGACCCAAAAAGATAACCTCCTAGGTTCTCTGTGTTTGAAACTAATAAACGAAAATATTCCAAGTTCTGCAAAAACTCTACAAAGTCTTACACATGCGCAGTAAACGTATTTAGGGTAGGAGTCGTTCTCATTCATCCCTTAAATCCCAGTTGAATATCACTTGTCGAGCGGCTCACACCTACCCTAACGTTGGCGCGAAAACGTAAACTTTTACGATTTTAATGAACCGGTTTTTCGAACGCGATAGTGAAGTGAATTATTGCAAGTTACGGTTTGCCCGTGATAAAAAGTGACATGGATTATGTCTATTTTTGTGCAAAAATAATATCGTAATAAAAGTGGAGAAATGTAAAAGTTTTAAAGCAGTTATGGAACACGATGTACGCCAAACTGCGGTTGTTTTTTTAAATCATTGGGAAAATAATAAGTTTATAAATGGAAGTGAAGTTTTGGATTTGCCTGATTATAATACAATTTCAATTGGCATTTTATGTGAAAGGACAAAACACGGTCAAAAGTGAGTATTTCTCGAAATTTTCCTGTTCATTGCTTTTAACTGACTTTAACACAATATTTTGCATTAGTAGTAATCAAATATTTTAATACATACATTTCAAATAAGTTCATCTTGCTGTGATTTTTCTTTTGATGATTTAAATTAAATTGAATATACAATTAACTAACTAAACATTGTACGTGATACCCTTAACGTATTAGTAACACTATCAATTTAATCAGTAGTAGTTTTTGTACTTACTTCTAATACGTTTATATAAGATTAAGAACATATTCAAATATTACACTTTTATTAAGTGTCATTAACAACATTCACCTTAAAGTCAGTTCAAAGCTAAATTAAACTATCTTAGTAGACGAACTAGCACGAACTTATTATTGTAGATTCTCATCGTCGAACAGATGATACAGTCAACACGGATATAAAAGAAGAGAAACCACTAGAATTCCTAGTAAGTCACCAAAAAAACCAAGAAAGAGATTATTTTCTACCACCAGTATTTAGCAACCACGAAGAAATTGAGGAAGATGATGAAGAAGACGAAACTGCTTATTTAGATTATGATTACGATGGTAAAGAGTCGAACTATAAAGATTCTCCAGACTTGGCAACAGTTCGAAGCGATGCTCACGACGTATCTTCTGTGGATGATAAGATACCGTTGCATACGGCAAAAGATAATTTGCCAATTTTTCTATTGGAACCTGAAAATACTTATGTAGTTAAAAATAAGCCTGCTTCTTTGAAATGTCGGGCTGCTAATGCTTTAAAAGTAAGTAACTATTTAACGATTTTGTGTTTAAAAAATGCCACGATTTGTGCTTTCTATTTTTACAAGCTTTTATTTAGTTTTAACTGTTTGACCTCTTCCCGTGTCTGTGTGTATGTAATAAAAGCAAGTTAGGTTAATTTGACTCAATTCCCGGTGTTTGATTGACCTGAAATTTTGAAAACGCGTTTGTTTATTGTGACGGTGCAATTTTGAATACAAAAGTTTTTTTTTTTTGTTATTTTTCCTTAATTAATATTAAAGCTTGTTTATAAAAATACTTTTAATATAAACCTAAGCTTGTAAACAATAACACAAAAAGTATGGTTCACATAATATCCGACTGTTTAGATTTTCTGTTTCGCATTTTAGCATATTGCATTTTTAAACATCAGAAGGGGTTGTACCTTGTATACCTTGCGTCCTTGCTCCACATGTTACTTATTTACATACAGATGAAACTGAAACTGAATATGATATGGGACGGCTTTGCTCGTGATATAATTTTCATGACATACCCAAATATAGCATTGCATAAACGGACATTTTTAATGTCTACTGTGAGCATAATTTTTGCGTTTCAAATCTTGTGGAATAGTTCATCATCTTTTGCATTGAAAAAACAGTAAGCTTCAGTTTTTGAATCAAGTTAGCATTTGGTATTTGTTGACCAAAACAACAAAATCGAAAAGTAAACATGAGACATACCAAAAAAATTTTTGGTTAGGTTTTTGGGAGACAATTAATTATATCCATTATCTCATCGATAAATAAATAAGCTTTAAAATCTTTTCTTCCTTACAAAGGCAATTATAATAGAATTTACCTTACTTCACATATAACGTGCAAAAATTATATAAAGTGCAAAACCAAGACTAAAAAACCACCATTTCCATCCATCAAGGTATTTTTCAAATGCAACGGAATACAAACGCAAGCGCTTAACTTCGAGTTTGTGGACCCTCAAACTGGGGTGCGGATCATAGAGGGAGAGTGCAAAGTGACAAGGGAAAACGTAGAGGAGTACTTTGGGAGTGACAAGTACCAGTGCTCTTGTTTCGCTTGGACCAGTCGAGGACATATACGGAGCCAGCCCGCCACTATTGAACTTGCCTGTAAGTGAATTTCAACCACAAGCTTTCTAGAAAATACAAAATTCGAAGAAATTCTCTCTGTTACTAATGAAAGGTTGATTTTGAAAGATGCTCTTTAAAAATACAGTAGAGGTAGAGATTTGATTATCCGGACCTCGTTCATAAGGATCTATATTATCCGGATAGCCTACTGCAATCAAATATCTTTGTAGTTTAGTTTACGCGCTAGACATAGATTTTCTTTTTGAAGTTCAACTGTAACACAAAATCGCTTTAAAATATCTGGTTTTTATTTTTCCACATTATTTAAGACAACAACTGGTCCGGTTAATCGAGTCTCTACTGTAACTTACAAGTGATAGAAAAAATAGTGTGGAGCTAAAGCTATAGAAGCTTTTTATATTGTTGGAATATTATAGACATGAACTGCTTTCGTATTCATTAGCTAAGTGAATGTTTGGGCTGATAGCCAAAAGTTGCTAGTTCGGAACTTATGCCTATGTGATACTGGCTGTCTCCTTTGTTATGTAACAAAAGTAATTACAATAAATCTTAACCGGGGAACATGACAAAAAAAAACAAGTGAATCGGATGTCAATTTACAAGAAAATACTAGAAAATATAGAGAGATGTTAATAGTAATGTAGTTAAGGATGGTAACAAAGCAAAGGTTTATTTTAAAACAAAAATAAATATGTCTTAAAGTAAATTGATGTGTGTTTGTGCAGGTATATTAGCACAAGATAGACAAAATTACTTATTTTTGGAACCAAGTTCCTTAATGCGCGTTTGGCAGATGAGAGCATCACGGAAAAAGTGTTCAACCAACATAGTTCGATATTTGAAACTTTGAGTGCAGTTTTATACACTCGTACTCGTCGTGTGGAAAAACATTGAAATTGATCGATGAACTATATCATACATCAGTTTTAATGTTTTATTTAATTGCCGCGCTGCTCCGTGTCCCACAATAGAGACTCAAACATTACACAGTAGTGACATATCGTTGCGAGCGTCCTCCGCCCGATATACTGGCTGAAGATAGAGCACCTAAAATAAAACTATTGTTACATAACTATACATTTAATATAGCAAACTATAAAATACATACCTGCTCTAGATATAAAGAAGCACTTCTCCGTGGCCCCACTATCGCAACTGGTGAAACAGTACACAGCTGTGACATTCCGGTGCGAGCCTCCTCCGGCCGCCCCTTTTGTCCAGATATACTGGCTGAAGAATGGAGCGCCAATCGTCGAAGATGATAACGTGCAAGTGTCTAAAGAAGGAGATCTGTTTATTAAACAAGCTACCTTATTGGTGAGTATAATATAAATATATGAAAGTTACATTTTCTTAATACTGCATATTTTTTTATAATAAAAAAATGTAAAAATTTGTGGTAATAGGCCGTGTGAATTGTGATCCGAGCATTATAAATTTGAAAAACTTGCAGTACAATGCTGGTTTGTGTTCTCTTTCAGATTAGTAGCTCAAAATAAATACTCAAAACATTATTAAACTTTGTACCATGTCGTTAGAAAATACGAACATGTACTGTAACCTGTGTACGAAAGTCAAAAATGTCTATTTTGCCATAGTTGAGGAATAGAAAAAGTTTTTAATATTATTTTTGAGTTATATTATGTAACAATAAAGCTACGAAAAAGCGAAGTGTTCTACTAAAGGAAATTCTTGCACTTTTAAGTGCACCTAAAATAGTTGATGCAGTACACACACACATGTAAAAGAAAATAAATTATTCGTATATCTTTTTTCTGATTAGTCGAAAGAAAGTTCATGTTATTCTTCATCTAATGGCATCAGAATGTTAAAACCTAAATGACTTACGCACTTAAAGAAAATTACTGACGATATGATTTCATTGCTGAACCTGAACAAATTTAGGAGATTTTTTTATTATTATTGAAAAAAAAAGGTTTATTAAATACATGCATGTTACACCCAAAACTTCCTTAAATAAGTGAACAAAGAAGTGAATTCTACGGACACTGGTTCCGAATAGATTTCAATTGTGAAACAATTTTCAGGACATGGCGAACTACACATGTGTCGCTGAAAATTTAGCGGGGAAAAGGATATCCGAGCCAGCCCTGCTGACAGTTTTCGGTACGTTCAAATTCCAACTCATACTTGTTTATTTTGTTTCTTTTGAAATAAAGTTGAAGCAATTTTGTTTTCGTCTCTTTTGTTTGGTCCTTATTTAGATTTCATAATATTATATTCTGTTGTGTCAATAAAATTTCGGTGTGATATAAATCGAATTGCATCAATTACTTGTCTTGTGTTACAGCAATCAATTTCTGAATTAAATATTCGGATGTAAGAACTTGTCAAACTACCCTACTTTAATACGGATAGAATTTAAACGAGCGAAAATAAATTCAAATTAAAGGTGTAAAAAATACTGAATATGGCTTACTGATATACTAAGTGGGCGACAAACAGTGGGCGAATACAAATGCTTAAAACCTAAGGTCTAAAGTAACCTCACATATTATAGGAAATGACGGGAGCTAAGTTCGCTCGCGAACCTAACCTATCCGTGTCGGGGTGCCCTAAGTTCTCGAGCTCGCTTCGCTCGCTCTTGGACTAATTCGTTAAAAACACGAATACACCCGAACGCCCGCGCTGCACAGCGATGTCGCCTCGTCGGTTATTCTGCTATTTTCGAAAGAATAATATGCTAAAATAGAAAAATAGAGACCCAAATACAATTAAAGTAGTTATGTACCAATATTATTAACGCAGCTCACAAAAATCTAAAAGATATTACTCAAACCGGATGAATAGTTACTTAATATAATAGTCGCCCATTCAGTTTATTTTCCACCCGGTTAATAATTTCCCCTTTAATACCAAGATAACTTCAATTTTTTAATTCAGTAATCGGGGGTTATAATGAGATTTAAGGCTTATATATTCCCCAATGTGATATTGTTTATATAGATAGTGAATATATTATATTATTATTATATTAATGTTAACGTAGTACTGGCCGTGCGACCGCTCGGAACCAGAATATCAATATGATACCTCCTTTTGGACAGTTTTGTTTACAAAATATTCTTATATTTACATATGTTATTTCAGTTTCTCGTATGAAGAAATTCTAGCCATCAAATTTTCTGTGTACAAATATTTTTAAACATTTAAGTCGTTTTGGAGGAGTATCCAAAAGTAGCGGCAAAATATCGTATTATTAATTTTTTTTTAAAGCTAAACTATTTGTTATACGAAAAAACAATGTTTTACAAATAATGTACATGAAACAGCAATAAATATATAGGTATATATTTCAAACCTTTTAACGTAGCCGTTACTAAGGAGTATGCTTTAGAAAGTTACCGTTTTGCGGCCCTTAAAAAGATTGTATTATTCGGTATCTGACTTTATCGTAGTCAATGGTGGTTGGAGCACATGGTCGGCTTGGACCGACTGCTTCTGCGATGACCAAGGCAGAGAAAGTCATTCAGGGAGGAAGAGAGAAAGGACTTGCACTGCACCACGGCCTCTGAACGGAGGCCAACCTTGTATGGGGCCTAATATACAGAAAACGCAGGACTGCTTGGATTGTGAGATAGGTAGGTAATAGAGACCATAGGATATATATACCTACGGCTTGAAGTTAATATCGCCTTTTTATTAAGGTTTTTAAAATAGAAAATGTAAGAAATATGTCACAGCGAAATGACTTGTTATTACTGTTTCTTACGAGTTATTCGTTCAATCAATGTTTTCTTTCATACAGATGAATTAGATGAGTTGGCTGATGAATCACCGGATTTAATACTAGGTAATAAACATAACATTTTTCTAATTTTTTTTACAATTTATTAATTTATAAGTAAGACAGAAGAGCCATCGCTCGTGTAAACCGAAGTTTTTTACAACCTTTAATTAGTTCTACCTGTCCAGTGTGTATGTAATCAAAGCTTACAAGTTTAATTCATACCACTTCCCGATGTTCAATTGAGCTGATTACAAACACGTTTGTTTCTCGCGACAAAGCGTCGTATAAATATGTACAATAATAAAAAATATATTTTATAATAGTCAACAAAACTTAAGTATTCTCTACATGCCCAGGTCGTTGGTCCCAATGGTCTGAATGGTCCAGATGTGACTTGGACTGCCTCCGAACTAGAAGGAGACGGTGCCTTTCGATCAATGCTTGTCGAGGTATCGACTATCAAGTTGCACAATGTCCTTTGTGCGTTAGGACTTCTAAGTCTGATATCAACGATGGTAAGTGTTTCTTATTTCTGTTAATTGTACGAATATAATAGGGATGTAGCCCTTATAAAAATAAATACTTTTATTTGGTCCGTTAGATAGATTATGCATCAAAAAAATATCGACATGTATTTTTTGCTTAGTCAAAATAAAAATTTATAAAAATCACTTCGAATTTCAGGAGTGGTATTTTGTGACGTCAATTCTAGGTAAAAAAAAAATACCGAAGAGTGATGCACGTGAAATTTCAGCGCACTGTATCGTCGTATTTTTATATTTGCGTAATAAAACAAAAAATACATGTTCAGTATTTTTTGGAAATCTATCTGACGGGCTAAGTGGAATTTTACTTAAAACCCTTTTTTTAATTTTACCCTGTTAGATTAGCGAAATGTTATTGTGCACAGTGGCTGCCCTTGTATGTTTTATTCATATAATTTGTATTGGTGATTCATTAATGCCTATTAAATGACCCCTTGTTGAATTCTTATTTTTTTCCATTGTGCGCTATAAACATTATAATAACTGAATTAAGAGCTCATAGATTTCTTTAATCGTCAATAAGTCGACATTGTTTTCTTTTTTCGCAGGATCTTCATATTGGCCTATATTTATTGCGTTGTCGATAGCTTTCCTAATATTTATAGTCGTTGTTATATTGGGAATCAAATATATAAAAATTAGAATGAATGAAACTTCACCGTATGTGAAACCACCTTCAGGTAATATTTCATTCTTACTTTTTTTAATTATTTATCTATCTTTGCTAGACAAAAAAATCAGTATGCATAAAAAAGTTTTTCTATCTAGTCTCCAAATGTTTGTCATCAAATACTTTATTAACTTTTCTTTCTACTCCATTGACTGTCCTCTCACACACAGGTTCAAACTACTTCGGAAACGTAATAAAGAGAACTCTAACCAATCAGCCGGACTTGACCATTCACGAAGAGTTCCAAACTATTGACTCTCGGAGGACACACAGACATATGAGCACATCCACTAATCCAAGACACGAACATTTGTATGAAGTACCACAATTAGCTAACAGGTAGGTACAAGTGCAGGCGTTTATTGTTAAGATTGTGGAAGGACTAATTTGGTCCTTGAAGACGGAATTAATGAACTAATTGGGTGTCTGGAGAGTTCACGCGTTTATCAGCATAAATTAAATTGACAAGTGAAAATTAGTAATATAAATAATTATTTGATATTTAAAATAGACGATCACTTCATAATACGAGGTAATATGAACGTCAAAGCTCTTTAAGACAACAATCACTTGCTTAGAAATTAAAATTAAAACTAGTTGATAAATGTCCCGCACTGGAGCCGCGTGCCCATTATCTCTCAAAAAAGGAGGCCTGTTTCTCTGCAGTGGGAAAATTAAAAGGCTGATGACTATATTAGTGATAAATGTTCAAGTGCTAAATCGTTCAATTTCATTATTACTGAAAAAGTATCTCCTCTTTAACAAAATGTTCACTTGCAGCTACATCACGCCTATAGACCACGAGGTAAGAACCGAAAGAAATGGCAGCGAAAGGAATTACGCTTGCAAGGACAGCGTCGAGTCAGACCGATCTGACTCCAGTTGCTTTTTGAGCTGTGAGTTCTTCTATGCACCTTCAAGAGGCATCCGATTGCGAAATACCATTATCCATAACCATATCAATTTATAAGCACTAAACTACTTCTGTAGTAAATTCTACATCACTCAATTTGTTGTTAACTACTTTATGATTATTGTCACCTAATCCATGGAAAATCACTGTTTCGTCGTTAGCAACCTCAATCTAATGCCTCTTAGCTTAATTAGCTTTAACAATCATCGAATTATTCTTATTGGTTTACGTTGTAACATCAAATTTTCTTTCAGCCGGTTCATCGTATGGCAATGAAACTGTAGAAATGTCACCGTCGCTGAAAAACAACGCATCAGTAGATTCAAAGTTCTTTGCTAAGCACATAGATGTAGCTACTTCAAAAATAGTTGCAGCAGACGGTGATTGGTTGAATCTTAATAAATGTGGAGTCAGCTTGTTCATTCCTGATGGAGTTGTGGATAAGGGTGAGGAGTTATTCTCGATCGAGGTCGCAGACGACGAATGGAATAGGCCGCTGCTGCAAGAAGGTAAATTGAATTTAAGTTTAGGCCTTTTGACCTGGATAGGGAATCGAGATCGGTGCGCTAGATTTAGATCCGGTTTAAAATTGGGGTTCGGTTTAGTTTGAAAGTGAATTTTGAGATATAAAAGATTATTTTTAAATCACAACCAAACGCTTATTTTCTTTACTTTGATATATCTATATATACACAAATATAAAACAAGCAAACACCGTAAGTGCCAATGTATAAGCGCTCCACTTTTTTGTTATAACTGGAAATTTCAAAATTTGCTGTTAGACCCTTAAGGTTTTCAAAACTTGAATTATTGATCATATTGTTACACAGTTTTTACAGAATCCTATTTTAAAGGATTGTATCATTTAATAGACGAAATTCTAAATCAGTAAACAAGATTTAAAAGGTGTTTCACTTACTCAAATAAAACAATAAACTCCAAACACGTTAAATCCCAAACTCTTCAAGAATGGTTACCTTCGTTTGAACACCTGCAACAAATAAAGGCTCAAGAAAGTTGTACTTCATATTAAACTTGGCCATTTCAGAAGTAGGATTACATTGAGCCGTGGTCTGACCTAAATCTCAAATGTCAGGCTGTTCTGACCTATAAGTTGCTTCGTCGGCAACCTAGCGGTGTTATTTTGGAGCCGGGTCACAATTGATTGTTTCCAAATATGCTCGTACATAGTTAAGGCTGTAGCTTATTAGGTATTCGTAGGATTACAATGGTTCTATCTGTTTTGTATGGAATGCGACCGATTGCCAACAATTGGTAATCTGAATTATGTTATTATTCAATAACGGTTATTACCAATAAACAATTATGGACAAGTGGGGCGACTAACAATTGTATAAAACATGTATGAAGAAGCATTTTTTTCCTTGACAGGTGAAACTCAACTAAGCCCAGTCATACGCTGCGGACCCAAAAACTTTCACTTCAGCAAGGGTGTGGTTTTATCCTTTCCGCATTGCGCAGCTTTGAAGAACACCAGCTGGCTTCTCTCCATCCTCCAAAGGCCCGAAGAAATCAACTCGAGGGAGTGGCGAAAAGTTTTGACTTTGGGGCAGGAAACGCCCGGGAGCCCACTGTTCGCGCAAGTCGACCCTTCCAAAGTTTACCTAGTGAGCGAATTTCTAAGCGACTTTGTTCTAGTCGGGAGAAGTTTTAGCGGTCTAGATGCCAAGTTGTGCAAAGTGGCGCTGTTTATATCTAAAAGAATGGACGACAGCTACTACAGCTTGAAGATTCATGTGTTTAACGATACACCTTACGCTTTCTATGATTGCTTCGAAAGTGAAAAAAGGGCGGGAGGCTCTCTGCTCTGTGATCCAAAAACTATTTATTTTCAAGAAAATTGTTCTAATTTATGTATTAATATTAGGGATGTAGGAGTTGGTTGGAAGGTTCAGTCTGGGGGCAAATACCAGGAACTATCGTATTCCCAAGTGTGGAACATGGCTGTCACATCTCTGCATTGTATATTTGTGTTACAACAAACAGATTCAATTAACTGTCTGGAGCTGAACGTGTCTGTTTACCAAAAGCAAAAGCAATCAAACTCTGTCAATTTCAATTTCAAGACTAACGACTTGAATTTTAATATCAACTGTAAGAGATACAGTTGTGCGAGTGTAGAGACTGTTAATATATTAGAGAATCCGTTCAATTATTCTTCTCTGACTAAGAAGGAGGGTAGGTATGACTTTGTGTATAAGAATCACAGCTTTAGGAGCTACTTTAGCGTTGACAATAATTACCGGACTAATGTGTTGACTAAATCCGATAGAGTTATACTTTGTAAACTATTGGATTCTCAGACAGCAAAGGGGAACGATTGGAGACTGTTGGCTGAGAAATTAAAAGTTTGCTCTTATTATTATTATTTCTCCAATACTTGTTCTCCAACAGAAAATATATTGAATTTATGGTTGTGTAGAAATAACGACGCGAACATGTTAGTCAATTTGTCGAGGATATTCAGGGAAATGGGTAGGATTGATTGTGCAACAGTTGTTGAAAGGCGTTGTTTTACCAACTGAACGAAATACGTATAAAGAATATGTGAAACAATCGTTGAGTTCGAATAGAGGAAAATGTTTCTACCACTTCCTTTATTGAGTCAAGTTTTTGAGAAAATATTTGAAGTTACTTTCCAATTGTGTCATTCTTGTTTCTTTTGTTTTTTCCACTTCTATTGTATTTTTAACGTTTGTTATAATTGTTATTTTCTTAACTGCCTTACTTTGGCTTTTGCTTTGTATTTTTCATCTATTCAAACTCAATATTTGTTACTATATGGCCGCTGCTTATTTTCTTACTTTTTAACAATGCTATTGTTAATGATGTCAATTTTCCTTTTTCAACTTAGATTTCTTGATACTTTCTTCACTTTAAGCGCGAATTTTCTTTTAGCAACTTTATGAATTTGATACTTTAGCAAACACTATAGTAAGTTTTAATCAGTATTGAGATTAACTTAGGAAAGCTTAATATTTTACTAAAGAGTATGTTTGAAAAACATTATTAGTTGTATATAAATAAATATTAATGAACCAAATAGATACTGTATTGTTTAGATAAGAAAATTAAGTAGTGATTTCAAATTTTGAATTAAAGTAAACATTTGGAAGCTGTTGTTTTGTTTATTGAATCCTTCGTCTGAAACAACAATATTTGTTGAATAAATGGACTGAAAATGATGAAACTTTCAAGGTTGCTCACAACAGAAAAGTTATCAAAGAGTCGAGTCGTAGTTGATTTGATTCAATTTCGGTGAGGCCTTTGATATTGTTATAATACGAGAGAAAGTTAAGATCGAAAATAATGTAAGTAATACCTACTTTTGCAACAAACTTAAAGAAATTACCCTAATCAAAGTTACACAGCTAATCTGATAAGCCCGACCCAAATTATGGGAGCAGGAAAAGAAGAAGAATAATCCATAAAGTCAAGAGTTAGTGCCTGTAAGTTTCAAATTCCATGAAGGTTTCATGTAACAATTTTTTATATAAAAATTGCACTGTGGCGCACAACAAATGTGTGAAAATTACTCACAGAGACCGGGACAGGGAAACTTAAATAAAAAACTTGTTAAAGATAAACGAGTAGGTATTAAGGTACCAGTAATACCTAAAATACTTCTTAATAGATGTCGAGAAACGAGGCCCGTATCACAAAAGTGTATCTTCCTCATGAAATAGTAAATAGGTTAAAGAGATAATAACCATAACACCTCTTCTTTACGAGAGGATTTCTTCGATAGAATCGAGCGGAAACTGGTGAAATTGTTACTTGTGGGACAAGTGATGAGGAATGTGCGATTTCTAACAAAAATGTGTTCGTTCATAATGTAAGTATAACAGTTAAGCTAGTTCATCATATCAGCCGAAAGACGTCCACCGCTGCGCATTGCCTCTCGCATCCAAAGAAACCCCGCAACCTTCACCAGGTCATCTCCCACCTGGGAGGCCGTCCAACGCAACGTCTTCTGGTTCGCGGTCGCCACTCCAGAACCTTTCTGCTCCATCGGCCATCCGTTCTGCGTGCCCTGTCCACTGCCACTTAAGTTTGGCAATTCTTCGGGCTATGTCGGTAACCCTACATTCTTGTTCAATCGAGTATAAACAACTTCATATGTACTACTCTGGTACATATAAGGAGTTCATGATAATGAAAGATAACAATAGCAAAAAGGCGTAAATATATGGGATTGACGTCGCTGCATTTCGGTGCAGCGCATCTCTATTCCATGCATTTTGGTCTTTTTGACAAGCTTTATAGCCGATATAACTTTGTTTAGGCATCCAGGTACAAAAAATAATTTATTAACATTCATGCAGAAGAAATTCTTTTGAAAGAATTTCTTCTTCTTTCTCTGATAAAATACTTGTACGACATATCAGAATATCGTTTTTGTTTGTTCGATGTAATAAGCTTTTCACAAACATATTATACAAATAGTTATAATTTCAAAGGCATAAATACTAAATCCAAACAAAACACAAACAGTAGCGGAACAAGAGGCATAATAAATTCTTGCCCCGCCTGCGTGTTTCACTTGGACCGGCCCGCTGTACACCGTAGGAACGTAGTCTCAATTATTAAACAATGCAATCGTCTCGGCCGGCACAACCCTAGCTTTAATACTTGAATACCTAGTATTTGGGTCAGAGAACGTGGAATATACGCCGTATCGTGTTGCGATACCGACCAAATTATTTAGTGATATCTCAACATGAATTTCGGAACGCTAAGTGAATTCCGACGAAGAAATGGTCCGTTTATTTTTTTGTAGGTAATCTTGCTATAATATTCTCTTTGATTGTCTGGAAGAGTTCGTGGTTAAATAATATCAGATGTACTGGTTGATCTTCAAGGTTAAGCAACGCTTGCCGAGGACGGTGCATGGATGGGCAACCAATCTTAACAAGCCGAGATTCCTCCGTGCCTCGAAAAGCACGAGTATTGTATAATATTATTTACACTTTTGGTTATGGCTGTCATTTGTACTTTCGTGACAGTTACCGTCAGGCAGAGGGCAGGCAATTTGACACCAATCTTTCCCAAGACCAGATAGGTAGTCGTCCTATGTAAATACTGGTACTCTGCTGCATCCGGCGAGATTGGAAGACCACCTCATCATAGCTGGGAAAAGGCTAGGCAAATTGTTTTTGAATATATTGTTTTTTGTTATAGGGATGTTCGAATTGTTCCAGTTAGCGTCGTAGGTCAGTACCTACGTATTCATGGTACGTTACATTTTATGTTCCGGGTGACTGTACCCACCTGTTCTATTGAGATCGTGATCTGCTTGTTTATATTCAATTTAAAAACGACACCACTCTGTAAGGTTGGTGACCTACATTTTTATTTAAAAGTTGCTTGTGTGGAACGGCTAAATAATACTAGGCACACTGCTGTTTCTTATTTTGAAGTATATCGTATCTAATTACAGATCCTGCAAAAGCAATAATAGCAAATCCTACAAACCAAATTATTCGTATCCCTTACATAACTTTTTCAATTCTTAAGTACTTTTTAATTTTATCTTGGACATCGGGAAGGAAAACATCGTGAGGAAATCTGGGAGGTTACCTTATGGAAGCCTCCGTCATCTAAGTCTCAATAAATTCAAATCATTCATTAAACGTAAGTTGTGCCAGAAAGCGTTTTATACCATTAAATATTACGTTGAGGACAAAAAGGCTTGGGATTGAACTGCTCCAATTAATTTTCATTTTTTTATATTTCCACCGTGAATTTTGTTTTTTATTTTTAGTTTTCTTGCAATGACAAGAGTATTTTTTTTTGCATTGAGCAAGCATGGTGAATAATGCTCGTGCCGTCCTCTATGAGAAGACGCTTTTGCCCTGCAGTGGATAGTAACAGGCTCGCTATTTGGTAAAATCGGCACGTACAGTAAGAAATTGATTTCGATTTAATTGAAAGAAAATATTCAGACTCGTATAGGTATTTTCTTTTCATCTAGGTAAAATTGGAAAAATGTAAGGCTTCAAAAGTCATTAGATTTAGGTACGAGTTCTAGATCCAAATAATTAGGATTCGAGGCCGAATTATGTGAAGGTACGTATCTACACAGGTCTTGCTGACTATAAAAAGATGATCAAAACAGTGACATAGCAGCATAGATCCACAAAACATTACAAATAATTGGCAAAATTGTAATTATGATTGTCTATAATTAAAATAAACAATTAATCTTTAAAGGGCGGCCCGCTTAATTTCTTCTAAATTTATAGTTCCGTATTGAGAATTCGGAGTTAAGATGGTGTCAAATATTACTTTAATTTGTTAAATTTTCTGCCAAAAAATGAATTTGACAAATACAATGGTCCCGGCTGATTACTGAATTCGCAGTTGATAAATTCATTAATCAGCCAGGACTTTTCTTGGGTGGATCTCATATGTTCGTTATATAATATGTTGTGGTGGCCCAGTGGCTCAGACTTTGCCTCTCGTGCTTGAGGTCAAAGAGTTCAAATCCGGTGTGGTCTTTTTTAATTGAATTAATTATAGATAATATAAAATGTTGTGCCTATGTTATACCTACCAATTGCATAAATTCTGCCAGAAACTTGATAATACTATTGCTTAAAAACAAGTCACAATCTCCTAGCAACAAAAAACGAAGAAAAAGGACTCTTTTTCACAGTTTTAAAAACACTGCCACAACTCCACAAGGTAGACTTACGAGGGCAGGTCTTAATTGGAGGGCACTTAGTTCAGGAGCTCTCCGTGTGAACAACTGCGCTTCACGATCTTACGGTTTTTATATTAATAGCGAGCACAGTTGAGCTGTTATTTAAAAGTTGAGCGTCTGTTTGCGAGATTTTTCTTTTGATAGACTTTTAAATAAAATTTTGTTGAATGCTAGATAACTAATTGTCTCGGAACATGGTGCTTTGAAGATAGATGATAGACTAGTGGTAAGAAAATTTTAAGTCGTTTGAAGAATAAGCATGTATGTATGTTATTTTGTTTTTAATATTTTGATTGAGTCATGCTAGACTAAAATAATTTTGTAGTAATTAACAATCTAAGAGATAATTTTATTTATTTGAGTAACTCATCTAATCAGTGAAAGTGATTGTAATATCGTGGCTTTTTTGTCTAGAGTTTGACATAAGGCGATGGCCCTAGGAGCAGAATCAGTAGGAGTCTGATCAAACCCTCCATTCAACAAAACAAGGATATCGATTAGGTTTTCCATAGAGCAAATAAATAATATTTAATTAATATTTTTGGGAAAATATACCACGTAGGTATTATATTAGTTGCCATTACCCCCAGATACCTACTCGTTAAACCGGAAAACCATATTTATAAAACAAATGCTCTATCGGAAGACACCACTGCCATTATTTCTACAAACATCCCGCATTCCTCAGAGCACCCGAGTTCATATCTTTTATACGCACACTCAATCTTTGCTCAGTAGTACTTTGAGCACAAAAGATAACAAATTGTGCTTTTAACGCACTCGTTTGCACTGTAGTGCTTGAGCACTTTTGTTTGAAGATGTGTTGGTGATTTAGTAAGATTCATCAGGTCAACGATGCGTGAGGTATGGGATGTGATGAGGAGGTAAAAGTGATGTTTATGGAAGATGGAAGTGTTGTGAAAATGAGGTGGAAATGGTAGAGAATGGTGGGAAATCAATCTGTTATAAATGCCATTCATAAAAAACGAAAACAGTGCTGATATGGGACTATAAATAATAATATGGGATATTATAAGATCAGCTTTTTCGTACATTTCTTAATTATTTTTTTTGGAATCTGGAAGTACTTGGGGGAGACCTCCACCAAGTATTGAGACAGCAACGGCTAGACAAAAACAAATCGTGTCTCTGAGTGGTAGCTGGCCTGGTTTTCTATCATAAGTTCGAAAAATATTTGACCGAATTTCATTTCACCTTTTCAACTATTATCGTTTCGTCATTTTTTACTTCATCAAAGTCACGTCTGCCACTGCCTCAGTTGACCTATTATCAATTCGATTTTTTTTGTTACTCCTTCTTTTTTCCTTTTTGTAACTCTTTCTTTGTTACTTTGTTATTTATTTTATACGCATATCGAAATACTAAGTGAGAGAGAAACAGCGAATACAAATGTCGCTCACTTCAGCTCCCGTCATCCCCTTCGAACCTAACCTATCCGTGTCGGAGTGCCCTAAATTCCCGAGCTCGCTTCGCTCGCTCTTGGAACATGTCTTTGAAGTAATTAATTAATAAAAATGTCTACTGCATGACAGCTATTAATAAATCATTTGCATGCAAATTCAAAATAAATAAGTAAACAAAGACAAGACTTTGTGAAGTCGGTTTTGCAGCGATTCGTTTCTGTCACTAAATTTTGCAGCACAACATATTGACTTTTTATGACACTATTTCAATTTTAAATTGAAAATGCTACCAAGTAACCGGCTATATATTTGTGACCAAATAATATTCCGTAAAATGTTGTTTCGGTGTGGTGAAATATGGCAAATGAAAAAAGTTAAAAAGAGGCTTCGCCCAAAAACAGAAAGTTATTTTGTTAATCGGCGAAATGTAGTTCGGTAAAATAATACATTTCCCACATGATTCTTCAATGATCTGAAAATATGTCAAATAATGCATATAGCAAAAAAGACGTCGGTCAATAGTTTTCGGTAAAATGAAATTCGAACAAAAAAAATCGGGCAAGTGATCGGTTCCCAGCTGGCCTGGATACAAAAAATGGACGGTGATAAAAAATCTGCCAGTATATTGCGATTCCAAATATTTTTAGAAAGAGTTCATCAAACTGGTCACGGAAATAAAGTAAGCGTAAAGTAACAAACCAATTTCTTTTTGGAATGGGCCTGCTCTTGACCATGACCTCAACTGATGGATTTTTGTATTAATCTGGTTTCAGGCTCGACTTTTCAGGAATAGGGTTGATTAGGGACCGTTTGATTAGGGTTACTGTTTATTTCAGGATCAAGTAATTAGGGATAAAAAATCTCGAAATACTCAGCCAGAAATAACGGAAAGGTACAAATGGGTATTTTGGTATTGCGATTTTCCCTTTTGGGTTCCGTAGTCAACAAGGCACCCTTATAGTTTCGCCATGTCCGTCTGTCTGTCCGTCCGTCCGAACGTCCGCAGCTTAGCTCAGAGACTCTTAGTACTAGAAAGCTATAATTTGGCATGGATATACATATTAATTACGCCAACAAAGTGGTAAAACAAAACCATGAAATATTTTTTTTCACGTAAAGTGGGTATGTTTTTTATTTTTCTCGTCTATCCCATGGTGTGGTGTATCGTTGGATAGACCAATCAAAATATTGCTGGACTGTGAAAACCATTTTTCGATTAAAATTAAGCTTCAAATGGCTAATTTTTGTTAGAGTCAAATGTGCCAGCTAAATGGTTGCGACAACAAAATTAAAAGGTAAACTATCACAGCCAAGTAGGTTTTCTAAGTTTACGATTAATAGTCGACTAACTTATAAAATTTACTTGGAAAAGTAAAAATTTTGTATACCTATTGATAAAAATAAAAATAATAAAATGTTTATTTCAATTACATAAAGCATTAACATACGTGATATGGAGATCACCTTTTAAGCAAGAAAATGCTTGTGATAGGTGACTCCGCTCTTCCACTTAACATTATACAGTGTATGCAATTGTAAACAGAATAATAATAAAAAAATAAAAAATAAGAATAAAAACAAAATAATAAAAGAAAATACAAAAACGAGCGCGCTTGTGCGATTTGTTCGAGTGGGTTTTGAGTGTGTGTGTAACAGTGTGAGTGTATGCGTGCGTGAGTGTGTTTAATAGTGTGAGTGTAGATTGTGTATAAGTGAGATACGTTTGCCTGCATATAGATATAAGTTTAGGTTTCAGTTAGTTTAAGGTATAGGCTTAGGTTGAGGTTAGCCCTGCGACAGTGTCTTGGGATCGGAGGGAGCCAGGAACAGCTTCCTCTACTAATGATTACGTTACTGAGGACATTTGTTATAGGACAGATTAAGGAAGCGATGTTACCATGGCCTCAATGTCGTCATAGGTTTGCCAAGGGGTCTCATGTTACACAGTTACTGGGTTATGGAGGTCAGATAGGCATTCAGCACACTGGTACTCAGCTGAATCCGGTAACACTGGAAGTCAACTCCAATATGTAGTTGGGAAAAGGTTAGGCAGTTTTTTTTTTGTATTGTTAGTTCTAGAGAGAAAAATTAATTCAATTAGCTTAAGTGAAGTGATGGTCGATCCCTACACTATTTTCGACATACCGCAAATTTTTATTATTATTGTTATTTATTTTTTATCTCAGATGAAATCATCGTAAAAAGTTTTGTTAGTACAACAAAAAATTAAATACTATGTTAGTCACTTAAAATTAGATACACATACAATACATACACAACATGTCAAGATTGAAGTACCCTAAATTCTAAGAAGAATAATATATTTATGCATTTCGGTACACTTTATATAATATCATTTAAAATTGGGCCTCCCTATGCCCAAAAGTTCGCGAAATATTTTCCTTAAATTACATCTTCTTTCTTCTGGATTAACCATAGGACCGGTCGATCCGATTCCGGCGGGAAGCATAGGACCGGCCGATGTGGCAACTATTGGTAGTGGCCTATGTTCAGCATTGAACGTCTTTCGGCTGAAATAATTATGATGATGATGATATCTCCATTTTAAGGGAAATGGTCCTCTCATAGTCATTTAACAAATATCTGGAGACAATTAACTTTCTGTAAGAAATTTCGTTCCAAGAACGCAGGTCTTATCTTAAAATATTGTTTCCTACGAGTACACTTTGGAAAACCAAACCAACCACACACCGAAACAAAACGGTCTCAGCCCCGTCATTTGTCACAGCAAAGTGGCGAGCGTTCCGCGGAAGTAGACGCGAAGAGCGCATGAGTTGACGTCGACATCGTCACACGTCACGACGCCATTGTCTGACGTCACGTCACAGGTCCCCTTTCTTCCTGCAACGCGGTGGATCGTAAACTTTATGCGGAGATTCGCCTCGGTTCGTACGTTAACGTGTAGAATATGTAGTCGGATCCGTTCTGCTATGATGTTCGGGCTTAACCTTCCGGTAGGGAGGACGATGCTGCCTTTATTTCTATGTTTTATTGTTGGGCTGAGATTTTTATATGCTTTTGATAGGTCTGTGCAGTTTTCGGGGTTGTTATGAGGTTTACAAAATGACAGTCAAGACGTTTTGCTCTTTTTTGCGGAATACAAATCTGCATTAAGTTTGGAATACTGAATACTGTTCAGAAATATTCCAACCGCCGCATTTTTAATTAATTCTAACTACCGGATTTGAACTTGTAGTTGCTCAGAGAGTATGT
The DNA here is from genome assembly GCA_947562075.1 of Orthosia gracilis. NCBI lineage: Eukaryota > Metazoa > Arthropoda > Insecta > Lepidoptera > Noctuidae > Orthosia > Orthosia gracilis. Next base: position 43,897,258 of record OX387270.1, read on the forward strand.
GAAGAGATGAAAAGCGATTTTTAAGTTAAAGATAGAAGTTTTAATAGAATAGATTTACAATTGAAATATAAGCCAGAACAAGCACTAGGCAGGTACAGAATCAAGAATTAGAAGGAATCTGAGACTTTAGGTAAGCTAGGTTGCGAAATGTTGTATCAATATTAAAACAATAATTTGTAAAACGATGAGCAATACCATGGCGCTCGTACAAAGTCAACCGTGATTAAATACGTATTGCACTTTTAGTTAAATAAATGTGACAGCCGGTGACTCGAGCCACTGACTCCTGTCAATCTCTCAAGTTTTAGCGAGGGGAGAGTGCGAAGTGTATTGTCGTGTCGACACCATGGGGAATGACGCGAGCCTAAACAAATACCCTCCGTAACACGAAACCCTGATCCACGCATTAAATAAATATTCATCTTATGATACCCATCCTAAAAATTCCAATTAATTTTCCCCAAAATCCATAACTTTCGAACAAGTTGATCGAATCAAAAACGATCTCGCAGACGCTCTTTACTCCGTAAATAATAAATCAAGACTCCAACCCTTCAAGGAAGTTTATGAACTTGTTAAAAAATATCCCAAATGCCGGAAAGCACTCACTTAGATTAGGAAAAAAAATATTACCAGTGTTGGCGTAAACATAAAGTTTTCGCCACCCACTAAGCATTAAGAGGTTTTTAAATTTATTCACCCTTCGATTTTCGGCAGTTTCTTGCGGAAACTTTGAGAAAATTTCAGCGATTAAACCGTGCGGAGTGCACAAAGTTAAGGGTTGAAATTTGCATAACGATCGCCCTATACGTTGTCTGGCAACATCAAGTCTGTCGAACTTCAGCTCAGACGTGAATTTGCAATCACTTAACACTTTAGAAAAATAACATTCATATAACTTTGAGTAGATTTTTATTCAAAGTCAATGTCACTTTTAAGTCGATTCGATTTGGCAAAATGTTATCATTTTGGGTGGAATTGACTTAAGTACATACCTACATTAAATTCGAAAAACTTTAAGTCTTAGCTAAGTACTTAATTAGTATAAACTTTAGTGCAATTAGGTAAAACTTTTCCAAATCTTGCAGCAAAAAGTCTTTTAAGTTTTAATATATCTAGAACAAAGTGTTTATTAATTGTATCTATAGAGAAAAAAAACCTTTATTTTTCAAAACAGAACAATCTTGCACTATTTTAAAACAACAAGTGTCATTTATGTTATGCTAGGATTTCCCGCGGTTTTGCCCCCGTACCCCACAAGAATGACGTGTTTTATTGCAATAACAGTAGCGCGCAATACTAAGCGAGACTAGTTTTCTACCAGAGAAGAGTTTTTAAAATAACACTTATAATATACTAGCATCTGCCAGCAGCTTCGCCCGCGTCAAAATTGTTTTATCATCCCAAGGGAAAATTAAACCGGGATAAAGAGTAGCCTTTGTACAATTCCAGACTACAATCTATCTCTATGCCAAATTTCATCCAGATCCGTTGAGCTGTTCTGATGTGACACACACATCCATCCAAACTTTCACTTTTATAATGTTAGTAAGATTAAGTTTAGTTAATAACCCCCAGATTAAAAAAGCGTAACCACGCGTAACTTAGATATACAGGGTTACAGGAAAAGTCGACCTAGATCCGTTAAGGGCGTGTAGTACACATCATTTCTGAATGATTTCACTATGGAACCCCCCATCCTAAACTTAACCGTTTTCGAGATTTTCGAGTTTTAATTTTTTTTATGAAAATGCCCAAAAATTCATATTTATCATTCATATTTCAATAGCCGAAAAATTGGGCATTTTCATAAAAAAATTAAATCTCGAAAACGGTTAAGTTTAGGATGGGGGGTTCCATAGTGAAATCATTCAGAAATGATGTGTACTACACGCCCTTAACGGATCTAGGTCGACTTTTCCTGTAACCCTGTATTTTTTTTTTATCGTACGTTATCCACACTAGGAATTTCTTCCAGTATCGTGGGTGCGTTTACAAACAAATAAACTCACATACACAAACACCTAGAGCCGGAACATATAAATATTTGTACCGTGTGGGAATCGAACCCGCGACACCGACGCAGCAGTCAATCGCTCAACTACTGTAGGTATTACTATCATTAAACTTAGTTCACAATATCACCAGAATATTTAAGTACTAGTCCCAGAACTTTACCTCAAACTGCTAAGTTCTTAATCCTGCCTTGATGAGCCATTGTCTGGTTCCCAGACGAGCGTACGAGCAAATCGTCGGGTAAATATCCCTTAATGAGCCGTTTCAGTGCGTAGAGACCACTTGGCAATCAAACTGATTCATACGCAAGTATCTAAAGAGTGTCTGTTTGGAAGATGCGTGGTGTGCTGGAAAACAAGACCATTCGTTTGGTGTTTATTTCTTCCTGTATGGGTATTTTCTTTTTTGTTTTGGGACTGTTCTTATGTTACGTTGACGTGAAAAGTTTGAACAGGATTTTGGAATATTTTCGATAATATGACTTAAGATTTGCAATGTGTAGGTATAGTTGTCTAACCTTCTGGCATTATCGTTTTGAATTTAGTTCAAATTTATTATCATTTTGTATTGATTTTTTTTACTTGTAGGCATAGATTCCGTATATTATTATTTATTTTACATATTGAAATACAAGTTTATAAAATCTTAACTTAAGAACTATGCCCCACAAAATCGTTTTCATGGTTTGTCTGTGGGAACGGAATAAACAATACTACAAATGAGGTTTATTAATGCGGATACTTAATTTAAATTTATTGAACTTATAAAAGACACTAACAATAACATATTATCTTATGAAAAGATAATAAAGGAACTATCTTATCTTTTATTACACTAGCTGTCCCTACATAGCCTACCCTATCTACACTACATACATGATTTTTGCGAAACTTTGACCGCTTACGCAGCGCACGCAACGGAAGCTTTCAAAAAGGAATAATTTTGCCCGTTTTTGCAACATTTTTCATTTGTGCTCCGCTCCTATTAGTTGAAGCGTGATTTCATACAACCTATAACCTTCCTCGATAAATGGACTATCCTAAACAAGAAACATCTAACAAAAACAAGAATTTTTCAATTCCAACTAGTAGTTCCTGAGATTAGCGCGTTCAAACAAACAAACAAACAAATACACAAACTTTAGCTTTATAATATTAGTATGATTATAAAACTACTTAATTAATTACTATGCAGCTGCATTCCTAATTACCTTTCCGAAGCTACGACATTCATTTATGGCAGCGATGACTCCACAAATAAAAACACGACTTAATATAAGCCCGAACATAAGTTTTAGAACAAAACAAAAGCCACATTCAATTTCTCCATTTATTTCTCTAAAACAAAAGAGGAATAAAAAGCCGTATAACTATGAAGGATGACATTGCGATTTTTCTTATTATAGTGGTGTTTCCCCGAGTTAGCGGCTCGTTGGACCCCCGATCTCTTCCACGACATAAAACCTGCAACGATAAATGATAATTATTATATTGTTCAAGTATTTCGATGTAGCTGAATAATATATAGGCATTTTTGCGAAGTGGTCTAAGTTAAAAGAAAAGTCAAAGTCAATAATGCAAGGGAAATATATTTTGTTGCAATAGGCACAATTAGGTACTTTCTGGATAAACGAGTAATTTAGCAGTAAAATACAAAAGGGGTCGTGTGGTACCCAGTGAAAACAAAGTTTTTTCAATTTGTTTTGAATAAAACGCACAATGAAATAAATAAATATAAACGTGAAAAAGAAATTCCTTAAAACCAACATTGTTCATTGAACGAGAATATCCATCATAAAAAGATTTTTTTAAACACACTGGCCACCTGTAAAAAATCTGCATTCAAATATTTAAATATCGAAGCAATACGAAAAAGTATGTTGTGACTTCTACTTTTACTATCTCTATTGTTGCATGTTATTTTTTATTTATTTAACCATCTTGTTGTAAATTTCAAGATGGATGAAACATCAGCATTCGTTAAAAATCGTTGTAGAATTACGTTTATACCATTCCCCCTCTAAAAAGCTTATTTTATTCACTGAAAACAGTGAATAAAAAGCACTTTTAATCACTGTTTTAGTGTTTGAATTTAGAACACACCAATATATATTTGGCCTCCATCTCAATGCAATACAACCAACTTGCGCATAAAATACTCGATACAAACTTCTTGTGCAAACAATATTCGAATTTCAAACTCCTTCGTCGATTTAATTTTGAGTTTGTTTATATTTAGGATTTTGATAATGATTTTGATTTTGGTCTAGGATGTTTAGTGAATACTTATTTGGATTGTAATTTTAATATTAATTGCATTGGTGTTTAATTAATTACAATTATGTAACGTAACGGAGATTGTCACTGGCCCCTGAAACACAGGTACTGCTACCTAGCTCAGCTTCAATTTACAAAACATGTGAAGCCCTGAGGTTTCTCATTTTTTGTAAATTTTGAATGTAATAAACTATTTATTTATTTATTATTATTCCTTGTGCTTTTGGCTTAAATCCTCTTTTTCTCGTAGTCATGGTATAAAATATAGTATGCAACTCTTGAATAAAACGGATTTATATCGAGGGCCATGAATCACTCGCGTCGCTCAGGATTCTAACAATTGAATCACTCGCTATGCTCGTGATTCAATCATCATGAATCACTCCCTACGGTCGTGATTCAGTTGTTAGAATCCTTCACTTGTTCGTGATTCATCTATGGCCCTCGCTTTAAAACCGTCCTTTATTCACTAGTTGCATAATATACTATTATACCATTCCCCCTCTAAAAAGCTTATTTTATTCACTGAAAACAGTGAATATAAAGCACTTTTAATCACTGTTTTGGTGTTTGAATTTAGAACACACCAATACATATTCTACCTCCAACTCAATGCTATACAACCTCCTTGCGCATAAAATACTCGATGCAAACTTCTTGTGCAAAGAATATTCGATTTTCAAACTCCTTTGTCGATTTAATTTTGAGTTTGTTTATATTTAGGATTTTAATAATGATGTTGATTTTGGTCTAGGATATTTAGTGAATACTTATTTAGATTGTAATTCTAATATTAATTGCATTGGTGCTTAATTAATTATAATTATGTAACGTAACGGAGGTGGTCACTGGCGTCTGAAACACACTAGCTCAGCTTAAATTTACAAAAAATGTGGAACCCTGAGGTTACTCATTTTTTCCAAAAAAATTAAGGTAATTAACCACTTATTTATTTATTATTATTCCTTGTGCTTTATGCTTAAATCTTTCTTTTTCTCGCAGTCATGGTATAAAATATAGTATGCAACTCTTGAATAAAACGGATTTATATCGAGGACCATGAATCACTCGCGTCGCTCAGGATTCTAACACTTGAATCACTCGCTATGCTCGTGATTCAATCATCATGAATCACTCCCTACGGTCGTGATTCAGTTTTTAGAATCCTTCACTTGTTCGTGATTCATCAATGGCCCTCGCTTTAAAACCGTCCTTTATTCACTAGTTGCATAATATACTATTTATTCCCCGCTTGCCCTTATGACTTGTCACAACTTCACCGGGTTGTCCCCGCGCTTCAATGAGCACAGTAGGCAGGGGCAAGGGGGAATATTTTAAGGGGAGGTACGCCAAATTTGGACACTTTAATGCGAGTTCTGATGTTTTATGTTAATATCCAGTTGGCAACTTTGCCCAATAGTCATTGAATCGATGATCGGTAGGTACGGCCTCCGTAGACTTTCACGATAGCAAATTAATTTTCGATATTAATGTGGGAACGAAACGGTTGTCACGAGATTTTTTAATTTCTCAATTGGAAAAGTTTTTGAAAATTAGTCGATGTGGTCTGTTGTAATTTTTTTGGTGTAGGTTTTTCCATGAAGTTTTAAATATGATTGCAAAATATTGAGGAGATTCAACAATAAAATGAAATAAGTAATTATAATTTCTCCTTTTAAATTCAGATTGGCATGAAAAGTCTATGCTAATTCCATAAGATGGGTAAGGTAAGATATGTTTTTAAAGGTTCACCTCAAAGATACACATCATTATCCTTGTTTTCTTTACAAAACCCAAAAAGCAGAAAACCGTAAATTCTATTTACAGTAAGTTCTTCAAAAGAAATGCATAAATATTCAGCAGGCATATCCCTAATACTATAAAAAAAAAACATTTTGTCCATAAAATATTATTGATGAAAAGATAGCTGTTGTGCCGTTGTCGATTTCAGTGGTCAAGATTTTGACGTACATTGATTCCTTATAATGTTCAGTCACTGCTGTTTCTCAAACAAAAAAGACAAGGGTCATCAAAGCAATTGATATATTCAGTGTCTAAAATTTGGACGAATGTACCGCGAAAATGCCCAGTTGACCACTTTTCACTCTTATTACCTTGGGAATAAGGTTCGAAAGAGATGCAAAAGGTTTTACTATCTTCGTTGACTGCCGTTTCTCGAACAAAAAAATCAATGGACATCATAGGACATCATAGCACTATCCTTCGCCATCGTATTTTATACCGGTTTAACATATTTCTCTTGTTCGCTTAATCTTAACTATTATAATAAAGAGATGAAATTGTTTGTTTGTTCAATAGGTTCATTCTCAATTTTTTTTTATTGATTGGCTTGCTTTTTGACCAATATCTCACCTGATGGTAAGTGATGATGTGATCGAAGATGAAACACGCTTGCCTAGAAGAAACTTGTTAACTCTTGACTTAAAGACCCCCAGACCCCCATAAGCTTTTAGAGCAAGGTTTTTTGAGTGTGCGTAAGGGACAGATGTATATGAATTGTTTATATCTGTCCATTTTTTACAGTCGAACCATGATTGTTTTGACACGTCAGGATACGGGGGCAGGCTATCAAGAAATACGGATCTAATCATACACTATTGCTGTAATTCAAAGACTACTTTTTATTCTGGGTAAAGCATGTTTCCTGTGCCAATAAGCCACTAGAGCGAAGCCGCGGGAAGAAGTTGTTCATAACAAAATAATCAAATGGACATTGAAAGACAGCCCTTGCCATCATATTTTATACCAGCTATAAATATTTCTCCTGTCTTTCTCTCTTGTCTTTGTTCCATATTTTGCGTTTTAGAGGGTTAACATGAACGTCATGAAATGCATAAAAATTTATTTGTGCTCATTTGAATTTCATCTTGTATGACAGGCTGGTTCATACATAATAAACGGGGTTAGTCTTCGCCTCCCCGTTTTTGTAGCAGAACATGATATTAACGTTAGCTGTTTGGTGGTGAGATGTTATGAACATTATGCTAAGTGAATGAAATAACTGATTAATTCAATTGAGCAAAAAATACTTTTTTAATTTTATTAAACTCTGTTTTCTCGATAAGACAAAGATATATTGTAAACTTTCGAATTTGGATGGGGTCCATTGTATTTGAAACTATATGTTCCCAATATATCGAGAATTCATAATCTCGCAAGATATAATACAAACTTACGGTGTTTGCAATCATCATCTGCTTTTTTAATGTGCCCACTGCTGGGACACAGACCCCCTCTATGTGAGAGGGAATGGGCCGTAATCCACCACGCGGGTCCAATGCAGGTTACACGTTTTCGAATTTTTGTTCTAGGACATGCTGGTTTCCTCACGATGTTTTCCTTAACCGTTTTGAGAGCAGTGGTGGTGAAATAATTTACACAAAGTAAAACTACACTCGCCTCGTGTTACTTTTCTTTACTAACATAATTTAAGTACTTACTAATACTACCGTTGAGGGTTTAATTTAAGGAAAAATAAAAAAAATTGTAGGTATGTCTTTTTTGTGGCAAATAAACACTTTTTCTTTCTTTCTTTTTCTTTCTTTCTAAAACGCCTGCCAGGGTTTGAACCCACGACCTACAACTTATAAGTCGCGGCCGATATCACTGAGCTACCACTGCACTCTTGTAGGTGTTTGCAATAACCCAGTGATATACATAACAGTTCTAGATAATAAGAAATAACATTGTGAACTCTTACAACGTTGTGGACTGGGCTCGTCGAGTTTCATTGCCTCGACGCTTGTCTGGTGACCGCCACTGTTGCCTCTGACTTTGTGAGCAAGCCTATCTAAAGAAAAAGTTCTTGAAAATTGCACATTTTCGAAAATTATACATATTTCAGAGTTTGCATCCGGACTTATTTTCTAATCCTTTCCCATATTAAAAGAAACTCAGTTTCATGACCTCAAGTTCCAACAACTAGTTTTTACGAGTACTTAATATTAATAACGGTTTTATTTTCCCGCGCAACCTACCACTCGTAAACGTCAACAGTATTTTTATGACAGTATTTCATTGTGCGTAAAGGCATTAAGTGATTCTGCCAATGACGTAATAATAGCGTAACATGAAATAACTTTATTTTACAGGCATTAAAGAGTATTTTATTAATAGATTGTTTTCGTTTTCTGTGTAAGGAACGGCACTTATAGGGCGATTGGACGTGAAATGAGGTATTTTTAAGCTAGCTTAGATTTACTTAATAAAAGAGTAATTTTAGTTAAAGGACCAGCCAGTCAAGCCAATGTTAAAAATCCTTGACGCAATTTTCATATTAGAGTTTTAATTTAACTTGTCTTGTTAGATGGTCATATCTTGCAACCGAATATTGAAACAGGTATCCCCCAACCTATTGACCTGAAATGTTACATGCACATGGTTTGGATGAAATGCAAACATAAGACCTTTATTGTAATACCTATGTTCACGAATAAAGATTGATTGATTGATTGATGATATGCACAGTAAGTAAACTTTTTTTTAATAAATAAAAAATCTTGTGAAAATGTTATTGAGTTTAATATTTGAAAAAAAATAACCAATTACACATAACAAGCGTCGATGCATAGCACCTTACCTTTTAAAGTGACATTGAATGTTAAAAATAAATTGCATTTTGTTTATAAATTTTACTAATATTAAATATGAAAGTTTGGATGGATGTGTGTTTGTTACTCAATCACTCCAGAACGGCTGAACGGATCTGGATGAAATTTGGCATAGATATAGATTATAATCTTCGGGCGTACGGTTGGCGCAGTGGTTAAGCGATTGACTGCTGCACTGCGTGTCGCGGGTTCGATTCCCGCACGGAACAAATATTTGTATGACCTACAGTTAGTTGTTCCGGCTCTGGGTATTTCGTATGTGAATTTATATGTTTGTAAACGCACCCACGATACAGGAAAAAAATTCTAGTGTGGGGCAAAGTTAGAAAAAAAATAGTCTGATATACAAAATAGACTTTTTAGCCCGGTATAATGTTCCCTTAGGGTGATAAAACACTTTTGACGCGGGCGAAGCCTCTGGTAGAAGCTAGTATTTTATATTTTAATCCTACATTGTAGATACTTCACAATGTAATACCTCGTTGACACCACTTGATAGCGTCAAACGCTTTTCTATTCGATTTCTATCTTAAAACGAATTTTGCATATAAATCCGTTGGCGCCACGGTGTCGCATCCTGCTGCAGTCCCGGACGCATTCCCACCAATCCCGGGAATTTATTAGTATGGGATCCCGGACTAAAAGCGGGGGCGTGACCGCTTCAGCGAAGCCGAAATGGATGCACATTCCCGTTTAATAAGACATGAAGAATACTAGGGCTGTGTCTGCGAAATTCTTGATACGAGCAAGAAGGTTAACCTTCTTGGTCGTTTTCCTTTGTAAGTTAAATTTAACTTATGTAGCAGCAATGTTTTGCATTTCTATTTGTGTTAATTAGGGCCTTAGTAACATTATTGCCATAACGGGGTCGCGGTAAACCACGAAGGAAATGACGGGATGGACTAGGCAGATTTCATTGGAACTGGAAGGAGAAAGCGTGGGATCGTGAAGAGTGGAAGGAGTGAGTGGATGCCTTTGATCAGGAGTAGCGTGAAACAGGCTTGCAAAAAAACAATATGACGCATTTGATATTTATTTTCTCTGATGGAAAGACACGTTTGATGCTTCTGGGTTTATCATTGCATGGTTGACTATTCCAACAAGTGCACCGTCTCCACGTTTGCCATCTATGAATAAAAAAAACTGTTTTGTAAGGCTGATATACAGATTTTACACAATATTCCAACCCCTCTCATTTACGAAGTGTTTTTGCACAAAAACTATACATATAAGGTTTATGTCACTGTAAAGAAAATATCAGATTATTCATGCAGGCATTATTCAAGGGTCCATATCATTACTATTACTCTTAAGTCTAACCATAAACACACGACAAAGATCGAAAGATCTCTCCATCTCTTTCTGCGAATGACTTATTCTTCATTACCGATACATGTATTCGGAACTTTTTGTTCTGTCTGTAGGCATTTTCGTGTCCCCTCGGAGACTGAGACGCTTTATATAATCCATTAAATTGTCAAGGAAGATTGATATAACGAGATCAGGATCAACTTACTTGGGTGCATCGCTAACGACGCCTCTGATCTTTGCCAAATAACAAATCAAAGTGAAAGAAAAACGTCTTGTAAGTTAGAACGTTGTGTACTTTTTTATTACTGTTGCCTTGAATAAAAAAACAGAACATTTGACATCCATAGACCTGTACTAGACCAGTGTGGTGAATTATGGCCAAGTACTACTTCCAGAGAGAAGGCCTGTGTTCCAACTAAAGGAACGTTATAAGTTGAATTTATTGCTGTTGGAAATCTAATTCAGAAATTTTTTAATTTGTCGATATTTATTTTTAAACTTCACACGTCTGAGTCTGCGTTTTAGGACAAAAAACACTGTTATTTTATATTTTATTTTGTATCATGCGAACCGTAGCCCTTTGCAATAATCACCCGATTGTTGCAAGGTTTGATAGCTACATGTAAGTAGTTATTTGCACTCTGTAGTCCAGGAGCAACCACCCACTCAAAGGCTGTAAGTTCCACAATGATAGTCAAAACCTACGCAGTGTAGTGCAACTGACTGGCTCCGTTACTACATTGTGTGAGCTGCCCCGTGAAGGCTACATACAAACAAAAAATCACTCTTTCACTTGGATGCATACAATCAACAAGCAGGAAACAGCGAACTTTTGAAAAATTTCCGACATATCCGCCCTTTGTGGAGATCAAAGATTATGGATATGGTGAAGATGTTGCTGATGTTTGGTTCGTTGGTAAGTACAATATTTATTTTGCAAACAATTCGCTGTTTATTTTTCTGTTAGGATAATCGATTGAAATAAAATGTTTACCCACATAAGTGTTCAGGAGATGTAAAAGTGCGCAATACGTTGTTAATATAATTTTCTTTGAAGAATGTTTTTTGTACACAGAATATTTTGATGCAAGTGAGCGAAGTTTCTCGTTTGTGTATAAATTGGATAGATGGGACTAGCCGCTCAAACGCACTGCATTGCAAGCTTAAAAAATGAACGAGGTGCACCAGTTTTCGAATAAGTATGCTGAGAAATAATTTGTTTAACATTACTCAAGACACATAAATAAAACGCAGGATAAGAGAGACTATTCCAGATTTTACTTATAGTTTTTGTTGATCTTCCACCGAAGCCAGTAGGCATCATACATTCTCAGTTTATGTCGCATCTGCTGCATACTCTATGTCGATTGTCATTTTTCTGCTCCGCGGGAGGGTAGTGTGACAATGCGCTTCGGTAGAGGAGGGGGCAGGAGGGGGGAGGTACATGTTCGTGATGTTTTCATTTTTCACTCACTTTTCACAATTTTTTATACAAAATTTGTGAAAGAGACCGTTTTGATACAATTGGGACTCATACGCCGAACGTCGGATATGCCTGCCAATATATTATTTCGTTTGATAAATTCGCTCGGAAAACTGTGTCGGCTAGTCTTATTGAAGATACTCAATCAATCAATCATTTACTTTGTAAAACATAAGTATGGTAACAGTTGATATATTGTTAAAATATGTGCACTATGTTTTGCCATTATCTGGCGTACAAAAATTAACGCAAACTAAGTTCTTCAAACAATGGTTTACAACTATCAAACGATTGCAATTTGGTAAACGATCGCAAGCATTTCTTTTGAGCTTTAAAAGCAATGTCTCTGTCAGTGGAGTTGCCCCAGAAAATGATTCCGTACCCAATGCCAGAAGCCACATTAGCATTGTAAGCTATTTGTAATCCTACTGTAGATTGAGTGGCTGATTTTTACTGTTTATATTTTTAAAACTATGTTGTTTGCACATATTTAAGATATGGAATGGAAGTTATATTTTATTGACACGTTTATGTGCAGTAGATTACAAAAATATATTTGATAAAACACTTACTTCTACAAGTAGAAATAGACACTCATGGTTAGACTATCAAATTATAATAAAGTAAACTATAGAACTATCTAAATAGATTGCCAACCCGCCTGCCAAGCGTGGCGATTACGGCAATCACAAGAAAAAACGGCCCTGAGTGCCCGAGTGCCCGTCCACATGTCCCTTGTGAACAACGTGGTGAAGATTGAGAGTCTGTCGACCAGGGTGGCGTACCTTATGCTCAGAAAATCCGCAACATAATCGCTGATGGTCATATAGGTCTACGCCCCGACCTAGGCACACCCCAACAACGAGGTAGAGGCCATGTATGAGTATATCTATAGAGCCATGCATGGTTTCAAAACTCACTTCACCGTTTTAATGGGGCCCCCATTCGACGCGAAACTAGGCAGACAAGACAAGGATGAGCTGCAAGTGGGGCAATTTGGAGTTGGATGTCGGAACCACCGGGGTCACTTACTGGCCAGTTTTATGGAGAAGGAAGGCCTCTACATGATGAACTCCTTCTTTAGAAAACGTGAGCACTGTAAGTGGACCTGGCAAAGCCCCGAAGTTCAACTAAAAACCAGATCGACTTCATCATGTAAACCAAGATGCAAATGATCAATGATGTCTCTATGATCAATACGGTGAAAACCGAGAGCCATCACCGCATGGTAAGAGGCACATTGAAGAATAATATCGAGCTTGAAAGGTCTCGACTGATGAAGACTACGCTCCAGCAGAACTGATCCAGATTTAAAACCCCGAGACCGTTTCGAGTGCTTAGGGAGCTTCGTGGATGAATACAGCGATGGGTTTGTGGAAGCTGTCCATACGGTCAGATCTAAGTTTTTCAAGACCCGCCGTACAGATAGAAACAAAAAGCTACTCTCAAGATCCTACTCTCAAGATCATGAAGCAGGCGTGAGATGATCTTGCAGTCTTCAGACGATGCGTTGAAATACCGGCAGCTAAATAGACAGATCTCAAAGTCCTTGAAAATTGACCTTCACCGCTTTAATACCGAAAGTATTAAATACGCAACTGAGCGGAATAAAGGCTGCAAGGTGTTTGCAAGAGATCTGGCTATTGGGCAGAGCCAGCTCACAAAACTGAAGACCGACGATGGCAGAATCGTATCCACCAAACCGGAGCTTCTGAGGGGACCGAGGGGTTCTATGGGCAGTTTTACCCGTCAATCTGCAAATCCGTTGGAAATCTAGCAAACGACCCAAGAGCTAGACTGGCCCGATACTATACGGAAGACATCCCAGATGTAAGCCTCTACTAGATTAGGATGGCTCTGAAACAACTTAAGAACAACAGGGCGCTGGGTGATGACGGAATTGCGGCCGAACTCCTGAAGGCGGGTGGAAAACCGGTACTTAAAGCCCTTCAGAAGCTGTTTGATTCCGTCATACTCGAACGGAAAACGCCACAGGCATGGTGCATGGGTGTAGTGGTACTCTTCTTCAAGAAAGGCGAAAATGCCCGATTGAAGAATAATAGGCTCATCTCACTTCATAACCATGTCTACAAGTTGTTTTCAAGAGTCGTCATGAATCGTCTTGCGTGCAGGTTTGACGATTTCCAGTCTTCCGAACAAGCTAGATTCCGAAAAGTCTTCAGGACCGTAGACCACATACATACGATGCGGCAGGTTATAACAGAAGATCGAAAACTACAACCTGCCTCTGTGCTTAGCGTTTGTGGACTACGAGAAAGCCTTCGATTCGATCGAGACTTGGGCTGTACAGCAGTCTCTCGGACATTCACGGTGCCAAATTGACTACCGGTACATCGAAGTGTTGAAGTGTTTTTACAAAAACGTCACCATGTATGTTCGACTGCAGGATCAGACCTCAGAACCCGTCCTTCTGCAGCGAGGTTTGAGACAGAGAGACGTTATATCTCCGAAACTGTTCACCGCTGCACTGGAGGATGTCTTCAAGGTTCTGGACTGGAGAGGGCTAGGCATCAACGTCAATAGCGAGTACTCACTCACCTTCGGTTTGTCGACGATATAGTGGTCATGGCTGAGACCATGGAGAACCTCAGTACAATGTTCGATGAGCACAGTAGAGCTTCCGAAAGAGTCCGAAAGGTCTTGGGATGAACATGAACAAAACCAAGGTGATGCTGTATGCCCATGTTACACCCACTCCTATCAATGTCGGAGACTACACTCGAAGTTGTGGGCGATTAGGTCTACCTGGGACAAACGATCCAGTTGTGTAGGGCCAACTTCGAGAAAGATATCAAAGCGGCTGCCTGAAAGCAAGAAAAGAAAGAATAAGATCGACTACGCTGCAGGTGAACTACATAACGGCCAGATTAGTGTGGGCCATTGTTTAGAAAAAAAAACAAAATAATTTTTTAGACTGATATTCAACTGACTTACTGACTGTTTTTAAATACTATTTTATGGAGATAAAAACGATGAAAAAAAATTACTCATTGTTGATTTGTTTGAAAAGATTTTGATTGAGAATAAACGTTTAAATCTAATTGAAATGCGTTTTATAATATTCTGACTAAACAATTTTGAGCTCGACTGTATTCACGGGCAGCCATAAACAATAGATGTTTTTTTTAAGTTTGAATGTGGGTCAAGTTAACCAATAAAAATACAGAAAATAAATGAAGTGGTCAAGTGGACTCGCAGGTCCAGGAACGAACGGGTCCAGCTGAGCAAAGACTCTAATTTAAAAATCTCACATCTCTCTTAAATATAAACATCCACTAAGCATCCTATACCTGTAAAGCCGGTAAAGCAGTAGCTTTCAACAAAGAATTTTCAGCAAGAATCAATTTATTCGCGCGTACGGAACCCTCACCCGTCAAAGGTCGCCTCGCATATCGCTAAATTGTAGGGGGGTCGTCATTAGGATGCCTCGAAGGATCTCTAATTGTTTCCGAGCCGGGAAGTATCAATTTACAAGCAATTTGTACTCGTGATTACTTTAAATTAAGAGTTTGGAGTTTGATGATCATGTTTTTGAATAGGTGAAAGAATTGAGAATGTTCCAAAATATTTAGGCGACCATTATCCACCAAAATGTATGGAAAAATTATGAATCTATCAGCGGTTATCGCTTTGTTGAAAAAATGTTTGGAATTCATTAGCGCTATCAAAGTGTGACCAGCAAAATAATTGCGTAAATTTAAAGAATGGCGTACGCGTGCATTATACATGCGAAAGTTTGGATGGATGTATGTTTGTTACTTAATCACGCCAGAACGTTGGAACGGATCTGGATGAAATTTGGCATAGAGATAGATTATAGTCTGGAATAGCACAACTTTTTATTCCGGTATAAGGTTCCCTTGGGATGATAAACACTTGTCATACTATCGAAGCCGCTGGCAGAAGCTAGTTGCTACATGTATTCAAAAATCAATCTATACGACAGCGTAAAACACGCCATGAGAACTGTTGAGTTGTCAAAATGAAGGTAGCGTGCGTGCGAGCTATCAATACAATTACGCAATTACGGTACTGTTCATCCCAGAAGTGTTTCCCCTTTATTTATTTATGTATTGCAATTTCTAAATATACTGACATTTCTAAAAATGCTATTGCGGATATAAGGCCATTTTGTCTTGAACCGCATTTCACCATCACGATCGTCTACAGCCCATTATCATAATCATCTCTTTGATTTTGCCAATCCCACCATGTGGTTGTATCAGGCACGGATACAGGGGGGTGCAACGGGGGCAATTGTCCCTCTCTGGGCCTCTACTAAACTAGTACCTAGTATGAATGTTTAACACATTTATTTATTCATATATACTTTATTGTACACCAAGATAAAAATAATTCCAGAAGACATCTTAAGTCAAAAACAAACATACAACAAGCGGCCTTATCGCGTTCCTCGATCTCTTCTAGGTAACCTAGAATGGAAGGAGACAGCCTGGACACAAAGTGGGGATGCGCTTGGTGCAAATTTTTCAAGAAATAATTAGTTTGTAGAATAAGTAGGTACTAAAAATAAATAATAAAAAAAGATAGATACATAAATACATACATAAAACTAATATACAGACAAGAAAATAGTTCAGCCTATACAAGATCATGATCACAGTAACAAGTAGTGCTCTTTCATAAGCCGCCTAATAACTGGCAGTGATTGCGCGAATTTTAAAGTCACAGGCATTTATCACCGAGGCGGGGCGCTAAAATTTTCTTTATTCTAATACTTTTGAAAAATGATTATAACCTGAGCTAAATCTGTCAATGACGTCCTAAAATTTTCGAGCTCGCTTCGCTCTCTCTTGACCACAATGGTTTGCAAGATTACATTTCATTTCATACGATCCAAAAAGCATGAACGATATTTTTTCAAAGACACTCCCCTTAGAGAGCCATTTGCCCCACGCTCCCCTGAGCGAAATTCTGGATCCGCGCCTGGGTTATACCTAAATTCGACCGGATGGGCAGAGTAAAATATTCATAGTCCGATCTAACCCAGTTATAAATCCAACCATCGTCAATCGAAAAAACAAAGTTACAAACGAAAAAATTTGTTCATGTCTGACGGTATGAAACAGACTGATTGATTATTGGTTCTATTGATAAAGATGATTTTATTTTTATGAAAACTTTCACTCCCTTTCAAAACTGGACGGTTAGGACGAATTAAAGTTATTAACAAAATCTTATATGTCATCTATAATGAAGCTATAGTTACCTATTTAAAATTAAAGTTTTGTTTTTTCGATTGACACTAAAACTCATCTTGTCTTAAGTTTCACTGATTAACATCATTTGAACTACAACGTTCATTATTAATTATGTCGTGGTGACCAAGGGGCTAAGACCTCGCCTTTCGTGTTTGAGGTCGAGGGTTCAAATCCGGGTAAGTACCAATGTGACTTTATCAATTTATAATTATATACTTTCTAAGTTTATGTTTGATAAACCTTTGTCAGCGGACAACGCTGAGAGAATAATCGTAAGGAAATATGGAATCATATTTAAGTTTGTGCTCCATTGGTGTAATTTCTGCATGGCGGACCAGTGCGAGCATAAATGAATAAATAAATAAATAATTAGCAATACCTAACACCAATAGAAGTATAATTGTTACTACTGAATAAAAATTAAGGTAAAGTTTGCACTATATTAATATAATCACGTATTAATTTACTACTCATAAAATATGCTTTACGACATTTTTTTTATACAAAACAATGGCCATAACTTTAAAATTAAAAAGTTACTGCTCTCAAATCTCTGTGGTGGCGTTATTCGAGTTTATGTGCCTTTTTATAGGCTTTTAATTCATTTTGTACTTACGGTCGTTAAGTAAATAAAAGGCTTTGCCAATAGTTAAAATTATTACAGCGTAAACCTTTCAAATTTTCAGTAGTATTTTATGGTGATGTCAGCATAAAAACTGGCTTATGTTAGTGGAAGTAAGTGAAACTAACGAGTAGCGACCGGTCTCGATATCAGTTTCCAAATATTTTTCAGGTAGGATCTGAATTTTTCTGGTACCTATACGATTTGAATATTCGACACTAAGATTTTAATTAAATTTTTAATATATGATGCATATCTAATTTTGTTTTTAAACTGCCCCGCACTAGGAATTTCTCGTGTATCGTGGGTGCGTTTCACATCAAATTACATCATCAGCCTATTAATGTTCCCACTGCTGGGACACAGGCCTCCTCTCTGTGAGAGTTAATGGGCCTTATTCCAACACGCGGGCCCAGTGCGGGTTGGTGGATGTCACATGTCTTCGAAGTTTTGGTTCTAGGACATGCCGGTTTCCTCACGATGTTTTCCTTCACCGTTTGAATTTACACAAAGTAAAGCGCCTGCGTCAGTTGAGCACATGAATCAGCTAAAGCCAATATAATTATTTAGCCAATATAATGGGCGCACGTTTGGCGCAGTGGTTGAGCGACTGACTGTTGCGCTGCGTGTCGCGGGTTCGAATTCCGCACGGAACAAATATTTGTATGACCTGCAGATAGTTGTTCCGGCTCTGGGTATTGTGTATGTGAATTTATATGTTTGTAAACGCACCCACTGCCATCACCACTGCTCTCAAAACGGTGAAGAAAAACATCGTGAGGAAACGTCCTAGAAACCAAAAATTCGAAGACATGCGACATCCACCAACCCGTACTGGGCCCGCGTGGTGAATTACGGCCCATTCCATCTCACAGAGAGGAGGCCTGTGTCCCATCAGTAGGAACATTATAAGGCTGATGATGATGATGATGACTCATGTGACATTACACATTGAAACTGATTTGTGTCTTCGTTGTAACATGGTTACGATAGTTGGTTAATCGAATATTTAAAGCACAATTTTGTCCTAAACTCACCCTGAAAGTTATTGGATGTTGCATGAAATTAAGAGGTATAAATAAATAAATAAAATAAAAAAGCATTTTATCATAAGTCGTACAATTAATTGTTAATTTAGCAATAATTGAAAATTATATGTAATTGTACGAAGTGATTAAATAATATCGTAAAAACTAAAAATAATACGAGTATCCATTTACGACTATAAGTTTGTATGGACCCATTTCGGGTAAAAGACTCCTCCAAGGAATTCCACTTTTCATTGCGTTTTGCAATCTCCAGCCTTCTTCGGCCCGCCACCGCTACTATTTCGTTCATCCCCATCTAGCATAAGGCCGGCACTAGCTTCTAGCATATTTATATTACAAATATATATAGAGTAGCCCTGCCATCCCCTTTTTGTACTATTGAAAGCTAATCTAAAATCCTACATAATGTAAATGTATAGCACCCGTTCCCTGTTGCGTCCCCTACAAACTGCAGTATCGTCAGTTCAACCGTTTCCGAACTTCAGGACTTTTTATCTCCAAAAATAATTAAATTCCTTGAGACGAATGACTTTAAAATGAAACTGCAGTAGGTACTGTGACTTGATTAGCTCGAAGATCAAAGACTCGTTTGAATTTAGTTAAAGAATTAGGAGCCGTTTTGCGAATTATAAAGACAGCCGAAGACAGTTTTTAATGCTTTTCTAAGGGTTACTTTTTGTTGGGTTGGTTATTTTTAACTGTCTATATAGTGGGATGTTTTAAGTGTCTTCATAATATGATGTTTTAAGTGATCTTGGGCAACATTCTGTTTTAAAGATTGTTAAAAGTCCAAATTTACATTTCAATAGAGCTCTCGATTATGGCAGCAAGTTAGGAAATAGTTAGTTTCCATGTACATGCTAACACTATTCAATTCCATTGTTTTGTGTTAATGAGTTCGGTGACGTTTGGGACGTCTAGGAACTTGGACATGAGCACGTTAATGTAAAAAAAAACAACCAATCACAACTGTCCATTGCCAGTTTAAGTTGTTGTGGAATACCGGCCTTTAAGGTTACACTATAGTCGATCATTCTTCCATACAAACGTAGTCTGGAGATTACTCCTTTTTTTGACGATGTACGTTCAAAATAAAAAATAATATCTATTTGACTTCATCATATTTCATCATTATCTAGTCCTGTATGGAAACAAAATAGTAAAATAAAAACATTTTTGAAAGTTATGAGCGTCGAAAGTTCCATATTTCAACTCTTATTTTAACGCATCTTTGGGCGAAAATAAATACCATTAAGAAGAAGGAAAATTGCGAAACGGCCCCCATACAGGGATAGATTAGTAATTCAACAATGCAAATAATTTCATTTTGAAAATATACATGGAGTCATTTTTTCATGATATCTAGACTCCCTAAGGTCTGTTTATAAAATTTCGCGGGCTCGTTTTCGTCCTAAATCATCATCAATTCCGATATAAATTTGCAAAAGTACTAATTTGTACGCGTCCGGCGTTCTTACTGCTCATCACAGCATAAATCTCTTTCGCACGTGTTGTCGGATGAGATAGCATGCATTTTAAGCTCGCGCACAAAATAATTCGTGCCGTCGACTAGGGGAACCTTAAGGCTTCGTTTCTTTAAGATTTCATTTGTCAATAAGGAAATATTTGACGACTGCTATTGACTGTTGAAGGTCCGATAACTTACAAATAACATTATCAACTTGGCAGCCAATGTACAATGGGAGGGGCGGCTATGCACTTACGGAAAACTTATGCGGATAGCTTATCTATATAAAAAAGGTATACTCTACTCACTATAATGGGTTTGTCTGTTTGTACTTCCGATTAAAATCCTACCAATAAATATAACTGTGAATAAATATCAGAATATTTGTCACAACTCAAATGACGGATTTGGATGGAACTTGGCACAAAGGTAAACCTTGGCCTGCATAAGGACATAGGTTACTATTACAGTAGTAGACGCAGACAAAGCCGTTGGGAACAGCTAGTGTAACTATAATGGGTTAGTCTATAGAAGTTAGTAATTAGATCAACACATAAACCTATGATGAACCAAAACGCTTATTTAAAATCAGCCGCAAAGCTACAAAGTCTAATTCTTTATTTTTATAGTCTCCATCTTAATCTCAATTAAAGCTAGTAAACTTGCAACACTGTAACAGCGCTGGCAACACTAGCGTGGCGTGAAAGTAAAAACATTGTTTGTGGTATTTCTCTCCGCTCGCGTGAACGGCCTCTAGGAATAGAGGCGTAATTGAATTATCAGATTGTGCACGAACGAGGGAAAATTCCGACGATATTCATTTATAATAGGCGTTTATTGTGTAAACTATCGTCACGATTATGTTTTGGAGGATTATGAAAGGATTTATTTCGGTATTTCGATAAAAATATTGTTATTATCGCTTCGTGTTTGAATGGATTACGGTAATAGAACAAGTAATTTTATTTTAAAATGATTTGTTTTCAATATTTTTACCAGTATTTATGAGATCTTGTATTAAGGTTAGTTCTTGAAATCTGAAGTACCTAACTGGAAACAGTAGGTTCTGTTTAAAGTTAGGATCAATTAAGTATACATGCATAAATAAATTAAGTATGCTGTAGTTTAACTACCATTAAAACTACCCTTGAACAACAGCGACTGTAATAGAAAACTCGTTAAAAATATTATCGTCACCATAAAAATTTATTCACTTTTAAGTGACAATAAAATTGGAAAACTAAAAGATCAACAATAATTTTGTGTGATCTCAAGAACTATAAAAGTTCAAATTATACTTGACAATTCAGAATTATACGAGTTTTACAGTGTCGTATATGTGAATTTCAATAAAATGTCTGCACGAGCTTTGCGCGTCTCCTGTCTAGATTTTATTCGGAAAGACAGACTATTTTATTAAATGCAAATGTGCAGTAACGCGTTTATGAATTTTGAGATTGAATTTTTTGATGAAAAATGAATATAGAAATCGTTTAAGACAAAATGACGTTTCAGAACCAAGTTTTAAAATTATGTTTTGGTAGTAAAAACAACTTCTATTAATATATATGAAAATGTTAAAGTTTCTTTTATTCTTCGGTATTAAATCAGTATTTTACTCTTACAATTCAGACATATATATCTGATTGCCTGGCAATTAGAATAGATTGGAATAGAATAGAAAACATTTATTCGACATAGACACAACACAACAACAACAATCACAAAGTAACAGAGAAGAATAGTACAAAAGTGCAAACAAGGTTTAAGAATTATTGCGCCGGACGTACCCATACCGAAAGGGTTACCAACTCAGCATTTGCTGGGCGTCAGACACCCAGCGCTGATTTTCAGTTGGCACCCCGCTACTGACACACGGACGTGGGTAAATAAAATAGATACTTAAAATAATGTCATAATATCAGTCAGAGTATCAGTGAAATCATGGTGCACATCCCACCCATACGCACCAAACGTTTTGGGAATACTTTTATTATGCGTACAGCAAAGGAGTGGAATTCTCTGCCGGAGTCTGTATTTTCTGTTAGCTACAACCTGGGAGTCTTCAAGTCAAGAGTGAATAGGTTTCTTCTAGGCAAGCGTGCTTCATCGTCGACCACATCATCGCTTACCATCAGGTGAGATAGTGGTCAAGCGCAAGCCTATCATAAATAAAAAAAAAAATGAAATGTGTGTCATTTAATTAATCAAGTATGGATATTTTTCAGGGCAACAATCTCCCTTATAGACAAGCCAAAATGTTAGCAAAAACACAGAAAATTGCAACCATATCTGCGTGGTTTTAGATAAAGAAAAAAATACCAAAAAATTGAAAATGCGTCTGCACTTCAACCCACTTTTAAACCTCCTTTAATACCAGCCAAAACCCCACAAAAATGCGCCCTTAATAACATAATAATAACGAAAACAATATATCTCCGGGCTACTGGCTACCAGATCGTGCCTCGTTCAAATTGAGCCAATCGACTCGCCAGGTGCGAGGGCATCCTGGCAAATATTTGCAGCTTCAGGATCCAGTTATCCGTAGTAACAACTTAATAATGATCTAACTTTTACAATGAGTGTTTGTTAGTTTACTAACGTGTGCTAGTGCGGCGGGGTTTAATTTTAATTGGTATTACGTTCAAATGTTATTTTGAGAAAGATTTATTTGTATTTTGAAGAGACTGATACGTACGATCTCTGAAACCATTGGCAACTCAACTCTTTGATAATTGTGCAATTGCCGACTATACCCAATTAAGAGTAGGTCTATCTCATCAAAATATAATGCGTTTTAATCGACTTTCCAAGAAGAGAGAGTATGTATGTTAGACTGTATGTATTTTTTTCATAATTTTCAACGATTTCTCCGTCAATTGTAGACTGATTTAAAAAAATATTTATTGCTGAGATACGTACAGTTGACAACATCATCGGTGGTAGCACCTTGACCTTGAGCTGGGCTAGCGTAGTATGTAGTTTCTATAGATAGATCGGCTCATACAGGTTATGTTAGATTGTTATCACTGATGTGCGGCCTACGAACGTAGTTAGATACAAATCTTAAAATCGACAGCTGAGGCCCTAGACATATGAGTATCGCGATAGTGATACGGATTGGATAAATATCATAAATGTGTAGGAATGCCAAGCGTAATCTAATTGTAAATGTCACGTGATTAATCCTCATTTTGGCATTTTTACCGTCACCATCGCGGACATTGAATGATACTTTTTAGAGCCTCTGGTCTACATTATGGTGTCATTGTTACCACACCCAAAAATTTCATAGAATTTCGTTTCGCAGAAAATGTTTCATATAGTATTTGGTCCTTGTATTTTTATTTCGAATATTATTGTTTCAATGACTATTTACTTGAATTTAACATGTTTCACAGAAACACAATTCAATGAATTTTATTATTACATTTTTTTATGTAACAAACTATTCACACAGTAGATTTTTTAAAGAATGTTTTTTTTAGATAATTAGTATTTTAATCATTATTATTATTTGTACGATAATGAAACGAAACGATTGACGCCATTTTGTGGGTCGGTGACTTCATATGATGTGTCATTCATTATGTTCCTCTTGTAGCTTCATGATTTAAATAGGTCGAATCTTTTCCAAAACCGAATCGGGGCAGCCCGACTTAACGCAGTCTTTCAGCTGCTACCCCGAGAGCGTATATAAATACCGGACGCGCGTAGGGAGAGCAACCGCCGCCCGGTGTAAGGGCGAAGGGTTTGCACATCCCGCAGCGTGATTTGAGGTATGAATTGAAACGTTTAGAAACTGTCACTCGAAGAAATGTTTTTCTTAGTAAGTTTTATATTAACTAAACAATATGAGGATACAGAATATTTGATTTGTTATTCAATGATATGAATATTTAAAAATTAAATTTTCTTTGAAACAAAAATCAATAATATAAATTTATCCAAAATAAGTATTATGCGTATTGATTATTTTATGAAATGGTAATATGAGAAAAAAAATTGTGAAACTAAATTCTAAAAAACTGTTATCTATAAAACAACTAACAAACCTACATTATGTTATCAGGAACTTCCATTTCGTAGATAATTGAGTAAAAAAAATGTTGACAGTTTTTCAATGTATAGTTAAAACTTAGAAATATACCTCTGGATCATTTAAGACCAATCGAAATTATTTCTTAGTAAAAACGATAAACTATTTCGGTTTCTGCCTATCTCCATGGAAAAAAGGCGTAAGTTTATGTATGAATGTATTATTACAATTTACCTCATGTTTGGCTACAATTTCGAGACCTCGGGTTAAATCAAACCACACGATTCTTGTCACATGTGTGTACACGAAAAACACGAGTTATTAAATTGACTTGTCGCAAACATAATAAGAATAATGTTCTTGTTTGTAAGTGTAATGCTGTATCGATCGTGTGGCCTTCACGGAGGAGAAATATGTTGGGAACATGTAAATAACTTATTTGTATTCTTGTTATTTCTTGTAATAAACAGCTTGGTTACAAATGAGATCTAATTTTGTTTCTTGTTAGAATTAATACAGAAACTGCTTATCTTCAAGGCGTAGACAAAGTAACATTATAACAGCGATAACAAAATGTGAAAAAAGACGTAAACAAGAAGTAAATTATGCCGTGCAGTCGGAGGATATATACTTGCGAGCTGGCTGATCAAAACATTACATTACATTTTGTTACATTTCAAGTTAAACAAAAGCTGGTAAAAACAGTCTTGCCAAGGAGCATCGTGTTAACAAATAACTGTGCTTTGGAGGTCGGATAGGCAGTCGCTCCATGGAAGTACTAATATTCAGTTGCATCCGGTTACACTGGCATCCAACCACTTGGCTAGGTAGATAATGATGACTTCCATCCATCCCTCATAATCTGAACCTTAAACCCTACTAAAGAGGTCCAAACACCGTCACAGTGAACTTAAATCCCCAACCAGCAGTCAAAACCGCAATACATCATATTTAGCGCGACTTCGATCAATCAGGTCTGGCTGTCGCCTCGGCCATTACTCAATTAAGAGCCGTGATGGATGGCGGGGACGTTTCTAAACTGTGGATATTGTAATGTTAATAGTGAATGTGTTTTGCGTGGTGAGTGTGTGGTCGTGTTTTTAGGATAATCATTTTAAAGGATCTGTAATTATTTTGTCATAATTGTTGTGACACAAAAATCAAGCTTCAATGTTTGAAATCTCACTTAAGTAGGTACTGTTATAATCTATTTAATCAAAATCTTAAATTAACTGATAGTATTGTTTAAGCCGCTGGGTTTTGCACAAGGTTTTATACCGAAAGTGAGCACTTATGAAGGATTTTTCAAAAATCATGCCATAGAGATGAAATTTTGTTTGGAAGTTTATTGTCTTTAATTTTGACTATTATGAAATTATTTTGTTAATCGCTTACATTAAGTGCGACTTGCATGAAGTCTATTAAGACTTTTTATTTTTGAGGAATAATTTATTTCTTTATTTATCAACTTGAATTCTTAACTTCTAGGCAATGTTACCGTAATTAGTAGATTTAAACATGCATACCTAAATTGTAGTGGAAATCCTGATATTCCTAGACTTATGTTCGTACCTGTACTGCACACCACAGTCAGCTATGTTTCTCGGTCCCCGGTATTGGGTCAGTGCTGTACCACCAAGTATTTAGCTGATGTAGGACATTGCTTTGGTTTACCTATGTACATTTAGTCTAGTAATAATCTAGGTAGTACAGCTAGGATCAGGATATTATTATCGTTGTAATTCTGAAGGAGTAGGTATAAGCTCTATTTGGTAAATAGGAACTGACATTGTAAGTATTTTGTTAATGGATTTGGCCAATCTAAGTCCTGCAGCGACACAAATAAGTAGTAACTTCACTCACGATTTTAGACATGTTTTCTAGTATTTCATGAACCGTCAAAAGCTTAGCAAGCCGACCATCACTTGTGTAGTGCTGTCTCGACGTCTGGAGTAGTTACAACAAAGTTGCAATATTCAAAAGAACTCTTTAGCTAATAAACGTGTATACGTGACCCTTGCATAAGGGTCATCAGTCTTGACATTCATCTTATCTTGTTTTAATCTGTTCAGTGACTGTCAAGAATGTCCCAACTCGTGACTGTTAGCGGCAAAGGCGCTCCGCTCATGCCTGAGGTAGCGCACAGGGTGCAAAAGGAGCGATTTTAGTCTCTACGTTAGGTTACGGGGATCCGCTGCATGTAAGACGCACGGGACAGGTCAATGTGGCGACGCTTGGGGGAGGCCTATGCCCAGCAGTGGACGTCTTTCGGCTGATATGATGATGATGATAATGTTACTTTGTTAACTATATTTTTCTATCTGAATTCTGAATAGTACATGTCATTGTTTTAGTAGCCAATCACCAACGGGATTGTTGAGTCATTAATTTTGCGTCTGGTGATATAGGATTTCATTAAAAATAACATAAATTTATATTGTCTCAACCGCCACATTAAGAAGAATCATTAACATCCGATAAAAATGAGTTCGTTGAAATAAATTCAAAGCTGTGCAGCAATGACAGCTCATTTTCTTGAAAAACTACCGTTTTACTACAATGAAAAAGCATTATAAGCCGTAGGCATTGTAAGTGTTAAACGCAGACATATCATAATCGTATTACTAAAAGCCAGTCCAAAGTTCTTTCCAGGTTGGTACACAGCGACCTCTCGCGTCCGGCACTGGATCAGGCTATTGTACGGGGCGAGAGGGCATGAGAAGCTGTCACCTCCTTCTGCGAAGCATTAATACTCACGAAGGAGGAGGCGGAACGCGTGAAAGAGACGCAACGGAGACGCCCTCACGCTCAAAGCCACCGCAGGAGACGCCCTGGGCGTTGGGAGTGGCAAGGCAATTCCCGGCCACCGTAGGCGTGGGTTTGCGGATGGCGAGTAACGGTTAGCTCGCCGTCTGACAAGGATCAGGCCCTAGTCCACGGCGCATATTGTTCCACGCGCGCCCCAGTTATCAGCAAAACTGACGGGGTCCGCTAGGAACGAAGCCTGTCTGGATCGCGGATAATTTTGAAAAAGATTTACCGCGGCCCTGGCTCAAGCAACTGAAGGAACTCGGGTGGGTTTTAGTCAATAAAGTCTGAAACGCACTCCCGCTTCCTCCAGAGCGGGAGAAGTCATTGGATGATGGAAACACAAGTCGCTACTCCCACCGTAACCTCATCCCTATCCCTTGCCGGAAGGAGAATCTGAGCAAAGTAAATATTTAGGCAAGTAATTAGCGAGTAGCGCGCAAGTACCTCAAGTAGCCGGGGTACAACAGGGTACAGCAGGGTACGTCTGAACGTCAGATTCTTGTTGTTCAGGAATTTCTGCCCTGTTTATTAATTACTTACTCCAAACTATGGGGGTTTTGGAAACTTTATGTTTCGTTTCTAAAAAGGTACTTAGGGTTGGTTTTGATAGAAAATAAGGATACTTCTTTTTTGCAAGAGTTTTTCTTTTATCTATTACAATTAACGCCATTGCATTGTTGTTTTTCTTTTTAATATATAATAATTAATTATAATTTAATTTTAATATTCATAATAACTTGATAATAATTAAATTGATATTTTTTTTTTAATATAGTTTCTTGATTTTGATTTGCCATTTGTAATTCGTGGATTTTTGTTATTTATTTGGTTACAAATAATAATAATTTAATTTATTTTGTTATAACATCTCACTTTTCTTTCTGTTTAGTTTTACCTCAAAGATTCTATAATGTAAATCTTATTAATATTATAAATACGTTTGGATGGATATTTGTGTAGATTTGTGGATTTATGTTTGTTACTCAATCACGCCAGAACGGTTGAAAAGATCTACATGAAATTTGACACAGAGATATGTATATTATAGTCTGGAATAGCACACAGGCTTTTCATCCCGCTATAATGTTCCCTTGCGCTGATAAAACACTTTTCTCTATAGAGTAGTTTGAATTAATTAAGATAAAATTGCATGCGCAAGTCGCATTAGTTTTCTAAAATGGTTTTATATTTTGTGGAAACTGTCATTGGTTGTACATTTGTCACGTTCTGTTATTCAAATGTCATGTCATTACTGTTATGTGTAACCATTTGTTTTCCCAGATAAATATATATAGGATGCATATGAGCGAGTTGGCTTAAAAAAAATTTGAGGACCCACATTATGGCGGCGGAAATACGCCATTTTTCTATTTTCCAATTTTAATATATCCACTGATACTTGCAGGGTTAAGACGAATCGATTGACGAAAGAATCAACATAATCGGCCAACGCGTTTGATCTCTCGAACGCCACATAGGAACGAACATACATACATACATAGATAGACTGATAAACACATTACCCTCCTTCGGCAGTCGGGTAAAAATACATTATCGCTATTTATTGTCTGAAAATCCTTTTGAACGGTTGGCGCTTTTCTTTTGTTTTTCTTCTAAAGTACATAACAAATTGGACTATATTTCAGGTAAATGCATAATTACACTATTATTCAAATAATTTGCCTAAACAGGGAAAACGTTTGTTTTTAACTGGTCCATATTAAAAACAATATACGTCAATAAATTGGCCAACGAAAGGACGCTGATTGTTTAATATTAATAAGGTAAAGCAGTGTACCAACCGCATGGCACCTGGTATGCCAAAAGTTACAACGTTGTCAAAGGAAAAATTTAAACTGCCTCAAAGCCTTGCCACATTTTTCAATTTGTCAAAGCTGAGTTATGGAACCGACACAAACTCCTATCTAGTTCATATAACACAGTGTAAAATATTTGTGGCCAGATAACAGGCGTGGTTGAGAAAGTTGAGGCGGTGGGGGAATATTTGAAGAAGGTTTGGCTTTTTGTTCTGTTTACATGTTATGTAGGCTGTGGTCGATGAGATTTGTTCTAATTATTAACCGACTTTCCAAAAAGGAGGAGGTTCAATGTTCAACTTTATGTTTTCTTTTTATTTTTTTGTGTATGTTCACCGATTTGTCCGTCAATTGTGGAACAATTAAAAAAAAAAAAAAAGTATTTTCCCATTTAAATTTGGTGAATACCTTCGAGATATAGAACATAACTCTTCAATAAATGACAGAAAATCTCTTGGGATTGCTGCAATAGAATGTCTGTTTATTATTTATATCATTTCATAACTTAACATCACGCTACCTAGGGGTACGCAGATGTGTACAGTTCATCTTGGTACAATCTCATTTCACCGGCTATGTCCAAGTTTCATGATATTCTGGTAATCTACTCTGGCATTATAAGTACCTTACTATAGAACTTGCCTATTAGGTACTACAGCTAAAAAGTGAAAAATAAACAACTTTGTAACAAAAAAATACAACCGAATTGACTTTGTAGTGTTTTTATTTAGAAGTTGGTTGATTTTCTTTTTGTAAAAAAGGATTTTTTTATTGTTATTTTTTTTAAAGTCTGGGTAAGCTATCAAACGCTCAATGTAGCCGTTGGCAAGTGCGTGTCTGATATTACCAGAGGTGCTTTTCTTGACTACAGCTCGAACTTGAGCAGTGGTTTACTAACGAGTTGTAGATCGTGGGTTCGAACCTGGGCAGGCGCTTTACTTAAATTTAATTCATGAAAGAAAACATCTTGTCATAAAAAAATCGAAGCTTGGATTACCTGCAGCCTACTTTCCTCTTACAAAGGATCATTATAGTCTGATTTTTTAGCATACTCAGCTTAGCTTAGCAGCTTATCTTTTCGATTTTCTTTTGTTTTCACGCTCAATTCAAACCATGGACGATGATGGGTTTTAAGGGTGCCCTAGTCAGCGGCACGAACTATTTTGTGGGCGGGGTTAAAATGCATGCTATCTCATCCGACAGCACGTGCGAAAAGGATAGACGCTGTGATGAACAGTAAGAAGCTAGTGCGCGTACGAACTACACACTTTTGCAAATTTGTAGCGAAATGGATGATGATTTACAACGAAAACGAGCAAATTTTTATAAACAGACCATTGGGAATATGGATATCATGAAAAAACTACTGAATGTATTTATTCAAAGTAAATATATTTGCATTTATTCCTGTATAGTGGCTGTTTTGCAATTTTCCTTCTTCTTATGGTATTTATTTCCGCCCAAAGCTACGTTAAAATAAGTGTTAAAATATGGAACTGTCACCGCTCAAAACTTTCAAATACGGGTATGTTTTATTTTACTTTTTTATTTCTATACTTGGCTAGATAATGATGAGACAAATTGAAATCATTTTTTATTTTGAATGTCCACCTTTAAACAGTTCATTAATCGAAATACTACGTTTGAATGGAAGAATAACCAACTAGGCACTCTTAAAAAAAATGAATGACAGTTTTTTTCAGCCTTCGATGAAGTATGCATCGCAGATAAAACAAAGTAATATCAAAGTAATGTGAACACTTTGTTTTATAAACCTTTTATAAACAAACACTTCATTCTCACCAACAGTTCCTGAAACCGTTATCATTTATCTCCCGCAGACTCTCCGTTTTACATAACAACATATATATCTTAGCGAGCAATCTAGCTGTGAAACATACACAACGAAAACAGGATGTGAGTCGGAAAGGAAATAATAAAACATGGTGCGTTTGGTACTCAAAGAAAGTGTGAAAGTACAGCCACGAACATAAATATTTGACACTAAACGTACGTAAACTAAAGAAGCGGTTCTTTTTTCTAAAGTTATTCAATTCATTTTCTTAGGCCCAGGTTTTTGATCCTAAGTTAACTCATCAATAGTTAAATTTACTAACCAATAGTTTCAAACCTGAGTAAAATACGTTTTTTCATCAATTGTTAGCCTCACAAATGGTTTAATGAGTCGGAGAGTTAATTATTCGACTATTTGTTAGACCAACAATTTATGAATAAACGTGTTCTGCTGAAATTTTAAACCATTGGTTAGCATATCAAAAAATTAGGTCTTAATCTGCCCCCAATTAAGATAGGATAGGATAGATGGACCCCTTTTCCGCACTTAGACTCCCATTTGGTCCGTTTTACGTGCAGGCCTTCTCTCTGTGAGAGGCAATGGGCCGTAATTCACCACGCGGGCCTAATGCGGGTTGGTGGATGTCACATGTCTTCGAATTTTTGGTTCTAAGACATGCCGGTTTCCTCACGATGTTTTCCTTCACCGTTTCGGGGGCAGTGGTGATGAAATAATTTACACAAAGTAAATCGCCTGCCCGTGTTCGACCCCACGACCTTACAACTTGTAAGTCGAGGCCGTTACCACTGGGCCACCACTGCTCTCACTGGTTTTTTTTAGTCTAACCCGAAGGCAGCTGAATAGTAGTAAATAACACGGAACGACTTCAACTAGTCAGTAACTGTGTGTCACGATACCCCTTGATTGATTGAAATTCAATAATGTTACAGTACATTGTACTTTCACCACCAAAGTTGTATGAAATAAATGTTTTCTGAAAGTTATAATAGTTATTGGATTTGATTGGATGCCAAATTTGAAGTTTCTAGGTCATCTGTAACTGGTTTAGAGCTTTCATCTATAGGTCAGTCAGTATGAAAAATACGATTTTTGGACGTTAATATCTAAATAACCGTTTGAGCTCTATTTAAGAAATTTTGATTTATTGTTCATCTTAGGGATTTTAATACATCAACCAAATTCCATGTGTTTATGTTAAATGGATTTTGAGTTATTAAGATGACAAAGGTGGCTCCAAATAGTTCGTGTAGTGTTACACACAGCTGCTGCGTCGCCAGTTCCATTTTTGTTTGAACTTGGCTTGATACGCTGCCGCGTGTCTAGATCAGCTTTTCCATAATGTCTCAATTAATATCAGACAGATCAGATAAGATCTTAAGTTCTTACATGAAAGAATGTCAAGAACACTGTTGTACAGTGATCTAAAGTTAATAGAAAGAATGGTCTGAAATCGCTGAGAGATTTGAACAATCCTCGTATCTTCATATAGGACAAGAAGAAAAGGCTATTGCCCTGCAGTAGGTCAATTATTATCAACATACATTACACAAATTACCTACTGCACACCCTTTAATTAAAGTCAAGATTTATGACAAACCACATAACTCACACAAGACGCACGTCCTACAATAACAAGCGAGGTCCGTTATCATAAGAAATATCGCAGACTCGTGTGGCGTGTGGTCCCCGGACCGCAAGATGGAGATAATGCTGGATCTAATTGAAACGCCCCGGATGAGGGTAGATGTGATGTTGGATTACCGCCCTTTTTACCAGTCGAACGAATCGAGATGTTTGTAACATTTCTTAGTATAATAAGTAATATTTCTTTATGTTATGTGGTAGAAATCAAGGCTTGGAAACTGTTTAAAAATAACCGCTTATTAAATGTTATAATCGAAAGAAAAGAAAGCAAGAAAAATATTAATTTGTGACCCGCACAGGAGACACGAGAAATAACCTAAAAAAAAAATTCAACAATAATAAAAAAAAACACCGTGCGAGATCAAAAATGCTCCTTTCTCAGCATGTGCAGCGATATCTAAAAAATGAAAAAACGCTGTGCTGATATTCAAAAAGGAAATCAGTAATCCAAAAAGGAAATAGATTTTAACGTTTATTTTGTTCGGAGTCTGAACGTTAAAGGAGCGTTATTGAAAACCCTAATTAACCGGTTTAGGCTGGGAGTGCGCGATTTTTGTAACACCCTGCACGTTGATTGCACAGTTATAACTACTTGTTTGAAAAGTGACTTATTCATGTAGGACGCATTCGTTCTTAGCTATGTTTGATGAAAATCGGTTCAGCCGCTCAAAACTTATGCGCATTTTATATTTATGTGTTTTGATGTATTGTCGATCAAAGCTTGGCTACTAATTAAATAATGTAGTTTAAAGAGCATGAGTTAATAAGTCTCAGAGTTTTTATTTAAATTGTCTACTATAGTTATCTATATATATATTAAAAAAGAAACTGACGTACTGACTGACTGACTGATCAATCAACGCACAGCCAAAACCACTAAGCCTAAAAGCATGAAATTTGACAAAAAGGTTCCTCTAGTCATTGATAGAACGCCACCTTATCTAGAATATCTGGTAATGCAGATGTACGAAGGCAGAGTTGACCACTTACTATCAGGTGAGCAGAACTTTTTAGAGGCATCCAATTAAAAAGAAAACATGTAATTTTCTTCGCAGTAATTAATGTTAATGTCACCTTACCATATGACCTAATTGTTGAGGTAGAAAAAAGAGCTGCGTGCTAAGCAAAGGCCTCGTTTATTTTGTGCATGTTTCGTTGAATAAACCTATGAATATTTAATTCAAGAACTTCTTTATAAGCCTTCGCATGGTATATTTTATCCTGAGGTTTTAAAAACTGCAGAAGTTGTTGCTACGACGAGTTGTTGTGACGAGTAGAGTCAACTTACGATTTAACCGGTACACAGAACAAGTAAAATTTAAAAACTCGTAGAACCCCCAACACATTTTTATTTAATGCAACATTATTTATCTAGAAGTCTCGCACAATACGTCTAAATTGAAATAGCCCACTTCGATCACCAATATATTGAACACGTAATTAGGACACGATATCTTGCGAAAACCCCCCGATTCAAACCATAAATATAACTTTTGAAAGGCCGAACCGATTTTCATCAAACAGCTATGAACAATCTCGATGAACGAAATCAAAATCGGTTCATCCGTTTGGAAACTATGATGCCAGACAGATATACAAATACACAAACACACAGACGTCAAACTTATAACACCCCTCTTTTTCCGTCGGGCGTTAAAAATGGACATTTCACTTCCAAGTAACATTCTATCAGTGATAAACAATTAATTTATCTGACTGTACCTTAGGCCCGGTTTCTGAGTTTTAAGATTTATAAATGTGTCAATCCCTTCTTTAATGCCAAATATTTACAGGTTTTCAGAGTAAGATAGAGTTTGAAAGATTACCAATCATAAATTTAATATTTAGAAATCGGGGAGTAGTATTTTCAAGTAGCTACAAACAAAGAGCTACTGCCAACTTACCAAAAATAATGTGTACTACACATCTTCATATTTGATATCTCTGTAATGAAACAGTAATTTTCTCATCATGCATACAAATCCTCCCCCAGGGATTGAGACAGAATTTCCCTTTCCTGTAAAATATCTCAGAGTCAAATTCAAAATATTCCCTTTCCATTTTGCGTTTTTGCTTTTCTGGCATATAATTTTAATGCGTAGCAAGAAAGTTTATATCTTAAATTATATTTTCATTGACGTGGAAATGTTCATAATGTAGTGTAAATTAGAAGTGTAAGCGATTCATTTGAAAGGTAATGAGGTGTGATTATTAATGTTCTCTCGCGGTGTTCCATTTTAGAGATAGTGAATTTGGTTAATTTATTAATGTTGTGATTATTTTAAATGTCCTGTAACTTTGAGTAAGGTAACGTCTTTAATATTATTAATATTATTCCTATAGTAACTGTTGAAATAAATAAAGAAATTTTCTTTTTTTATGTTATAATGTTATTTCTTGTTCAATGATACTTTAATTTTTAATTGTTATTTTTTCAGGATACTACTAATTGTAATCGAGGATTATTCCTAACGTAAACTTTGAATCCTGCTCAAATATTATAAAGGCGAAAGTTATTGAGTGTGTTTGTATGTTTGTAACTCTTTCACGCTAAAATACTGAACGGCTCTGGATAAAATTTGACACATAGATTATAGTCTGGAATAGCATATAGTAATTTTATCCCAGGGAACATACGGGCGAAGCTGCTGGCTGAAGCTAGTAAAATATATTTTTTTATAGAGTGAGCAATCATTGCGGGTCTATTAGTAATAGTTGGACTAACCTGAGCCTCTAGTCTTTTGGGACTTTCCCACTGCACTATTCCCAAACCACTTCCACTCCTGAAAGCCAGAAACAACAGTGGCGACCACGTGAAAAGCGCCGAGGCAATGAAGCTCGACGAAGTCCGGAGAATGAATTTAACTATCTTGGATCCCGAGAAGAAATAACGGAGGAGTAGGAGAAAAACATAGTTTCCACTTCCCTCCTTGATATATCAAGCAGGAGACAGAACAATCAAGGCCAATAGGAACAAAGGGTCGTTTACAACTGGGATAAGCCCAGTTGCCAAGTACCACGGATAAAAATTATCATTAATATAAATGGTTCCTAACATTGTGAGCTGTTATATTTGATTCCAGTAATAGGTATAAAAAACGCTTTGGCCTCTAGTCTATGTCATGTCGTCTAGAACCCAAGACGTCAATGCTTTTTCATTAAATTGTATTCCACGTTATTTTGACAATAGTACAAACATGACCCACACTACGCAACCCGCTACCACTACCGCTCATCCCTCACCCCACGCCCCGCGGTCAGTAATTAGTGGTGGCTACAAAACTTCTGAGTCATTAGATCGGCCGTGCTAATTGCGCGCGGATCGCCCTCGCTTTGTACCCAATTAGTTTGCTACCTCATAGTTGGCAACACTGCGTCACTGGGTTGCTTGGTTGTTTGTTTAGTTATTCCACGTCAGATGTGTTTCTTATCTGTGAAGGGTTTAGGGTTAATAGTGGGTCGGAACAGCCCACTGTTTCCTTTTCGTGATGTGTTATTTTTCGTAATGCATGGTTGGGTTTTCGGTGAGTTATTTAAAAGAGAAACCAATGAGGAATAAACAAACCACTTCCTACTTTACACTTGTTTAATATTATCTTCTTGGGAACCGATCTCTTTTCCGATTTTTTTTTTGTTCGAATTTCTTTTTATCGAAAACTATTGACCGACGTCTTTTTTGCTATATTCTTTATTTGACATATTTTCAGATCATCGAAGTATCATGTGGCAAATGTATTATTTTAACGAACTAAATTTCGCCGATTTACAAAATAACTTTTTGGTTTTGGCGGAAGCCTCTTTTGAACTTTTTTCATTCGCCAAATGATATATTTGCCATATTTTCACCACACCGAAACAACATTTTACGAAATATTATTTTGTCAATTTCCATGTAAATGATTTATTTATAACTTTCATGCATTAGACATTTTTATTAATTAATCATTTTTGCGAAATAGTCCATGAGCGAGCGAAGCGAGCTCGGGAGCTTAGGGCACCCCGAAACGG
Organism: Orthosia gracilis; assembly: GCA_947562075.1. Lineage (NCBI taxonomy): Eukaryota > Metazoa > Arthropoda > Insecta > Lepidoptera > Noctuidae > Orthosia > Orthosia gracilis. The sequence continues at coordinate 43,933,492 of OX387270.1, forward strand.
AAAGGTTAGGTTACTTTAGACCCTGCAGACAGAAATAGGAGCCCCGCGCAGCGGAGCTCCGTCGACATTTTTTTTTTCAATTTTTTTTGTTTTATTTCCAGACTAGTTCCACCACAAAGTTGGTGCCTATTTTGTATCAAATCCTCATCCATACTAGTTCTCGCTGGTCATTCCTCTCGCACTTCCATGCTTCATACTGTGTCTTTCTTTTATCCATCACCATTTTTCCAGTGGGTGGGACTCCCACTTCATGACTTACTCCCTATTCTACATACTACTTGTTTATTTACTTCATTTACTAAACAGGGTAAATTATTATTCACATAGTTTTTTATTTACATGTTTTCTTAAACTACTTACAATATACTTATTTTGTACCTTACGCTACCACAGTTTTCTAAACAAACTAATTTTACGCTACAGCTTTCTAAATCTAGACTATTAATTAATACAGTTTCTTAACACTTACTTTATACATCTATTTATTTATTACTCGTATTCTACTGCTTATACTATTAACTATCTATTAAGCTATTTTTTATGTTTACGGTCTATATATACATAATATAAACGAAACATTGTTTTTGTATCATGCGTTATTCTTCTTTGTAACTATTTTTGCTACTGTTTCGCAGTAGGCTATAAGCTTACTCCTGCTCTTGCCCGACATTATTTCCCGCACGTTCTCCCTACGCAGTCTCACACCCAGTTCCTGCTCCAAGTTGTATCTTTCCCTGTCATAAATAGGGCAGTCAAGGAGTATGTGCGGAACAGATTCCGCTACACTGGGGTCGCAGGAGCACGATGGGCTCTCCTTACACTTAAAACGGTTTAAGTATTCTGAGAACCCACCGTGCCCCGTTAAAACCTGCGTGAGCAGTCCTGTCGGCCTCACCCGTTTCACTATACAGTAGGCAGCCACGGCATCCGGAAGGAACATTTTCGTCACCGAGGCCGTCTCGCCTGACACATATCTCCGATTCCACTCACCAAGCGAATCCAAGCGGATTTGACGCCTGATGAATGAAACCGGACACTGGTCATAGTCCGGCTTCCTCCGTGACGACAATGCTGCTTCCTTCGCCAGCTCGTCCGCACGCTCGTTCCCTGGCAAGCCCGCGTGGGCCTTGACCCAGTAAAGAGACACAGCTTTTTCCTGGGTCAATGCCAGAGCGATATTCGCTCTTGCGCGGACCGCCAGAGGATGGAGAGAGCCATGGCCTGTCAGTGTCTGCAATGCTGCCATTGAGTCACTGTACAGGCCATAGCTCGTCTCTTTGCGCTTGAGGATTACGTCCGTTGCCTTACAAATGGCCAGAAGTTCCGCCTGGTAGACAGTGCAGTACGCGGCAAGGCTAAGCTTGAGGTTCTGGATTTCACCTTCATTATCCCACAGTGATAATGCGGCTCCAACCTTCCCCTCAAGCTTGCTGCCGTCAGTGAAAATTCTCACTGCCTGCGCATTCTGGCCGTCCACGAGCTGTTGGTCAGCCAGGCACATGAACTCCAAAGTCATTTGCTTAGCAGGATGAGACGTCTCCGCAAACCTCACCATACTCTCGATCTCCCGGTCCGCCGGAACAAACCGGGACGACCCTCTCCTTGCCGCATACAGGGCGGCTGCCTCTTGTATGCGGAGGTCTAGAGTCCCCAACTGACTTTTGCCGCGCGTGATAGTTGCTTGTACAGGTCTGCTGCCTTCGCACAGACGTTCCTGGTATGTTCATTAAATGCTAACCGGTCGTCGATGGTGAGACCCAGCAGCTTCACACTCCTCACCATACCAATGTCGACCCCGGCCAAGCTCAGAATTGGAGTGTTACGACACTCCACGATGTTGATAACCAAACGGCTTAAGTACGCTTAAGCCGTTTGGTTATCAACATCGCACAGGTCTTAGAATCGCACAGGCTTTTAATACATTTGCATTCGCCCACTGTTTCTGTTCTGAATGTTCGGGAATATAATACATCGAACAAATGTTATTTCGGCTAAGTGTAACTTCGGTAAAAGGTTTTTCGACCAAATGAAACGTCGGAGTAACGAAAAAAATTGAATTGATTATAGGTCAACTGAGACCACTGTCACGGCAGACCTGACTTCGTTGAATGAAAAAAAAACGAAACGATAATAGTTGAAAAGTTTTAGGTGAAATGAAATTCGGTTAAATATTTTTCGAACTTATGAAAGGTAACCTATCTTCTTCTTAGCGTGTCGATAGCAAATATGATGATGATGATGATGCAATCGAGCCAGCTCAGCCACCGCGACCGCATTCATTGGCTACTCAATGTGGTTGAGAGCTTAGATTTACTGCTCTGTTATGTGCTTTCATGTGACTTGCATATCTTACCATCGCCGAATAACTCCGAGCACAAAGCGGACTCGTCAGAATACCGTTGATAACGTGATAAATTGTAGGTAGCTGTTGATGGTGTAGCTTTGAGTTCGTTACGTTTCTGGTCCAATTCCAACCTCCTTCTATCCTCAAAAGCCTGCCGCTGCACACGAACGTCTCGTGCCTGAGTCTCCCAAAGTGTGTGGTCAATTGCGCCTCTCTTCATGAGTCTATTCTGAACATCCTTAAAGCGCAGGTACTGCCCGCCATGCCTCAGTTTTCCTTCCTGGAGCTCAGAATTGAATAAACAAATATAGTTTTTATATAATACCCAATTAGTATCACATCTGCACATTATCAGCCGAAAGACGTCCACTGCTGGACATAGGCCTCCCCCAGGCGTCGCCACATTGATCGATCTCGTGCTTCTCGCATCCAGCGCCTTCCCGCAACTTTAACCAAGTCATCGGACCATCTAGTGGGAGGCCTTCCGACGTATCGTCTTCCGGTTCGCGGTCGCCATTCCAGAACTTTTCGGCCCCATCGGCCATCTGTTCTCCCCTGCCTGCCCTGCCCACTGCCACTTAAATTTGGCAATTCTTCGGGCTATGTCGGTTACTTTGGTTCTCCTCTGGGTATCCTCTTTTCTGAGTGCACTGTTTTGTATATATAGCTAAAGTAGCGTGTAACAATCTAATTAGTAGCAGGTGTTTTTTTTTCTTCCAAAAAACCTAGTTTTCCCTCAACTAGGTCACAACAGTAACACTAGATTTCTTTCTAATTTAAACGCTATTTCCTCATTAACTTTACTAATTACCCAATTAAACAATAGGTAGGTACTATGTCCTACAAATTACAGGAACCATTACAGCCATACAATCAGTGGGCGTTCCATTTTTAGCTATAAAGCTGTCCTACTCACGGTGCCGTCCCATTAGTTGTGTGTTTAGTAAGATTTGTGAGCACTAGCCGAGCGTCGAGCGCCGTGAATGGGTCAGAGTCAAGACTGGCGCCGAGACGACGGCTATGCGATGTTTGGCTAGGATTGTACAAGTGTGGATAAGAATTTGGCCGAATAAGTATTAGAAAGTACGGTGATACCGTCAACTTCAACTTTATTGTCAAGTGGTTTTTTTATTGTCAAATAGATTTTTGTGTTGGCCGTTTTTCGGTCGGTGACAAATCTGCTCTGAAAATAAAAAGCGTAAAAATTAGAGAAGCGTAGAATTTACAAATTATAACTTTTAAGAAGTAATGAGGGTGGTACATTTTATTTTTTTGGTTTATATGTTTGTAAACGAACCCACGATGCAGGAAGAAATTCCTAGTGTACAAAATAAAAACAAAAAATAAATAATAAATAAATATCATATTTATTGTATTCTATAAAACATGGCATAGTATTTTAAAATTCTACCGGAAATACGGCGTAACCAACTTTACCGTGAGACCCATTTCCCACGAAGCATATCATTATTTTCTTCTAACTGAATGATTCAGTCCTTTTCGAAATATCAATCCAATACACCGACTGGATTAATAACCCGGACATATAGGTACCTACTGTGACGGTTCCTAAACGACCCTAGGCTGATCAAAATTTCGTTTTTCCTAAACGTGTCCTAGATTTACAGTTAAAGTCGGCTCTTTTGATGAAAGAGAGACAGCGCCCCGCCATTCCGCGCTGTCCAATGAACCTCGCACCATTGACTGGACGGTTCTCTTCCGACTATAGTGAAAACCAAATTAAGTTTTGTTTTGTTTTGGAATTCACAGTTATAAATTTATAACTTGGAAGTGGTTTAGAAGGATAAAATGTAACCTAAGGGATATAAACTAGATTGTTATAATTAACTGAATCTTGTGTGAGAAACCCTTTACACTAATGTATAGAGTATTACATCAAAGACCGAATAGTGGTCACGGGTAGTGAATATACATTCAAGAATTAATACAAATACAATTAAATAATTTGTCAGAGAGTTTTAACTCTAGAAGTAACTGCAGTTGATTAGATCAACTCTCCTAAAGACAGCCCCAAAAGCGCCCAACCCGCCATCATTTCCTATGTGCAATAGCTGGTAAGAAGAAATGATGAAACAAACTCCCAGCACACATTTCTGTCTGTTAGCCATAAGGGCTTTATAGGTAAAACAATTGTGATATATGAAGTTAACTAGATAAAGGTTTGCAAATTGCATTATTTACCTAACGGAAGGAAATAGGAAGGAACGCTACGCTTGCGTTGTTAAATACGTTTACTTGATTTACGTTAATGAGTTCATTGATATTAGTCTAGATTTCCCACCCGAGTGACGTGAGACTGCCTGTACAGCAGGCACGTCGTACGTGTAATGCTGGTCCTAGAACACGAGGCCTTAGAGAAGGCTACGCAACGGTCCAAGCAATACATGTTTCCCTAAACTTAAACATGTCTTACCCAATCCTAAGACAAAGGACAGTTTGTGCCTAAGCGCCTCTGCCATTGAACAAGACATGCTCCCAGAATTACTGGACGCGCACTATAATAAATAGCTCACCCTCGATCTACTCAACCTTTATTAACTCAATACAATACTATGCAGGCGTAGCGCAGACTCGGTCTGGTGCAGAATTCATTGCCAAAACTTGCCGTACGTCGGAGCGGATTTATTCGTCGCTTCTCATTTCCTTAATCTGCCCATTGCGTGGATTTTCGGGACCGCTAAGGAGCGGTACCCATCCTGAGTCTTGTCTCGCTAAATAGTGACGATTTTGAGCTGCCTACAAAACGGCGTGGGTTAGTTTTAACGAGACACGTTCCCTAAGCGTCCTTAGACGATGTAGTTTGGGGTTCTTTGTGAAGCCTACCGTGTGAAGCCTACCCCCCTCCCTGGATCTGAGCGACAGCAAGTATTACGCAAGGTGTTCTGAGCCAGACCTTCTATAGGAACCAGTATTTGTCAACAAACAATTGGTTGTCCTACGTTCCCAATTAAGGGAGGCCATTTAGCCTATTTTATACAAATAGTGGATATTAGCGGTTCCGCCTTCCATGTGTGTTATGTCAGTTAACTCTAAATAATGGCCCATAATCAAAGTGGTAATTGTAGAGTGTAACAATTGATGAAATTAGCGCTTGTAAGTGTGAAGGAAGACTTCACCGCTTCCCTAGACCAAATGCTAGTGACAAATATCTGTCGAGGTGTGGATTAGGAGTTAAATACAAGTTCTCGCCATGCTAGAATAAAGTGTACATTAGTGATTTGTCCCTAACTACGTTATATAAATATTAACTTACCCAATCATTCAGGCACTCACTCACACAATACTATTACGAAATAAGACTAAATTATAATTTAAATTAATAATTAAACTCGTTACCACGATATTTACAACGACACAACTTTCAATTATTGGTTCCAAAGTAATACCCTATAACTCGACTTCTCTTGATCTCTCAAAATCAGTCCGTCCTGTTTCCCTGCCTAAAGCTAAGTGTCTTCGTCTCCTTCCCAACAGCCTAGGGTTCACTCCTAGCTACCTGGACTCCGCCTCTCCTACCCTTGCCCCTCGGGCGCCTGCGATTTCTAAAAATTATCACGGTATTCTGTTCACGGCTTGCAGCCATCTCTCCATTGTTTTGGGTTGGCCATTAAGCGAACCTCTTCTATACAAAACTCCACACGTGTTATCGTAAAATGGTCAATTTCTTTGTCCTGTTGTCTGCGCGCCCGGCGACGAGCAGTCCAACGTTAATAGCTGCCAGATGTCGGCATCCTAAGGTGTTTTTTTTTATAACGAATGCCCTTCCCGCTATGCCTGCACGTGGTTATTTAAATATAAATATTATATCTGATAATTAATTTAGGATAAATGACACGGTAGTCACATTCCCCCCTCTGAAAATCAGACGCGTGACGTAGTACAGCGGATGAGCTTTCACAATAGGATGATCTCTGTTGCCTCATAAAACAGTCCTAGATTATAACCTCGTACCCTAGTGCTAGGTTCACCAAATGGACTAGTTATAATTATTCTAGTTGGATCTTTAATCCAATAAGATTCAATATCTACTATTATTTTGTAGTATCTCGCAGTAACATATACATTCACACCTACGTTCGAGTCACTGCTTATTTCGAAAGGTATATAATCTCTTGTCATATTCAAGTAACAAAGTTCGTTTAAATCTGTGCATGTTCATAGTTTAATTTCAGCTATCACAGTCTCGTATTACCTTCTATCAGTTGATACGTAATGGCTGTATCTGAATAAATCATTTATAATGACGCTAATCCATTTCATTATCAAGTAACTAATTTCAATAGACCTGTAGGTATGCTTTTGCTTAGTTTTACACACCAGAGTCTTCGTAGCTTTCAATCGCTACAATAATCTTGTTAGAAAAGATCTCAAAAGACCTGAGCATGCTTATTATTTAAATTTACATACCAGATTCTCTCCTATTAGTACTACCTATGGTACCCTCTCGTTCTAAGCTCAGCCTATCGCAGTTGCGCTGGACGGCGATCTCTACTTAAGCACCTTAATGCCCAGTCAGCAGCCGAATTCGTTTTCAGGAGTAGCTGAAACAGTTCATTCGTGTGCTTATTAGAATTGTATACCATTAAGATGGAATAGCCCCCCTCTGACCTTAAAAGGTAAGCATCTCTGAAACCGAACAATTATTAGAAGGTTAGGTACATAAACCTGCCTGCCTAGCCTTTGCCCAACTATATTGGGGTCGGCTTCCAATCTTATCGGATTCAGCTGAGTACCAGTGTTTAGGTACATCAACCTTTAAAATTAAACAAAGTTATTAGAATTCTAACATGAGTTTGAGAGTTACATCCAACTGATTTTAAGAGGCCAGAGACTTCAAATAATCCAACAAAGGTTTGAAAGTCATATGTAAGCTGTAACCACCTCAGATTTTCCAAAATAAATTTTATTCTATGCACCATAAGTTTATCTTACTAACGGGGACACGCATTGGAAAGTCAGAATCATGCCCCCCTCAGATTGTAACAATTTTGACAAGATAACTTTCATAACTTTTCTTATTGGTAACTAGCCATAGTTCCAATTATCGGTTATGAGCTCATGAGTCATAATTAGAAAACAATTGTTTTTCTATTGTTTTCACACCTGATTCAGGTATCGCGGCCGTTGAGGCATCGCGTTAAAAAAAACACAGGACTTATCTTAGGGACTAGAGTCACGCAACAGCATCTGCCGGTTTCAGCTGGTGTCAATCACCTGGATGAAGCTCTGGGCCAAGAACACACCGTTGGTCTAGACATAAAGTAGTCGTAGCTATGTGTTGACTCGGGTATCCTGGAATTTGAAATAAGTCCACACAAGTATCTATCCTCTTAAAACATGGCATACTCTGTCGAGTCAGCAGTATTTAGTGAAGCTTTCTATATTATGTTAACGTACCTATTAGGTAATTTAAATAGTCACCTTCACGTTTGTATATCTAAGGAACCAGTACTATACTTATAACTAAGAATATTATGTGCTCAGCTTTCTCCGTACACTCAAATACGCAACCTTATTTTGTAATAAAATAAAGACGTAAAAAAAACAAACGAATCATTTGGACTACTTCGTAAATTCGGTTAACTATAAAATTTTAACTTTATGCAAATTATTGTTTCATTACCCGATTAAATGAGCTAGATTAGCCGACCTATCCTGTAGTGTGATTGCCTATAAAGTTAAATTATATTGAGCTCAAGAATATTGAACAAGATTGTTTTCAATAAAAATAATGTTAAACCCTTATGGCCTCGTCATCTGCATTTACAGTGTCGCGTAGGCTAACCGCTAGTCAAAGTCACGCGTAACCACGTGTGTGAATTTCACGACGTTCGAGTAGCACTAATTATAAAATTAACTGACCCATAACTTACTTGCCACGACATCTGCCCATTAGCGCGTTTAGTTAAAAGATGTCCGTTGTCATTTTGTGTTAATTATTTTATAGCTTATCAATAAAATGACATTTATTTGACTTGATTGATCATCAATTGGATGAATTAGAACATTCTACGACGAAATGAGTACCTAGGATTGGTGTATTTTTAAATGCAGTGTTGATTATTTTACGGACCTAGATGATACTATATTTTGTTTTCTAGATTTCATCTATTGTATTATGCAATAAACCAAGGGCTCGAAAGATGCTTGGTATTTTTTTTTTCCCATTATTCAAGCGGTTATTAGTTTCATTATTCAAATGGTTTTACTAATAACCTATCAAATCTACAGAACTTCTTAACAATAGATAATTCAGTTCTCTCTTTTTAACTTTATCCTAAATAAAGAAACACATTAAAATCACAAGCATACCAAACGAGACGCAAAACCCATAAATATAAAGAACCGTATTTTTCATGTAATAAGGTTTATGTTTAATTGACACCGCGGACTGCCTAGTACCTGATGTTTAAAATCATGAATCTCACACTTTAGTTTGTTATTACAGCTAAGGGCCTACAACCGCTTTAGTGTCGTAAAATGGTAACTTTCTAAAACATACTTCTTAGTAACGGCTAAGACAAAAGGTTTGAAAAATCTATTGTTTATTGTTTCATGTATATTAAGATTGGGGTTTTAACTCAGTATCGGGTGACTCCTTTTTTTTTCTGTTCCTGTCAGTCCTTTGTTTTAATAAAGAAAACGGCGGAGTCATTCGGCTAGGGTCGATGCAAAAAAAGGACGCAGCTGTGGTCATCTGTACACGGCATTTTGTTTTCTAAATGATCCCATAATCATAGATTCTGGCGACAGTACTTGCTATGTATGATTTGCCCAACCTGTCTCACAAAAACTCACATTTGTAGGGAATCGAACCCATGATTATTTTTCATCTTTTGGAACCAACAATAATTCTTTTATTTACTTTAACATAAAATCCAACTCACATTTACAGGGGGTCGAACCCATCATTACGTTAACTTTGGAACCGAATAAATGAAACCATACTTAAATTATCTAACTGTTTATGGGATTAAAACCCACAGTAGCACAGACACGAGATCGTTATCTCTCATCAACCAGTATATCAGATGGGAATTGAACCCAAATCCCTGACAATAGAATCCATGTATATTCTTAACTAAATAATTCATACGGGACTCGAACCCGTTACATGTAGTCGTCAAATTCAACTAACATATTGCGAGCGTTAACTATTCAGTCGTTGTACTTTTTATCGTCTAACAATTCTAAGTAACCCTAAAATTACGTTGTGTTATTTTGTCGTAAATACATACGATATTATTACCTATAATATTTTTAACCGTGGTAACTCTTTTTGTGCCTAACGAATAATAGAAACTTAACTTACGTTGTGTTGTTTATAGTAACCCTTTCTTACGTTGTGTTGTTTATAGTAACCCTTTTCTAGTTCTTTCTCGTTGCACTGACGTTAATCAGTACATTTAATGACGAGAATCCTGGTCACGGCACCAAATGTGACGGTTCCTAAACGACCCTAGGCTGATCAAAATTTCGTTTTTCCTAAACGTGTCCTAGATTTACAGTTAAAGTCGGCTCTTTTGATGAAAGAGAGACAGCGCCCCGCCATTCCGCGCTGTCCAATGAACCTCGCACCATTGACTGGACGGTTCTCTTCCGACTATAGTGAAAACCAAATTAAGTTTTGTTTTGTTTTGGAATTCACAGTTATAAATTTATAACTTGGAAGTGGTTTAGAAGGATAAAATGTAACCTAAGGGATATAAACTAGATTGTTATAATTAACTGAATCTTGTGTGAGAAACCCTTTACACTAATGTATAGAGTATTACATCAAAGACCGAATAGTGGTCACGGGTAGTGAATATACATTCAAGAATTAATACAAATACAATTAAATAATTTGTCAGAGAGTTTTAACTCTAGAAGTAACTGCAGTTGATTAGATCAACTCTCCTAAAGACAGCCCCAAAAGCGCCCAACCCGCCATCATTTCCTATGTGCAATAGCTGGTAAGAAGAAATGATGAAACAAACTCCCAGCACACATTTCTGTCTGTTAGCCATAAGGGCTTTATAGGTAAAACAATTGTGATATATGAAGTTAACTAGATAAAGGTTTGCAAATTGCATTATTTACCTAACGGAAGGAAATAGGAAGGAACGCTACGCTTGCGTTGTTAAATACGTTTACTTGATTTACGTTAATGAGTTCATTGATATTAGTCTAGATTTCCCACCCGAGTGACGTGAGACTGCCTGTACAGCAGGCACGTCGTACGTGTAATGCTGGTCCTAGAACACGAGGCCTTAGAGAAGGCTACGCAACGGTCCAAGCAATACATGTTTCCCTAAACTTAAACATGTCTTACCCAATCCTAAGACAAAGGACAGTTTGTGCCTAAGCGCCTCTGCCATTGAACAAGACATGCTCCCAGAATTACTGGACGCGCACTATAATAAATAGCTCACCCTCGATCTACTCAACCTTTATTAACTCAATACAATACTATGCAGGCGTAGCGCAGACTCGGTCTGGTGCAGAATTCATTGCCAAAACTTGCCGTACGTCGGAGCGGATTTATTCGTCGCTTCTCATTTCCTTAATCTGCCCATTGCGTGGATTTTCGGGACCGCTAAGGAGCGGTACCCATCCTGAGTCTTGTCTCGCTAAATAGTGACGATTTTGAGCTGCCTACAAAACGGCGTGGGTTAGTTTTAACGAGACACGTTCCCTAAGCGTCCTTAGACGATGTAGTTTGGGGTTCTTTGTGAAGCCTACCGTGTGAAGCCTACCCCCCTCCCTGGATCTGAGCGACAGCAAATATTACGCAAGGTGTTCTGAGCCAGACCTTCTATAGGAACCAGTATTTGTCAACAAACAATTGGTTGTCCTACGTTCCCAATTAAGGGAGGCCATTTAGCCTATTTTATACAAATAGTGGATATTAGCGGTTCCGCCTTCCATGTGTGTTATGTCAGTTAACTCTAAATAATGGCCCATAATCAAAGTGGTAATTGTAGAGTGTAACAATTGATGAAATTAGCGCTTGTAAGTGTGAAGGAAGACTTCACCGCTTCCCTAGACCAAATGCTAGTGACAAATATCTGTCGAGGTGTGGATTAGGAGTTAAATACAAGTTCTCGCCATGCTAGAATAAAGTGTACATTAGTGATTTGTCCCTAACTACGTTATATAAATATTAACTTACCCAATCATTCAGGCACTCACTCACACAATACTATTACGAAATAAGACTAAATTATAATTTAAATTAATAATTAAACTCGTTACCACGATATTTACAACGACACAACTTTCAATTATTGGTTCCAAAGTAATACCCTATAACTCGACTTCTCTTGATCTCTCAAAATCAGTCCGTCCTGTTTCCCTGCCTAAAGCTAAGTGTCTTCGTCTCCTTCCCAACAGCCTAGGGTTCACTCCTAGCTACCTGGACTCCGCCTCTCCTACCCTTGCCCCTCGGGCGCCTGCGATTTCTAAAAATTATCACGGTATTCTGTTCACGGCTTGCAGCCATCTCTCCATTGTTTTGGGTTGGCCATTAAGCGAACCTCTTCTATACAAAACTCCACACGTGTTATCGTAAAATGGTCAATTTCTTTGTCCTGTTGTCTGCGCGCCCGGCGACGACCAGTCCAACGTTAATAGCTGCCAGATGTCGGCATCCTAAGGTGTTTTTTTTTATAACGAATGCCCTTCCCGCTATGCCTGCACGTGGTTATTTAAATATAAATATTATATCTGATAATTAATTTAGGATAAATGACACGGTAGTCACATTCCCCCCTCTGAAAATCAGACGCGTGACGTAGTACAGCGGATGAGCTTTCACAATAGGATGATCTCTGTTGCCTCATAAAACAGTCCTAGATTATAACCTCGTACCCTAGTGCTAGGTTCACCAAATGGACTAGTTATAATTATTCTAGTTGGATCTTTAATCCAATAAGATTCAATATCTACTATTATTTTGTAGTATCTCGCAGTAACATATACATTCACACCTACGTTCGAGTCACTGCTTATTTCGAAAGGTATATAATCTCTTGTCATATTCAAGTAACAAAGTTCGTTTAAATCTGTGCATGTTCATAGTTTAATTTCAGCTATCACAGTCTCGTATTACCTTCTATCAGTTGATACGTAATGGCTGTATCTGAATAAATCATTTATAATGACGCTAATCCATTTCATTATCAAGTAACTAATTTCAATAGACCTGTAGGTATGCTTTTGCTTAGTTTTACACACCAGAGTCTTCGTAGCTTTCAATCGCTACAATAATCTTGTTAGAAAAGATCTCAAAAGACCTGAGCATGCTTATTATTTAAATTTACATACCAGATTCTCTCCTATTAGTACTACCTATGGTACCCTCTCGTTCTAAGCTCAGCCTATCGCAGTTGCGCTGGACGGCGATCTCTACTTAAGCACCTTAATGCCCAGTCAGCAGCCGAATTCGTTTTCAGGAGTAGCTGAAACAGTTCATTCGTGTGCTTATTAGAATTGTATACCATTAAGATGGAATAGCCCCCCTCTGACCTTAAAAGGTAAGCATCTCTGAAACCGAACAATTATTAGAAGGTTAGGTACATAAACCTGCCTGCCTAGCCTTTGCCCAACTATATTGGGGTCGGCTTCCAATCTTATCGGATTCAGCTGAGTACCAGTGTTTAGGTACATCAACCTTTAAAATTAAACAAAGTTATTAGAATTCTAACATGAGTTTGAGAGTTACATCCAACTGATTTTAAGAGGCCAGAGACTTCAAATAATCCAACAAAGGTTTGAAAGTCATATGTAAGCTGTAACCACCTCAGATTTTCCAAAATAAATTTTATTCTATGCACCATAAGTTTATCTTACTAACGGGGACACGCATTGGAAAGTCAGAATCATGCCCCCCTCAGATTGTAACAATTTTGACAAGATAACTTTCATAACTTTTCTTATTGGTAACTAGCCATAGTTCCAATTATCGGTTATGAGCTCATGAGTCATAATTAGAAAACAATTGTTTTTCTATTGTTTTCACACCTGATTCAGGTATCGCGGCCGTTGAGGCATCGCGTTAAAAAAAACACAGGACTTATCTTAGGGACTAGAGTCACGCAACAGCATCTGCCGGTTTCAGCTGGTGTCAATCACCTGGATGAAGCTCTGGGCCAAGAACACACCGTTGGTCTAGACATAAAGTAGTCGTAGCTATGTGTTGACTCGGGTATCCTGGAATTTGAAATAAGTCCACACAAGTATCTATCCTCTTAAAACATGGCATACTCTGTCGAGTCAGCAGTATTTAGTGAAGCTTTCTATATTATGTTAACGTACCTATTAGGTAATTTAAATAGTCACCTTCACGTTTGTATATCTAAGGAACCAGTACTATACTTATAACTAAGAATATTATGTGCTCAGCTTTCTCCGTACACTCAAATACGCAACCTTATTTTGTAATAAAATAAAGACGTAAAAAAAACAAACGAATCATTTGGACTACTTCGTAAATTCGGTTAACTATAAAATTTTAACTTTATGCAAATTATTGTTTCATTACCCGATTAAATGAGCTAGATTAGCCGACCTATCCTGTAGTGTGATTGCCTATAAAGTTAAATTATATTGAGCTCAAGAATATTGAACAAGATTGTTTTCAATAAAAATAATGTTAAACCCTTATGGCCTCGTCATCTGCATTTACAGTGTCGCGTAGGCTAACCGCTAGTCAAAGTCACGCGTAACCACGTGTGTGAATTTCACGACGTTCGAGTAGCACTAATTATAAAATTAACTGACCCATAACTTACTTGCCACGACATCTGCCCATTAGCGCGTTTAGTTAAAAGATGTCCGTTGTCATTTTGTGTTAATTATTTTATAGCTTATCAATAAAATGACATTTATTTGACTTGATTGATCATCAATTGGATGAATTAGAACATTCTACGACGAAATGAGTACCTAGGATTGGTGTATTTTTAAATGCAGTGTTGATTATTTTACGGACCTAGATGATACTATATTTTGTTTTCTAGATTTCATCTATTGTATTATGCAATAAACCAAGGGCTCGAAAGATGCTTGGTATTTTTTTTTTCCCATTATTCAAGCGGTTATTAGTTTCATTATTCAAATGGTTTTACTAATAACCTATCAAATCTACAGAACTTCTTAACAATAGATAATTCAGTTCTCTCTTTTTAACTTTATCCTAAATAAAGAAACACATTAAAATCACAAGCATACCAAACGAGACGCAAAACCCATAAATATAAAGAACCGTATTTTTCATGTAATAAGGTTTATGTTTAATTGACACCGCGGACTGCCTAGTACCTGATGTTTAAAATCATGAATCTCACACTTTAGTTTGTTATTACAGCTAAGGGCCTACAACCGCTTTAGTGTCGTAAAATGGTAACTTTCTAAAACATACTTCTTAGTAACGGCTAAGACAAAAGGTTTGAAAAATCTATTGTTTATTGTTTCATGTATATTAAGATTGGGGTTTTAACTCAGTATCGGGTGACTCCTTTTTTTTTCTGTTCCTGTCAGTCCTTTGTTTTAATAAAGAAAACGGCGGAGTCATTCGGCTAGGGTCGATGCAAAAAAAGGACGCAGCTGTGGTCATCTGTACACGGCATTTTGTTTTCTAAATGATCCCATAATCATAGATTCTGGCGACAGTACTTGCTATGTATGATTTGCCCAACCTGTCTCACAAAAACTCACATTTGTAGGGAATCGAACCCATGATTATTTTTCATCTTTTGGAACCAACAATAATTCTTTTATTTACTTTAACATAAAATCCAACTCACATTTACAGGGGGTCGAACCCATCATTACGTTAACTTTGGAACCGAATAAATGAAACCATACTTAAATTATCTAACTGTTTATGGGATTAAAACCCACAGTAGCACAGACACGAGATCGTTATCTCTCATCAACCAGTATATCAGATGGGAATTGAACCCAAATCCCTGACAATAGAATCCATGTATATTTTTAACTAAATAATTCATACGGGACTCGAACCCGTTACATGTAGTCGTCAAATTCAACTAACATATTGCGAGCGTTAACTATTCAGTCGTTGTACTTTTTATCGTCTAACAATTCTAAGTAACCCTAAAATTACGTTGTGTTATTTTGTCGTAAATACATACGATATTATTACCTATAATATTTTTAACCGTGGTAACTCTTTTTGTGCCTAACGAATAATAGAAACTTAACTTACGTTGTGTTGTTTATAGTAACCCTTTCTTACGTTGTGTTGTTTATAGTAACCCTTTTCTAGTTCTTTCTCGTTGCACTGACGTTAATCAGTACATTTAATGACGAGAATCCTGGTCACGGCACCAAATGTGACGGTTCCTAAACGACCCTAGGCTGATCAAAATTTCGTTTTTCCTAAACGTGTCCTAGATTTACAGTTAAAGTCGGCTCTTTTGATGAAAGAGAGACAGCGCCCCGCCATTCCGCGCTGTCCAATGAACCTCGCACCATTGACTGGACGGTTCTCTTCCGACTATAGTGAAAACCAAATTAAGTTTTGTTTTGTTTTGGAATTCACAGTTATAAATTTATAACTTGGAAGTGGTTTAGAAGGATAAAATGTAACCTAAGGGATATAAACTAGATTGTTATAATTAACTGAATCTTGTGTGAGAAACCCTTTACACTAATGTATAGAGTATTACATCAAAGACCGAATAGTGGTCACGGGTAGTGAATATACATTCAAGAATTAATACAAATACAATTAAATAATTTGTCAGAGAGTTTTAACTCTAGAAGTAACTGCAGTTGATTAGATCAACTCTCCTAAAGACAGCCCCAAAAGCGCCCAACCCGCCATCATTTCCTATGTGCAATAGCTGGTAAGAAGAAATGATGAAACAAACTCCCAGCACACATTTCTGTCTGTTAGCCATAAGGGCTTTATAGGTAAAACAATTGTGATATATGAAGTTAACTAGATAAAGGTTTGCAAATTGCATTATTTACCTAACGGAAGGAAATAGGAAGGAACGCTACGCTTGCGTTGTTAAATACGTTTACTTGATTTACGTTAATGAGTTCATTGATATTAGTCTAGATTTCCCACCCGAGTGACGTGAGACTGCCTGTACAGCAGGCACGTCGTACGTGTAATGCTGGTCCTAGAACACGAGGCCTTAGAGAAGGCTACGCAACGGTCCAAGCAATACATGTTTCCCTAAACTTAAACATGTCTTACCCAATCCTAAGACAAAGGACAGTTTGTGCCTAAGCGCCTCTGCCATTGAACAAGACATGCTCCCAGAATTACTGGACGCGCACTATAATAAATAGCTCACCCTCGATCTACTCAACCTTTATTAACTCAATACAATACTATGCAGGCGTAGCGCAGACTCGGTCTGGTGCAGAATTCATTGCCAAAACTTGCCGTACGTCGGAGCGGATTTATTCGTCGCTTCTCATTTCCTTAATCTGCCCATTGCGTGGATTTTCGGGACCGCTAAGGAGCGGTACCCATCCTGAGTCTTGTCTCGCTAAATAGTGACGATTTTGAGCTGCCTACAAAACGGCGTGGGTTAGTTTTAACGAGACACGTTCCCTAAGCGTCCTTAGACGATGTAGTTTGGGGTTCTTTGTGAAGCCTACCGTGTGAAGCCTACCCCCCTCCCTGGATCTGAGCGACAGCAAGTATTACGCAAGGTGTTCTGAGCCAGACCTTCTATAGGAACCAGTATTTGTCAACAAACAATTGGTTGTCCTACGTTCCCAATTAAGGGAGGCCATTTAGCCTATTTTATACAAATAGTGGATATTAGCGGTTCCGCCTTCCATGTGTGTTATGTCAGTTAACTCTAAATAATGGCCCATAATCAAAGTGGTAATTGTAGAGTGTAACAATTGATGAAATTAGCGCTTGTAAGTGTGAAGGAAGACTTCACCGCTTCCCTAGACCAAATGCTAGTGACAAATATCTGTCGAGGTGTGGATTAGGAGTTAAATACAAGTTCTCGCCATGCTAGAATAAAGTGTACATTAGTGATTTGTCCCTAACTACGTTATATAAATATTAACTTACCCAATCATTCAGGCACTCACTCACACAATACTATTACGAAATAAGACTAAATTATAATTTAAATTAATAATTAAACTCGTTACCACGATATTTACAACGACACAACTTTCAATTATTGGTTCCAAAGTAATACCCTATAACTCGACTTCTCTTGATCTCTCAAAATCAGTCCGTCCTGTTTCCCTGCCTAAAGCTAAGTGTCTTCGTCTCCTTCCCAACAGCCTAGGGTTCACTCCTAGCTACCTGGACTCCGCCTCTCCTACCCTTGCCCCTCGGGCGCCTGCGATTTCTAAAAATTATCACGGTATTCTGTTCACGGCTTGCAGCCATCTCTCCATTGTTTTGGGTTGGCCATTAAGCGAACCTCTTCTATACAAAACTCCACACGTGTTATCGTAAAATGGTCAATTTCTTTGTCCTGTTGTCTGCGCGCCCGGCGACGACCAGTCCAACGTTAATAGCTGCCAGATGTCGGCATCCTAAGGTGTTTTTTTTTATAACGAATGCCCTTCCCGCTATGCCTGCACGTGGTTATTTAAATATAAATATTATATCTGATAATTAATTTAGGATAAATGACACGGTAGTCACACTACATATTTTTCCTGTGCCACAATTATTTTTGCTATGCTTGATAATGGTCGAAATTGATCGAATTATTTGGCCGTGGTTGATATAAAAAAATAAATTCTTTCATTGTTTGTATAGCTACTGGGATTCCTTGCCATCCCAACTGTATTTTCTTGATAGCTTAAACCTGAGAGAAGCTATGAGTCAAGAGTGAATAATTTACTTCTAGGCAAGCGCGCTCAATAGTTGACCACATTGCAGTTAAATATTAGGTGAGATAGTGTTGAAACACGAGCTTACTTAAAAAGAAACTTACTAACTTAAACTTTAATTCTTATCCAGCTAATTTCTAATTCCACATAGCATCAATCGCTCGTCGTAGCCAATGAGTGGTCGTAGCAACCGAGCGTCGTAGCACTAGAGCTGCTCTGCTACGCCGTAGCCCCGTAGCCGGCACTGCGTGTAATTTATCGTCTCGTATCGGAAACGCCTCCGTGGTGCACCATTAATATATTGCTATCCAGGATAAAAGTAATAAGAAATGGCCAAACGAGTATATGTATTGATCGAGAATAATGAAGGTATTGGAAATGCACGTCTTTTACTGTTCTGTAACTAATTTATGAATAAAATTTTTCATTTAAAATCTTTTTTTAATACAAGCTTTTTTCATATTCTTCTCATTAAACCCTTTCATTTGACACCCATATCATGGCAGTGCACAAAAAATAACTAGTCCGCCATCTTGGGTCGTCGCCATATTGGATTTAGAATGACGGCACTTAGCTTACTATGCATTGTAATCCAAACTAAACTTGAATGCAACATTTCATCTTAATCGGTGCAGGATAACTGCTTTAAAATTCAGTTGCAAGATTTGACCCCAACACACTTACATACCTTGTAAGTTAAATAAAAGCTTATAAAAACAAAAAAAATATGTTCATCACATTTTGGAATTTGAGTGTGCTCTTAGACAGATACACCCCAGCCTAACCTTTTGGAGAATATAGGCACAATGTTATGGTTAGCATAACTTATTACCTTACTGTTTTGATATCGATTGACCAAATAATGTATTAATTATTATTTTTAATACAGTGGACACGTCTTTATTTTAGAAGAAGCTGTCTACAGAGTATAAACAATAATCAAGCTCTATCTACGTCAAAAATCCATTACATCTCCGAGCTAGTAAAACTTTTATTATCAAAACATTTTCCACCAGCATACTTTATCAATTCTTCTTCTAAACTAAAACTTCGTCTATTTACCATACCCTTTCAAACGCTGGATTTACGTCCACACTCCAAAACTTGGAGGCCTCTTTAAAACTACAAACTATTTGCCCATCTCCGTTGTACTTTATGAAAAGGCCTCCGTCCATAGACGAGATAAGGCCTCCTACACACGGGCGACGGGCGACGGGGCGACCATTAATATCAATCACCGTGCGTCGTGTTCTCTCAATAGACCGTGTGATAACGGCCTATAGAAAGGTCGCGATGAAAGAAAGTTTGTAGTGGAAAATGTCGGGTCCGGATTTTGACGGTTTTGTGTTAATAGTGTGTTTGTAGCGGTTAAGGGATTTTTCTTTTTTGGGTCAAGTTTTAATAATGCTGGTAGCTTAACAGACAGGCTGACTTTTTTTTAATAACGGTCCTCCAAAGGCAAAGTAATCATGATTATAACAACTTATATGGTATCAACTAAAAAATATGAATAAAAATTCGGCTGTTCATTCATTTAGGTGCTCCGCTCTCGATAAAATATAGAGAAGACTTGTTTTTTTAGGTATTATTGGATTGTTTCCAACTTGAAAGTTGTTAATATTCATGAGCATTTTTAACACCTTTAAAGATTGCCAATGCATCAAAACTTACCTGTATATTTTATATCTGTTAGCATGAAATTTCAGCAAACTGTTGCAATAAAAATATTGATCCATCAAAACTGTGGTAATTTCTGAAAGTAGACTATTTCTTTTTTGTTTTAATGGGCCAGTCGGAACTCGACAACACAACATCGTCAATTTTTAATACATCTTAAATAAAACATAAATATTAAACATTACAACTTCTGCGATCTGCTGTTTTTTTTTTAAAGGGCCAATCGAAACATTGACAACTTTTATTACATCTCATTCCATTTCCTCTTAAATAAAACATAAATATTGAACATTCGCGTAAACAATTATTCGTACAACAGTAAAACAATAATTACAACTGAAGTAATTAAATCTGGCGAAGGCGGAACTCGTCAAAATTTACGATAACTCATAAATTGAATCGTGAATTTAGTGCCGTCTTATAATTCAGAGAGGTAGTGGCTCGTGAAGTATCCCCTACCAGGGGAACTGGGGAAGACTAGACATTTATATGCACTAGGCAAGGAATATTAGGATAGGTAGCCTATATACTGAAACAGGTCTCAAATAAGTCTCAAGTTATTATTTTACGTACAGTTCCGTACCCAAAAGGTAAAAACGGGACCCTATTACTAACGCTCCACAGTCGGTCTGTCTGTCTGTCTGTCTGTCACCAGGCTGTATCTCATGAACCGTGATAGCTAAATAGTTGAAATTTTCACAGATTTTGTATTTCTGTTGTCATTATAACAACAAATACTAATAACAGAATAAAATATATATTTAAGTGGTGCTCCCATACAACAAATGTGATTTTTTTGCCGTTTTTTGCGATAATGGTACTGAACCTTTCGTGCAGGAGTCCGACTCGCACTTGGCCAGTTTTTTTTATTATTATCGAGAGTCTCACGCTTGACCACTATCTTAACTGATGGTAAGCGATAATGTGGTCGACGGTGAAGCACGCTTGCCTAGAAGCAACCTATTCACTCTTGACTTAAATTATCTTATCCTTTGTCTTAGTAGCAAACTGGGGTATTATGGACATGGACACGTCGGATACTCAATGTTGATGCTGTCAAAAACATGAACTTCACATTGGAGTGCCCAAAGTGCTCATACGCTTACTCCTTAGCGGATTTAATTAATGCCATCGACGTTGCAATTAACGTTTCCACACCATATAAAGAGTTTAACCATTGCATCATCTCGAAAAGAAGGAAGTAGCAAACATTGTTTACGTCTCCAACACGTATCCATTTTATGATATGAAGCATTAGTAAATATCACAAATCATTCTTTTGAATATAATTAAAAAAGTAAGCAAGTGTTCAAGAAGTAGAATATCGTCCACAACCCGCACTGGGCCCGCGTGGTGGATTATGGCCCGTTTCCTCTTACACAGAGAGGAGGCCTGTGTCCCAGCAGTGGGAACATTATAAGGCTGGTGATGGTGATGATGATATCATGCATGATAATGGGTATCTTGCAAACTTTACTGTGTCATGTGCCCTTATAATATAAACTACAATCTTAATACTTCATCTCATTATTATTATATTATATTTATTATTTCTACTTAAAGACGTCCACTGCTGGACTTTGGCCTCCCCCAAACGTCACCACATTGACCGAACTTGAGCTTCTTATATCTAGCGGACGCCCTTCGCTCGGTCATCTGTCCACCTAGTGGGCGTTTCCACCTACAGACACACATTCATACGGCACTATTCACTTATCCATTATCCGTGATTACTTGACCACTAGTACGGACCCCATGTCTCCGAATCGTATTTATGCGTCTGAGATCGCGCATCCTTGTACATAAATAACGTCGAATGGCACGATACTACAATTTATGCGCACACCGCAACACTGCAGTGCGATCGGAACCCAACGAATTAACTGCAATTCTTATGTAAACATGTACCTATATAAAATTTGTACTTTACGTAGTTTACATAAGTAGTGTGTAAAATTGGGGAATATGTAAAATTGGTAGTTTAGTGTTGAAATGGGATGGTTTAGAAGTGGAAACACTGCTGCTGGCTGTCTGAATTATGTTATCATGATTTGGGAACGAATTTTTAGCTTTTCAGTGGATGTAAGGTAAATAAGGAAAACATAATATGAAAATGTCCACATATATTAACGGCTGGCATAACATTGATGAAGCATTTTTAGCTTCATTTTTGTTGAATAATGTTATATTTAAAAGTTGTTAATAATATGGTAGAATTTAAAATTATTTATTTACTTTTACAAGTACACGTACAAAAAAGCTTATTTAATCTGCCCTCATTCAGTGTTGGCGTTACCTAATTGGCAAAGGCTTACCCTCATTCCTAGTGGTTTGCTGCTGATCTCATTTAATTTGTCACAATAAATGTACACTATAGAATACAAGCTCCATTTTTAAGATAAAAGTTTCGGTCCATCAATAACCCAAATACATTGTAACTAATTCCCCAAAATCAAAAGTCTTTACCCTCCATTTCTACCCCTTCTTTGTCAGTCCCATGACATTCCGCATACAGCTTGGAGTTTGCTGAAGCGGGGCACAGGCGCACCCCATACGGACATGAGTCTGCTTTCGATCCACCCCATAGCTGTCAATACTTAATGATACTTTCCGGTTTCTTCGCTCTCTAAAAGACATATTTCTTGATGTATTTCGAATAATGCCATTTCCGTTGTTCCGGTTTTTGTTGCGTATTGAGTGGCAGTTCGTGTTGGTGATGTTGTGAAGGTTTGAATTTAAGGTATTTTTACCATCAAAAAATTGTTCGCTCCTCGATCGTGCATTAAATTTGGAACTCGAAAATATAGCCACGTTCTCATCACATTCACCAACGCAACGTGGTTGGGTGAAATTGTTTAGTTACATATTATGAAGGGATCCGCTGGATGTGAGAAGCACCAGAACGGCCTATATCCAGCAGTGGACGTCCTTATAATGATATGATGATGATGAAGTACACGTACAGCTAGTCCGTTATGGAACTAAGGAAGGCTTGACCATAATTACTTACTTAAAACCTTGTCACTTAATTCAATACGAATGGTTTGGAAAAGGGGAAACAGGAACGTGACAACCGTCACAACCTATATAGACACCGACTCGTACCTGCGCGTTTAAAGAGTCGTAAAAGTCTCTTCGGGGAACAGCGTGTCAGGCTAGAGACGTACAAAAAAAAATGCAAATACTCAGGCAGAACATCTCCCACGTGGGCACGAAGTGCAATGGCCAATCTGGTAATCACTGAACCGATTGCGGGCCCAGCTTAGTCGCTGCAGAGATAATCTGGTAAAATGGGGTATCTTAGACCCCTCCAAAACACAGTGCCAGTGTGGAGTCACTGTTGTCTGTCACTCTTGTCACCGTGGGTGGACGCCGCGCCGACCAAAAGCTTTTGAGAAAAATTAAAAGCTTGCTTATCATTGGAACAAACAATAAAAAACGGATAGCATTTTTATAAGCAATGTTTTTGCGTAGCTTTTTGAATTTTTGGAAAAACTCATCAAGGAATACACAATAATTTAATACAAATGAAACCAATTTTACCGCATGTGACTTCGAAATACCACACATAAATACATAACTACCAATATGGATAAGGTATATTTTATTATACCACTCTAAGCAAAACACACAAAAATATGCCATATCTGGTAGTACTTATCTATATATGCTTATAAGTATGTAAATGGATTTATATTTGTTTTTACCGCTAACATGTAAATTGTGTCTGTCAAACAAATTGATTCGCGTCGCGATGAAAGAGCCGCTAAAAGGTTGTCGCTCTCGGAAATGGGTGATCGGAGCTCTGAGAGTGGAAACAAATGTGTGGAGATATAATATAAGGATTTTGTTTATGTTAGAGATTGATATAATGGCAGCGACGTATTGTATTGAACACATTGTTGTGTTTGGTTTTATCAAATAGAAACTATCGTCTTCACTGTTTGTATTATTATGTATGAGTACCGTGGTTATCGATGTTTGTAGGTCTTTGAAATTATTTTATAGATCTGATGGCCAGTCAGGTCAGATAGGCAGTCGTTTCATGTAAAATATTCTCTGTCTGGTCTGCGATGAATAAGTTTAACTAAATATTGCAAATGAACTTTATTTTAACGTGTCAGGTCACATTTTTTTATTGGCGTTTATTTAAATAATAGATTGCATAGTTCTACCTTTATTCAAAAAAATACATATAGATAAACTCGTATTTTTTTTTATTGCTTACTTATTCCATATTTATATTACTATTCTGAGGATTCTAATTATAAAAAGATTTTCCAAGAAATTTTAAACATCTATAAAAATTTTGGGTCGTAATGTGATTTTTTGAAGTCTCTATTGTAGTCTCTAGGTTATTGATTTTCCCAAAAAAAAAAGGCAGTGATTACAGTAAGGAGCAAGTTGAAAGGTTTCGTCATGATTTAAAAGAGATGGATAGAAGATATCAACGCCATTGGGACGTTTATATGATGGCTGACTACTGCTGGATGATACGTAGATTGCAAAGCGTTTTGCTAATACTTTCATTGTGGAACTCCCTTCCGGAGTCTTTGTTCCCTGATAGCTACAACCTTGGGGTCTTTAAGTCAAGAGTGTATAGGTTTCTTCTAGGCAAGCGTGCTTCACCGTAGACCACATCATCGCTTAACATCAGGCGGGATAGTGGTCAAACGCGAGCCTACTCGTATAGATTATAAAAAAAAAACATAGAGATACAAAAAAAATGCAGATCTTTGTAATAAGCTGCATCTGGTTGCAACAGAAGTCTGCCACAAAATATATGGTTGGTAAAAAGGACAGTTTGATTGAAACATAACTAAATTAATTCATTATTTTTTTTATAATAACTAAGGTCTTGAAAGTGGTACAGAAATGGAACTTTTGTCTTTAATCTATGCTTAAAATCTTTGGATAATTTTTGGACGTTTTAAAGTTTACACAATTTTATCGTCCCACTACTGACTTGTAAATTATGAGACGTGCCTGTACCTAACACCTATATTCCAAATCATGTAAAAGAAAAGAAAAGAAAGAAAGATTTATTGACATTAATCAAGGGATTTTTTTCGTTTTCATGGCTAGTACGAGTTCTTCAAACTACCTTGAAATATGGACCATGTTTATTTATTGATTTAACCATCTATGCACACACACATATACAGACAAGAGGAGGAACAGAAAAATAAGTACATAGGTGATGCTTTTTTTGAATGAAACCTCTTCCATGCTGGAAGAGGTTTCATTCAAAAAAAGCATCCACATGCATGTCTCAGATAGGGTTTAAAATAAACTTCAACAAAGCAACATTCCGCAGAACAACAATAAATAAAACTGCCACAATCACATCGTTTTTAAACCAACAATATTTTCGAGCACCTCATAAGAAAATCTTCAGAGCGCATTGTTTTCTCAGAAAACGTATTATCTGCTAACAAATAACTGGAAGCTCTTGCGAACCGAGGGCTGTTCGTGATATTTCATTTTTCATCTCTCCAGTGATGTTTTTGTACTGGATGAAAAGTGCAAATGACGCTTACCAAGATTTCTGTGAAAGCAGGTCGCGGTGACACTGCGCTGTAACAATGAAGAATGGGGAAGTAGACTAGAGTCTAAGAAAGGATGGAGGAATTATTTAGATACAATAGAAAATATTAGGTTTTTAAGGGCAGGTATTTTTGGTGGTATTTTTGATTGACTGTAGATAGACATAACAACTAACAATAACTGACTTTGTTCAAACAATTTTATTTATGGTTTCCAAGTTGCATGTTTGCTCTTTTCATCACTAATCACTGTTGTATTTTTTTTACACAAATACATCAAATCAAGCCAAGATGATGCGGCTTTACCCACAAATTTAATTAGTAAAACCATTATATGATAAGGTTATTGTTGAAGAGAAGACGCACCTACTACTCCATCTGCACGCCTTATCTGATTTCGTGTTAGTAATTCAATCAACAAAACCGGAAAATCTTACTGAAATCACATCTGGTTTGGGTAAGCATGTTTTGGTGAGAAGCCACATAGCCACCAAACAACCTCATACTGTTACAACAAAGTAACACAAACATATTTATAAAACCTAGAACCACCACAGCAATCAATTAAAATTCCAGTCAGAGGCGTTTGTGTCGCCCGTCTGTCGCCCCACAAAGGAGTAGGGGGAATGTTAACAGCATTTGCTCGCAGATTAAGCTATTCACAGACCTTATTGTCTAATTGTCGCATTGTTTGGAGACCGAGAACAGTCTCGCGATACGCCGAGCTCGGCTGAAGATAGCCAAGTCATAAAGTATTTAGTTCATTTAATTATAAGAGAGCAAACGGCTGGATGAATTCGTTAAATTTCTCGAGTTTTGGTCTCTTGGACTTTGAGGTTATTAAATTAAGTGCTTTTGGATGTTAGATTTGTTTTCTTGAACGATGCTTTTAGGAGATTTTAATGTTTTAATAACATGATTAAAACTTAAATACTAAGTACCTAGCTACTGTAAATTGTGAAACTTTGTTTTACTTATCAAAATTGCTGCTCATCTTAATAATAATTATTCAAGATGAGATAGGTTCATTCTCAAAGGTTTGACCTTCACCAGGGATTCTTAAACTATTTTGGGCAAGAGACAACTTTTCCAAAATGTACTGATATCTCAGACCCACTTAGCCAAATTACTTTAAAAATGAAGTCAGTAAGCGGTTATTGACTTGTCGAGTTTTTCATCTTGTACGAACTTGTGCAAGCTTTTGAGATTTTCAAAAGTACAAAAATGTTACTTCCTACTAAAATATTAGTCATTCTTATAACAAGTTGATACTTGTAACACAACACGACTCCTATTCTTATTTGAAACTTTCCAGATCCTATACAATCTTGAAAGTTTCAAATTTTTAGACGATTTTTAGACCTCGTCCTCGTCCTCGACCCCCAAAATCAGTATTCGTTTATGTCGACCCCTCGAGGGGTTGACATCGACCACTTTGGGAATCCCTGACCTACACTATAATGTCATTAGACTTAAAATTGCAAAGAAGCACTGTTTCTCCCTGCTGTGGGACAAAACAACACGAATTCGAAATATTGTTAATCTACTCGTATTTTATGTCGTTTGAAGTTATGGTACTCTAACTAAACACTCCAAAACCTTATCATCATATTTCACCCTTCACGATGTATCAAAAAGGAAAACTTCCATTGTTTTTCGTCAAAACAGCTCTCCATACAATGTCAACTCTTAGATAAATTAAACCCCATCACATATTATCACTGTTTTTCCTTCACTACATCGTCATTAATCTCATTGTTTCCTCTTCAAGCGATGTATCGACTCGGAGAGGTTAAAGTCTCGTCTCGCGTTCCAGCCATTTCACCGGCAATCTGAGCGGCGATGACGCGGCTCTTCCATGCTCTATGAAGCACGGTTGAGGTGGGGTCCCAGTGACAACGTTTTCAAGTTGTCTCATGTTTTTTTTTGTCAATTTTTGCAAATGAATGTTCTGCCACTGGCCTGAAACAACATTTGCAATCAAGTGGAATTCGTCTGGCTTTTCCTTCTTAATTTTCATCGCCAACCCTCTCTCCAGTAAATTTTTCTTCCTATTGCGAAGCTAAGTTCTACATTATCTGAAACAAAGACAATAATGATTAACCACCAACGTTATTAATGGCTGACTTACAAGACTAATGTGTCACAATCTATACAATGAGCTGTAAGTATTATAAGTGGCTTATCGAAGGTCATTCGAGCAGCTTTTAAATAATCTTATGTAAATGAGTTAACAGGCATCTCTTCCATCGCTGTGAATCAGGCGTGATGAGTGAGTTATTTGTGAAAAATAAAATAATATTACAGGTAACGCTCCACTTCGACTAACGCTATATCTACCACCACACCCCAAGGCTAACGAGCAAAAAGCTCGGCATACTCAGCGGTCCGAATTACCCTGATTCTGGATAATTACAGAGTACCAACCAACCCTATCCTGAACACTATGTCACGATGACGCCATTAGGGTAAGCAGAATCGTTGCAAAAGGCCCATGATTAAAAGGTTGTCCACAAAGGCTGAATCGGTAATTATCATTGCTTTAAAAAGACACTTAATTACCAAAAGCTGTGGGATATGCTAATTTTGTTGTGAGTTTAAGCGGTGGTGAAGTTCCGAGTTTGTAAATCACTTTGTGGCAACATTGTCGCGTGTGTTGGGAACCCTTTTCTTCATTGAACTTTAGCGATTTTTGAAGAAGATGAACAGCTCGTACAAAAATAACTTTGGAATCTTTGAAAAGTACCATGCTGTGCAATAAGACAGAGAAGGATAAACAAAAGAAATAAAATCTGTATCTAAATGTAAATATATACTATCTAATATTATAAAGCTGAAGAGTTTGTTTGTTTGTTTGAACGCGTTAATCTCAGGAATTGCGGGTTGGAATTGAAAAAATATTATTGTGTTGGATAGTCCATTTATCGAGGAAGGTTATAGACTATATAACATCACGCTACGACCAAAAGGAGCGAAGCATACATGATAAATGTTGCAAAAACGGGCAAAAATGATTCTTTTTTGAGAGTTTTGAGTGCGCTGCACAGCGGTTAAAGTTACGCAACATTCATGTATGTAGGGTAGGTAGGGTATGGTAGGTAGCCAGTTGATGGAAGAGAAGCCGCGTGGGACAGCTAGTAATAAAATAAAAGCTCCATAAGTAAAGACAACAAAATATTAACGGCAGACGACGACGTAATACACGTTTTCATTTTAAAATATTCACCGATCTGCGGTTGGTTGAAAAATATGTCCTAAACGGTCAGGGCCGATTTTAAGGAAATTTTTAGTAGCGAATTAGTTGAGGTGTCTAGTTTAGAAGAAAATCAAGATTAGACAATCTATTGCAGATGCTTACAGACGCACGGGGTTTTATTTTTATTAATATTTTTTATTTTTTATTTTCTTATTTCTCGTGGCTCCTTTGCGGGTCACAAATAAATACATTTTCTTTCTTTACAACAGCAAAATCAAAGCCCAATCAAATCCAATATCTTTTCAATACACACATCGTACCTAATACTTTGCCAATCTTCCATAATCCAAAAACCAACGTCCCAGAAATATGCACATGCATTTAATCAGTAGCGGACCAGACAGCCTTATCGCTCCGGCATCGCGCCCAATTACTGGCTCCTGCCGTCCTGCCCACCCCCTAGCGACGAGGGATGAAGATACCATCGAGATAAGCAGTGCAGGGTGCGTTGTACGTCGGATTTATTATTTTCTGCTAATTGACAATCTGCCAATGTGTTGGAGTTTAAATTATTACAGTTTTATTTATGGTGAGTTGTAATATTTTAAAATGTATATGGATTTTTTGAAAAGCTGTATCTGTATCATATACATAGGCTTACAGCAGCGGGAAATATTAGTCTCTCCTGGAAAATGGTATTCAGGAGTTAATAAAATGGTATACAGATTGATAAGTACTTTTTGCCACGGCCCGGCGGCGGCGCGTCTGTTCATCTCGATAGTAAGTGCTGAAATGAGAGAAAAAATTAACTTTATATATGTCGGGTTTAGTCAATAGTACGGACGTCAAAACATATTACAAGCACGCTTTTTTTTGCGGTGGGATATCATCCAATGATTCTCCGCTCTGGGTGAAGCGGGAGTGCGTGTCAGACTTTTACTAAAACCCACCCGTGTTCCTTCAGTTGCTTGTGCCAGGGTCTCGATAACTCTCTTTCAAATTTATCTATATTTTTTTTTCTAATTTCTTTATTTTTGTTTTTTTTTTACTTCAAACAAATCACAAGCACGCCCCTGGCGGCTAATCAAGAACATCTACGCATTGGCGCGCTTTTTCTAACTACTTGTGTGGTGGGGACAGCTGAATATAGCAGTTCACTCCAGATCGCCTTAGAGCTAAGACGTCGTAGAATCACTGTCGATCCGTAATATTAGTAAGCAAGATTGTAACTGTGAGTTGTGACTATTTGAATAAACCCAGAGTATCACGATTGTACCCACTGACCTCACCACACGATGTCTTAACTTAAGGGAATACATCATGACTTTCCGATGGTTTGCATCTATCGGCCACCCTTGATGCGACATTATATATCTTTCGACACCTGCTAGCGTTTTTTTTATTATTTTACTTAGGCTCGCGCATGACTACTATCTCATCTGATGGCAAGCGATGATGTGTCTTACTTTCTACCTCCTTTTTTAATGGGTACTAGTATCAAGACTACGGTTATTTGTGGACTAGGTACTCATCCACCCATCCATCATCTTTACAGGACTGCCATAGCGTCACAAGTTTTTTAAACAAAAAAGCGTATGGGCACTACGAGCATCACACCGTCATACTGCCTCATGACGTCAATAATCTGTACAGAAAACCTTTGGCACAGTCCTTCATTACTGATCTTACCAAGCTAGCAATGACGTACACTGATCCACTTGTCTACGTCAATCTTCCCCAATTACAAGTAACACTAACTCAAATATTGCCGGCGATAATCCCGACACGAGCCGTCCTAATACCTTGAGTCTTTAAATAAGCCAGACAAATGAGGCTAAGCACGTAAAGAATTAGTGAAACCCCTAGATAATTGCCCTATACCAACCCCTGGTAGCAAGGGTGCAAAAGTGCATGCTCTCTGCCTATTACGGCAGTTTTTGCTTTAAGTGCATGTAAGTGCGTTGGTCATTATTTAGTTTTAGATGCGTGTATTCTTATTTTGAAACTTTTGAGTTTTAAATTGGATTCGATCGTCAATGGCTTTGTTTTAATCGACAGATTTTCCAACAAAAGATTTCTTTCAAGATTGTAGATATAAAATCACACTAATATTATAAAGGCGAAAGTTTGTGAGTATGTGTGTGTGTGTGTGTTTGTATGTTTGTTAATTCTTCACGCTCAAACGGCTGGACGGATCTGGATGAAATTTGACGCAGAGATATATACTTTTTATCCCGGGAATATGTTCCCTCGGGATAATTTTCGAAATGCACGCGGGCGAAGCCGCTGGCAGAAGTTAGTAGTTAAATAACTTATCTATTTGTACAAAGTGCGGAAACGTTGTCTGGAAACCCCGCAGGTACTCGTATCTGTGTAATAAAAACGTCTCGTAATGGTCGTATTTTTAAAAGGAAAAGAATAAAGACATTCTCTTGTCTTGAAAAGAGTTGAACCTACCTGCTGGGAAAAGAAGCAACTACTGATATTGGTTATTATTATTTTGATTAAATTAGGAAAACCTAAGTGTTTTACCCGACTGCCAAAAGAGGGTAATGTGTTTATCAGTCTATGTTTGTATGTTTGTTCCTATGTGGCATTTTGGAGACCAAACGCATTGGCCGATTTTAATGATTCTTACGTCAATCGATTCATGCTGTGCAGTCGGAGGATACATCTGGTTTTAGTCAGCCAGCTCGCAAATATGCATCCTCCGACTGCACTGCATGTTTTTCTTCTTGTTTACATCTTTTTTGTCGGGTTTTTAACTTTTTTTTTTGTTTTAGTATTGAATATTGCTTTCAGAGTAAAATTAAGAATTAAGAGTGCTCTTTGGTACTCGTAGATAACTTTACCATTGTCGTCATCTGCTTAGCTTTTTTCCGTCTATGTAGAGGACAGCATCTAGTCTTATACATGAAATAACTGCTTAGTTAACCGCCACAACCCAGTGACTGGTTTAATACAATACCGCTCGACAAGAATGGATGTCTGACCCAACTACCATAACCACTGTCATCATCGTCGTCATCAGCCTTTTAATGTGCCCACTGCTGGGACACAGGCTTCCTCACTGTGAGAGTGAATGGGCCGTAATCCACCACGCAGGCCCAGTACGGGTTGGTGGATGTCACATGTCTTCGAATCTTGGTTCTAGGATATGCCGGTTTCCTCACAATGTTTTCCTTCACCGTTTAACCACTGTGCTCATTGTTAACTTTACCAGCCCTCATAAAAATAAAACGTGTACCCAAGATGATACGTCCAATGTTCAGATATTAAACCTATACAATGTTATCTTAGTCGCCCCAATTCGCGAATACGTCGTATCCACCCCATTAGACATTCTTACATACAGCCTGTTGCACAAAGTTAAACACGTTGCTGTCGAACCACAACTCACATGATTTTCAACCTTAGAGACGGGGACATAATGATGTACGTGTCAAAAATCGGGTATAGAATTATGTTGGTATTCTCTCGTATCATATGACATTGACCGTTGTCGAGGGTAAAGATGAGTCACCGTTCGAAATAAGGGAAAGTTGTGGACGTTCTGAAGGTTTCTTCCAGACGAAGATATAAATGTTAATAGCTGACGTATTTTTATTGTTATATCCCCGTGATGACTGTCTGGAACGGCCTTTGTGCCTGTAGTTTATGATCCGAATTGTGTAAGGGATATTGGAAGAAGCTGATGTCTTTTGCGTCGTTATGTTGGAATGTTCGGCTGCGTATTGATCTAGAATTATTCCCGATTCTACAAGACTCCCAGACTGATAACAAGACAGCTTTTTGTCATCTGGAAAGATAATGTTTTCAGATTACGAAAATATGGTTTGGTAAAAAAATAATTAGTTAATGACCAAGCGTGAGTGTTGTGTTTGATGATAGTAAGAATTTGACGGAAATAAAGGCTAAACTGACTAAAAAGATAAGCTAGTCACTTTAAGAATACCTGGGCGACCGAGCTCTGCTCGGGTGAAAATAGAGAAAACGACGTTTTCTAAAAATTAAACCTAGCTAGGGCGCACGGTTAGCGCAGTAGTTGAGCGATTGACTGCTGCGCTGCGTGTCGCTTGTTCGATTCACGCACGGAAAAAATATTTGTACGACCTACAATTAGTTGTTCCGGTTCTGGGTGTTGTATATGTGAGTTTATGTGTTTTAAACGCACCCACGATACAGGTAGAAATTCCTAGAGTGGGGCACAGATACAAAAAAAAAAAAAATTGTCCCCGAAACCCTCTGCATACTAAATTTCATGAAAATCGTTGGAACCGTTTCCGAGATTCAGATTATATATATATGTATACAAGAATTGCTCGTTTAAAGTTATTTGATAGATATATTGCTATTGCTGCGGTTTTGGTTCCGAGGCCTATTCCACTGGAACCGTGCTTCCTTCCGAGATAAAAGTCACTCAACAGTATTGAAGCTTTCTTATTGAAATCAGATCAGTACTTTCAGGGTATTCCTTATGTAAATCTATACAAACATACAATTTAATCTCTGAATAATATAAGTTTAAACTATATGGTAAAGTATTTTCACCTCATAATTTATTACGACAGAGAAATTACCAAAACACAAAATTGATGAACACGCCCAACAACATAATATGGAACTAATAATAACAAAATAATAAACTCATTCCCTTCAACACAGCCAGTAAATGAGATATCGATTATAACAGAATTTGCGTTTCACCGCACTCTATAATAGAGGTCTCCTGCGTCGGAACTATCAACAAAAACCCACAAATGATTTGCAATTATGCAGTCTCAATGGACTTATTACATCAATAGAGGGGGACCGCTGGGCCCCGCCGGGGAGCTAGCAACAATTGAATTTTAACGACCTCTATAATACTGCGGACATACGGACTAGGAAAGTAGAAGGTCTAGGAGAATTTATACAGTAAAATATGTAATCTAAATTAAATATTCTATTATGAGGGAATGCCATCATCATGGCGTGCGGTCTTATTATATCTAGATACGTATTCATTTTGTTTTGAGCGTTAATATATATTAAGACATGTGACCTACCATATCAAACATGCAACTTACCCTCTTACTTATTTATAAGTAGTTTCACGTTTTCAAAACTATTGTTACAGTTTTGAAATATATTTAAATATCTGTTAATAACGTTTTTGAAGCTAGCTGCAAAGTTTATTCAAAATCCATAACCTTCTGTAGCAAGCAATCACGATAACGTGTTCAAAAAATAGACATCTCGAACTAATCATTCTATTTCATCCGCTGCACCCGTGTGTCCGCACAAAGATTCGGTCACAGATGGCGGTCCAGATTTGTGCTGGCAGGACGATCCTATTTGTGACGAAAGAACCGAGAAAATAGGCTTAACATAAACGTTAATACATAATTTATATGGCTTTAGACTCGTTACATCGACTTAGCAGTCTTTGATGTGGACGCTCTTAGAGTTTTTATCGAATTAAAATTGATTATTATCGATTTTTTTTTTGTGGTTGAAACTTATAAGGGTTGTACTTTTCATGTAAATAGGGGGTGAATGTGGTTTAACAATTGATTGTAATTGATAAAAATCTATGATGGGCTCAGCGTGTATCGGTGTGGCGAACTGATTCTTTTGTAAGAGTTTTATCAACCGAATCTCTACGAATTTTATATTGTGACAATGACGTATCAAGTGTCGATAAGAAACAGTGGTACTCTACAACTTCGCAATGCCTGGCGGTTTTTCAAATATGTTACTGTTATATTTTTAAAAGGGACGTATTTCAAGCTATAACAATTCAAATAAATTGCATGACAAATCTACAGCCCCATTTATTAGCCAAATAACTAAAACACACGATTCCAAATTCTAGTCACACGCGAAGCATGTACCAGAATAATGTCACACAAAATACTATTCGCCAATTAGAGCGCAATTCTGTACAAAAAGGGGACAAATTAAGGGTCGTAATTATAATCAATTAGTTTAGGGAGCGCGTGCGCACGTGCGATGCACGCGCCATCTAACGAGCAACTGCGAACTTGTGTCGATGATCATGTGTCAAAGTGAGATGTCAAAGTGAAATGTCAAAGCTAGGATTGTTACCGTTTGAGGATTAAGAGGATGAGAAAGGGTAGTTAGCGTTCTTTTAGTTTACTTATGTGTTTTGCAGTGGAAAAAGAGGGTGCTATTTTTTTTCGAGCTTGGGGTTCTTTTGATTTTGCGGTGTGGCAAAAGTTACAGTGCTTGTTAAGGTACAGTTTTGGGCAAGAAAATCCGCATTGAACCCAGGGACATCTAAAGTTATTTTGTAAAAGCTTTACCTAAAATTTTTAAAGCAATTACGTAGGCATAGCTACTGTCATTAAGACACCAAGACTATAATAGTAGAACAATTATATGGGAATTTTGATGGAAAATTCACGCCCCATGAGTCAGTTGTTGTTAATGAGTCAATCGTAAAGAACTAGTGACGTCAAGACAATCGTGCGCCGTTAGAAACCTTCATTATGTAAGTAAATATATATACTTAGATTCCATATACTTCCAGGAAACTGTTGGCAAATAATTCTTATATTTACCGTCATACATTCTTTATTTATTAAGAGAAATAAACTTTACTAAAATTTATTTTCATGTTTTTTGTAAGAAGATTTTCAAGTGCTCGAAAAGTTAAAAACTTTACCTTAGAATACAAAACAATACAGCCCCTGCCACGAAAATTCATTCTCCAAACTGAGATTTTTTGGCACAATGGCTGTTCTTTAGAACAATCAAACGTGACACAACTTAACACGTGTCCATCACACTCAGTGAGTCGTTCAGTAATGATTGAACGGTTACCGAATGTGAATGGAACGGCGACGTCACGCAGTGTCGGACACTTTTGGAAGCGTGATCGTATTGTGCTTGTGGCGTTTTTGGGGACTGGCGATTGTAAAGTGTGGTTGACTCGATTATAGTCCTTAAAGATGGAGCTGGAATAAAAGGAATGAAAGTCTATTGTTTTAGAAATTATTTATGTATTTTATTCGTTAGTTTAAGAATAGCCGGTTTAAATATTGTTCATATCTTTTTATTTTGTACATCCACCACTGTTATGTCCTTTTTATACCAAAGGTTGACTGGTAGAGAATGCCTTGCAGCATTAAATCCGCCTATGTATCACCATTGTTTTTTTTTTTTACCTTTTTAATATGAACAAAATTCTTAATAATTCATTACGATCTAGCATAAAAGACTAATAAGCAATTAAACTCTAAATTAATATGTTACGTTATAGATTATGTTAAAACTAAGAATAGTGTCCATTTGCACTTTTACACAAGTCCGTAGCACTTTCTTAGTCTGATATAATTTATAAAAACACTATGTTCATGTGTTATATGTAAGCACAGCGTTGTCACTATTATTCATTCACTTTACACTACACTAATTCAAAAGGTTTAGTTCTTTTTAGCCTACGCACTAAGTCTGTATTGTCTAGCAGCTGGATAGCCTCAACATTCACGTGTCGATGAAGTCTGTGTTCGTGGGCTTCAGCAAATTTTTGGATGATGGTAGTGACGAATTCCGTTTTAAGGTCACGGTGAAGATTCATGTCAGATTCACGTCATTTCTTATGTACCAGTGTGACATTGTTTATGAAGTTTAAATAAATAAATAAGAAAAATAAAACAGTAAAAAAATATAAGTACTCAATAATATGTATGCTTTTGAGGGTACTTATAATTTAGTGTGTATTATAGGTTGATGTATGTTGTACCAATTTTATATTATGTGTGTTTTTTTAGTATGTAAAAAATACTGTATTTTTTTGACAGTTGTATTGTATTGGGTTGAGTTTGGTTTTTCTTTCAATTACTTACGTTTTCTTTGCCTTATACCTAGTTTTTTTTAAACTAGACAAATCCGTGAAATTACCTTACTTTTATACAAAAAAAAAACAATTTATGGACCAATAATATTTGTTACATTATTTTATCTTCAACCCTTCTCATCAAAAGGTCTCAAATCCTACACGCGTAACCCTTCCACATCTTTACAAGCTCATAATTACAAATGATACTCGGCAAGTACTCGTCAAGTTAATTCTCTAAGCTCTTTGAACTATCGCTGGCAAATTCATATTTTCCCGGTCAATGGGCTCGAAAATTACTGGAATTATACGTGCGAAGTGCAGGCCCTGCCGTGTGCTATTTGCCGTTTGCCGTTATAAGGAGTTCTAAATGTAGGTTGTGGTGGGAGATCGTTTTAATTGAGTTTATGTGCTATGGAACTTCGGAAATGTTTGGGGCTTTAAAGAAGGACCCCTTAAAAAATTATGATTCAAGAATTAATACTATCGCAAATTAATGTGATTAGATGAATGAATTAACAGCCAATGATCACTGGACTTACCTTCAATGTATGATGCCTTGATCATTTCTTTTCAGAAACCGGGGTAAGGCAATAATTTTTTGGCACAAAAGTAGGTTTTTTTTTTAATGTATTAAATACTTTTGTTAAAAAAAATTGCTTCACGAGAATTGAGTCCTATAATGGCTTCCTTCTGTAACTTTTAGATAAAATGGTGTCGATACATCTATAACTCATATATTATGTCGTAGGAAATGATATTTATATGTTAGATAAATTATCTTTTATGTAAATTATATTATTTCATCTCTTCTGTTTCCACAACAAGACCTAAGTTATTGCAACACAACCCTGATTATAAGGTTCAACTTAAACCTCGCAGTTAAATCTCCAACGTTAACTTCATCTCTAGGAATACCGTTGCGAAGTATTTAGTTTCTCTTTAGTAATAGAGCTCCAGAACTTTTCCGCATTTGCTTTGCATCTACTTTGATAAGATACTTCTTGTGCTTAGGAGTATTTATTTGAATTTAGAAGTATTTATCGCTTGCCGTCAAGCTGAAAAATAAAACCATGTTCGACGTATTTACGGAGTATGGATGGTTTCTATCGAATTATGTTGTATCAGTTGTCCCATGGGACTGGGCCAATGGGACTGTTGGGACAGACCCGAATTTGGTAACCAATATCAATAACATATATTTTTATGCTTTTCTATTTTCGCCATCGATTTGTCGTGTTTTCAACTAACAGAGACAAAGTGACAACTATCAGCGCTACAGAAATATTACTAAAATTAAATCTCTTTTTAAATTTTTGACAATTGTAATCGTTTATACAATGTTACTTTCTCCAAAGCCTAACCAGCTCATAACTAATTAAAAGCCTTTTATGCTCTTAGTCTGTGGATCCTGTATCGTGATGGCTTTTGGTGAAATAAAGAACTAAAGAACTTAGTTATAGAAATAATATTTAATTCAAAGAATTTAGCAT
Organism: Orthosia gracilis; assembly: GCA_947562075.1. Lineage (NCBI taxonomy): Eukaryota > Metazoa > Arthropoda > Insecta > Lepidoptera > Noctuidae > Orthosia > Orthosia gracilis. The sequence goes on from OX387270.1 coordinate 43,971,449, forward strand.
TTTTATTTACCCGAAGTAAGATCATTTCACCGTTTACAATTCATAACCGGTCCACATTTTGAAAGGACGACTTCCACAAAATTATTTATAGTTTCCTTTTAAAAGAATTCACTTCTAAAATATTTTTCTCTATTTACAACTGTTTGAGAAGTCTTTCTTGCGAATAAGTTGTGCTGAAGTTAAATTTTTCACGGTAAACTGTGTGCGAAGTGACTTCTGGCAATATTTTTCAAGTGCAGATAGAGAGTCGGTTGTACTGCAATTGAAAATGGAAACAATTTCACTGTTAAAGAAAATTCAATGTTAAAGTTAAAGTCAAATCTTGAGCTAGAATTTATCCTAAGTTACCTGCTTTATGTTCGCCTTTTCAAATTTTAGAAATTATATTTTAAAATTGCAAATATTGTTGTAGCAGAAAAAGCAAGAAATTGTGTTTTTAAATTTATTTCAGAATGTTTTACGTTCTTGTAAATAAATTTCAGGATACAGAATTTGGCAATTCTTTTTTGTCGGCGTAGTTAATAACCACGCATATTCTTAGTTTTGAACTTGGCTCCCTTTTTTCACATTTATGTTTATGATGGGATATCATTACTTGTTGTACAGAAATTATTACTAGATTTTATTTATTCATAATAAAATTAATACCAAATGGTTTTTGTTAATCTACTATATTTTCCTACGTTTACGGGGTATAATTGTCTTTTTTTAATGTTATTTTCTATATTTTCTTGTACCTTTGAAATGTTCGAGTGAATTGCCCATTCAGTATCCGGATTTTTTTTTACGCGTTTTCGTTTTATACTTAATTTGGCCAAGTCGGGGTATAACGTGCGCAGGCGGTTGTACTCTACAATAGAGCTCTCTTGTAACTTGATTTGACTTGCATCTAAATTTATAAGATGTGGTGTACATCTAAGCTTTTAACTCTGGAGAGTCCAAGGTAAGCCTGCCCTTTACTAAATATAGAGGAGCCTATGTCCAAGCCTAAGGCCTTTTGATTGGTTGATAGTAATAGCATATGCTAAGCAAATAGGGAATTGTTCCCTGTGAGCACCGATTTACTTATTATCTGAAACTAGGTCTTGACTCGTTCTCCGATTCCCGGGCACCGTAGGCGCGGGCTTGCGGACGGCAAGTAATGGGTAGCTCGCCGTCCGATAAGGACCAGGCCCGAGTCGACGGCGCGTAGTGTTCCACGCGCGCCTCAAAGAGATGTCAGCAAAACTGACGGGGTCCGCTAGGGACGATGCCTGTCTGGGTCGCGGATAAATTTGAAAGAGAGTTACCGCGGTCCTGGCACAAGCAACTGAAGGAACACGGGTGGGTTTTAGTCAGTAAAAGTCTGACACGCCCTTCCGCTTCACCCAGAGCGGGAGAAGTCATTGGATGATTTCTCACAAAAAAAAAAAAAGAACTTGACTCGTTCTAGAATTAAGGGTGGTTATCCACTCATTATATATTCACGTGAAGATCTTAAAAGACACATAAAGACCGGCTGTTACCAATTTTGATTGCTGTATCTTACGTAAGTGTTCCTAATAGAATCAATTAATTGAAAAATTATATTAAAATGATAAAAATTTACAAGTTTCTGATTTATTCCTTTGTGATCACCCAACTACCTATCTGGATGCCAAATTTAAACTTTCTAGGTCATCTGGAACTGGGTTAGAGTTTTGATCTATAGATCAGTCAGTGATAAAAATGTCGATTTTTGGACGTTAATATCTAAATAACCGTCTGTCAAAATTTATGTATTTACCTTAAATAGGTTTTGAGTTATTAAGATAACAAAAGTGACTCCAAATTGTTCGTGTAATATTACACACAGCTGCTGCGTCGCCAGTTCCTTTTTTGCTTGTACTTGGCTTGACACGCTGCCGCGTGTCTAGATATTATGGATCGGCGCAACATGTTTGTGTTGTTTGTTGTTTTTTTGTTTTGTTTTGTTGTTGTTGTTTTTTTTTATTTTTTTTGTTTTGTTTTTTGTGTGTTTGATTTCTCGTCTTTTTTTTTGTTTTTTTTTTATTTTTTATTTTGCACTAGATGTCACTTCATTTTCCTTACCCATGCCACCTATATCATCTTTCATACAGTCCATCTATTCTTTGGTCTTCCCCATAACTGTGGAAACTTAAATAAATAATTGAAAGTTACAAAGAACAGTAAATGATCGGGTCGAACTTCAATTAGGTTATTAGTAACTTGACTATAGTTTAGTAAATTGGAGCAATTTATAGTTAAACGGCCAATTTCTGTAACTATCCGATCATTGTGGGTTATTGTGGCAATACACCAAAAAGGGTCAGGTGCACAGACATACAGTAAGGCCGCAAAAGTCCATAAGAACGCTAAAGATTACATTGCTACGAACCGAGCGAGCACGATACTTACGTGCGTATGTGTGCGCGTGTATGAGTATCCACATTCCACAGATAACACACACTAAGGAACTGTCGTCGCACTGAGCTTAAAAACATCATTATTATATTTCTGTGCCATTGAATACGCATCACACAGTCACAGAGGCGACTTGTTCTTACCATTGCATTGATAAAATTCGCGCAAATATGTCATGTGCTGGTAGCCGTATGAACTAAGTGTTGGATTCGCAAATAACGTAGCCCGAGTTCAAATCATGGTCGGTCCGTTGCGGTTATATCTTACTTTGAAAATTCCCAATCTATATTAATATACAGTTGTTGTTTTTTATAGTGTAGTTGTTTTTTATAATTCTATGAAAAATACTATTGCATTTTTTGCACTAAATAGTTGCAAATTACGAATATGATCTATTCACCACAAGAAGAATCACATTCGTAATTTGCAATTACTTAGTTGTTACATCTCTTCGATGTTGTAAGGTGGAAATAAAAAGACGTGTTTAATAAAAATGTGTATTCTTTATATTTACAAATTAAACATTTATTAGAATTGTGACGTCGAATTCTTACCTAGACAAAAAAGTTATCTTGTAACCGTTATCTGTGTTACATGTAAGATTGTTTGTTGGAAGTATACCCACTTAGACCATTCATAATATAAATAACGTAACAATGAAAGGATATTAAAATTTTAATAAAATAAAATATAATTGTTTATATCCAGTTATTTATTGAAAAGTGATATAAGATTTAGACTTTTTAAACATTTTATTTTTATATAACGTCATAATGAATGTATTGAGGTCATAGCTTAATTGTTCATTTTCTTGACGAAAAGAAGATTGAAACTAAACCTCAATTTCTGTTAAAAGAACTTTAGTTCTCACAAGATAATCGTCAATTAGATGAGAAAAATAAATTGAACTATTATGTTAGAACAGTGCGGGTAGAAGAATAAAAAACAAAATAGAATCATGATTATTGTCAACAAAATTGTAACGAGTTCACTGCATTCTTAAGATAAGGCCATGGCACAAGTTAAAAGATATAGCTGTTTTAAACGAAAGTAAACACAATATAATACAGTGTTTGTTAACGAATAATCACGGATATTACGGCTTTTTAGCAGGTTTTCTGTGATGCACGCCTTCAGCGTGAAGTGCACGGCGAACAGTATCCATCGAGGTGTCATTAATTCCGCAAAATGTCTTGTTGGTGCGAAACCATTCGTTTCGTATACGTCCACCATATGTCGTCGCTGCGCCTCGCTAATAAGCTTCGGTCTCCCACTTCTCTTTCGACTAGCAAGGCTACCTTCTTCCTCATATCTTTTTATCCAAAGACTTACAGTATTTTTCTAAAACAAAAAAAATATATATTAGGCAGCTATACCTACTTGACTTCATTTTCATTAAATAAAATGTTAATAATCATTATTGAATATAATTTTAAAATAAAAATGCATTTATAAATCCAATAACCAATTTATAAAGTTACAATTCATTAATAGCTATTATACTCACATTCAGTCCAGTTTCTTCAGATATTTGTGTTTTATTAAGACCACTTTTATGCAGCCCAATGATAGTCGCCCTCACTTCAATACTAATATTAGCCTGCATTTTGCGAATATTACAATACTGTTAACCACACGTCACTAACCAACAACTACAACCAAACGACATTTCATTTCGGTCAAGTCAAAACTCATGTCTACCTCGCAGAAATCAAATTCTTTATTTAGTTTTTTTGTGATCTACCTTTCTAACTCTAAGAAATGTGTGAACAAGTTAAAGAATAATTTAATATATGTAATGCTAATCCATAACTTCCAATCGGGTAAGAACTCACAAAAAGTCAACAATTGCGTGGGATTTGAACTGATTTGCGCTTCAATCTGTGTGCTCTATACCACTGGGCCATCTTGACTTATGCTAAGTTGATGAAATTGTGAATTTCAATCATTTCTTGGCGAAAACTTGAAAATAGAAGGTCGTAAGTCAAACTAAACGTCAAACTAATACGTTTTGAGAATTCTTATTGACTTTTGCTAGTGATAGTACATATATAAATAACGCAAGTCCCTCCATCTGTACGAAAACCAAGCGTGCCACTTTTTCACAAACACTTTAAAAACAAATTTACTTATTAATGAAAGAAAACATTTCCAATGCCTCGGCCAACTTTTTCTGTACATACTTTACAGCTCAATATGGCATAAAAAAGGCATTTTTCTACATTTTGGTAGATTTCCGTTGCCGATAATGCTATATGAAAAGCTTAGATTATATACTTTTATATTTTCGGCGGCGACTATCGTTTTACTATGAACTCATACTCTCAAGTAACTACTTGGTTGTGGAAGACAGATAAGCAGTCGCTCTGTGTAATTTATTGGTACTCTGAATTTAATTAGGCCCCAACGTAGTAAGACTGAGCTAAAATGATTAATACTTTTCTTTTTAAGCCCCAACGGAAAAAGAGGGGTGTTATAAGTTTGACGTGTGTTGCTGTGTATCTGTGTGTCAGTCTGTGGCATCATAGCTCCTAAACGGAAGCACGAATTCTGATTTAGTTTTTTTTTGTTTGAAAGGTTACTTTGTCAAGAGTGTTCTTAGCTATGTTTGATTAAAATCGGTGGAGCCGTTCAAAAGATATCCGCAGCTAACTCTTTAAATCTAGGTTTTTTCGCAAGACATCGTGTTATAACTACGTGTTTCGATAGTTATTTATATATAGATTGCTAGAAAGAGCTAGATAGATTTTCTATTGAAGCGTGTGCACTACTAGGTATATTATACGTAGTTTAAAAATCATAAAATAAAAATTAATTTATAAATTAAAAAAAAACCGCCGACACAAAAACCACAGCAAAAAATAAGCCTCGTATTCGCGTCGGGGAACCGCCAACATTTACAGCAGTTTATTTAATTTGCTAAGCGGTTCCCCGACGCAAGTACGAGGCTTATTTTTTGCTGTGGTTTTTGTGTCGGCGGTTTTTTTAGAGGTACTATTTTTTAGGGTTATTTTTTAGGAAAGATATTTTATTGACCATCCACATCACACTTTCACATCCATTATCCACACACGTATTAACCGTCAGATTGATAACACTAAACTGCTTATCTTCCCTACTATCAATAGTCAAGCAAAAGTGTGACTAATTACACAAACGTGCACCAAAGCGACACTACTAAGTCCGAAGATAAAAGCCCTATAATTCCAAAGCTTAAACGTTTGGTTACACGTTACACCGGCTATGTGCAACCGACCACACGAACATAAATATGTAGTGAACGTAGACTTCCCGTGCATATAAATGAACGCTTTTAAACGCAGAATCCTTTACTACAGGGGACCTGAACAGTCTTTTTCATTGTGAAACATGGAAGACTGAAAATTTTCTCAAAGCATGCGGTTTTTTTTATCGTGGTTTCGGTTACGTACTTTAAAAATAAATTCACACCAAGAACTGATTATATGGTATTTTTTTTAACTGAAACATAAATATCTTTTTGACATATTTTCTACAGAAAATCTGTCAAGCCACTATTTATGGGCGTCCATTTAAAAATGGTGCAGTAGTGGGGTAATGAGTTAAGACTAGATTCGGTATCTGGAATAGTCAATAGATAATAACGATAAAAAAATAATTAAAAACTGTCACATTTCTTTTTCATCAGACATTTGAAGTTGAAACTGTATTTGTTTATATAAGGGCAACCTTACTAAACTGCATATATCTTGGCAACTAAATGCCGAGAACTGGGCCATTTTTTTCCCATTTTGCTTGGACGCCCACATTATTATTCCTCTAGTAAAATTATCTGACTACTAGCTGTCCCACGCGGCTTCGCTCCCGTCAACTGGCTAGCTACCTACCTACCCTACCCTACCTACCCTACATACATGAATTTTGCGTAACTTTAATTACTTACGCAGCGCACGCAACGAAAGCTCTCAAAAAGGAATATTTTTTTCCGTTTTTGCAACATTTTTCATTTATGCTCCGCTCCTATTGGTCGTAGCGTGATTTTATATAGCCTATAACCTTCCTCGATAAATGGACTAACCAACACTAAAATAATTTTTCAATTCCAACCAGTAGTTCCTGAGATTAGCGCGTTCAAACAAACAAACAAACAAACTCTTCAGCTTTATAATATTATATATAAAATATAGTATAGATTAAAAAATCGGTCATAATCAATTTTACGTTACAATGTTGTGCAATAAAAATACAACTTTAGTATTAGAAGTAAAAAAAAGATCGTAACTTATGTCCATAAGGCTATTAATAAATTTCAATTTAGTAACTAAATATGTTTTAATTTAACAAATTTGATATTTGCCGTAACAATATTTTGTGCCCTAGGGAACAAGTTTTCAGTTTTAAAACTTTTACTAGCAACTCACTATCTGAGAAACTAGTATTTCACAACAACAAACACAAATCTCATCTTCAAGAGCACCCACACCCACAAAATAATCTCCAGAACCGCAGACACACCACACACAAAAATATTTCTTCCATATCGTAGAAAACGAAAACGAGCAACAAACGCACTAGCAAGCCACAAACGCGATACCATAAACAAATTCCAAAGAGCCATACTGAGCGATGCAGTAGCCAGTAGATACGTAATCTCGATAGTAATTAGCACAAATACAGATTTACATTTAGATTAACGCCGCATTAGCATGCGCAGGCTATAACTCTTCGCCGTGCGCGCGCGCCGAACCAACCATAGATACGTGATGGCTGATTAGCAAAAACCGTGCGTACGATAGTTCCACCACAGATAATACAGGGTGTAACGGTAAGGTGCGATCTTATTTTAAGAACCATACCTATTTTCTGCCTGTGTTTATGAACAACTTTCTCCAAAAAAGTCACAGATTTTGAAAGAAGAATTGACTACCTGTGTCTTCTTTGGTGAAAATATTGTATTGTCACATGGGCAGAAGCAGTTCTTAAAATATTATCGCACTTTTCCGTTACATCCTGTATAATGCTAGTGTAGTTCTGCTTGGTGCAACGGTTCTCAATTGAACCCCTGGGGAGCATGACTTGCTTTCTAGGGGGTATTTTTTGTCGGTAGGGTGAATGCAATTTATTATGAATTGGGTATTGTTTAGGCATAATTATAAAGTATTGAGTAGTAAGTAAGAGGTTAAAATTGTAAGAGGTTTTCGTAATTATTTTAAGGGCTTTGGATATTTAAGGATTTTTATGAAGGAGTGGTAATAATGTAATAGTTTGGTTGTCCATTGCTTTTTAACGGGATTGGAATTATTTGCCCGATCTCGTGATTTAAATATGTAGTATCTTAATCTTAATACAACGAATTATTAATACAGTGAACTCAAGTTCAAGATTTGTATTTGCGATATTATATTTATTTTTAAATTACCACAGTATTTTTTTTCTGGACTGTCGCTGCTAACAATAAAAAAATCAAAGTGGTCCCAGGTCTAAAAATGTTTGGGAACCACTGCTCTAGATGAACATAATTTCCGATTTTATTCAATTTTCCCTTGTAGAGGTAGGCAGCTGTAATTGCGTACCATACAAATTCATACCATTGAGTTCGATTGTTATTGAAACTGTGATTTGAACACATTCACTATTATCACATTAAACACATTTGACACTGGTGACGATGAACGAATGACGTATGAATAACAAGCGTACATAATTTGGCAAGTAGAATTTCGTAGTCTGGGAAATAGTGTATGAAGCATTAAATTAACATAATCAGCGTATAATGTTCCCACAGCTGGGCAAAGCCCTCCTCTATATGAAAGGGAGTAAATCTGTAATCCAACACTCAGACCAAGTGCGTGTAGGGAGATGTCACATGTCTTTCAATTTTTGATTCTAATTAATTTACTTTTTATTTATTTTCCTAGATACGCCTGGCTGAGTTTGATCCCACGGCTTACATTTCTTAAGTCGGGGGGCCATTACCAATGGCCCACCTCCACAGCTCTGGTGAAAAAAATAATTTTTCAAAGACGCATAATATTAAAAAGTTTGATATCCACAGTCTGGTATCGTTCAGTTTACTCACTCTGTTTGTTTGTTGCATGTTCGGATCGATAGAGCCGGATAGCGATCGTGATGCGGGCGGCAATGACGGATGAAACAGCCATTGTGTTGTCAATTATCACGGCAAACTAATCTAGTCGCCCTGTTGTGATGCAGTGAGTGAATGATGCTGATTTTGTCCGTGAAATTCATGTTGCGAAGGCAAATATTGAATGAATGGATTATAGGTGAAGTAAATAGGTGCAGGGATTCGTAATTGTGTGATGATTTCAATGGTGAATAGTGGGTTAAAGGTGGATTAGGTGTTGTTGTTACTCAAAACTGTTTTTTTGGATAGTTTATTATGTCGTACAGTCTACTTGTGTATTCAATAACCTCAGAAGAACCGTGTCTTTATTTACAAGCAATCGTAGTTCCCTGATATCCTACATACATTTTACCTCAATTCCTTTATGCCAAAACACGATTCTCTTCCTCTCAATTTATACCCATTTCACAAACCGGATCAAAAACGTGCCCGTCAAAAATCCTATTTCCCAAATTGTCTCCTCAAAGATCGGATGACGTCCAACGAGATCTGACGTCATTTACCTCTGATACACTTCACTTAGTAAGCTTACACAATTTCTTTTTCCCTAATAAGAGTTCCCTTTAAAGAATTACTTGGTTTTATTGCCTTTAACTTGCTGTAAACGACTACGGAACTCGACGCGGACATCAAAGACGGAGATAATCCAATAAGGTGCGTTACTTGGCCTTATAGTCCGGATAATTTGTAGAGGGACCCACCTTAATCAACGCTGAAAGAAGAAAGGACCTTTTTATATTCGTCAGGTAATAGAGATGTGCCGGTTGATGAATTACGAAGGCTGTGTGAGTGGTCTGTTTTTTTTCGTCGATGTTGATTAAAAGGAATTCGTTAATTTGGATCTTGTACAAACTTGAAGCAAGTAGATGTTCTTTTACTTTGAAGTAGTAATCATTAATTGTGTGTTAGTACAAACAGAAAGGCCTGACGGGCTTCCATATTGCCTATGCTGCTAGCCTTCAAGAACTGGGATCATTTTTCTGTTTGAGGGCAAATTTTTCGATAGTCCGATACCAGAGGCATAAAAATGGCAGGTTTGACAGTTTTTCCATAAAAATATATCAAACAGTTCCTCTGTTAAAAATTAAGCTATTGATGTGAATGGATCTTTTTTTAAACTAACCATTTCCCTCGTATTTTTGAGCAATAAGTAGACGGCATACAAAATACACACTCCATATGATAATGTCGATGCTTGGCAAATATTCTTCAACTTTCGTGATATCTTTCTTTATTATTATCAGATTGAATCGTCATATTGCGTAAGCCATCGGTAGCTGTCGTCGCTGTCAGGATGGCGCCACCGCTTTGCACTAACAGTTCACTGACCCGCTTCCTCAGTCTGCCATCGTTTTTCTTTTTTCCCGCCGTATCTCAGACGCCCATTGAATTATGTTGTCACTAAGATTAATGGGATTATGTCGATGTAGCCGAGACTGCGTTTTTTTTTCTTTAATTCGAATCTTTTTTTTGGCTGTTTCGGAGTTCTTTGTGCGTAAATTTTCATAATATATACTGAATTATTTTTATCACTATCCAAAAATTGCCAGGTATTATGTATCAATTAAAGACATGATTAATGCAAATGGTAACTCACCTATATTTTGTCCAGTTATACGAACAAAATATACTAAATAACGTTTTTAACCGACTTCCCAAAAGGGAGGTGGTTTCTCAATTCGACCGTATAATTTTTTTTTAATGTGTGTTTGCGGATAACTTCGTCGTTTATGAACCGATTTTGATGTTTCTTTTTTTGCTGGAAGATATTTCAAGGGTTGTACCATGATAAGGAAACCAGGATCTGATGATGGGATCTTAGAGAAATCGAGGGAACGCCTCAAATATTATACATATAGCGGCATACATATAGCGATTTTGGTATTTTGATCAATAATGCAATCATTTGAAATTATCATTTGGTGAAGTGGAACTGATGAAGAAGACCACAATAGCCACTGGAACTCCGAAATAAAACAAAGTATTCTAGCCGTGTTTGGGCTTATTGGAATTGTCATGAGATGTACTTTGGCTATAAATGATTTTCATGTTAATTGGAGGTACCTACCAAAACTAAAAAGAGGGAAAAATCTTTTTAACAAAAAGTTCAAACTGACTTAAAAAAAAACACTACAAAGCGAAAATTTACTTTATTTTCGGAAGTCGGTGTTTAATAACGGAAAACAATGGGTACAAAGGACACCGACTTCGGAAAAGAAAGTTATTTTTCGCTTTATAGTGTTTTGTTTTGGAAGTCGGTTTGATTTTTTGTTATTTTTAGTCTATGTTACCCGGGCCATAATAACGAATAGATTAAGAACTTATTCATTGAAGTCGAATGAATAGTGTAGGCGCTACGGAGGAACATACGTAAATACAAACATACATAAAAATCACTGCTAAAATCATAACCCTTCCGAAGCTAACCTAACCTTTTCCGAAGTCGGTGTCGACACCGACTTCAGAAAAGAACGTTATTTTTCGCTTTTTAGTGATTTGTTTTTTCTTTAAGAATTGATTGTTGCCTGGAATTTTGAATGGTGGTAAAATCACGTTGTAGATTTTTGGACATTAACGAATATATAAAACGACGAAGAATTTTCAATTTTATCGAAAAAACAACTAAATATATGTAAAGCTATTTATGGCTCTTTTTAACATTTTATTTTAATAAGTTACCTGCATATTCAGTCAAAATAATTACAAGAGTCCTTGTGCTTTATAGCAAACATTTAATATTGAACTAACTTATTTCCTTATATACCTTACCTACTTATCGAACCTTATTTAAACACGGAGACCACCAAAACCCCAGAAGCCATAAATTCATTTCACATAAATGTATAATTTGATTTCAGCAAACTTGTCTGTCCAGATTTATAAGCAGATTGTTTGTTATTCAGACATCCCACGAAAAAGTTTACTGTGAAATATGGAGTGTTGGTTCACCGCAAAACTGTTGAAAAGGGAATTTTAACATTATTAGCACATTTTAAAATAATATTTTGAGTTATTAATGTCTTAAACATGAAATGAAGTGGGATACTTCCGGTTTGTTTTGTTGGAAAAACTGTTTTGTTAAATTTTTTTTCCGAGAATAATACTTCATTTATTATTTTTGATAGCTCCTGATCTTGATTCTCTTGACTTGAAGATCACCAGGTTACCGGCTTCCGGTCCTTGGCAGTAACGCACAAATACTACTAATGTAACACTATCCACCCAGTACTATACAGGGCTACAGGTTAAGTGGATCTAGACCCTTTAAGAGGTTGTAGTTTACATTATTCCTGACTGATTTGAACTATGAAACACCGAATCCCAAACTCAAACGTTTTCAAGATATTGGATATTGTTTTTTTTTCAATTACCGATTTTTATGGGCTTTTGGCCTCTAGAAATCGTTTTTTTTTTGTGTTTGTGATATATGTGTAGTAGATAAGCTGATTTATTATTCTCAACACACAAATTGCAGTTATCTGAACCAACTGGATCGTAGAAGACGATTGATAGTTCTAATTTTGTTTTCTGATCCAAGTAATAAATTTGACGCTTAAGTACCGTTATGTTTTACTACGAGCCTTTCAACAAACTCTTTATCTGAGAATTCTGATAGTACCCTAGCTTATTATACCTTGTTGGATAGCTAATGAAACGTAAATATTTTAAGCACATCTGCAGGATGACTGGCAAATACATATTTTTAAATATTTCAGAACGACAAAATATATTTTTACGAATTTATACAATTACCCGACTGCCGAAGGAGGGTAATATGATTATCAGTCTATGTATATATGTTCTTATGTGGCGTTCTGAAATATTAAAGGAGAGACCATACGCGTTGGCCGATTATGCTGATTTTTACGTCAATCAATTCGTCTTAACCCTGCGAGTGTCACTGGCTGCAAAAAGACGTAAACAAGAAGAAAATCATGCTTTGTAGTCGGAGGATACATCTAGTTTTGGTCAGCCAGATCGCGAATATGTATCCTCCGACTGCAAAGCATGATTTTCTTCTTGTTTACATCTTTTTAGTTCGCTTTTTAAGCAGTCGGGTTTTGAGATTTTATACCTATCAATCGTCTACTATGATCAAGGTAACTGTAATTTTAGTGTTGAGAATAATAAAGCGACATATCTACTATATAAAATTCGGAAGTACAATTAAAATTGAGGCAACGTTTTGAAAAAATACATAATTGTCCAATATCTTGAAAACTGTTAAGTTTGGGGTACGGTGTTTAATACTCAAATCAGTGAGGAATGATGGAAACTACAAACGCTTAAAGGATCTAGGTCGACTTAACCTGTAGCCCTGTATAATAGTGCTGGGTAATCTGTATTCGTACGTCTTCTTGTTCGATGATGGAACGGGTTAAATGCTTTAGTTGCCCAACGTACAAAAAACGCTAGGAAAATCTCACTGTAGCTCAACCTAAGCTTACTACACGGAAAACCTTACCTACCCTTACACGTATTATTTCCAACACAAACAAGTCGCCCAAACAAATCCAACGTGTGTTGTCAGCAACAGGTGAGAATTAAAACGAAACAAGAGTGACAAAAACAATTTCCCGCGAACGTGACCGCGGTGCGGGCGACCGGTGGGTGGTGAAAGAAGAGCCAGGTCGCGATAATGTACTATTTAAATATTCTGTAAAACCTCCGAATTTTGAATTAAGAACTTAAAGTTGATTATTTGTCAAACTCTATTTTAGCATGAAAATCTATGTTTTATTAACCTCCGACGGAAAAAGAGGGGTGTTAAAGTTTGTCATGTGTACTTGTGTGTTTGTGCATTTGTGTATCTATCTGTGGCATCGTAGCTCTTAAACGGATGAACCGATTTTGATTTTTTTTTGTTTGAAAGGTGACATTATCGGGAGTGTTCTTAGCTATGTATGATGAGGTGAAGTTATGGACGTTTTTTCTGTTTGAATCGGGGTATTTTCGCAAGATTTGTGTTATAATACCGTGTTCGATAGATTGTTGATCGGGGTTTTAGAAATTTGTCTTGTTTAAATTAATGAAAGGCTTGCGTTTGACCACTATCTCTCCTGATGGTAAGCGATGATGTGGTCGACGGTGAAGCACGCTTACCTAGAAGTAATCTATAGACTCCTGATTCAAAGACCCTATTGGTTGTTTAGCATTAAAGTATAGTAGTCACAGCGGATCTTTGTGTCTCTGAAGTTGGCTCTGCGAACCATTGCGCAAGAATAAAGTTTGTCATCGAGTATACTGCTTAGAGTAAGCGAGATAGGACGATGCGACAAACGTATGCGAGTGAAAGAGGCAGTTACACAATGCTATCTTTACTACAACATTGATACAAAAATAGCAACTGCGCCGGATCTTACAGCCAACTTCCGAAACACAAAAATCCGCTGTGACTACAATACTGTTTGAGACGTTCTTAACACCAATCAGAAACCAGGTCCAAAATCTCACCGTGATGTTTTAGGTGATGTGAGTTCGATTGGGTGACGTTTTTATTTAACTCTCATTTATTCTTGCTAATGTAAGGATACTAAACTACTAACTTTAAAAGGAGAGTGACAAAAACAATTACCCGTGAAAGTGACCGCGGCGCGAGCGACTGGCGCGGCGTCGGACGGTGGTGAGTGGAGCAAGTGCTAAGCCACGATGACGTAGTCATACTGATGATTTGGGGGTGACAGGGTGCTGGTGTTGTGATTTGGTATTTTATTATTTTTACTGTGCTTGAAAGAAAGAAAGACTAATTTTATTTTATTTCAGCGCACGGTACCTACGCAAAAAAGTATAAAAATAAATAAACAACAAAAGGCGGTATGTACTAATGATCCTCATTACGGATTTAGAGTGGAAACCAGTGGAAACCAAATCCCTAAAGAAGAAGAAAATGGTATGTTGTAAAACCTTTTTTCTAGCTATCGTAAGCAGACTTAGTTTACTTGGTAGGTACTGTGGGATGAGTCTAAGACATCTCTCAGGAACGGGACGTTGGACGCCCTGCAGACTTTATAAATATTTAATCAAATTAAGTCTTTACATTAGCAACATAAGCACGCCATGACATCTACCCCGCACTAAACAGTCGCCACGTTCTTAAATTTTAAAGCGATTCTAAATTTGAATGTGTGTTCAAAACCAGCCAGAACTATTTTTCGCCAGCCTGTATGATGTAAATAAAGTTCCCTTACTAAAAGTACGCTAAATGACTTTGAGGATGTTCTAATTAATGTCAGTTTAAACTTGGAACGTTGACTAAGATCCAGAAGTATAGTTGTCAAATTTTATTAAGTACTAGCTTTTAACCGCGGCTTCGCTCGCAGTGAAGCATATTTTTTCTTTTTTTTTTAGTAAAATGTATCCTATGTTACTTCTAATACCTCCAAGAATGTATGTACAAAGTTTCATGATGATCGGTTCAGTAGTTTTTGCGTGAAAGCGTAACAAACAAACTTACATTCACATTTATAATATTAGTATGAAGTATATTAGGTACGTTACAAACTGGCGTGAAAACCGATATTGCATTTATACCATATTAAATATCTCAACGCACTGATATTCATTGACCTGTAACTCATGTTTGCCTAACTAATCTGAGGTATCGCAAAATATTCACAACAATAATATAATTAGGAAAAAACCACTCAAAAAATCACTCACAACACAAGCAGTGGAGTTTGACATATCGTAGACCTAACGCTACACCAGCGCCTCTAGCGTCGAATTGATACGCGTTACCATTGAGAAAGTTGCTGCCAGGAAAATAATTTTACTTTTTAAATCAATCTTCATTGAGTGGTCTGTATTATTTGTATTAAATAGGCAGGCATAGGGAAATTCGCCTTGCTTTTACAAAGTATTATAGCTTGATTACCTGTGTTGATTACCTTACCTGGCTAATCAATAAAGTTCGCAAATTACTGAACCTTATCATATTTTGGAGTATAAGAGTATTTCTACTGAAACTCACAATGAGCGAGACGGCGGCCATGCTTTAACTGCACAGACACCAAAAACTGGAAAACAACAACCTCAACCATTTTACTCACCTGAATAGCCGCTTTCAGCTTTATCTCCCTAAATAATAATTAAAAAACAAACTACCAGCGCAAAGGTAGAAACAAAACAGTCTCATCTCTTTGTTTTACAACTTTTTGCCCGCGGTTTTGTCTGAGTTTCTGTACGTTTTTTGTTTGTTAGCCACGAAAATGTTTTACGGCTAAAGTTGCGCTTTCCAAGCTATTTGAATATGCAGAGCTGTGACAAAAACTACGCGGACGATGGAGATTATTCTTTATGGTCGTTGCTTTGTTTCTGTTGGTAGAAGTCGCCCCCTGTTGTTAAAAGTCGCACCGCCGGCGCCCGACGGTAAATGCTGTGTTTGATTCACCTGTTAGGAGCTGTGCTGTGGGTTCGGTGCTGTTACTGGTTACTTAATGGAATTATTTTAAGGTTCATTTGCTAATCATGTCCATGTCGTCCTGAAAAGAAATAAAACATTTGAAATATATTGTTGGTTTTGAAATAATAAAATGTACCTGTAGGAAATTCTAAAGGACTGAAATTTTTTTAATGCACAGGCATACTTTACAGTTCCCCAAACATTCTTGTACAAAGGAATAAATTTATAAAAATAATGTTTGTAAATCAATCACGCCTGAACGGCTAGGCAGATTTGGATACGAACACGGGTAGATAGTGATTGAGGTCGTTCCAGGATAATATGTGGAAATAGCTAGTATGTAAAAATAATTATGTAGTGCACTATAATCGTGACAATCTAAAGACGGATACAGAGATTGCGAGGCATGCGCACGTTCATATTCGTGGTGAGGCATGTGCTACGACAACTCAAATCAAATTAAAAGGCGTGAGTTAGGAGCAAAAGGCATGCGTTGCGAGGCATGCGCCGCGCACGCCTCGCAATGTCTGTATCCACCTTTAGAAGGCTGATGACATTTCTCATTTAACATGCCGCGATAATTTTATACGTAAGAAATTGAAAAAGCTATTTCATAATCCTAATTAATTACCATGTTATGGGTATACACTATAACAACGAGTATAATTCGTAAGCATCAAGTTTAATTATTATTAAGTATTTTATAGCTATGAAATCCGACTTCTTAGATTGTCACAACTATTGTTAATTAGTTATTGAGTTCAAGTTTAATTTTCACTATATAAGTTACCAATAAAAGAAATAAATCGCAAAAGTCTTCTCAAGTGAATTTTTTTCTTCCACTCAAACACATTTTATTTCCCATCACTTTCAATTTCCCTAACAATAATTATTCCTGTCCTCTGTTTATATTGATTCGTTCCATTTAGGACATCTTGAGGCCCGCCATCTGTCACGTTGTACAATCGCTGTTGTTATTTTTAATTCGTTCCTTGTTTTAGGCTCACTGCGTTGATTTTCTTCTACGCGTTTTTGAGGACGACTCACACAGTCTTTCAATATTAATTAGGAAGAAATATTTTGTACTAGTTTTAGCCATCGGATTCGCCTGCGAGCTAGTCGGTATTATCCAAATGGAAATAATTATAGGTTCAAATCATCTTTATTTTTCTTCCACAAATAATACTTATCAACTAAAATCTCAAAAAACGGAAATATAATAATAATGATATGCCACATAATTATTTACGGGAGACTGGTGCCTGAGCTTAGCCGTAACCTGTATTTCAGGACACCAGAGACTCCCCCTACAGGAAAATAAAATAGAAAACAGTAATAGTAATTATACATATCATCAAAACTACTACTATGGATTGATAATTCTTAGCAAAAGTTAAATGTTTATGTTACAAACAAGCAAACACATAATTGTAAGGTTTTTCTTTTTTCTTTTTATTATGTGAAATAAGAGTGTCAGTGTGTATACATGTGGGTTTGTGTTTTTGTGTGTGTGTGTGAGCGTGTAATTGTGTGTGTGGTGTTGAGAGGGTGAGAAGTTATATGAGTGGGTTCAAAAAGTATGGTGATGGTAGGATACATAATTTACGTTTTTATGATGAGCAGTTGTTCTGTTTTTGTATAGTAGGTTGTTTCTATCTATGCAATTAACTTCCAATAGCTCAAGTAATACATACATCAGGAAGTGTTTTGTTCAAAGCTTTCTGGAAGTTCGCTTAAATTACTAGATTTTATTTAACTTGTAAGTCATCGGCAATGAGGCACAGGTCGAGACAAATCTCCAGAGCCTTGAACATTGTCGCCGAGTTGCCGCCTAGCCCGTTTCATCATCAGACTACAAGACTTACGGTGATGCGCCATCGGTACATGGTGGACATCATACCTATACGCACTTAACTTTTTGGCAATTTTTTCACTATGCGTACAGCTAAGGAGTGGAGTTCCCTGCCGAAGTCGGTGTTTCCCGATAGCTACAACCTCGGGGTTTTTAAGTCAAGATTGAATAGGTTACTTCTAGGCAAGAGTGCTACACCGTCGACTACATCATTGCTTACCATCAGATGAGATAATGGTCAAGCGCGAGCCTATCTATAATAAAAAAGGGTCGTAATGTAAGGGTCAAATGTTGCAACTGAATTTCAAAAGTGAAATTCCAATATAAATAGTCTATAAATAGTCATTTTTTTAAGTTTGTTTTAATTAATAATTGTATACAAATAAATATATCATAACTGCATAGTAAATATCGTACGAAAACCTATTAATGGTGCATACGTTAGAACTTACAATGAGAAAGCGTGATTATTAATTCATGGCCCACCTCTGCATTCGTAGCAGTTCTACGCCGCCGTAGCGCATCTACGCCGTAGCAGTTAAGGCCAACAGCTGAATAATTTCTGTCCGTAAAACAAAAATTATTTCCTTCTCATTCTCATATCTATATTTATATGATTATATGCCATATTGTTAAATCGGATCTTACTGCAATTGCTTAAGACGAAAACTCTTAAACATTCAAAAATAGCCTCTGTAAATTAATAATTTTTCCAAATCTATTTCGTTTAAATGTGCTTATATATTTCTGAAATTCGCCGTTAAAATTGATGACAATAAAAAATCTAATCTTTATACAGAACTTGATGATTATAAATAATGCATCATATTTTGCGGTAAACACCAAGCAAAATAGTGACCGCGCTTTTGGTCATGACACAGTCTAAAAACTAAGTAAATTATGCCATAATTTTAAGGCAAAAGCGTGTACCGTTTCAAATCATATCCAAACATTTTAAAATTGTATTTCAATACGTTGCACCGTTGCTATTATTTTAACTGCAATACATTTGGGACACGTATAGGCACTTTACTACACCAAGCGATGCCTCTGCCCTCCTCTGAATACCACGTGTGTTGCGATTAAACCAGGAAATTGCTTACTGTGGCAGTTTCAATTTAAGTTAAACTTTGAATCTATTTGACCAAAATGGTTTAACTATCGACTTCTTACAGTGTCTTTTTTGTAACTTAAACGTAAAAGTTTTCCTTTACCGTTTTGAGAGCAGTGCTAATGTATGTGTTAAAATATAATAATTAATAAATCACGCGAACTGTTAAATTTATTATTTTTCTCATTTCAATTGAATAAAGGTGGTTTGAATTCACGGTGGTGAAACAATACAAATGTTTTTTTTTTATTTTTATAAAAGTTGTCTTTGTGAGTTGACTTCAATAAATTGAGGCCAGCATTGTTTTCCGTCAGTTGTGATTCTATTTATTCTCATTGAGAGAAGCTGTGATGTACTGACCGACTAGGTACCTACTGAAGGACTTGTTATTTATTAATTAAATTATAATATCAATGAAGTGAAAAAAAATCAGTTTTGATAAGTTTTTTTTTTTCGATTTAACCAGCTCTTCACCTCGATCTCGCGTGATGGTAAGCCATGGACTCATTCATCGGTTATGTCAGACTTTCATAGACTGAGATCTATTGATAAAGGTGATTCACTCTAGCGTTGTAGGCAGACTGGATAAAGATGGTGGGAATATTACAATGTTGAACCAGACAGTCACCGGCAAAGAAAATTAATAGAAGATGTAATAAGTTGATGGTCTATGCAGCATCCGAAACACCCTCCACCCATAATAAGTAGTCATATCAGAGTCCATCTTTTGTACGATTCATTGACATCATTGGCCCCATTTATCAAAAACCCCTGTAATTTCTCAATTAAGTACAAAACCATTCATAAAGGCTACTATTAAAAATAATCTACTTCCCACAAAAGACACAAAGCCAAATTAAACCTAACTATTAATTCTAACTGCCACCTTTTAATCACGCCATTCTCTAGCTCAAAGTGCAGTCGGAAACAAACGACAAACGGAGAGGAAACAAAAAATGGCGTAATACGAACAAATGGCGGGCGCTTGACAAAAAACGCGGACTGGTCTTTAATTGATTTAATTTGTTCGGAGTCAAAACTGTGCGCCGTGCGGTGGGGAGGTGTTGCCTTGTCGTGTGGAAATAAAGGTTACTTTACAATGGAAATGAAGTAATTTATAAAGAGAAAATGTGGACTGAGTGTTGTAATATGCAGATAATTGTTCGTAATAGGGTGATTGCTAACTCGGTATTGTCCATGTCAGTCTTATAAGGGTGATATAAGTTCGATTTGTCGAACCCTTATCACCGCCAGCGAACCAGATATATTAGAACCTAGTGGCTTGGTACGGGACGATGGGAAGAGACCAGATATCATGAAATTGGTGCCGAGGAGGGCGGGCATGCCTCTGTTGTGGGACGCAACCTGTGTGGAAACCCTTCCGCCATCTTATGTTCCTAGTTCGGCGGGCTGTGCTGGCGTTGCTGCTGCGGCTGCTGAGGCCCTCAAGCGGCGCAAATACTGTAAACTAATTGGTAATTACAGTTTTGAACCGTTTGGGGTCGAAACGCTTGGGTCATGGGGCCCGAGTGCACGTCTCCTTTTTAAGGAGATCTCTTGCCGACTGATCGACACTGTGCGTGACCAGAGGGCTGGCTCGTTCTTTGCGCAAAGAATCAGCATTGCCATTCAACGTGGCAATGCTGCCAGTCTTCTGGGCACGTTCCCGGATGACAGTGATGTGGAGGAGTACTTCGACGTCTAAGTGCACCTTTCTTTTGTAAATAGTGTTAGTAGTTAGGTTTAGTATAATTTTGTATACTTTACTTTAGTGTTTAAATATGTACATAATTTACACCTTTGTTTAACAAATAAAACAGTTTAATTAATTTATAGGAAAGTTTTACTTTAGTTAGTAAACGCCTTCTTCCACAATATTTTGTATTGTGTTAAAAGTTATGGGTTCTGGTAGATATGCGAACAAGGCTAGCAAGTGAAACGGTTAGCTGGTAACACACTGAGTATATTTGTCAAGTAACACGTCTTTTATTGTTAGGAGTGGATGCAACCACCCTCATATTTGCATATGTAATAGGTTCTCTGCACTGACTTTTTATTTTAACCCCATATAGTACCCTATATATAGTTTCCTATAATCAAGGCGTCCGTAAGCGTTTCAGGAGGAGTTGGAGTGGATCGAATAACCCAATTTCCACCTGTACTCAAAATACGCGCTTAAACGTGGAGTTGCCGACATCGGTCTGAGATACAATACGATGATGTGAAGAATGACGAAATATCGTCGAATTAAATCACCAAATTTACTTGGTTAAGTTTATATATTATACAAGATGAATGTGTGTGAACCAGTATGCACACATCCCAACTCTTTGTCCGGGTGCTGCGCTTTTCCATTTGTTTTCATTAAAGCTTGTTGTCACGGGTGAGGCTGTGTCCCTGCGACTGCGAGCCGACGCACGTTTATTGACACGCGGTACAAATCGCACTTCCAATACGACCTAATTTATTGGCTTGTTTTATGTAAATATACTTTCTTTATTTAAATATCATTAGGTATGAAAAAAAGTTACCCAAACAGATATTTATTTTGCAAGGTATATTATATTGTATTGATTTTGAAAAAAAACTCAATTTAACACAAACAATATCAAAACGGCACAAATTAAATTCGATTGCGGCCTGATTGAGTTGCTTATTGAACCAAATTTAACGTAAGAGGAATGAAATTTTAAATAATAAAAAAAAAATTTTTTTTTCTTTTATCTTCTCTGAAAATAATTATAGCTCCCATATCTACTTCCCTAAATAGATTTAAATGCAAGTTTCTAAAAATCTTAACTAAGTACTGTATTATTTCAGAATTCAAAAGGCATATTTCCTTTGAATTTCACGTACAATGATCGGTACTTTACAATTGTAAATTGATTCTCGTTCAACGCGAATAAAGCGCCATCTATCGGCGCATCGCAGTTTTATTGCAAACCTCGTGAGCTGCTTTGTGATGCAAAAGATTGATGCCTATCTTTTGCACTTCAGAATTTTTGATCGGATATTGAAAATGAGGGCTTGAAGGAGGTGCGTATTTTTTTTTAGTGCTTTCTTTGATGTTCAGAAAGTATCTCTGCATAAAATAGAGCATTATTTTTAGCAAGTCGATGACAAATATAAAAAAATATATTTTGTGTGGCCAAGAATTCCGCTACGGTAACACCATTCGCTTCGGTGACGCAGTCATAAGGTCATCACACGTACAGGTGACAGGGCACGCTGCGCCCTCCGAGAGGTGGGCCATGGTCTGCGAAAAGGTGACACAAGCACTGAAGACTAGAGCCATCCGAGAATCCACATGGAATGGGCCAATAATCCTAGTTGCTTGCATAACAGACTTGATAACATTCCAGGTACTGGGGGCAACGAATAGCTGATCGGCTTATTTACACCCGATTTCAGGAACGAAATCACCGATGTATGTGAATCAAACGATGCAACTTGGTGTTGATAATAATGTAATTAATTCCACAAATCACATCAGTTAACACGCACTTGACAATTTGTCACATTAAATATATATTGTTTTTCTTTCTTTTTTAAAAAACGTTGCCCTACACTAGGAATTTCTTGTTGTATCGTGAGTGCGTTTAGAAACATATAAACACACATGATACACAACATCCAGAGCCGGAACAACTATCTTTAGGTCATACAAACATTTGTTCCGTGCGGGAATCGAACCTACGACACGCAGCGCAGCAGTCAATCGCTCAACCACTGCGCCAACCGTGCGCCCATAGTATGCATATTGCGACATTAGTGCAATTGTGAGTGTATTCAGGGTCTATACGACCATAGATCGTACCGATAAGGTTTAGTTAGGCAGCCAATAAATTTTGTATGTGTTTTTTTTATAGTCTTTGCCCCACACTAGGCATTTCTTCCTGTATCGTAGGTAGGATTACGAACATGGGCGTGGGCGAGATTGTATCCGTGTTGCCAAAATTATTTGAATTTTTTATTATTATTTTTTCCAACAAATACTTTCATCTTCTTTTATTTTGTCCAAGAACCAACCTTATACGAGCAAGTAAAATCAAGTGAATATCCTACTAGAAAAGATACGGGTGAATGCGTAATGCTGGGTGCAATGTGACGTTGCATTGTACGGAATCCGACGAGATTTTATACCGCTATACAATGGTGAATACTTTATTCTTCACTCATACATACTTCATAGGATAGCGTATATTGCTTTTATTATATTGTGTAGAAGTTATGGATTTTCCTTAGTCAACGCATCTAAGTTTCATCTTACTTTTCGCAATTTAATCTTTGTTTTAGAATCTTTTTGTCCCTCAGGAGCCGTTCTTGTAGGAGGAGCAGATGGACAAACTTCATCAAAGAGAAAGTATTGAAAATAAGATGTAGTCACGACCTCTAGCATTGGGGAATCGACGTTAGAAGGAGTATATCGACGTTAGAAGGGCTTATGTATTGGAAAAGACTTGCCTTGTGGGAAGTCACTGGTTTACAGTCAAATAGAATGATGCTTTGACTAGGCCCTAGGGTCCATTTACCATACCCGATGAGACTTTTTTCACCCGTCCAGTTGCAAGTTAATTTTGACAAGTGAACCACCCCCTTGTGTTCGACTGAGCTGAAATTTTGCACACAGGTTTGCATCTCGAGACAATCCAATCCTACTAATATTATTAATGCGAAAGCTTGGATAGATGGATGTTTGTAACTCAATCATGCTGGAACGGCTGAACGGATCTGGATAAAATTTGGATTACAGTCTAGAATAGCACCTTTTTTTATTTAAACACGAATGAAGTCGCAGGTACGCTATTTCTTAAATAAAAGCTTGTTTTAATATTTTTTTCCGTATTTTTTTCTTGATTGTTGCTTTCCATTAGTGTTGTGTTCCTCAAACTGCTTTTTGTGATCGGCTCAAAACTCAACAGCCACCTGCCTAACCACGAAGGTAACATTGAAAGGCAAACAAACGGTGGTGCATTTTTCATTGCTTTTACATCATTTGAAGCCGCCGCGGTCTCCGGCGCACACAAACGACGGCGTAAAAAACCGCGCTCCGAGCAGACTGGAAGCACAAAGCATAGAATTTATCGTCCACCTCACGTGCCCAAAACACGCGCACACCGATGTAGGATTGATTACTGGATGTGCCAGCTTCTACATTGGTAAAGGAGCATCCATGCCTTATGCACTGCGTGTTTACATGTGCAGAGCAGTAAAACAAACAAAATGACTGAGAGTAACTGCCAGACGGCGGTAAGTTTAATTAATAATATTATAATTAGTTTTTTTTTAAATTTAAAGGTGTTCAGGTAACAAAATTTCAAAAATTATAAATCTAGTAACTCCATTTATTTTTATACTAAATATCAACGCTGAAGATCCCCAAGCTGATGGCACACGTAATAGGCATCTAATCATTGTCCTACAAAAGAACTACGCTTAGCAAAGATTCGCTTTGGGTGCAACACAATAAAATCAGCCAACACTTCCACTTCCAGCCACCCTACATCCATGTAAGCAGCGTTCCGTCGTCCACGTAAACAATGCTTGCTACAGGACAACTTTCCCTTTGCGGTTTATATGGAATGCTTTTTCAGAAGTACACAGTATGTGGTCGCCAGGCTTTACTAAAGCTTGCCAGGTTAAATATTTCTCAGATTTTAGTATTGTGCTCCCGATTTAATGGACTATTCGGATCATATGTGTGGGCAGAGCCTATTGTTTGCAATTTTCAGCTATACTGTTTTGAATGCGGGCTGAAGTTATGCAGAAATGTGATTATCACAGTTGGATAGTGCATTTTGAATATTTTGTTTAATTAATAACTGGCGAAATGTGGGGGAGCACTAAAGGTATATATGTATATACAGGGTGGCCAAAAAGTCGTGGATCAAACGAAACAGGGAGACAAAGGAGGTAATTTCCAACAAAAAATCTTTCTACAGCATGGCCATAACTTCATTGCACAAAAAGATATGAATTATTTTTGTTTTTTCCATGAAACTACCGAGAATTTTTACAATTTAATCAGTAGAAAATTAAATTGATTAAAAACAATAAAACAAAAGGTGTTGTATTATGACTCGATTATGTATCAATACTACAAAAATTGTATTGCAGCTCTTGGTATCAAACTTAACGAGCAATTAATTTTTTCCCGTAAATTTTGAAGCGTTACAAAAAATTACTTCTCACTTTAAGACCACCATTTGAAAAAAAAATGTATTACGGAAAAGTGACCCTATATTAAAAAAGCTTGCTGGTTTAATGCTGATTCGAATGAGGTACAACACTTTACTCTTTGATCTTTAGTTTTGGTTTTACGGTCGTTTTTTCATATCAAGGAGAAATTTAATAAAATAGTAAATTTAAAGGAAAGTTTAGATTTTTTATAAAAACAACGATTATGCCTTAGTAACTTCGAGGACATTTGAACGAGCGCTTCCCTAACCGGTGGATTGGTCGGGGCGGACCTATTGCATGGCCACCCCGGTCGCCCGACCTTAATCCCATAGACTTTTTTGTTTGGGGCTATTTTAAAGAAATAGTGTATCAAGGAGAGAATAACACCGAACAAGAACTACGACAAAAGCTCGAGTTTGCTAAGTTACAAATTTTAAATAACAGAGGTGCATTCCGCCGATTACGTGCGAATTTTATTAGGCGGTGCAGATTGTGTATTATGGTCAGAGGTAGGAACTTTGAGCATTTAATGTAAAAATTTGTAATTAAATAAAATTACTAAGGCATAATCGTTGTTTTTATAAAAAATCTAAACTTTCCTTTAAATTTAATATTTTATTAAATTTGCACCTTGATATGAAAAAACGACCGTAAAACCAAAACTAAAGATCAAAGAGTAAAGTGTTGTACCTCATTCGAATCAGCATTAAACCAGCAAGCTTTTTTAATACAGGGTCACTTTTCCGTAATACATTTTTTTATCAAATGGTGGTCTTAAAGTGAGAAGTAGTTTTTTGTAACGCTTCAAAATTTACGGAAAAAAATTCATTGCTCGTTAAGTTTGATACCAAGAGCTGCAATACAATTTTTGTAGTATTGATACATAATCGAGTCATAATACAACACCTTTTGTTTTATTGTTTTTAATCAATTTAATTTTCTACTGATTAAATTGTAAAAATTCTCGGTAGTTTCATGGAAAAACAAAAATAATTCATATCTTTTCGTGCAATGAAGTTATGGCCATGCTGTAGAAAGATTTTTTGTTGGAAATTACCTCCTTTGTCTCTCTGTTTCGTTTGATCCACGACTTTTTGGCCACCCTGTATATGTATACTAAGCACCCTCTGCCTAATGCTTGATGGATAACGAGCGTGATGTTTATGTTATGTATGTATTAACTGCGACATAAGTTTTATCTAATCGTTGAAACTGTATTTCCTTTTCAAAATTTGATATATATGCGTCTAACTATGATCCAATTTTAAATACAGCTTATATGTTATAAAATGTACCACAAATGGGCGAAGACACGGCTCCTATAACACAGATTGCTACCTAGCACAGAAGCCAAGTCTTCAAATAAGTATGTTACGCCATAAACAAAATTTAATATTAACAAAATTTATTACAAAATTAAACAAAATTTATTATTAAATTATTATTATTATGTCTTTTTCGATCTCGGGACTCTGAGATCCCGGTCCTTTGAAAGGCCCAATTGGCCCAAGCCAAATCGCAGAGGCCTTCTTAGACATGTATCATGATATGTGACACCAACCTACGATTATCCCTGTACACATTACGTAAGTGTACCCAAGGACAAACCCCGGTTGGTGCAGGACTATTGTTAAATATGGACGCCATGGATTTGGAATGTTTAGTGGATCGATTGTCTAAAACTACTGGCCCCTGCCTGACCACTGGAACTACACAGCTATAAAATGGCAAGAGGTGACTTTCATACTTAATTAATGGTCCTCACAAACGGTAGCTAGCACTTGAGTGACGTAGCGCCAAAGGGGCAACATATACGGAGTTGCTTGAGCAGTGGACAGATAAACCACGGCTATCAATCAAGTCAAGGCTATATGTCAAGATCCCTACCAGCATCTTACTGGGTTAACTTCCTTCCTCCGAGCATATTTGCTCTTGCAAATCTCCACTCAAGTCAGCCAATTAAGGTAAAAGAGAGGTGGGAGCTTTATTCTCCGTCAGTGTTCACACCGACCAGCCAATAAACGCAAGCTGGAGACGAGGGACAAGACTTCTCCCTGAGATCAGCCCTTGGGGTCACCACTGCCCACCAGCTCGCCACAGCACGCAAGCCCCACCACGACGTCAACTTAGAGATACTGCGGTGGGCTTAACTTTATTGTTACTCGTATTAAATATACAATGTTATTGGAACTAAACGTAAAGTTATTGATAAAATGGGACATTATAGCAGGCTAATGAGGAATAATGATGAACAGTAAAATAAATGGAAAAACAACATTTCCTAACGAGGCAATTCAAATCAAGGTTGTAGATAATAGGGTAATTTAGTCAATTTTCTTTACTGTGTTAGTAAAAAAAAAACGAAAATACAGCCGACATATACAGTAGTACTTTCCCATTTTTATATTTTCTACTTCAATGAGGTACACAGGCTACAGTTGGTATCAAGTCCTGGAAAATTCAATTAAGTTCACAATCCTATCAACTATACCAATATTCAAATTGTCAGTATTTCCAGCTTCCGTCTGCCCCATAATGACATAAATGTATGACAGCTGGAATCAACTGCTTGACATTCTCAACTAGGCAAATATAGTACAATGGAACTGTAGAAGCAGGCTTTTTAACATGACGTTGTAAGATTTAATTTCGCAGTATGCTGGGGCGATATCTGCAGGTTCAAATAACCTTAAACGGAAATATAAGAACATTATTAGGAGTTATATATTTGAGCCATTTGGGATTAAAACTTGGGGGCCCATTTACCAAAAAAAACTCTGCATTGACATTCCTCTTGTTTGTCTTAGGCGCTTCACCCATTGATAGAGTTTTAGATACCCAATGAGTTATTGCTTCACTCCTTTTTATACTACTTTGTATATAATATTCCCATATATTAGCGTAACTTGTATAATACAGTCTTACAACAGAACTACTTGAATAATGATAATACATTAAAAAAAATCACTTCAAACTTCTTTTAGAAAATCATAAATCTTTTAAACAAAAATCTTGAAGATTGCACATTAAAAACTTTTCACTTCAGACCCCATCAAATCTGAACAAATAAAACTTCAGAACCGATTAACATGTTCGCTTAAAAATCAACGGTAATTCTAAGAGGGAAGTTGTCGGCAGGTGCAGTGCTAGACGCATCTTCACGCTATGCCCGACAGGACCGACGCAGCTCTTGTAATCCCTTAAAGTGCTCAAAGTGAGAAAATAAGGGTTAAGTTTTAAAAGCACTCTGTCTGGCTGGGGATATGGTGTAAGTTGGTGATTTGGAACGATTTTTATGTGACTACACGATGCAATATTTTTTAAATTATCTTCCAACGGTGATTGTAAAACAAAATATGAAATATCTACACACTTTTAAGTCTCTGTGGCTATTCTACACAAACCCGCTACACTTTCCCGGTTTAAAAAACAGACTATGACAAGTCTGCTTACTGTTAGTGAAAAAGTTTAATAAACTCGGTTTAGTACTTCAGAGTACAAACAATTTTACTACCTCTTTATAATATCAGTTCACATTCAATGATCATTTGAAAAATCTGCACGTTTTGCATTTTTTTTTTAAATGCCTCATACCTTAGGGTGAAGCAGACCAAAATACGGCACTTACCCACACACAGTATACATGCCATCCTCCTGTAACTTGTACCGTATACTGAGAACGTACATACGACAATCGGATCGGGCTTTAAATAAATAATGAGGGAACGCTGCCAGCCGGCACGTCACGACACTTTGACGTTTTTCTTTTAATAATACCGCCTAATAAACGCTCGGACACAGCGGCTTCCTTTGTAGCTCTTATTGATTGTAGCTTTAAGTTGATTGTTGTTTTAAAAAGTTTTGTTATGTAGTTGATTTTTTGAATAGTTGTAAATGGCTGTAAGTGGTCGGTTTGGTCAGTTTAATACGAGTTTTTGTTTTTTTGTGTTTTTTTTTGTTAAACTGTTACAAAACTTTTGTTTTTGATTTCTTTGTCATAGTTTTTTTTATTATTTTGTGAGGTGATCGTTTATTTAATTACTTCCAGAGTTTTTAATTCACTTTAATATGTTATTGACACTTCGTAAAAAAATATTTCTGACACGGTTTGACAACAGTGGCCCAATGGGTTGACCATAGCCAAAAAGCTATAATAATAATAATAATAATAATAATAATGGTTTATTAATTATAGTTTGGAATTGAAAAAAATCTTTTGTGTTGGATAGACCATTCATCGAGGTAGGTTATAAGCTATATAACATCACGGTAAGACCAAGAGGAGCGGAGCATAAATGAAAAATGTTGCAAAAGCAAAAATTATTCCTTTTGGAGAGCTTCCGTTGCGTGCACTGCGTAAGCGGTTAAAGTTACGCAAACAATCATGTATGTTGTATAGATAGGGTAGGTCGGGTAAATGAGTAGGTAGGTAGCCAGTTAACAGGAGCGAAGCCGCGTGGGACAGCTAGTTATAAATAATTCGATTGATAGTTTTGGCGCCGTATTTCCATCAGATTCAAAATGATACAAAAATACTCTAACAAAATTTCCTAACCCGATTTCTCCTTAACAACCCACCTTCTTCCAACCAATCAGACATGATTACATGCTTCATAAGCCAACAAAAGGAAAATACGTCTCCTATGGGAACACTATAATTTCCGAGACGTATTAGTAAATACCTGACAGTAGAGACAGCCACTCGGTGCGATGGCGACATTTTATTTAGGGATGTAGCGGAGGCCATCTTTATAGCAAAATCATTGGTATAACTGAGTTCGGAGCTTGACCTCCACGGAGGCAGAGGTAAGTAAAGCAAATAAGAATAATCAAGATTTTTAAAAGAAAAATCCGACCTACTCGTATTTTAGAAGGGGAAAGTAACAAAGGGTCAGAAAAAAAATCTACTCATAAATTTCGGCAAATGATGTGATTTTTGGGAGTAATTTTTTGCGTAAATTGTGTCATTGATTGAATAAGTTGTCATATCGTTGAAAACTAACCTGTATTTTATATAAATCAGTTTTCCGACTTGGTTTCTTGTTCATGAACAATGAACAGCTTCTTCTAAACAGCTGCTCACTTTCGAACTTTTCGACGACATGTAATGGTGCAACAAGAATAATTTATAAATTAAAAAAAAACCCCGACGCATTTTAATTTATCTAGTAGCAGACGCGTTTCAATTGAAAATCTATTGAACAAGTAATTATGACACGATATCTAGCAAAAATACCCCGATTCAAACAGCGACTATTTTTGGAACGGCTGAACCGATTTTGATCAAACATAGCTAAGAACACTCGATAAAGTCAACTTTCAAACGATAAAAACGAAATCAAAATCGGTTCAACCGTTTAGGAGCCATGATGCCACAGACAGATACCAGATGACAGATAGCCAGAGACACAAAGACACAAATACACAGTTACACACGTTAAACTTATAACGACCCTTCTATTCCGTCGGGATAAAAACATTAAATTTCGAGTTATACCACAGCCGATATTCTTTAGTAGACCTCCGTTAAAACTTCACTAAATACTTGCAAAGGCTAATGTAGATGCAGAGGTTTGATTTCTTACAGAATTTTCAAATTTGCGGAGGCAAGATTTCCCAACCCTAGTTCAGTGACAACCAGTCAGTATGACGGCAACGTTTGACGCTAAGTATACCTTTGTGGTGTCCAACCGTTCTTTGTAATGCTATTCCTGTAGACTGTAGGTGATTGTCGGCAATTACGGATGCAAAAGGCAAATTGTCGGAATATCCGACAGCTATCGACGACTAATTGTCGCAATTAAATATCGCCTTTGTCTGATTTAAAATTCTTTGTCTGTTCCAGTACAGATTTTGTTTAAAATAGATTTAATTCTTTGCCTGAAATATGATTTAGCCCGCCGTGTGCCCGGTGAAGTTTCCCATCAGTGAAAATTATGAAACGTTCATCCCCTACTTAATACATTGGAGTTGATATCTACGATAAGTACAACACACCAAGCGATTTGGGCCGTGTGATTTCATCAGTGAATGAATGATTTTAAGATTTTCGCATGGGTCAGCACCACTCAGCTCAACCATCATAAAAGGATCCAAATGATCAGACACACGCACCACCATCAGAGAGACATTTGGGTGATCATGACATACTCTCAACTGCCAGGGCACATTCAAGTCAAAGTAATACCACATTACCAAGTCATGCTGAATTTTGAAAATTAACTGTTGAAAACTCATATCAAAATAACTCAAATTACTTACCTAAAGTAGTACGCAGTGATGTAGATACAATCCTGCCTCTTGCTACGAATGGCAAATAATATACGTCGTAGCATTTTCGTAGCGACTCGTAGCAGCTGCTCCGAATGCAATGATATTTAACGTTTAGTTGCCTGTTTGAATAGAGTTGTATTTTGTAGTTCTTTCTAGTAGAACTATTCAATATTTTTCAAAATTATTACGCGTCTAGATTTTCCGTTTCATTTAAGATATATATTTTGATGCAATTCGAACGGGCATGAAAATGGTGAATCTGGGCACAAATATTAGAAGACAAAGTTTTGTTTCAAGAACCAATACAGTCTGAGTTGGATGGTTCTCTGAGTGATAGTGTTTCTCATGTGTTTGTAAACGACATTAGTCAACATGATTACTGGTAGAGGAGACAACCGGCTCACATAGTCACACCGAATATACATACTTGTGATTTGAAGAATCATTTCGTTCTCTTGTATGAATTTACGTCTAGGAAACAAACTAAGTAAGAACGATATGATCTTTGAACTTACCAAAAGCATCCTCACCAACACCATCAGATAGTTCCTCTTGTACTCCATTACCCCTACCGCGGCCGTCAGAATGCTCTCACCACTCAGTTATCTGGTTAAATGTAGTGTGTCGGCCATATTTCACTCCTTCCGCCCGAGCGGTCGCTGCCGGGTTGTCTGCGATGTTACTTGACTTACAGTACTTGCGAGGTACGCTAGGTAACAAAAATTCGTTAACACCTACATCCAAAGTCCTTGCGAAGAAAAGTTAATCCACCCTACTCGCCTCAGCCGCCATGTCAATAGAAAAAAAAACGACAATAATTAACAAACTGTAATTGTCAATATCTTAAATGAGCTGCGTCAAGGTTGAGTTGAGCGGAGGAAATGAGTTGATAGAGCATGCCTTGTTGCATTCAGTCCGTTTATGTACCACTACCGTACATAAAGTTTAAATAAATGATTATAGGTGTCAATGTTTCCTAAATCTTTATTATTAAACGAAGCATTGTAATAAAGAGCAGAAGTTTTATGTATATATTTTCACTATCATATGAAGTGCTTCAAGCAGATAATTTAATCATGATGTGTCCATTTCGATGATTTGTGGAAGTAGCATTTTAAATAGATTTTTGTCACTGACTGTACTTGCGAGATATTTGCGAGTTGCTTGCGAGTTTCTGTCTGGTTGCTGGTAGGCGGGTCGTCGAGCTTGTAAGTATGGAGATGAGTTATTACGGGACCTTTGATTTATAGTGGTGGGACTATTTTGAAATTCTGAAGTATCTTTCTGTGACCGAGAATGGAGTCGGAATGTAGATTTCATTAATAGCAAAAACTAAGTAAAATGTTTAAGCATCGTTTGTCGTAATAAAGTTATTTTTATATGCAAATATGGCTAGGCGATACTCGTTAACTTTTAAGAGGTATCTATCTGAAAATCATGAGAGAGCTCAGCGTTTTAAATTAACAGATAAAAATGTAATTTAGAATAAAATACTTGTAGACATAATCTGCCGGTATACAGACAATAGGTACTACGTATTGTAGGTCCGGTCTTTGCCTTCTAAAAATTGCCACAGAACAATCGTTCCCAATCCAACTACAAACATCTCGAAAACCCAGACAAACAAAAACCACCAAACCAAACGATACTATCATCATTTCTATCTACAAAAACTAAATGATTCACGGGCACACCTTCGACGGGTCCTCAATATATCAGCGAACAAAGGAGACTGGTGCTGAAGTGTGACCCGCGGCTCACATACGGGATATAAATAGTCCCGTGTTGTCCCGGGAAATTTGCGGGAAATTGATAGCGGTCCCAACCCTATTTGCATTTTTTTTTTCTATTTACAAGTGTACCTTTTGTCGTGGGATAAATGTTTGAACCGCGTTTGTTATATTTTTTAAAATATGCGCGGAGGGTAGGTGGATATTTGTTTTTTTGTGTGGTTTGAATGTGGGTGAGTAATGTGGGCTATTTGTGGGTGATTGAAATATGTGTGGTTTTTGTTTGGTTATCGGTTTTTAGGTATAATCTGTCAGCTTTGTTATAATAATAAAATATAGAATCTATGTGATTATTCAACGGGACAGAGCAGTGGTGGCCCAGTGGTTACGGCCCCGACTTACCGAGTTGTAGACCGTGGGTTCAAACCAAACAGGCGCTATACATTGTGTAATTTATTTCATCAGCACTGCTCTCAAAACGGTGAAGGAAAACATCGTGAGGCAACCGGCATGTCTTAGAACCAAAAATTCAAAGACATGTGACATCTACCAATACGCACTGGGCCCGCGTGGACAGCCAGCCCACTCCCTCAATGAGAGGCCTGTGTCCCAGCAGTGGGAACATCAAAAGGCTGATAATGATATCATGCAAGCAGCAGCTGGATGAGAGCTGCCAAAAATCGAGACTAATGGCGTGCGATTGGAGAGGCCTATATCTAGCAGTGGACTGCTATAGGCTAATGATCATCAATAATGATAACGATGATGTTGATGCTGATGACGATAATGATATCTAACAACCGAGAAGATGACAAAATGATTTGGAAAACAATCACGTAAATTATCCTTTTATAACCTCGAAGAATCAGAAACCTAATGGATTAAAAATTCTGTAATTTTGGAGTCTTGAATCTATTGCGCTTTCTAAATAGAAACTGAAACTCTTAACTTTCAGTTTTCTTCACCCGTAAACAAAAGAATATTAATTAAGTCCAAACTGAAAATTGTCAACTTAACGCCTACTTAAGACCCAAAAAATCCTTCAGCATAATACTGCGTCTTACCACAAATTCCCATGTATATTAATGAGAGTGCAAACAAAAGAGGTTCCCTTGGGGCCCCGAAACAGGCGACATCGGCGAAATCTCCTAGTATTTGCGAACTGGGGATTACCGCCTGCCCTCGCCCTAGAGTACTGCCGACAAATATTGACATTTCGCTGTTTTAATGCCGACGTCAAACAATCGACGATTTAGGAGGCATTCCCGTTGATGTTGATGTATTTGATTGTGAATTGGTGTAGGTGTGTATTTGGTGATATATACAAACACAGATGCAGATGCACTTACTTATGAAGTAAGTAACAAACCACCGCCGCCGCTGTCTGACTGATGTATTATCGATTGTAGGTTACGCCCATCGACCATACAGCCCCTAGACGCCTAATACTTGATTTAATACATCAAAACAATTCTGTCAACTAGCTGAGGTATGAAGCACGGGGTACTGCGTTCTGATTGGTCCTTACCAACGTCATTTCGCCGAACTAGGGATGGGACAGGTTTAAATAAAACCACGTAGGTATCGATATTTTTTTTAATTGTTAGTGTACTTAATATTTTTTTATTAATTAATGTTAGCTAGTTTTATTATTAATTAAACACTTATAACATAAAATGCAAAAAGTAAAAACAAAATATCAAAATTCTAATTATAACACATTTTTTCGGCGGTTGTTTCATAATATTAAATATTAGTAAAAAAAATAAACAATAGAAAAATACCTAAATTCTAAAATCAAAATAATAAAATATAATAATCAGTATCATTATCTTTAAAATACAATAATAATCATTATCTTTAAAATACAATAATCAGTCTATAATATTTCCAACGCTGGAACAGAGGCCTTTTCTCCGTAAGAGGAAAATTTTATGAAAGAATTAAAATTAACCTATCTTTTGTGCAATAAAAATCACCACTATACTAATCATTTTTGAAATGTATTAACTTTGTATATATCCTCCGAACAGTTTGTTTCTGCTGAGCAGACTTTGTAAGAAAAGCTAGTCTTGTGGAAATATATTTGTGCATAACACTCATTGTCAAATCTACTATATGATTGGTAACTTCAGAGTGGAATTGATGGTTACTTATATTGGGAAATAGTTCCTCGCCAATGAAAGTGCTTAAAGTTTTATTGACTAGTACGTCAGTTTTGTATTTTTGGTTTTTTGGAATTTTGTCAAGGTACGCTTTAATGGTTTTTTCAGAACGACGACAAATTTTAACCACTGTTGGTGAAGGGTATATCAAGCCACCTTTATCTCTGTAAGCTATTAGACTACTTTGGTCCTGATTTAAGGAAACTAAAGCTCCAATACATGTCTTGCATTTTATTTGTTTGATCAACGAACTAGACACAAACCCCGCAATGTATTCTACTGCCCTTTCAGCGAAAAGAGACAAAGAAATCCTTTCAAGGGCTCGATTTAAGTCGTCATGGCTTTCAGTTTCATCAAAGCCAACATCTTCCTTGTCATCCAACGTTGTCGTCAAATTAATTCTTTGCAATGCTGATGAACAGTTCAAGATGGAAATATGTTCTAAAGGGACACAGTTTCCACTGGAGACATCCATTAACTCCGTATGAATTAGTAATTTTTTATAAATCGTTTCGAATAGTCGAGGAGTTGGGTTGTCATTACTACCACCGTGAGAGCGTATATTGGCAAAAAACAGTTCTATGTGATCTTGGGAGATCTTATTAAAAGGTATATACTTGATAGAGGAATCATTTTTATCTATTAAATCCCTAAACATTCCTATAACACTGTTTATTGCGACACAAAACCCTATGAATCCTGTGTAACGAGGCGAATTAATAAGTTTTACGGTTCTGGTGTCATTTAATTTCACAGTTAAGGTAACAATATATTTTTTACATTCCTCTAGTCTCTTTATAACATTGGATGCGTTGTCTTGGTTAAGAGCTCGTTTAAAACCGTAACCATGAACTTTCGAATCCAGTATGTCAAATAAATCATTAATTATCAAAAGCATTTCTACAGTAGCGTCTACGTCTTCAAATTCTTGAAGTTGCAATTCCAATTTGCAAAAGTTCAAAGCTGTTGCCACACTACGGCTAAACAACAGGGCGGCTAATTTCACTTTCATCACGTTCTTTTTAAATTCAATGTGGGAAAGCCTTAATTTGTTTGCTAAATGAAACTGTTCCTTATCCTGAATGTGGTTGAGTAATTTAATGTAATCCCATTTTATGGAAACTCCGTCACTATTTTTAAATTCTCTGTAATATTCAAATGCGTTTCGAACTAATTTTAACATATGCACTGGGTCTAAGAATATAAAAACATGTTTCTTGGTTATTGGATGAGAAAAACAGGTCTTCATATTTTTTTCCAATAAACTGCAGCCTAGTAATTTTGTCATGGCAATGTTCGTTGGACATCCATCAAATGTTACGGCTTTAATAGTGACATTGCTATGATAACATAAAGAAATGGCCTGTATCACCAGATTTTGTTTTTGTTCAGCATTAGTGCCGTTTGTAAGAAAATACCCAATAGGTACCTTAAATCTTTTGTTGAGTCCAACAACAAGCAATACCAATGCTTCAGTGCATTCACTGGAGCAATCAGTTTGGATTTCGCCGCCAAAGCCCACATATCCAAAAGTGCGTTGTGTCGAGGGAACGTATTCAACTTTGGATTTTATTTTAATTTCATCAAACACTAAAGTGGCGATTAATTCCCCTTCGCATTGGGCAGCTTTGTTTTTTAGAGCGCTAAAAGCTTCTTGGGTGAAGCCTGGTCTACCATCTACAGTTTGGTACCATTTACTTAGTGTTTTGACGGATGGAAGACACGTTTCAAAAGTTTTTCTTACATATTTGTATGCCTTGGCGGAATAAAAATTTAATGTAAGAGCAAAAGTTCTAAGCTCCGGTGAATATTTTTTCCTCGACTTCATAATTTGTCTTTTTACTAATTCCCTATTAGTTACTCCAATCTTACTCAGTAAATCTGTATTACATGAACTAATTAATTTTTGGTTTTCCAGCTCGCTTAATATGCTTTTAAGGGAAATCAGTCTTTTACGCAAATAGCGTGATTTTTCTCTTAAGTTTTTTAATCTTTTATTTTTTTCTAATATCTTGTCAGATAACTCAATGACTCTCCTGCACAGGCGTTTTTTGACGGGGGTCGCGTAGTCAGATGGACTTTCAGGAAATCGTTTTTTTACTTTTAGTGAAGTATATGATGGCGACTTCAACGAGTTCTCTTTTGACTCTTGTTTTGGAGTAACGGGTATAGACACTGAAGCCCTTGACGTGCTGGGCATTGGGACATCTGACTCAACCTCATTACACTGAAAACAAAATAAAACTTTTCTACTAACTATCTTCTGCCGTCACTGCGTCATAGCCTGCGTCCGCAGCTCGAGTAATACGCGTTAATTCATTCGAAAAATTTCTTTCGCTTGGGTCGTGGGCCATGAGGTTAAACGGAATACTCACCAAAAGAGGCAAATACATTGTTGGTACTGCCGAACTTAGTAGTCGGCGACGGCACCGGTTTTTCATAGCCATAAAACAATCTTCAGTAAAATGCCGTGAACATATTAGACTATATTTTGTGGGGATCCAGTTATTTCGCTTGGTTGCAATAATCCACTTGCTTTTTAATTCGGCATCTTGTGGGTATCTAAAATCAATATTCGTTTCACAATTAATTTAACAAATAATAAACTATTTAATTTAATGTCTCTTTTTGTTAAAGAGTATGTAGGTTTCTAGTTTTATCGATAAAAGATTTGGTCATAGAATATGGTGCATCACTAGTTTTGTTTATCATATTATAGAGGAAAAGAGATAGAGAAAAAAATATATTAAAAAGAAAGAGACGAAACACCAAAGACATCAACGCGCGCGACAAAATTTGTGCTGTTGCAGTTTTCACCTACAATAATGACCAGTACAAAATGAACTCCGATAATAATAGAGAAGAAAATAAATCTGATTATGATTATGTAACTATTAACTTACCGATGAAATGTTATGCCATTTTTCGGGAAACTCGAGTTCTGGCTGTTGTTACCACACAAACGTATTGTACAAGGGGCCATCGTAATATTTATTTTACCAATTTTTAATTGCCTGACGCGGAAGTGTTTACGGCTCACAGAAATGGTCGCTACTAATTCGAAATTGTCGAGTGGACCTGTATATGATCTTGTAGTCATATGTGTTGACAGACATCGCTCGCCTGTTGTTAGGCGTCTAGGGGCTGTATGGTCGATGGTTACGCCACTTATTTTTATGTGCGAGCTGAAAACAAATGTTCACTGGTCTAGATATAATAATTATCTATACTAGTGATAATTTTTCAGTTATTGAAAAGTTATGTTCAGCTGTTCGCTAGGATTCGCCATTCATTTGACGTTAGGATTAGCTTGCCTAAAACAATATTTTTAATAAGTTACACATAACTAATAAGTATTTTGTACACTGTGTATATTTACTATACATCTCGCAGCACTCCTCATAATAAACGCGAATTCAAGAAAATACTTTAAAATTGCCATTCGTTTTCCAGTATCGAACCCACCCACATTTCCGGGAACAAAGCCTCTCGATGGAACGATAGCGCACACCGCAAATAAGGGGCTCTCATTGTGCCAGCCACCAGCCCCAACGGCGGCGCAGCCTTTTTTTACTTTTCATTTGTTTCACGCTTCTTCTTAATTCCTCTCAGTACGTGATAATACTAGAAGCGTGTACATCAACGTGGCACATGTATATATGATTGTATATAATAGTTGATATTTTGAATGGGGTCTTTGAGGAGCGGTAAGATTAAAAAGTGAATTTGTACTTACGGCAAATTGTCCCTAGGTTTTCAAAAGTGCAAATCATTGCAGATGATTTTAGAAAGAAAGAAATAATAGTCCGTATTCAGGATGCAGCCTGGACTTTATTTTAAGATGGGACTAAATATATATATATATAAAAGTGAAAGGTCACTCACTCACTTATCGCGAAATATGGAAAACCGCTCGACGTATATAGATGAAATTTGGCAGAGAGGTGCCTCAAGTGACGTAAGTGCGCACTAAGAAAGGATTTTTGGTAATTTCACCCCTAAGGGGGAAAGGTGGATTTTAAAGTCAAACGTTTTGGGAATACTTTTATTATGCGTACAGCAAAGGAGTGGAATTCCCTGCCGGAGTCTGTATTTCCTGATAGCTACAACCTGGGAGTCTTCAAGTCAAGAGTGAATAGGTTTCTCTTTAGGCAAGCGTGCTTCATCGTCGACCACAAGATCGCTTACCATCAGGTAAGTGGTCAAGCGCAAGCCTATCCATAAAAAAAAAGAGTTGAAATTTTTACAGTTTGTAAATTGGACACATGACATTTTAGATTTACGCTCTTGGTTGATAAAAAGAATTCATGTATTTATTGGTTTTGGTAATACTACCCCTTTCACCTTTTCTACCCCTAAGGAGGTGAAAAGGTGGAAATTTGTTGGGCTTATATATTTGAAACTTGGCATAAATACTAACCTAAGAACGTTTGATGCCCACCAACAACAACGAATCGTCAATTGCTCGAAGAGTTTCAACGCACACTAAACATGTTCTTCGAGCAAGCTTTTTACGTGTAGACGCAAAATGGAACACGTATGGAGAACAGCTTTGTTCGATCGACACACGTGCGTACATGCTCGATTAAGCAATGCTTGCCTTGGATGGCTGAAAATCCATTAATAATGAAACTTCTCAGTGCCCGACTGTCATTTGTAGATCTTTGAGCCGTTACAGTAGTCAAGCCAGAAAAATCTGACTCTAGTCGTGCAAAGGCGTATCGTGTTACCCAGTTACTGGGTTGTGGAGGTCAGATAGGCAGTCGCTCTATATAAAATACTGGTAGCCGATGCATTCCATAAACTTGAAGCCGACGCAAAAATAATTGGTAATGGGCTAGGCAGATTGATTTAAGTGGACTTATTTATAAAATAACTTCAGCCAGCGGCTTTGCCCTCGTGAAAAGTATTTTCTTATACCAAAGGAACATTATACCCCGGGATAAAAAGTAGCCTATATGTTATTCCAGGTTATAATCTATTTCTGTGTCAATTTTCACCCAGATTTGTGCAGCTGTTCTGGCGTGATTGAGTAACAAACATACATCTTACTAATATTATAAACTAGCTTCTGTCAGCGGCTTCGCCCGCATGAAAGTCGAAAACTTAGCCCAAAGGGACATATTCCAGAGATTAAAAGCGTCCTTTTAGTCTCTGGAATATGTCCTTTTTTTGGCTAGGAGGAATTAGTTCATGCAATTCCTACGCACACTCGCCGAAATGTAACCGATAAAAAACCGACAGACTGGCAACTTGGCGCCGATGCTCGAAGTTCTGGTGCCTAGATTCGACCATTATTTCATTGCCGATGAGCCTCTTGGCCCGTCTTTCGACTCAAGT
This sequence comes from Orthosia gracilis, assembly GCA_947562075.1. Taxonomy (NCBI): domain Eukaryota; kingdom Metazoa; phylum Arthropoda; class Insecta; order Lepidoptera; family Noctuidae; genus Orthosia; species Orthosia gracilis. Next base: position 44,012,029 of record OX387270.1, read on the forward strand.
GCATCCAGTTGGTACTTGGCAGACTCGTCCCACAGATGAGAGTACTCCTTGCTTGATCGAACTTGCGGTTTATACAAGTTGAGCAATTGTTCTGGCGTGCAGTACCGTCTCACCTTCGCGAGGATCCCCAATTTTTTGGCAGCCAGCTGAGCTTTTGCCTCAATGAACGGACCAAAATTGAGCGTCGGTGTCAATGTAATGCCAAGAACCTCAAGATGGTCAGTTTTGGCACGGTCGCACTTCGGAAAGAAGGAGTCGGGTGGAATTGGAACCTTTTAGCGGAAAAAAGACACACATGAGTCTTAGCAGCATTGAACCTGACCAGATTGGCATCGCCCCATTCAGAAGCTGCCTTCAAAGACAGATTCAAGCGCCCAACCATGGCCTCCCGGAGAGACCGGATCTGAGGTCCAGTAGCGCGCTGTCGTCTGCATACCCAATCATTTATGTGCAGCAAGAACAATGTTGCTGAGAGTACCGACCCCTGAGGGACCCCGGCATTTATACCCAGTTGGTCAGACGAGCGGCCATCAATAACCGATCGAATGGACCAAATGAAGTGTGATGAGAAAGTTTGGATGGATGGATGTACTTTTTCATTTATAATATTAGTAAGATTTTAACGCAAATTCAACCAAGTATGTTCATCAACATAAAACGATTTCTGAACTATCTTTATCACAAAATGTATACAAGAAATATTACACTCTTAACAAGGTCATCCCCTTATGTACATACTTTACATAGTCCGTGTAAGTTTAGGGCCAATGGAAAGCCCTAGCATAAACTATTTCCATTTAGCACCATCTTGAATCTGTAATTAACGACATTGGAAACAGTGTCATCTTGGTAACAATTACTACCTATCGCTCTAGTTACCGACTTCACAAAAGGAGGTAATCAATTCGACAAGTATGTATGTAATATTGTTGGAATTGCCTAATATTCACGTATGTTACTCTAATTGGGCTTCTTAACATGTGTGCTAAATTTCATAAGAGTATGTTTGTCCACTTGTCCACGCATTTCGCCGAAACTACTTATCCGATCGACAGACTGGCAACTTGGCGCCGATGCTCGAAGTTCTGGTGCCTAGATTCGACCATTATTTCATTTTTGACGTGACAACGTCTTATAATTCGATGGAGCCGGCTGCACGCACGAAAAAACATGACTCATGCGGCGTTACCTCGCTCTGTGGCGTTCCATTTAAGGCTTGAAGTGCAAGCGAGAGCGCGGAACGAGCGACAAAGAGGTACAATCGGCCTCCGCGTTCGGCAGCGTTCGACATCTGTCTCTCTCCTACTTGAGTGAGCGATGCGTCCGCGTGGACAGCTGCTATACAATAATACATTTACATGTTTTCGTCAAGTATGAAGTGCAGTGAAAAGTGAATGTGGTGTCAATTGTTTATAGGAACGATAATTGCGGCGATAAAGATAATGATTCTTTCGATATTAGATATATGTTCAGTGATATATTGTTCAGTGATACTTGTAAAAACTATGAACATTGTTAAAAAAAAATGACGTAATTGTATTTATGCGTACAAATAAATGTAACTTGATCAATTCAATTGTGATTTCCATTTACCTCCTTCTCTATATGCATACAAAATATCTATCAAACAAATAAAATTAAAATTTTCTTTAAAAAAATGCATCCATTCCATCAGTATTTTCTTATGACGTTATCACGTTCAGTTATCGTCAGTAAACCGACTTTACAGACAACCGATTTTTTTTATTGGATTAGGTATCTCTCAACTTAGGAATACAGCATTACAGTATATGTTTCAGCCAAATCGGTTAAGCGGTTTTTAATATATGGAACTTACAACCGAACTCCTTAGCGACAAACAGGACGAATGTTTAAATTGAGTTATTATGGGTATTTTGTCAATCCTTTAAGTACAAGTATCTTACTATAGAACTTGCTCACTTTTAGCTATAGTGTAATAACACTAAAAAGAGAGAAATAAAAACTGTTTCACAAATAAATTAACCGACTTCAAAAGCAAAACACTAAAAAGTGAAAAACAACTTTCGCTTCGGGAGCCGGTGTCTTTGGTACTTCTTTTTTTAACGGTTTTCGACACCGATTTCCGAAACGAAAGTTATTTTGCACTTTTATTATTTTAAAGGTTAACATTATAAAATATGTCGATATAATTTCCATGATGACAGAAGTAGAGGGAGAGGGAGAGGTAGACCGTTGACATCTTGGATGACGAGTGTCCAGAAGGACATGAAGAAGTGCGGTCGGTCTATCTACTGACGATGCTTATCAGCAGGACAAGTAGCGCATCATGAACAGCAGCCTTATTGCGAAATGAATTCGGCAAGGCAAAGCCTTGAAGAACCTTGCCGAATTCATTACAGAATAAGACGACAAGTCAGTAATAAGTCCTTTTTTTGTTGGAGAGCCGACCCCAAGTAACAGAAAGTGGCGAGGCGGAAGAAGAAGAAGAGACATTATAAAATATGAGTTTTTTGGAGACATGGAAATTCGTCGAGAAAGCGAGACTTTCTTCGAAAAAGACTTTTTCAAACTCTACAAGAATTATAAGTTTTTAAACTGTCATGGTCACTAATATTAACATTAACATTATCGGGAAACATCGGTGATCCGTGATCATGGTGCTTACAACAGCACTGAAATATCGCAAACTCGCAACAAACAGTAAACATGGTAAATATCCCGCTTATAATGTTAATGTTAGTATATAATAATTATCAAAACTAGTTACCAATTGGCAAACATAAAAATCGCAAAACATATAAGAAGAATAAAAAGCAGTCGAATTGAGAACTGTTTGAAGTCTGTTAATAAAGAAATAAAATTATTCATTAAAAAATCTTTTTCTAAAACAAGCTTTTTTCGTATTCTACTCAGCAAAGCCTTTCATTTGATATACCCATATCATGGCAGTGCACAAAAAAATAACTAGTCCACTGTTGCTGGCAGTTTTTTTATGAGACATTGATAATTTTTGAAAATTGATTTTGTTATAGTCGATGTCACGTCATATACTGACATGTAAGAAAAGAAAATTGAATACAAAAGATTTCTAAGACAATTTCAGTGTTTTTATCTGAAACAACTGGTCCCTTGAGCCGGATTAAAAACAGTGCACGACTAAATGGATCTACCGCGAAGAAGTGAAAGATTAATAAAGAAAAATAAACCTGTTCCCGAACTTAAACAAGTAAGCCCAAATCCTACCATGACCCCGTCATCGCTAAAGTCCGCACGATCGAATAATTCTAGTGCATCACAGCGGCGCATTCTTGAAGCTCGCGCCGCAAAAGAATTAGCGGAAATTGATCTGCGGAAGCTAGAGGTAGAGCGAACCCTCGTCGAGGCCAGACTCGCCGAGGAGACGGCCCTGTTGGAAGAGGATGCGGCGAGCCGCGTCTCCGCTGTATCAGAGGCTGTGAAATCGGTTCAGGTTCAGAAGTGGGTGGATGAGAATTGCAACGCTGAATGTGAGGTAAAGGCAGATAATAAACAGGAGCGAGGTCACCAAGACTACCGCACCGCTGTTAACGACTACCGCAGCGGTCACGACAACGACATCGCAAACCTTACGCGTGCTATCACAGAAGCGGTAAATAAGACGACGACTACTAATTACACTCCCACCACCGATAAATTACTAGGCCGTATGTCGGCAAAGGATCTACCAACCTTCACGGGCGACCCGATTGAATGGCTGAGGTTCAAGAAAATATACCAATCTACGACTAGAATCGGCCAATATTCAGATGAGGAAAACGTAGCACGATTACAACGTTGTCTCCATGGTCCAGCCTGGGAAGCGGTAGCCGCCAGACTCATCACCGTCACCTCTGCCGACGAGATTATCAAGACCTTGGAAATGCGATTTGGTAGACCTGACCTCGTGCTACACCGACTTATAAGCGAGGTCAGGAAGATACCCAAGCTGACCGGGGTACGCACGGACCTAGTATCACTAGCAACGAAAGTGGACAATTGCGTCGCGGCTATAGAATCCATGGATCATATCGGATACCTATACAGTCCAGACCTGATGACAATGATTATCGACAAATTGACGGAGCCAATATTCTTCCGCTGGTTAGATTACAGCAAGGGTCTCACCACTCGTGAACCACAGCTGCCAGCATTGGCCAAGTACCTGATGGAAGAAGCTCATGAAATCTGCTTAAGAGGAGCCTTGGAGTCAGCACAGACTAAGACCACCGGCACCAAGCGTTCAATATTATTGACAAATGTGGGGGAGGAAGAAAGCCACCCCGAACCTGACAAGGAATCAACAAACGTTGTGGTGCCTAAGACAACATGCAAAACACCCACAGAGAAGGAATGCGCGTTTTGCTCAGATAAGGGCCATGGGATTACAATTTGCCCCAAGTTCGCAGATGAAGATATCAATCAACGATGGGATTGGACATGTAAGCGCCGATTATGCTTTAGATGTCTCAAGTCCACTCACCGCCGCGAACGATGCAAATCCAAGGTCAGATGTAAAACGTGCAACAAAGGTCACCACTCGCTTCTACACAGACTTGACTGGGACAAGCCCGAGACTACAGCAAATACATGGTCTGTAAAAAATAAGGTCTTTCTGAAGGTGCTGCCGGTTGAGATTGAAGGTCCATCAGGAAGTGTTACGACCTATGCACTACTTGACGAAGGATCGACAGTAAGTCTGATCGAAAGCGATATCGCCGAAAAGATCGGAGCTTCTGGTCCTGAAAAAGAATTGAAGATTCATGGTGTAGTAGGCCTAACAAGCAGCGCATCAAGTCAGATGGTAACGTTGACGATACGAACTCCCTGGGGTCTTCACCAGCTAGATCGAGTACGAACGGTTAAAGCGCTAAATCTGCCCTACCATACAATCCCTAAAGAACAGATCGAGAGCTTGGACCACCTGAAAGACCTTCCCCTCTATGCATTTGAAGGTCAACCAGCTATGCTGATCGGCCAGGACCAATGGCCCCTAATCGTGAGCAGAGAACTAAGGGAAGGCGGTAAAGGTGAACCTGTCGCGTCGTTGACAAAACTTGGATGGGTGCTCCATGGTGTTTGTTCTTCCATAGCATCCAATATTATGCCTGAGTTTGCGCTACATGGACGCCTAGACGAAGACGATCGGTTGGACGAACTAGTGAGAAACTACTTTCACTTGGACAGCCTTGGTGTCAAGTGCCTTGACAGGCCCAGATTATCCCCAGATGAGAAGAGAGCCATTCACATCCTAGACACGAAGTCCCGAAAGATAGGGAAGAGATGGGAAACCGGTTTGTTATGGCGGAGCGACGACGTACAGCTGCCTGATAACCGCCGAAATGCTGAACATCGACTACGAAGCACGGAGAGAATGATGGACGCTGATCCTATAGCCGCCGCTGATTACGAAAAGCAAGTGGTCAACTTCATTGAGAAAGGTTATGCAAAAGAAGCTCAAGAAAAACCTACTGGTCGTGTGTGGTATTTGCCGCATTTTGGTGTCCGCAATCCAAACAAACCTGGCAAGCTACGACTTGTATTTGACGCCAAAGCTACAACTAACGGTATTTCTTTGAATACAGAGCTACTTACTGGACCTGACTTGTTGAACAACCTGCTAGGAGTATTGCTGAGATTCCGAGAACGAGCTGTCGCTGTAACAGCGGATATAAGAGAGATGTTCCTCCAGGTGAAGATAAACGCAGACGATCAGAACGCCCAGTGCTTCCTATGGCGAGGAATGGAGCGAAAGCAACCACCGCGCATTTACAAGATGACTTCGATGACTTTCGGAGCCACGTCATCGCCCTGTACCGCAACGTACATCATTCGCCGCAATGCTGATGAATACGCTTCTTCTCACCCAAGAGCCGTCGAAGCCATCAAGAAACGACATTATGTAGATGATTATCTTGACAGCCTTGATGATGAGGAGGAGATGAAGCGACTTGTGGAAGATATAGTGATGATACACAAGACGGGCGGTTTTGACATTCGAGGATGGGCATCAAACCGGCCAAATGTTCTACCCAAAGAAGCAAAAACAGAACCTGTCATGTTACTCGGACGAGACGATGAAGTCCAAAGAACCTTGGGCTTGAACTGGAGACCATCTTTAGACACCTTGGGTTTTGATCTCAGCATGAAGAAGATTGACAAGGACATTGCCAATGGTGTTAGAATCCCTACTAAGCGTCAGATGCTGCAAGTGGTGATGTCAGTCTTCGATCCGCTTGGAATATTGAGTCCCTTCCTGATTAGAGGGAGAATAATGCTGCAGGAGTTGTGGCGGACCAAGACAAAGTGGGACGAACAGATAAATGACGATCTCGCTCAAGTATGGATCAAATGGCTTCAAGACATGAAGAAATGTCGGTTATTTTCAATGCCACGACACTACGGGTTCCCTGCAATGGACAAGTTTCAATTAATAATCTTTGTTGACGCATCTGAGCAGGCTTATGCAGCGGTAGCCTACCTGCGCCGTGATACACAAATTGCCTTTGTCGCTGGAAAAAGCCGCGTGGCCCCATTAAAAGCAGGCACGACGATACCACGCCTGGAACTACAAGCTGCGTTGCTTGGAGCACGCTTGGGAGAGACAATCAAGCAAGAACAAAGCGTGACAATCTCTCAATGCATCTATTGGACTGATTCTTTGACTGTGTGGCGATGGATACGGAACAATCCACGAAAGATTAACGTTTTCGTTTCTAACAGATTATCCGAAATAGACGAACTCACAAAACCTGAAGAGTGGAGATGGCTGCCTGGAAACATGAATGTCGCCGATGAAGCCACTAGAGCTAATGTAGTCCTCGACATGGACAAGTCAAGATGGGTGTCGGGACCTGACTTTCTTCACCTCTCAGAAGATGCATGGCCTAAGTTCAAGCCGGCCGAAAACGAGGAGGAGATAGAGCCACCTACAACTATTTTGACCGTCTCGGAAGCTATAGTGCTTATTGACCATACTCGTTTTTCGAATTGGCGCCGATTAACAAGAAGTTTTGCATACGTTTTGCTTTTTATAGATAGATGTCAAAGACTTGACACTAGAATGTCACCGGTGTATGAACGTCGTTCTCAAACTCATATTATCCGACAAACACAATGTGAGTTATTTTATGTTGAAATCGCTGCTATTAAGAATGGCAATACGATAAAACCGCAAAGTAAGTTAAGAAAACTTAATCCGAGACTGGACGACGACGGTGTGCTGCGAGTTCAGAGTCGCTTGATAGCTGGCAGAGAGTTGTCGCTTGAGTTAAAAAAGCCGATTATACTCGACGCAAGACACAATGTGACTAAGCTTATTATCGAATACAAGCACCGACTATTAGGACATTTCGGTACAGCGACCCTGGTAAATGAGCTTCGACAAGATTACTACATATTCCGTTTACGGGCGGCAGTGCGATCATTAATTGCTAACTGTGTTATCTGTAAAGCGCGGCGTGCGCGTTGCGAGCAACCAATGATGGCAGGATTACCGACTATGCGCCTCGAACACCACTGCAGACCATTCACGTACTGCGGTGTCGACATGTTCGGTCCAATGACAGTGACCATCGGGCGACGACAAGAAAAACGATGGGGAGTTATCTTCACTTGCATGAATACCAGAGCCGTGCACATTGAAATAGCATCGTCATTAAATACTGATTCGACTCTTATGGCGATTAGAAGGATGGCAGCGCGACGTGGATACCCCAAACGACTCCACTCAGATAATGGCACTAATTTTCGATCTGCAAACAAGGAGCTACTGAAGATTGATGAAGAAGTGATTAACAGGACTGCGGACTTGGGCATTGAGTGGACCTTTAACCCCCCAGATGCACCACACATGGGAGGTGTATGGGAGAGGCTCATTCGATCAGTAAAGACGGCCCTCTCAGCGATCCTTCACTCAAGAGCGCCCAAGGAGGAGGTCCTTATCACTCTCATGGCTGAAGCTGAAAACGTCGTGAATAGCCGGCCTCTTACAGACGTGTCTCTCGACCCAGACGAGGAGGAGGCACTGACACCCAACCATTTTCTGCTTGGATCATCAAACGGGCTGGGTAGACCAGGAAGCTTCACAGATGCAGACTTAAACCTAAGAAGGCAATGGAGGATAAGCCAAAGACTGGCGGACCATTTCTGGTCTCGATGGATGCGCGAATATTTGCCCAGCCTACAGACACGCACGAGATGGACGCACGATGATGGGTGTGGGGTAGGGCTTAATGACTTAGTCTTAATTGCAGATTCTTCATCTCCTCGAAATGTGTGGCCTAGAGGTCGAGTCGTCGCCACGCTGCCAGGCCGGGACAGCCGTGTCCGCATGGTGGATGTGGCTACCCGCGGCGGTGCTGTGCTACGGCGCCCGGTCAATAAGTTGGTGGTGTTAATGAAAGCAGTGGGGCCAGCTGCCACCGTGTGAGCTCGACGGTCAGGGTCGAGCGAGGAGGAGTATGTTGCTGGCAGTTTTTTTATGAGACATTGATAATTTTTGAAAATTGATTTTGTTATAGTCGATGTCACGTCATATACTGACATGTAAGAAAAGAAAATTGAATACAAAAGATTTCTAAGACAATTTCAGTGTTTTTATCTGAAACATCCACCATCTTGGGCCATCCGCCATCTTGGGCCGACCGCCATATTGGATTTAGAAAGACGTTACTTCGCTAACCATGCGTTATCATCTAAACAAAACGTGTTTGCAAAATTTCATCTTAATCGGTGGAGTATAACTGCTTTAAAATTCAGTTGCAAAATCTGACCTGAATACACTTACATCAAACCCATTTGGTTTCAGTTCTCTTATACATTACTGACAGATTTTTTAATAATAAAAATAAGTTTTCCCTAGTTGTGAAATATCTGACTTAAGAACCTTCCACCGCTTGTCGTAAAACGGTTAACGGTCTTAAGCATACTCCTTAGAAAAAAGGTTTGAAAAAAAAATAGTATTAATTCATGTACATTATTTGTGAAACATGGTTTTTTCATGTAACTAGTAGTTTTGCTTTTAAACAATAATTAACAACACGATATCTTTTTGCGCTACTTTTGGATACTCCTCCAAAACGACTTGGATAAAAAAAAATATTTTTACACAGAAATATTGATAACTAGATTTCTTCTTAACTGAAATAGCACATGTAAATCAAAGAATATATTGCAAACAAAACTGTCCAAAAGGAGATTCAATATTGATATTCTGGCACCGAGTGGACGCTCGACCCGTATTGCGTTAACATTGCGGAATATATACGCCTTAATTTTTGTTTAAAAACGTTGCCCCACACTAGGAATTTCTTCGTGTATCGTGGGTGCGTTTACAAACATATAAACTCACATACACAACACCCAGAGCCGGAACAACTATCTGTAGGTCATACAAATATTTGTTCCGTGCGGGAATCGAACCCGCGACACGCAGCGCAGCAGTCAATCGCTCAACCACTGCGCCAACCGTGTGCCAAATTCAAATCATTGTTGCACGATTTCTTCATTTTCGATTTAGCTAGCCTACGATATAGTACCTACTAACTAAGGCTGTCAGATAATGATCAATAAATAATTTTTATCTCCAGCTTCCCAATAATAGAGCAATAACAAAGTTACCATCCTTACCTTGTTGCCATTCCACCAATTCGCACCAAGCGCTTCCAAACATCCTTCATAATGCGCACAGCAAAAGAGTGGAACCCACTACCTGCGTCTGTGTTTCCGAACGCATACAACCCGAATCTCACCAAAGTTAGAGTTAACAGGCTTCTTCTGGGTAAGCTCACTCCATCGTCGACTTTGTCTCTGTCACCTCTGACCTAGACTAGAGTCAAGAGCAAACCCATTACATATTAAAAAAAAAACAAAATATTTGCGAGTTGCCGTACATTGTATTTTTTCCTTTCATTATTTCAATATTTCCATCGAAAAGGAAATAAACTCGTCCCTATTAAATCCAAAATAATTTACTATCATAAATATCTAATCCACATTAATTTTATAACGACAACCTGTTGTGTGATTGCATGGTATGACACTGCCGAGGTTTGTTCTATTTTAAACCAGAATGTTATATCTTTTATAATTCATGAAAGTTTTCCTGTTTGTATTCAAATTGTATTTAGGCGATAGTAACTAACCGTGCAGTGGTGGCCCAGTGGTTACGGCCCAGAGGTCGTGGGTTCGAACCCAGGCAGGTGCTTTATTTTGAATGATTTATTTCCTCAAATTAAACATTACAACCTCATTAATTAGATTCATATTTTGTTTGATAATTCAAAAGTGTCTTTAAACACTTTTCTTTTATATTATTATAGGTATATAGTATAATTATAGTTTGGTTTATTTGAAATAAGGTATTTTGATTTGATTTTGATCTAAAGCATCTGACATCTACCAATCCGCATTGGGTCCGCGTGGTGTGTTACATTATTTTTCTGTGAATAAGCCAGTGAAGCCAGCGTCGCTCTGCAAACAAGCGAAGATTTTAATTCACTTTAAAAAAATATCCTTTGCACTACCCAAGGATCAATCCATGCCCAGTTTAAGTCCACTTGGGGGCTTGTGAATCACATCACACCATCATCAACCATATAATGTCCCCACTGCTGGGACAAAGCCATTCTCTCTGTGAGAGGTAATGGGCCTTAATCCACTACGCAGGCCGAGTGCGAGGACATGCCGATGTTTTCCTTCACCGTTTTACAAGCAGTGGTGATGAAATAATTTACACAAAGTAAAGTGCCTGTCTGGGTTCGAACTTACGACTTACGATACGTAATTCGGGGCCGTTACCACTGCGCTACCACTGCTCAACGAATAAGTAAACATAATTATTAGTTGAGCAGTGATCTTTGCCTGCTTAGAAATACACAACTCTTTTCATTTTCTTTGAATACTATTAAAAATTGTAACATGCAAAGAAATTATGCTTTTCCTTCGGACTAGCAAAGCATGGTGCCTAGGAAGTCACGCCATAGCATTTCTCATAGGGATTTATGATTTTATAGTTTTATTGTTCTATTCGCCGGCGGGCTGTTCACAGCGGGGCTCCGCGATTTACAGCGCTTTTATATTTGTAAATATTTGGGTCAAAGAGGAATTTTCTGCGTGTATACGTGGCATGGAAAAATCAATGTTTTACGTTTTGTTTTTTTTTCTTCTATTTATTTCTACATTGCTAATGAGAATCAAAACAGATAAAAACACTTCCAATTATGTGGATATGTCTTTTTATTGAATACAAAAGCAGGTAAACATCCCTCATTATTCTTTAGACATAATTTTTCGTCCTTAATACTGATCATTTCATCAAAAATTGAATTCAAACTCATATTCCAATTTTAAAAAGACCGAACATCTAATTCAAGACGACCCATTCAGACGCAGATGTTAAAGAATTTGCAAACAAAATTTTCTTTTTCATTCATTCCTGATATTCAAATTTGGCAGCCCGCGGTGAGGGGAGCCCTCAAAGGATATAATTACGAGTGCCCATTTGGGGTCGTGACGTCATAATCCGACGAGTAATTTCACGCTACTGAATGATACCAAACATGTGATGTGTATTAATATTTGGTTTCGAGGCTGGCGAGCATCCGATGTTGTGGTTTAGGATAATAGAATGTTCATAGCTGGGAAAGAATTTGTTCTAGAGTAATATTAAAAAGGTACTTTTTTTGTTCATACGATTATGGTGTCAAAATGTTTTCTCTGGACCCACTGACCTAATTACAAAAATACTGTTATGAAACCACACCATATTGTATTTTTGGCAAATGTTCGGTTTCTGAGGGATACCACATTTTTCAGGCCACAGCAGCGAAGCCGCTGGATAATACTATATCATAGATATTCTGTTACCTACACAAAACAAAATGTACAAGTATGAATTTAAAGCAATAAATAAACAATGTTCGCAACGTCAAACCCCTTATCGTATTCAACAAATTACTCACTCCACAACAAAACACAGCACCAACATAAACTGCGAAAAAAGTAAACCTTGTTTGCGAAAACCGAAAGTTCAGAATTAAATTGCATTGAAATATTTCAAAGGTTCGTTTAGAATCCACAAAAAAGCCGCAAAATGAAACATTTTAAATTCTAAATAAACGCTTGAATGCATCGTTAACAATGACTGGAGAGAGAAACGAAATTTGCAACTACAGAATTGAATTTCACTCGATAATCGCTTCTAATTGTAAAGCGCTTAAGGGCTAGATTTGCATAATTTTTGCTGGAGCCGATCCCGCGGGAGCGTTTTATGAATTTTGCATAAATACATATAAATTGCTACGCCTTTGATACGGAACACTATCGAGTTTGGAAGTTATCTCATACTCGCGAGAGTTTTGCGGCAGATTTTCAGTCGAACGACTTTGTTCGTTGTTTGGAAAGTGCGAAATAGTTGATACTCGCAAACATGTCTAAATTTTCAGCTTGCCGCGTGTTATTCACGCATTTTCGCTTTCGGGATAAAGAAAAGTGGAAAGTTTTATTTGAAACTTTAGCTTGCCTACTGGTAGCATCAAAACTTATTAATAAAAGATCATTTATACGTTACTATAGGCAGAATTTACCAACAGAGTAACGATACGAGTGTTCGTAGCGTTTCTTGCGTGTTCTTCTTCATGGAAATCTACCTACGCTTGCGCTGGGCTCTTAATTTTTAGGATTCCGTAGTCAACAAGTAACCCATAGAGATTCACCATGTGCGTCTGTCCATCCGCAGCTTAGCTCAGAGACTCTTTGTACTAGAAAGCTGTAAATTGGCTTAGATATACATATTAATCACGCCGACAAAGTGGTAAAATAAAACCAACAACATATTATTTTTGTTGTGTGTCCTTTACACGTAAAATGGGATGCTTTTTTTTTCGTGTCTGTCCCATGGTGTGGGATATATTCGATAGAATTGTTGGATAGGCCATTCAAAAATATTATATCACAGCTAAGTAAGCTTTACATGTTTACAAGTAATAGTCGACCAACTTATAAAATGTACTTAAGTAAAAACTTTGTATATAATTATGTAGGGGGGACAACAGTTTTCGAACGGCAAAGCTAATTTTGTCCCTTCGTTAGAGCAATGTTCAGTGCGTTCATTGTTTATGAACTTTAGTAGTGTTACCTATTTATTTTGGTGAATGTTAGGTTTTTATTTGCTTGACAATTTAAATGTATCTGAAATGGTTTTGTTTGATAACATTGGAGTTCGAGTTTAAGCATCTAGTTCTATAAACCAGTATAAACTGGTATAACTTTATACAGCTATAAACATGGTATACAGCAATTATCACCAAATATTTCCTTACAAATTGATGAAGCCCTACAACAGATAACCTCGTACTAAAAACTACTTCCATCCACTGCTAAAACCGCAGAAATCAAACGAAAAATAAAAGAACCAAACTCTCGATAAATTCCATTTATCAGCTTTCAAAATCCCATTAAAAACTGTCGCTAGAACCGAAGTATTTTTCACGCATTCGCAATAACAAGCTCTTTGAAAGAACTTTTAAAGTTCTTTGAGAGTTCTTTCACGGCCAATACGTGCAGCGTGTGGAAGTCGTTTGGAGTACAGTCAGCTCAATAATTTATGAAGCCTTTTAATTCAGTTTTTGTATTATTTTCCTTCGCGCGGCGGCTCGAAGGAGTTGTAATTGAATTACACGGCTTACCCGAGCCAAGGGAACAGGGAAAGGAATTGTGTTAGTTTGTTCTTTTTTATTTGTTTGCTTTTTTCAGTTTGGAAGTACTTTATTAACACTCTGGTGTTAATAACCAAAACTTCGTACTATTTTGTTCTTTGTTTAGATATTTGTGATTTTATGTATTTTAAAACAAATTTCATTTGTACAGCACACCATTTGTTGCGCAACATATGTTGTGTATTTGTATGTTGTTGTCATGATAATCATAATAAAATTAAAAAGATTTGGTTATCCTTAAGAGTTATAGTCAAAAACGAGGTTCTAATTAGAATAATGAAGTAACAATGAGTTGATTTACCGCAAAGGATATAAGGTCGTTTATTCACGAGTTACCGCACGACACGATTTGCGGCCACGATTTTTAACACACGACACACTGCTTACGGTCTGTCGTTCGTTCGTTTGTTCACTAGACACGATTCTGCAACGACGCTGCAGTGCTATTGTATTGTTTTATAAGCGCGTAAGACGTGCGGTGCGGTGTGTCGTGTCGTCAACAAGCGCATACCGGTTTTGTTCAGCCGCTAAATCGTCACCACATAGCGGCATCGACGACATAGTCGAGAAAACGTGTGGGAATCGTCTCGCGTGTGGTGCAGTGTCGTGCAATGAACAAACGGTCCATACAAATATATGGTGCTCTGATTCGTGACCACATTTTGCGGTGTCGTATGTCGCATCTTGAACAAACGACCTAAGAGTTATTTTTGGGCCTTTACGTAAACTATGACTGTGTGTGACTGTGAGTGACTTGGTTACTTCTACGAAAGCGTGCTTAACCGTCAACCACATCATCGCTTACCATCAATTGAGATTGTGGGGAAACGCGAGCCTACCAATAAAATTAAAAAAAAAAAGTTTTGAGCTTAGAAAAATACAATTTTATCAAAATATATTTAATGCATTGTCGTCTCCACGAGCTCTATTCCTATACAAACTTATATCGGCAAGGCGGACAGTCCTCCGAAGATTATTCCTACGGATTCCTGCAGGAGTGCTTACATAACGACAACTCATGTTACTAATATTATAAGCTTTATTGTTATATTCTGTTTTAATATATTTTTGTAAGCACTTTGTCCCTATTTCTATTATATTTTAAATTGTCGTTACATAAAATTGTGTTATTAATAACATAATTTTAATATGATATCCACCACAAGGAATAATTTTAAAACCGTGTTTGTTCTTCTCCATAGAGTCTACGCTTTGTAACTTGCAACCAACTTCGTGTTTCTGACTAACCGATTCCTTGACGATTCAAAGTGCCTGTAACTCTTTAATTTCGAGTTGAGATGTGCTACGTTGTGCTACGAAACCTCTACGCTCGTAGCGAATGCCTACGCCGAGTTGTTTCATTACTACGCCGCTTTACTATAAGATTCAAGATTTCCATGATATTGTTGTATGTATGCTAGTTACTGTCAGACTGTATCATCCTAATACTTAACAAATTACTTCTAGCCGTTTTGCTCCAGGCCTAATAAGGATCATTGTTTGTCGATTTTTGTCAAACTTGTACCTTATTGACTGCTAAATCTTTTTCACCTTGGTTCGGTATTCACCTCAACATAACTTATAAAATCATACCATCATACTAATATTATAAAGGCATAAGTTTGTGTGTGTAAGTGTGTTTGTATGTTTGTTACTCTTTGACGCAACAACTACTGAACGGATCTGGATGAAATTGGCACAGAGATAGATTAGAGTCGGGAATAGTACATAGGATATTTATTATCTCGAGGATATGTTCCCTTGGGATAATTTTCGACATTCACGGGGGCGAAGCCGCTGGCAGAAACTAGTATAGTATGATATATAATATAATAATATTATAAATGTGAAAGTTACTCTGTCTGTTTGTTAAACTGTTACAACTACCTTTTCCCCTTAAACTGTTTAACCGATTTAATTTGCTTGAGACCCTGGGAAGGACATAGCATAGTTTTTTTCCCGGAAATCATCCTGACGGGGGTGGAAGTTTGTATGGTGAACTTATGTAACTCTCAAGTAATGCGGGCCACACATCTACAACATAATTGCGTGATATAAAATATTTGCTATTCCAAGTACTAATGCTACACAGATGAAGTCGCGGGCAACAGCGGTAAATAAATAAAATACCTTAACAAAAACATTACCAAAGCCAGCGTTCTCATATTTACGAGTGCGTACATTCCACAATGGGCTTATTCGCATGTTTAACGCGATTACATTGAAAACGCTCACTTTCGGATTAAAATGACTTAACGAAATATTTTCCGACTGTAATCCTGTATTATACTGGAATTACTGTGTTTTACGTATTAATGTTTTGTTAATAAATGAGTTGGTAATTAGGTTAGTATAATGTTTTTATTTATTTAAAATAGTACAGCCACATCAAATGCATTATACATCGACGGAACAATATAGACAACTTTAGGACCAGTGCAAAATGATGCCCAGTAATAAAAAATCTCTAGTATTAATTTAAGAAAAATTCTATAAGATAATTATTTGATAATTTATACAATTAAAATTGTAAGTACCTTATAAAATTAAAAAAAATATAAGTTAGTTTCTCAAGTACAGTTTAAAATCATTAAAATAATTAAGATTGGTAAAAAATATAGAAAACATTAAATTAAAATAAATAAAGCCATTAAAAAAATTAAATCAAATATCAAAATCATAATAATGTCAATCAAAACTATAAAGTAAAAAATCGAAATTATAAAAAAAACGTCACGATTCAAAAAGTCACGAGTCCAATTCATTAAGGAATAAAATACAAAATCAAAATCACTAAAAGACATAAAATCATAAAGTCAAAAAATTAAGTCAATAAAATAAAATCATTCAAAAATAAAAATCATACAGTCAATAAATAACAAAATCATAATCAAAAATAATAAAAATCATAAAGTCAATAAAATGCAAAATCATAACAAAAATGAAAATCGTGAAGTCAAAAATGAGCTATAGGTGTTGTAATGTTAACATATGTTGTTTTGGGTTGTAAGCGTACTATGCTGCCGTAGAAATACATTGCCGTTATCCGACATCTGCTCGATTTTTAACTTTTGATGCTATATTAATGAAAAAAGAAATACCTATAGATACGTGTATGCGAATTTCCTAAACTATTCAAGTTATTGAAAATTCGCATACACAGTTCGATAGATAGATAGGTTTGTTGTTTTTCTCTCTGAGCTAAGGGTGATGCCGATGCGTTAATGATATGAGTGACAAAGTAAAAATCTAAGCAAATATCATTATAAAGAGCTCTCTACTTTTTATTTTCGAATCGATGGAAAAGTCTTAATTTTTAGGACCAGTGCGTTTTGAGGATAGTAGTTGGGTAGGTGGTGGTATAAAATGGTAAAATTGTTTGTAAAAGATAACTTCTGGAGGTACTAATTCGATTACGAAAACTCGTTCACTCTTCTTCTTCTTCGTGTGAGGATGTGACCTCTGGTGTCAAAGTTAACTAAGCCACCTCTGGGAACCTCGCTTTTTCACTGATAAAAAACTACAATGTGGCTCAATGACATAAACTACTTTTGAACTCGCAAAATCCAGTGTCTATAACTAAGCGTGCAAAGCCTCGGGGTAAAGTTAGTGTTAGTCTCGGATCAGTGTCTACCTATAATTTTGCTGGCATTATTCAAAATATCTACTAATTAAATTGGTGGAAAAACTTCTCCTTACAAACGTTTACAACTGAAAAAAATAACCAAATTCAACACATTTATGTAGATGTTGCTCGTTACGTATACATTCTAAGCCGTACAAAAGAAATCACCTCTTAACAAAATGCACATATTCGCAAAGCGAGAGATCTTATGAAATGCACACTAATTTCCCTCCCTAGCTCCTAAGGCTTCCTTCTTTCCTTACCCCAACTATGAATACCATCATCAGACCAGGCGATTATCATATTTCACGTTTATTATACAAACCGTTAATTCCTCACACTACAACCTTATCTACTCCAAAATAAGGTTCAATTTTGTTTGTGTCAACTACGATAGAATTTGGTTTTGCAAGTGCATGTGCAAAGTTATATACGGTTAGCCTCGAACTAACTGCTATCATCTTTAGGTCGTGTTTGCTGTTTGGTAAGTGCATTAAAAGTTGTTTTCTGAAGCTCTTAGTAACAAAGGGTGGTCGCAACAAGTCTCAAGTCTACGGACTCCCCTCAAGTTTGTATGAGGTTTGTCTCGTATACGTCAAAGTATTTGCTGAAAGTATTAGCACGTTTATGGGGCTGTTTCCATTGATGAAATCTTTTGTTCAAGATACTGATCAACTCTTGGCATGAGTCTGGAACAGTGAAAAATAATAGACAGGCATAAACTTGAAGATTGAGTTATATTTTGAGTGCTTCGTCATACTCTTTAATACTGCAAAAGTTAAACTATGAGAGAACACACATATACAAGTGGAAGGGTTCCTGCATTTCAACTTTAACCTTTTTAGCTTTCTCCGTATTAAGTTAAGCAAAAAATACTAGATGATTTGAAATATTATCAAATTCTTATACATTCAAAAGATCGCGTTTCTGAAATTTTTTAAATAATAATCTACTTTACTCTGCATTGTCTGTTTCATATTTTCAGGCAACCATCAGATTATTAAAATATTCAAACTTAATCAATTACCCACTAATCCTACAACTCACACCGACAGTGGATACGTGCAGATTGCGAGTGACTTCCAATGTTTCCCGAGCCCGGCTGTTGGCACCGACCAAGTGGGGCCAGATTTAACGTTCGACACAACTGATTTATGTGTCTACTCTACACGACGACATGATCTATAGAATGTGCTAGACTCGTGTAGGGAGAGGGAAATAGGCCAGCTATTGTAGTGTTTTTTTTCTGGCGTGGCTTATTTGATTAACAACACGATGATCGACTATACACTTTAAGTAAGGTATTAACGTTTTAATAAACTCAAAACTTACTTTGAAATAACTATTTCAATATATGCAAAGCGATAACTGTGTTGGCGCTGTTAAGTGATCTAAAATTCGACTCTCACTATTGGCGGACGAGGTGAACGCGGGCGCCACGTGGTGGGGACGAATTGCACGGTTATTTTGACCGAGTAGTAACTTACAATGCGACATTTAATAAAGACTATAGTTAAGAAACTACAAGATTTTCGGATTATGCCCAAACAACTATTGTAAGTAACACAAAAAACAACAATTTCACACACAAAACCACCTTAACAATTTAATTTTTTACTAGCTCCCCGCGTCTACGCTCCCGTCAACAGGCTATCTACCTACCTACCACCTACCTACCTACCTACCTACCAGGTGGTAGGTAGGTAGGTAGGATAGGTTGGCACCTACACCTACCTACCTACCTACCCTTCCAACCCTGCCTACCTACCCTACCTACCTACCTACCTTCCCACCTACCGACCCACCTACAAACCAAGGTAGGTTAACCCACCTACCCTACCCTACTCTACCCTACATACCTACCCTATCCTACCTACCTGTCAGCCTGCTCGCAAATATATATTCGCAGGCAGGCTGACCAAAACCAGACAAAAAACAACAACAACACACACAAAACCACATCAACAATTTTATTTATACCATTCCCCCTCTAAAAAGCTTATTTTTCACTGAAAACAGTGAATAAAAAGCACTTTTAATCACTGTTTTGGTGTTTGAATTTAGAACACATCAATATATATTTGACCTCCATCTCAATGCAATACAACCTACTTGCGCATAAAATACTCGATAAAAACTTCTTGTGCAAACAAAGAATATTCGAATTTCAAACTCCTTTGTCGATTTAATTTTGAGTTTGTTTATATTTAGGATTTTGATAATGATTTTATTTTGGTCTAGGATGTTTAGTAAATACTTATTTGCATTGTTATTCTAATATTAATTGCATTGGTGTTTAATTAATTATAATTATGTAACTTAACGGAGATGGTCACTGGCCCCTGAAACACAGGTGCTGTTTAGGTAACTCAAACTCAAAGGCTCAGCTTCAATTTACAAAAAATGTGAAACCCTAAGGTTTCTCATTTTCTGTAAATTTTGAAGGTAATAAACCATTTATTTATTTATGATTATTCCTTGTGCTTTTGGCTTAAATCCTTCTTTTTCTCGAAGTCATGGTATAAAATATAGTATGCAACTCTTGAATAAAACGGATTTATATCGAGGGCCATGAATCACTCGCGTCGTTCAGGATTCTAACACTTGAATCACTCCGTGCGGTCGTGATTCAATTGTTAGAATCCTTCACTTGTTCGTGATTCATCTATGGCCCTCGCTTTAAAACCGTCCTTTATTCACTAGTTGCATAATATACTATTTTTACTAGCGACCGCCGCGGCTACGCTCCCGTCAACAGGCTATCTACCTACCTACCACCTACCTACCTACCCTACCAACTCTGCCTAGCTACCCTACCTACCTACCCACCTACTCACCTACCCACCACCTAGGGTTGGTAGGGTAGAATATATATTCGCGAGCGGGCTGACCAAAACCAGATTTATCCTCCGTCTGCACAGAATGATTTTCTCCTTGTTTACGTCTTTTTAGTTCGCTTTTCAAGCAGTCGGGTTTTATTTATTTTTTCAATTAACTTTATTTATTTATTTCTATTAAGTTATTTTTTTTTCGAATTAGGTACATTTAAACATCTATAAGTGTTATCTATTTTTGAAATCACCTCTTAAAACCCTTTACTTTGTTACCCCACACGATGGGTCATACATACATACATAGACTGATAAACACATTACCCTCCTTCGGCAGTCGGGTAAAAAGACCTCAGTGTTCTCTTTACTATTAAGTTTGATTAAGTACATAAGTTGACACATAATAATTCTCGAAATCGAAATCACATTGCGCCATAAGTGAGTAGAAACACATTTAAGCCGTTGTCGTATAGGTGTTAATATTGTAAGCATTGATTGGTAGTCAAAAAGATGGTGAAAAGGCGACATGATAAATATACTGTGCTAGAAACGTGAGAGAGGAAATAGGCCATGTAGCCTGAATTATGAGTGTATTGCCCTGATTGCTAGTTCAGAGTTTGGCGAAAGTTGGTGTTCGGTTGAGTTATTTATAGAGTCCTGCCGAATATTCTGGCTTATACCAAATGCCTTTGAGTTTTCGGTAACACGGGTACATACACATACTGGCAAAATTAAAGTAACAAGACGAGTAACGAGAGGTTTTTATTTTGTTTTGTAATAAAACCAATTAAGCCTAATTGATAAAACAATTGAATGACACCTGTCATGCGATTATTTTAACTTTATTCGAACTTATATCATTTTATTCGAACTTATACACTTTATGGTTTTGTTTTAAAATTTCGAAAACATTTCACTAACATACTGAGTTATTCATTTTATTTTTAAAGTTTAGATATTTTTCGAAGTTAAGGACGTCATTATGTCCAACTTATTCCAAACTGAGAGGCCCAGGGCAATTGAGATGAGGTGAAATGATGAAACCTATAGATGGTGTGCACAATTCATCGTTTTCCTGTTTCAACCATTTATTGTAGTTTCCAATGATTCTAGGAGACTAAAGTTTTTGTAAAAGATCAGGACAAGGCAGAAAACCCTTTCTTCTATCAGCAATAATCATTTCATTCAGTTTCTCGTTCGCAAAAACCCGTGTTTAAAGGCCGTTTAAGCCAGAAATGAGCTGGAGGAAGTTCGAGGTGCAGCAGTAAGCGAGCTTACGTTACTAAGTAGGTTTCAGGAAACTGGCTTTGGTTCGTTCGTGCCCGCCGAAGGTCCAACACTTGTGGCACACCTGCTAAGAAATAGAATAACTTCTGCTAGAGAAAAGTGACTTTGGCCCACGGACTAATTGAGTAAAATATTGTTTAGCGATGAGTGTGAAGTCTTGAAGGACGGCGGTTGTTCATGAACAAGAACAACTATTTGTTTTTAAGCTACTGTGGCATATGGTACAGGAAAAATATTGGATTTAGGTAGGATATGTTTGGAAGCTCGTACGGACTGGGAGCTGGTGGTGATCGACGGAGTAGATCTTATTGCAGACCATTATAAAAGTGTTACTTAAGGTACGTAGTCCAGCGATTACTCCACTGGTTGACTATGTTCGTTCAAAATAAAAAATGATATCAATTTGTCTCATTATTATCTAGCCCTGTATGGAAACAAAAAAGTAAAAAAATAAAATATTTGAAAGTTAGGGACGTCGATAGTTCCATATTTCAACACTAAATTTAACACATCTTTGGGCGGAAATAAATACAATAACAAGAAGGAAAATTGCAAAACGGCCTCCATACAGTGATAGATTAGTAATTCAACAATGCAAATAATTTTATTTTGAAAATATAGATTTAGTAATTTTTTCATGATATCTAGACTCCCAAAGGTCTGTTTATAAAATATCGCAAGCTCGTTTTCGTCCTAAATCATCATTTATTTCGATACAAATTTGATAAAAGTGAATACGTATGCGAACTAGCTTCTTGCTGCTCATCACAGCATCTATCTCTTTCGCACGTATTGTCGGATGAGATAGCATGCATTTTAACCCCGCGCACAAAATAATTCGTGCCGTCGACTGAGGGAACCTTAAGAATAAAATGTGATATCAATAGCCCCTTTATCAGGGGTCACTTCGTTTTGATCCAGGATAATACTTGGCCGCATACCACTTTTCAACTGCAGTCTATCTTAATAATGGCAATATCGCAGTTTTGGTGGCGCCAGCGAGATTACCAGATATGTATCCGATAGAACAAGTCTGGGATCTGCTAAAACGAAGGGTAATCCCTGCACCTGTCAATGTGGGTAACCTGTGAAGCGACTTTTTATAGAAATTAATTAATTTAACTACCACAGGAGACAAAAGAAAACATCGTTCTCAACATGTCTAGGCGGGTAAAAACTTTATTAAGAGAACGTGGAGAAAACACTCAATATTATGTGATATTGTTTTTATTGTGAAATTGTTTTTTAATTAACTTTCCTTAGTAACCTTAAAAAATCAACAACATGTAGTTTTTTTTTTTTTTCAATAGGCTCGCGCTTGACCACTATCTCACCTGATAGTAAGCGATGATGCGATCGACGGTGAAGCACGCTTGCCTAGAAGTAACCTATTCACTCTTGACTTAAAGACCCCTAGATTGTAGCTATCGGGAAACACAGACTCCGGCAGGGAATTCCACTCCTTAGCTGTACGCATAATGAAAGTGTCCCCAAAACGTTTTGTGCGTATGGGTGGGATGTCCACCATGTACCGATGACGCATCGCCGTGCATCTGGTTATCCGATGATGGAACGGGCTGGGCGGAATTAAATCATGCAATTCCATCGCACACTCCCCGAAATGTAACCGATAAAAAACCGACAAGCTGGCAACTCGGCGACGATGTTCAAGGCTCTGGAGCTTTGATTTGACCAGTGCTTCATTGCCGATGAGTTTTCACATAAAATTTACTAAATGCGATCTCATGTTTATTTTAAAAGGTGTATTTTTCAATAAGAAAACCTATCTTAATATAAGTTTTTATAAATTAAAAAACTCGACTTTTCTATTTTGTTCCGCAAATTTTGCCGGTGTGTGTATAATACGAATATTTGCCAAAAACCTATTTTTAGGGAGGTAGGATGTATTGTCCTGAAAACAACTTATTATGTTAGTAGGTTGTACTAAAGGAAAATTTGCATCTTGGTTATGTTACGATATTTACTTGCAACCTGAGATTTTATAAAGAAAAAACCTTAGTTTTAAGCAGTATAAAGCCTTCACCACTGACTAACCCTTCGTGGGAAACTGGCGTGATGTTATGTTATATTCAAATAAATACGAGAACTTTCCCCTAAGAAACAATGAAACAAAGCACTCTACTAGTCATTGTAAGATTTTATAACAAAATATAAGCTTAAATGCAGAGAAAAAATTATCTCAAAATTCCAATACTATTATCCCTTATTTCATTATTTTGAAACCAAAACGACATTTTCTAAGTACATTAGATTCGCATTAGCTCAGTAAGGTGAGATGAGCTCAAAAGGAGATTTTCTTTGCCGTCGAAGGGCAAAATTATCTTGATCGGATAACTACCCCCTTTTAATTAACTTGAGGATATTTGTACAGTGTTTACAAGAAGTTTACGTTGGTACCTTAAAAATAAGTCTGGCTTACGTGATCGTATTTTCCTTATGGTAACTGAATAAAAAGTTTGAGTGATCTTGTGTCTTAATTATTTTTTGAGATTGGAATTGGACGTAAATTGTTACATAAGCCAATTTTAGAGCCAACCTTGGTCATTTTTATCCCGAAAAGTATATTTGGAAACGATTATTAAGGCGATATATACGCCCCAATGTTAACGCAGTACTGGCCGTGCGCCCGCTCGGAGCCAAAATATCAATATTGAACCTCCTTTTGAACAGTTTCGTTTGCAATATATTATTTGATTTACATATGCTATTTCAGTTATGAAGAAATTCCAGTCATCAATTTTTTCTGTGTAAAAATATTTTTAATCGTCCAAGTCGTTTTGGATGAGTATCCAAAAGTTGCGAAAAATATGGCGTTGCTAATTATTATTTTAAAGCAAAACTATTTGTTATACGAAAAAACCATGTTTAAAAATTATGTACATGAAACAATAATAAATATATATTTATTTTTCAAACCTTTTAACCTAGCCTTTACTAAGGAGTAAGCTTTAGAAAGTTACCGTTTTACGGCAATAAAGCGGATGTAGGTCCTTAAGGCACTAGATCTGTTAAGATTTTCCGATCAGCTTTTCTTAAAAAAAAATGTAATTGAAAAAAGGAAATTATCTAGAGAATTCAAAATCCATTTTTTTCTAAATTTTTGTCTAAAATAGAACCAAGTAGACATTTTTTTTCGAATTTGTTGTCCTCTTTATTTCGAGTCAAAATTACTTTCAGATGACATAAACATGTTAATTTCGTTGTGCAGAATGCTTTAGTTTTGTTAGATTTTTTTTTAAAGATTCATTTAACGGCATCTACTAGAGACTAAATAATAAAGTTCCAATTACCGTTACAGTCTTAAAACTAATTTCAAACAGCGACACAACTCCAAGAAAAGTCTTCCAATGAAACAAGCAAAAGAAACTTAATAAAAAAGTAAAAATAAACTACAAACTGTTGCCGTAAAACTCTTTGACTCGACTTTTACTGAAACAGTTTAGTTAAACTTCAGCCAGTTATAAAAGTAGTTCATATTTAACTAACTGCAACTCGTTAGCCACAAAGAATTTTATTAAAATTTTAAACTGTGGTAAAGGTTGTGGAAAGTCTGTACATAATAGGAAGATTTTTGTTTAAATATTTTGCCTTGTGTGCTTAAAATCTTATCTTAGAATGAACGTGAAAGTTTGTGCGGATGGATGGATGGATGTTTGTTACTATTTTACACAAAAACTACTGAACTGATTTTGATGAAATTTTATAGAAATATAGCTTATACATCATATTAACACATATAATTTATAAAGATACTAGCCTCTGCCAGCAGCTTCACTATTGAAAAGTGTTTTATCATTCAAAGGGAACATAATACCGGGATAAAAAGCCTATGTGCTATTCCAGAATCGAAAATCGTGAAATGTCATCCAGATCCGTTCAGCCATTCGGGCTTAATTGAATAACAAACATCCACACCCAAATCCATTCAACCAAACTTTCGCATTTATAATACTAGCTTCTGCCTATTATTTGTGCTATTCCTGACTATAATCTATCTCTGTGCCAAATTTCATCCCGATCCGTTCAGTAGTTAACGCGTGAAACTGTAACAAACATACAAGCACACACACACATACACTCATAAACTTTCGCCTTTATAATATAGAGAATTATAAAACAGTCGAATAAAAAAAAACTTAGCGACTGATGATGAGATACTGTTTTAATAACTTGAACGGTATGAATTTGAGTAAGTGAATAATTTAACGAAACTAACGACGAATATTGATTAATAATAAAATCCAGAACGAGCTTACAAAAAGTGGGTTTTGATTAATCCATTTCAGATATTAAAATTTTAGCCATGAGACTAAATTCTTAGTAATTTGCTGTTTCTATTGTGTCTGCTTTTTGACGTGCCATGGGGGAATATATTATCTTCTTCTTAGCGTTTCGATGACAAACTACTTAATACAATTATATTGTTGCGGCCTAGAACTTGGACGCTTTGATTTTGTAGGTTAATTTTAAAATTTCTACGCCGGCAACGGTAGTGTATGTGACATTGTTTATTATTAAGATCTTAATGTACCATATACTTAGAAATAAATCTTATCTTATCTTATCTTAATGAAAGAAAAAACTTTTCTACAAAAATTACAACCGACTTCCAAACAAAAACACTACAAAGTAAAAAATAACTTCAATTTCGGAAGTCGGTGTTTCTGTTTTCGTTTCTTCGTTTTTTGACACCGACTTTCGAAATTGAAGTTATTTTTTACTTTGTAGTGTTTTTGTTTGGAAGTCGGTTGTAATTTTTGTAGAAAAGTTTTTTATTTTCCACTTTTTAGTTGTGGTACATAATAGACCAGTTCTATAGGCTAGGTACCTACGCGTATAGTGCCCAAAGTGAAGCTAGAATAGATTAACCCAAGACATGAAACTTATACAAAATCGGTGCAATGAAAGTATACCAGGGTGAACTGTTCACACCTGCGTACCCCTTTAGAGCGTATCAGTGTGATGTTATGTTATGAAATGGTGTAAACAATAAACAGACATGCGATTAGATCTATCCCGAGTGATTCGCAGTCATTTATTGAAGAGTTCTGATGTATTTCTCCGAAGTTCTTCATCAGATCTTGATGAAAATTAAATGGGACCACACGACAAGCACCAGCTTTCAATTAAAAAAAGAATCATCAAAATCGGTTCACCCAATGAAAAGTTCTGAGGCAACAAACATAAAAAAAAAAAAAAAACCGTCGAATTGAGAACCTCCTCCTTTTTGCGAAGTCGGTTAAAAAGAAAGAAAGAAAAATATTTATTTATGACCCGCACAGGAGACACGAAAAATAAGCATAAAATTAAACAATAATAAAAAATAAAAACCACGCAATGCATGGTTACCTAAGTGACGTCATTCTAAATCAAAAGTGGCGGATTGCCCAAGTTGGCGGACTAGTTATTTTTTGTGCACTGCCATGATATGGGTCTAAAGTAAAAGGGTTTGCTGAGAAGAATACGAAAGAAGCTTGACTCTGGTGAGGATCACGGGAGTCCACTGGCTGCGAAAAGCATAGGACACGTAACTAACATAGGAAAAATCGAAAAAAGTTAAGAATAAATAAACAAGAAGGTGAAGCAAAAGGAGTATGTAAGGACCGTTCTTTACTTTCTGCCTAGCCCCATGGGAAAAAGGCGTGATTTTATCTATGTAAAGCTGAAACTCTTAAGGACATGAGGCCAGACATAGGAAAAGTTCGGTATCATTGGTTGTGTTGGTAAATTGTGCCAAATTCTTATTCCAGGTGAGCAAAGTCATAAGCAGAAGCTAGTTTAAAATAAATATGAATGTGGAGCACCTGTGTTGTTTGTTGTGTACAACGTTTTGTTACAAATAATTAGCATAAATGCGCAGACGTGATTTAGTGTTGCGGCTTTTTTCCAACATGGACAACTATGGACAAAGAGTAAGTAAATAACACAGAGGACTGTTTACATGTCCTCTATGCTAGATGTCATGTTCATGTCAAATCTAAACTATTATTAAGAGGTAAATTATTTCTTTGTTTGTTATCAATCACGGAAAATAATGATACGATTTCGTTTTTTTTTTCAATGATAGAAATTTGTACTGTCGCTTAAGGCGATATATACGCCCCAATGTAAACGCAGTACTGGACGTGCGCCCGCTCGATGCCAAAATATCAATATTGAACCTCCGTTTGAGCAGTTTTGTTTGCAAAATATTATTTGATTTACATATGCTATGTCAGTTATGAAGAAATTCCAGCCAGCAATTTTTCTGTGTAAAAATATTAAAGGCGGAGGTTCCCAATTTGGATGACTCAATTTTTTTTTTTCTTATTACTCCGTCATTTATTTTAGATTTGCAAAATACTTTATTTATTGTAAAGAGTATACTCTCGATATGGTCCCATTGTTACCAAATCAGAATCTGATGATGGGATCTCATGGAAATCGAAGGGAACTCTTCAAATTTTATAGACAGACATGTAGCGATTTTGGTATTTTCAATAACATGGCAAGCATTTGAACTCAGAAAGTACCATTTGGTGAAGTAGAACTGATGAAGAAGACCACATATGACCATTAGTACTCCCTAATCAGTCCTATGTCATGGGTATAACATATCTCGAAAAGTTAAGCGACTATGACGAAGCAAATACATATATAAATATGTGGTACCAACTGATGAAAATGGTACTATTAAACTAATCTGATGATGAAGGTGACTCAGGAACTCCGTAATAAAACAATGTTTAGGCTTACTGAAATTGAAATGAGGTGTGTTCTGGCTATTATTGATTTGCATGGTAATATGAGGTACCTACCAACACCAAAAAGAGTAAAATAAAAACAGTTTTAACAAAAAAAAATAAACCGACTTCTAAAGCAAAACACTACAAAGCGCAAAAATAACTTTATTTTCCGATGTCGGTGTCTAAAAGCGAAAAAGAATAGGTACCAAAGACACCGACTTCGGAAAATAAAGTTATTTTTCGCTTTGTATTGTTTTGCTTTAGAAGTCGGTTGTTTTTTTTATAAGTTTTTGACAATCGCCATCGCCACGCTTTCGATGATTGAAGTTCATTTGTTTAGGATCTCGAAGTGCTTAAAAAAACGAGTACTAGTGACCAGACACACATACGAAAGCAAGGTAATGAAAAAAATGCTTGTAAAAAGAGATTTTTTTTTTTTTGAATTAACATTAAACCCGACTGCTTATAAAGAGAACTAAAAAGACGTAAACAAGATGAATATCATGCTGTGCAGTCGAAGGATACATATGCGCGAGCTGACTGGCCAAAACCAGATGTATCGTCCGACTACACAGCATGATTTTCATCTTGTTTACATCTTTTTAGTTCGCTTTTTAAGCAGTCGGGTTTTTTTGTTATTTTTAAATATTTTTTTTTTTATTTACAACTTTTTAATTAATTTATTTTTTAGAATTAGTTACACTTAAACATATAAGTGTTTCATATTTTTGTAATCACCTATTAAAACCCTTTATTTTGATACCTCACACGATGGGTTTGGAAGAAAATAAAATTTGACCTCCACAAGATGTCGCCCAAAATCCGCCAGTTTTCTATTTTCCAATTTTTATGTAGCCAGTGACACTCGCAGGGTTAAGACAAATCGATTGACGTAAGTATCATCAAAATCGGCCAAAGCGTTGGGTCTCTAGAACGCCACATAGGAACAAACATACATACATACATACATAGACTGATAAACACATTACCCTCCTTCGGCAGTTGGGTAAGAAAACAAAACACCTATGGAATTTAATTATTGTTTTAACATTCGACCAACAAAAGTTTTCAAACATAATGAGCTCGAATAGTTGAGGTTTATTTCAATAACAACAAAATAAATACGACCATAATAATTTCAAGTAACATAATACATGGAACTTATTTCGGTCTAATAAATACTACTAAACATGTCTGCGATATTTATTATGTTAGTCTTGTTTTGCCCTGAATACCTCAGAGTTGGCACAATAATTTACACGCTTTGTTTAACACAAATGAAATAATGAATAAAATATTATTTACTAAGCCTTACCTACTTATTTTGTTTATGTACTAATCAGCTAAGGTTATTTATTTGTTGAATAAAAATAGAACAGCATTGTGAAACAAAATCTTTACCTAGTTATATTTCAACAAGTGTATCACATCACATCATCAGCATTTTTATGTTCCCACTGCTTGGACACAGGCCTCCTTTCTGTGGGACAGATAGCCCTTAATCCACCACACGGGCCCTGTGCGGGTTGGTGGAAAAAGTGTATAGTTTCATAATTATGTTTTTTATGTGTGTGTGTGTTGTGTATGTGCGGGTGTGTTGTGTATGTGTGTGTGTGTGTTGTGTATGTGTGTGTGTGCGTGTGTGTGTTAGAGATGGGTAAAAAATGAATTTATACATACAATTGGGCTTAAACCAAGTCGATATTTCGTCTTAAGCTGTAGATTTACGAGTATATAGAACCAACTTTATCCCTCAGAAAAGTTTAATTTGAGGAATAAAATTGCTTAAAATTAATTATTTACAATAAGGGTGTATAACTTCCACTTTTATTCCTCTGATAAATGTTATCTAACTTTTGAAAAATGGGGTATTAAATTTTTATTTTTTTATTTGCTCTCGATTGAACACTATCTCACCATGCGAGATGAAAGTCGCGATGAAGATTTCCGTCTATGTGATTGGTAGATTGATGGCGGTCAAATGCTTTGCCTTGCCGAATTCACATACGCAATTAGGCTGCGGATCTGAGGCCCAGTAGCCCGTCGAACACGTATCTCTCAGCAACAGTGCTTTCGTCTGCAAAACCAAAGATACCAGATTTTTGCAGATCGTTCATGTGCAGCAAGAACAATGTTACCGAGAGCACCGACCACCGACCACTGTAGTTACTTTTACTGCCTAAAAAAAATAATAAAAGTTTATTTGGATATAGATTAGAGGTACGTTAGTTATTGCTTTATCTATACTATAAGCTGAAGAGTTTGTTTGTTTGTCTGAACGCGCTAATCTCAGGAACTACTGGTTGGAATTGAAAAATTCAGGTTGTGTTGGATAGTCCATTTATCGAGGAAGGTTATAGGCTATATAACATCACACTATGACCAATAGGAGCGCAGCATAAATGAAAAATGTTGCAAAAACGGAAAAAATATTCCTTTTTGAGAGCTTCCGTTGCGTGCGCTGCGTAGGCGGTTAAAGTAACGCAATAATCATGTATGTAGTGGAGGTACGGTAGGATAGGTAGGGTAAATGGTAGCCAGTTGACGGGAGCGAAGCGCTTTAGTTCTCTATATTTACTTCTAGCCATTTACTTTCAGCTCTATTACTTATAAACAAAGCAAAGCTTTCTAGGTTACTCTTCCAACACTGTGTAACATAGTGCAGTGGAATTAAAAGCACACCACCCACTGTATTAGCGAAAAGCGGGGCGACAGCACTTGTAGCTAAAAGCTCAAAACTCAGCCCTTTGCATCAAGTATTCAAGTGGCAACGACGACAATGCCACACACCTGCCGATGATGGGATGACGCAAGGTAGTGGAGTATTGCGTTTTTGTGTTGATTTGAATGTAAATAATAAAATACCTAATCGTTGAATGGTACATTCGCAGAGTTTCAGTTACAGACTTTGTCTTCTATATCTCAATATTTTCAGAATACATTGCACTATCAGGAGAAAACCGTCGTGGGAGATAGATTTGCTTGTGAATCAGTTCTCATACAAATTACTGGGTTTGTATGAGAACTGCACCGAATCAAAGCACTAGTCAGTTCATTCAGTAGCTCCTTTAAATAGATTTTACTTTTAAAATGGATCAGAAGTGAAAATAACATGACCAAGATGTCTCGAGAAATAATACTAGTTTTGGACAGCAGACCGAGATTGAGCCCAATATGATAAAATGGCGCCAAAGTTTAAGGAATACCAATAAGTATTTATCATACTTATCATACTACCAATTACAATTCGACGATGTCACTACGTTATCATTTCCAAACGTTAGACGCTTGTCCTCTACAACTTGCGCCACAAAACCCTTTGTTTGGGGTCCGCAGTAACACAGGGCACCAGGTGCGTCCCCGGCCCAATCAAGCGCCGACAAATTGTTACAACCAGCCCTTTGATGATGTTTGTCTTGGCCCAACATTGGAATGCCATAGTGAGCGACGAATTTTTCGAATTTTTTGGGAGGTTTCGCTTGCGAGACCGAAAATGAATGTGAATGAAAACAAGGTTCGTCCTTGTGATGTAAATTGTCATTTTTATGGTTATGTAATTTGTGGCAGAGACCTTTTTATACTGAGGTACCTACTATCTTATTTTCGAAGTCGGAACTAAGTATTTGAAATAGAATCGGACGTAATGTTGAAGTTGTCTGAATTTATCATTTCTTGCAGCAATGCAAGAAATGATAAATTATGATTGAGTATAGAGGAAATTCATTGACGGTTTAGAAACAGGTGCCTGTAAATATTCACCCTTCAGCCATACGGACAAAATAATTTAGGCAAGAAAGTAACCAATGAATGAAGGATAAAATTATTGTTGTACCTATTTTTATAGTAAACTTTTAACCTGCAAAGCGGCCTATGCGCTGGCACTAACGATACCATGGAACAGCCAAAGTATTGAGCCACCAAATAGTGCCATTGGCACGAAGAAGAAGATTCACCTGCACGTTTATAAAATATAGAACTAATCTTATCATTCAAATCGCCCAATACACCATCATAACCTTTGACCTCAAAATCAACAATCACCATTAAAAAAACCATTAAAGTCCACCATTACTCCTTCATAATATACCACATTATGCACTTTACTGACCATTATTTACAATACCCGTCGTCTAGAGGCTATCATGGTAAAGTCTACGCTATAAAGAGTTAGGTTTATCGCTAAAGGCAGCGAGAGACCTAATTCATGTGTACACTTTTAGGAAAGTTCTGGAAGTGTGAATGAAATAATGTACCGCAGAAACTTTCAGACTGAACTATTCAGGCAGAATCGCAATATGATATTTTTCAAAATACCGCTAGGAGAGGGTTCTTTTATGTATCCCAGATTAATATTAATAGAGCATTTAAGTAAGCAGCTAAGTACAGTTGAAAGGTTAATACTAGTCAGACAGAAAAATATTCAATCGAAAGGAGTGAAGAAAAAAGATGGCCTAAATTTGACATCTTCTAATTCAGTACCTTGATACTTATTTGGTTCATATAAACAGTTTTTTTTTTTTAATATTTGTCTGTACTATCCCACTGCTGGGCATAGGCCTCCTCCAAATCCTTCAAAATATTATTTTCCTGAGCCACCTCGGACCAGCCTCTTTAGTGGGCGTCTAGGTCGTCTCGCAATCTTTTTCTCAATTTGTGGAGACTAGTGCCCAGCGTTGAAAGTGAAAGACTCGTCGTCCTCCAAATTATAAAAGGTCGTAAGAGACGCGCTGGACAGAAACCGATGGAGGCAGATCATCCGCTCCAGGTGCAACCCTGATGCTGACCACGATCTTCAGACATGAGGGACCGAGAGTGCTCAGCGGTCTCGGTTCATACGGCTAACGTGACTTGTCCATTCCCATTTTAGCCTAGCAGCCTTCACTCATACATCTATGATTCCAGTTCTAGAGCGCAGCGTGGGGTTTCATATCCTGTCAGCTCGTTATACGCCCAAAATGCTGCGCTCCATTGCTCTTTGACAAACCCCAAGGCTGAAGTTTTGTGACTCTGTCAGTGAAAAGGTTTGAGCACCGTAGGTTAGGATGACACTTAGATAATTCAAGGTAGCTAGATACCTTGTTAACATATACGAAACCTTAAAGTAGATGTTTTATGACGTTATGTAAAGTTATTTACTCAAATGGAGATGTACCCTTTCAGACATTACGGATATTTTTTCATACTGATTATATATATAAATAATATAATTTTGATATTTTTATTCATGGTAAAATTAAGTTATTTCGTAAGAACTGTGATGGGTTCTCTTATTCATACGCTCAAGTTAGTTTAGAGAGGATATTACGTGTAAGTAAGCACCGAAACATTGTAAGTTGCTTGTTTTTGAAATGCAAGAGTTACACAAAGTATTAGCAAAAAGTACGTAAGCGGTGGCGCGCCGGTATTATGTATGTTTTTAATTTGCTCTACTTTTAGTTTTCATGTGAGGAATACTGAGGGCACAGAAAACGTTTATTCACAAAACAGGGTATTCAATTGTCGATTGGATTGATCGTGTGTTTCTTTAATGGGTTTATTCTCTTGTTCATATTGTTCACTGGTTTTACCATTAAAATGGTGGATGTTATAGTTGTAACCGAACAAATTCTCCATCTTATATATATTTGTGAGGGAGAGGCAGGTAGAAAAAAAAACTCGTATATTATTTCCACAGAAATCGACATGCTTAATTAGGCTCTGACACTAAACACCTTAACTATAATATTAGTAGTAAATGTATGCCATTCACTTCGACGGGTGCTTAGTAAAAAGAGTTAACGACAGCTTAAGATTTTTTTTGATTATTGCAGTAACTAACTAAAAATATAATGTACGTAGAATATGATGTTTAGTTCAGTTACTGCAATCACACTATCACATAAAGCATCACACGAATATTATAAATGCGAAAGTTTGTGTGTGAGTGTGTTTGTATGTTTGTTACTTCTTCACACTCAAACGGCTGGACAGATCTGGATGAAATTTGGTACAGAGAAAGATTATATTCAGGAATAGGACATAAGATACATTTTATCCCGGGAATATGTTCCCTCGGGCTAATTATCGAATTTCACGCGGGTAGAGCCGCTGGCCGAAGCTCGATCAATCAATTTAGCACATGGCAAAAAATACAAAATATCGCCTCATTTTTTGTACTATTGTCACATAAAAAAACACAACCACACTGTTTTGTATAATTGCACGACGTAGATTCATTTAACTACCGCTGGCCGTTTTTAAGCAGGGCGTTGCCTGGCTGGATGCTATATAGCCTAGTCTCCACAGGATCGGCCGGTTAAGCAGTAGATGATCACTCTGATTGAACTGCGAGACGACCCTCAAAAAAAAATAATAATAATGAGCAGGGCGCGCGGGGTGCGCGAAATCATTCATATTGGTCATCAGTCATATGACATGCGCTTCGCCGGCCGGCAAGAATATTTGCTTGTTTCGGCTTCTTAGGAAACGATGCATCTGCCATATGGCTTTTTCTACTTAGAGATTATGTGTACCCAGATGTCTCAATTTACAAAAGTAAATTAGTATCTTTTGTTATGTTGGTGGGTATATATGTTGTTACTTCTTATTGTTAACTATATTAATTCCGGCCTGCCCGATGGTATGTGCGATTGGATTGCAGACATCCTGAGGGACCGTTTCATCCGAGTGGTTATTGATGGCCGCTCGTCTGACCAACTGTACGAGTATATTCATGCCGGGGTTCCTCAGGGGTCGGTGCTCTCAGCAACATTGTTCTTGCTTCACATAAACGATGTGCTAAAACCCTTTGGGTATGCGGACGACAGCACTGATGCTGAAGATATGTCTAAGACGCGCGCGCTACTCGGCCTCAGTTCCGGTCTCTCCGAGAGGCCATAGTTGCTTGAATCTGTCATTGAAGGCAGTCTCCGAATGGGGCGATGCCAATCTGGTCAGGTTCAATGCTGCCAAGAGGCGTGTCTTTTTTTCCGCTATAAGGAGCCAGTTCCACCTGGTTTCTTCTTTCCGAGGTGTGACAGTGCCGATAGGGGACCGACTTGAGCTTCTTGGCGTTACGTTGACATCTTTTGGTCCTTTCATTGGGGCAAAAGCTCAACTGGTTGCCAAAAAGATGGGGATCCTTGCGAAGGTGAGACGGTACTTCACCCCAGAGCAGTTACTCAACTAGTATCAAGCGCAAGTTAGATCATGTATGGAGTATTGCTCTCATCTCTGGGATGGATCTGCCAAATACGAGATAGTGAGATAGTGGTCAAGCGCAAGCCTATTATTAATTTAAAAAAAATTGTCTTACATAATTTTAATAATAGTAAATGTTGCACTTTTTGTATTTACTTAAATATTAAAATTGTATTACATCCAGATTTTTTAATTTCCATGTAGAAACGGTTAACTGGTTGTAAACACAGTTGCCATATTTTTAGGCACAATGTAGATGCAAAAAACTGCAATATATCGTAAATTAAACATAATTAGAAGAAATCAAATATACATGTGTATGCGTTGTTAAATAATGAAGCGGTGATGAAAATTTCCAAAAATTTTGTATATAATTTACATAATGCAGCTCGCTTTTTCCTAATAAGCGCTCTCCTGAAAAGTAGCTGTTTTGTATGTAACTCTTTTTACTTTGCACCCGTCTACTTAACATTTTCACTAATCTGATGGCGCCTATTTAACAGTTTAAGTGCTGAAAAGGCTTCGAGACAACCAACCAAGAAATCCGCCTAACAGAGACTTTTCTTAATATTGCTATAGTTCAAGCAGATCTAAGCTTTAATTTAGTTAGTATTTGGTTCAACTAACACTATGGCAATTACTTGTGTACTATGCACTATGCAGTAACATCAAACTGCGATCACTGTCTCCCAAGCGTGGTATTAGATACATAGCAATATCGTGACACGATCCAATGGTCGTTTACGGTCAATTGTCACCTATATACAGGTATATAATTCAAGATTGAGACGTTATGTTTCGAAACGGTAGCCAGAGACGGTTAGAAGACGTACTCAAGACGTATTAGGACGTATTTACGTTTCTGCTAAAACCCGGTACCTTTGGGTATGCTGACGACAGCACTGTTGCTGAGAGATACTTGTCCAACGCTCGTGTTACCGGGCCTCAGATTCAGTCTCTCCGGGAGGCCATGGTGGAGCGCTTGAACCTGTCCTTGCAGGCAGTCTCCGAATGGGGCGATGCCAATCTGGTCAGGTTTAATGCTGCTAAAACCCAGGCGTGTCTTTTTTCCGCTAAAAAGAGCCAATTTCACCCGGCTCCAACTTTCCGAGATGTGACCGTGCCAATAACTGACCATCTTGAGCTTCTTGGCGTTACGTTGACATCGACTCTCAATTTTGGCCCATACATTGAGGCAAAGGCTCAGCTGGCTGCCAAAAAGCTGGGAATCCTTGCAAAGGTGAGAAGGTACTTCACGCCAGAACAGCTGCTCAGCTTGTATCAAGCGCAAGTTCGATCATGCATGGAGTACTGTTCTCATCTCTGGGTCGGATCTGCCAAATACCAGCTTGATGCACTAGAGTCGATCGAAAAGCGGGCCAAGAGTCTCATCGGCGATGAGGCACTGGTTAAGTCAAAGCTCCAGAGCCTTGATCACCGTCGCCGAGTTGCCAGCTTGACGGTTTTTATCGGTTACATTTTGGGGAGTGTGCGATGGAATTGCATGATCTAATTCCGCCCAGCCCGTTTCATCATCGAACTACCAGACGTACGGCGATGCGCCATCGATACATGGTGGACATCCCACCCATACGCACTAAACGTTTTGAGAATACTTTTATTATACGTACAGCTAAGGAGTGGAATTCCCTGCCAGCGTCTGTGTTTCCCGATAGCTACAATCTAGGGGTCTTTAAGTCAAGAGTGAATAGGTTACTTCTAGGCAAGCGTGCTCCACCATCGACCACATCATCGCTTACCATCAGGTGGGATAGTGGTCAAGCGCGAGCCTATAACAAATAAAATAAAAAAATAATTAACTACATTTTTGATCAAATATGTATTGTATTGTAAGTATCGTGTTGATGTTTTCAAAAATACATACATATTTATCAAATGTTTTTATTGAAATATAATGCTGTAAGAACCTCCTCCTTTTTGGAAAGTCGGTTAAAATCAATACAATTTTAATGAATACATGAAATGTCAGCTTAAATAAAATAATCGAATATATAATTAATTGTATCTTCATTTCAATTTTAACAACGTGAATTCACGTGACGACGTAAAGGTGAGGGCGTGGGTCGGTAGTTGTCGGTGGACCGCGACGGTCATATTATTTAAAAAAAAACCCCGAATGAAAATAATTGGTGACCACTGATATAGGATATCATTCCCGAGATATGATTTCGCCCGTGCCAAAATAAAGCATAATTATTGTTACCAAGTTGTGCGTATATTTCATACGTTTATGTTCAAATTATGTTTACATATTACATAATAATAATAATAACTAATTACTCATATGACACAATGTAAATTAAAGCAGTAATTGATCATGTAATAATGTTCTATTAAATTTAGTTCAAAGGACAAGATTCGACAATTAACTAACCTTTGATTAAGATTCAAACCAAATTAGGACTAATACAAGAGATGTTGACAGAGTCACACTAGTTTAAATTAGCCTCGTGTAGGCACAGTGTGCTTATTTAAAAGCAATAATGTCATCTAGATTACGCTACGGGTGTAAAAAAAACTTATCGATACAATCATTTTTTTCGTCCTTATAATTAATAGGTAGGTGCTAGTGCTAGGGAAGTGGGCTGGTTGGAATGACCCAAACGGCCGCCATGGCCCACGCACAATGGTCTACTTAAGGGACTTATTCGGAAACCAAACCCCCCTAACTAACTAACTAACTAGGTAGGTGCTAGAGATAGACCAACTAAAGTATGGCTGATTTGCCGACAGGACGACTAGTTAACGCTAGTCGGTCGACTAGTCACCGATTATTAATTTTGCTGGATTTTTAAATAAATAGTTCGCTTCACGTCTCTTTTTAACCGACTTCGCATAAAGGAGGAGGTTATCAATTCGACTGTATTTTTTTTATGTTAGTTACCTCAGAACTTTTTGTTGGGTGAACTGATTTTGATGATTCTATTTTATTTGAAAACTAGTGCTTGTCATGTGGCCATTTTCATCAAGATCCGATGAAGAACTTCGGAGAAATACATCAGAACTCTTCAATAAATGACGGCAAATCATTAGGGATAGATCCAATCGCATGTCTGTTTATTGTTTAAACCATTTCATAACATAACAACACACTGGTACGCTCTAAAGGGGTACGCAGGTGTTCAGAATGAAAAGGGCACTAAAAATTATTCCGGGCTAAATCGACTTAATGTATTCAGTAAGGTAATTCACGGTATCCACGGTTTCACCAAATTGATCCACTTCGTAAAACGGTCTCCCGTGCGACGGACGATCAAATTTAATGTGTACACGATTCAATTTGGTCGCACATTGAAAGCATACCAAAGTAAAAAGTCAAATAATTTCCAAAAAATATGGCTCTAAAGTGTATTATAGAAAAAGAGTTTATAAAATTATTGAAATTTGAAAGACGACGTCACATACTTGAGACGAGATTTCCTAGATTCCCCGCGGGAGAGAAGCGGGCAAACTGGGTTTCCTCGGTAGCTCATACAAAATGTATGGCGCATTATTTAATAAACGGTACAGTATCCGAATCTAGGAGATATAAGTATACACTTTTCTGTATATAAATCTAGACAACTGAATCCTTTCCTACAGAAATGAAAATGTGAAACAACATAGTACAGTTAGGATAAATCTTAATGTAGACATTAATAATGTTGATATTGTTTGATACCAAAACTATAGTTTTTTTATTTTATTTATGATTGGTTTGCTCTTGACTCTAGTCTAGGTCAGAGGTGACAGAGACAAAGTCGATGAGTGGAGACGATGGAGTGAGCTTACCCAGAATAAGCCTGTTAACTCTAACTTTGAAGAGATTCGGGTTGTATGCGTTCGGAAACACAGACGCAGGCAGTGAGTTCCACTCTTTTGCTGTGCGCATTATCAAGGATGTTTGGAAGAGTTTGGTGCGAATTGGTGGAATGGCAACTAGGTGAGGATTTTGGCTTTCTATAATACTTCTTATCAAATCAAATCCTTCAATAATTCATGGCAAACATGGATAATTGACACATATTTTATTTATAAATTCGCACATTCATTTGTTTTTACAGGTAGGAACTCATGCTATAAAGCAGGTAGCCTCAAATTGCCACACACATAGAGATGCAACTCAAAATTTGTTCACATATATTACATAATTGACGTTCAAGGTTCAAAATTCTTACGTTCAAATACGTAATATATTCGTAGGTATCTTATATTCCATTAGATAGAAACTCCAAATAGATAGAGTCCTTATAAATCATGAATTTGATCGCTCAGTGCCCTTTCGTAGGTTCTATATATACCCTACCTAATTTATATTGATACCGTAGGTATACAACTATACATACCTACCTACATACCTTCAGCTACATGACTTGGGCGGAACCCTCGCTCAGGTTGATCGCGACATATTGCGATTTAAACTTCGAACGCGACAATCGAATACTCTTTGCACGCAAATAGCTCGACATTTGGCTCGAATGTCAAATTATTGGGGTGATTCGCTCGAATTTTGAACTTCGAAGCGAAAAATGTGGACGATCTTTGTGTAGTTTTTTGACAAGTCAGCTTTTGTAATCGCAATGTTCAGGCGGTCAATAGGTAGTCGTATTTAGGATACGTTCAAATTCAAGTCACAATATCATCTTTACGGCAATCAATGTTAAAAACTTGTCAAAATGCAGGCAAATCAAAGGTGTGACTGTGATTAGAATGCGAACCATCCGTAAATATATGGGAATTCCGCTTCTGTGAATTTTCAAGCAAAAATTGTTGTCATTTTCAGCAAGTCTTTTATTTTCGTAATGTTTAAATATCGAATCGACGAAAACAAAAACGCGTCTTTGAAATCTATTCGATGTTTTCCTTTTGTTTTTATTATTGTATTGTTCCTCTTTTATTGGAAAGCCAACGAAACGGTTATAGTGTCGCGCAAGTTGTGGGAAAGTGCGATTAAAACCATTCGCTGTCTTGGTCATAAAAATACGAGACTGCAAAACAAAAGTATGCGCGTTGCGCGCGTTTGAAAAGTTCTCAATAACCCCTTTCAGTTATTTTGGTTAGTAGCTGTATGTATCTACGCATACCTGTTATTAAATGAAGTCAATTTTCGTGTCCGTTTATGAAACAACGTTGTTTTAGTTTATTTTTATTCGATTTTCACTAGGTCATTTGATGATAATTTTTCAAAATTTATTTTATCATAAAGTGCATTTTTAAATCCCGATTCCAATCTTTTTCGGGCATTACATATCAATTAAAGTCACTTTTTATGAGAAGATCAAGCGCCAAAAAAGTGAAAAAATATCAGGTGATCAGTACATTTTTGTTGCCATTACTTTTCTTTTCTGGTGTCAGATTTCCTGAATCGTGTCCTACATATTATGTCTGAAAAAAACGTTGAAGAAACTTCGGTATTTTGACAAGTCTTAAAACCGCTCAAAGCAGGGGTAGGGGCTTAGTTTACTTATACACTTGAGCTATTCCAAAGAATTCCCAAGTCGTCCTGTATCTGACATTACATCTTCCAAATGGCATTGCCGACAAACAGAGGGGCGACAGTGACGGAGGGAAATATCAATCGCTTCAAATTGTGCCCTCCGAGGTGCCCTCCGAGGGAGGACCTTGAATGCCAAACTCACAGCTTGCCTAATGATGCATTACTCAGATTCATCGAGCTCTTACCTATAGAAAGCATTATCTATTCTTTTCTCAACTCAACGCAAATCCAACTCAATCTCCACATTCCAAGGTTGGTTTTTTAATGTTATTGGAGTGGGAGTTTCGTCCTTGTTAAGATGAGGACTTGTCATAAGCAGGTTATCGAATGTTCCAACTATTCATTCTTATCTGAACGTCAGATGCAATTCAATATTTCATCGCATTCATGCCGGAACAGATATTTTTTCTCTCTAGATATACAATGCTTCGCGATGTTAGATGTTAAGTACAAATTGTTATCCTGACTATTATAAATACTTTTAGAGGGGCTCATAAAAGTAATGGGAGAACTGCCTTTCAGTTGCGGTCATTAAGTCGTATTTGTTACCCAAATAACACAAATAATTATTGTTATACGCCTAACATTTGTTTTTCTACTGTATCGGTAGCGTTAACGATATAATCCTGAATATACATCTAGGAATGTTATTTGTTCTCCAATTTCCGAGATATGAGTGGTGAAGTAATGGTATCCAAGGAACCATTTTCCGAACTAAACGTTTCTAAATGACACAAGACTTTAAATGACACAAGCAATTTCATGTATTTAGGGAGAACTTCTACCTCTTCTGTGGAAGTTGCAGTTTCAAAAGAACGTCTTCATCATTCTCGTGCATTTATCCCAATTTAAAATTATAGCAATGTCACAAACTTAACCCATTGCATTCTATCCACCCTCTGCACATTAGATCCTTTAATATACCTCTTACCTTGTAACCCTCCATATATTACTTAAGACAATTCTCAAGACATGTTCCTCTACCCTGATAACTAAA
The DNA here is from genome assembly GCA_947562075.1 of Orthosia gracilis. Lineage (NCBI taxonomy): Eukaryota > Metazoa > Arthropoda > Insecta > Lepidoptera > Noctuidae > Orthosia > Orthosia gracilis. The sequence continues at coordinate 44,053,906 of OX387270.1, forward strand.
CCTTGTAGGTTTAGTCAGTTTTCCAAGGAATCACTCTAGACGACAAATTGCAATGGGGTCCTCACATAACATCTCTTGCGGGTCGGCTGAGCTCAGCCGCTTATGCTGTTAGAAAGATAAGACAGTTAACGGATGTAGAAACCGTGCGTTTGGTCTACTTTAGTTACTTTCACAGCATTATATCATACGGTATTTTGCTATAGTGTGTAGTACTATTTTGGGTGCATCGTCCTCACATATATGGATTTATTAATGTATGTACTTATGTAAATATTGTAAACCACTTATTATTTTTAAAAGAGTAAGTATGGAGTTTCTTGTCTGTTCTTCTCCATAACAAGCTACTTTTCCGAATGGACGGTAGCATCAATTATTATTACTTGTGAATTTAAATTGTTCACGTTCAAAAGTGCCGCTTAATGGCCTAGTTGAAATGAATATGTTTGACTTTGACTTTAAAAGAACACAAGACCTAAAAAAATACAAAAACGTCTACAATTCGTATACAAACAGACATAAAATCTACAATCAAAAAGACAGCACATACAGTTGCCATCACACACAGACACCTCCTAACTGCCTGCAGCTAAACCGCGTCTAATGACCGCCTCTTTACAGCAAGACGTGTTTTTTCGTCCCTGTACGAGGCTTCGAGGCTACGCCTGTACCCAGACGGGGAAGTAAAGAACACTTGCAAGACGTTTTAGAGTGTTTGAGAAAGGATGGTGTACTTGTATGAGTACATGTAGATATGGAGCTTTGTATATCTTGGAAGGAAATGGCGGGGGAAACATTGTGCCTAATGTGGACTGAATACTGGATAAGACGGGCAGATATAGCTCAATCAAAAATTGTTTTAAACACTAGGTATTTTTATGTTTATAAGAAAGTTTTATTTTAAGTATGTTCTCTTGATAGGTATGGACCTGAATTAGTTGCCTGAATAGTAATAGGGAACAGAGATTACAATTCGGTAGACAGTAATCTTAGAAAGAAAGAAAAAGTGTTTAAAAGTGTCACAAAACGACATAGGTAAAATATAGATATATACTTATGCTAAACCCTTAACAGTAGTATTAGTAGTACTTAAAGTAAGTTAGTAGACGAGAAATAAATAAAATAATAATACCATTTACTACCTACATTTTGCATAAAACAGAAAAGAAATAGGGTGGAAAAGATGCCAGGCAGATGCATGTCGTGATTGTGGCAAAAAGGCTTCCACTCAGCATAATTTATTTATTTATCCATTTATTTCAGGCATCAAGGCCCATATCAACATATACAATACTATATTCATATAAACAAATACTATAAATATTATAATAATAATGCTGTGCTGTGGAGGATCCACAGCACGGCGCTTTTTTTCAGTGGTCGCCTGATCTCGGTCGATCTTCGTAACTCTTAATCAATAAGCTTACTATTTTAACAATGTCTATTTTAATGATGTCTTTCAAATAAGAATTTTTTCAAATATGTAATTACATAAGGATCACTGTAGCGTAGCCATAAAGTGGGTTATAGTCAAATAAAATTTTATCATTTAGTGTTACAAATCCTCAATCATGATGGCAACCACTGTCCACTATAATGCATTCATTTACTTTTCCCTCATCCTCATCTCTTCAAGTTTAAGTTTGATTGGCTCGCGTTTGGCCACTATTTCATCGGATGGTTAGCTATGAAAATGGTGAAAGTACAGTACAACTGATTTCTTAATGCGATATATACGCCCCAATATTGAACCTCCTTTTGAACAGCTTTGTTTGCAAAATATTATTTGATTTACATATGCTATGTTAATTATGAAGAAATTTCAGCCATAAATTATTCTGTGTAAAAATATTTTTAAACATCCAAGTCGTTTTGGAGTCCAAAAGTTGCGTAAAATATCGTGTTTTTAATTATTTTTTTGAAAGCAAAACTATTTGTTATACGAAAAAATCATGTTCAAAAAATAATGTACATGAAACAATAATACATATATGGGGTGGTCAGGTTATATCTCACCTCCTTTACATGGATGACCTGAAGCTCTTTGCCCCCAGCAATCTTCAGCTTATGGAGCTACTGAAGGTAACTGAAACTTTTAGTAGCGCCATCAGGATGGAGTTTGGTGTGGACAAATGTGCGGTCATGCATGTAAAGCGAGGGGAGATTATGGAATCCGTGGGTATTCAACTCGCGGATTCAATAAACCTGAGATCCCTCTCTCCAAACGAAACCTATAAGTATTTGGGTATGTCGGAAGCGTTAGGTATCAGCACTACTGACATGAAGCAATCGCTGAGGGAACGCTTCTTTGGCCGCCTGAAGAAGGTATTAAATAGCCTTCTTTCGGGCGGAAACAAGGTGCGTGCCTTCAACGGTTGGGCATACTCAAATGGACTCAAACGGAACTTGACGCCCTGGATAGGCGGGTCCGTACACTGCTGACTGCATATCGAATGCATCACCCACAATCGTCGGTCATGAGATTGTATATCCCGCGGAAGTGTGGAGGCCGAGGCTTTTTAAATGCCAAAAACCTCCACAACCGCGAGATATGCAATCTCAGAGAATATTTTCTACACGCCGACGTGGGTATGCATCGAGATGTAGTAGCAGTGGACAAGGGACTCACCCCGCTCTCCTTGGCGAATGAGAACTGGCGCAAGCCTGTAGTGCTTGACACTAACGACCGCAGGGAGGTATGGCAGAGTAAGGAGCTTCACGGACGCTTTTGCCGGGCCCTACATGGGTCCGATGTAGATCAGTCAGCGTCCGTAGCCTGGCTGCGTTTCGGTGACCTCTTTGGGGAGACCGAAGGTTTTACCTGTGCAATTATGGACGAAGTTATCATGACGAATAACTACCGGAAATTTATTGTGAAGGATGGCACGGTTGACATCTGTCGGGCATGTCACCGCCCGGGTGAATCGATCCGCCACATTATCTCTGGTTGTTCTCGTCTAGCTAACGAAGAGTACTTGCATAGGCACAACCTTGTAGCCAGGATTATCCACCAGCAACTTGCTCTGAAATACCCTCTCGTGGCATCGGAGGTACCGTACTACAGTTATGTGCCCGACCCAGTTCTCGAAAATGGCAATATCACATTGTACTGGGATCGGTCCATCATCACAGACAGGACTATTGTAGCCAATAAGCCTGATATTGTGGTGGTGGACCGAATCGAGAGGCGTGCAATGATTGTTGACATTACCGTCCCGCATGACGGGAACCTCGTGAAAGCCGAGAAAGATAAGCAAATCAAGTATCTTGACTTGGCTCGCGAGGTTGTCGACATGTGGGATGTGGACATAGCAATTATTGTACCGATTGTCGTTTCGGCCAATGGTTTAATAGCTACGAGCCTCGACCAACACCTTAGGAGGCTCTCGTTAGGCGGCTGGGTCAAGGGCCTGATCCAGAAAGCAGTACTGCTGGACACGGCTCGTATTGTTAGGAGGTTCCTCTCTCTGGAGCCCTGACCGCCGGTAGCTTGGACCCTGTTCCCGATACCGGTGGGCCTCTATTTTTTATATTTTTAAATGTTTTTTTTTTGTTTTTGTATGTTTTATAAAAATATTTAAAAATGTATTAAATAAGAAATAAGTTAAATAAAGGACATAAATATATATATTTTTCAAACCTTTTAACCGAGCCGTTACTAAGGAGTATGCTTCAGAAAGTTACCGTTTTACGGCACTAAAGCGTATGTAGGCCCTTAATGTCCCTCGGCAATCATTGCATTTCCGAATACAAACGAATGCTAATTTCCATGTCAACCAATTATTAGATTTATCGTGTATAATAATTTGAATTCAGAAGTAAGCACATTATTGTTGTTTTATTTTGATTTCCGTGTGAAATATATAGAGCTGTAAATGTGCCAGCTTAAGCAGCTTTCCTGTCATATTTAAAATAAATTACATTAAGTTAAACGGGTATTAACAACTCTATATACTTCCAAGTTGATTGAGAGCGTCCGGTCTGCGGTCTGCAAAGGGAAACTGATAGAAATCCGACGACTGACGAGACACGAAGTTTGCCGAGAGACAGAGAGAGAGAAAATAGTTGTAATGTAACTTATTCACTCATAATTGAAATACCTCTCTAATATGCTATCTCAAGATACTCTTAGTCAAATAGTCACGATTCTACAATAGGTACACCAAAATGTTAACCAGAATCATTAACAACCAACCAATCGACAATACCACAAAGAAAATCTAACGATAATGTCAAGGTATGTTCTCATAAAATGGCTTCATAAGCTACCACACAAAAGGGCCAACTTAACAGACATAATGTTACATGAAACCATCAAAACATAGTTATTATTTGAGCGGCTCCGATATCTAAGCGGCTTATGGGAAAAATCAATTTCGTTTCCCGTAACCACTAGGGACACCATCAATTTTATAAATGAAACACATGAGTGTCTGTTATTTTTATTACGTTCTTTGGTTATAGCAGACTATATACATATATATAACTTATTTACCGAAATACCAGAACAGTTTACCTGTAAGATGTAATAATATATTTTCTTTCTATTATTGAGTAACAACATTTACAACACACTCATCTGCTGCTCGTAGCCAGTTGACGGGAGCGAAGCCGCGTGGGACAGCTAGTTAATTATAAATATCTCTAAAATCTTTTGCAGGGCAGCAAACTCCACAAAATTATGCCACCGCTCAGACAAGTAATCTTACATGGTATCGGCGTCGGTGTCACCTGAAATAATTTACAATAAGCACCAAAATCATAAATTTAGACTCAAAACTTATTTCAAAGCAAGCCGCCCATTAATAAAACGTCCATCCACCAACTGGCTACAGGGGATAGTTTTTAACACGATTTACCTAGTACCAACCTGAGAAAACGATCCACCACACATCACCATTGCACAAACTCACAAGTTTTACCAGAAAATACCGGGTACCTAATAATTGTTATAATTTTTAATACTCGTATGTACTCATGTATTAAGGGCCAATGGAAAATTGTCCATCAACTATTTGTAGGACATGGCTTTTAACGGATTCACCCAGTAACAAATCCCAGCAAACTATCCGATTCATCCACCGCACATAGCCACCGCACAACGCGTAACCCTACTTGCGTCGACAGAATTAATTTCCTGGCCTATAACTCTCGTATATTGGACATGGCCGACAGTTGCGAGTGTTCGCGATTTATAGTAGTGTCGCGCACAGGTAGTGCTATAGAATTATTGCTAAGCCTTTGTGTGTGGTGCTGTTTTCTTTGATTTTCGGTCCTTGTTGAGGGCTTGAATATGTGGTTGGGATGTTAAATATGCGAGAGGGATCAAGGGCGTCTGTAGCTGTTGTAATTATCAATATGTTGCACTAATTAAAGCTCGAGAGCGAGGGAGCTCGTGGCTAAATAATAACAGCCGCACGGGTCAATTTTCAAGGTTAAGCAACGCTTGACGAGGTCGGCCCGTGGATGGGTGACCATTTTCAACATACCGAACTTCCTCCGTGCCTCGGAAAACACGTTAAGCCCGTTGGTCCCGGCTGTCATTTAAAGATCTTTGACAGTCGTTACGGGTAGTCAGAAGCTTTAGATCTGACACCAGTCTTGCCAAGGGGTACCGTGTTACCCAGTTACTGGGTTTTGGTGGTCAGATAGGCAGTCGGTCCACGTAAAACACTAGTGCTCAGGTGAATCCGGTAAGACTGGAAGCCGATATAGTTGGGCAAAGGCTAGGCAGATAGATTGATTGATTGTACTAATTAAAGCGTTACAATTTTTGAAGACACACTTTTTAGTGTGCTTTTGCACAGGACCGGTCGATGTGAGGACGCTCGGCGGAGGCTATGTTTAGAAATCCTTCGGTTGAAATTATGAATTTCTAACATGTTTGCCTAGTAGTCCAATCCGCCAATGATGTTTCAAATACCAGACAAAAGAGATGTGTAAAATCAATCTCAATTATGTTGTTTTTTTCAAGTAATTAATGATATCTCTCGTATATTGGAATTAATTGTTAAGCATATGTATGTGCTGGCGTTTCTTTGATATTCGTTGCTTGTTGAGGGTTGGAATGTATGGTAGGGATGTTAAATATGCGAGAGGAGTCAAGGGCTACTTATAAATGCTTTATTAGCTAATCGTTATTGAAAAGTGTAACCCTTGTGGAGTTTAGATAGGTGTAATAATTAAAACAGTTCAATTTCCATTTCGTAATTCGGTGTCTAAAAACGAAGAAACAAAATCAGAGGCGAAATTAATGCCTTAGGCATTTTCTACAAGTCAACATTAGGAAAGATGTTCAGCTTACTATGATTAACGTTTTGATATTTCGAGTTGGGATCAGGGGCTGTACTATAATGACTTGACAACATCATGATTCCGCTGAGTAACACATCACACGTTTTAATACGTCAGAGTAAGGCCTGATTTATTTAATATTGATAGACTCGCGTTTAGTACTATCTCACCTAATGATAAGCGATAATGTGGTCGACGACGGGGCACGCTTGCCTAGAAGTAACCTATTCACTCTTTACTTAAAGACTCCCAGGTTGTAGATGTTGTTTACTTTTTTATTTACTGTTTATTTTTATATTGTATTCTATATTTGTATATTTGTAACACTACTCTAATGTAACTATAACTAAACGCCCCTGCCAACCCCTTCAAAGCACCACGGCGTGAAGTTATTATTGTATCTATCTACCCTATAGTGGACATCAACGATTGGTATGAGTGTTCGCAATTTATATCTTTTATTGTCGTCTGCAGGTAGCTTTATAGAATTATAGCGAATCCCCTGTTGTTTACAGATGCATTCTGCCGTCCTTTAGCCAGAGTGACGCTATCTGACAATCGGCCAAATTTGAGTTTGCCATTTCATGCCATTGTAATCAGCAGAAAATTCTCTATCGATCTGTCTAAGCAAATTTTTTCTACTATCAATAGATTCCGGATAAAAATAAAAACGCCTCAAATTGCTTGATTGATGTTTACAAACTTAATTTTGATAAGATTAAATGATTGATTGACCATTTGAAAGCGTGCAATTATATTTATTTTTAGACACCAGAATCTCTCGCAAATGATTTAAAGATGATGAACAGCATAGAGTTTTATTATTTCGCTATTTTTTTTTACGTCTTTAACTCAAAATATGATATTGTTAGATAGCGACACTTCTATCAATAAGACGACAGCGTTGGTCACCATCCACTCAAGTGGTCGGTATTTCTTTTATGTGGCTATTGTGAGAGAGATTGGAGAATGTTGGGATGTTAGAATTGGTACTTGAATAGTTGCGGTGAAAGGGTCAGAAAATTGACAGGAAGTATTGCTACGTCTGAAATAATTTGATAAATCTGTTTTGTATGAGTTAACGTCGACTTATGAATGATATAATATGAAGTTAGAGTTAACAGGCTTCTTCTGGGTAAGCTCACTCCATCGTCGACTTTGTCTCTATCACCTAGACTAGAATCAAGAGCAAACCAATCATAAATAAAAAAATAAATAAAGAACATCTTGAATTCTTTATTTATAAGAAAATAATAGAAAAAATAACTTCAGCACATATTCAGTGGCACACAACAAATTTCCTATACAAAATAAATAGTAACAAAAAATAATAAGCTTAGTTTCGTTTGCGAAGGTGGATATCTTGAGTTCTGCACAACAATATTCTTTCTCAGAAAAATCGTGTATACCAGACACTGAGTTTCTGATTTGATTGATCATTAGCATATAGACTGATATCTTAAACCTTCTGATAACCACCTAATGATCTTTCTATAAAACTTCATGCAACATACAGGTACATAGGCGGACTTAATACCTGAAGCATTCTCTACCAGTCAACCAAGGGTGGTAGAGAGATAACAGCAACTTTTAATGGCAATTGCATCAAAAATTGAAATTATTGTTGGAGTAATACTAATTAAAAAATATAGATATAGTTTTTTTTTTTTTTTACTGTCATACTTTTATTTACATAATATGTACATAATTTGTAAACTAGAGTTAGGACTAAAATAAGAGTAAAATATTTAAAATTACGGGGCGTCAAAAAATTCATCCACATCGCTGTCAACAGGAAAAGTGCCCAGAAGGCTGGCAGCATTGCCACGTTGGATGGCAATACTGATTCTTTGGGCAAAAAAAAGGCCAGCCCTCTGGTCTCGTGAAGAGTCGACCAACCGTTTGGCGATATCCCGAAATAATAGGTGTGCAGTCGGACCCCATGGCCCTAATGTTTCAACCCCAAACGGCTCAAACACATAATTACCAATTAAGTTGTTGTACTTGCGCCGTTTGAGGTTTTCAGCACCTGCAGCAGCCGCCCCAGCGCAGCCCACCGTACTAGGAAGATGGGATGGTGCAAGGGTGTCGACGCAAGTTGCATCCCACACCAAAGACCTACCCAACTTCCATGGCATTATGGTCATACCATCAGGTCTCTTCCCATCAACGCGTGCCAGGCCATTGGGTTCTAAGACAGCTGGCACACCGGCGGTGGCAAAAGCACGACGGATGAGATCATTAATGCTAGCATGCCGGGCAATCCGACCTGCACTCTTACTGCATGAAAGACCATGGTGTCCGAGGCAGTCGACTGCTTCACCGCATTGACAGCGATGTGGAGCACCACAAGGAGCGCCCAATCGCAGGCATGTAGCGAGTCGGAAGGTTGTGTCACCTAGCATAGTGCCTATGTTAGGTGACGGTAGTGCCTGAAGCCAGAGGCCTGACTCCCACTCACCCACAGCCAGCAGGCGGGCACGCTCAGCAGTATTGGTAGACGTATCAATAAGGTTATTCCGTACCAACCTGCAGAGCAGCTCATCCCACTGTCTCTGGGAGAATGGGTTCTCGGGCCGATCCGTATCCGGGCAAGCCACTTTCCAAGCGTCCTCTGCATCGGTCAAGCACGGCACCGAGTCAACCAGGGAAAGAGCTAAAATTCTCCTGGTTAGCTTTTCAGTGCTGTGGACAGAAGACAGGAACGCTGGTAAGCTTACACTAGAAATTTTGCGGACGCCGAGGCCACCAAAACGAATTGGTAGGGTGGCTTGCAGCCACGCTCGGTCATCCAAGGCCACATTTAGAATGGATGTTAATGTGTTACGAATAATTTGGTCAATTTTGTCCAAAAGTTGTGGTTTCTTCCAAAGAGGAGAAGAACGGAGAAAATACATAAAATTTGGACCGAAACAGCAATACCTGATAAGGGTGAATGCCGAATGTAAACTAATTTTGGAGAGTCTATCCGAAATATCATTAAAATGTTTGATTTTGTCTTCGATGAAAGATGAAAAACTTTCTTCCAAAATAGGGGAACCTAGGAGGTGCAGGGAACTTTTTTCTAAGATTTTAATTTGCGGGGCTATTGCATTAAATTTTTCTAAAGATGATTGTCTGTCAATAACGTCAGAGAGATAAATTTCGCACTTTGAGGGGTTAAGTTCCAGGCCGATGGATTTAAATTTCTGTTTGAGGAGTTGCAGATCATAAATTAAACATATATATATTTGCTTTACCTATATATAAAAAGGTGATAGAGACGACTCTGCTACGGGTGTGTAACTATGAAATAATAACAAAGGATCTAATGACTTACTCGTATGACCTAATATAAGTTTTTAAGCTGACATGGTTAGGATCATGGTCACTATGTAAAGGTCGTAAAACTACTGAACATGTGTCAAAATTGGATACGGTGAGCATCGTCTGTCGTGAACAATTTCGAGTAACTAGTGATACGAGTTCTGGTAGTAGTGGCGTCGTGCGCGAAAAACGAGTGAGAAAGAGAGTAGACAGATATGTCAGCTCGTAAACAACATCCACCCGCAAAGACTTTAGTTCTCGTGATCATGGCGCTTGTAACGGTGCCGAAATATCGAGCTCTCAACCAAAATATACATGGTAAATATCCCGAAACAAATATTAGAAACGTCTACTTTGTTTTGTATATTTTTGCAAAACTGATTAGAATTTTAAACACCTGCCATTTTCTTGCTAGCGAAAACAAGCACCACATAAATATTGCTAGTTTGCTTTTTTGCGGGTGGACAGATACTTTTTATTTTTCTCTCGTCGAATCTGTTCCAAAACTCAATCGGGGCACCCCGGCTTCACGTAGTCTTTTGGCTGCTGAGGTGGGAAGGGGAGGTGCGGAGGTGAACATGGGTGTCTATCCTTAGTTACGTAAGGGCGATGGGGTTGCACTTCCCGCAGCGCCGGAGACGATGCAGAATCAACTTTAGTGTTTTGAGGTTTGGTTACAATAACTTAATTTCTCAAGAACGGTGCGTTATCTTAGATAATTAGTAAATATGAAAATTAGGTCAAATGAACGTTATATCAAAAGATAATTATACAAATTGAAAATAATATGAAATTAACGTTATACTAAATGTTTTTAGAGCAAATTAAGGTTATATGAAATATAACATTAGATCACATGAAACTAGGTTAAGTATTTGTTTTTATAGAATATGAAAATTATATAATGTGGACGTTATTTCAAGTGATATCATACTATCTGTTATTACACCATACATTACACATCCCTCAGTTACTGGTGTAGAAAATAATGCCGCAACTGCCAATTAAATACATATTAGACAGAAGCAAGAACGTTTCCCAAAGGTTTCAAGTGCTCTTGGATTAAAAAAAGAGGAGGTTTTATAATTATGTGCACAAGAGTGGATGCAAACACCCCGGCAATCCCACAATCACATACGAGATGTATTTGGTTGAATGGATGAAATTGTGACAATTATTTACCAGCACCAACTAATAACGAACACACAATTAACAGTCACTAATTACGTCACATTACACTCGCCGCACAACGGGTGCGACGACAAAGGGCCCGCGCGTCTTTGTGGAGCTGGAATGTTGATCAAGTAATTAGCAACTTACATAGACACGGTGTCCTTGGTAGGATGTGTGGAGTGTGGATGTGGTAGATTCGTGTGCACATCCATGTGTTTCTCAATCATTGCCATTTGCTGGGGATCTGGGTAGATATTCCCTTTGCCTTGATCGTTACTTTTTCCTCCTTGATATGGAGCTAATGGAGGAAAGAATTATTGGGGTGTTCCTTAACTCCTTTTTTGCGGTTATTTATTTATTGAGACATTTAATTAAATGCCTGAGAAACTGATTGAAGCCCTAATAATTTACTGCGATCACAAGTCTTGTGGTGAAGTTCTTCCGATTTCTGTTTCCAACCAAATGAATAAACGTACGAGCTGTAAGTAAAATAATAATTAAAATAGGTTCTGCAAATTACATAGGCTTAGATGGACACGACACCTGGAAAGAATGAGTGACGCCTGAGCTGTTAAAATCAGAGTCCAAGTGGACTCCGCAGAAAAGACCCAGTGGAAGATTCAGGAATCGCTGGAAGATTTGTGTCGAGGAAGATTTGAGGAGCATAGGAAGGTACAAATCTTGGCGAAGAAAGAGCCAAGGGCAATGGGTTGTAGCGCTGAAGGAAAATTAATGAATGCATAGGTATAAGCAATACGCAGTAGATTACATAACCGCTTAACTTGCACACGCAAGCAAAAGAACTATTAAAAAAACTCGGCCACTAGATCACTCATAATCTTCTGCCAAGAAAATCTCATAAAAAAGTACCATCTCCACTTTCCATACCCTCAAACACTTCAGAAGTAAGGCGCGAACACAAGTTATTGCGATAAATCTGAGCAGCACCAAGTTTCCATTGAAAGCGAGACGTAACTTTGCCTAATGGGAACCGGGGCGATTGAAACGTCGCGAATGATGTATGTGGACGAGAACGTTCTCGAAAGCGTTGTTTGAATTTCGAAGACGAGTTTCATTTGAGTAGCTTATGTAATTGTTTTGACGTTTGAGTGATGATTATTCACCTGAGGCAGTAGAAAAAGTGACGTTTTATGTATAAGCTGTAAAGATTTCTAGAAATTGTAAAATGTATGGCATTAATATAACCTACCAAAATATCAGTGTCAGACCGAAAATGCACAGAGCATTGTCGGTCAGAGAACTTAGGATTTTTATTTAATAGAAGAATACAAACGAGGTGTTTTGTAATCTTGGGTCGGTCACCAGGCACTTAATCGTAAGCAATATTCTCCAAGTTTAAAAGGTCTCCAACTCAGTCTTGTTCTAAATTGCTTTGTGTTTAATAACACTTCCAAAGTACTTATCGCAATTTAAAGAAAGTTTCAAGAAATTCGAACAGATCAAATGATGGAGTTATTATCCCCAAGTTACATTCTACTAGGTACACAAAATTATGATCTTCTGTAACTTCGCTCAATATTGACTCGCGGAGTTTTCACTTTCCAACCTGTTTAACATTTCAAACGATATTCGAAATGTCGGGTAGTCAGAAACTGTTCTTAAAGGACAAAGAGAGTCGTTATAAAATTATTTTATTAAATATTGAATTTTCGAACGGTGTAGAGGTCGCTAGCGCTATGGGGTCAAGGGTTCGATTTCTGGGTCGTGCGTGTGAAGTGTAATTTCATACGCGACGTCTTTTATCTATATTTCTTTTTCAGTTTTTTTATATTTCTTAAACTAAAACTCATTTATTGGTAAGCGATAATATGGACTATTCGCTCTGGACATAAACGAAGTATTTTTTTACATTATTCTCTTGGCAGTGTTATGCGAGAACTTTTTCTTATCGAGACTTAATTGAAGTAAGATGACGTCCGACGAAAACGTGAACAATGGTTCATGACTAGAAATCTGTGTGTCAGGCTACAAGTAATAAATACCAATACCATAATAGATGACGCGATTGTATGTACTTCGCGATTGTATGTGTTTTGCGTGCCAAAAAACGGACTAAAGTTACGACAAATAATCGTAATCTGAGTTTTTCATTTAGCATTATCGGCACCGGATATCTACCGAAATCTAGAAAAATGCCTTTTTACGCAATATTGAGCTGTAAAGAATGTATAGAAAAAGTTCTTTCATTGGTAAGCAAATTTGTTTTTAAATTGTTTGTGAAAAAGTGGCACGCTTGGTTTTCATTCAGATGGAGGGACTTGCGTTATCTATTTAGATATATGTCTGTGATAAATACCTACAATTGCGTCATTGCAGTATACTCGTAGCACAAAACACACTTTCAGCTGAAACCACCATTTACCAAATAAACTTATAGTATAAGACGTGTGTCACATGTCGTGGTAAAAATACGAAGCTATTAAACAGGGCGGGGCAGAGGCCGCGCACCTGCAGGGATGACGGCAACTCGTTAACTCAAGGGTTCGTCCACGGATGACGGGCAGACCTAGGAGATAAATAGACAGGAATTAACATATTTTTCGTCTTAACGTTACTATGAACGATTCTTCGAAAAGATGGAAGGCACCACCACACTTCTGAGTGAAGATGAGATGCCTAACAAGATAATCCCAAAAAGCCACAACAGCATGTAATTGCAAGGGACATAGTCAAAAGCCATGTCAGCAACTAGAAGCCATTACAACCGACATTATCAGAATCCGCCGAGCATTGTGAAGACTGAATACTATAGTGGTTACTTTTAGGCAAGCGTGCTCCATCGTCACTTATCATCAGGTGAAATATAAAAAAGTAAGTTTGATCGCAATGGTTGGGTAAACCACTTCATTTATTTATGCAGGTAGGATCAATCGTAATGAGAAAGGAATTTTCTGGAATTGAAACTATGTAGTGCTCTTGGCTCCTTGCAGCGTTGTTCTTGATGACTTAAAGCTTCGAACTTACTCTATAGGCTAGAAAAATTTTAAGTTCATAGGTCAATGGGTAGTTAAAATATTCTTCGGAACAATGTTTTGCGACAGACGACTGACAGACAGACGGATACGTGAGTGACAGCAAAAGTCTCCGTTTGGACCCTTCGGGCGGAACCTTAAAAATTACATAACCTTCATTTTCACCCAAAGATCAAAAACATCTGAAATGCTGAAAACTTCTCAACTTTTCTTTGACAAAACTAAAATAAAACTCTTGAAACATCTAAATGTTCCCAGCTCTATGCCACGTCGTCCTCGTGTAGGGCCCTATTTGTCTCAGCGTAGATTAGTATAAGTGTTGCCGGTGTGCGGCCACCTGAGCCTTCGCTTCAAGTAAACAACCCTCCCGTAGATACCTACTGCTGATCCGAAGGTTGGTCCATCGGCACATACTGCCAACATCAGCAGTTTTTAATACAGGTTCTATGTTGGGATAGGTGACAAAATAACGAAGAGAAGGATACCATTTTGTTTCCATTTTGTGGTTATTATGTAATAATTTTAATATTGGGTGGCTGAGCAAGGGTTGCAATATGGATATTTAAATTCACAGTGTGCTATTTAGAAGGATAAGTTCTAAAGCTTTTCAAAACATGGTGAATGGAGCGCTACCTACCTACCCTACTAAGCCGCGATGATAGCATTTTTGATGATGGTAATGGCATTTTGGAATATGCTGCAGGACATATATATTTTAAAATAATGGGGCATTATAAAAGCAAATTGTGAGGTACAAGTTCGCATGTCGATTACTTTCGTTCTTATTTTCGAATATTTTGACCGCCCAAAGTTTTAGCCATGTGACCTACATTTGTACACCAAAATCCTTCAGTAATACACGAGGTAATCCCAACTTAAACCCAACCAACATTTAAGTTATTTCTACCTGCAATCACAACTGAAGATACCATGAAATCCAGAAGCTCTAGAAAGTGACATTCTAAAATAAAAGAAGGGAATTTTAATTTTTAACACGGTCAGAGTCGCTCGAATTCTAGAATCATGAGATCCTGAACCATAATTCCTTTTCAATACAACAAAAGTTAAGGAAGAAATTTAAAAAAATCACATCCTTTACTTAGAGATTAGAATATAGAGAACTAGCTTTTACCCGCGGCTTTGCTCGCAGTGAAGCCATTTTTTTTTTTTTAATAAAAAGTATCCTATGTTACTTCTAATACCTCCAAGAATATATGTACAAAGTTTCATGATGATCGGTTCAGTAGTTTTTGCGTGAAAGCGTAACAAACAAACTTACATTCACATTTATAATATTAAAGTTTAGTAAGGATGTTTGTAAGAAAGATTGCTATTTATGTCGATAGGTAATCCCATGGATTGAATAGACCAATTGAAGCGGGGTTGCTATTTTATGGGTCACAACAGAAATGCGAAAAGAATGAAAAAAAACGTCAAACCAAGAAAAACTCGTGTAGAACACTGGCCTAGTTTGTAGTCAACTGAAGTTATTTCATAACATACAAAGTACATTCCAGAGCGAAAGCATTTACTTCATAACTCAATGGGTGACCCAAAGAAAAGTCGTAGAACTTCATTGCATCGCCAATATTAGATTTCTCTAGAGCTGTACAATATAAATAAAACAAGGAAGAACAGAATACATGGAATATAAGCTGCTGATTTGAGTACAGTCAAACAAAAAAGTTAATTTCAACATTAAAACCCGACTGCTTAAGAGCGAACTAAAAAGCTGTAATCGAGATAAAACCATGCTGTGAAGTCGGAGGATACATATTCGCGAACTGGCTAATCCCCTGATCCTCCGACTGCACAAATCCATCAATTTTCTTTTTAGGATTTTTTTTAATTTATAAGTTTTTAAGACGACACAACCTCAAGTTCTAAATTTCCGAAAGAATAGAGGAGGTTTATTTTTCTTCCTATTTTAATACTTATTTTATCTTGTGGAGGGCCGCGAAATAAATCGGGCACTTCGACCCATTGGGATCTTTTGTGGTCCCCTAGATAACCTACTCCTCCTACCTGACTAGGAGATATGAGCCTATAGTCTTCTGGTCTTGGATACGCCTTATTTTTTTAGCCTGGAGAAATGCTCATGCATACTGCGCTGCCACGGGGAGATGGCGAAGTTATGTGGGACTCCAACCCACTACAACTCCACGGTGTCCTCCAATGCCGCTTATGGCGGGAACACTGGCACGCGTTAGCACTCACCGCGAACCCGCCGCTGCTGTTCGTCACCGGACCCTCCTCTGGGGAGTACCCCCATCATCGGCGCACGACAACACATTGTGCGTCGTGACAACCCCAGGGACTAAACCAGCACATGGGTGCCAGACGACCCCGTGTATGGCACCCTTGGTCCCCTTGTGTCAATGGCCCCACCACCTACCATTTTTCGGCCGCAGGGAAGAGTGGAGAGCGGCCAACGCTATACAGACACTCCTCTTCCCCTGCGGCCGCACCGCGTCCGCCATCAGACGGTGGCGAGGGCGACCCCGTCCAGGCCGCGAAGGGTAGGGAGAGCGGTACACCGCAACACGAGCTTTCCTCTCCCGCCGCGGCCTCTAACCCTCAGCCGCGATATCGTATGGGTTTGGGAGGCCCCATACGATATCGCAGCCCACCTCAGTTGCGATGTCGCCCAAGCAGGTAGCGGATTTGCCGCCTGCTCATATTCTAAATGCATGCCCGTGCTTTGAACGTAGAGCCCAGGTATTTCTTGAAGTGTTTCAGACCGGTATGAGACAGCCAATGTGTTTGTTGTCTGTGATTTTAATACTTACTTTTCTAGGATACTTTTTTTGTACAACTGAAAAATACTTTCTTATTTAATGAAAAGCTCTTTATTTAAGTAAAAAAGTAATTTTCACTTGTTTTCTGAAACTACAAACAACTAAAATTCTACATCACATTAAATTCTCATAAATTCCCTCACTAAAAAGAAACCATTTGTTTTGTACAATCAAAGTAACAAGTAATTAAAACAAATAGTGTGAAAAGCTAGTGATGGTAGATACGACAGGGATCCCCTTACCATCCTGGGTAACGCATTTAATTAAATTTATGACTTGTACAGGCGGTTGACTGTACTAGTCCTTGGGAACAATATTGCTTTGACATCATCTTTATGTCTTAGCTATAAAGGCGGTTTTCGTGCTTCTAATTTTACCACTGTATGAAGATGCTTTTGTAATTCAAACAATAACGTGCCTTTTAACGTTTATAATAATGTTTTATTAACAATGTTACTGTATAATTTTATTATTTAATGACGATGTTTTCATGTATGGTTACTGTCGTAAAGGGTAACTCGTCACTTTTAAAGGGTAGGTAGAATTATTGAAACATTCTCAAGAAAATTACATATTAAATCTAAGTAAATAATAATAAGTATTATGTAGGTACAGTAAGTATTATAATGAGGTAATATTATTTGCTTGTTTAAATTTATGTGTAAATAGTTAATCTCTAGAAGTACTGATTCGAGATTGAATCTTTTATCACTGACAAAAATCTGCAGTATCGCTAAGTGTGATAGACTAGTTTTTACCTCGAAAAAATATAGGCTACCTACTTGAAAAATAGACCACGGGGAAAGCCAGTTAGCGACAAATAAAGCGGTTAAGATGATGAATATCCCAGTTCTTCCTTTGAACTTAGTTTAACAAAGAATTAAAGAACATATAATACGACAAAGGTCCAAAAAATTAAAAAGAAAATCCGTCCCCAAGCTCGTTTAACTTGCCAGCAATTATTTATTATCACGTTCTAAGCCGTAATCACAGGATCCACAAAATGGTGCCCAGAAAAAATTTACATGAAAAATTCTCAGCGTGCAAAAGGCGGAATCTAAATAATAAATTGTCCATTGTTAGGTGTGGTTTTTTATACAAATGTATATTTATTTATGCAGACAACATAATGAATTCTCCAGGGATTCCCGATTATGCAGATTTTTTTAGCTGGTGCCTTCTGAAGCGGGGGTATTATGAATTGTTAAGGATAATCGTCGACCTGGTGCGTAACGAGATGTATGAGCTAAACTCATGCGTTTTTTAGTGTGTTCTGACAGAATTTTGTAGTAGGTTTTACATACTTTATTTACTTTGGAATTCATTTTCTTTATGACGCATTATGATGTT
Organism: Orthosia gracilis; assembly: GCA_947562075.1. Lineage (NCBI taxonomy): Eukaryota > Metazoa > Arthropoda > Insecta > Lepidoptera > Noctuidae > Orthosia > Orthosia gracilis. The sequence goes on from OX387270.1 coordinate 44,071,817, forward strand.
ACATTCCCGGCTCTTTGATTATCTATTTTTTTTTTCAACAAAACGTTAATTCTAAGATGAATAATAACTTTTTCACAAAAAATTAACCGTTTCCAAATAATGACAGTAATAAGAGCTAAAGTAACTTTTGCTTCGGTAGTCGGTGTCGCAAAACGACAAAAAAATAGGTAACGAAGACACCGAGTAGTGTTTTGCTTTGGAAATCGCTAATTTTTTTGTGAAATAATTTTAATTTTCTGTTTTGTTTTGGCACTGCACCGCTAAAAAGTGGGGAAGTCCTATAGTAAGGTACCTAAAGGATTGACAAAATACCAATAATAACTCAATTTAGCACAATCGTGCTGTTTGTCGTTAAGGAGTACGGTTGTATGTTCAATATCTTGAAAACTGCTAAACCAATTTTGATGAAACTTATACTGTGCCCTAAGTTGAGAGGTACCTAATCCATTAAAAAGAATGATCACGATCCGATTGCTAGTTTCGGAGATATGAGTGGACAAACATACATACATACAAATATACATACACTTATGAAATTTAGTATCCGTGTTCAGAAGCCCATATAGAATAACAAAAAACCCAACGTAAATATTGTGCAATTGCAACAGTATAACACACATAAGTGTCGAATTGATAACCTCCTTTTTTAGAAGTCGGTAAAATCATGAAGCCATAATAATGAACAATTTCTCGCAAATTATGGTATTTAGATACTATAACGTTATCTTTTAAATGGCTCTTGTATCCAATTCATCAGTTTTAATTAATACGAAAATATACTTACGACTGTTGAAGCAGTCTTTTTTTTTACAATGAGCAACGATTTCAGAATAACACTACCATTCATAATTCAATTAAATCTAGTCGAGCGACCTTTAATGAGCTCCAAGGAGAGATTAAACATAAAATTAGCAGTTTTCAAGTCATTTGCCTCGATTTAAACGTGTTTGGTTAAGCAATTCATCAATTTGGATATTAAATTATGTTGTTATTTTTTTATTGTAAATAGGCTCGCGCTTAACCACTATCTCACCTGATGGTAAGCGATGATGTGGTCGACGGTGAAGCACGCTTGCCTAGAAGTAACCTATTCACTCTTGACTTAAAGACCCCTAGATTGTAGCTATCGGGAAACACAGACTCCGGCAGGGAATTCCACTCCTTAGCTGTACGCATAATAAAAGTGTCCCCAAAACGTTTTGTGCGTATGGGTGGGATGTCCACCATGTACCGATGACGCATCGCCGTGCGTCTGGTTGGTTGGTGTGTTATGATGTTAATATTAAAACGGATCTTTTATTTTTCTTAACAAGTGGCAATTCTAAAATATACCAAGTATCCAGTCGACTGGCCATTTTATTTAAAACTATATTATATTGCAACTATAGAATACAAACCGAGACGCTTAAAGCATCTGTGGTCGTTGCTAGAGGCGGTATTATCACGTTTTTATTTAAATGTAAACTGGGACTAAATCAATTAGTTCAGTTTTATTTTTGCAGTATGTTTGATAACAAGTAGACAATATTTTTTTGTTGAGCATCTTTTGGAACGTGTACCTACTCAATTAATAGTCGCCCAATATAACCTACCTGTTCACTTGAAATAGATGGCCATTTTACATACGAGGAATAAATAAGGACATACTATCATTTGCCTTATGATAAAAGTCGACAGCGCAAGTAATAAAAAAGCTATTTAAATTCTTAAAATGTTTAACGTTACATCTAGCACGTAGCGCCACCTAGTGACATTTCCAAAAACTAAAACAAACATTGCGTGTTAATTTTCTCTGTGACCATTCCCGAGTTTTCGTTCCACTTCCATTTCAATCGTTTCAAATGTGAGACATAGATGGCGGTGTAAACGCCTGAAATACTAACTAATGAAAATATTTTTCTTGACTCTGAAAATAAAAAAAAGTACGAAGTTATCTCGAATTTAAGAAATAAACACCATTTTACAGTTTTATTACGACAGTTTTGTAGTTTAATTCCTGAGTTTTACACTTTGGGTGGTAAATGTTTTGGCATTCCAACGATGTTTCTATGACAATATTAGTTGACTCACTACACAGTTGATCTCTATAATTTTCCTCCTTCTCTGCATCAAGAAGCAAATTATAAAGAAATTTCTTAGAAATCGCGTAAAAACTTAGCGTGATTGTCCAATTTAAATAAATTGGGACAGTGGTCTTCGCAGAAATGTTTTTGATTAGGTATCCCAAAATTAAGAGAGGTTTAATGTTTTCTTCTTCCATTCCGAGGTGTCAACCGTTACACTATTTCTGAATTCAATCTTTCTAATGGGAGAATATTAAAAACCGGCCAAGTGCGAGTCGGACTCACGCACGAAGGGTTCCGTACCATTATCGCACAAAAACGGCAAAAAAAATACGTTTGTTGTATAGGAGCCCCACTTATATATTAATTTTATTCGGTTAATAGTATTTTTTGTTACAGCGGCAACAGAAATACATCAGCAGTGAAAATTTCAACTGTCTATCTTCAGGGATCATGGTTCATGAGATAAAGTCTGGTGACAGACAGACAGACGGACCTCGGAGTCTTAGTAATAGGGTCCCGTTTTTAGCCTTTGGGTACGGAACCCTAAAAACCAGTAAAACAAAACCGTAACTTTGCACAGGCCCGGGGGTATACGCTCTGAGTGTGTGTAAAGGGACATATGTGTATGACTTTTATACATCTCTCCTTTACGCACTTTGAAAGCTTATGGTCACCCCTTGGAGTTATTTTTCTTCAGTAAGCAGTAAGGGTGTGGCAAAGAAAAACTAAACCAATAACTATGGCTTGAAATAGCTTAAATGATTACTCATACCATCATTTATAAGCTGATTATGCCCTGCTTAGCGTAAATATTAGTCAGAAATGATGTAAACGTTGTTTTCATTCAAGTTTAAACAGCGTGTTTGCGGCAATTCGAAAATAAAATACGAACGTCAGAGATCAATGGGATGGGTTGAGTTACGGTTTTCATTATTATATACGACACGATATCTTCTCTTTTTTCTCGTGTTGTGAATGTTACTGGCGTTAGAAGCAATAGGGTTGTTGCCTGGCAATGCCTGGGTAGATAATTCTATGATGACTGATAATTCTATTTAGTCCGTCAGTGAGATTATCAAATAATGTTTGATTCGTATTTATTGCTTTATAAAATAAATAAAAATTGACAAATATAAAGCGCATCAAAGTTCAGGAGTGGGGGGGAGGGGGCTTGTGACGTCATTTTGTCAGTATAAACTGTAGCACACTTTATACTGACATAGTGACGTCACGCGATATTTAAACGCGTATCTAAGCGTAAATCGTGGTATTCTTTTGTTTGCGTGGCTTAAGAAAAATATGTGTCCAATATGTTTTATTAACCTACCTGATAGACTAAAAAATAATTTTGAGTCAATATTCCCATTAAGGGTTTCATTGAGTTGGATAAGTAGCAACAAATTTGAAGCATTGAGATATGAATATTCTCCATTTATCACAGATGGAGTTTTATTCTAATAAAGCAAAAATCACTTACCTATAGATAACATTCGAAGGAGCTACTCCTGCGTCTCTTATATTGCTAACACACCCTCGGATGTGGTACGGCCGGACTAACTCTACCCACAAATCCTAGTGTTGCCGTATTTATAAAAAAAAAAATATGATCAAGTTGAATTTAAAAATATCGGGCGACAATAACCAAAATCAGTAGATATCCCATAAATCGGGGATGAATCGTAGTTGGTACGGCCCAACCAGCCGACAACCCTGCGGAGCAGACCATATCCGTTGTGAAACAAGCGGACCGAGGCGGACACAATTAATAATAATAATGTCCGGCGGACCACTCTACACATGCTCGGATATGGTACGGGCGGACTAACTCCGCCCGTACCATTGTGGCACCGTGGTCCGGCTGTACCAAATCGGCAGGCTTATTACATATCTTTTGAAAAAGCAAAACGATAGCGATCAAACGCTTTATGTCATAAAAGTCGTAATCACCTGCAGTGTAGATATGGTAGGTCCTACACAATCGTTTGCTCTTCGATCGCTGTTCGTCAATCACTTATTTTAAAAAAAACCGCCAACAACTCTAAAACTTTTGTATGGAAGAGCAATTATTGCGCAAAAAGCCGCTATCGTTTTGCTCTTGCAAAAGATACGTATTAAGCCTGCCGGACGTATGTAAGCTCTATTATGATTCGCAAATTATCCCATGTTCTCACCAGCGAAAGCATAAAAATTTACGGTCCATGAAAAACAAAGGGCTTCTTATTCTCATAACTAGAAGTATGACAATGGACACGCCCCACCACGTGTACCACTATTGTACATGAAGTTTAAATAAATTGAATACAAAAACAAGCACAAGCGAGCACCTGTTTTCGCAGCAAAACGTTGTTTCAAAAATAGAATTATGTTTAGTTAGAGGAGCACATGCGCGAATATTCCCGCCAATTTGTGTGCGTACCACGTGACAAGGTTAGTGCGACTACACACTCGTATCAATGGAGGAACGTTATTTATTATTTGAATAACATTTGCATTTGGTAGTCAGACATTATAGATAAACAATGCTGGAAGCGATGACACGAAGGGAACACCTGTATGGAGATTATTTACGTGAGTATTTCTTGGTCGAAGGTCTTCAAATTATTAATGTGTTTCAGTTTGTTTGTATTCAAAGTTTCAACTATTCCACGAATGTGTACGAACGTAGATACGTTCGTAGTAATTTTGTTTGAAAACGTGTGGCTTTGTTTGCATTCTGGCGAAATCGTTTAAATGAGCGGAAGGAAAATTCAAACAAACGAGTATTGTCCGATGTTTCATATTTTTCAACGGTCGATATTTTTATTTTGTAAAGCTGTCAGAACGACAAAGTACTCGTAACTCATATAAAAACGCTTAAAAAACGTGTTTCGGTAGTGTTGTTCCGAATATTGTTAACGTTAAACACGAAGAAAAGTCACAACAAAATTTTCTACAGTCGATTTTAACACGTACCTACATACCTGGCCGTGTTCTGAGATTAGGTTTAGGAAAATAAACCGACTAATATTTGTTTGAAATCTTAATCACTATAAATTGAATCGTAGCCAAAGCCGCGCCTACAGCCAGTGGAAGACGAATGTGTAACCCCTCTTTACATCGCTCGTCATGTGACGAAGTGGGAGGTCCTCTATTTACGACGTGACGTATATCTGACGTCACTTCCCGTCGTATAATGGACACGATAGCCCACGATTCGATATTTTCACGTCATTGTTTACCGAACGGGATATAATAAACATTTTGTTGATGTAAAAAGTAACAAAATGTATTTTATTAATAAGTTTTTGTGTGAGTCAATGTCCGGGCGAGGTCCTTTCTTTTAGGAGGGACAACTCATCTGAGTCGTTCTAAATTTGAATTTTCTTGACTCATTGTCAGTCTTTAAAAATTTATTTTTATTAGCTGGCAAATTCTTGTTTTGAATTGAATTATGTTTTCGGTATCTATCCTTAATTTTATTTTAAATATTGGAGACGAAATTATTTGCTTAAATGTCAATACTTTGTAATTTCCTCAATTCGACTAAACTTCGACTCAATAAAATTTACAGTTTTAATTTGTTATTTATTAACATTAATCGAGGGCTGTCTTCCCCTGTCATGGCAACTGAGTCGAGAAAAGTGGAGGAAGTTTAATTCAAAAAGACTTTTGAATGAGTTTAAATACGAATAGAAAAAGAAAAACCTGTGAATAACACTCTTCGATTCTATATGATTATTTTTAAAGCTCAAACAAACATCTACCTTTTTCGCCGTAACTAAACATATCATGAATCTACCCATTCATTGCCAGCATTCTTGGCTAATTTTAAACGTTAAAAAATAAAAGTTCAACTAACAAACGCCTAATCTCTGGGTAGATATTTTACGATTCTGCGTAATTCCCTCTGGATACTAATTTTAAGGGTCGCAAATAATATTCATGATCTCCATGTCACTAGACTGTTCGAAACTTTATTGTTTCTCCGTCTACGCCAGCACAGTTCAGCCGTTCCCAGGATTAATACAGCAATAAAAACAACGAATTCTCACATTAACAAACAATCACTAAACCGTAGTTTTGTCCAAAGTTTAAATAAAACAGACGTTAAGTGCCACTAAACTTAAGAATTCACTAACAATAAAATTTTCGCCAAAATAAATCTTTCACGTTTTACGTAAGCCAGATACTCCGTGTTATCGAAATGCCTGTGGATTGTTAGTGCGGTTTATATTCGAATAAAAATAGTTACGCGAATTAAAATAAATTTTCAAGGAATTTTCTCCAGCTAAAAATAATAGAGAGGTACGGTACGGCCGAGTCTTGTTTGTTTTAGTAGTGCTAGAGGGCGCCACTAGTGAGAGTGAATGAGTTTTGAATAGGCTGAATGAAAGCCTGTTCTTTTACGTGCAGTTTTTTTTGCGGTGTGCCAACTTCTGTTCTTTTTTCAAAAAAATATTAACTGCATTTCCATAAATATACATCCTATTTTGTGCGTGAACTCTCATTGAGCATTAGTGTCAAGTTTTATGATCATGCGGCATCAAGATGTTTTGGTTAATAGGTGCCTATTTCCTTTAAGTATTTTGCTATTTTCGTATCTTTAGGTCAACTAAAGTGTGAATTGTGCAGTGGTATCAAATTTTATGTTTATGTAGAACCAAGATGTTTAGTTTAATAGGTTTATTATTAACCCCGACGAAAATAGAGGGGAGTTTTAAGTTTGATGTGTGTACCTATGTGTTTGTTTATTTTTTGGGTCTTTGTGTATTTGGGCATTTGTGTATCTGTCTGTGGCATCATAGTTCCTAAACGAATGAACCGATTTTAATTTCATTTTTTTGTTTGATAGATGCCTTAATCAAGAGTGTTCTCAGCTACGTTTGATGAAAATTGGTTCAGCCGTTCAAAAGTTATGGGCGTTTGACTGTTTGAATCGGGCTGTTTCCGCAAGAATTCGTATCATAATTACGTGTTCAATATGGATTGCCGATCGAAACGTGTCTATTACTAGGTAGATAAATTATGTAGTATGATGACTGATGACTTTGTAGGGTTCCGTACCCAAAGGGTAAAAACGGGACCCTATTACTAAGACTCCGCGGTCTGTCTGTCTGTCACCAGGCTGTATCTCATGAACCGTGATAGCTAGACAGTTGAAATTTTCACAGCTGATGTATTTCTGTTGCCGCTATAACAACAAATACTAAAACAACAAATCTTTTTGCCGTTTTTTGCGATAATGGTACGGAACCCTTCGTGCGCGAGTCCGACTCGCACTTGGCCGGTTTTCATTCTTCATTCTTAAAGCTTTCATAGATAGCTTTTTTATTAGGCTTTATTGTCCCACTGCTGGGCAAGGGGCTTCCCCATAGCCTTCAAAGTGGCAAAATTCAAAGAACGTTAGCAGATAGCTTATACTTAAGATTCTTTACATGCAAGTGAAGGATTTGTACACCTTGTAAACATCAATTTTCCCTCACAGTTTTGTTTCTCTTCTTTCTCACTCATCTCACACAGCAACAAAAATCTTGTTAACTTCAACGCATATTGAAAAATTTAATGGTTGAAACCATTAAATTTTTCAATATTGCAAATAATAAAAAATAAACAATTTTATGGATTTCAGAATTTCTCCAACAGCAGGTATATTTCATTCGTCGACTGATTAGTCTTGTCACTATGTAGCTTTTAACATTACACAACTTTGCTCAACACGTAAACGATCCAGCAGCTCGATGTCAAAAATAACCTTGAAAAAAAAAACAAATTTGTAAATCTTACCTTTACAATTGCAAAAGCAGTATTTTTGTCACATCATTACATAATTCGCGTCCTTGCAACCTTGCCAAGTTCTTCAGCAATGCGTTGTCCGGTTCAAATAGACAAGTATTTTATTATTTAGTACCTACGCATTTTTGAGATATTACATTTACGATAGTTTTCCACCAGTAATGTGCTAGGTAACTAAGCGGTGCGCGAAGAAAAATCCACCAATGGGACATGTAATTTTCCTGGCCAGGCTTAGCGCAGCTCTAGTATTGTACATATTAAAAACAAGAGTTTTATATGAGGGTTACGAGCGAGGGATGAGTGCGCGCAGCTGAAAAGAGTCTGCTACGCAACCTCGCACCATTCAGCTACACAAGCTGTGTGCACAGCTTTATTCTTTATTTTTTTTACATCAATCGTTATTGATGTAAAAAAATAAAGAATAAAGCTGTGTAAACGCATAATAAAAGTGTTTCCAAAACGTTTTGTGCGTATGGGTGGAATATTAATAAGTAATATAATTGTTGTTGTTGTAAATGTATTGTATTGTAATTGTATTGTATTATAATTGAAGTAAGTAACGAGACCAGAGGGCTGGCCTTTTTTTGGCCAAAGAATCAGTATTGCCATCCAACGTGGCAATGTTGCCAGCCTTCTGGGCACTTTTCCTGTTGACAGCGATGTGGACGAATTTTTTGGCGCCCCGTAATTTTAAATAAACTGTAGACTGTTTTATGACTCATAATTTTCGTTAAGAGTGATTTTCAGCCGTCCTGTAAACTTTTGTTTGGTCATAAAAGGCGACAACTAAAATTTGGCATACACCCAGATACTGGAAAATTGTTAATTGTTGTATTAATTGTTGTTTAAATCTATATTTTACCTTTCTCTCTATATGGGTGGTTTATACCCAACTCCACCACGAGCTGAGGTAATATTTGAAGAAGTTGCGAGCGCTACGCACAAATTTTTATAAAATACAAAATTACCAAAAACCAAAAATATTTTCGAGTATGGATATTCCAAAAGAAAAAAACAATGTTATAAATAAATATAAAGAAGTGTCTGAAGTGTCCCATTAAAGCACGTTACTCATCGATTTATTCTCTACCATTATATTTCTAGGACACAATCATTCGTTTGTCCACAAACAAATAAATGTCCCTATCTATACTATAATATTATAAAGTTGAAGACTTTGTTTGTTTGTTTGAACGCGCTAATCTCAGGAACTACTGGTTGGAATTGAAAAGATATTTTTCTGTTGGATAGACCACTCGTCGAGGAAGGTTATAGGCTTATATATACATCACGCTAAGACCAATAGGAGCGGAGCATAAATGAAAAATGTTGCAAAAACGGAAAAAAAAATATTCCTTTTCGAGTTAAAGTTACGCAACAATCATGTATGTAGATGATAGGATGATGATGATGGTAGGTAGATAGCCAGTTGACGGGAGCGAAGCCGCGTAGGAACACTTGTCTTCTAATAAAAGAAAGCACTTGAGGTGACCCAGTTATATAAAGACACAAACATTAATAACCATAATTTATTGAAACCTTCGCGATCGTCAGTATTAATCTTTCTGAAAATCCGTCAATGCTGATCTTATTATATCTTTTCGTAAGGGCTTAGGCATATGATCGCCAGGCGATATTTTTAAATTAATTATTATGAACGGGAAGAAATTCAGTTACCGAACTGTTATTGACTTATTCGCTGCCCAACACAGCAGGCTTACTACGTACCTTGCAAGAGCAAAACGATAGCAATTATTGCGCAATAATTGCTATTCAATCGCAATCCGAATTATATGTCAGCTACAGCCACACCATAGCAATTTTTTGAGAGTGCTGTCTCTATGGATCAATTACTTAACTAAAATGATCATTTGAACGCCAGTTGATTGCGATTATGGCAAGAAAATATGGCTGTCAAATTGTGATTACTTTTTCTCTTGGCAACTGCTCCCAAATGAAGTTTTAGAATCTTTGGCGGATTTTTTTTCGAAATAATTGCATTTGGCAAACAGCGAGTCATTAGCAAATAATTGGTTCAAAATCCCGATGTTTTTGATTAATAACGATTGCTGCGCAATTATTGCTGATTGCTGTTTCACCATCACTACATATTATAAAGGCCCCCGCCGCGTCTGTACGCAATAAACTCAAAAACTACTCACCGTATATTCATGCGTTTTTCCACAATAGAAATAATGAAAAATGAGGAAGGTTTTGTATTTAATTTGTCACGGGTGAAGCCGGGGCGGGTCACTAGTACATTATAATCCTACGGAGCCACAACCGCATGCTTAGCAGCAACACTTGCGACCACTAAACTAACGAGGCAAGTTTGTTACTATAGTTTTTTTTTTTTCGTGATTTCATCTTGACATTGGGATCATGATAATGACACACAGAATGGTATATGGAAGTCAGACGCCTGTTAAATCAAACTATTTTAGCGTATTATAAAGCCCCCGTCATGAGAACCTATATTTTTTTTAAATAAAGATTTCTACTAAGTTACGTGACGACAATTCAATCAACAACAAATAATCTCAAATTCGATCAACTCAAATTAACATACGTGTAATATGAAAGTAACGAGCAATTTCACTTGGTCGGGTTATGTTTTAGCGATATAAAGCGCTGTCGTCTAATTTTTGTAGTACAGCAGGCTTATTACGTATCTTTTGCAAGAGCAAAACGATAGCGATCGGACGCTTTTGTCACAAAGTCAGTCGGAAATACCTGCAGTGTAGTTATGGTAGGTCCTACACAATCGTTTACTAATCGCTCGCTGTTTGTCAAAAGCACTTAAAACCGCCTAAAACTCTAAAGCTTCTGTATGGAAGAGCAATTATTGCGCAAAAATCGCAATCGTTTTGCTCTTGCAAAAGATACGTAATAAGCCTGCCGGACGTACGAGTACCACAAAACATTAGTCGATAGCGCTTTCATCGCAACTATTTTAGTCAGGATCTGAGCGATGAGTCGATGTCAGTGATGGCGATAGTCGAAATGCCATAATGGAAGGGATTGGTCGTTTGCCATTTCCATAAATTTTGTCATTTTTTGGGTTCCGTACCCAAAGGGTAAAAACGGGACCCTATTTCTAAGACTCCACTGTCCGGCTGTCTGTCTGTCTGTCATCAGGCTGTATCTCATTATCCGTGATAGCTAGACAGTTAATATATTCACAGATGATGTAATTCTGTTACCAGTATAACACAACACAACAACAAATACTAAAAACTGAAAAAAAAAAAAAAATTTAAATGGGGCTCCCATACAACAAATGTGTTTTTTTTGCCGTTTTTTGCGATACTGGTATGGAAACCTTCGTGCGCGAGTCCGACTCGCACTTGGCCGTTTTTTTCTAATCGCTGTCACCACGCTCTCGATGATAGAATGTCACTTGACTAAGGCCTCTGGCTGATAGTTTTGGACAAAAATGTTATAACGACTTTTTTAATTCACACAATATATTACTTGTAACACTAAAAGTCTTTAGTCTGTCTGAGTCCTAACTTCACAAGTAATTTGGCATCTCGCGAACGTTTGCACATTAACAAGCCTTTAAAATAAACAGAACAGTGTGTTTAGATACTCAGATGAGAGTGAAATCATTGAAGATAAAAATAATATCACTGGGAATGCCTTACAAGAGACGCTTCGACGGGATTCAACTAGAACTAAAAGTTAGAACTAACAATTTTAGGCAAATGTCGTCACTTCTGTTCAACTCAAAACGTCTATATTGCTGAGCATGACAAGTTACTACAGCAGTCCCATTTTGACCATGTTTTCGTCTTGGCTCGCTTTAAGAAGAATGACTGCAGGATATTTAGTCAATATGGTTGGTCTGATTTGGTTCACCGTGGGTTCACCTATACCATTGACTAAACAGATCAAGTCTTCATTAGGCGTTTTATTGCATCAGTTCACACGAGTCACAGCCAACAGAGAGAGATCGGCGTCATGGCGTCGCGTCATGAGTCGAATCATGGTGTCTCACTGCAACATGGTGACCACGACAGTTCTGCCAAAAGTAGTAACGAAAAAAAAAACAAATTGCTAAACCGCCTACAAAGCTTTCATAAACTATATCATCATTATATTGTTAAGATAAGAATGTAATTTGTGGAGACAAATAAACATTTTTTTCTATTTATTTTATTATCTATATTTTTATTATTTTATTGAAAGTTAATATTTAACCTCACCTCATTCCATGACACGACGAAAAAAAAAAATATGAATGACATCCTTTGTGTTTGTAACTTATCGGTGACATTTATGTCCCCAAACATGCTTCCAAACATTTTACACGGGCGAAATTAAAATAAAAAGGCTTTTCAATGTGACCTGTGACCAAAATATTTTGTTGTTTTTTATATTTATAATCGGAGAGCAATTTATCAGTCTGGCGCCCCTATCATGTGCGTTTTATAACTTTTAGACTACAGAATGAATTGCTAGGTAGGTGTCGGGCATGTGTCAGCTGATCATTTTGGCACGTTAGCTATAATAATAATGCTGGTCATATGACGGTTATTTCAAGGTTTCTCGTAAACAATGTTCATTGATGATTTATTTTTAAAACGGAAAACATTTGACTTCCTGAGGGAAGAGTCGGGCTTAGTGTAATATTTAAACTCGCCAGGCTTTTATTTAGGTGTCCAAATTCCATATGGAAGACTTTCAAGATATTTTGGATCTCAGGCCACGCGTAATAGTAACAAGGCTGAAACAAAAGAAAAACATTCTGCGTATCGAAGTAAATCTATATTTATTTATTCAGACTTCATGCACAAAAGGTACAAAGGCGGACTTAAGGCCAGCATTCTCTACCAGTCAACCAAGCTATATTAGTTGTGGTCGTTCCAGACCTTGTTGCCAGTAGCTTCCATCATTTCTTGTAAGGTGTCAGGAGGGCGCGGGGCACACGATGTCTTGTGTGTATTTTTGTACACCACCACACTTGCTTTTCAGGCTGAAATCGAAAGCCCTTGGGAATTTATGTCCTTGAGCATTAAGAATAAGAATAATTTATTGTTAAGAAATTACATCCAAATGCGTTGTATCCTGGAACTCACACTAGGATTCCCTGTGTCGTGAGATCCAGGCTCCTTCGTTCCGTTTACATTATTTCTGTTCATGTAACAGGTTATATAGTACGTTACAATAAATTTCTTAATTAAATTTAATCTACTTATAATTTGCTAAATATTTTGTCGGTCGATGATGTCGGAAGATAATCGCGTAAGCGAGTGCTTCGCCTATGTATCTAGCCTATTCTAGCTACGGCCATAAGTTAACCCATATTTTTGTATACTTTTCATTCTGGTATGACTCTATCTCTCTAATAATAATTATTAGTCTAACTGAAAATTTTGTACAATCTCTTGTAGTTGTAACTATGTATCTTTTACCGGAACACCATCAGTAAACTTACATGATTCATTCATCCTGTTTGGCTTTCACCGGCTGGCAACTATCACAATATTATATTAAACCAGAGGAGAGGTAAGCAACTGGTACACTCTAAATTACGTGACTAATGCACTGTAGTGCATAATAAATTGCACAGTTTATTTTCAAAGCTCGATAGCAAATTCATTTTCTTTTAACCTTCAAATCAGCCAATCTTACATTGTTTACATTTTTCTATGCACAGTTTCATCATTGCAATCTAAACTCTAGTGTATCGTACAAACAAGTTTGTAATTGTTTTAGTAGGAGGTGGCGCTTTTCAACAAGCCGAGTGCATTCCTGCACTTGACTTTAGTCAATGTCAAAGAATGTTGGTTTTTTGCACATTCGAAAGATTTCTTCGTTATTTTGAACTGTACGTAAATACGTCTTTCAGAAAAAAATCGGGGTAGAATTTCAAGATAATTTAATTTTTAATCAGGTTTAGGTGCGTACGATTATTACTACATTCACGGTTAGTACACACAATGAAACCTAGACTCCGATTTATGTACGGGAAATTATTTATTCGAGAAAAAATTAGCCATTTAGTAACTTACTAGCTGTCCCACGCGGCTAACCTACCCATTTACCTGACCTACCCTACCTTACCTACACTACATACATGATTATTGCGTAACATTATCCACTTACGTAGCGCACGCAACGGAAGCTCTCAAAAAGGATTCATAATTTTCCCCGTTTTTGCAACATTTCTCATTTATGCTCCGCTCCTATTAGTCGTAGCGTGATGATATATAGCCTATAACCTTCTTCAATAAATGTACTATCCAACACAAAGAATTTTCAATTCCAACCAGTAGTTCCTGAGATTACCGCGTTCAAACAAACAAACAAACTCTTCAGCTTTATAATATTATAGTAAAGATTAGCAGATTCTAGATTCAAAACACAAAAAATGTTTCTACCTGTGTCCGTTATAGACTTTGAGACCATCCAACCGATTTGCCCCAAACAGGTTTCATAAGAAAGGCAAAGCATTAAAATGCCATGCAGGTATGGAACGGGAGCGAAGGGCGTTATCTATGAGAGCCAATATGGTTGCTCGCAGCTTCGCCCGATGCTCGAACGAAGTAAAGATTACGCTATTTAGAGCCTTCTGCACATCACTATACTAGTGTAGTCTTTGGGCTCCCTCCATCTGTATGAAAACCAAGCCACTTTTTCACAAACAATTTAAAAACAACTTTACTTACCAATGAAAGAAAACATTTCCAAAGCCTCGGAAACTTTTTCTATTATGTTCTTTACAGCACAATATGGCAGAAAAAGGCATATTTTTCTAGATTTCGGTGGATTTCCGGTGCCGATAATGCTAAATGAAAAGCTCACATAACGATCATTGATCGTAACTTTACTCCGTTATTTGGCACGCGAAGTACGTACAATCGCGTCATCTAGTTAGATTTATGTCTGTGGGTTATACATACATATTTATTAATTTGCCTTTTCCTGTCTATGTTGGGGTTTGCAGTCCATCCGTATGCAGCTGAATAGCAGCGTTGTTTTAACCAGTAATTTTGCTATGGTTTACAATAAAGAGAAATATTTATTCAACTTTTTACACATTTCATATTTACATTTTTAAATATTTCTTTATAAAAACAAATCATAAAAAAAACATTTAAAAATATAAAAAATAATGGTGGTCCACCGGTGTCGGGAGCAGGGTCCAAGCTACCGGTGGTTAGGACTCCAGAGACAGGAACCTCCTCACAATGCGAGCCGTATCGAGGAGTACTGCCTTCTGTATCAGGCCCTTGATCCAACCGTGTAATGACAGCCTCGACAGATGGTCGTCGAGGCTCTTGGCCATCAGGCCGTTGGCCGTAACAACAATCGGCACAATGATCGCCGAGTCCACATTCCACATGTCGACAACCTCGTGTGCTAAGTCGAGATACACGAGGTTCTCGTCATGCGGGATGGTGACATCGATTATCATTGTGCGGCGCGCTAATCGGTCTATCACCACTATATCCGGCTTATTGGCAACAATAGTCCTATCAGTGATGATAGACCGATCCCAGTACAACGTGACATGGCTATTTTCGAGAACTGGGTCGGGCACATACTTGTAATACGGTACCTCAGAATCCACTAGATTGTACTTCAAAGCAAGTTGCTGGTGAATAATCCTGGCCACTTGGTTATGCCTGTGTAAGTACTCGCCGTTAGCCAGACCAGGACAACCAGAGATAATATGTCTGATGGATTCACCCGGACGGTGGCATGCCCGACACATGTCAACCGTCCCGTCCTTCAATATTAATTTATTATTAAGCTTTTTTACTACGAGTAAACTGTTACTTTAAAAAAATTGTAAATTGAAAATAATTCATTAGAAATTCAAAACAAAAAAAAACTATTAAAATCTAAGTTTATTGCAGTAAATGAAATAAAATAACAAATATTATATTAAATTAGAATAGATTAAATTAAATTATTTTTATTATTATTTTTATTTTTAAATAAGATTATGTACTAGAGATCAGCGAGAGATAAAAAAAGTCACGCTTGCCACTAAATGGCAAGCGTGACTTTTTTTAGAGCAGGTACAGAAGAGTTAAATGGGTCTTATTGAGAAGAAAGAGTTTACAATCTCACACGATTTACCTACTATAAACTTGAAATAATCCAGTGACATTTCTATCGCTCTGTCTTTTAAACTACTTCTAATTATATCATGTATCATTCATACTGCCTATTGCCAAGATCTTCCGCATTCTCTTATGTCATAACAATTTATGAACACCGGGCCAAAAGTTTACGGACAATTAAACGTTTTAAAATTACTAATCTAAAGTTTATTATGCATGTCTACAAGACTACAAGCTATTACACAATATTTTTATCATTCTCCAAGCGGATATCATAAATTGTAACGCAAGAAAAGTATTTACTTTAATTACAATAGAAATGCATATTAAAACAGTGGATATTTTCAACCTGTGTTGACGCCAAATGCTATATATTTTGGTGTTTTCACAGATATATATCATTGCCAAGGTCTTCTGTATTTATGGTGTCTTAATATCTCGCCACTGAGTTTTGTAAGCCTTGTCTATTTTTCCTCTTTTTCTCCGTGGATTGCAAAGAATCTGCAAATAAAAGCGTACTACTATTTTTTTTTTATTTTAACAACAAAATCTGTATTCAACAGGCAGAATGCAGCTTGTGTGCAGATGTTCTTTGCAAGTGCCAAGAGGTGTCAGGTTTCAAAGAAAATTTATTATCAGTATGTAAAACATGTCTTTTCTACCATAGCTTAGTTTGCAAACGTCGGAAGCTCATTTCCTTTCCGTCCTTATCTTACATCTTACCCTGAAGAACTTGTTATTCATATGAATCTACATTCGTAATGTTCCAAGGCCGACGTCAAAGTTGTTCTGCCTCGATATTCAGGTCATCATCATCATATCAGCCAAAAGACGTCCACTGCTGAACATAGGCTTCCCCCGTTGCTACATTGATCGGCCCCGTGCGTCTCAAATCCAGCGGATCCCCGCAACCTTCGTCAGGTCATCGGTCCACCTAGTGGGAGGCCTTCCAACGCAACGTCTTCCGGTTCGCTGTCGCCACTCCAGAACTTTCTGCCCCATTGGCCATCCGTTCTACGAGCAATGTGCCCTGCCCACTGCCACTTAAG
The DNA here is from genome assembly GCA_947562075.1 of Orthosia gracilis. Classification (NCBI taxonomy): domain Eukaryota; kingdom Metazoa; phylum Arthropoda; class Insecta; order Lepidoptera; family Noctuidae; genus Orthosia; species Orthosia gracilis. The sequence goes on from OX387270.1 coordinate 44,088,782, forward strand.
TTTGGCTATTCTTCAGGCTATGTCGGTAACCTTGGTTCTCTTGCGGATCTCTACATTTCTGATTCGATCACACAAGGACACTCCGAGCATGGCCCTCTACATTGCACTTTGGGTGACTGTAAGCTTTCTGATTGGGCCCATTGTGAGCGACCACGTCTCAGAGCCAGAGATCATCACTGGCAAAACAAACAAACACACTGGTGCTTTATAGTATTTTGGTGTTTGCTCTGAATGAGAATGAGAAATTTATAATTCTAGAGATTGATGACACACATCTTCAGGAAAAATAATTTTAAGAATATTGTAGAGGAAGAAGGACCCCAAAAAAGTGTTTTAGATGATAGCAAACTAGAACGTATCCTTGTGTGGTCATCGATGTTGATGAAGGATCATAAGCTTAGTAAAACTATAAACTACGGTTCCTAATACGATAGATCCCTATTGTATTCAGTTATCCACTAAATAATATGATACGGTCTAGTGTAGTCAGTTAAGGTTGCCCTAGTCGGCGGCACGAACTATTTTGTGGCCGGGTCTAAAATGCATGCTATCTCATCCGACAATGGTATAAAATCTTATGTAATGTTATCTCTTGTAATCAATCTCATGGTATAAAAATAATAAGTGGATGATAATTTGGAAGGAAAAGGAGCGCGCGAAATTTTGAAAACAGACCTTTGGGAGTATGAGTATCATGAAAAAACTACTGAATGTATTTGTTTAAAATAAAATTATTTGCATTTTTTAACTGTTAATCTAACTCCGTGTGGTGACTGTTTTGCAATTTTTATAGTATTTATTTCCGCCCAAAGATACATTAAAATTAGTGTTAAAATATGCAATTTTCGACGCTCATAACTTTCAAATACATGTTCTTTTACTTTTTTGTTTCCATACAGGGCTAGCTAACAATGAGAAATATTGAAATATTTTTTTATTTTGAGCGTACACCGTCAAACAGTGGAGCAATCGCGATACTAAGTTTGTATGGAAGAATGACTGACTAGGGCAACCTTAAGGGCAAAATCAGGAACATACGCTGCGTGTCACGCCAGTTTATTTTCGTCGAATTGTTTTAGAAACAGATACAACCATGACGTCTTGTTTGTTACGTCTTAATATTAATGTATTCGGATTGAAGTAGATTGGATTACTGAGGGCAAAGGGTGCGTTCAGATTGGTAGATTTAGACGTATGAATGTCAGTACAGGAAATCTAATAGGACAGAACTACACAAATAGAATTATAAGTGCATTAATTAATCTGCAGTCTAATTTCTTCTCTTAATGACCATTATTTCAAAAATAAATGAATGATCAATGGGAAAATAAAATATAATAAAATAAAATATGTTTATTTCTCACCACAATACATCATTTAGAATGTTATAATACAAGCTTATTACTATTGTGGGAGACTGGTGCCTAAACTAGGCTGCAAGCCTGTGTTTCAGGACACCAGCAGCCGTATTGCGTAAGTGAATTCGGCAACGCAAAGAGTTTAAACGCTATCCAATCGGCCAAATTGACCAATCACATGCGAGATGAATGACGCGATGTGGATTTCCGTCTGTCATTTTTTATTTTCAACGTACACCGTCAAACATTGGAGTAATCATCAGATTACGTTTGTATGGAAGAATGATCGACAAGGGCAACCTTAAAATCACATTCAGAATGACTTTAGTTTCATGTCGCTTAAATAACTGTGAAATCTTATTCATAAAGTACCTCTTTATCTCTCGTGCTTTCGACCATCAGTTAGGTTATTGACTTGCAAAAACTTTTTTGTAACTAAGACTCTAATTATATTTTCAGTTCAAAAATAATGCTTACGCCAAGATTTGAAACACGTCAACGTGTTAATTTCAGAAATAGTGGTGACAGACAAACTGACAGGGCGAGAATGATCTTACGTGAATTGTTTTTCATACCTACCCACTGTGCTAATGCTAAAGAGAGACTGTCTGAAATAATGTTAAAAAAAGTATAAAAACTGAAGCCGGCTACGGATTTTTTTAGCTTATTTTACCCAGGCGGTAATAACAAAACGATTGACACCTTATTCATCAAAATCGGATTAATTGTTTAGGCACTACGGATAAATATGCGTAAATACAAACATACATAGAATGCTAAAATGATAACCCTTCCTTTTGGCTTCTCTGTAGTCGGGTAAAAAGTTTCCATGACAACAAATTGGAACTGTCGTAATTTTTAAAGATGGAAAAACTACAGCACAGGTTCATACATTGGATTGCCTATGTATTAATTATATGTATGTATTTATGAATGGCGGTGGTATTGACTGGTTGGTCTAGCTAGTGGCTGGCAACGGTACTGACACGTACTGCTGAGCACGGGGTCCTTGAGCTATAAGACAATGTGACATACTAAAGGCGATAAGCATTGTCGAAACGCCAAAATGTTTCGAATTGGAAACGTGACACTTCGGTCACGGTCACACGGTCACATATACCATGTCAATACATACTCGTAAATATTCGACTTTTCGACAATCGTTATTTATTTATTATATACTTTATTGTACACCATAGGTTACATTTATAAAGGAAACTTAAAACTAAAAACACATACAATGGGCAGCCTTATCGCATTCCGCGATCTCTTCCAGGCAACCAGGTATGGACAATAATTGCTGGAGTGAGGCTGTTAGTGGTGTAACAGTGTTAAAAAAATTATATATTATAAAAGATATGCAGACACATACATATGCTATGTAATATATATGTTACGGCTAATACCCGAAGTGCGGCTACACCTAGTATTAGCCGGAGCTTAGGGCACCCCGACACGGTTACTTTAGACCCTGCGGACGGAAATAGGAGCCCCGCGAAGCGGGGCTCCGTCGCGTGGCTACACCTAGTTCTAACCGGCTAAAACTAGGTGTAGCCGCACTAATACTAGGTGTAGCCGCACTTCGGGTATTAGCCGTAACATATACATAAATACATACATACCGTTACCGTTATCGTTGTTAAACCAAGTGACAATCGCCTGGATTTCCTGGATTGGACAAAGTGTTTTTGGGTTTATCATCTGCCCTTTTTTTAAATAGAACTTAACACTCTACTCTCTACAACTCTACCAAACACTTGAGAAAATACATACATGGGTGACGTTATGTTTTGTATCCATTTTGTATCAAACAATGTTTTTTTTATCAATCGTGTGAAGAAGCCTTTACAGAAAACAAGACAGCCGGAACTCGATTTCCTTTGTTCTTAGAAATGGTTCGAAGGTCGCGAACTATTTAGAGCAGTCCCTAATTGATGGGAAAGGTTTTTGTACGCTATGTGTCTATCAAAGCCCAGTGTGATGTATTTCAACAACATCTGAACTAGTTAACTCACAAAATGTGTGTAATATGCAGTAGAATTCCTATACTTCTTCTTTCTTACGTTTGAGCCCAGATGGCAACGTTCGTTGCACCGTGAGAGACTTCGATCAGGTCATCTAGCTAGGGTGTAGATTTGAGGCAGTTTTACAATTAAAGTTTCTAGATTATTTTTTATCAATTGATGCCAAATATCGATATTATATATATATATGATGATGTCATTTAGCCCGAAGAATTGCCAAACTTAAATGGCAGTGGGCGGGGCACATTGCTCGCGGAATCATACATCGGCCATGTTATGGGGCAGAAAAGTTCTGGAGTGGCGACCGCGAACCGAAGACGTTGCGTTGGAAGGCCTCCCACCAAGTGGAGCGATGACCTGGTGAATCGCGGGGAATCCCTGGATGCGGAACCCATGAGACCGTTCATAGTGGTTATGCTTGGGTGAGGCCCATGTCCAGCAGTGGACGTCTTTCAGCTGATATGATGATGATGATGATGCCAACACAGGCTGTAAAAAAAATATTACGGTGTTTATGAACTCTATGACATTTAACAAGAGAACCGACTAGCCACCTTTTAATTTCTAAACAACGACACTTTTTGGTGGGACTTGTTTCTAAATTAATGTTATGGGCTGCCTTTTCAGCTTAAGGATCATGGGTAGATGCATAGCCATAATAAAATTTACCTTCAGATGAGTTTCTGCATCTTTGATTAATATATACACAACATGACTCACAAACTGGAATCTCCTAAAATAGAGCTGCATCAAGCACCAACCACTTCCTTTGTTCCCAAAATGTCAAAACTTATTCCTGGCAACACTGCAAATATTCTGCATCTAACAATATGGCAACAAAAAGGTGTAAGCTAAATATATTCGGATGTAATGCCCTGTTATTTTGAGAAACGCATCACCACTCAACATCGATGCAACGTGAGTCAGTCGGTCAGAATAGATCGCTTTGAAGTTCAGACGGTTTAAGAGATGCATTCTCGGGCATTTTTGTCCGTGATGAAATGGGACAGTTGAGTGACGGATAAAGAGTGTGTTAGGTTAGGTTTGGGTGGAGTAATTAGAGCAATATTGAAAATGATTTTTGTAGCTATTGATAAGTAGATATTGCCGTTTACCACCATTTTAACCGAAATACGTCCGATGTGGGGCGTAGGCCTCCCTAAACGTCACCATATTGACCGTTCCTATGCTTCTACCATCCAGAGGATTGCCGCGGCTTTCACCAGATTATCGTTATGCTTTCCGGTACGGTGTCGCCACCTAGAATCTTTCAACCTCCGTACCGTCGTGAGCCATGCGTGGAGGGAAGGCCAATAAGGTTGCAATTTGCTTTGCCCGCTGCCAGTCTTCAAACCATGTCAGTGAGCCATTATGTAGATATACCGATAGTAAAAGCTTTGCAGGTGCTTTGTCATCCTAGAGACGAAATTGAAAAACCTCAAGTTCAGTTTCATGTCTTTTCTTTTATAATCTTATTGTAACTGTTTTAATATAATTTAATAATCTGCTTCTAAGGTACCTGCTCTATTCATATATCAAGACAGTTTATAATTTTATTTTCCACCTGCTAAACCAGTCCTTGGAAATCACACAAAATACGTTTTATAGCTCGCAAAAGTAACAAAAAAATTCAGAAATAGCTCTTTATTATCATGGAAACGTGACAAATGGAAAATTAAGCGGTCAACACGGAAACAATTTCTGACAACAGTTCAATATTATAAATTATAATTTTAAGACCAGTTTATGACCTGTCTCAAAGCACTTTCCTCTGTAATTTATTCAGATTATTAAAGTACTATTAAAACAGTTTTCCGAAGCACTTTATATCGTCAAAATATCGGTCAACTATGAAAGTAAACGACGCTTCATGTATTAAGACATAAATTAACGTTAATATTAGTTTCAAACATAAATTAATTACCTTCAATGTTTAATATACGTATCATTAATATAATTCTGAATGGTCTAGTAATTTATAAGAGTCCTGTTTTAATGATATTGCCAAACTGACTGTTGTTGTTGGCAGTTTATGTGCGTTTGGACGTATTAAATGAGACTCTGGGTAATATAATAATTAGTTATTGTCAGTATATAATTTTATTAATTTGCTAAAACGGTAAGAGAGAGTTATATGAATACTATATTGTGTTTAATATTAACGTTCCTTCTAGCAGTATAAAGCTTAGCAGTAACTCTTGCAAACAAAATATTAAATAGGATCTGTAGATATTTAAAAGCTACATAAAAATATGTACTTGTCGGGTTTAGTCAATAGTACGGACGTCAAAACAAACCACGAGCACGCCACCTGTCGGCAAATCAAGAACAACTACGCTGTGGCGCGCTTCCTCTAACGACCTGTGTGGTGGGGACACAGTATATAAGAGTTGAGTACTGACCGCCCTAGAGCTAAGACGTTGTAGAATCAGTATCGATCAGTAATATTAGTGAGCAAGATTGTAACTGTGAACTATTTAAATAAACTCAGTGTATCGAATAATTTATGTTATTTCATTTGCACGACTGTACCCACCGACCTGCCCATACACGATGTCTTAACCTAAGGGAATACATCCTGACTTCCCGATGGTTTTCATCTATCGGCCAGCCCTGATGCGACATCAGAATTGGGATTCGGTCGTGCTGATGAGATCACACGTAAAAACAATGCTAGTGAAAATGGCGGTTACATTCTTGCAAAAAAATGCGGTGTCAGTTGAGAAAAAAAAACAGTAGTGGTTCGTTTCTGCGACTACCCTCAGTCTAGAATAAAAATAAAAAAAAAACAGTCTAGAGTGGAGCAGCAAGGAAGCTAGCAACAACCAAGGAGCTGGACAGGTCAAGGAGGAGCATGTGGACGTGTGGAAAGATCCATACACATGGATCTTTAAGCCAATCTGGTGAGTCGTTTTCATTTTGTTATTGACTATGGCCAAGAGTGTTCATTATTCAAAATTCTGGTTTTGTGGCGGTCAATGGATCGTCGAGGTGGCCCGTGTTCGGTTATAATTTCATGTTAGTTATCGATGGTCAAGTTGGGTGTTGTTGAAGGGTTATTATTCTACTATCACTGGCGGTAGCCCTTGACTGGCCTTGGCTGACTATCATTGTTTGGAAGTAAGAATACCTACCTGGGCACTTGGGACATTGTACACTGCATTCACATTCAGTGTTCATAATAACCTATTTTGCCGTGCCGGTTTAGGTTACTACACCGGTTAATTTCCATCAAAGCTGTGTATGGTTAAGATAACCGTGTAAACAAGTACTCTCGTAGTGTTTTTCATGTTTCAGATACCATATTGTATCGCAGTGGAGCCTCTGCTGCTGCTAGCACTTCAGATGCTGTATGCGAAGGCTGACCTGTCAACATCTGAGAGGTTAGGAGGAACGGTAGACTAGCAGTTTGAGGTTGGGAGCGCGCAAGTTTGAAATGGAATACTCGGTGAGTCGCTTCCATGTTATTTCGATAGTGAGGTGGAAAGTTCTCTTCTGAAGAGATGCTATTTCGAGTTTTAAGTGTTCATGTTTGATCACTGAATTGGTAATCACTAGGTAATTAAGACACACTTGTAAAAAGCAAGTAGTTAGGTAATGAGTTTCCTATTGGCAGTATAGTTTCAAGATTTGGTTCAATACGAACTTTAGGATGAGATATCCCATAAGAAGGAGATTTTCAGTAACAAAGCCAGTTAGTAATGACGTAGGGCCATCGCAATTGTATCGAGTTAGTAACGGTACTGGTCATTTACGTGTATTCAGAACAAATCTTATGTTGCGTCACGATTTACAACCACCGTCTTCAGATCTGAATTCACTTGCTTACTTTCAAAGTAACATTAGGATAGCAGTAGATCTCGCGATCGTTTTCCTTACATAAAAACTGAGGTAGTAAGCGATAGTAAATGGTTACTGTTGATATTTAATTTTAAAGATTTTGATCCGAATTAATTGGTGAAGCTCCTTAATATTATCAGGGTTAGTTGTTTCCCTTTTGTTAGCAGTCGGTATGTAAATCTTTGAGTAAAAAGTGCGAATCTTTTGGGAAGGATCCTCGATCACCAAGTTCCTTGAGAATTAGACATCATAGTTGATGACAGTGGTAGTGAAACCAAATCTGATTAACATGTCTACTCATGCGACAAATTCTGGACCGCCCCTCATGAGTAAGATGTGGCGATGGGTCTACGAAGAGCGTGTCGTTGAGTATGCATTGCCTTTGAATTATGGTAAAGATTAACGGAAATGTTACAATAACTTTATTTAGTTGTTGATCGTCGGATCTTTTTCTAATCAATAGTGTTGTGTGGGAAACTCTAGTGTGAAAACTAAATGGGCCCTTTATTAAGTCCGCGATAGGTTATTATGACAGGACAGTGATAGTTATACAATGAAAGCTTTAAATAGGAACGCTTAGGACCTACAAGTATGCACGCGGTAGGTTAGGGAAGATGCCAACGGGTCATGTACCAGTCGATGTTGATGTTAAGGGAATTTTGATGATAATGAGCAAGCTTAAAGTGTCTAGTAATTCAGTCTATCGAATGTATTATGATTACCGTACCAGTGGATTCTGGTGGAGGTCGGGGTCTAGAGACCGTTGTGAGAGCAATACAATTGCTGGTCGGCTAGAGGGCCGTGGCGTTGAAGATTTTACTCGAGGGTTTCTTTAAGCTTGACAGTTTTTGCAGCAGCAGAATTTTTAAAGTTTGTTTGGATCGATTTGTGGTACATGGCCCAGGGTAATGATTCAGTTAAAGAGTAGAGTTCTAAAATTTCCCTATTTTCACGAACCCAATGATCTATTTTGGTCAGGAGTAGCCGAGCGTTGTGTGGCAGCTGTTGACCTGTGTGGCAACTGTGAGCCTGTGTGTCAACTGAAGGCCTGTATGGCACCTGTAAGTCTGTGTGACACTATGTCTGGTGTGAATGTTCATGTTTATGTTAGAGACCTTGCAGAAGGTTCATTTTGAGTTATGACGTTGAAAGAAGGTAAACTCACATAGTCACGCCAGAGGTGAGGTCACCATGTTAATGTTGATGACGTTCGAATCGTCAAGCCCTCATTACGAAAATTTAAATAATTTTGGTATTCTAATTTTGATTAACAGAATTTATAAAATTGCTAATAAAAATTTAAGGGTAGTAAAATTTAAGTAAGTACCTAAAGGGCAAGAAGGTTATTTGGAAATTTGCGAAAATGATGGTGATGATGATGATGAATGGACCGTGACGACAGATGATGAGTTCGGTATGTCTTTTGTACCTGTAATTAATAATACGCCCTCGGAGTCGCAGGAAACATTTTCCATATGTTCTCGCACCTTAAGTGTAGATAATTCCGAAGCTATAATAGAATCTTTGGAATGATCAATTAGTATGTGGTCTTTTCTACTTTTGTGGAAGATGATCATTTTTGTAAATGGGATGTCAAGATCACTCCTGCTGTTGTGGGTGTTGATCTGTGATGCGCTGTAGGAGTCTCACCTGCTTTAGTGGGTGACGATTCAGACCAGCTTGACTGTGACTGCGCTGTAGGAGTCTCACCTGCTTTAGTGGGTGACGATTCAGACCAGCTTGACTGTAACTGTGCTGTAGGAGTCTCACCTGCTTTAGTGGGTGACGATTCAGACCAGCTTGACTGTAACTGCGCTGTAGGAGTCTCACCTGCTTTAGTGGGTGACGATTCAGACCAGCTTGACTGTGACTGCGCTGTAGGAGTCTCACCTGCTTTAGTGGGTGACGATTCAGACCAGCTTGACTGTAACTGCGCTGTAGGAGTCTCACCTGCTTTAGTGGGTGACGATTCAGACCAGCTTCACTGTAACTGCGCTGTAGGAGTCTCACCTGCTTTAGTGGGTGACGATTCAGACCAGCTTGACTGTGACTGCGCTGTAGGAGTCTCACCTGCTTTAGTGGGTGACGATTCAGACCAGCTTGACTGTAACTGTGCTGTAGGAGTCTCACCTGCTTTAGTGGGTGACGATTCAGACCAGCTTGACTGTAACTGCGCTGTAGGAGTCTCACCTGCTTTAGTGGGTGACGATTCAGACCAGCTTGACTGTGACTGCGCTGTAGGAGTCTCACCTGCTTTAGTGGGTGACGATTCAGACCAGCTTGACTGTAACTGCGCTGTAGGAGTCTCACCTGCTTTAGTGGGTGACGATTCAGACCAGCTTGACTGTAACTGCGCTGTAGGAGTCTCACCTGCTTTAGTGGGTGACGATTCAGACCAGCTTGATTGTATCTGTAGGGGTTTTCTGTTGTAAAGAAATACCTAGACCAGTGATCCTTTAGAGGTGCTGCAGGAATCTCACCTGCATTGGTGGGTGACGATTTAGACCAGCTTGATTGTAACTGTAGGGGTTTTCTGTTGTAAAGAAATACCTAGACCAGTGATCCTTTCGATATGTAACTATGCAAAATGTTTCCTCACTCACCTAGAGTATGAGTCAGGATTGGACGAGCGAATACTGTGTGGAGATTTTGTGTGTTTCAGAAAACTTCCCTTGTATGATGGGAGACTGGTAGAACGGAGTGGACTAAGAACGTGTAGCGCAACACGACATGAGATGGCATGGAGCAAGGACAAGAAGATAATGCCTGCGGGTGATAGATTTGGGGAGTCTGTCACCTGAGAGAGGCCAGAGAAGGCGACGTGCTGTGTTCCACGCTCGCCTCTCAATAGGAATTACGGCCTAGAGAACACCATGTGGTTTTAGTCAGTAAGAGTCTGACAGACCCCTCAGCTTTCCCCAAGGGCTGAGGACATCCATTGAGGATTTCCACATGATTCGATACACTGTTAAAACCTGACAATGAGGAACAGACGAGGACGCCTGTATCGCAGGATGGCCGTGTCGGGTTTAGTCAATAGTACGGACGTCAAAACAAACCACGAGCACGCCACCTGTCGGCAAATCAAGAACAACTACGCTGTGGCGCGCTTCCTCTAACGACCTGTGTGGTGGGGACACAGTATATAAGAGTTGAGTACTGACCGCCCTAGAGCTAAGACGTTGTAGAATCAGTATCGATCAGTAATATTAGTGAGCAAGATTGTAACTGTGAACTATTTAAATAAACTCAGTGTATCGAATAATTTATGTTATTTCATTTGCACGACTGTACCCACCGACCTGCCCATACACGATGTCTTAACCTAAGGGAATACATCCTGACTTCCCGATGGTTTTCATCTATCGGCCAGCCCTGATGCGACATACTTATTTCATGTAGTTCGGGTATGTATTACTTCTTTTAAACATGAACGGTTGCTCATCCTGGCAATGAAAAATAAATTGTACCTATTAAAATGATCTCATCAATTAGACCTACCAATTTACTGCGGTCATTGTATCTCATTGCCTGGAATGAATGATGTAATCCTCATGATTTGAATAATAAATAATAAACTACTGTAGTAGGGTTTTCAATAGATAGACAGTATTGTTTGGCAGAATGAACGCAATATTATTTTGGATAATGTACAAGCTGCATCTAGAATTGTTTACTACACGGAACTTGTAGAAACTAGAACGAATTTCCGTGCGTTCAAGCGTTTTTGCCATATCTATTATTGCTATCAAAAATATCAGCTCACAATGATAGCACCCATTAATATTAAAGATAATTTTTATCCGTGGTGCTAGGTAACTGGGCTTATCCCAGTTGTAAATTAACTTTTGTGCCTATTAGCCTTGTTTGTTCTGTCTGCTGCTTGGTATGGAGGGAAGTGGAAATTTGTATTTTTCCTACTCCTCCGTTATTCTTTTCTGATTAATTTCGTTGCGGGATGCAAGATAGTTAAATTCATTCTCCGTGACTTCGTCGAGCTCCATTGACGCGAATCATCGTCAATCAAAGCAGAATCAAAAGTGGTCGCAACTGTCTATTCTGGCTTTCAGGAGTTGCAGTGGTTGCATGGATTGTCCAAGATGGACTGTATATGACCTGCATTCCTCATCAGCCTTATAATGTTCCCACTGCTGGGACACAGGCATCCTCTCTGTGAGAGAGGTAAAAGGCCTTAATCCACCACGCGAGCCCAAATCGGGTAGGTAAATGTCTCATGTCTTCGAACTTTTAGTTCTAGGGCATTTCGGTTTCCTCACGATGTATTCCTTCACCGTTTTAAGAGCAGTGGTGATGAAATAATTTACACAAAGTAAAGCGCCTGCCTGGGTTTGAACTCATGAATTACTACACGTAAGTCGGGGCCGATACCACTGGGCCACCACTGCTCCCCAAACTGAAAGTGCATGCCAGCTACAAAATTACGGTTTGGATGCAGTTTGTGTACAATATTGATTGACTGTATCGAAACTGCCAACCGACTGTCGTTAGATGTGCACGCCAACACCATGTCACCTTCACGCCGACTGCAAGCGGAGTGCAGAACTGCGCACGAAAACGGCATCCGTAGAAAGATATAAAACTTATATTTCTGACACTAGATGTTTGAAGTAAAGTGAATTTTCGTAGTTTATACAGGAAATTCATGGATTAAAGAGCGCAAATGTGAATAAGATATGATATTTTCTTTGAAAAATGTCCTTCATTCTTTGCGTTTCCTCCAGCATCTATTAAGATTATTCTAAGAACAACCCGTCGCATTGAGAGACTTATTATGGCAACCCGAAGTCTCACTGCCATAAGACCGCGACCGCTCAGCCAAGACTGTATCAACGAAGAAGAAGAAGTCAGTAGTATGTGCTATATAGAACAGACCTTTACAAACAATCTGGCTTAACCTGGCCCCATTTCCTGCTGATCTAGGTGAAATGTAAACTCAACGACAAGTCCCGTATTTTAAAGCACAGTTCGCATACGCATCTAAGTCTCAATTTGTCACCTCTACACACATTTTAGTTTTTACGATACCTAGATCAGTAGGCAATGGGGCCAGGTTAAGACAGATTAATTGTACAGGTCAGTACTATTTGGCACATATAGATACATGTCAACTCACAAACATTACATCAACCAGTTGGTTATTTACAAAAAAAATCTTGCACCAATTAGTTTTATAGAAGAAAAACTTCATTACAATTCTCAAAGAACAATATAATTAATGAAAGCAATACATTTTCTGAGAATGAGTAATATCCCCAGTCTGACTGTTCCCACATTAAATAGGAGAATCGGAAAGATTTAATACGACACATGACAAATGAACGAGATTTATTGAAAGTTAACACGGTTTATTTAAACTACTAATGTTCCTGATATTCCGCTAACGTTTAACTTTTAGTGGGGTTCTGAAGATTTGTTAAATTTTTTGCTTGGTTAAAATCTGTGAAACGATTTTTTACTGGTTTTAAATCCAGCTAAATCAATTTTTTTTTTGTAAGAGCTATTGTCACCAGTAACGTCTGATGAGGGACGCACGGGACCGAGAAGTATGACAGAAGAAAGGCAAGGTCTATATCCAACAGTAGGCTATTCTGGTAAAAAAAAAGAAAAAAAACTTTGCATCCATGGTTTTGAATGTAGGAAAGAGATTTCGCACTGCGGACTTGAAAAGTTTCAAAAAGATAAAATTTAGAACAAACAGGACTAAAAAAGCATAATCTGCAAAAATACCTCATACGCTTCTCAGAAAACGATGAAAAATAAATAATTCAAAGTGTATAAGTTATTTATACACGTTCTTTATAAATTTATAAGCTATGCTGTCCTAGTTTCAGGGAATTTCTGAAGCCACGTCAAGATCTAAATTCTTCAACTACGAATATCAAAATTCTTAGCCTATCATTAATTATAAACGGACGCTTATGTTTTTATTAACGTCTAAGGGAGACAGAGAAAAATTAAGTGAGAATGAGAACACCATCCAATATCTATTAGGTATAACATTTTAGTGAACATTACTCAGTAAATACTTGAGGCGTTGTAAAGGGATTTTTATAATCTTCCGTATAAATGATTTTATTTTTGCTTGTTTCAGTGCTAAAGAAAACTGCAACCTGCAGTACAGAGCAATCACTTCTTGAAAACCTGTCGAAGTTTAACATAGAAAATCATGTTTTGAGTGAATTTTGTAGACTTCAATATTCGATGATTGGTCAAAGTCAAATATATTTATTCAACTAGGCCAAAAAGCGGCACTTTTGAACGTCAAAGAATTAAAATTAAAATTTACAAGTAATAATAATAATTGATTCTACCGTGTTGGAACGCCAGGTATTGCAATAATGACATAACAAGGCGACACCGATGCATATTCTTCTAAAATGTTACTAGTTTTCACAATTTCTATGAATGAGCGTTGTCGAATTATCGCGTTGCACATGTCTGCGGAAGAAAAAACAAAGAGAACTACAATCCAGCTACATAATAAACAAGGAGTACTTCCGTACGTGCTTTCAAATTCTAACAATTAAACTGGCATCTAACAAAACCCTAACTACATCTTACCAACAACCCCAGTCTTCTCCGTTTCAAAATCAACAATTTATCTAAGCGCATTACCACTTGGACGTCTTTATCTCACAAATGTTCGAAGCCAAATGCCAAATAACACTTAAACACCTGATCGGCCCTAACGCGCTGGCAACACGCCAAACTGAAGTTGCCAGAAGTTAAAATCAGGAGTTCTTGTTTGATGACTAATATTGGTGCTGTGAAGTCTTTCTTTTGTATTGTGTTGTTTCTAATGGATACTTACACCTAAATTAGATTAATATTTACGACGTGTAAATATCAATGATTAATTAACCAGTTCAAATCATTTATGCAGCACCAGCAGGTTCCATTCATGGATGTCATATTATGGATCAATATATAGATACTCGTACTAACCTAACCCAATCAATCAATTGAAGTAGAATATTGATGTCACTCCTTTTGTGAGAGGAACTGCGTAATACAATAACAATGGAGTAGAAAAAAGTTTATAACAAACTTCTAAAACGCTTCTTTTTTCTCCTCAAACTCAGCAAGATAATAGTATGGTTGACGACAGCTATAGATGCGCTGAGCTGGATGATCACTCTATGGGAGTTTTAGGAGCTATTTTACGCACAGGACCAATAATTGCGGCGACGCTTGGGGGAGGCTTATGTCGGCTGATGTGATGATGATAATGGTGCAGAATAATCCAAAGTTAAAAATTGTGGATGATGTTTGTCATGAAAAACAACTAAAAATATATCAGGCACTAAAACATATTTAGATTCTTTTACAAAAAACTGCAGGCGCCATCTCGTATACTGCACGCGTTTCCTCTATTAATCAAATCCAGATATATAAGATAAAGAAGCACTAAGCATGATGTCCTGTCAAGAAACAAGTCTTTTAATCTCAAAGAACACAATTTATGACGATATCATTATAAATAAAAGCTAGAATGACAATATAAATAACAGTTTTCATAATAATATTATCTCATTGTCCCGATTCTCTTTGTATTTTCTAGTATATATATTTGGCATGCGAATATTATTGTACGTTTGTCACTGAAGCGAAACGAAATTAGGTCATTTGTATATGAGTAATAATATTTATAACGACCTTTATTCATCTTGGACTGAATTCAGTTTTTATACAAGATTTTGCTGCGGTTTTGGCTTTGATATTTTTGTGTACTTGAAAATATACGCTCAGTGATGCAATGGAGAAGACATCTTTGTCTCTATGAAAATGAATGAAGGAATGTCAAAATATGAAACAAAATACATGACATGTGAAGGTCTTTCATAAGTGTTAATACAATATTTTGTTTTTTCAACAACAAAGTATTTTAAAGAATGAAAGAAATATGCGAAAAATGTTCCATTTAATCAACTTCAGAGTCTGTCAAAAATTCAGAAACACACAGACTTTTTTTGTTTGTTACTACAATAAATATTACAGCGAAGCTATAAGAAAGTTTCGCATTCTAGGTCAAACTGAGGTTTAATAAATTAGCCTGTAACTCGTGCACGGCACTATTATGTTATTATTGGAGAACACATCACTATCTGTGTACTAATTCTGAAATTATTGAGATAATAGTTTATCTCAGGTATTCATTTCAGGTTCTGAAAAGATTAGATTGACAATGAAATAAGTTTTTTTTTTTGGACAAGCCCACCGCACTATTCCCAAACCACTGCAACTACTGAAAGCCAGAATCAACAGTGGCGACCACCAGAAAAGCGCCGAGGCAATGAAGCTCGACGAAGTGCCGGCGAATGAATTTAACTGTCTTGGATTCCGCAACGAAATTAATCAGAAAAAAAAAATGGAGGAGCAGGAAAATGTATTGATCTGAATTTTGAAACTGATAATATATTGATCTGAATTCTGAAACTGTAGGAAACATGGTATATTCAGCCTATAAAGTGCCCACTACCGTTTCTTTCCCTACCACTAGGTCTGCTCTCCGTTAGGAGTAGGCCATAATCCACCACCCGGGCCCGGTTCAGGTTGGTAGGTTTCTAGATTTAGGATATGCTGCTTTCCTGAAAATGTTTTTTTTCAGCTGAATTAACTTTCTAAATTAATAAATATATATTTTTCTTAATTACTCTATGTGATAAGGTTTTTAATTACCTAGAAGTCATATTCCCATGTAGGTAAATCAGATACCAAGCAATCATGGAATCTTATGCGGACATCAGCCCCCGTACCTACCATGACGTGTCAAAACTATCATGGTTCGACTGTAAAAAAGGGACATACACTCAAAATAACCTTGCTCTAAGAGCTTATGATCATGGTTGATAGGACCTGTAAGTAGGTAGGTAAGGCGTAGGTTTTATTGACAAACTTTCAGGTATTAGTCTAAAAACCTCAACATATTTAAATTCAAATAAAACTTCAATCAAACAATGTGTTCCCAATAAGATAACCGATCGTCACTGAATTAGCTTCCGTAACGCATCAGTCTATAATTGTTACCGTACCCTAACCTACCCAGCACGATCCAGAACCTCACTAATCGATTTTAAACGTAAAATCTATAAAATCTGTGTTTATGGACGTCGCCAAAACCTATTTAACTCTGGGTCGTAAAATATTAGGTTAATTGTTCATTGTTACGTTCTCTTTGTAGTACAATGTTCATAATGTTCAACATTTCGTGTCAAGGACTGTTTCGTAATAACTATTATGCACAGATGATATTCCTATTTGTAGGAATTTCGCGAAACTGTCCCACAATTTGCAGAAGCTTCTGCAAAATAGAACTTTTTGTCTGTAATATGTACATTGTCACAGTTAATATAATAGTAGCATACAGATGCCTCATCCTATACAAGGAAACCGTGCCGACGTAACTAGCGTTTTACGTCTGATTAAGATGAATATTTTTATAAGCACTTCGATCGCGTTCCGTTCCGTTCCACGGCTACAGATGGTGCTAGCAGCGACTTATAAGTATAAGGTTTTTCTTGGTTCGTGACTACTTTTTTCTTTAATAACAACGACGATTTGTTTATAGTATTTTTTACACACATGTTAAAAATTCAGTGGCATGCCTAAGAAATTTAAAACCGCGCCATCTATTGGAATCAATTTTAAATGATCTGTTTAAATAATCTTTGAAATGTGAATTAAGAGCCCAATTTTCTATAATTTTGTGCTTAGGATAGTTGATTAAACAAGAATATATAATATTTATGTGCAATTCTAGAAAAAGTTAATTTTACACACAATTTAATAACAAATCGATGCATATCGCGCCATCTAATGACATTTATTTGAACCAAATTTTCTTTGTTAGCGCTGGGATTCCGTGGCATTGTTATGAAGCTTGGGCAATTACATTACATCTTTAAAGTAGCTGTATGTATACAAATATATTTCTCTATTTAGGTATTAAAAAGTTTTTCGTGAATAGTAGTTATAATTACTACTACAGTGAACGATTATGATAACAAGTACAATTAAAACAGTTGCTGAAATATTAGCCCTGTTCTTGCCTGTGAATCTGCTGAAGTCAGACAGGCTTATAGCAATTTTCCTGCTCTTGTGAATTCGATACCGCTAGAAAAGAAAAAAAATGGTTATTACTATTCAAACTCACTAAATAAATTACATGAAGCTTTAGATTTAATTATATCATTTATTGTCATCTACCTAGCTGAAAAGTTGATTCTGCGTATTGCCCCCTTTTCACCTATTGCGTCTTACACGAGGAAAGTCCGACCGAAAAGTCATCTATTTACAAACAAAAACCAGCCAAATTCTGCACGTGCGGTCCTAATAAGTGCCGTATCTCGGCCAAATTGCAGCAGTAAAGGCTGTTACAGATAGATCCAATGCGACGTCGTATTTTCATAAAAATGTTTCTAAAATTGTTATCCATTAAAACATTATTATCTTGAACTTATCCCAATTTATTTGGTATAAGTTCAAGATAATAATGTAGGATAGAACAATTTCTATGAAAAAAAGTCGTCGCAATCGCAAAGTTTTGGCGTCACATCTATGTCGCGTCGCATCGTTGTCGCGACACATCCTTATTGCGTCGCATCGTTGTCGTGTCGCACCGTTGTCGCGACACATTGTTGTCGAGCCACATCGTCGTCGCGTCGCATCGTTGTCGCGTCGCATCTTTGTCACGTCACATCAGTCTGAGTCAGTCAGCGCCAATTACCAGCAGACTAAAATTTATTACCGTCAAAATCAAACACTCCGTCACATACACATCGCAGTTTACAAATCAAGAGATTTATCTTACAAACACATTTTGTTTACGCCGTGGCGCCGGCGCAGTTGTGCGGAGGTTTTAATGACAGCAATATTATAATCAAGGAGCATATGATTTTTCTGGATGATAAATAATTATCTGGGTTATTAGGGCGTGTGTGCTTATGTGATTCTAGAAGGCCGTTTTCGCCAAGTGATTCAGGAAATATCAATATGATAAAAGGAAACTTTATGAGTTCTTGAAAGCTGGGCTGTGTTTTAAGGTACCCGTCCAGATATAACATTCGCAGCTATAATAATACGAGCCTGTAACTTTCCTACTGCAGGGGCATAGGCCTCTTCCAACAGAGATGCTCGAGCATAAAACACTACGCTTTCTTTAGAGGGGCTGGTTTTTATGATTTTTACTAGATTTCAGGTTCTGTCATGACGTTTTCCTTCAATGTTGTCAGTGATAAACTTCACGGATACTTTAGACAAAAATCCCCTACAACATAACACAAACAAAAGTAAAGCAAGTAAATAGTCCTAATAAAAAAACCTTAATTGCATCAGCCGTTGACAATGCCAAGAAAAACCCGTCTTCGGCATCTCCAGCGCCGGCGTCACCGTCGGTAGTCAGTAGTGTCCTCAAATGAAAAGATTTATTTGACAAACATTTTTGTTTGCAACGCGGCGCCCATGGCGCCAGCGCATTCGACGTCGCCACCGTCTAATAAATCTTGGTTTTAAGTGATTTGTTATTTAGAACTTCACCATGGGTTAGTTTTATTTGATAGATGGTTGTCGTTAATCTTTCTTGCATGATTAGCAAAGCCCTTAGAATTGTCGCTTGTTGCTTTCAGGTTCGCATTAAGCTGAATTTGACTCGGCTGGGCAGCGTTCGGGAAGTTGTGCGGTATCTTCTCGTCCAACTCAGTGTTACAAGACGGAAATCTATGACCAGTGCGTGTGGCCAGTGATTACTTACGGAACAAAGACGGTCGCTCACAATGAGCCTTAAAGTCACCCAAAGGGCAAGTTAGAGAGCTATGCTCGGAGTTTTCTTGCGTGATCGCATAAGAAATGAAGACATCCGCAAGACAATCAAAGCATAGCCCGAAGAATTGCCAAGCTAAAATGGCAGTAGGTATGGCACATTGCTCGCAGAACGAACGGATGGCCATTGGGGCCGAAAAGTTCTGGAGTGGCGACCGCATACCTAAGGGTGCAATGTTGGAAAGCCTCCCTCCAGGTAAAGCGGCGACCTGGTCAAGGCTGCGGGAGCCCAGTGGAGGCGATAAGCACAGGACCGATCAGTTTGGTGACGCTTGGGGAGGCCTATGTCCAGCAGTGGACGTCACTCGGCTGAAATGTTCATGATGATGATGCTTTCTAAATAAGAACGCCTTCGTCAGAATGGCTTTATTCTTTCAAAAGTAGGTACGTTGAATTCATTTTATAACATTCTCTCAACGTATTTTAAGACATTCTAATCTGATAATTAACCAGACCTGTCCGCTTTCTCTGAAACATCGCCACATTATATTACGCATCATTTTCTCATCACAGTAAACAAATCATGACTTCGCGAGACGAATCTCCAAACGTTAGTTTACGAGTGGCGCCAACGGAGTCGCTATATCGAGACAGACGCATTCCGGACCACGGTGTGTTTACAAACGCATGTTTGTCATACTAGACACGTTGTTTATTTGTAACTGCTTTTTTGGGGAGCCATTGCTGAAATAAACTGAGTTATATGATGCAATTTAAATCGATGTTGGAGCTGTCATTATATTCAGTCTGCAACAATACATTAATGGATTGGATTGTAGCCTGTTCTGGTATGAGCCAAGGTTCGATTTTCTTCCACTTTTAGCCATTTAATATTACCTATGACAATATAAATCTTATGACAATTATAATTCAAAAAAATAAAAAGCAGATAATCAGACGAGATAGTGGTCAAACGCGAGCCTATAATTAATAAAAAAGCACATATAACACATTAAAACATGCGGTAGCGTGTCAAGCCAAGTTCAAGCAAAAAAAGAACTGGTGACGCAGCAGCTATGTGTACACGAACTATGTGTACACGAACCATTTGGAGCCACTTTTGTCATCTTAATAACTCAAAATCTATTTAACATAAACACATGAAATTTGGTCCATGTATTAAAATCCCTAAGATGAAATATAAACCAAAATTTCATAAATATAGCTGACACGGTTATTTAGAAATTAACATCCAAAAATCGTCTTTTTTATCACTGACTGACCTATAGACCAAAAATCTAACCCAGTTCCAGATGACATAGAAACAATGATGTTATATATAAACTGAGGTAGATACGTTTTACCGACGTCTGCGCGGCAATACAAACACAAGCTAATCAGCTTGAGTGAACTCAGTCCGTCTTGCGTCTGGCCGCGACACGGACGTACGTTTGAACAGTATGTTTATCCCTTTCAGACAACGGGGTCCTATTTATATCTCTGTAATCTTTTAAAATACTCAGTGATAGAAATAAAGTTCCAAGTTCCATAGGTCCTATGTAGGTAGCTATAGTAAAATATCGCCATGTTTTTATTTCTTTATAATGAGTATGACGTCTCTATTGGTAAAAGCTCATTGCATAGAAAGTTCCGATTTGGCACCCAGATAGGAGTTGGGTGAACACAAAGGATTAAATCAGAAACTAGTAAATTTTTATCATTTTATTATAATTTGTCAATTATCTGATTCTATTAGGAACACTTACTTATAGTGCCTGTAATGTAAGAATTAACAATCACAATTGATAACAGCCGGTCTTTATTCACGTGAATATAATATAACGAGTGGAAAACCACCCTTAATTTTTTTTATCCAAATCTGTCAGTTTTAGTTCTTATAACTTCATATAGCTAAGAGTTTAGTCAACTTTCGTATTTATGACGATTTTGTTATGAGAAATTAACTGTAAATATGAGGCAAAAAAACGACCAACTTTTCGGCGAAATGTTGAATCGTTTAAGAACTGTCCAAGGTATTTAAAAAACCCTGGGTTCCGTACCATTATCGCAAAAAACGGCAAAAACATCACGTTTGATGTATGGGAGTCTCACTTAAATATTTATTTTATTGTATTTCTAGTATTTGTTGTTATAGCGGCAAAAGAAATACATCTGTACATCTGTGAAAAATTTCAACTGTCTAACTATCACGGTTCAAGAGATATAGCCTGGTGACAGACAGACAGGCGGACCGCGGAATCGTAGTAATAGGGTCCCGTTTTTACCCTTTGGGTACTGAACCCTAAAAGCGAGCAAATGAAATAGATAAAAAAGAACGAGGATGATTTGTCGCTAACTGCTGGCTTAGAAAATATCATCACGATAAAAATAGGAGCACGTGTAATGTTCCGAAGAAACATAGATGTCAGTAAGCGACTAGTAAACGGATCCATTGGAAAAATAGAGAAGGTACATTGGGACGTCAACAATAGCACACGTAAAATTACAATACAATTTAAGCATAATTTAATTGACAAACTAGAACGAGCCAAGAACAAGTTTCAGATATTAAGTAATGTATATGATAACAGGAAACAATTCCCTATTTGCTTAGCATATGCTATTACTATCCACAAATCACAAGGCCTTAACCTTGACAGCGCTCTTCTCGTCATAGGCTCCTCTATATTTAGTAAAGGCAGGCTTACGTTGGGCTCTCCAGACTTAAAACCTTAGAGACACATCGTCGTAGGAGTACATCTTATCAATTTAGATACAAGTCAAATTAAGGCAAAACAGGGCTCTTTTGTCGAGTAGAACCGCCTGCGCACGTGATTCCGCCCCCACTTGGCCAAATTAAGTATAAACAGAAAACGAGTATAAAAATCCGGATATGGGCCGATCCGAATGGGCAATTCACTCGAACTTTTCAAAGGTACAAGAAAATATATGAAATAACACAAAAAAAGACAAACGTAGTAAAATACAGTAGATTAACAAAAACCATTTGGTATTAACTCTATTATGAATAAGTAGTAGCCAAGTCAAATCTTTAGCTACAATATCGTTATCTGCTGTAAATAATTCAACTTTTTAAATTTAAGAAGTTACATGTTAAAATAGCAAATATTGTTGTAGCAGAAAAAGCAAAAAATTGTGTTTTTAAATTTATTTTAGAATGTTTTATTTAGGTGCTTGTAAATAAATTTCGGGATACAGAACTTGGCACCCATTTAGATCTCAATTCTTTTGTCGGCGTAGTCAACAACCGCGCATATTCTTAGTTTTGAACTTGGCTCACTTTTTCTCATTTATGTTTGTGATGGGATTTTTATTTCATGCTACATAATTTATCTGAAAGTTGACAAGCGCTTCGATCGACAATCTATTGAACAAGTAATTATGACACGATATCTTGCGAAAACATCCCGATTGAAACAGTAAAACGCCCTTTACTTTTGAACAGGTGATCCGATTTTCATTAAACATACCTTTCAAACCAAAACAAATGATGAATATGGTTCATCCTTTTAGGAGCTATGATGCCATAGACAGATACAAAAATACATTGGTACACATGTCAAACTTATAACACACCTCTTTTTCCGTCGGGAGTTAAGAATCGGTAACGTACGAGATATTTTCTCTTAATCAACTCACAATCAACAAAAGTGAGATACATTCATATTTAGGTAACATAACATAACATCACGCCTGTGATTCCCGAAGGGTTATGCAGAGGTGCACTTGTAGTAAACCTACATTCACCAGGTAGGTTTTTTTTTTCACAGAAAAAATTATTGGCTGGAATGTCTTCATAACTGACATAGCATATGTATATCAAACAAAACTGTTCAAAAGGAGGTTCAATATTGATATTTTGGCATCGAGCGGCCGCACGGCCTGTTTAAACTGCCTGCATTTATCCGTCAAATTCAAGTACAAATTAATTTATTTACTAGAATGTAGGGTTACAAAGTATGATCTTAAATCTATGACGTTCCCTTTACATTCTACCATTAAATATGGTGTTCAAATATTTCATTTTAGCTTGTACTATCATCTAAACTTATCTTTATTAAATTAAGAAAATAGACAGTAACAACAAAAAGACCTCACGCATTAGAATTTTATGCTACAAATTAATCAATTGATGTCAGAGTTACATTATTAAACCTATGTCCGTTCAAATAATGTCAGATTAAGAATATTATTATAAATTATTGTAAATTTAATTGATAACCGTCTAATTGGGGGATCGAGTTGCGTTTACACGTTTGTGGTCTTCAATCACCTACAACCTTTCCTCCTTGCTGTAACCACTAACCTGAGAAGGTTCGTAGATAGAGTGGCCAAGTAGCAGCTCGCCAGTGAATCCGTCAAAGTTTTTCAGGACGTGCACGAACTTCAGCAATGAAGAATATGAGTAAGAAGAAGAGAGTCTTAATTCAGAGTCAATAAGAAGGACTGATATTAAGCTAGAACTTTTTAATAAAGAAATATTATATTATAATTATTTGATGATACATTTAGATATTTTTTATTTTATTGGCATTATAATTGGGGTTGCTTTAAAGTTACGCAATAAAATATGGGGTACCAAAGTACGTACGTTACGTATAACTTTGATCAGACAGGTTTAATTTTTTTTTCAAAATCAAGCCACATTATTTCACTTATTATTACAGGAATGGAGATTAATAGAAAAACCGATTACAAGACTTTTTGAATTTTTTTACACCCACAAATTTAAAAGGCTAGTATTTAAACGAGCGAAAATAAATTCAAATTAAAGGTGTACAAAATACTGAATATGGCTTACTGAAATACTAAGTGGGCGACAAACAGTGGGCGAATACAAATGTTTAAAACAGCGACTTGATTAGTACTTTGGCAACATAGTCGACTTCCTATATCCTAGTCCTATTTCCGTCCGCAGGGTCTAAAGTAACCTAACACGAACGAGATGACGGGCGCTGAGTTCGCTCGCTTTGCTCGCTCACTTCAGCTCCCGAACTCGCTCCGCTTGCTCTTGTACCAATTCGTTGAAAACACAATTATACCCGAATTCCCGCGCTGCACAGCGATGTCGCCTTCATTTACGATGAAGTCGCTTGGAGTTGTTTAGCTATTTTTAAAAGAATAATATGCTAGTATAGAAAAAATAGAACCCCAAATACAATTATAGTATGTCACAATATTATTACTGCAGCTCACAAAAACCTCCTAAAAGGTATTCCTCAAACTGGATAAATAGTTGCTTACTTAGTATAATAGTTGCCCATTCAGTATATTTTTTGCCCGGTTAATTATTTCCCAATTTAAAAGATATGGACCTTCAAAGTTCAATATTGATTAAAGTAACCCCGGTCTACGGTACCTTATACGGGAATCAGCCGTCATCACAACGGTCTTCCTCGTGCCATTCGCTGCCAGTTCTTTTTATATCATTCTCAAGGGCTGCACGCGCTGGAAAAACACCTAGACTAAAATACAATAACATAATATAATTAGAAACGTTCAAACACAGGGAACAACAGCTCTTTTATAGCCACCATTAAAACATCTTTAATTACCTTTTAGTGAAAATTGAAGCTTTCCTCACTCGACAGAGGAAGAACGGAAAAGTACCATAAAACATTAAAATACTGTCATAATGATCTATCAATATGCCTAGCCTTTTCTGCAATAAATATTTATTATATGCTTTATTGTACACCTTAAAATACAATTATAAAAATAAACTTAAAATTAATACATATACAATGGGCGGCCTTATCGCAATCCGCAATCTCTTCCAGGCAACCTGGTATGGACAGTAATTGTCAGTAAATATAGCAGCAGTAAACTTCTAATTTACAAGGAGTGGCTAGAATAGAATATGATAGGATAGAATAGAATAAAATAGCATAGAATGGAATGGAATAGAATGGAATGGAATAGAATGGAATAGAATAGAACGAAAAGTATAGAATGAACAGAATGGAATAGAATATAATGGAATAGAATAGAATGGAACGGAATTGAATGGAATGGAATGGAATTGAAGGGAATGGAATGGAATTGAATGGAATGGATTGGAATGGAATAGAATAGAATATAATAGAAATATATTTATTCGACATAGGCACAAACACAACAGCAACAAAGATGGAGTTAAAGACAAAAAAGAAGTGCAAAGACAAATTGCGCTTAACGTATCCTTACCGAAAGGGTTACCAACTCAACATTTGCTAGACATCATACAACCAGTACTGGTTTTGGCTACCTGTTTGACAACCACTACCAACCATCCAGCCTAATCTGACAACCAGAAAACAAGTACGACAGCCAATGGGTATCGATTTACCCAGAATCTGTACTGGGTAACACGATTTCTATTGATTGTCCATTGGTTTCTTACTTCTCGTAAATACTTTCAAAGATATACTAATTTTAGCCAAAACCAACGGCTTAACATGCTTTCAGAGACACAGAGGGGTTTCGAAATGTAATAGTTGGTCACCCATCCTCGGCAAGCGATCCTTAACCTCGAAGATCGACACGTGCAGCTGTTATTATTTTTCTACGAGCTCGGAAAACTACCCTAGAACATTAAAAAGTACCGTCAATCATTATCTGTGAAGCAATTTCCCGTATCACATGTTATTTAGTAAACATTGCTTTTTTTAGACGTGTGCGTTAGTCATCAGCTGTTTGTGCTGAACATTCAATACGGCACATTGACCTTCCTTAGGCCTACACCGTTATATTTCTGAATGATGTGTTAAGTGCTTGGATGGTAACCAAAATCAGCCTAGTTTGACAGGTGGCTACAAAAACGTCTGTCGAAAATATTTGTTCAATAATTTTATCTGCACAACCAGATAATATTATTGTCAATTACAAAATTGCAGTTACTTCAATCCTGAATGCAGACTATTGCAAATCTGGTAGCTTGACTGGGGGGGTGACCATAAGCTCTTAGAGTGAGGTTACTTTGAGTTTGTGTAAGGGACAGATTTATATGACTTGCGCGATATCAAAATAACCTTACTCTAAGAGCTTATGGTCACACCCCAGCCATCTTCTTCGTGGTAAGCTAAGGTTATATCTTACAAAAGCAAATAAAAATAAGTACCTTTTCCTTATTATTGCTACCCCTTCTTGGAATTAAATCTATTTATTCGGTTTTTGTTCACCAGAGCCAGGAACTATACTCATCATTTACAAATGTTTCTAGTCCAAGATCATAATACCGTGTAATCTGTATAACTAATAATAATATAAAAACAATCGAATCCACCAAATACTGCTGGTGTGCTCATAAATCTATCCCACTAAACGTTTATATCGACCTTCCGTGACTTTACAATCGACAGATGCAAATAAAATTATTTTTAAGAGTACATTTCAAGGTTAAAATAATATTGGTCAGTATACATCTTGACAAGGCCATTATCAACCTTAGCTAGAGAGCTTAAGAAACTTGTTAAGCTTGCGAAAGCTCCAAGACATCATGATTTTTAAGAGTTGTATTTAGGTTCTGATTTCTGATACTGAAGTCGCTAACTGTGATCCACCTACTGAAGTTTAAGTCTCCAAAACCTTATGTTGAACAATGTGTAAGACGCCGGGTGGGTGACCACCCGCTACACTCGACCCGGACACCATAACAACAAAAAGAATCTTGCGTCAACAAGTTTTAACTGTTCTCTAATTTATTGAGTGACTCTGGGTGGAGACAGTCTACCTTGACCCGGAGTCCCTCAATAATAATATGAAAATAATAAGAATATTAATGTAGACTCTAAATTCTTCTAAAATATACGTACTTAAAATAATAGAATGTTGTAACAAAAACAATGTGTGACATTTATTTATTTATTTATTATGTACTTTATTGTACACCACGAAAAACACATACTGGACAAACGTTCACATAAACAAGTAGTATTAGTAGTTACGAAATCAAAATCAAAATTGTACTTGCGTAATGAATACTTCACCAAAACTAATTATGTCTACATTCTCCATTCGACGTAGTAGTCGCACGCGCAAATTCCTTGGACGTTAAAGCGGATAGGGCAACCTGGGCCACTCATCGGTGTCTAAATGCGTCGTCGAATATCTCTGGCATCTCTGGCATGCCAGGAATGCAACAACAAATAAACACAGACAGGGCCTTTGGAAGAATTTAGAAGATGTGGCGAGGAATGTACACTGGAACACAAGAAATTCTTATTTTAGACTAGCTGAAGGTTTTCTTAATTCTTTGGGAAACTTATATTTGTATTATATCAGTGGTAAAAAACTTTTTAACAATAAATATAAGCCGACAAAACACTGCAAAGCGAAAAATAACATCCTTTTCGGAAGTCGGTGTCGTTGTTACCTGTTTCTTTCACACCGACTCGTTCGTTTTTGACACCGACTTCCGAAAAGTAAGTTATGTTTTGGAAGTCGATCAATTTTTTTTTTTTTAAGATTTGATTTTTTTCTTTTTAGTTTTATTTTCCTATATTAAGCATGAAAATCCCATAGCCAGAGAGCTTCTCATCACAATTCCAACAAGCCTAAACACGGCTGGAATACATTGTTTTATTACGGAGTTCCGGTGCTTACCTTCCGGGTTCATCACCAAATCACTACAATAGTACAATTTTCTATAGAACCATCTATTTAAATTTGCTTTCATCACAGTCATTTAACTATTCGAGATATCTTATACCCAAAACATAGGTACTATCATTTAGAAGTTCCAGGGGCCATCTGGTGTCTTTTTCATTAGTTCTACTTCACCAAATGATAATTTCTGACGCGCTATCTGCTGTGATTGGTTGAATGAATTTTCAACAGCCAATCATAGTAAATAACGCATGCTTGACAATTTGTCACTTTAATTCTGCGATAATTTTAAGCTGGGAAACTCTGGGTAAGAAGTGTTCTGTAATAAAGGTGATTAATAGAATTCTGCTGTTTAAATAATTATGAAGATCGCAGTTTTTGGAGTGCAAGGTTAACACTGATGAGTGGTTGACTGAACTTACCCTGATAAAAATGTTGCCTATGTTCAGCAGTATGTCGGATGAATGATGATGTTGATGGTACGAGGGGAGGGCCAAAACTTTGCGGAATATGTTCCTTAAAAAGAAGGTGTATTTTATTAAGACTATCTTTTAATACGCACCTAATTGCGTCTAAATTCGTTTAAATATTTATGCATGAAGAAGTTACAAACATTTTTAAAACTTTCACTTTTATCTCTTTCACAAACATAATTTCAGATCATACTATATCACACTAATATTATAAAGGCGAAAATTTGTGAGTGTGTGTGTGTTTGTTACTTCTTCACGCTCAATCAGCTGGACTGACCTTGATGGAATTAGGCACAGAGATAGATTATATCAAACTTCACACTATAATATTATAAATGCGAAAGTTTGTGAGTGTGAGTTTTTATGTTTGTTACTCTTTCACGCTGAAACTACTGAACAGATCTGGATTAAATTAGGCACAGAGATAGATTATATCACACCTCACACTATAATCACACTAATATCATAAGGTGAAAGTTTGTGAGTGTGTGTTTTTATGTTTGTTGCTCTTTCACGCAGAAACTACTGAACAGATCTGGATTAAATTAGGCACAGAGATAGATTATATCACACCTCACACTATAATCACACTAATATCATAAGGCGAAAGTTTGTCAGTGTGTGTTTTTATGTTTGTTACTCTTTCACGCAGAAACTACTGAACAGATCTGGTTTAAATTAGGCACAGAGATAGATTATATCACACCTCACACTATAATCACACTAATATCATAAGGCGAAAGTTTGTGAGTGTGTGTTTTTATGTTTGTTACTCTTTCACGCAGAAACTACTGAACAGATCTGGATTAAATTAGGCACAGAGATAGATTATATCACACCTCACACTATAATCACACTAATATCATAAGGCGAAAGTTTGTGAGTGTGTGTTTTTATGTTTGTTACTCTTTCACGCAGAAACTACTGAACAGATCTGGATTAAATTAGGCACAGAGATAGATTATATCACATCTCACACTATAATCACACTAATATCATAAGGCGAAAGTTTGTCAGTGTGTGTTTTTATGTTTGTTACTCTTTCACGCAGAAACTGCTGAACAGATATGGATTAAATTAGGCACAGAGATAGATTATATCACACCTCACACTATAATCACACTAATATCATAAGGCGAAAGTTTGTCAGTGTGTGTGTTTTTATGTTTGTTACTCTTTCACGCAAAAACTACTGAACGGATCTGAATGAAATTAGGCACAGAAATCGATTATAGTCAGGAATAGCACATGGGATACTTTTTTTCCCGGTAATATGATCCCTCGGGATAATTTTCGAATTTCAAGTGGGCGAAGCCGTTGGAAGAAGCTAGTATTATGATAATAATGAATAGAGAAACGATGATGTGAAATCTTAATAAACTACAAAATGTTATATTCAAGAATAGTAGTCTGTTCAATAAAACTCATGTTGTTTGAGTTCGAAGTGAATAATAAACAAAATAGAGATCTAATGTAAACTTTTGCTTCAATGGAATAAAATTAGGAAAGTTATGTATTGTTGTTTTGGTTACGTCAATGTCTTAGTTGTTTTTATAAATAGCAGCAAAGCCACTCCTTTTTATAAGTTACACCCCCAAAATTTAAAAATGAAGTAAACGTCTGTATCAAAGTTTTGAGACACACCAATACCTGCTTGTTTTATTTAATCAAGTTATTAAAGCCAGTTACTGGGTAGTGGAAGTTAGATCCTTATTCTCGTCAATATTTTTGTGAACGCTTTGAGTAATTTGTCCCGTGGGGTAATAAACCCTGTCGCACTTCCACTTCTCTTCTCTTTCGTTCCACGCGTCACACTTCCAGCCACTATGATGAATCCTTCTCTGTTACCGCTGTACGTCTCTGGAACTCTCTACCACAATCCCTACGCGACAGCCCTTCTCTGAATGTCTTCAAGAGGAAAATCTAGAATCATTTTCTTTCGGAATGACTTAATATTAGTATAGGTACATATATATACACGTGTACACATATATATTCATATAATTAGTACTTATGTATGTATTTAGAGCGGTGGTGGCCCAGTGGTATCGGTCGCGACTTACAAGTTGTGGGTCGTGGATTCGAAACCACGCAGGCGCTTTACTTTGTGTAAATTATTTCATCACCACTGCTCTCAAAACGGTAAACGAAACGAACATAGTGAGAAAACCGGCACGTCCTAGAACCAACTGAGTTAAAGACATGTGACATCCACCAACCAGCAATGGGCCCGCGTGGTGGATTACGGTCCATTCCCTCCCACAGACCGGGTCCTGTGTCCCAGCAGTGGGGACATTAATAGGCTGATGATGATGTATGTATTTATATTTATGATTTATTTTATAAAATTCTAAAACTGTACACTGGACTACTTCTCTTCTACTAGTTCTCCGTGCATCCGGATATACTGGGTGCCGACCCGAACATAGTTGGAAAACGGCTTGGCAGTTTTTTTTTAAATTCATATAATTTAATTGCATAAAACATAGTATAAAATGGTGTTAAATATAATGGAAACGGTACAGTTGAGGGTCAAAAGTCCAGTCACACTACCAAAACAGCAGCGGCTATTTTTTTAGGCAGAAGAATTTCAACTTTTCACGTTTAGTAGGTATAATCTATACTTTAATTTCCATACGACATATAAACATCAACAACAACATATAAAATCAGATGCGGAAATTTTAACTTCTTCTACAAAAACTAGAAAAGTCGAAAAGTAAGACTGCACTTTTGACCCTTAACTGTACACATGAACATGGAAACATGATCAGCTAAATTATGACATAGCATGCAATTTTTGGGTAATACACAAACTAGTTACAAGAAAAAATAGATTTAAATTAATAATTAAAATAATTAGTAATATAAATTCAATTCAATAAACAAACAAGAACAATTAAATGCAGCAGCAATGGAGTCTTTCATAAGGTTTCATAGCCATAAATTCTTTTATATTATATAAATTACATTCACCTAACCACTTGTACAATTTAATTTTTAACAATCTTATACTAATTGTGTTGAAGTGGTTTGGTATCATGTTATAGATATGCACACGCATTGCTAGGCAACGTCTAAGCATATCATTTAGAACTAATTTGAAGGGATCTCGTCTGTTCCAACGGCACTCTTCCTTTGCTGTCTTAAATAGTTTTTTTAACCGACTTACCAAAAAGGAGGAGGTTCTATGTTCGACTTCATGGTTGTTTTGATTTTTTTTTGTGTATGTTCACCGATATCTCCGTCAATTGTGGACCGATTTTGAAAGTTCTTGTTTGAAAGAGTATGTTTCGAAATTGGTCCCATTTAATTTGATGAAGATCTGATGAAGAACTTCGAAGATAAACGACAGGACTCTTCAATAAATAACGGCAAATCTCTCTCTCTCGGGATTGCTGCAATCGCATTTCTGTTTATTGATTATACCATTTTATAACATGATACGCCAGTACGCTCTTGAGGGGTACGCAGATCTTTCATTTAACGGGTTATGTTCAAGTTTCATGATATTCGGGTTATCTATTCTGGCGTTAAGGTAACTTACTAAACAACTTGCCTATTAAGTAGGTACAACTAAAAAGTTAAAAAGAAGTCTACATATCACTGGCCCAATCGATTCTTACGTACTGTACCCGTGCTGGGGTGCAACGACGATTTTTGAACTTGAGGGGGCGCAGAGATCTCTGCTTAAGGTTATGTTCTTCAAACCTTATAGGTTTCCAATCCAAAGCCTTTACCTAACATCTGACCTTCTGTCTGTAAGAAAACTTTACCTACTCCATCTTATCCTGAGAAAACATTAATTCCTTTTATATTTGTCCTGGAGAAAAACTAGGGAAATATAGGTTTCAGAAGTGGTTTCCGTCAATAGATCAATGAAGAAGTTTTCTACAGCCATTCCTACATCATCAATCCGCAATGGGCCCGCGTGGTGGATTAAAGCCCATTCTCGAGAGAGAATGGGCTGTAATGTAATGTAATGGTTTTTAATGTTCCCACTGCTGGGACACAAGCCCCCTCTCTTTTCTATTATTAAAAGGCTGATGATGATGATCATTCCTGCATAGGTATGGGTACAGAAGACTTGTATTTCTCAGTTATTTATGAAAGTGGAAATGCGTAAGGTTTTGATGTTAATTTTATACCTTTGATAACTTCAATGACTCTTGACATATTTAAAAAACTTGGTTTGCTACCGCTGCCATCTCTCTACATTCTTGAATTTTTTACAAACAATAAAAAACTAAAGTTTTTAAACTGTCATGGTCATTAACACTAAGATTAACAACCGGGAGGATGGGTTTCAACTGTCGAGAGCTTGGAATCCAGTGGTTCAGCTGTGTAAACCCCG
This sequence comes from Orthosia gracilis, assembly GCA_947562075.1. Lineage (NCBI taxonomy): Eukaryota > Metazoa > Arthropoda > Insecta > Lepidoptera > Noctuidae > Orthosia > Orthosia gracilis. The sequence continues at coordinate 44,121,216 of OX387270.1, forward strand.
AAAAAGTGCCGAAAAAAGTTCGCGAGCGGACACAGTGATAGTTTCGTGTGTCGGGAACAGAATCGAGTTGTGAGTGACAGTGGCCTGCCTGACAAGGACACTGCCCTGCCCGACGCCATACGAAATTGTTTCTTCTGAGCTAGTGAACTCCCCTGTTTTAATTGTTTGTTTGCGTTTATTCTAGTAACATTTTAAAATCGCCACCTCTCGGTAAAAACGTCATAATTTCTAAAAGCATTAGCAAAAAGTAAATCAAGATATGAAATAGTCTTCCAGCGTCACACCGAAGTATCCAGCCGGCGCTGGTATGCAAGGCATCCGCATTGCCGAGTGGGGCATCACGACACTGTAAGTGGGTCGGCGGCATCCGGCTCCACTGAGGTATGCAGCCCAATAAACTGCTTATATTTACACTACGACAACACACCGGTCTCTTGGATCTTGTGACCATATTATAATAATATTGAAATTCTTAACTGGCACAACACAGCAATAAAGTAGTACCTTTCAAATGGTGAAAGATTTTGTCAAATAGGTGTAGTGGTCCTAGAGATTACCCTACACGTGAGACCAAAATCAGAAAATTCGGACTCTCTCTTTATAACATTAGTTAAGATTAATAAATACGTGATGGTGTGGTTACGGTACGTTACTCCTCATTACTTTCAAACACTGTTGGGCCGGCTTACTTATACTATCAGTAATGGGCAAACAGATGCCCATTACAGCAATAATCCAAAATTAACCCTGTTCTTGCCAATAGCGAAGTTTTACAAAGGGACCTTGGACTTAGCGAAAAAAAACACAACTCTTCCAACAGTCTTCAATATACAAATCAAAATTTTGGAAGTAGCTGTTTTTTTTTCAGGTTCTGTGTTGGCCCCACAGTTGTTTTAGTTCGTTATAAATGATAACGTAAGGATCTCGCTGCGAGGACCAGTGGGTTTTTATAATAACCAGTTCAATGAAACTTTTCAGTTAGGTTCCTCCTGGAGCATGAATTTCTTGATAACTACAATCTAGGGGTCTTTAAGTCAAGAGTGAATAGGTTACTTCTAGGCAAGCGTGCTTCACCGTCGACCACGTCAACGCTTTCCATCAGGTGTAATGGTCAAAGGTGAGCCTATCAATAATAATAAAAAATCCGGTCAAGTGCGTGTCGGAATTCACAAAATTAGGGTTCCGTCCCAAAGAAAAATCTGATTTATCAATATTTTGGTATTTTCTACTGAAGTACACGTAATAATAAACATTATCACCAAATTTCAAGTTCGTAGGTCAATGGGAAGTTAGAAAAATCTTCGGAACAAAATTGTGTGACAGACGACGGACAGACACACACGTGAGTGACAGCAGTAGGGCTTCGTTTGGGCCCTTCGGGTGCGGAACCCTAAAAAGGTTCATTTCACATTGTGTAAGTGCAATTTTTTTCCTAGTACTATCCGTGAGATCTTTTGTTCTGGCAAGTACATAACACTAAATTATAAGAAGCCTGTAAATGTTTACCTACGCCATAAAGAAAATATCAAACTTATTTTCAGTTGATAAACTGACCGCAGTTTTCCAACGGCAAAGTCAATGTTGTCCCTCAATCCAGTTTATCTTTTCGTTCGAGCAAGGTTTGGTGCTTTCATTCTTTATAAACTTCAGTAATGTTAGCTAATTCAGATTTTCAATCTTGAAAGTAATTTCAAGAGTCAATGATAACGCAAGAAAATATTTATTTGCAATCAAACACTTTAAAGACGTAACAAATTAAATATTAGCTTCATTGTTATCAGAGTTGAAAGAGCACAGAGTCATATTAAACGTAATGCTGCGTAAGCCTTTCCGTTCTGCGACTACACAACTGTACTCGGAATGTAAGGTGCTCTCAGTCCGTCAGCACTATGTGCTTCGTTCAGTACCTGCTCCCTCCTTCTGATCCTAAAAAAACGTACCAGCATTCCCCTAGGAACATAGCATACAACCTCGTTCGCCAGACATCAATTCGACACACTTAGCGCACACATTTACTAAACAAACTCACGAAGATCTTGCCATTCGCGACCTCAACAAAAATACAGTTAAGTCTAAGGTGTCGGAATGGCTACTCAAACAGAAATATTCGCCAGCCGAGTCTTTGCTTACATACATTGCTTAATTTGATAATCTTATTCTCTGTACACTCCTCATATCTTCACCCACACCTCCCTACATACACCTTTACACTTACACACACTCACCAACACTTATCCTAATACACAAATAGAATTTATATTTATTTATTAAAGTTGTAAAAAAAAGGTTGAAAGTTTGTATGAAACTTCTATTTAGTGTAAATTGGTCTTGATTGATTAACAGAATTCAAGTATTTATTGTTTTTTGATTGTTTGTTTATCATTTCTACAGTTTGTAATTTTAAAATTTTAGATCTTCGCTGTTTTGTTTTGGTTTTTGGAAATTCTATCCTTAAGGGGGTAAAAAGGGGACTTGAAAGTTTGTATGAACTTTTTACAATTTCTAAATTGGACGCATGACATTTAAGATTTATGCTCGTGGTTAATAAAAAGATTTTTGGAGAATTTTACTGCGTACAGATCTTGTTCATTCAACGCCTGTCCAAGTCTCTTCTACCAACCAGATCTAATTATTTTATTTGTTATATTTTTTTATTTAGTTATTGTATGTTTAAATTTGATTTTAGATATGCTTTTATTTCATAAGATCAAAAAAACATTCGATCATCGTGTGTGATCAAAAAAGTAAAAGATGTTTTGATTATCTCTCTGTTTTTCTCTAAAGGCGCAATCAGTTAACACTTGCGTCGTTGCGTGTATTCTGTCTGCACAAACTCTAGGGCTTAACATATGTTTAAATTTTATTAAATACACGTGTAACAACTAACTACCGTTATTTATTAACATTATTCTCGAAAACAGTCCGAAACACATTCAAAAATCTGTTGACGTAAAAATGGGCGACATTCGTAAGACAAAGAACATTTGAATCTTATTCTGGAATCGTGACAAAACTTGATGTTTTATATAGAACATTGTATGTTAAATAAAATGAATCTTGTATCACTAAACTCGTCTTTGAAATGTATCTAACATTGAGTCCAAGGACAGTTTCGAGGTTATAATAATGGCGAACGCTATAAATTTTGCAGTAATGGCAACCGAGATCCGATTCGAAGAGAAACACATATGTTTGTCCCCTAGATAAATAGGGTCACCACGTATGTTGATGCTATTTATAGAAAATTTATGTCTATTTCCAAAATTATATAAACTAGCCGAGCGGCAAAATGTTTCATATCCAAGTGATTATTTAAAATGGTACGGACCGACTCGTGAGACACAGAAAGTTCGGCGGCTAACTCTCTCAAACTTGAATGAGGATTTTCAGCAACTATTTCCTGCACTTTTGTGACAACTTAGTTGCAGACGTTGATGTCCTACTAGAGCGAGGCTAATTTTCGAACACATCTCGACCGTTTTGAAAGCTTTGTATCACTCATAAGCACGTGTTTTTGATAACGTCAATTCACCGTAAGCCTTCTGTAACATTTTCAGTGACTCCGAACATGAAACTCCATTGGCGATACAAAATTTAAGACAAACTCTTTGTTCGATGTTTTTGTACATTATAAAATTCGCAATACGCACTAGATATGATATATCTAAAAACAGCACTGTATTTAAACTATATAACAAATTTAACTCAAACTCCGCGCCAAAATGGAAAGAAGTTGTGCCAATCTAACAACAACAAAAATTTAATTTGGTACCATAAGCAAATCATTCCCGAAACTTTTTTGACATTGATCCTGCAAAAATGCTCGGTTCCTGTGGTAAAGGCGACTAGAGGGAATCGCGGCAAAACACCTAGTTACTAATAATTGTAATTTAACTAAAAGCTAAGATCTAGATACAAAAAGGATTTATATATCAGTAGCAACATTAACCTTTTCACTCAGAGCCAATAAATAAAATTATTTTACACTCATATTGTTTATGCGTAATAATAAACATGTAATCGCTCAAAAGTAACTGCTAACTGATGAGAAACAGTCGCTGTTGATGGCATATCCGTCTTACTGTATTATAGCACAAACCAAAGGAAATAATAAATATCAAAATCTTTTCAACAAAAAAAAAATAACCGACTTCCAAAAACAAACACTGGCTTCCGAAAAGAAAGTTGTTTTACACTTTTTAGTGCTTTGTTTTGGAAGTTGTTTTTTTTTTTTTGTTAAAGTTCGTTGACGTTTCTCATTTTTTACATGCCGCGATCACTTTCTACGTAAGAAATTGAAAAATCAAATTCATAATCCTAATTAATTACTATGTTACCTAAGTTGTTATTAAGTATTTTTATAGCTGTCAAAACGGGCCTTTATTTTTTGACAACTTTAGGATACATTGTTTTACTACGGCGTTCTGGTTCCTACCTTCCGGCTTCATCACCAGATCAGTTCGATAATACTATTGCCATATTTAAATTTGCTTTACCACAGTTATTTATAATTGAGAAGTTCCAGTACTTCCAGTAGCCATTTGTGGTCTTCTATATCAGTTCCACTTCACCAAATGATACTTTCTAAATCAAATGTTTACCATGTTGATGAAAATACCAAAATCACTTTACGTGTGCCTATAAAATTTGAGGAGTTCACTCGATTTCTATGGAATACCCTCATTAGATCCTGAAAATGAAAATGGGGCCACCTCCAGAGAATAGCATTTGAAACAAAAAACAATCTTTAAAATCGTTCCATAATTGCCAGAGTAATCGTAACAAACATGCAAAAAAAACATACAGTCGAATTGAGAACCTCCTCCTTTTATTAAGTCGGTTGAAATGAGTATGGAAGGAAAAGTAAATGACTTAAAAAATTGAGTAGACGGCCTCGTCGGTGTAATGGTCGCAGGTCCTGGACTTTAAACAATAATCACCCTGGATTCGATGCCCAGGCCGGGAAAAGCGGTATTGGGTTTATCACTCAGCAATGGCAGCGGTCCGAATTCTGGATTTGTGACCGGTGGTGGCAATAGGCTCGTTTTTAGGGTTCCGTACCCAAAGGGTAAAAACGGGACCTATAACTAAGTCTCCACGATCCGTCTCTGTCTATCTGTCCGTCTGTCACCAGGCTGTATCTCATGAACCGTGAAATCTAGACAGTTGAAATTTTCACAGATTTTTTTATTTTATTTTTTTGTTTTTTTGTTTTTTGGCTTGCGTTTGACCACTATCTCGCCTGATGTTGATGATGATGTATTTCTGTTGCCGCTATAACAACAAATACTAAAAACAGAATAAAATAAATATTTAAGTGGGGCTCCCATACAACAAACGTGATTTTTTTGCGATAATGGTACGGAACACTTCGTGCGCGAGTCCGAGTCGCACTTGGCCAGTTTTTTATTACATAAGATGGTCTTAAATGTTTGTTTGGACTAGTCTTTAGGCGTCTTGCGAACTGGCACGTCTTTTGGACGCACGTCAAGTCACCGACGGTAGCGAAGCTATGTCACACGGCACCTACGTTCGCAACGCGTAGACACGCAAAATATCAGTGTGGAGAGACCTAAAGACGCCTTCACACTGTGACGCTCGGTAGCGTCAGATAACCGCGAATTATTTCGTCCCGTGACGTCTCAACTCATGACGCACTATTTCTTGTTTAAAATACTTTTATTTCGATATAAATATTTAGTCTGACTTTGTACTATTTGCGATATTGTTTGGTTATACAACTAATTTGATGATGTTTTCGAGTTATTGGATTATGATGAGAAAATCTGAAACATTTTAATGCGGCACTTAAATTTTCGTAGCAAGTGCTACGTTTGCTACGCGTGACGTAGCATGCTCGTAGCATGTCGAACAATAACTTCCTTACTATATCATACTAATATTATAAATGTGAATGTAAGTTTGTTTGTTACGCTTTCACGCAAAAACTACTGAACCGATCATCATGAAACTTTGTACATATATTCTTGGAGGTATTAGAAGTAACATAGGATAGTTATTATAAAAAAAAAATATGTGGCTTCACTGCGAGCAAAGCCGCGGGTAAAAGCTAGTAATATTATAAATGTGAATGTAAGTTTGTTTGTTACGCTTTCACGCAAAAACTACTGAACCGATCATCGTGAAACTTTGTACATATATTCTTGGAGGTATTAGAAATAACATAGGATACGATATACTAAAAAAAAAAATGCTTCACTGCGAGCGAAACCGCGGGTAAAAGCTAGTTATTATTATAAAAGTATCAGTTCTATCTCACGAAGGCGGTTGAATTTTTAACAAAAATTACGGCGTCATAAAAGTCACGTAACCCGCCTTCGTGAACAACCGTAACAGCCTATTACTGTCCCACTGCAGGGTACAAGCCTCTTCTCAAACAGAGAAGGCACGGGCATTAATCACCATGCTTGCTAATTGCGGGTTGGCGATTTCAAACTTATATTAACTAATAAGTCCAGGTTTCCTTACGATGTTTTCCTTCATCGTTGTCAGCGATGTCCAAGATAAACTTTGTACCTATGAATTGGAAAAAACACATTAGTACCTACTACTCCCCAAGCCACAGTGCGCATTGCCCACGAACAATGCACATGCAGAAAGGTATACTTCACGACAAACTTCTTAGCCGCTTTGAAATTGTCTACAATGGTTGCGCAGTAAAAAAAATCATACAAAAACAGCATTTTCGTGCCTTGCGCATCGAAAAGCCAACTTAGGGGCGGCCCAGAAATTTGGCGAGCACTATATTGAGATCCCTTTTGATTTCGTATTTTGTTTACAATTCTATCCCACTAAAATTATAAATGTGAGAGTCTGTGTACATGTTTGGGTGTTTATTTAGATTGCACATCAACGGCTGAACGAATAAAGGTGAAATTTGGAACATAGGTAGACCATCGCCAGGGAACCAAAGGTGCCATACAAGGCGTCGTCTGGCGCCCATGTGCTCGTTTAGTAACTGGGGTGGTCACGGCGTGCATTGGGTTCTGATGCGCCGGTGATGAGGGTTACTCCCCAGAGGAGGGTCCGGTGACGGACAGCCGCGGCGGGTTCGCGGTGACTGCTAACGTGTTCCCGCCATAAGCGGCACAGGAGGACACTGTAGAGTTTTAGTTGGTTGGAGTCCTACATAACTGCGCTATCTCCCCGTGGTAGCGCAGTATGCATGAGCATTTCTCCACGACAACAGAAATGTAGAGGATCATTACTGTATCCCGTAATACGTTCCCGTAGGATAACTTTTCATGCGGGGCCTCTGGCAAAAACAATTGCTTGAAGAAAATGCTACATAATTTAATTTGTAAAGTTTGCTACCTACTCAATGTAACACGGGCTTACACGAAAAAAAATCTGTGAAACAGTAATCTAATAAAATAAACTAATATAAGCCCAAGATATTTAAATCGACGCGAATAAATTCGAAATTCTTTGTAATTGTGAGCCGGGTGAGAACTCTTCTGAAAATAAATGTAAGGTCAATAACATTGCCGCATAAATATTATAACATACTGTTTATTTTCGCGATATAAATCTTTAATAGTGGCTCAGAAAATATACTACATTTTATATTATTTTGGTATCTAGACACTGCGATTGAATTTGCTAAGAATAACATAATTTGATTTCCCTGAAAGCACAGAATCGATCGAATGCTCATGATTTGTATTAAGGAGGCCAATTCTTTCTTTGCTCTCTTTTATTATCTTATATTCCCCCTCTTTCAAATTCACGGTAAAGTGACTGTATACAGCTGGGTTATTTAAATACCTTAATACTGAAACCTTCTTTACCTTTCAAAGTGATTCTTGTTCAGTAAACCACCGCATTTGACACAATACCTTCGTCACTTTGAACACCCTTCACCTCTATCCACCTCTAGCCCCTGCCCACATTGCAAACCCTGATCCGTTATCAATAACTAATCACATTAAATTTTCACCTGCGTACTGCAAAATACGAGCTTCACTTCAACAGGACCATTAACATTTCATTTGAAGATTTGTGAGCGATGGCGATACGCCGCATTCCTTCGGCTTGTGTCATTCTGGCATACTGCCAAACGCCGAATGCCGACACTTCGTACCGCAGGTGTGTAGGTGGCTTTATATAGAGTTAAAAGGTTACATTGGTTTATTCGTGGTTTTAGTATTGTGTAGGTTTGGATATAGTTTTCTGGGTTTTGAAATAAGTGTTCTTAAAAAAAACTTTGCAGCTTTCTGGAGAAAGCTTGGATTAATACGGAGAAATAGTGTTGTGACACAACTATAGAAAATAATTGTAAATATGTTTAGTTTGTCCGAGGCAGGCCTAAAACGGTAAGTACTCCTTCCTGATCAATAGGCAGGTGAAGGCAAAAGCTGAAGAGGATTATTCGAGAATTGTGTTTCAAAAAAATGAGGGAGACCTTTACCACCAGTGGAACAGAATAGATAAATAAATATATAAAAAAGTAGGTAAGTTTTCAGAAAATTCTATTTTAAAACATTGCCTTTGTCTCAGTAAAGCCTACATAACCTAATGGTCACACCAGGCCATTCTTAATCATCTTTTATTAGACACAAGTTCATTGCTACCTTCTACTGTGAAAATCGACTATATTTTTCGTCAGCCAATAATTATCGCGATTAACATTTGATTGGCGAAGCCAACAGGCGTGGCGCTGACGCAATTGTAAATCGTAGTAGTAATAACTCTCGATAGACATCATCTAGTTACTCATCACTGGCTCCAATGTTGGCTCGAATGTCGTTCCAGCACCTGTAGCCAAGTTGCCAATCTACAATCGATAACACTAGTAGAAAACGAAACAATGTATGGGAATAACACATCTGAACGTTAAGTTACGTGGTCAGACCATACAAATAGAAGGCGTTAACGATTGTAGAAAAATATTCGATACGAAACGTTTTAAACTTGGCTGATATGATAATTGGTATTAGCGTGGCTCGAATTGATATCTGGCGTAGTCAGAGACACTCTCGTTTATATAGTAAACATTTCTGACCTGTTTAGCAACTCAATAGCAGACACTAAATTCAAATTCTCTGTAAAAAAAAATAAACATTAATAGCAGATACTAAATTCAAATTCTCTGTAGAAATTTTTAATAAATAATTAGCTAAACAATGCCGAGATTTTTATAAATAAGGCGCAGATAGACCAGCCACTAAATTAGATAAGGTCACGGTAAGAGCTAGCATCGGGTATATGACACCAGTCTATCCAAGAGGAAATTTGGTCTATCAATATTACCCAGTAGCTAACCCAGTAATACGAATAAACAACACATGAATATATTGTATTTCCTCCATCTCTTTTGCGTATGAAAACTTTTTGTCTGGCCCAGTGGGGATCAACCAAGAACTAACTGGTTACCACTTCATTGGAAAGTATTATCCGACTACGTAAAATCGTACCAGATGCTCGAGAAAACGACGCAATAGTGATTGGTAAAATGACAAACTTCTTGGCTGCCCTGAAGTTGGCTTTCCGGTGCGCAAAGCACGGATCGGTGCGGTTTTTGTATGAGATTTACTGCGCAGCCATTGTAGCCACTTCAGGGCGGCCAAGAAGTTTGACGAGAACCTATGGGATTTCCAAGCGCCATCGCTTTCGAAATATCGCACCTGAAAGTTCTTAGGTCATCGGATAATATGAAACTTCAAAGGCCAATGCATTCCACTACCTTCCGAGACAAATATGTTACTATCCAAGCCACTCGTCTATGGAATGCATTGCCTGTGACTATAAAACGCACGCAATCACTATTGATTACTAAGCGACTTGTAAAGGAGCACTACTTGTCACTGTGATCATAATCTTGTATTAGCTGAATTGATTTTTTGTCTGTTTATTTAGATTCACGTATGTATTTATGTTTTTATTTTGTTATTTATTTACCACCTTCTTACCCTATAGACTAGTTGTTTGTTCAAAAATTTGCATCAAGTGCAACCTTATATTGTGTCCAGGCTGTCTCTTTCCATTCTAGCTTGCCTGGAAGAGATCGCGGAACGCGATAAAGCCTCCTGTTGTATGTTTGTTTTTGTTTTAAGGTGTCTTTATGTATTGTTCTTATCTTGGTGTACAATAAAGTACTCGTTAATATAAATCTATACTAATAATATTATGAAGAGTTAAAGTTTGTGAGGTTGTAGGGGGTAATCTCCGGATCTACTGAACCGATTTAGATGAAATTTAGCATGGAGATAGTTTGAGACGCTGGAAAGGACATATGATAGTTTGTATTCCCTTGGGATGAAAAAAAACTATTTACGCAGGCGAAGCCGCGGGCAGAAGCTAGTAAATAATAAACAAATAAATGTTTTGGCATTTTGACCATCACCGTCGCTGATAGAATTACATTGTCTAGAGTCTCTGTTTAAAAAAGCCTGCCTAAGGCTATCACTAACTCATAAGGTATGCACTAGACTGCTAATCTATTTCATAACTCTACGTATTTTGGCAAAATATAAATCGCAAAAGTTAGGCCAATGTTTGAGCTTGGAGCCAAAGTGTGGAGGCTTGGTATGACAACGTACGTATGTACGTCAGACTACTTGGACGGTGATCTTAAGAATGTTGTTGATATAAAACTTTATGTAATGTTTTAATGCATAATGAGAATAACAGTTTCTTTGCCAATATTTTTTGGTTGGAGAGACTGAACAATTGATGTCATTGCTATGACGAACAGAGGCTAGGCTAGACAAGTGATATTTTATCATCGAAAGCGTGGCGATAGCGATTGTCAAAAAGGCAAAATTGTATGCGACTGACAAGCGATATAAAAAAATCACGTGATCGACATAAATTTTGACACTTCGACTATCGCCTTCGCTGACATCGATATCGCTTAATTTGAATAAAATTATTCATTAAAAAATCTTTTATTAAAACAATTTTTTTTCGAATTCTTCTCAGCAAACCCTTTTATTTGATACCCATATCATGGCAGTGCACAAAATTAAATAGTCCGCCATCTTGGGCCTCCGCCATATTGGATTTGGAATGACGTCACTTAGCTAACCATGCATTGTCATTCAAACTAAACATGTATGCAAAATTTCATCTTAATCGGTGGAAGTTAACTGCATTAAAATTCAGTTGCAAGATTTGACCCGAACACACATACATAAATACATTGCAAGTTAAATAGAAGCTTAAAAAAAAAAACAAGTAAAGAGGCTCTAAATAACACATTACATTCGATGTCAGCGATGGCCATGGTTGAAATGCCAAAAATTTAAGGATTTGATCATGTTACATATCCATTGCTTTTGGCTATCTTATACATTTATGACATTTATTCACTAGCTTTTGCTGAAAGAATTGTACTTATCAAGAGCCTAAGATTTGTCCCTATTTTTCTACCCTTTTAAAATGAGTACTTTGATATCTTTAGTGTTATGTCAGAGTACTTTAATCAGTTGAAATTTAACGAATTCATTCAATTCAATTCTTTCATTCATCATATGAATCAGATTACCATAAGCTCATATAGCAAGGTTATTTCCGTTGTGCTTAAGGGATAGATGTATACCAATCATATACATATGTCCATTTTCATAGTCGCACCATGATAGTTTTGACACGTCTTAGTAAGGCCCCAGGAACAATATAAACATCGTGAAAGAATGCGAATGTATGAGTGAACAGAAATGATATTTGTTTATCTTCAAATGAACAATGTACTTTGAAACTTTTACTGCAAATTCTTCAAACATTTCCTTTCAACAAAATGTATTTATTCGTTCACCCTCGCACTGGACTTCTTGCAGCAATTACAGCTATGGAGCACAAACGTATACTAACTATAAGCCCAGGTTTCCTCACGATATATGTACGTACGAGTGTGTGAATCACAAAATATATCGCTTTTAAAATATCACAGTACAAAAATATACTTCTAACCGAACTACTCACATTAACAAAAAAAAAGCTATTACTAAAGAATGCCAATGTATAACACGCACTAAAATAAACCTAGCTATCTAAATATGAACCCTAGACTTGTGTTTAGAGATGATTCATACCTACAATCTACACGCGTTACGTTTGCTAAGAGAGACATGTCTGTAAACGTCTGATAGTTGTTATAGCAGACGGTGATTGAGTTAATTTTCAAATTAAGGGAACAATTTTTTTATTGACTAAAAATTCAAAGAGAAGCTTTGAATTTCTTAATAATTTTATATCGTGGTGCACTCCGATAGATACCTGCCTACCAACTAACAGAAATCATATGCGCCTCTCACATGTGCATACAAACATCCAGATGAGGATCAACATCAAACTAAGTCAAACTAATTATCTACACTTCTAAAATGAGTACTTCTCTTCTTCTCTTCGTATGGCAAAAAACGCAGAAGACTACTGTTTCATTGAAGTTCGCAATCTTTCAAAACTCTTACCTGCAAAGATGTAGCTATCCAGCTTGTTACTGGGCACTTTTTGGATGAACAGAGGTGCTCTTTTTGACCACTTTATCAGGACGAAGTTTTTGTCTATTAGGAAGTTAAAAATCTACACAGCTATTCAAACACCTGTCAGTCCGAGTCCCGCAGCCTTAATGCGTATTGAATTCGGCAAGACAAAGGGCAAAGAGTATGACAAATCGACCAATCACATAGACAGAAATCCACATCGCGTCTTTCATCACACATATATGATTGGTCGTTTTGTCATACTTTTTGCCCTTTGTCTTGCTGAATTCATTACGCATTAAGGCTGCCGAAAAAAGGATTCAATTGTCATAGGTCTCACAACAAAATCATTTAGCAAAGGATATGGAGAAGTAAGAAGAGTTAAAGATCTTTAAAACGCTAGTGTACCTTCTGCGCCTCTTTACTCTGTGTGATCCACAATCAATTACACGTAACAATGTTTGTCTGTGCGTCTGCTTCCGACCGCTTTGATCTCGACCTTATGCTGACACCGGGCTTTTGCCAAATAACTCAAACACAGGCTAAGAATCCGCACTTACACAAATTACGAAAAGCAAAAAATATTATTAATATTTGTTGGTTGTCTGTCATAATTTGTTTTTTGCAATTCAAGTCTGACAGTGTTGGATAACTTCCCTGTTACGATACCGCATAATGCTAGTTAGGTACATGGACCATTAGAGTCTTAGAGGAAGTTAACGATTAATCTTGGGGAAATAGTCCCATTTATTACGCTTGGCTAGAAAACATATCCATTTAGAAATTATCATTAGTTATACTGAAACTATACTGTTCTAACTAACAGTGCTTCTCACATCTTGTGGATTCCCGCGGCCCTCACCAGCAGCCGTACTGCGTAAGTGCGCAAAGAGTTCAAACTCTATGTAACCGACCAATCACATGCGAGATGAATGACGCGATGTGGATTTCCGTTTTGTGTGATTGGCCGATTTGGTCGGTTGGATACTTTGCGCACTTACGCAATACAGCTGCTGGTGACGGCCGCATTAATCCACTAGATGTGAAAAGCACTTGGGAAAGGGAGGCTATATCCAGCAGTGGACGTCTTCAGGCCGGTATGATGATCATAGTGCCTTCCAATATAAAAACTAAATATAAAAGAATGGAAGGAGGAAAATAACTGTAAGGTTTCTCATGGCTCCAGTAAGCAATCGATATGGCCCTAATAAATTAAATTATAGAAATAGACTTGTCCCTTTTAACATAGGGCTTATAACTAACAAAATGTTGGTGTACCTACTATAGGTACACTGGCCTACCTTTATGAAATACCAGCATCATATAATGTAGGTAATTACATAATTTAATTATTTACCTATTAATTTTTTAGCATTCCGTTAGTTCAACAAATACTAAAAACAGAATAAAATAAATATTTAAGTGGGGCTCCCATACAACAAACGTGACTTTTTGGCCGTTTTTTGCGATAATGGTACGGAACACATCGTGCGCGAGTCCGACTTGCACTTGGCCGGTTTTCTAACCTTGATTTGACTACACAAAAACTTCCATGCATTTTACAAACAGCATTTAAAGTGGAATGCGAAAATTTTTCATCTGTCAGTCTTCACTTGTATTTACTTTGGTGTCTGGCATTAAAATTATGACGAATACCTTCCGTGTGTTATATTAATATAGCAGGAATGTGGATCAACACATCACAGTTTGTGCAATCCTCAAGACACAAGAAGATATACTTACTAGAAAACAGAATTGACTGCCTATGCAGTGTATGCTTGTGATGAAATCTCCCACAACACTTTGTTGCATCAGGCTTATAATTAATTTACGTACAGCTGGCTGACCAGAGTGAGAAAACCCATAGAAAAGGAACTAGGCACCTGTTTTTTTTTCTGTATTTTCCAATGCGCGCATAATTTTGTAATTTAAAAGAAAACACACTTCAAACACTAAACTATGGATTTCTCGCTGATAAAGGAACATTATTAGTAATTATTATTATCATTTAAAATCTGGTCCTTAGTAGCCATGGTAGATTGATAGAGAGCCAGGCTAGTTTGCCGGTAAGATTGGCTACCATGAAAGGAATTTGGCAGAGAAATGGAGACATACAAAGAGATAACGATAGTCTTTGACTTGCATTGAAACAATACAGGTTTTAAACAAAACCTCTCAAACTAGTCAATAAGACGATCTGGATGTGGCTAACCTGAAAGCTATTAAGGTATTCAGGTGTGAAAAATGACTGTTAAAACATTGTCAGCAAGCTCGGTAGACATTAAATTAGATTACAACACGTGTTCGTAACTGCATGGACATCAAACAGCAAAGATAATGCGTTCCTGGTAAAACTCCGAACCTGCCAAGTGTTCGTGAAATCGTTATGCAACTGAAATTGTACAAGCGCCAGGCTATAAAGTGATACTGACAAATGGTTGCATTTTAATTTTTGTATATTTTTCTTTCAATCAATTAGTGGATTACTTAACTGTAAATAAATAACTTTACTCGTAATTAATTTAACTTTAGAGCGGAGGACCTGTTTGGCTAAATTTTCATTCGTAAAGGTCCGAATGAGGTCTTATGAAAGGCAAAGGTTTTTCTGTATTAGGACACTTCGATCTTCCAAAGTTTTTTGTTACGACAAGTACGTAGCACTCAGGGAGTCAAGAATAACAATTCAAAACAATTTAAAGATACCAGAATATACACAAAATATCAATGCTATTATATTGTGTTTTCAGTATGAATGTTTGTACGTGTGGAGTGTGTAATATGGGAAAGCGTGTGGTGTGGGTTCCAGAATTACGATGTATGCAAGAGGGCTTCGGTGTCATGATAAGTTAGTGGTTTTTTTCCTGTTTGTTATTATACACGTAAATCTCTTTGTTCAGTCTACTGTATGGTTGAGCTGAACGTTTTTTTTACTGTATCTGTGCAAACATAGTTTTAGTTCGAGGAAGTTCTGCTATAAAATCATTTATTCTTTTTAAGGCTAAACCGGGATCACAACGGAGAGTTTTGCGTTTTTGGACTAGTTTTAATAATTTATAATTTCCAGACCGATCTCGACTGAGTAGGATATATAAAGTTTTTGAAATACTTTATTTTTATCAAAGCACGTTGAGCCCGCTCTAGGTCTATCAACTAACTTTGCCAATGGCAACAATGAGATATATACTGTGCTCTTTTCTTGTACCGAGCCCCCAATTGACGTCTACTTCTCAATAAACTAATTCTAACCTGACAAAGATATTTGGAACACTAGCTATCTACAATTAGCAATTAGCGGATTGGCTAGGTATTCTCGTGAGTATGACCAAACAGTTAATAATGAACCGTCATTCGAGGTACGTGAAATACCACTTGCTAGGTTTTGGCAACGGACGGTCTGAGGAATTCGACAACGCCACACTGTCGAGATTAGGGCTGCTGCGTTCCAATTCATAGGCTACAGATTTAGACAAAATGACTTTGTAATAGACTCTAATGATATAAAACAGAAAAATTTAAAAGACATGGCTGCATCCTGGAAACAAAAATTATTATTTTTTGGCTGAAATCATCAAATGGCTTCTCCCACTCTGGGTGTAGCGAGAGGGCGATTCAGTCTTTTACTGACTAAAACTTACCCATGTTCCTTCAGTTGCTTGTGCCAGTGCCGCGATAACTCTCTTTCAAATTTATCCGCGGCCCTAAACAACTATTAAATAAATTAGTTCTGAAAATAAAAGAAAGAAAATAAAGAAAAGGAAGAAAAGAAATAATAGAAAGAAAAGAAAGAAAAGAAAAGAAAGAAAGAAAATAAAGAAAAAGAAAGATAAGAAAAGAAAGAAGAAAACGAATAAAATAGTGTACCTATCTAAACTATAGACTGTCCTTGTGTATGTTTTTTTATACTTTTATCCTAATAGGTACATTATAAATCTGTGATGGACCAACTGATGTTGATCATCATCTGGATTCCGCCTACCTATCCCAACCATGGTTGGGAACAAGCAAAAAATTTAATTAAAAACTTTAACCCACTACGGTATTTCCTTTTTTTTATACCCGGGCCATAATCACGAATCGATTGACACCTTATTCATCAAAATCTGATGGATAGTTTAGGCGCTACGGAGGAACATACATAAATACAAACATACATATATACATAGACTGTTAAAATCATAACCCTTCCTTTTGGCTTCGCCGTAGTCGGGCAAATAAGGTACGCACATGTTGTTGTTGGTTGCCACATGTGGCACCGGCTTCCAATCTAACCGGATGCACCTGTATCTGTTTCGGTGATCATCTCCCAATAAATCACAATCAAAGCACCTACGATGCACTGAAAACCTCTGGATGGAATTCTTTTTAAGTGCGTCATCTTCAAAAGAATACATTAATTAAAGGAGAACAAATTATCTGCCAAATGCACGTGAAATTGTAGCGATAATGCATCTGCGTTGACAGCGTGCAAAACAAAATTTGTTGAAATGGCTGCGCCGAGAGAAAGGTTTATTAGTCCCCGAAAAAGATCACATCACAATGAGAAAGGAATGTCAAACGGTACAAATTTCATTACGTGACTTAGGTCAGTTTTTAAGATCAAAAGAATTAGAAGAAAAGGTGTGTTTCCATCGCTTTGAAAGAGGTCTTTTAGGATTTTGGTAATATGATAGAAACATTTGATTTCTACGCAGAGTAAGAATATAACAGGATGTGGAAAATTCTTTTCTAAATTCTATATTATTCTTCCCTTCTTACTTGAATTAGCAAAAACATAATACAAATTTTTTTAATTAAGTCAATTACAAAAAACAACAAACATATTAGGCAGAGTGGAATACCAACGCGGTCCCTGAACTCCGGTTAAAAAAAAACATTACGCATAAACTAACATTCTAAATTTAAAAACCATCTTTTTTCTTTAAAATTAATTGCCTGCGTATTGGCATTATTAGTACTTCTCGGAGCATTCCGAACTACATTGCTGGGTAATAATTTTATGGACAAGGTTTATTAATCTTGACATACATATGTCATAACAATTCAGTGAGTGTTGCTTGCAAAAAAATGTTTGCGTCCTATTAACCCGACATCGAGTCTAATTCGTCAATGTCGATCCAGATTCGCTTTTAGACGTTATATTGCATAACGATCTTACTCCTAGCTTAGGGTTGAATTGTCTGTTCAGTTGCTTGACTCTATGGCTCATAGCATGCCTTTTCGGAAAAAATCATTTTCATCATCACTTTCAACTCAGCCATTCCCAGATATCATTTCGACCATCCTGGTCTAAATGACGGAAGACGGACCCCAAATGTAAGTATTGTAGTGTAGGTGGTCCCCACCTATACTACAATAATTACATTTGGGGTCCGTTTTACAGTTCCGTACCCAAAGGGTAAAAACGGGAGCCTAATACTAAGACTCTGCGGTCCGTCTGTCTGGCTGTCTGTCTGTCACCAGGCTGTATCTCATGAACCGTGATAGCAGTTGAAATTTTCACAGCCGCTATGTCAACAAATACTAAAAACAGAATAAAATAAATGTTTAAGTGGGGCTCCCTTACAACAAACGTGATTTTTTTGCCGTTTTTGCGATTATGATACGGAACCCTTCGTGTGCGGGTCCGACTCGCACTTGGCCGGTTTTTTTTTTAATATTTTGGAATTCGCGGTCCGTAAGGTTTCGTTTAAAGCTACTTTGATAAAATTAGGCTGTAGGATCTTAGTCACCTTTTACCTACTTCGAACACAGCCGTGATACTACGCGATGTTATTTTTGTTTAGTCTAAATAAATTCCGTATCTTCTATACATGAATTTTATAAGAGAGGTATGCGTGCGACAGCCAGAACTATCCCGCTAGGAACTTCGATATAAATAGCCCAAGAATTAGCACCGGAATGCGGCGACCACCGGAAAGTTAACTCTCGAGATATTTCTTTTCGATTCCATTGAGTTCTTCCATTCTCTAACTGCGCAGTTTACAAATTGGCACAGTTATTTGTTGTTTGTATTTTTTGTGCGGCTGTTACAGTAATGCGACGTTTGGGTTTCTGAGTTTATTGCGAATTGGATTCTAGATAAAGAAACAACATCTTACTTTAATTTTCTTAATAAACCAGCTCTTAAACTCAAAGAAAAGGCAATGTCTACGGTGAATCAAGCGAACACAGCAGATTACTTTTCACGCTTGCTTTGAAGGTTCAAGGGTTATTAAAAACTAGATGTCCCAAGCGGCTTCGCTCCCGTCAACTGGCTACCTACCCATTTACCCTACCTACCCTACCCTACCTATACTACTACATACATGATTGTTTAAAGTTCTCAAAAGGGGGAAAGATTGCAAAAACGGGAAAAATTATTATTTTTCCCGTTTTTGCAACATTTTTCATTTATGCACCACTCCTATTGGTCTTAACGTGATGTTATATAGACTATAACCTTCCTCGATGAATGGTCTATCCAACACAAAAAGTTTTTTCAATTCCAACCTGAGATTAGCGCGTTCAAACAAACAAACTCTTCAGTTTTATAATATTGGTATAGATTTGCTGTTGCCCTTGCATACAACAATATTTTCTATAGAGTCTTGCATGTAAATGATTCTACTAGATACTCAGAATTAATATTGGAAAAAACTTTGTTTATACCTAGGTAAGTACTTGTTCCACAGTTCAGCTATTGAACATTGTTTTGGCATCCATTGGCGTATTATTAATGACTCATAATTGATCTCTTGTAAACAATAGAACCGAAGACATCATGATGTAACTACTGTTAGCCATTGTATGTAATCTGTTCGATTTTTAATTGTTCAGCCGAGGTGTTTCAATAGAAACGGCGGCGAGTTCAACGACCGGTTGTTTTATCCACATCTATTGTGAAAAATCGTTTGTTTAACATATTCGATTTGTATTCTTAGTGGAAGTTAAATAGAGGTAGGTACCAGTGTTTGTTTCATGTTTTCTTAAAAAACAGATATTTCAACAAGAAAATTCGGCATTTCACCACTGTCAAACATTGTTCATAAAAAAACGATTTTACAAAAAAATACTACCGTCTTCCAAATGAAAACACTACAAAGTGAAAAATAATTTTCTTTTTGGAAGTCGCTGTCCATAACGAAAAGAAATGGTACCTAACAAAGACAAAAACTTATTTTTTTGTGTTTTTATTTATACCTAATAGGCAAGCTCTTTAGTATGATACCTATAATGCCAGAATAGGTTACCCGAATATCATGAAACTTGAACATAACCGGTGAAATGAGGTTCTACTAAGGTGAACTGTACACACCTGCGTACCCCATTAGAGCGTACTGGCATGATATTATGTTATAAAATGGTATAATAAAAAATAATCAGAAATTTGATTTCAGAACTCCCGAGAGATGTGCCGTCATATATTGAAAAGTTCAGTTGTATAGCTCTGAAGTTCTTCATCTGATCTTCACCAAATTAACACTTTAACACACCAGGAACCAATTTGGGGACCATACTCTTTCAAACAAAAAAGGAATTTTCAAAATCGATACACAAATGACAGAGAAATCGGTGAACATAAACAAAAAAAAACAAACAAAGTCGAACATAGAACCTCCTCCTTTTTGAAAAGTCGGTCATAAATCAATCATTACATTCATTAATTTCATTATACATTAAACAAGTGAGGAATAAAAATAATTTTAAAGAATACACCAAGTCTTAATTTCCCATAGGCTTGGACTAAGCCATGTCGGTCGGTCGATCATGGTGTGTGATCACGTAATGGAATCGGCAAGCCTAATGTCACCAATCAAGCACTATACCGGTCTCCGGCTGAAAAACGTATAAATTCTTGACAAGAAACCTATTAACACTTTAATTGGATGTCCGATCCGATGTCAGGTATTTCTCAATTTCCTCGACCCGGCAATTGGGCTCAGAACTTCATGCCCATCAGTATCACTTAAGGCCAACGAAGCAGAAAATTAAAAGAAATATCCTACAAAATCATTTGATTAAACTTAACATTCAAGAATCCCTAAAACCGTTGTTATTTCCGTTGGTAATTTAAACGCAAGGTTACTTTGAATGCGTAAGCGTATAGCGGATGCGTTAATTAGCTCAAATAATTCTAATTGTGCTGCAAATAGCGTGAACTGAATTTCACGTTTAGATTTCGTAATTGGTAGTTATCGTCTAAATAGACTTTCGGGGAAACTTTTGTAATGTAAACTCTTTGTTTAACATCTCGAAGTGCTTGTTGCAACAGTTTATAAACTTTTCCTTTTGCTTAATATTTCTTCAAGGTCTCGAATTGAAACCTAGTTCAATATAGTGTAAATATCTGCCTAGTATACCAAAAAAACACAAAAAAGCAATCATGCATCGAGCTAAGGAAATAAGTATATACCTGTAAAAGCACGTAGGGATTGACATCGTCACATTTGTGTACAAAAACACCTTAAAAAACATTTTGGTTCCTGGCACAATGCTATAATAAAGTATCACACAACATCGGTATTTAGAATGCAAGCAGTTCTTTCTGGGTTTATCGAAGACAGTTGACATCGGTAAAGGAAAACATCGTGAGGAAACGGACTTATAATGTGGTTAACACAACTTGTTTGAACTCGCCAACAACTTCTCAGTATAAGAAGAGATTGCTCTGCAGTGACACAGTAACAGGCTGGCATTCATTGTTATATAGAAACTCGTTCAAGTAACATTTAAGAACAGAAATTCACAAAATGGCTTATAATATAAACTATAATTTATTTATTTT
Source organism: Orthosia gracilis (assembly GCA_947562075.1). Classification (NCBI taxonomy): domain Eukaryota; kingdom Metazoa; phylum Arthropoda; class Insecta; order Lepidoptera; family Noctuidae; genus Orthosia; species Orthosia gracilis. Next base: position 44,142,426 of record OX387270.1, read on the forward strand.
ATAATTCATGTACACACAGCATAGTACATACAGAAAAACACATCAAGACAAAAGAATTCAAAGGTAATGCTTTTTTTTTAAGAAATATCTACCAGCAGACCCGCTAAAACGGAAAAATGAAAAAGAAATGTAGGCAAATAGTGTATGAGAACAGAAAGAGAAGAATAATAATGTCTTGCCTAAGATAATAAAACAAAATATACTTATAGTTGTAACTCGGAAGGTGGTAGATCTCCTACCGTGCTATAGTAAATTTAGTGGGAATATATGTAGGGAAATATTCAAATTAAAACAAATACCATGCTATACAAATACAATATTTATTAAATCAATTAGACGGGTACACCCATTAGATGGTTCAATATTTCCGAACCCGGCAAAAACATACATGAAGCCAAAAGTTCCTGTTCAGAACTTATCTAATATAATGCTAAACTTATATAATGTAGTAACTTATATAATGCTTTTAATACTTTATACCTGTACGTAGTATAGTGTATAGTGCTATTCTGGGTGCATCGTCCTCACATATATGAATTTATTAATGTATGTACTTACGTAAATATTGTAAAACACTTTTTTTTTTTAAAAGAGTAAGTATGGAGTTTCTTGTGCGTTCTTCTCCATAACAAGCTACTTTTCCGAATGCACGGTAGAATCAATTTTTATTTTATGACTTGTTAATTTTAATTCTTTGACGTTCAAAAGTGCCGCTTTTGGGCCTAGTTGAATAAATATATTTGACTTTGACTTTGACTTTATCTCCGTTCCAAGCTGAACAGGTAACATGAGAAACAATGTTGTATGTACACATATACACAAACTCAGGGTCGTTTTAATATATATGGGTTTCGTGAGATGACCATTTAGAAACTCTCTTCGTAGCTCCATCGTATAAGTATATTAATTACGGATAGATCTAGTCGTGCTCAGTGCAGCATATAGGGTTACTCAATACTAGATCTTCCTATCTATAAATGAACCTATGAGGGTTACTAACTCTCTCAAAATATAACGCAATGTAACTTAAACATTACTATAGCCTAGTTAGCCTAACTGGTTATTGGTTTCCGGTACTTGGTTATTCGGTTAGCTAGTTAGCGGAACACGAGCCCCTTGTAATCGGTTCAACGTGCCCAGCACGAGAACCACACGACGATACGCGTCTTACGGGGACGATATCGGAACAGAATATCTGGTCGAGAACAGACAATAGCGAAGGATGTTTGTACCTTGGTGGGCTTTCTCGAACGAGGACGAAATAGGCGTATGTCACCTCTGCAATGGGTCGGCCACGCTGTCAGCACGCACTAAACAGTCGTCCGCTAGTCCATCTTAAGGCTATCCTAAAGGAGCCAGATCTCGACAAATCCACGAATGAAACCGGGAAATCAGCTACCAAAACTTCGTCAATCTGTGGCGGCTGCGCAGCAAGAGGTATCGTTCTGAGGTTCAGCAAGTCAGACTGAGACACGCCATGTGGAATATATCCCAGGCGTCAAATCTAGTATAGTATCTCTGGCGCGATCTCCCCAACGAATGTTCAAGTCATGCTGGTAGTCCGAAATTCAGTTGCAACGACACACGGTCCATCGACCAATATTGACCATAGACCAAATAATATCGATTGGTTAGAATTTAGTCGAGTTTATATTTGCAATTAAATAATGTATTTATGTTAATTCCGTTATTATTTTTAATTGTTCACAATTAAGATATAATTAAACAAACAGACAACCACTTTTAGCATCGTTTCCAATTTTGGTGCCATCTCTCTGGTTTTATTGAAGTTATAGGTTGTCAATAATAACATACCGAGAGATTAAGCAAAGAGATGTCACCACTAGACTACAAAATGATTTTGCAACGTCATATAGTAGGTATAAGTATCATCTTCTTACTCTGGAGACAAAAAATCTGTCCCAAAGAATTTCAGTAAAAACCGTCTACGAATCGTAAATATGTTATTTTAGCTGTTTCGTTTTGTGGCGAAGTAAAGGTCGACTAAATATTTATAATCTAAGAGCGATGAAAATAATCTGGAATGTTGCGGAAGGTACTGCTAAGGTCAAACAAAAAGAAGGTCGTAGCTACTTGTCCCATAGAAATGATAATTTATAGCATTTATATTTTGTAGAAAGGTTGAAAATAGATGATACAGTCTGGTTTAAAATACCCTGGTTTATGTCATCAACATTATCATTTCTAAATATTATTCATGGACTATAATCGATTTACAATTAGTTTCATGCTCGGTCATAAAACATTATATTGCAATTTAGCAATAGTAGGAAGAACAAAATATACATTGCAACCTCTGAATCAAACAAACATCATGTTAAACTTTTTAGAAAACACCTCTTTAAAACGATATTAATAGCGAATATAAAAATAGAAGAAACTATACAAAAAAAAAACTATACCCACCCAGAATCAAAATTCAATCATGATTGACGATCATATTTTACAGCGTCTTGAAAGCTTCAAGAATAGAAATAGAATCAACAAATAACAAATCATAGAATTCATAACAATGGTCTAAACGAAGAACAAATCAATAAGCAGCACCTGTCTGTCACCTTGCACAAAGTCATGCATAAATTTATGGCAAATAATATTTTGGCAATTGTGACCAAAACATAAATAGGGAACACCCACGGTAAGGCCGAAATAACGATTTGGGTACAATCCAAATGTCATTTTAATGTACACAGTCAACATGCCAGGGCAAACATATCCACTAAGAACCCTTTGTTTCTAAATTCCAAAAATATCATAAAATCGCAAGTCGTATAAAAGTGGTTGACGGCAATTTTAGGGAAATAGTCTATCATGAATTTCAATTTGCATTAATGCCAAAAATAATACATACATATATGAGGGTAGTTAATCACGGGGTAAACCTAGTGAAAGTAACATTTATGACCCAACGATATGTAAATTTAACTTGTTCCAATTCTTAAGATAAAAACTGAAATAAAGAGGGAATCGTAAAAACTCTGCGTCTCATTTTGTCCTCATTGACAGAGTGATTTTTATAACTCAATTTGTGATCACATTATTGTATCAATTCTGACAAGCCAAAGAACGGTCAAGGCAAACAATAGCGAAGGCAAAGTGCCAGAGTTGTATTTTACACGATAAATTATTATGTATTTTCTATACATTAAAATAAAAAGCCCTCTGAAGTCATCGCAGAAAGGCAATTAACATGCTGTATCGAATGGATGCGAATAGTACAGGACGGTCAATGTGGCAACGCTTGAGGAAGTACTATGCACAGCAATATTCGACTTTTGGTTGAACTGATTATTATGATGATCAAAGAGTTAATTTCCACTCAAAACTAACTCTAGAAGAATTAACATTTACCAGTTAATAATTTATGTTTATAAAACATCGTATCTTTTGGAACATATATAAAGAACTAGTGCAAATTATAAATTTAACTGGTCTCATTTTTCATCATTAGACAATTCTAAGACTGTTAATTTATCTTATCTTTTAATTTATAGTTCAGCTTCTCCCAAAGAATTGGTGACTTGCATTGACAGTGTCTGATTTTCCCAAATCTCCATATATTGTTGTGAACCATTAGTATGTTACAGAAAAAAAAAAAAAAAATGGTTCTTACCAAGTACAGTCACGGGAACATTCACTTTCAGCCAGAATAACAACGAAAGTTTTATTTTTGTAACTACTATTCATTAACCCTACGAAAAAACTTCGAAGCCCATCCAAAAAATATTCTAATTACATTCACGTGAGGTAATTACTGGTAACATTGAACTTGGATCCTGAACACCTACACCTAGTCATGGACACCATCACTTGCCAAACGACTGTTTACGCGAATTCCTACCTTAGCACCTTAGTTTTTAGTACAATTGTCTTGTCATTGAACAGCAAGCAGACATTCGTCAAAAATTTGACAGCGTAATGTATTTTGGCTTCCTTCCAAACCCAAGTACTACCAAAAGAGATTTTGGAAAGGCAATTGACATGGTGGAATGTTACGTGAAAAATATTTTTGACAGTTTTAAAGAAGCTGAAATAGATATAGAAGACGACATACGTTTGGAGAAAATAAAAAGTTATTAGATTAGTTTTGCGAAATATTTTCCAGACGTTATTGTATAATCGTCTGCGAATGTCCGTGACATCTGGTGGACTGACTGACTCGGATGTATTTTACATTTCCAACTCAAATGTTGGCTAAAGACATATGCTAGTTAAATATCTCCAGGCATGATTGATTTGACATTATCTTAATTTTAAGCAAAATGTCCAGTTTTATTATAAACTATACGAAATTTATGCAGGATATTTCATCCAATACTATTAGATTACCTGAATCCAAAATCTCAATCTTAAAACAATAACACTGATGATCATATTACACCAGATGCCGGTTCCACTACCATATTAATAGCTGGTGCTCGAGATGCTAACATTAAATCAGCAATAAAGTTTCTTTAAAAAAACTTTGCAGCACCCGAGCACATACCAAGAGCGAATAATGTGGAGGAGATAACTGTTACAGAGTATTACATCAGTATGCGGAAGCTGGCTGACCATTTTTCATGGCACAGACATAATGGAGAAGGTAAAAAAGACTGAACTACAACGCCAGATAAGACATTCACATACAAAGAGACTTAAAGCTAACACGTGCAATATAATCAAAAGATAGCAATTGCAAATGCCTTGGTAGGTGGCAAGGATATTTTTTAGTCAGATGATATTTATAACTAATTGTATAGTTCCCATTGTTGAAAGCTAACCTTCTGCAGTTAAATTCTGAGATCGACGGCCGCGCAACGGTCGGGATATTTCCGTATCTCAGCTCAATGCCACGAGGCCAATAACATCCACTCAATGAATTACTCATTACTCTACTACTGCAATTAGGACATTTTCTTCATCACTTTTGACGTAAGTGTCATGTAAGAGATTTTGCCGTGCAAAATCTACAACTATTATGTCATCATTTTGTTCTTCAATAACTCAAAGGGATTTGTTGAAGTAAAAGTCAAGAAATAAAAATTATCCACTTATTTATTTTGGTCCCATCAACATAACACAATTTAATGGTAAGCAAACCTTATGGTTAATTTATAAAATAAGTTAATTATCACATTGCTTACATAAAGTATATAATACGTATAGTATACTCTTATATTTTATCAGCCAATTAGTTGTGAGAAAGTACATCAGAACAATATATTCTATAGTATTCCTCTTTAAGAAATGATTATATCTTAATATTCATCTACCTATTTCTTTCCACAATTGTATTTACTTCCTCAGCCATATTTATCTATAACACACCCATTTACAATATCAAAGCTGATTCACTTTCATTCATATACAAGTCATTCATCCACTCAGTCTTATATTTATTATCATTCTTTTCACCTTTTACCTCGTCCTTTCATTCATCGCCGCACAAAAGTAATCACAGCTATCCTTTTCTAACCTACACCGTTATCTCTGTCACTCTTCAGCTCTTCTCGATGGGTCCGTATCTCTGCCTGAACCAAGTCATGCCGATGTAGTCAGCCTCGTATACGTCGGGTATCTCCTTATCGATTGCTTCGCAGTAGACCATCTTGACCGATGGCTCTCCGAAGAGCCTCTCCTCATACTTGATAAGCTGCTTGAAGAATCCGGTGTTCGGTCGGATTTGTGGTCTACAACAAATATCATGAAAGTTGTTGAAATAGAACAGAAAAATATCAAGGAAGAAATCGATTGATGACTTCATACGCTTCAAATTTACGATCAACGGAAACAATAAAGTGTTTCAAATTACCCGCGTAATCACGTCTTTTGTAACGATAGACCGTGTATTTTAAGCGACCATTCATAAATACAGACATCAAGAAAAAGTCTACGGTTGGGAAATATTCGTCGAGTTACTCACCGTCTCTGCTTCATATGATAATAGGCGTCCCTCAAGGTCATCTTCTGCCATTTGACGAGGTACGCCAAGCAGAGAGTGACAGACCTGGATATACCAGCCACGCAGTGCACCAACACCACATCACCATTACAGACGACCTGATGTAAATAAAATTCATTAATAAACTTTAAATTCAGATCCATTACAATCAAACAAAATGATTCAATCGGAAATGAAAATATTTACTCTATTTACTGGGCCTGAAATATTTAGCGTAAACAGAGATAATCTAGGCCAATCTTGAATTGAAGGAATTCCAAGCTCGTCAGCTTCAAATCAAGAATCGATCGACGAGAAAAATCCAGTAAAAATCGATCCATCTCACCTCATTAATCAGGTCAGCAACACTCTCCATGTATGGGTGCATATCGGAGTTCGGTGTGTCCAGGAGTGGCACGAACTGTCTGGGGACATAGTCTTCTGGTGGTGGAGGCAATTCTGGAGCCGCACTGACGATGAGACCAGGGTGCAAGGCTCTGACTGCTCCGGGCAAGGCATGGGCCCCGCACACATAGAGGTATGGGGTGATACGGGAGACACCGAGAGGACAACCCCTGTAACAATAAAAGATGAACGATAAAATATATTTTTTTAGAAAACAGTAGACCAGAAATCTTATCTCGATGAAGGATTGATCTTAAACCACAAAACATTGACAAATTTCTACTGCATACTTGGAGTAATCGTAAAAGTTCCACAAATGTAGCGAAACCCTTGAGTTTTTCTTAGCGATTCCTAAGACGAAACCATACATCAAAAATCAAATCACCTTGATATCAGATAAACATACTACGATCAAAACATGATTACAGAAGTCCTGACCCGAATCACGACAACACGCAGATTGTGGCACGTAAACATCACATACCACACGGTTGTGTCATTCTGGCAGGCTGCCAACTGATCTGACCTAGCGAACTTGCTAATGCTATGTTACTATTCGATGAACTCTCAAGTTCTTTTGGGTTTGGAGATGTTTCTATGTATGATGGTTTAGTTTAATGTTGGAGCAAGTTTTATTGCTTCTTTTAATGTATTTGCATTTGCTAAGATTTTTTGTTAATATACAATTCTGTCTTTCTAAATTAAAAAATATTTTTTTTTAAGTTCGTCGTCATTGAGGCCTGTTATTAATTCCAGATTGTTTAAAAGTGAAAAAGCTATAAAAATTAGTACTTTTACTAAAACACGATGCATGATTTAAAATATTTCAAAAAATTGTAATCATTTTTAATTATTTTTGTCTTTATTTAACCCAAACTTTTATGAATTTAAAATGCAATATTATCCATGTTTTCAGATTGTGTGATTATTTTATCCACTGCAATTTTTTTTTCAACTGTCCCTTTCCAAATATTGTTGGGCTCAAGTCATATTAAACAGTATAATTACTTGTTTAGTTCCTCCTTGGTCAGGATCTGCGTGTCGACCACTGTCGGTTCGTTCTCATCTCCTACACTCGCGACCTTGTCTGATACGGTCAGGACTTTCATAATGTTTCACCAAACTTCAACACCTTTCAACTTCTATCAACTGTCTATCACTTCACTGTCCACGTTCACTATTCACTTCAGTATAAAATTCACAATCTTCGTCGTACCACTGAAGAGTTTTCACAATTATTTGTGAACTCTTCTTCGCACTCAATTTTGTATTTTTCACTGGTTCAACTACTCCAAAAAGTCTATTATTTTTTTAATTGTGAACAGTTAAATGTTCACCTTTTTATTAATTGTCCGTTTCAGAACCTGCAGCTTTAGATTCTTCAAAATTCTTGGATTAAATCTCTGTGTCTTCACTTGATGATGAATCGTCGGCTTTAAAATTATCGTGTTTAATATCGATGTGAGAATTTTCGGCGAGCTAGCGTGCGTGCGAGCTGTGTGACTGCTCCGGCGCACTGAGTGGTCAGTGGTCGTGCTCGTGTCGTGGGCACCTGTACGCGATCCTTAGCCCATGACGGACCGGGATTGCAATATCCGGCATTCCACAGTTTATTTTAGCGCGACGGTGACGCTTATTTTGTTTACAATTCTCGCGATGCTGTTTTTGGTTTGAATGAAGGGCTTTGTGTTTTTTTCGCTCGAGAATTTATTTATGTGTGAGAAACCAATGTTTTGACTGTCTAATCCAGTTAGATTAACTGGTTTAGCTTTCGTTTAGAAATATTGAAGTGTTTTTAATGTTTGATATGATTTTTGATGACAAGTATGCTTGGTCATATTATTAACATTATTTGGTGATCGATTATGATTTTCGCAAAACAAAAATAATATCACTTGCCCTCAGCACATAAGCGTTACCTAAGCTAATTCCTCTTGTTCCTGAAAATATTTCCTGAAAACTGTACAAATTCCTACTTGTCTAAAAGGCAGAAGAGTTTAAAGTTAGTCAAAGAAATATATTACCAGTTTCTTTTTTAATTATTTTGATATGCTCGCGGTTCGTGTCGCCCAACCCATAGGACCAATTGTTGAGAGGAGCGGTCTCCAAAAGTTAACCAAAACCCTTTAGAGATAAGTTATCTTTAAGACATCTTACAGCTAAATAAAAACAAACTACCATCATTATTAAAGTCGTAACAATCTAAGAAATCGGATTTGACAGCTATAAAAATTCGCTATAAGTCAAACTTGATACTTATGAATGATACTTGTTGTTTTATATATGGGTAACTTAGTAATTAATTAGGATTATGAATTTGATTTTTCGTAGACGTTAATACAAAGTCATCGGACTTCTTAGATTGGCACGATTATAACAATCACCCTTTTAAATAATAATAGCAATAATTAGCATTATGCTTTTTATATTTAATAGGCACTTGCGGGCAATCACTACAATGGTGATCAAAAGTCTAAAACAATCTCTCAATAACTTAGCTAAAGAGAGCTGTTAAACCATCCATTCAAGGTCTAATGACATTTGACTTTAATCTCACCTAAGTTTTCACGGTGAGATGTTTTCAGAGTAGTTTGGTAGTATCATTTAATTAACGATGAATTCACAAACCACACACACATGATTTACTAACTACCTACCTGTGAATAAATGTTTCTCTCACAATGTAACCACAGTATGAGATGTTGGAGTGCTATAAGCGGATCGTCCGCATAACTCAGGTGAGACTTCCGCGCTCGCTCGCCTTGGGATCATAATAATTTCACTTCTATCTACTCGCCGACAAAATTTCAGTCGCCGAGGAGACAATTTAAATATAATTTGTCTTTTAAACGATTATTTGACGGTTTTATGTTTGAAGACGTTATGTATTGTGATTGAAGTAGTAGGCACTTAATTTTAATAATAAGACATTTTAATTCGATACAAAATTTAGATAAAAATGACTGAGTTACTTGTATTAAGTTATTTATTCACCACTAAGCAGATAGATACTTAAAAATAAAACGGTTTTAAATAAAATGTTTCACCTTTTTTTTTAAACTTGCCTTTTCATCCTAAGTTCACCAAACTAACGCCAAAACACGATGTTCCAACTCCTCGCCATTCCCTTCTGGATCCAACTAATACTAAACGTAAAACGAAAACTTACCTAAAATTAAGGTACAAGCCTTGTAATCCAAACTCATCGTAAATCCTATTCAGAAGTCAAACAAAGAGCATAAAACACCTCTACAGAGCCGTATCTCAAGTGTCAACCAGAAATACCTGTCTCAAAAACAATAATGTATCTAGTTCCATATACACAACTTAATGCATATTATATATAATACAAGCTGCCAGCCCCGGCCTATCACGGGTATACAAATGAAGAAAATGAAACATTTTTTTTCTGTCAGGAAAACCTTGTTCTGACGATTACAAACAAAAAAGAAATGCAAATACATAGGTGCAACAGTTCTGAAGTTATGCACTTATGTTAACATCATAGATAATTATTGCATATGTACCTACTCAAGTACCTATATAAATACACCTTATGTTTTACTAAAGAAAGAGTAAATATATTCGCAGTTGGAACGTTTGCAGGCAATAAACTAAAAGTGCCTAGTGAAATGCAGCCCGATAAAATTAAATAATTCGCTAAATACTACTCAATGCAGTGCGAGATTAGGCTGGTTGCAGCGTTGAAGAATTTTGGTCGCGTGGGGTCTTTGAAAGCCCAGATTTTAGAAAACTGCAAATTTTGTAATCTTCCAATGTTTCCACGGATTCCTTACGTAAGGTAGCTTCCTGAAAAGTGTCATACTCGACGCTCACGCCTTTGGTACTCTCGTCCCTCGCCTTTTATTCTCGAATGACTTGTCTTTTTGCCTGTTGAAGTATGTAGTAGTACCATCACTCGTAATCAGCAATAAAGCGGTTAGATGACATCTACTGAACGAGTGCTATCCAGCCAGACCTATGAGACTTATTTCACAAGCCGAAGACAATACAAAAATGAACACTGATTGGCAGAAAACAAACAAAGGAACGACTCAACTCAACTCAACGATGCAGATTGTCCTATTCTCAAAATTGCCTAGTTATAAAACATCTGATGAACAAAATAATGGAAATGATACAGTCATACCACACAACAATATAAGTTTTCTAAAGGAGTAAGAACGATGGTTCTAACATGATATTTCAACAACTATTCAACGTCCAGTCTACAACAAGCCCAATAGCTGACAACATTAATAAAACACATAATCTTCTCTCAAAAAACCACTTGTTTTCTTTAATCCGCCGCAGAATATTTTTGGAATATAAAAATGCATTTAAATATCTGAAAATAAAATCTAGATAATGTTATTACAAATAGCACTGGGCCGTGCCAATTTGCACACATTACATCTTTGGGAGTCCACTCGGGCTTCACGAAACGATATTTTACGGATGATTCAACATTTTTTATTACGGTGCTTTTCACTTTTTATTTTTATGATCTCTGGAGCAAATGAAATGTATCATAGACTCGAGATGAAGCTTTCAATATAAAAAAAAACTTTTTACAAAAAAAAAATACTACCGACTTCCAAATAATCACTACAAAGTGAAAATTATCGTTATTTTTGGAAGTCGACGTAGGTATGTGTACCTAAAAGGCAAGTTCTTTAGTAAGGTACCTATAACGCCAGAATAGATTACCCGAATACCATGAAACTTAAACATAACCGGTGAAATGACAGTGTACCAAGGTGAACTGTACACATCTGCAAAGAAATCATCATGAAATGGTATAAACAGACATTCGTTTGCAGCAATTCCGAGAGATCAGCCGTCACTTATTGAAGAGTTCTGTTGTATATCTATGAAGTTCTTCATCAAATCTTCACCAAATTAAAATGGTACAAATTTGGGAACATACTCTATCAAACAAAAAAAGAATTTTCTAAACCGGTCCACAACACGGCAGAGAAATCTGTGAACAAACAATAAAAAAACAAGCATAAAGTTGAACATAGAACCTCCTCCTTTTTGGTAAGTCGGTTAAAATGTATCATATCTAACTTATCTGGAGCAACAGATTTTGCAATTTTAACTCCAGTAAAATCTTACTGCCACACTTTCGTCTTTAGTTGAAGTTTGTGTTTCAAGTTTTAATAAATAAGTACCCTTCTTATCCCATAACACTAAAAGCCGTTATAACATTTTAGCTGTATTCAGCGCCATCTATTTTAAGTACCTTAAACTACGGACGATATGCTACAAGAGAAGGCCAACGAGTTTCCGATTTTCACCTCGATGATCTATAGCAGTCGCAACGGTTTACGTCTATGTTAACGGTAAATAACGTACCGGCGGATAACGTACCTATGCGCTTAGGTATTCTTACTATTGGAGTACACAAAAAAACCCAACTGTCTTCATACACTGCGTAGGTATGTAGAGTTTCCCTAGTTATCTGGCCCCTTACTTTCAATACATTTGCGCCAACCACTGTAAAAATCTACGGTCATCACATAACCGCTGATGCTCTGATGCTCAATGCCCTCTTGACTGCCAATCCTGAATGTGATGTGTTTGCGGACGAATGGAATAAACTAATGCGAGCATGTCTGGTATTCTGTGAGAGAAAGTATGCGAGGGTGTCCACTGTTCCATGATAATTGTATTTTTATATTTGAATTACTGATTATATATATATTGTCATTCCACTGTGCCATGTTGATTATAATTATTGATATATTTAAAGTAATTTTTGAATTTTTATTTGGATTGATTCTATTGGCATAACACAATGTATTGTTTGGTAAATTATATTGTATTGTTTGGTAAATTATTGATTTTATGTGACACAATTGTCAACATTGTTTTACACTATTTCTATGTTAATTATTGTAATTGGTCTTTGTATCGTTGTAATTAACTATAAATAAAATAAATAAATAAAATAAATAAACCGCCTTCTTCAATGTCCCACTCACCGCACTGATTTCATTCACCGTTCTTTCTTCGTTCAATCTATTTCTCTATGGAATGCGCTCCCCCAGGAAATCAGGATGGCAACCAACCGGTTAACCTTCAAAGTTAAAGTTCGCGAGCATATTCGTAAGAAGTTGGCAGTAGTATCGTAACAGCGCTAATGTTTTTCAATTATTTATCTATTACTACTAATGTTTAAGTATATTTATGTATTTATTATATTATTTTGAATATATATGGTATGATTATATTGTATTTATAGTTATTATGTATATTTAAATAATCCACACTTTTATTATTGCACCTACCACTGTTTATCTCCCCATCACCCAAAGGTCGACTGGTAAAAAATGCCTAAGGCATTAAGTCCGCCTCTGTACTTGTGTGCATGAAGTATTAAATAAATAAATAAATTACTTTAGAAATATGACTTAGATCTGTTAAGATATTGAAAAGAAAAAGCCACCGAATTTTTAACAAAACTCGGGTTACATGTTGTAAAAGAATTAAAATCAAACTTAATGATGATTATTAGTCCATAAAACACGGGTCTGTACATAGCATGGGTGTATTAAAAAATACTTAGATCGCTAAAATTAGGAATCTTGTGAAGAGTATGTGAGTATGTGTGTTTGTTTGTTAGTCTTGCACGCAAAAACTACTGAACGGATCTGGATGAAATTTGGCACAAAGATAGATTATAGTCTGGAATAGCACATTAGATATATATCCCGGGAATGCATCCGCCTGGGATAATTTTCGACAATCACGCAGACGAAGCCGCTGGCAGAAGCTAGTATCCTTTACGTAACAAAGTAACCAATTGGGCAAACAATATGCTTAAATTATTGAAAAAATCGGTCATTACAGCTTTGTATTTTTTGTGGTGCTTAGATAGGTACCAACTCTTTGGATACCTAATGTTGATATATATTATTATAAAAACTTCATAATGCAATTCAAAGTCTATGATTAACGAGCTGCATTTATTGAATCACCGAACCATAATTATCTGTCCGCAGTGATTTAATCTGCGAAATTTTTACTTATACCGAAATAATAGGTAGATACGTACCTACACAATAAACAGTTTAGGTACCTACCGTACCTAAGTTCCTAATTTCATTAAAAAAGTTCATTTTTGCTGCAATTAGGACTTAAACACGAAAATGTGCCAAATCTGTTTCTTTTAATATTGTGCCGAATTATTATTTTATACAAATAGTTCATTAAAAATAAACCGACCAAGCGCGAGTCGGACTCGCGCACAAAGGGTTCCGTACCGTTATCGCAAAAAACGGCAAAAAATCACGTTTATGCATTATGGGAGCCCCACTTAAATATTTATTTTATTCTGTTTGGTACCTATTTTTTGTTATAGCGGCAATAGAAATACATCATCTGTGAAAATTTCAACTGTCTAGCTATCACGGTTCATGAAATACAGCCTCGTGACAGACGGACAGACAGACAGACGGATCGTGGAGTCTTAGTAATAGGGTCCCGTTTTTACCCGTTTGGTACGAAACCCTAAAAAGCTCTGCTGCTCTGCCTTACCCTTCGGGTTTCCGAGACGGGAAAAAAAAATGAAAAAGTTGTCTACGTGCCGTGCGGACTACGGAACCTTTTGATATTTCAGGACCGATTCACTCTAGGCATCATAATATCACCTTGATGAAATTCCAATGCAGGCCAAACATTTTTTTTTTTTAATACGTGGCTTCTCACAGTTAGACCAAAGTGGTCTGCTTCTGCTTAACCGGACTTCCCTGTGGAGACTAATCTAGTTAGCCTCCAGCCAGGCTTCAAAGTTACTAAACCTAAGTGACAACGCCTGAGGGCTACCCCAGTTGGGGTCGGACCTCGGCTCAGGGCGTCGCTGGGGGGGACAACAACTAAGGCTGGATCTTAATAAAGGTGATTCTACCATCCGTTCGGAAGAAAAAAAAAATGATTTTATAGTACGAGCGGCGTCCGCAATATCCGCTACGTCATTTGATACTAAGATAAGCCCCATGGCACATGTTCATAAAAGTGATGCTAAGTTTCGAAAAATCGGTGGCAAAATCTCGGTACCAAATGACGTTAGTGCTATTTATTTTTTTCACCAGAAGTGGTACTTTTTATTTGTACTTTCGGCCAATTCTAATTTTTTTCACCAATTTTTCGGAACTCAGCATCACTTTTATAACATCCCCAATTATGTTTAGAGCATTTCAGGCTAACTCAATAAAGTTAATCCTGTTTCTGTAGCAATTGTCAAAACCTAAGGCTTAGCACGCACTGCGATTTTTATTCGTGCGATTTTTTTCCATCCAACGTGCGATCTATGGAATTGTATGAAGCTGCACGCATACTGTTACTCTAATAATACTGTTGTTAAAGGGTTTGCTTATGCACGTATATTATAAATGTATGTCGTTTTGTGACAATTAAACACTTTTTCTTAATTTAAGTTTCATCAAAAAAGCTACCGGAACACGGAAATCAAGGTTTGTGATCTGAAATACAAAAACTGCGTTATTTTCCAAAGACAAACTCCACCCGCCCCTCGAGAAACATTCCCGCCCTCTGAGCGAAATCCTGGATCCGCGCCTGAATGCACGGTTCCTGGCCTAGACCACGGGAGCTAAACAAAGAGCTAATCTATCATTGTTTTGTGACAGTCTTCTCAAGGGGTATGGTATTACCCACTGGGTACCAGATTCATTTCAGCCGGTTAGCAAACCAACCCCAATATGTTAGGAAAAGGTAAATCAGATCAAACATTGTTTTGTAATGCCAAGCTACTTCGCCACATAGCTTTTAGTAAAAAGTCCATCATGACCGTTATCTACGGATTACCCTCAATTCATCTGCCTAGCCTTTTTCCCAATTATTGTTGGGGTCGGCTTCCAGTCTTACCGGATTCAGCTGAGTACCAGTTTTTACATGGAGCGACTGCCTATCTGACCTCCACAACCCAGTAACTGGGTAACACGATACCCCTTGGCAAGAGTGGTGTCAGATATCAGGCTTCTGATTACCCGTAACGACTGTCAAAGATCTTCAAATGACAGCCAGGACCAACGGCTTAACGTGCTTTCCGAGGCACGGAGGAAACTCGGCATGTTGAAATGGTCACCCATCCACGGATTGACCTCGTCAAGCGTTGCTTAACCTTGAAGATCGAGCCGTGCGGCTGTTATTATTTAGTCACGAGCTCCTCGTGGGAAAATAATAATATCCTCCTCTTCTTGCAACTGCAATGATAGAACGAAAGTGTTAAAGATGCAATGCAAAACAAATTAGTTTACGCTCTTCAGAAAGCTCTGAACAAGTTATTTTGTGAAAAAAATGGAACCGCAAAAATACAAATAGACTACCGTTCAATTTGGATTTTTGCGGTTCACTTGCAGTCTTGCACATTGAAAGACAACAAATTCTAGAGACTGATTGTTAGCAAGTTGTAAATAATGTAAATAAACCGACGATTTATAGAATTGGTGAAAAAAATACCCATCATTACTTGTGAGACTTTTATCGATACGAGACAGATTTTTTTCATAGTGCATAAATGCCAACACACAAAACACTCATCAATTTATGTTCTTCAGGCAACACTGACACTGAATTTATTTTGTGAATAAAATGAAACACTAAAATTAAAATAGTCAGCATGTCACATGCATATTGAAGTTTACCAATTACAGTCGCTAACAACCTTGATCCGAACAAAACACGCACTCGTTTCACACCCGTGCGACCAAAAATGCAGAAGCTTTTTTAACCGACTTTCCAAAAAGGAGAAGGTTCTATGTTCGACTTCATGTTTGTTTTTTTTTTGTTTATTTTCACCGATATCTCCGATATACTAACTAAAAACACTACAAAGTGAAAAATAACTTTCTTTTTCGAAGTCGGTGTCTTCGGTAGGTACCAATTTTTTTTGTTATGGAAGTCGGTAGTATTTTTTTGTAATTTTTTTTTGTCTGTTTTCCTTATTATTCTTTATATTATTCTATGCTATAAAAAAAAACCTTAGATCAAAATGAAGATAAGTAAAATCTTCATCAATAAATCTTTGACAGTCTTTGAGATGGGGAAAATTTTCATTAAAATACGCTCGGCGGTTTTGGTAAGATTGTCGTTTTTTCGTCCGTGTTAGACATTACAAATTAATTACACTATGCTATACGAATAAACCTCAAAATTTTAATAGATCAAATTATTAAAAAAATGGTTTAACATATATTTTTTCCAAAAAATTACGACCAGCCGTCTAGACGTGATTCTCATTTCTAAATCAGCTATAGTGTAAAAGTAAGTTTGGCGAGCCAAACTTCTGGGCCGCCCTGAAGTTGGCTTTCCGATGCGCAAGGCACGAAACGGTGCTGTTTTTGTATGGGATTAACTACTACGCAGCTATTGTAGCCAACATCAGGGCGGCCAAGAAGTTTTGCGAGAACTTTACTGAGGGGTATCGGCGCCATGGTCGTAGCTTACTTACACGACCCCACTCCAACACCGCTCACTCCCTCGTTGTCCACGCGCCGACAGACGACGACGACGCCGTCGGCTACGACCTTCAATGCAAAATTTTATGTAAAACAACCGACTTCCAAACAAAAACACTACAAAGTGAAAAATAACTTCAATTTCGGAAGTCGGTGTTCCTGTTTACGTTTCTTCATTTTTTGACACCGACTTCCGAAATTGAAGTTATTTTTCACTTTGTAGTGTTTTTGTTTGGAAGTCGGTTGTAATTTTTGTAAAAAAGTTTTTTATTTTTCACTTTTTAGTTGTGGTACATAATGGACCAGTTCTATAGGCTAGGTACCTACGCGTATAGTGCCCAAAGTGATTAACCCAATAACATGAAACTTAAACGAAACCAGTGCAAAGAGAGTATACCAGGGTGAACTGTTCACACCTGCGTACCCCTTAAGAACGTACCAGTGTGATGTTATGTTATGAAATGGTGTAAACAATAAACAGACATGCGATTGGATCTATCCAGAGTGATTTGCCGTCATTTATTGAAGAGTTCTGATGTATTTCTCCGAAGGTCTTCATCAGATCTTGATGAAAATAAATAGGACCACATGACAAGAATAAATGGGACCACATGACAAGCACCCGCTTTCAAATTAAAAAAGAATCATCAAAATCGGTTCACCCAATAAAAAGTTCTGAGGTAACAAACATAAAAAAAAAAAAAAATACAGTCGAATTGAAAACCTCCTTCTTTTTGCGAAGTCGGTTAAAAAGCGACGCGACGATTGATGGAATTGACAATTATGAGAAAATGTATTTACTGACAATAAGCTCTTTTTTTTCAAAGAACATAAATAGCAAGTTAAGTACATAATTCTCTCGCAAATTATGAACATTTATCCCATCATTCCCAGCATCAATTCTAAGTAATCCACGCAATTTAAAACCGTTTTTCTATACAATCTAGAATCATGAATCATTCTTAATGATGTTATGTAGGCAAACGACAAATCCGCAGTTTGTGAATGTCGCTAGAGATCTAATTAATGTATTTCAGAGTTGTCTGAACACTATGAAATCATAGTAGGTATTCTTACCAAGAGATAGCGGCCACTAGATAAACACCAGTCATATGCAAAGTGAAGATTTACCAGGGCGCTTATTCACGTCCAAATAAACAATTTTCTCTTAATAAAAATATTACATTTATCTTGACTTAAACACAAAATATTACAACAAGCACCAACTCCTCCTACTTGGAAGAAAATTAAACTTTTTCAAAACCAAATTATTCAAATTTACTATTTCGCCCAACTTTAACTGACTGTACTGAAAAAAAAATGTACTACGCTAGTTGGGCAAGTAACATGAAAAATTGGCGCATTTAATAAGGATTCTAAAATGGTGTAACACTTGCTAGATTACGTTTTCAATAATTGGTCAATTTTTTTTTTGTAAATAGCCTCGGTTTTTACACAAAATGTCCATACTTCCTTAAAATGACTTTAGCTTACCTAAAGCTTTGCTAAACTCCGTTTCTAGTTCGATAGAGACGTTACGTAATTTAAGAGCAAAGTTATGATAGTGACTCAACCTTTTTACTTTAAGTCAGGACCAGTTTTAGAAAAAAAAAACAAATTATCAGATTTAATTTTTTTTTATTACAATAAATGTTCAAACTGCCTTCCTTCGACGGCAATGCAAGCACGACATCTTCTTAAAAGATGAGAAAAAATGATGATTTTTCTAAGATGAGAAAACTGGTCCTGACTTAAAGTAAAAAGGTTGAGTCACTATCATAACTTTGCTCTTAAATTACGTAACGTCTCTATCGAACTAGAAACGGAGTTTAGCAAAGCTTTAGGTAAGCTAAAGTCATTTTAAGGAAGTATGGACATTTTGTGTAAAAACCGAGGCCATTTACAAAAAAAAATTTGACCAATTATTGAAAACGTAATCTAGCAAGTGTTACACCATTTTTGAATCCTTATTAAATGCGCCAATTTTTCATGTTACTTGCCAAACTAGCGTAGTACATTTTTTTTTCAGTACAGTCAGTTAAAGTTGGGCGAAACAGTAAATTTGAATAATTTGGTTTTGAAAAAGTTTAATTATCTTCTAAGTAGGAGGAGTTGGCTTTAAATTTTAGGCAAAAATCTACACAAGCATTATTCAAGATTACATAATAATAAAAAAATTTGATAAATTATGGGATTTGTAGCAATTGGAGTTAAAGAACCATTACAGGGATTGATTTTTTTAGTAAATTTTTAAAGTGAACATATTTTTTTAAAAACATGAGATAAATTTTTTTTCGTATTTTTCTGAGAACTGTTATAACTTGGTCTATCACCCATTTACGGCTTGACGTCGATTTCTGGGACACCCTGTAGATCTTACCTAGGACAGTCGTCTTTTTGTAAGCCTCAGGTCCCTCAGGAAAGAACCGCATTCTAGCTCGCATGCGAAACAGTTTTTGCTGCCTTAATCTAAAACTTCTCTAATTGTAAAACAATGCCCCAGTTTCCGCAACTAATATTATCGCCAAACTAATGTGATACTTACCAAAGACGCGTTAGCAGCTGAAATCGATTCAATTAATTTCGTTTGATTGAGCTAATTGCATAATTTAACTTCTGTGTAATTTGTGACGCGTCGATCATTCGATTCCAGAATTTCGCCCAGATTATGGAAAGGAATCACTGTACTGATAGTTTCACAAGTTTAAGTGACGTTTCGGACGGATTGAAGATTCATGATGATTTGGCAGTTTCACAAAAGGAAACACTTCAAATTATCGTGTATTTGTGACACAAACATTATATTATTTCCATGCTAGTTGTAGGTCAGAATCCCGCGTGGGCATAGCGTCATTGGATGGCGACCAAATTAAATACACTAAGTACCTATACATAATGAAAAGTTATGCCGGGAGTTTCCCGGAGTGGACTTCCACTCTGGAGGTACCTACACCCGTAATAACCATACGCTATTGCGGTTGGCCGGGTCCACCTCAGAATCGTTTGGTGCACGACCCAGGATGTTGGGTTACCGATTTGAAATTTTAGGCTGGACATTTAAATAACCACTCCAAAACAATTTCAATTCAATAAATACACTGAAATACAGTGTAACATAAAATCTCAACCTTTTTGGGCAATCCATTAAAAAAGAAAATTGAACCTATTTGAGGAAAGGTGCTATTGAACTCGTTTGGCGCTAGCTCTTACATCCGTAGCTCTCTCTGTTTAACCGATGAAAAAAAAGGAGAAGGTTCTCAATTCCGTAATAGTCCGGAATAGTTTCGCTTGCCCCATTAATATTAATACACTATACTTTCCTAGTCATAGATAAAATAAAAACCAATAATAGGTATTTTATTTGTGTGCAGAACCACTTTAAAAGCAACAACAATAATATGTTTTTCAAATAAATTCAACAACTACTTCAAGTAATAATATAAAAATAATAACGCCACACAAACACTTACATTTTATTGTTGCCTAAAATTAAAAAAAAAAAACAACTTTATAACAAGAACACTGAGTCTGAGTTTACCTTAACTTTTCTAAAAATAACGGCACATCATTGTCGCATTAATTAATTACCTTTGTACATACAATATATATTTATTACGTTTCTTGGCGTGTTTTAACCTCTTGTTATAAGGGTCTGTTTTTAATGCGTTAACAGTATTATAAGCGGCATCCTGTGTAAGCACAAGTAAGCATTTATTTACAGTCGCAGGTCTTCTTTTGAAGCAGTTATTTATACAGCCATTCCATCCCTCACAGACGTATTACGATGTCGCTCACCGAAACAGCACCACCAGTGTCTTCTTGGACAACTAGAATATTTTTACGTAATTTAGAATTTTTTGCATATAATCAACATGTGACATTTTTTCATTATTGTATCTCCTTCTACAACATAATTTGCCGAAAATATATTGTAGAAGGAGATACAATAATATATGTAGGTAATCCCATCCATAATCAATACTTGTTACACGCGGAAGACGCAGGATAGTGCATTGAGATACAATTTTACTAATTTTGTTATACTTCTTAAAATTTTTTCGTTTCGCTTTCCTCCATAATTGGTTTTGGAAATGGAAATAAAATCCATAATGTTTTGATAAAGGAAAAACACGTCTTACGGCACCGGTAAACGATTGTTCGTAGTCCGATATAAATTTAGAAGAATTCGATTCAGGAATTTGCGAATTAATCATTTCCATGTTAGAATATATGTTTCTTTTTTTTATTTCCCAAAAGTATATAAGCAACCGGTACTACAAAGTTTTTATCCTCAGTGCTTCCTGAGTCGCAAAAGATCACATACAACTATTTGAACGGTCTAAGACAATTTTTAAAGGTACCGTCGCAAAAGAAGACTTTCCCGTTATTAATCATTTTACTCTAGCTTCTTCCGAAACTTAAATTAAATAAGTTCGCATTCGTGATGATAGTCAACCAAAAGGAAATCTTTATGATCGTTACCAATTTCGACTTCAGTTCCGACACTATAAGCAGTGTTTTTGCGTCCCTGCTTTATATTTGTCCGTCTATATGCAACCGGTTTATAACGTTCGTACCGTGGTAGTATTTAAATAAGGTTTAGAACCTTATCTTCGAAAGTGGCCACGGACTTTTTTACAAATGGCAGGTACTGTTTCTTCTGACGTTGTCGCGGTATATATACTCGAACTAATTAAATAGCATACGGTATTTTTGTTTTCATCAGGCATACAGGAACGCTCACGTTTTTTCACAACCTTCGATTCATCCTAAAATATGAAATTTCTATGTATGCTTCCATAATTCTGATAAAATTTGTATTGACCCCCTTCGGGTAAAAGCCACCTCTAAGGAGTGGCATTGAGTTTTGTTGCTGGCAACGTGTAGCCAGCTTTGGCCCACCATCTCCACTATCTCGTCTACTCATCTAGCGTTAGGCCTGCCTCTGCTCCTAGTTCCACGTGGGCTAGTTCATTTTACTGCTCTCGCCGTCCATCTGAATAAGAATTCTGGAAATAGAGCTCAAAAACTTACTATTTGCAATAATATAGTCATACGCACCTACAGAGAGCACATCTCAAGAAAGCATAGACAATTTTTATGAACACCTGGCGAAAGCTTACGACTCTATCTCCACAAAATACATAATCTCTATGGGAGATTTTAACGCGCAAATTGGAATTCCCAAAGAAAATGTGCATTCAGTTGCCTGCTCACATGGCTTTGGGAAAAGAAGCGCACGTGGAGAAAGACTTATCCAATACGTTACGTGACATATTGTTTAAATTTTTGCTTATTTCTCGTGTCTCCTGTGCGGGTCACAAATATTTTTTTATTCATTCTTTTATTTAATAAATAGAGAAAATACCTACAACCACATTGATAGTATATTGTCTTTTTGGTCTCCTACGGGGTATTGTTTTTTATTTATCTAGTTTCTTATTAAACACATTTTTAATTTTTTTTATAAAACATACAAAAACAAAAACATTTAAAAATATAAATAACAAAAAAAATATATTATTAATATATTATTTATATTTAAATATAATAGTACTTATTGTTTTTATTACTATTGTATTTTTTTTTGTTTTTGCTTATCCACGTGATAAGCAAAAACAAAAAAAAATACAATAGTCTCCTGTGCGAGTCACAAGAAATATTTTTATTTCTTTCTTTTTCTTTCTATATCTAGTTATCTACACAATGCTGCGCTGCGGTAAATAGATACAGTAGATTACCCGGTTGTGTGCCATAATTAGCGAAACAGTTATAAAGTCATTGTGTCTCGCGATGATCCCCGTATCAGACACTCGCGGGGTTTATTAATTTGAAGAACGGGTTTTGTCTTTTAATCTTCCAGTAACACATACTCGAGTCAATAACCTTTGTTATCAGACGTTTTAGTATTCACTAATACACAATCAACACGCTTAATTGGTGACTCAATTATGTTGATTTTACCAATCAATATCCACATTTTATTGGGATATTAATTTATATTAACAAATAAGAATGACGTAGGTTTTTTTTTAATTATTAATAGTTACTATCGATAATCAATCAGTAACCTGACAGTGGTCTAACGCGAGCCCGTTTGACCACTGTCTCATCAGGGGTATGACCATAAGCTCTTATATTAAGGTTACTTTGAGTGTGTGTAAGGGGCAGATGTATATGACTTGTATACATCTGTCCCTTACGCACACTCAAAACCACCTTACTCTAAGAGTAAGGTTATTTTGAGGTTCCCCCAGGTCTCACCTTATAATCGATGATGTGGTAGTCCTAGAAGACGGCGAAATGTGGTGAGTACACCACAATGGTAATGTGTGCGCCTCTGTCCAACCCTTCAGGGAACTCAGGCGTGATGTTATAGTAAAAAGCAGTATTCACACAGAGAGGAGGCTACAGCAGTGAGCGCGTTATAGACGTTTCATAAAAAAACTAACTATTTAACAAAAATGTAAACCGACTTTTAAAGCAAAGCGAAAAATAACTTTCTTTTCCGAAGTCTGTGTCTTTGGTACCTATTTTTTTTCAATTTTTCGACCTGCAGATAAAATATTATGCCATATTTGTATCGGCAAATGTTATCTGCAGATATATTTGTATACGCAGATAATATTTTAACCATCTTTCGATATTTGTCGGTGGCCACAGATACTTTACAATAAAATATTAACTATCTGCGCTGTGTGTTTTCATTGAATTATATAGAGAGCCAAATTGAAAGATATACGCTCGGTATATCTCGGTGTATCTGAGCGAAAAACTCATAATAATATCCAACGACCTAACCAGGGATCATCAGCAGATACATGTACCCACAAAAAAATGTACCAAAGTATGACTCGGCAAACTGGTTTTCTTGAACTATGTATTTTTGTAGGTATGTATATCACTGCAGTTAGTTACGGTCAGGCACCGAGGCGTAGGTTCGTTTCGTTAACCGTAGATATAAAGATATCGTTAAAATAAGTAAATAAAGGCAAACCAGATACTCAGACCGTAGTAGCAATTTTACTAAAAATATGATTCTTTGGACTTTGAATATTCGGTCATAGTCAATCTATGGCGAAATGTTCAAAGTCTAAACATCATATTGACTTTTGGACCGTTACGCGCTATATAAACAGATCACAAAGGTTTTGGAGTGGCAAAGTCGAATGAACAGTCAATCTAAGACTACTGCAGACAAGTGTATTGCATTATTTTGTAAAAATTGTGTTAAGTTTAAGGATTATTATTCAAACTTAAGAAGGTAAGTTGACGACAAATAAATAAATAACTTTGTGGAAATTAGTGATAGAAATTAATTCGCAAATATTGTGTTAAAAAGTGCTAGGGTTTCGTCGGAAGTCATAAGCCAAGTCTGACACAAGTCTTGGCAAGGTGTACCGGTTTACCCAGTTTATGGGATGTGGCGGGTTAGATAGGTAGGCAGTCTCGCCATGTTCAATACTGATACTCAGCTGGACCCAGTTATGTTGGAAGGCGACCGAAATATACTCGTAATTGCGAAAGGACTTGGCAGATCGATTAAAGTTAGCTAGAATTAATTCCTATGTTCTAACCACAGATAATATAATACTAGCATAATTCAAACCACAGATAGTTCAAACTAAACAGAGATGAAAACATAACTGTTCATCTATTGTTTGTGTAAAAATTATAAACACGTTACTCTGAGCAGTCATTGACAGATTCTTCGAGCTGTGGGCAAAAAATTAATCGAAAAATTGTTGGAACTATAATTGTTAATCTCGTTTCATCGTTCTAGGTATCACAAGTAAAGAAATTATCTTTAATTGATTAGTTTATGGTTTTGAACGTTATCAAAACCATTTTTGTTAAGAGTTATTATATGTTTGTATGTATGTTTACCTAACCTGTTACACTTTTATCAAACGTGTTTTGCGAGATAGTGTTAAAAATAGTATGTAGTGACGCAGTTTGTTCAAGTCCAAAGGTTCATTTCCCTTTTCAAAGGTACAGCGAATTTCAAATTGATATTTACCTACAAATCGATATTGAGCTTATCTACTAAACATATAGTACCTACTTAGTGTCCGAAACGTGAACGCGAGACACAATGGCTTTTTAATTGTTTCGGTAATTACGGCATTCAACCGGTTAATTCCATAAATAAAACAATCATATGTTTGATTCGGTCTAAGGCTTTGTTTACCAATCACGTTATCGCGTTTATATATCGCAAGATCTGTAAATATTTACGTAGTTTTCCTTAACATACGTATTTTCTAATCTATCCACTCCAAGGATTTTAGACGTACAGATTTTACCTATTTTAGAATTGCACAATACAAAGATCATTAATTATAATATGTTTATCGGCATTTCAACAGTTCTAAACATTTCATAAGTTTAATAATTTTCTTATAGTTTTGTATTTGTCTCGACATAAATTGATTACGGTATCTATAAGTACTTATGTACCTACTGATATTATCTTGTTAAGAGTTTGTATATATTACAGCAATACTGTGCTATCAAAGTTACAGATAATGTAAACATTTAACCTATAGATAGGCCCTGTGACTTCGCTCACAGCTGTGGGTGCATTTTAATTTTCATAATTAAATTCTATTTGAAATTCATTTTTAAAACTCATTATCATCTTAAACTTAATAGGCATAAGTTTAAAGAGCTACATTTTTCTTTGTGTATGTTTGCAAAACAGGACAAATTGCCTACTAATCTGTATACCAAAAACTTTTTTCACTTTTATGTAGATGAAAGCTACACTATTGCTGTGTTATACGCAAAACTAGCTTCTACCCGCGTGAAAAATGTTTTGATATCGCGAGGGAACATTATACGTGTGTTAAAGTATAATATGTAATATGTGCTATTCCAGTATATAATCTATCGTTATGATAAATTGCATGCAGATCCAGATCAACTTGCAATATTCTTGCTGCGGCGAAGCCATCGAGAAACACGGCGTAGCACTTGCTGTAACGCTTGATATCTCGAAGGCCTTTGACAGGGTCTGACACGCAAGTTTACTCAGTAAGCTTCCTGCTTATTGCATCCCAGCTTAATTTTATAGCTGGATATCAGACCCCCTCAGTGAACAGTCGATTCGAGTAGCCATTGACGGCTGCTCCTCTGACCTTATGGCTATTGTGGCCGGAATTCCTCAGGGGTCTGTTGTCTTTGCAAATCTTTTCCTGCTGCACATCAATGACCTAATTCAGCCTGGTAATGTTGGGTCACCAGATGACTACACTGTTTCAGAGAGATACTTGTCCAGCGCAAAAACCAACGTGGATGAAGTTCGTTCCTTGAGAGAGTCTATGGTGGAGCGGACAGATTTGATCTTAAGCCTTGTCTCCCAGTGGGGTGATGAAAGTCTGCGCGTGTCAGTACAGGCGTGTCTTTTTACCGCTAAAAAGCGTCGTTTCGATCAAACTTCTACTTTTCGGAGTGCTTCTGTTCCTGTAAATGATCCGCTCAGCTCCTAGGCATGGATTTGACATCCTGTCTCAACTCAACTTCGGAGCCTCTATTGAGTACAAAGCCCAAATTGCGGCCAAAAAACTGGGCATCCTAAATAGACTGAAGCGATACTTTACGCCTGGACAGCTTTTAACTCTATACAAAACGCAATTCCGACCTGCATGGAGTATTGCAGCCATAGCTCATATAAATATCAACTTTCCGCGCTTGACTCGGTGGAACGCAGAGCTAAGAGGCTCATTGGCGACGTTGAACTGGTGGATGCCAAGCTTCACAGCTTGGCTCATCGCCGCAAGGTTGCCTGCTTGTCGGTCTTCTACAGACTATATTTCGGTGAGTGCTATATGCTCATGAACTCCACGACCACCGGCCCCCTTCTACCATCGGACATCTAGACGCACTGCAAGTTACCATCCTTACCTGGTTGCTATTCCACCAAATCACACCAAGCGCTTCCAAACATCCTTCATAATGCGCACAGCGAATGAGTAGAACTCACTACCTGCGTCTCTGTTTCCGAACGCATTCAAACCGAATCTCTTCAAAGTTAGAGTGAACAGGTTTCTTCTGGGTAAACTCACTCCATCGTCGTTCTGTCTCTGTCTATCTCTAAAAATTAAAACTCCTTTCAGCCGTTCTTGAGTAACAAACAAACATACATCCACATTTATAATATTATTAAGATGCACGCATAGATTAGAGAACAGTAATTCTTTAATTTGAGGATGCACGGTTCCTGTCAGATAGCCAATCACGTGCACTCCTGTGGAAGTGGCCGTGTGAAAGACTTACTAATAAAAAACAAGCAATAATATTTCAATAAATTACCGTCAACAATTATTTAACTACTTACATTTAAGAATAGATATTTACCTACATGTTCACCTACCTATTTTTCACATTATCTAAGTAAGTAGTAGGTAACAAACAAGCTTTTAACATTAACATCCGGGCGGCAACTGAAAACAATAACCATGACCACGACTACATACTACAGTAATACATATTATACAATTTGAGCACGAAGTTACACAGTTAATATGCAATCAGCGACATTTTGCACATAATCAAATTAAATTGCATGAACTTAGGGTTAAAGACAGGGTTATGATAGGCAATAAAATCTAGGAAGTTAGTAGGTGCAGTACTGATTGATTGTTTGTGATGATTCCCGACTCTTGTCGAATGCCACTCATCGGAAATCACTTATCTTCCGCACTTGTAGCATAAATAACTATTATGATGCAGTTATTTGAAAATCGAAGAAAAATATTGTACTGTAATGGTTTTTTTTTTACCTATCCATGAAAAATAGTAAATGTCTATAATATATATTTTTGAAATGAAATGAAATGAAAAAAATTATTTGATACGAATGTAGGTACAAACATATGGTGTTAAGTAAGAGAAGGATCCAATACATTCTACCGTGAGGCATGAAAATTTTTTTTGATATAGAATTAATTATGAAATAATTTATTAAACAAAAATTTATCTAATGTCAAATGAATAAGATAGTCAATAAAAAAAAAAAAAAAAAAATTTTTGAATTCATACTTGGAACCAACCGTGGTTTGAAGCCACCCGTTGTGAGTGTAGATAAAAACATGTTACCAAACTTATCATTATATTAATTTACTTATTAATACTGTAATATACGTAGATATTTTTTATTTTATTGTTTGAATATAATATTCTTTCTATAAAGAATCAACTTGCATAATAGAGACTAAAATGGTAGACTGCTGTGTGCGTAGCCTCGTTATAGATCCTATTATAGTATCTACCTATGTCAGGGATATACGAGTACCAATATTAAATGACGCAGTTAATTTAGCTAACCAGCCGTATATGATTGCATCCATTAGGAATTGGAACGTCAGTTTTAGTTCATCATAATAGGGCTTGCATACCCACAGACTCACGAAGGCAGTTGAGTTGAGCCACGGCAAGCATAACTTACTCAGATAGGATACTCCAAAGACCCACAGTGCCGTTGCAGGACTACGTGTAGGTCCCTAACAAACCCCACCTTTTGTCATACTCTCTGTGAAACAACACCTGCACCTTGAAAGAGTTTTACGAGCCAAATGCTAACAAAATAATGAATGTATTCTGGTCAAAACATACTTAATTGGGAATCATCGGTACGATAAAAATGAAAATGTCCAGTGATACCAGTTTTCAATGCAACTTCATACTAAAAAAAATATTCTTTAATTACAGGAAACACATCAAGCAAGTCCGCAAACGATAAATTGACCATCACCCCTAAAAATAAAACACATAAAAAGTAACTCTCAAAAAACTAGCGCTTATTTTCAAAGGTTTATTTTAACAGGTTAAAAACCTTGAGAATAATACAATTCAAGTCCAAAGGTTTTCGCAAATAAAACGGCTCCACGCGCAATCCAATGGAACCGCACTCGTAGTGGCTAATACACATACATATATATAAATATTCATTGATAACAAGTTCGAGCGCACAGCCCGTCGCTCAGTCCGGCCGCTAGTCTCAACCCGCCAACATGATCCTCTTACTGCTGCCACTTGTGCTCGTGCTTCTTTACTACTACACCACCAGAAATCACGACTATTGGGAGAAACGCAATGTGAAACACGAAAAACCAGTACCAGTCTTCGGGACGCTATACAACAATGTTATGGCTAAGAAAAGCATCACAGAAATAGCTGTCGAACTATACAACAAGTACCCCAACGAGCCAGTAGTGGGATTGTTCAGAGGAACCACGCCCGAGCTCGTCATCCGAGACCTGGATATAGTAAGAAATATCCTGAATGTGGATTTTGCGTATTTCTACCCCAGAGGGCTGGGAAGGGATCCTAAAATCGAGCCGGAGTTTCTAAATCTTTTCCATGTTGATGGTGACACATGGAAGTTATTACGGCAGCGTCTAACATCAACATTCACGACAGCCAAGCTGAAGAACATGTTTCCCCTGGTGGTGCAGTGTGCGGAGAAGCTGCAGCATGTTGGCGAGGGCTACGTGAACAAGGGAGGAGACTGCGAGGTGCGCGAGCTGATGGCGCGCTTCACCACCGAGTTCATAGGTGCCTGCGGCTTCGGCATCCAGATGGACACCATCAACGATGAGCACTCCCTCTTCAGAGACCTCGGCCGTAAGATATTCAATAGATCCTGGAGGAATTACGTCATCGTAGCATTATACGATCTCTTCCCAGACTTCAGAAGCATATCACAAAAAGTTTTACAGGAGAGTATGTTGATGGATTCCATATCAGAAATCGTTCAAAACATTCGCAAACAGAGGAACAACAAGCCTATTGGTCGTAATGATTTTATTGATTTACTTTTGGAACTGGAAGGGAAAGGTAAGATAACCGGAGAGTCTGTGGAGAAGAGAACTGCAGATGGAAAACCAGAGATTGTGGAGATGGAGATGGACCTGACTTGCATGGTGGCTCAGGTGTTTGTGTTCTTCGCGGCTGGGTTCGAGACTTCTTCTTCAGCGACAAGCTTCATGTTACATCAGTTGGCATACCATCCAGAAGAACAAAAGAAAATTCAAGAAGACATCGATCGAGTGCTTGCAAAATACAACAATAAATTGTGTTACGACTCGATAGCTGAGATGACAGCATTGAGTAACGGGTTCAAGGAAGCCATGAGGATATTCCCCTCTCTAGGAACTTTACACAGAGTGTGCGCGAGGAAGTACACGATCCCAGAGTTGGGCATCACTCTCGACCCTGGTGTGAAGATCATCATTCCAGTGCAGGCCATACAAAACGACGAGAAGTATTTCGATAATCCTACTGAGTTCATGCCGGATAGATTCAACGATCCCGATGTGGAGAAGCATAAGTTCGCGTACCTGCCGTTCGGTGAAGGACCTCGACAATGCATTGGTAAGTAGACACTTCCTTCACTTGTTGAGTTATTTTTGGAAATAATTTATCTTTCTGAACAGTGTCAGTAACATCATATTATTTTGTATATGCTTATCTAATCCAACCTTACAAAGACGAGAAGTTAAATTACAGCTAAGGATCTATTTTTATGCTAATATTATAAATGTGAATGTAAGTTTGTTTGTTACGCTTTCACGCAAAAACTACTGAACCGATCATCATGAAACTTTGTACATATATTCTTGGAGGAATCAGAAGTAACATAGGATACATTTTATTTAAAAAAAAAATGTTTAATGGCTTTACTGCGAGCGAAGCCGCGGGTAAAAGCTAGTATAGCAATAAATTTATTATCAGTCATTTGTTAAGATCTAAACTTGGTGAAAATGAAAAACTTCTAGAAAATAAAAAATAACTGACGTAAACAGGTTTGAAAAAAATCCTCGATAGGACTCAACAAAAAATAGTCTGAGATATAGCATAGATAAGTATCATGAGAAATGTTATTATTCAAAACTATTTTATGAATCTAATTGCCAGGAGAATTGTAAGTAATTATTAGGTAGTCATTAAAACTTGTGTTTAAATACATAAATCTGTAAAAATACATAATAGATTTATACATTTAAATCTTTTTATATTCAAATACTTAAAAAAATACTTACAATAAAATATGTAGATATGAAAAGAAATGAAACAAATGAAAAGAAACTAAACAAATTAACTTGATTAGGTATTATATATTGCTCTAGTCACTTTAAACTGCCTACGTAAATATGTAACCAGGGCGCCTGTTTTTCCTGAACTATTAGACAATGATTGTAAGTAACTATAGGTACTGTTTTAAGTTTAATTCAATAACAATTCGGAATTACCAAAACTTGTACCTACTTACCCATCATTTGGGACAAACAGGAAATGCCTATTACTATCCCAGAAGACCAGAACAAATACACCAGTGACGGTGACGAAGCAGTTATTTTTTAAAGAAATTCTACCTTCTTCCTTAGAGAGATTAAATACTCTTTTCCCATTATGATCGGCACCAGATAAATTGCCATTAGCGGTCATTGACCCACCGTTTATGGACATTCTTAATTTTAAAAAATGGAGAATAAGATATTTTGGTTTTCTTGCAATGACAAGAATATTTACTTTTTAAAGTATTATATTATTTTAAGTTTATTTAAATTGTTGTGAATGTGAAGACTATGTGGATCATACTTTTTTTGTTATTAATTTATCTAAGTAGTTTTAATCATGGTCTGGCAGTTTGAGTAGTTTATGCGGCCTACCCGAATGTCCTTTCTTTGGTATTGTTCGTCGAATCGTTGAGCTTCTTAAATTCTGAGTTGAGCTGCACGTTTATTGACAAATGCGTGCACTGACTGGACAGGTCCACTTAATCTGGCTGGTTCATTCCTCAAAAGACCATTCCAGACTTCAGTCTACATGGTCTTCACATGATCTAACTAAGATTTTGTCTGGACTTTAAAAGAGACTGTGACTTCTGAGTTTGTTTCGGCCTTCCTTCTCAGAGTAGTCAGATAGGAAACGCCAACCTCATCTACATTTAAATAATGTGATCGACATGTAAAAGTGTTTGTACAAACCTACTTACAGAAATAAAATCATTTATCATAAGCTGTCCTGAATCGACACCAATCACACATCACTAATAAGATCCGTGTATTACCTTCTAGGGTGCCCCTCCCAGCGTTTCCACTCACGTTTGCCTAGTAAAGTAACTTTCTTAGTCGCCTTTCATTTATACTCTCAACATAAACAAAGCATCAAAACATACTCTTTTATTTTTTTGTCACTACATCTCCAAACTAACATACGTTTTCTTTACCACCAGGTGCCCGTCTAGGAGAGATGCAGTCCCTCGCAGGTTTAGCAGCAATACTGCACAAGTTCAGTGTGGAACCAGCGGCTTCCTCCAAGAGAAATGTGGAAGTCAACCACGGAAGCAACACAGTACAGTCCATTCAAGGAGGCCTGCCATTAAAGCTAAGACTGAGAAGCAAAGAGAACCATATCGCTGCTTAGGCGACGTGTTCTTATAAGTATTCAAGTATTTACCTGTGTATGTATTTACATGTAGAACGTGTATCCGGGATAAAAAGTATGGTATCCAACCCATGGTCTACCCGTGTTCTAAGTTTCAAATTCGTTCAGCCAGGCGTCATTCAAACTTTCACATTTTTTTATATTAAGTATTTTTACAATATAAATAAATATTACAAATTATATTTGACTAAATTATAAATAAATATTACAAATTATATTTACAATATAAATAAATATTACAAATTATATTTGACTAAATTATAAATAAATATTACAAATTATATTTGACTAAATTATAAATAAATATTACAAATTATATTTACAAGTTATTTTTACAATATAAATAAATATTACAAATTATATTTGATATCTTAATTTTCTTATCAACCCACATAAAAATTAAATAGCTTAGATACACTTATGATTAAAAGTTCCCTTATCTTGCATAGTCTTGGAAATAAGGGGAAAATTATAACTTACTTACCTTACCTAACACAATCTTGAAACTAAAGGTAAGTACAATTTGTGTGATTATTATTTGGAGGAGGTAGCTGTGTGTAGTGTTAAGTTCTTAAGGCTAAAATCATTACTATTGGGAAGTGGTTCATACTCTGTGTCGACATTGGCTATGTTGCTAAAGGAGAAAAAACCGGCCGAATACGAGTCGGACTCGCGCACGAAGGGTTCCGTACCAATATCGAATAAAAAAAAAAAAAAAACACGTTTGTTGTATGGCCCCACTTAAATATTTATTTTATTCTGTTTTTAGTATTTGTTGTTATAGCGGCAACAGAAATACATCATCTGTGAAATTTTCAACTGCCTAACGATTACGGTTCATGAGATACAGCCTGGTAACAGACAGACAGACAAACGGACCGCGGAGTCTCAATAATAGGGTCCCGGTTTTACCCTTTGGGTATGGAACCCTAAAAAACGGGTGCGGTCGGGGGTATTACGAACGAAGTTCCTAACGCCTTTTCTTCAACTCCGAATTTAATTTGCTGATTATTTATACAATTAAGGCCCAGTTTTTAGAACCGTGGTTTCAAATTTCAGTAAAACGCGTTTATTTGTCAATTGTTAGTTTAACAAATGAACAATTAATTAACTCTCCAACTTATTTGTCGCATTTGTGAGGCTAACAACTGAAGGTTAAAAAACGTTTTTTTTACCGAAATTTGCAACCATTGGTTAGTATATCTACGGATTAAAAGACAAACCGACTTCCAAAAAAAACACTGCATAGCGAAAAATAATGTCTTTGGTACCTATTGTTTTCCGTGTTTCCACGCCGACTTCGGAAAAGAAAGTTATTTTCGCTTTGCAGTGTTTTTTTTTGGAAGGCTGTTTGTTTTTTTGTTAAAAATATGATTTATTTCTCTCTTTTAGTTTTGATAGGTACCTCCAATTGCCCTGAAGATCATATATAGCCAAAGTACATCTCATGACGATTCCAATAAGCCCGCACACGAATAGGATACATCGTTTTATTTCGGAGTTCCAGTGCCTTCCTGCCGGCTTCATCATCAAATCAATTCGATGGTAACTACCATTTTCATCAGTACTATGTATTTATAAGTATAGTATAACTATTTAATAGTTACACTATATATATGTTTAAATAAAATAAAATTAATTAAATATAGTATAAAGAACCCGACGAATTGTGAACCTTCTCCTTTTTTTGAAGTTGGTTAAAAAACTGCGCCTAAGTGATTACGGGGTCAACATCCCTTGTTATAGAAGTCACTTGAAATAATGAGATTAGAGTAACTTTGTTTTATCGTCGTTAGATATGGATCCCCGTCACGTCTGCAGTTCTTTTACCCTGTAGGTATGTGTATCTAGAAGCTACAAGTAACTGACTACGGCACCACTATAAATTGCTTGTTAAAATCTACTCTCAATCAATATGCCTAGTTTCTCGCTATCTATTATATCTATTCACCAAGAATTCTGTAATAATCTCATTGAAAACTATTTACTTAATTCAAACTTGAACATAAATCGAGAATACCAGCAGTGTACAGTGGTAACTAGGGTTGGGCAGTATTTGAATTACTTGTAATTGAAATACAAATACGTATTCGGTATATAATTAAGTTAGCGGCAACGTACTCGTACTATACTAACGCAGTGGTAACACATAACAGTCATTTTAGCCTCTATAAACAACGTGATGTCATCTAGGCTTGTTATTATTATTGGAGGGTCAAGTAGATATTATTTGAAACCAAAGACAACATATGGATATAGTAACTATTAGGCTAGTCGATTGTTTGATATCGACGGTACACATGGTACGAGTATCAATTGAAAGCGAGGTTTTAAATCATATCAGGAAACTTAAATATTGATCTAGAATTATCTAGATGTCTAGAAATAATGCTACTAATCTTCCGCGTTCAATAGATACTCACATGTATCAATTTGTTTGTGGTTAACCAAATCTGATTTCTTGTCTATCGATTGTTTTGCAAATACTAAGGCGGAACCACACTTACGTGTCGTGGCGTGGCGTGGCGCCTTTTGACGCAGTTGACTGGCTACAAAACCCGTTGTGTTATAACGTAGGATGGATCAGAGTAGTTTGATTGGTGGATCCCGCGCCACGCCACGCCACGACACGTAAGTGTGTTTCCGTCTTGTTTGCTTACCCCTGGACTGGACCTACACTTGTTAAATACAGTCGAATGTCATATTCATGAGTTCTTTCCCCTTTTAATGAATTGGCAATGAATTAAAAGTCAAAATGTAAAATGCTTTTCATTTTGAGAATAAAGAGTTAGCTTGCCACCAACATTATTTATGGGTACATTTTTACATGTAAATTAATACTTATACCAAACTTTCGCTCTGTAGAAATTTAAGATTAGCTGTCCCTTTATAAAAACTTGGTTAGCAAAAATACACTACCTACAGATTTAGTGCCTGATAAATAATGGAACTTTCCAATAATTTTTATTGTAGTACGTTAGGTACTACAATAAAAATGATTGGAAAGTTCATCAAATGTAAATGGGACCACATGAGATGTACCAACATTCAAATTAAAAATCAAAATCAAAATCAGTTCACCTAGTAAAAAGTTTTGAGACGAAACACATAAAAAAATACAGTCGAATTGATAACCTCCTCCGTTTTGAAGTCTGTTAAAAATAAATGATGAATCCTATTTATTATCTTTAGATTTGGACATGATTTCACATAATACAACACGGGCAAGCTTATCAGTAGGTAAAAAATATTATCAATGCAGTTAGGTACTACAATAAAAATGATTGGAAAGTTCCATTATTTATTCGGCACTAAATCTGTAGGTAGTGTATTTTTACTAACAAAGTTTTTTATAACAGGGCAGGTTGTCCTACAAATCTTAAATTTCTACAGAGCGAAAAGTTTGGTATAAATATTAATTTACATGTAAAAATGTAACCATAAATAATATAGTTGGCAAGTTAACCTTTTACTCTCAAAATGAAAAACATTTTACAGTTTGACTATTAATTCATTGCCAATTCATTCTAGGGGGAAAGAACTCATGAATATGACAGTCGACTGTATTTAACTAGTCCATAGGTCCAGTCGAGGGGTAAGCAAAGATAAGTATTTGCAAAACCATCGATAGATAAGAAATTAGATTTGGCTGACCACAAACAAATTCATACATGTGAGTATCTAGTGAACACGAAAGATTAGTAGCATTATTTCTAGACATCTTGATAATTCTAGATCAATAGTTAAGATTCCTGATATGATTTAAAACCTCGCTTCCGATTGATACTCGTACCATGTGAACCGTCGATATCAAACAATCGACTAGCTTAATAGTTACTATATCCATATGTTTTCTTTGTTTTCAAATAATATCTACTTGACCCTCCAATAGTAATAACAAGCCTAGATGACATCCCGTTGTTTATAGAGGCTAAAATGACAGTTGTGTGTGACCACTGCGTTAGTACGAGTACGTTGCCGCTAAGTTAATTATATACCGAATAAGTATTTGTATTCCGTCTGGCCTCTTCCCATCGTTACGTGCCAAGCCATTGGGTTCTAATACATCTGGCACCCTTGCGGTGACAAGAGCCCGACGTGCAGTGCTGCAGGATAGACCATGCTGACTGATATAACGCGATAAGATAAATAAGAATTCACTATAGAACATTTTACGACTTGTATTCCCAAGAATAAAAATTTGACAAGACATGACAATTCATAACTTTTTTATTAGGTGGCAATGAGGTTTCAAAGAAACCTTTACAACATTTCTCCCTTCCTAAGCGAATTACATCTCCTCAATAAGTCTCCGAGGTGGCATGCCTAAACGCTTGCTGCGACGGGGTACAGCATGGTGTTGGTATCTGCTTTAGCAAGATTAGCAGATGTTGGTGGTGTTTGGAAAGTAGGCTCAACTGGCAGCTCAGCAATCGGTGGTTCACCTATCGATGGTGTTTGAAATGAAGATCCAACTGGTAAATCATCTGGTTCGCGATCATCGTCTCTAGGAGTATCGTATCATTTAGTTCTCAGTTGATTGTTATTGGAATAGACATGTTGTTTTTGTGCTTTTTATGGTTTGACATGTAAACGGTTTTTGATTAATGCATAGTAAGTAATATTTTTTTCATTTTTTTCTGTTTGTTTTATATATGATTATTGCGTCTGTTGTGATTTGAAATGTGATTATTTTGTGGAATTCAAACACAATGTAAATTGTTTGATGAATAAATGAATGAATGGGTGGTGAATCTCCTGGCAGCTCAGTTCTAATTCTTGTTCAATGTTTATCCTCATGTTGAACTTGATGGGTCTAGCTTGCATGTATACTGGTTCTGCCCCCGGTTTAATACCTATGTATGTTCACTAGATAGTCTTTTACTTTCCCCAGTTTGCCGTCGAAGAGAGAAGTATGATAGTCTAAAACCTGTTTAATTGTAGTTGTTCCCGTTCTGATTGAGTAGACTGGCTTTGGGAAGGTCATGTCAAACATCTCCCTCCAACGTAATCCAAAAAGCATCGGGTCGGCAACTCTCATCACCACAACAGGAAGTATCATTTTTCTGTCTCCAACTTTCACTGTCACGTCTGTAATGGCTTTAGGTTTAAGTTTATCATAGCCGTAGGCTGTCAGTTTTGGAGCTTCTGTTAGGGTCGGTGTTCCAATCTTTTTCCATAATGTTGTGCTAATATTGGAATAAGGTGAGCCTGGGTCCCAGTCCATGGTAAATCTACGTCCGTTGATGTTATTCTTCTTTGGTCTCGTGATGACAGCTCTACCACTCTTAATGCAGCATGATTCAAAATTTCCCTCAATGCCACACGCGTCACATGTATGGTTTTTTGCACATTTCAAGGTTGTGTTTATCGTGTTTACCTCAACGTAGGCATTGATCCGAATTTATTTTACGAGGAGAGCTGCTTTGTCGGTGTTTTGTGTCTCGACTTATATGTTTCCTGATTCTCTGTATACTTGTTTCGGGTGTATCGTATTCAGCTTGCTCTCGTGAGCTACCGAGAAAACTTTATATAAAACTGATCGCTACCGACATATGTTTCTTGAAGGTCGGGCCATTTGTGTTGTAAATCCGTTTCTAATTCAGTTATAGTTGTGGTTCAGGCCAGTTGCAAATAGGTCTCGTAGTTGGCGTTCCAGGAGTTGGTCATCATATCCACAGTCCCTGCTTAACTGTTTTAGCCTGTTAGCGTAGTGTTCCATTGACTCCGTGTTCTCTTGAATACAACTCCAAAATTCAGTTAATGCTCGGTATCTTGTTTTTTTAATTCGATATACCTATGTCCTAAGTTTTCTTCTTATATCAGTAAAGGTGCTAGCGTCAAAGTTTGGTATAAGTAAGTGCTACTTTGACGTCTCGATATATTTCGGGAGCGAGGCAACTAAGCAGTAGGTCCTTTTTTATGTTGATGTCTATTGACAATATTTCATCGATCGTAATAATCGATGAAATCTTCGATTAGACAACTATCTGGGTCGAATTGTCCTACGTCAAAGTTTTTGAGTATTGATATTTTGTTTGTGGTGTTAGATGTTTCCGATTGGGACGGTGTTCCATCATGTAGTTTTGTTACAAGTAACAGCAGTATTTACGTGTTTTGTTTTTGTTATTCATGTTGCACGCGTAAAAAATCGTTAAATTACACTTGATCCCATCGTCGTCGCCAGTTGATATAATGCGATAAGATAAATAAGTATTTACTGTAGAACATTTTACGACTTGTATTTGTTTGACAAGAAAACAGCGCAATAACACACATCCGCTCCATATAAGTGAATATAGATTTTAGGACAAGCACAGTAAACTTCAACCCGTCTTCGATCCACAAATCGTCCCCAAACATCCCTTCTCTATCAATAAAACTACGTCATGTCTATGTGCAGCATGCAAAGAAATCAGAACCAAGTTCCAACCGGAACCAAAATATAAACTGAATATAGGAACAAAAGATAAACTTTAAACCGAAAGCGAAATACAAAGAGATCTCAATAAAAATGCAAACTAAACGCAATTACCGGATTTTTTATCTATGATTTTGTATTAAAAGTCAAACCATCATGGTAAAAATAAAAAAACTGTCATCCATATGAGTACATACATATTATTTTTGTATCTTTTTAGATTTTGTTACAATATTCTTGTATTTTGTAGAACTTGTACTTACGTTGTAGAATGTCTTTCCTGTTTGTAAAAATATACCATGGACCTTGCCTTACCTTTGACACACACATCCACAAACCGCATTTATTGACTGGTATAAAAGGTAAATGTTTATTATTCTAGACCTAGGTATCTGCAATGACCTCTCAATTATATATGTCATGATTAATCAGAGCACTATGTATAATGCCCGGGCATTCTTGTCAAGTCAAATCGGGCGATGTAATCAATACTGATTTAAACTTCTATATTTATCAAATTGCAATTTTCAAATTGCCTGGGCATTATTATTAATGCCGTAATAATTACTTGATCCATAACATTAACACCATCAAATTCCATTATGATGAAGGACGAAGACTTGCGGAGATAGGCCACACCAAAGGATCGCCAAATAGATCAATCCCTTGTTTCCCCGCATAGCCGAGATTCGCACGTCCATCGGCTGGTTTTCAAAAGTATAATCATCACAGCGGATCTTTGTGTATCTGAAGTTGGCTCTGCGAACCATTGCGCACGAAACAGTTTGTAATCGAGTATACAGCATAGAGTTAGCGAGATAGAACGATGCGACAGAGTGAAAGAGGCAATGCTATCTTCTAATTCAACATTAACACAAAAATAGCAACTGCGCAGGGCGTGCAGCCAACTTCAGAGACACAAAATAATATACATTGTGACTACTATACCGCTTTGTCATTTCATTCGAAACATGTCTACAGCTAGACCAATTTTCCCAAGCGTCACTACACTATCCTATGATCCTCACATCCAGTAGACTCTCGCGGCCCTTACCATCTACCTTGTGGCAAACCTTCGACCGCTGCATCTTTCGGTACGCGGTCACAACTCTTGAACCTTTGCGCCCCATTGGCCATCCATTCTGAGAGTAATGAGCTATTTAGGTTACCTTGTTTCTGCTTCTCTTCATTTCTGATTCTATCACGCAAGGAAACTCCGTGCATAGCCTAACCTTGACCTACCTACTCATGTTCTATGTAAACTTTTATGTTCTTTATGCCAAACTCTAGTTTATTTTACTGAATCAAAGCTTCTTCAGCTAATGAAAGTCGAGACTCCTGGCTATTAGTTAGACCCCTGCCGAGTTCGTAATACCTTCACACAGCTATTGTTGACATCCTCGACGGAACCATAAATAAACACCTGGTATTATCTCAACAGATTGCCTCCAAAAAATGGGCTTCCGAGTGAACCTCGTGCCTGTTCAGTTCACTAACTACTGCATGATTGAAATGTGTGGACATGAAGTAAGACACAAAAAATAGTGTTTTTATACTTAACTTGCTTTTTTACAAGTTCCTGTTACACCGCCAGGACAGCCCTGGGGCGTACTACGAAGTGTCAATGCCATTATGTTTCCGTTGGAAAAAAGGTTCGTTTTGTACGGCTCCGTCACTCTCTCACACCGGATTCATGATGGTTTTAAGGCGTCATAGTCAGTAGAAGTCATACCATATGCCCAATATAGTATGACTACTACTGACTATGACGCCTTAAGAAGTTAAGAAGAGTGTTAAGAAGAGATGGCCCTTATCTATTCTTAACGCCAGAGCGTTGAAGACCGATGAGCGACCGATTACAAATATTGTCAAAAATGGCTGTATCCAGATCTTTAGCTCGCATACAATGAGGCTTCTTCTGAAGCCTCATCCAAACTTATCACAATATTGACGAGGACAAGTGCCTACATAAAACCTAGGTACCTTTAAAAAATATCCACATAAAACATCTTCTTGTGACGCAGTGGTTTCCCAGTATCAAAGTGGCTGTACTAATTAGTTTTTCTACCAAAATCCCTTTCGCTCTAGGTATTCCGCTGCAACTTAAAACACTTGAAATTCAACACATGTTCTGAGCGAGACCCGGTTTGTCGGCGCGCTGTTGATGCCGTCATAAAGTCGGCTGTCAAGTTCCGCCGAGGAAGAGCCTGCCTCTGGTTCTGGACGCTTCTCAACCACCAGATGTTCAGGAGAAGCAAGTATCAACCGGATGACTACTGGCCGATTGAAGTGGATCTTACTTCTCTCGCCACCTGTGCAGAGTGTCTTGAATGCTGTGACATGCTTGTTTCTAAAGAAGAA
This sequence comes from Orthosia gracilis, assembly GCA_947562075.1. NCBI lineage: Eukaryota > Metazoa > Arthropoda > Insecta > Lepidoptera > Noctuidae > Orthosia > Orthosia gracilis. Next base: position 44,183,494 of record OX387270.1, read on the forward strand.
GAAAAAAAACAAGACGAGCCGAAACCCGAAACATACTTTAAGCTGTAGGTAATATTAGGTCATTACATATGAAATTGACGTTTTGTAAGGGAGGAACTTAAAGTCGTTTTTTTTTTTAATGTAATATATTTATTTAATCAAAGTAGACATTGCTATTTATGCACTTTTGCCATCTCATAGGTAGTTCATTGATCCCTTTACTAAAAAAAAACATTCGGACGGGAATCAATAAAATCTTTGAAGGCGCTTTGGACTGCCCCATCGGAGTTGATTTTTTTCACTTGCAAGAAGGTATACAAATTTCGAAAAAAATGGTAATCTGTTGGAGCAATGTCCGGGGAGTACGGTGGATGTCTTAGACATTCCAATTGAAGCTCCTCTAATTTGGTAGCCGTCTGTTGTGCAGTGTGTGGTCTAGCGTTGTCCTGAAGCAGCAGTGGCCTAGAGCGATTGACCAGCCTCGACTGTGTAGCAGCTAGCTTTTCCATCATGGTTTGCAGTTGCTGACAATAGACATCCGCCGTAATCGTCTGGCCAGATTTAAAAAAGCTGTAGTGAACGAAACCGGCACTAGTCCACCAAACGCTCACAAGTTTTTTTTTGAGTCAATTTTCGCTTGGGGCAGGCTTTGGCTGGTTCGCCAGGGTTCAGCCATTGCGATGAGCATTTCCGATTATTGTACAGGATTCACTTTACATCACAGGTAATGATTCGATTTAAAATCCCTTCATTATTCTGCCGGTTGAGCAATGTAACGCAGCAGTCGACGCACGTTTGTCGGTTTGCTGCACTCTATTCATAAGGTACCCACTTTTCAAGCTTTTTCACCTACCCAATTTGCTTCAAGTGGATTAAACCAGTTTTATCACTAACACCGCAGCCTGCAGCTAACTCGGACGTGGTTTGCGATGGATCCGCTTCCACAATAGCCTTCAATTCTTCATTATCAACTTTGGTCTCCGGCCGTCCACGGGGCTTGTTCTGCAGGTCGAAATTTCCAGAACGAAAACGTTGGAACTAAAAACGCACTGTGTTTTCTTTTGCGACACCGTCGCCATACACATCATAAATCCTTCGAGCCGTTACTGCAGCACTGGTGCCACGATGGAACTCGTACTCGTAAATAACGCAATATTTCAAGTTTTCTATTTGTAAACTGACTGGCGCAAAGAAAAAACCAAAAGAGGAAAAAACAAATGAATTACGGTTTTCCAAACACAAAAGCATGAGTAAATAGCTGTATAAATTAAAAATTGGAATTCCAAACCAAAGAGGAGATATTTGAGATCAAAGTGGCCAGTACGACAAAACGCCAATTTCATAGGTAAGCACCTAATATATTGCCCCTTCATATGTTCTATGCTCCGAAGGACTTCTGTTTTCCAAAGATCAGCACTTTTGAAAAAAGCTGCGTAGATAAATGTTATAATCAGCAGGACAATCATCTTACATGAATTGGAACTTGAGAACGCAAAGGTGTCGTTGCACAAACGCTACAATAGTGTATTGATACTTAACTTACTACATATGTATAGTTTAATCTTATAAAATATTAACAAAATTTCATAAATTGAATTAAATGACACAAATAAAAAAAAATGTATCTGCATGAGTTTAGCTGACTACGATATTAATATGCAAAGTTCGGTCACCCATAGGCTAAGATAGTAAGTTTTTCGCAAAAAAAACACTTCATAATATGTACAGCATCAACATTTCAGCCGAAAGACGTCCATTGCTGGACATAGGCCATACTTAATCTATACATATTAATAAAATTGGAGTGTCTGTTTGTAATATTGAAATAACCGTTTTTTACTACATGTATATGAATTTACATACGGTACATACTCCAAAATAACACTTTTTACAATTTTTGAAGTTAATTCTAATTCTCTGGCTCCCGGAATCATTAGAGAATGTGATTTTCAAAACGTTACTTTCTCATATCTTCAGTTTCTGATTTTGTAATTTAACTTGTTTATATAAATTAATATATTTATTAATTTCTTATGCGTATACAAAGGTGAGTTTTTCTGAGACACCCAGTACGTACCTAGTGCCTTGATTAATCACTTGGTCCACGACAATTACAATGCATGTAGAGTAGGCGCATCCAGTGTTGCATTATGGGATCTGTCTGTTCCTATCCGCTAGTACCTACCGCTGAAATGAAGATGCCTTTGTACGTCGGTCTTAGGGATTGTTTAAAATGAAACACGAATGATTTCAGATTGTTTGTATTGAAACAAAATTACAATGTTCCTCTCGTGTTCAGTCACACTGGCATTAAATTAAACAATTTCATTATACCTAATACTCTTATTAGTTATTGTATTTAGTCATGAAGAGCGGGATAAGGACCCGATGTGGCATTCGACTACATAATTTTAATGAAGTGCGCGAGTAATCTATCGATGTAGCAGTAGCGCCAATTAAATCACATGTTACCATCAGCTCGACAGGAATGTTATCATTGCTCATACAAGCGCGTTACGTTACCAGCAGTGTTATTCTGTAAACATATCACCGTGAAAACTGAAATGAACTGTCATTCCAGCTCATTTGAAGTTTACTTCATGTATGTTTTCACAGTGAGCTTTTTAGATATTTGACCGGCTGTTGCGGACAGCGCGATTTAATTGCCTGTGACATATCTACCACAACTTGAAGCAACAACAAAAATTGATGCTTCGATTTTAGTGTAGGTAGGTATGCTACAGGGTATACCTTTATTTACAAAAACCTCGACGCTGCTGCGACTGATTAGCCGATTTTAAAAAACTGATCCGACCGATTTTAATCTGACTTACTCCAAGATTTTTATTAATAAGTGCCCAAGAAACTTGCATCATGTAAATTGGACGTTAAATAAACTACTTGCTGTTGGCGCAACCATTTTCCTCGGTTGTTTACGATGATAATCATTGCGCCAACAAACCTTTGTAAAACTGCGTAACAAGAAATGGAGCCTGAAGCACGAAAAACTAATACTGGTTAAGTAAAATTAGCGCAAATCATACTTACAAAACAAGCACTTAAGATTTCAACAAACTGAAGCCTTTAAATACATGTTTATCGACGCCATTATACTGTCATTATGCATCGTCCTTTTCTTACCAAACAAGGGCCGACAACGTGTAGGAGGGATGGATATTCTGCAAACATCTCAGCGTGATAACTTAAGTGAGGTGAGTTGTCAATCCCTAGCATCTATTGTAAGACTTCACCTAAGCTTTCACGGTGAGTTTTTTTACAGATTATTCGCTTCAATGAACTACTGCTACAATTCATTGGTAGTTTAAGGTCATTTACAACTTGCCTGTTTTCCATTATATAATTTCGATATCCTTCTACTTTTATCAGTGGTACTGGGTTATAGCATAAATGCTCTTCGTTTGAATGTGCCACTACTTTTAAAATGTGGCGAACTCCACTAGTTAACGGTCCAGATCGCCGAATCAGCAAAACACAATGGTAATTTCTATTGTCTGCTATTTAACGTTTGACAGAATAAGACGAATACAACACATACATACCCCCGGTTTATGAATTAAGAATTTGAAGTAGTCAAACTACTTTATCCCGAGACCTGTCAAACTTTGGCATCAAAGTAGGAGTTGACACGTTCTTCAATTCCTACTTCAATCAAAATTGTCAATTCAGAAACAGATGTTTCTACTACCTTTTAGCTGTGGACATTGTGTAACTGCATCAGTTTTAGGGGAACCAGAGGAACAACAATTTATATACAATCAGATGTAATCTAATATACAACAAAGGTAGCTTACAAGCGTTTCGAATAATTGTAGAACATCATCAGGAAACCGTACGGTGCAACGTGCAATGTAGAGATAATAAGGCTCAATTGTGCGTATATGTTACGAATTATAGAAAATACATAGATTTTAAACCACCTACCAAACAAAGGTTAGAAATTGATCCGAAAGGGATCGATAAGAAGCCTTTGTCAATAGTATAGTTTGAACTGAATTACTTTAATTGAAAAACAAACTTTAGAAACTTCAAAGTAAGTTCAGCTCACACCACAGACGCGACGACGTAGCGCAAAGCTAAAGTTAATGGCCTCTTCACACATCGTCGAGCCTCGGTATGAGCTGACCCTAAAGGTGGAAACGCATTTGCGTAGCGTGGCGTGGCGTGGAGCGCCAGAAGCATATCGGTTTCATACAAAATTAGTATGGTTCGAGGCACATTTAAGTGTCGTGGTGCAGAGGGACGCATTCTGTCGTGGCGCGGACTGCCCGCGACCGATTGCGCCAGAGCTGAATAGCGCAAGGTACGCTTCCTTGAATATTCAAAAATCAAAAATCCGTCTACTCGACAACTTAAAACATGCAATGAATACTGTTGAGTTGTTAAAGTTAAAGGGAAGGAGTGTGCTTCGTGATTTCATAACAGATACGCAATTAGGGTGCTCAAAAGGTGCCTGGGAAGAAATTGCCTTGCCTTTTTGTTTTATTTTTGCTCTCAAGAAGTTTAATTGCTACGATAAATATATTTATTTATTAACATTTCATGCAACATAAAGGTACATAGGCAGACTTAGGCTAGGGCTTTCTCTACCAGTCAACCAAGGTGGTGCAGAGGTGGTGGAGATATAACATGGCAGGTGCATAAAAACAAATTATGATGATTTCGATGAAGACCTTCTTCATCGAAATCATCATCCGAATCCGAAGTAAATTTTATGTACGTCTACGTTGCAAAGGTTCGGTGTATACTAATCCAGAAATAGCGCCAGAGCGCGCCAGCACACGCCAACTTAGTTTGAACACTCGCCGCCACGCCAATATGCGGCACGACACGCCAGGCCACGTAAGTGTGGTTTCGCCTTAAGGATCAAAGCACATTGAGACGGAGTCGAAGCGAAGCGGCGTGTCGGTTTAAAAATTTACATAACATATCGACCCTTATATCCTCAACGTAAAGCCGAGTCGATGCAACGCGTAAAATTCGTGCGTCTTTTGTTTATCTTGATAGGAATGTGTGCATTACCTGTTGATAGGGGTCAATATGCTATGTTCATTTTTAGACCGACGCGTCGTTTCGTTTAGACTCTGTCTGAAGTTGTTTTGATCCTAAGACATAGAAAGTTACTCAGAAATAACAAAGATATTTTGGAATATTTATGTTAATTCTGTCAAGATATCCGAGAATATACTAAGTTATGAATTGCATGTTGCACAATACAATCATTCTACCGTATCCTGAACCAATCTCATTTCAGTATAAAAACACACTACCTACAATTTCATAAATAATTTTATTTAATTTACAATGGTGAAATAATATCGAATTATGATTAATAGATACAAGTTTAGAGTTAACTACATACACCTAACATGGAATTAACAATAAAAATAAAAAATATTTTATTGCATCAACGGGCTTTATATTCGCCGTCGGTGCTACGAAACGCCACGCCCTAGGAATATGTAAAAAAATAAACATACCAAATATTTTGTACACAATACATGGGGACAGACGAAGTCAGTCAGACGCGGAACAAGATGTACGACAACCTTTGGATTCGATACATTTTATTATAAACTTTCTTAACATTACTATTACTAAACCTTTTAAACCTTCGTTTACACGTCGTACGTTTTGTTCCGCTAACGATCACACGCTCAAACAACACCATGCATACAAACAAAGCCTTAGAATTATTCCTTCACAAAGTTGCCGAGTGACAATTCTTTACCGAGCTTCAATACTTCGTAACTTACATGAAATGTCTGAAAATTATTGCTTTAGTATCGTGTCATTTCCCCGCCATAAACACTGTTTCTGCTCAATCATTTAATTTAAAAATCCGATAAAAACGAACCACCTTTGAGGCGAAAACAGTTGAAATAAAAATCTAGGCTTCCAAGAAATAAAAATATATTTTTAAAAAATCTTGGAACTGGCGTAACAGGTATCCTTCAACTACAATATGTTCAGTAAAATACTTAATTGTCGTCACATTCAGTGAGTTAATTTAACATAACGATGCGATAACATACAGTGTATTTCTTCGTACATGTCTTATTTCGTAAAAAAAAAAAATGAACGAGAATTTCGTAAAGGACTTTTCATCTTTGTATCGTATATATAAAACAACAAAGATAACTTCGAAATAATCATTATAAATACATTTATTTTCTTGTTGACGAAATCTCAGTCCGCCATTATTTGTTTACCAAATAAGACGAGCAATGAAAACACACGTTACAGTGGTAAAGTAAGCAACCTCCGAAACGCACGGCTTTATTAAACCTTACTATTATTTCACAAATCAACGACACTACTAATTTTTTGACATTTACATTAAATAGCGCTTCTGGCTCGAGTTTACATAAAAATATCTATATTGTCGCTTCTTTACTATTTCCTCTTTGTGATGTTACGAGACTCTAACTAAAGTGGAGTTAACCTATGAGAATTGGGCCACCAACCAATGGGCCGTTCCTGGGGAGAATTTTATTAGGATTTTTGCTTGGTAGAAATATTGGGATCATTGGGGAATTAAACGTATTTACTAACAAAATTCCCATTTCACCCGGGAAGGACTCATCCATAATCGAAACAAGATTACTCAATCAACATAAGTGGGTCTTCGTACACACGAACGACCCTTGAACCCGTCTTCACAATTCAAATGCTGTCTGCTACCTAAACAACTTACAAGTAATCTTTGACCACCTTACAATTTAGAAGCTTGGAAGCATTTCTTTCGATATTTGTTATTACATAATAATGTAAATAAGTTATCAGTTTTTACAACAAAAATATAATTTATAGCCTCGTACTAATACTCTTCTAAATTATTGTTCGACATTGATCGAGAGAGCGGATACAATCGTTAACTAACTAAACCTAACCAATATACACTTTTAAGGGCCGGACACGTTAATTTTGAAATAAATAATTAATATATTATTATCTTTTTGGATTATGTGCGAATTTTTTACATTACCACTAACACCAGTTTTCATAAAACTCGAAAACCAGAAGTGCTAATAGAATTGTTATCGTTAGTAGGGCAGTGTCGTATCATCCGTGGTCCGGCGTCCGGCAGCTGGCCATGGTACCGGCGCTAGCTAACGTGTGTAGTCCGTCGGATCACTCGGGCTCTGCGGTCCCATGTAAAAGTCACTTGTCGGTCAGTCGGAACTCATTTCACTTGGTTTTTCACGTGTTGTAAGAACTCGTAGTAGGAGAAGGCAGACTCCACGCGGTCTTCCACTAGTCGCTCCGTGAATATGGTCCGTGATGGGGAATTGTCTCTGTGAAATAAAAGAAAATATTTTAGAGCCAAATTTTAGGTAATTCGTTCGTAATAGGTAGGTATGTATACACATACACCTATGCGGCAGGAGCTAAAAGAAGTAGTCTGTGGACACCAATTGGCTGGGGATGAGAAACTGGCTAATATTTGATTTTCTTTTCAGTAGACCACTGTATTGCAAGAGTCAAGCGCGCAGCTCGTCCGGCAGCTGCGAGAACATCTCCGACAGGAAGTAATCAAGCCACGCTCACCTCAGTATAAGTATATCGGACGCATAGGGCCTATCATCGTTGAGCTTGTCGATGAAGGCGTGCAGCAGCGCGCTAGCGTCGGTGTCGAGGCGCGGCACAGCGCGCAGCTCGTCCGGCAGCTGCGACACCGCGGTCAGCCCGAACATCTCCGACAGGAAGGCGGGGCTCACTCCCTGGCACACGTACATGATCATGTTCTCGCCGTCGTCTAGGAGGTATGCGCCGTTTGAGTTTATCCTGAGAATGAGAAATAGGTTTAGTTATGTATATGATAGATTATGTATATACTGGCTTGATGAGAAAGATTTTCTTTTCCATCAAAACAGTCTCCAAAGAAAGCCGAAGAAAAGCCACTCGCACGGGAGTAAACTCGCCTTGATTAAACCTCAAAATGCAGTTAGTCTCAAACTGCCTTTGATTTTAGAATAATATATTTATACTAGCTGACCCCCGCGGCTTCGCTCCCATCAACTGGCTACCTAACCTACCTACCCTACATACCCTTCCCTACCTACCCTACCCTACCCAACCTACACTACCCTACCTACCCACCCTACCTACCCTACCCTACCTACCCTACCCTACCTACCCTACCCTACCTACCCTACCTACCCTACTTTCCCTACCCTACATACCCTTCCCTACCTACCCTACCCAACCTACACTACCCTACCTACCCTACCTACCCTACCCTACCTACCCTACCCTACCTACCCTACCCTACCTACACTACCCTACCCTACCTACCCTACCCTACCTACCCTACCCTACCCTACCTACCCTACCCTACCTACCCTACCCTACCTACCCTAACCCACCTTCTCTATCCCACCTTCCCTAAACCAGACAGACGTCAGATCACGTGAAAATGTCAGTTTAGAACACAGATCAGGTGAAAAAGAAAAGGGCTGTTTTTAGGGTTTGCCCGGAAATTATTCGAATTTTTCTCGCCGTAAAAACCATCCTTGGACTTTAATAAACGTTTAAAAAGAATTGGTTAAACTGGTCCAGGCGTTGTTGAGTTATGCGTTTACCAACACATTTTGCGATTCATTTTCATATTATAGATAAGGTGTTAAAAAAATTACTCTAAGAATTTTGAGAGGATGCTCGATATCTATAAATAAAACGATCAACACTATTTAAATTTTTCACTAAAACCAACTAAATAAAATACTTGGTAAAAGTATTTTTACGCGCAACATACTTAGGGCTTCACTGGCATCCGCGACGCATGCGTTTCACCCGCGCGGTACCTCTCCCAGACCATGGTATAATAATATACTGCACTGCACCTGGTATTCTCTTCCCGTGACAGCTGGGTTATGTGATTGACGTAAGACTACATCATCAAATGCGTTACGGTTCTCAAACTTTTATTGTGACAAACAACCCTGATCAATTCTTTGCAAGGTTCATCAGTTTTCCCCTCAACGCAAAAAAAAATCCAATTACAGGCACCACTACCTTTTTATTTTTATTTTTTTTAGCCTGGGGAAATGCTCATGCATGCTATGATATCACGGGGAGATAGCGCAGTTATGTGGAACTCGAATCCACTACAACTCCACTGTGTCCTCCTGTGCCGCTTATGGCGTGAACACGGACACGCGTTAGCACTCACCGCAAACCCGCCGCGGCTGTCCGTCACGTCCGTCATCACCGGCGCACCAGAACACCACCCCAGGGACCAAACCAGCACATGGGCGCCAGACGACCCCGTGTATAACACCCTTTGTCCCCTGTGACGGAAAAAGTCAGTGGCCCCGCCACCTACCACTTTTTGGCCGCCGGGGATAGAGACCTCGCCTGCGGCCCCAGTTTCTTGTGTATCTTTCACAGTTCACGGGTTCACCACAAATGTTTGGGAGCCACAGTATTTTGCTCACTGAGCGAATCAACGCTATAAGTAAATTAAATATTTGCCCCACACTAGGAACTTCTTCCTGTATCGCGGGTGCATTTACAAACAAATGGCGACGAGACAATTGCCGAGTTGTCAGTATGACACTTGACAATTCGATGTGTTGCCACTGTGTGTGATTGAATTACCCGAGCAAAATGCATTTTTAACTTAACAAAGCAACTATGAACTAATAATTCAATATATAAATTAATTGATTACTAAATAGATAATTCACACGAGTTGCTAAATAGTTAAGCTAGTTAGTCATTTATTTTATTTTCATTAAATACATGAGAAAGTACCTAAATTTTCTGAAAAGGACAATCAATGGTAACCCTTATCGTGACGTAGTTTTAGGCCATCGCGGGAAGAGAATACCAGGTGCAGTATGTTATTATACCATGACCCATGACCCAGACATCGTCAGTCGACCAAAATCCGTCGCGCGGGAGCGTCCGTCGCTCTGTGGCATATCGTAGTTTTCGAGTGCTCGCATTATTAATAATACCGTTTCCCTACACTGTTTGCGAGTAGAGCTTACATCAGGGAATGTGTTACATAAGTGCATTAAACATGATTAAGAATGACAGACATTAAGAAAAGTGTAAAGCAATATGTTACGTCGTGCAAACTTGTGAATTATTTGACCTTTTCAGCACCTTTTGTAAATAAGGCAAACACTTTTTGTAAATACTTGTGTTATTAAACATTTGTAAACCATCATCATCATTTCAGCTGAAACATGTCCACTGCTGGACATAGGCCTTTGCCATTGTAAATAAGATCAAAACAGTGAAATGTAACCTACGAACCGTACCTACGTATGCGCTCTGTGAGCGGCAAGCGGGTCGTTGATCACCTGAGTACGGGGTCAGTACACACATCCAATCATTTAAGAGTAATGCAAATAATTAAATATCCCTAGAACGGTTGTTTTGATTTAAAAAATTTACTTTGTGTTATTTTTTTAAGAATGAATGCTGTAGGGGTACTGATAGATGTGCGTTGTTACCTCTCGGCAGTAAGCTGCAGCCGCGGCGGGTCAGGCACGTGCTCATCTTCCTCATCGTGCCGAGGCAGATAGTCCCTCAGCGCATGCACGGGGAACAGGTCGGGGTACACGGCGCGCAGCAGCTGCGACAGCGGCGCCGTCTTCAGCGTACACATGTCTGCCACTCGGTCATCCAGCCGCGTCGATGTGCCCGTGCGGAAGGCTTTCTGTGAAGGGAGGGTTGAGAACTAAGTTTATTTCAGGTGCGTGGTACTAATAACCGGCATTCTTGAATTACGGTAGTTGCACACAGCGGATCTTTGTGTCTCTAAAGTAGGCTCTGCGAACGATTGCGCAAGAAACAGTTTGCCATCGAGTATACTGCACACAGTAAGCGAGATAGGACGATGCGACAAACGTTAGGGAGTGAAAGAGGCAATTATACAATGCTATCTTCTACTTCAACATTGACCCAAAAATAGCAACTGCGCAGGGTCTTGCAGCTAACTTCAGAGACTCAAAGATCAACTATGACTTCTGTACCAGATGTACTAACGTAAACGAAGCAAAAGGAGTTTATAAGGATCTAGCAGGTGGCGTTCTGTAGTTTCTGCCTACCCCATTGGGAAAATTCGAGAGGTTGTGTATGTATGTTAATCAGGCTAAGCTGTGTTTCTATAGAAAAATAAAAGAAAATATATTTTATCATAAAAATAAAATGCTTAAATGGATACTATTGACTCATGGCAAAACAACTGATATTCTAATATAGAACCACAGATAATATAATACTAGCATACAGTTGCCTCATCTCATACAAAGAAACCGTGCCATCGTAACTATCGTTTTTCGTTTGATTCAGATGATTATTTTTATAAGTACTTCGACCGCTTTCGGTTCCGTTTCACGGCTATAGATGGTGTTAGCAGTGACTTGCAAGTAAAAGGGTTTTCTCGGCTCGTGACTATTTTTCTTTAAATATAATGACGATTTGTTTTATAGTATATTTTGGCAATTTTTTACAGGTTCATTGTACCAAAATGTGTTACAATACAAATTTAAAAATTGAGTGGCATGCCTTAGAAATGTAAAACCGCGCCATCTATTGGAATCAAATTTAAATGATACGATCAAATAATCTTTGAAATGTGAATTAAGAGCCCAATATTCCATAATTTTGTGATTAGGAGAGGTGATTAAAAAAGATCACATTTTTTTTATGATCAATTCTAGAAAATGTTTATTTCACACACAATTCAATAACAAATCGATGCATATCGCGCCATCTAGTGACATTTATTCGAACCAATTTCTCTTTGTTAGCGCTTGGACCCCGTGATAGAGCTATACGGAATAGGGTCCCGCAATTTTTACTGAAACGGGAGGATCCACCAACTAGACAAGTGTTGTGTGTGCGCCGGGCATCTGTCCAATGGTTGCTATCGGGTGCCGGGTCTAATGTTCAAATCGCGTGGAGAACTTCGAATGCGATATGTAGAATTTGTGAAACGTCAAATCTTTTTCGTAGTTCCTATGTGGGTAGATGTCGCTGCACTTATTAGATCTGTAAGTTACTTACCCTCTTGAGTAGAGCGAGTAGATACATGGGCAGTAGCCTGAGTGACATGGGCGCGTGTAGTGACGAGCTCATAGAGCCAGCCGGTAGGTTCTGTGACAGGCGGAAGGCTGACAGCGCGTCTACTGCTACGTTCATGACTGCCTCGCGAGCTTCCGACATTGATGCTGACATGCAACGGTCAACCGCTGTGGGGTAAAGATAAAATGGTTTTAGTAAAATAAACACAGAATTTTACAGTAAGCGGCGTCGATGTTTATAGCTATGGATTTTGGCCAGCGCCTCATTGCCGATGAGCTTCTTGGACCGCTTTTCGATCGACTCTAGTGCATCAAGCTGGTATTTGGCAGATCCCTCCCAGAGATGAGAACACTGCAAGCATGATCTAGCAATCGCTTGATATAAGTTGAGCAGCTTTTCTGGCGTGAAGTATTGTCTCACCTTCGCAAGGATCCCTAACTTTTTGGCAGTCAGCTGAGCCTTTGCCTCAATGTATGGGCCAAAATTGATAGTCGATGTCAAAGTAACGCCAAGAAACTCAAGATGGTCCGTTATCGGTACGGTCACATATCGGAAAGATAGAGCCGTGTGAAATTGGATTTTTTTAGCGGAAAAAATAAACGCCTGGGTTTTTGAAGCATTAATCCAGACCAGATTGGCATCACTCCATTCGGATACTGCTTTCAAGGACAAGTTCAAACGCTCTACCATGGCTTACGGAGAGATCCGATCTGAGGCCCTGTAGCCCATGCGTTGGACCAGTAACTCTCAGCAACAGTGCTGTCGTCTGCATACCCAAAGGCCGGGTTTTAGCAGATAGTTTATGTGAAGCAAGAATAATGTTGCTGAGAGTACCGACCTCTGCGGGACTCCGTCATTAATATCCAATTGGTGGAAACGAGCAGCCATCGATAACCACTCGAATGGACCGATATCTCAGAAAGTCTGCAATCCAATCACACAGACCACCGGGAAGACCGCATGAAGGAAGCTTACCAAAAAGGCTTTCGTGCCAGACCCTATCAAAAGCCGATTTTGTTGGTAACTAAGGATATCGTTAGCTTCTAGTTATTGGCATACATAGAAGCTTGCGATACTGGGAACTAACGTGTACTTAACATTAAGTACACGTTAGAGATGGGTCTGTAGTTGGCCGGGTCAGCTCGCCTTCTCTTCTTGGGTACGGGCTGTATGTTATTAGATTGCTTCCAAATATTCGGCACTTTCCCAGTCTCGCAGTAAAGGCGTAATAGGCGTGTCATGATCGGAGACAGTACAGGCGCACAGGTTCTAAGAACTATTGCTGGTATTCCGTCAGGGCCGCTAGACTAATTCACGTCGATGTTACGCATCACCCTATGGACGTCCTTTTGATGGATGCTAATGTCCGACATACATCCACAAGGAGAAGGGGCCGCCCATCACCAGGATTCAGACGCTAAGATTCGGCAAAAAGAGAGGCAAACAAGTTTTTCTTCAGCAGAGTGGGATAGCGGCCCGTCGGGTTTCAGCAGTGACGGTAGTGAGGGACGACAGAAGTTCGAATCGACCGACTTAGCCAGAGACCAAAAAGCTTTATCATGGCGTCAGGCTGCAAAGGATAGCATGCGAAGAAAGAAAGCTTCCCATCTCAATCTGCTGACTTGAACCGCCAAACCAAAACGCCGGGTGCCTCTTGGACTGGGATCGGCGGAGGAGTAGGCGGTGTCCGTGTGTCTTTACCAGACAGTAGTCGGAACTACCCAAAGGTGAAGATATCGGTCTGGATCAGTTGTCAGCAGAACGTCCAAGGAATTGGCAGTGCGAATCAACATCTGGCACCCTCGTTCCGCCCTGGACCAGCTGGGTGAGTTTTAAGTGCTAGCGCAAGCTTTCGCGTCTCTCGTCCAGGCATGATCAGTGCACTGGTTTGGAAAGAGCCACTATTGGTTGTGGGCATTAAAGTCCCCCCCCATGAACACTTCCGCCCCCGAAACATAGTGGATATCCCACCCATATGCATAAAACGTTTTGGGAATACTTTCGTTTGTGTAAAACTGAAGAGAGAAATTCCGTGCCGGAGTCTGTGTATTATTATGGCTTCAACTTGTGTGTCTTTAAGACAAGTGAGTATGTTATTTATAGGCAAGCGTACAACCACATCATCGTTTATTATCTGGTGAGGTGATGGTGAAACGCGGGCCAATCAATAATAATTTAAAAAGGAAACTAAGTAAATAAAGTTGTTTAAAAACAGTATTGAACAAACATCCAACATCAGTCATTGACATTTTATTTGCAAAATAAACTTCCAAATAACTTGCATGCATTCTAGAACATGCATCATGTGAAGGTATAATTTTTATTATGTAACTGGCAACCCATTTTACTGTATAAAAGGTATATAGTACTCACCCATTTTACTTAGTAGTCCTATAATACATTGTGTGTCGGCGGAGTGTAGCACGTCTGTTAAATTACTGGCTGTCGGCAACGCCAACGTGTGGACACGTATTCTTCTTTCACCTGAAACAAATTAATTATATGCATTGAAATACTTGCTATATAGACAATATTGGAAAAACAAAAGCAAATATTGTTGGTCTTGGCTTTTATTTGTACACTGTCGATAGACAGTTAGTTCGAGCAGTAAGCTGAAATTAGTATTGCTAAGGCTGCTCCTTGCTTGTAAAATGGTACTGGTATTATGCATCCAGTTAATAGTGCTAACACACGTACGGATATGGTACGGCCGGACTCCGCCCAGAAATTGTAGTGTTGCTGTATGTAGAACATTATTTTCCATTTTTGTTATGACTAAGTTGAATGTAAAAATATCGGGAGACAATAACCAAAATCAGTAGATCTCACATAAATCGGGGACTTTTTTAACGGTGGTCGTAGTTGGTACGGCCCAACCAGCCGACAACCCCACACACTTCCGGATTTGGTACGGAGCAGACCATATCCGATGTGAAAACAGGCGGACCCAGACGGACTCAATTAATTATAATAATGTCCGGCGGACCACTCTACACACGTTCGGATATGGTACGGCCGGACTAACTCCTCCCACAAATCCGTGGTTCGGCCGTACCAAATCCGGACGTGTGTTAGCACTATAAGAATAGTAGGCGACCCAAAACAAGCTGAGTAAAGACTTGCCAGATGATGTTAGGCTAGTATTATTGTTACCTTTACTGCTGGTATAAAGCAGTGCCGCTTGGAAGCACACTTGCTGTAGATCCGTCAGAGACTCCTCGATGGTGAGCTGCATGCCGAAGCCTGCGTCTGGCGACACGTTGGGTAGGGAGAGTAAGTCGGTGGAGCGCACGAAGAAGTTGCCGTGGAACGTATGGATTGCTATACCTCTGTAAATGACAATAACGATTTATTAGTATGTATGTCTGCTTTGGGGGGCATAAGCACAATAAAAGACTATGCTAAGTAGTCGGCCAACTTCGCCCACTGTTCGCCCACGATGTCTGTTTTATGCTTGAATTCCAATAAATTTAAGAGGTTGAAGACGGTCTTAAGTTTTTATGTCGCTAAAATACCGGTCGTTTGTTCGTATACACAATACAATGCAGGTCAAACACTCACTTCTTTACATTATCATCATTTCAGCCGAAAGACGTCCACTGCTGGACATAGGCCTCCCCCAGGCGTCGCCACATTGACCGATCCCGTGCGTCTCGCAACCAGCGCCTTCCCGCAACCTTAACCAGGTCATCGGTCCACCTAGTGGGAGGCCTTCCAACGTATGGTCTTCCAATTCGCGATCGCCATTCCAGAACTCTTCGGCCCCATCGGCCATTCGTTCTGTGAGCAATGTGCCCTGCCCACTGCCACTTTGGTAAGTCTAGCAATTCTTCGGGCTATGCCGGTAACTTTGGTTCTCCTGCGAATATCATCATTTCTGACGTGATCGCGCAAGCATAGCCCTTTCCATTGCCCTTTGGGTGATTTTAAGCTTTCTGATAAGGCCCGCAGTGAGCGACAACGTCTCGGTTCCATAGGTGATAACTGGCAACACATACTGGTCATAGACTTTTGTGTTGATACACTGCGGTAAATTGGACGAGAAAATACCACGCAACTTCCCGAACGCTACCCAGCCGAGTTGGATTCGACGATTGACCTCTTTCTCGAAGTTAGATCTATCCAACTGGACTGTTTGTCACAGGTAGACATAATCGTCTACAACTTCAAGTGTAGTCTCCGATCTTGATAGAAGTAGGTGTTATGTGGGCATTCAACATGTTACATTAGTCATAACAACTTAGTTGAAATTCAAACTAGGACGAAACCAGCGCGACACAAAGGACTCTGTGTCATACCAAATTGTGTACGTGCCAAACTGTGTCCTGAAGAGGTTGCCCGTCAGTGTTAAAACCTCTATCGGTGACTTTTAATTATTTTATGCGTATGATATGCGCAAGCGCAGATTCAGAAGATTGTTTTCTACGGCGTGCTCGAATTTTTCAGGTCGTTGGAATTGATTTAAATTAAACTAAAAGGCATGCTTACCTAGTACAGCGCACTCTCATGACAGCTTCGAAGCCGATCTTCCTCGTGAGGTACCGCGTGAGCATCCTGTGGAGCTGCTCGGCTTGCCACTGGCGCGACGAGCGGTACAGCGGGATGTGGTACACTGTGCCTGCGCTGAACTTGCTCATACCACCTGAAGGAGAAATTTAAGGGTTAATAGTGTCAAATTGAACTACAAAGCACAACCAATATAGGTTCTAACAATAACACAAAACTGGAGAAAGCCTGTACTGAACTTAATGAAGAAATAATAATACCAGCACACAATCAGAAAATAGCGGAAATCATTCCAATTTAAAATTATTTCATTGACATAAGAGTCACACAACGGGTGCTTGTGGATTGGATATCTATACAGTTCTAACTGAATATGAGAAAAAGCTTATATTTTATACTAGCGACCCGCCCCGGCTTTGCCCGTGACAAATTATACACAAACACCTGCCTCGTTTCTCACTCTTTCTATTGTTGAAAACTGCAGGAAAATCCGTTCAAAAGTTTTTGAGTTTATCGCGTACAAATGCTGCAGGGGAGTTTATTTTATAACATGTAGTGATAGTGAAAATTGTTTTCTATCTACGAACCATATTTGTTCTTTATCCAATTTATGAATTCCTTTTGCATTTAATGAAAAAACTATTTTGTTTCATATTACTTTACAAAATTTTGTAACGTTTTAAATTGAATAGATGATTATCAATGAATGAACTGTTTATACAACTGTATAAATAAAAGTGCTATTTACATTCCCAAGATATAGAGTCATTTTTGATGGCAAATAACAAAAATATGTACAATGCAAATACAATATAAATAGGATGATGCAATGCTTTATTATTATTACCATTTACAAAAAAAATATGAGTAAGATAGGTGGATTGCAGATGCATCATACTCGAATAACTTATGATTCATTTAAATTTTCTGTTAGCTATAATACTGCAATATCAGAGGAGCAAATACCGTATTTTTTAATATATTTATTTGATTGTAAAGGCCCGTATTCCGGATGCACACGCTCGACTCAAACTCAAAATTCAATCAATTACAACCCTCGAGTTTGGCATACGATTCTTCAGCTTGACATAATTATGGGTACTCAATAAAGCAAGAGCCCAGACGCCCCAGATGTAACTGAATTCTTTCTACACGAAATGTGTGGTAGGTATTGAATGAAAATTAAAGTCCTAGTTAGCAAGTACGAGTATGTTCCAAGTACCACTACTCAATTCCACTGATTTTGTGTTAGAAGAGTTTGGGGCATCTAGGATCTTGCACATTAATGTCAAATAAAAAACGATATTACAAAAAATACAACCGACTTCCAAATATAAACACAACAATTTGAAAACTAACTTCAATTTCGGAAGTCGGAGTTCCTGTTTTCGTTTCTTCGTTTTGCGACACCGACTTCCGAAATTGAAGTTTTTTTTTCACATTGAAGTGTTTTTATTTGGAAGTCGGTTGTATTTTTGTAAAATCGTTTTTTATTTCTCACTTTTTAGCTGTGGTACATAATGTACCAGTTCTATAGGCTAGGTTAAACCTTTAATGCCCAAAGTAAAGCCAAAATTGATTTACCCCATAACATGAAACTTAAACAAAACCGGTGCAATGAGAGTATACCAGGAGGAACTGTTCACACCTGCGTACCCCTTAAGAGCGTACCAGTGTGATGTTAAGTTGTGAAATGATGTAAACACTAAACAGACATGCGATTTCAGTTATCCCGAGTGATTTGCCGTTGTTAATGGAAGAGTTCTGATGTATTTCTCCGAAGTTCTTGATCAGATCTTGATGAAATTTAAATGCGACCATGTGGTCAAATGGTTTCAATTTTTTTTTTAAAGCTGGTGCTTGTAATGTACCAAGCACCAGCTTTCAAACAAATGTTGAATCCTATTTCCACTATAAAATCCAGATGAATAAAAGTATTGCGAGTTCGCGCTTATCCTATAGAATTTGAGGTCTTGCTTAGACTCGACTTTACGTTGTGGATGAGATGTTTATAGCAGAGTGAACTTTTTTGACCGACGCGTCACTTCGCCTTTCAATTAAATTAAATTACATTATTTAATTTCACAATCAACAGGTTTTACATAGGTTTTACATAAAAGTCTCAATATTCTTTGTCCATTACTGTCACCGAGGAAATTTGAAATTTTTATTTGATCGTAGCACTATTTGACTCTTAATAACATAAAGCCTAATGCTTACTCAAGGTTGCGAGATCAGCATACTGTGAGTTGAGTAGGAACAGATCCACAGCGATCTGTGCGCCGCTGCAGTCTAACGCGAGGCGCTTGTAGAAGTCTGTCGCGGGGTTCTTAATAACATAAAGCCTAATGCTTACTCAAGGTTGCGAGATCAGCATACTGTGAGTTGAGTAGGAACAGATCCACAGCGATCTGTGCGCCGCTGCAGTCTAACGCGAGGCGCTTGTAGAAGTCTGTCGCGGGGTTCTTAATAACATAAAGCCTAATGCTTACTCAAGGTTGCGAGATCAGCATACTGTGAGTTGAGTAGGAACAGATCCACAGCGATCTGTGCGCCGCTGCAGTCTAACGCGAGGCGCTTGTAGAAGTCTGTCGCGGGGTTCTTAATAACATAAAGCCTAATGCTTACTCAAGGTTGCGAGATCAGCATACTGTGAGTTGAGTAGGAACAGATCCACAGCGATCTGTGCGCCGCTGCAGTCTAACGCGAGGCGCTTGTAGAAGTCTGTCGCGGGGTTCAAGTGCGCCACCTCCTTTGACGACCGCGCGTTGGGGTCCTCTCTGAAAACACATGAAAGAGATTAGATTTTTTATCAGTTTTTATTCGAGATCAGGTAATATTTACTGCCCTATTAGCAAGTAATCGACAATAATGTCAAATATTTAGTAGCCCGGCAAGGAATTGAACAAGAAAGAAATGAATATTTAGTACCTGACTAACCTAACTCTATGCTAAGGCTGCAGTAATCTCGCCCTATAATTTATGATTATAGCTGCCACGACTGTTGGCGTATGTAAGGCTGCAGTAATCTCGCCCTATAATTTATGATTATAGCTGCCACGACTGTTGGCGTATGTAAGGCTGCAGTAATCTCGCCCTATAATTTATGATTATAGCTGCCACGACTGTTGGCGTATGTAAGGCTGCAGTAATCTCGCCCTATAATTTATGATTATAGCTGCCACGACTGTTGGCGTATGTAAGGCTGCAGTAATCTCGCCCTATAATTTATGATTATAGCTGCCACGACTGTTGGCGTATGTAAGGCTGGGGTAATCTCACTCGTATAATTTAAGACCATAGCTGCCACAACTGTTGGCGTATATTTCATAGTAATTTTTATTGCGAATATAAATGAATGTTGTTAAAAGCTTACAAACCTTGGTTGTAACGCTCCAGGCCCAACATTTGGTAAACATGTCTGGAAAACTGTGATGCGACCTCCTGTGGCAGCCTGAAAATAAGAACAATTACTTTACATTAAGAAACAAACTTAACGTTAATACTGAATTGGTATCCAAATATTGCATAATGATAATAATGTCTAACATGGGTGGGTATGACTAATTAAAACAGAAGTTTGCGTCATAAACCAGTTTCCCCGGGTTATTATTGTTGTGTTCAAATTCAAATTAAATTTATTGTATCCATATTGTACACAAAGGTGGTAAATATAAGTTACAGAAACAATTATGGACACTATTGGGCACAGCAACATTCTAAATCCAGAAATCGAATTAGAGATCAAAAATGTAAACAAAGAAATGTCATTGTCAAAGTGACAGTTCAGGGGTAGTCAACATTTGCCTAGTAACTCAAATAAGGTTTTTTTTTTAATTTAATGTTTTTGGAGGAACGCTAAAGCAGCGTGTCAACATTAAAAATATGATAGCCTAAGGTAAGTCTTATTATTACAGGTAAGGTAAATTCGATTTGGGCGATTTCTTTTTTGTTCTGTTCATAATTGTCCAGACAAAGTTTGTGTGTAAAAAATCTCATTTATTTCATTAGTAAAAATCACCCATGTGAAGCCGAGGCATTTCGCCAGTTAAAAACACTAAATGAAGTCCAAATGTTTAAGACCACTGCCTTATTGCTAGTAATATAAAAATAATTTGCACGATTTTATTTCAAACAGTTATATTTTATTCTTGGATCCTAGTTTACGTTACTTTAAAGTTGAAAACTGTGTGCAATATTGTACTGTTTAAGATATGCCTACAATTTAAGCATTATGTTATAGTACTTTTCGGCAAACTGCACAATTGAGGTTATTATTTAAAATTGGCACATTTTTGATCTCGAATTCGATTTCTTAGATTAGATACAGACAGTGTCTAGGAGAGAAGAATAGCGCTTAAATATGTTACTTATTAATATTTCAACGATATAATTCCTATCTTTCTGTTTTTATTTAATTTATTGAACTAATATGCGTATGCCTTGTTTTGATAGTAATGTCCTTGTCTGAAATCCACTTTGAGTAGGAACAGTGGTGGCCCAGTGGTAACGGCCGCGACTTACAAGTTTTAGATCGTGGGTTCGAACCCAGGCAGGAGCTTTACTTTTTGTTAATTATTTCATCACCACTACTCTCAAAACGATGAAGGAAAACATCGTGAGAAAACCGGCATGTCTTAGAACCAAAAATTCGAAGACACACCATCCACCAACCCGCACTGGGCCTTTGTGGTGGATTACGGCCCATTCCCTTTCGCAGAGAGAAGGCCTGCACGCACAATGGATCAAATAGGAGTCTGCGGAAAAGGGCGTCCAATCTATTCGCGGTTCTGCTCTCCTTGTATTTTGAGAGTCATCACAAGCATCTCCTGGTAGGAGAACAGAATCATGAAATAACTCTGCTAAGGCGAATGTTGTTGTGATAGCTTAGGACAACAGAAAAATAAAGAAAAGAAGTAGAAAAATAAAGAAGAGAAGTTCTGTTCTTCTGGTATTTTGAGAGACTTCAAGATTCAAGATTCAAGATTCAAGATTCAAGATTCTTTATTTGTGGAAACATGAGTACACATACAGAGCATGCAAGTTATTATATTACATTATAGATTAAGATCAGTCATGTTTGGCCTTAGTGGCGTACAAATATTTAAATTTGAGTAATAAAAGTCATTGGATAAATTATGGATTAAATAAAAACAAAATAGTAAATAACAATTTCTAAAACAAATAAATCAAACAAATGGTCATAGATAAGTAACAATTATTAAATGTCAATTAAAATCATCCAATGTAAAATGTCAATTAAAGTTATCCAATGTCAAATGTCAATTATAATTAAAATTATCCAGTGTCAAATGTCAAATCAAATGTATTTATTTTAATAACAATAATAAGTTGCTTTAAGTACAGATTACGTCAAAGATGTATTGATAACATTGGTTACCACACGGCATTAGATGTTGTCATTCAGAAATTCTAGAATACTGTAGTATGCTTTCCCTTCTAGCAGTATCTTTAATTTATTTTTTAATTGACGGACATTAAGCTCCTTCCAACTATTTGGAAGTTTATTAAAAACTTTAGGGGCCATACAGAAAACACTCTTGTGCATTAATGCTGTTTTCGAGCTGTGTAGACAAATAATACTGTCATCGCGTCTACTATGGTTGCGATCGACCACTTCTGATTGACGTGGAAATAAGTGTCGATTTGATTTTACAAACACGACAATTTCTGAAATGTAAAGGCAAGGCAGAGTTAATATTTTATATTTTTTAAAATAGGGCTTACAACTTTCGGTTGACTGTAACTTAAACATAGTCCTGATGCATCTTTTTTGGGCTTTAAAGGGTATGTCCTTGTCGGTTGAGTTTCCCCAGAAAATTATCCCATATCTCAAATGTGAAGAAACCAAACCGTGATAAGCCGAGAGCAATGACTCAATGTTAAGCACTGGGACCAGTTTGAACAGCGCATAACAAGAATTACTAATTTTTTTACTCAGTTCTTCTATGTGTGCTTTCCAGTTTAGCTTTTTATCAATTGTGACTCCAAGGAATTTGGTGTTGTTAACTTCTCTAATAATTATATTATTATATTGGACGTTAAGATCAGTCGTAGTTGATAAACGTTGACTGAAGTGCATTAAATTAGTTTTATTAAGATTAATTTTTAGATTATTATTATTCATCCAATTTATTATTGATGTCAGAGAATTATTAATGTCGTCATTGTAGCTTTCTTTAGAATTACATTGAATAGTGATAGTGCTATCATCAGCAAAGAGCGTAACTGGTTGGTCTACATGTTTAGGTAAGTCATTTATATATACTATAAATAGTGGGGGACCCATCACACTACCCTGGGGGACTCCATACTTGACTATTTGTTCGTGCGAATGAAATATTTCTTCACATTTCGTTTTAATATTTATCCTAGATATCTCCGTGACCTGTTTTCTGTTATCAAGATACGTTTTTATTAATTTTAGAATATTGCCTCTTATACCGTATGCTTCCAACTTACTCATTAAAATATCATGCCTGACGTAATCAAACGCCTGGGTCATATCACAGAATACGGTACATATGGGATTGGTTCTATCTACATTTACCATAACCTTATGTAGGAAATCGTAAACAGCCATATTTATGGTTCGGTTTTCTCTGAATCCTTTTTGTTCGTTAACTAGTATATTATTTTTTTCTAAATAAGCACTTAATTCTTTATATATGTACTTTTCAAAAATTTTGGAGAAAACACTTATAATCGAAATAGGTCTGTAAAATTCCATGGATTCTCTATTTTCTTTTTTAAATATCGGTTTTACAATTGATTTTTTTAAATCATCAGGGAATATGCCAGTACTTATGCTTAAATTAATCAAATGACTTAGATGCGTGCAAATTTCTGGAGCCACCAACTTAACTATTTTTGTTGATATTCCGTCATGACCAACGCTGTTCGTATTTTTTAATAGTTTGATTATTCTAAACACATCTTGCGGTATACAAGGAGGCATAAAAAAAGATTTTTCTCTATTGGGGATATTTGAAGTGACTTGATTTCCTGAATCAACAAGTGGAACTACTTTTTCAATAAAGTAGTTGTTAAATTCGTTGGCTATTTTCTGAGGATCTGTTATAGTGTCACTGTTTACTTTTATTTTTGTGATAAGATTTCGTGGTATGCTAAGCTTTGAGCCATTGATAATTTGCCAACTGGTTTTAGATTTATTACAAGATTGTTTTATTTTATAGTTATTCTGTGCATATTGCGTAAGTTGTATAATTTTCTTAAATATTCTAGAGTATTTTGTCAAGCTATATTTATTAGTTACATTTGGGTCACGTCTATATTTCCATAGAAGTTGTCGCTTCTTTTTGCTGCACATTTTGATGCCACGTGATACCCACTTAGATTTATTTGCCGTACGTATGGTTACAGATACTTTAGGAAAGCATAAGTTGTAGAAAAGCGAAAAAGTCTCTATAAATGCATTGTAGGCTATGTTAGGATCACTTGTTTCGTATATCTCAGAGAATGACAACTCCCGCAGGCAATTTTGAAATTTTGAAACATATTCTGATTTATAGTCACGTCTATTCATACGCCAGTATCTTAGAGTGCAAGAGTTTTTGACGGGTACTTTTATTAATTGAGCTGTGTGGTCAGATAACGCAAATTCAAGAACTTCCACTTTACAGGCTCTTTTAAAGTTATGTACAATGTTATCTATACATGTTCGACTCTTCATTCTAGTGGGCTGATTAACAGATAATCTCAAATTGTATCTCAGTAAAAGACATTCAAAATCTAAAGTTTGATAAGATTTTTTTTTAAAATATTTACGTTGAAATCGCCTGCCAGCACAACATTTTGAAAAGATTTATTTGTGAGTTCTCGTAAAAACATATTTAATTTTTCCATGAACACATTGAAATTATTGGCGTTTGGAACTCTATAAATACAAGCTATTAAAATTTTATAGTTAATTAATTCTACGGCACAACATTCAAAAACACCAGTTTCTGACATTTTTGTAATTTGTTTCAATTCCTTATATTGAAGCCCGTTTCTTACAAGTATGCATGCTCCACCTCTTTTACTTTCCTTTCTTGTGTAGCACGCTGCAAGCTGATAATTAGGTATATTTAGGTACCGTTCATAGCCCTCCATAATAAAGTGTTCTGTTATGCATAGTATGTCCACACATGTCTTTATATCTGCTAACTCTTCTAGGCACACTGTTATTGCATCTGATTTAGCTAACAACCCTGCAATGTTTTGATGCATTATATGTAAATATTTATTTACGAAAAAATGTCGTTGATTGCTCATTACAGGTGTCATCTTTATTATTATCCGCAGAAACTTCGTCACAAATAGCAAATGCATTGCTGTCAGTTTCACTAAAGTTATTCATGTTAGAGTATTCTATGTCAGTGATTAGCAGTTTTATGTCTTCAAAAATTGTTCTCATTGCAGTGTTGTTTATCAGGCCCGATTTTTCGCGAAACATGGTATAGTCATATTTAAGGTTCCGATTTGACTCCAGGTAGTAAGCGTGTTCATAGGTCAACAGGTCCAAGTAGAGTAGGTTATTGAAGGTTTCAATCCTCCAGTTGTATATGCTATTATAATTTCCATATGCATATGTAGGGAAGCATAAGATAATGTTTGTATGTTTTATTCTACTTAACACATTTCTTATGTAGATTACAATTTTGTGGTGGTCATTAGTTACTTTAAAGTCTTCTGGTCCTATTAGTATTACGCAATAGTCATCAATTGTGAAGTCAGATAGTTTTGACTCAATACCATTGAGAAGTTGTTCTATTCCTACTCTCGGTGTTAGATAGTGACATATTTCATCTTGATCTCCTACTAATAATTTTTGTGCAATATTCAAGATACTAAATCTCTGTTCCGTGCTAAGTATACATACTTTTTTCTTTCTACAAACTGGTTGGGTCATACGTTTAGTATTATTTTGTATGTAGCTATTTTTGTTGTCTTGTTGCTTATCCCGAGTTTCAATATATTTTTTCTGGATTGGTAAAGTATCAGTTTGTGTCTGTTTTGTCTCAAGGTCTGTGAGAGGTTTTTTCTTGGGTGTATTTCTGTTTGACTTAATAGGGCTATTTGTTGTCACTTTTTTGTATAGCTGGTTTTTTTTAACTAAGTCTTCATTTAAGTGTTTGAGTTCAGTATTTTCTTGGTTCAATAATTCTATTTCTGTATGGGCGCTATTTAATTCTGATTCAAGTTTTTGTATTCTATCCCTTAGTATTTTCACGTCATCCTCATCCTCGGAGATATCTGGTAAGCTATTAGAGGTGCACTCTAGTGTCTGTGATGTTACGTCATTGTCGTGGCTATCTGTACTTGGGTCCGAATTGGTACGGACGCGTTTACCACGGAATGTTATATTTCCCAAGAAATTATTCATGCTTATGCTTTCTCACTATAATTTAACTATTGATTGGTAATTAATATTAAATAACATCAGAAACAAGTTTATTCTGGCCTCAAAAAGAGCTTTTAGTTTTCGGATAACTTGTTAGGATTTGAACTCGTACCCTCTTCACTTGCATCCAACAGTAGTTACCATCAGGCCAAATGAACTCTAGTTATAGTTGTAAAAATTATGATCATTAAGTATGTTGACCGATAGTGTATAGTTTGCAAACAAGATGGCTCTGTTCTAAAGTTTTATTTGCAGTCACTCAGTACACAAGCACATTTTTATTTTATGCTTTATGACAACACAGGTTATTAGTTGGTATCACTGTGTTAAGTTTGTTGCTTCTGCACTAGATGGCGCTTATCCAAATGAGATGACTAGTGCGCAGGCGACAACGGGGATAGTGGCGGTGAGTGCGGGAGGTATCGAGCACTCCGCGGGTTGTCGTAGGTCAGGGATTAAAGATCGTTATGAAATTATTCAAATTTTGAGTTTTTTCCACAGTTTTAATTTTGTTATTACTCTTTATTGGTTAAGCCGATTATTATGGGAATCACACTGTTCAATAGGTCACTTCACTGGCTTTAAGGTAACAGTATATTATTGTTACAATATCCACTTTTAACCACTTCCTTTATTTAAAAACTAAGAGAGCGACGTGTGACAGTACTCATTCATGAGCGAGCGAGCGCGAACTTCACCGCTCATGATTCCAGCCACGGAATTTAATAACTATTCTATCCACCTTGAGTAAGTGCTGTGAGTAATGCCAGAGCTTTATTTGTATGAGTAGAGGCTTTTGCCTGGCAATTACAAATTATGTAATTATGTCTAAGTTTTATTATTTAAGATATATCGTAAATTGACAACCATAAATTCTTCTCCTCTCGTTCAGTCCATCCAAAGGTTGTCTGTAATAGATTACCCTGTGCGATAAACCGCCCATTTTACACTTGCTTTTATGATTGTTTATCCCGTATATATATTTTTGTGGTGTACAATAAAGAATATAATAAATAAATAATTACATCCCAAAAAAATAAATTTCCAATCAGTGGGACTATAATAGGCTGGAATTATTACTTACCATAAGTTTATACGCGGCTTGTAGCGCGGCGCCGAGCGCAGACGCCGGCGTGGCGGGCGTGGAGTACCTCTGTGGTAGTACTGTCAGCAACTCCTTCACCAACTCGCGACGTTCGCCCAGGTTCACTAGAAGAGACTCCGGGGATGGCAGGAATACATCTGTAAACAGGAATCTAGATAGTTACATGACATTATAATATACTGCTAATTGCTACGAAAAAAAAATCAGTAAAACTTTGTCATCATAAAAATACGATGTAAACTTGCAAAGATCGCTTTTGTTCCAAGAACACAAAGGGCACGAAAGGCAGTAGTGCAGTAGCAAAACAGTTCTTAGATCGACGAACTGCAGTTTTTTAGACATGGAGGTATGCGGAACTGGGTGTAGAGTCCCGGGGTTACAGGACTCTACATTGTGTACTGTAACAATGTTGGGTGTTGTCTGGTCTGGGTAACTGCCCAACAGTTGTTCTCGGATTCTTTTATATGTTCAAACCGCACCGAAAAACCTGCTTGCAGGATTTCGATTTAGCTTGTATGTACCAAATTGAACAACTATTTCCTACTCGGGTACGGAATGTGCTTGATTGCTGGCAGATAGAAGGTGGATGGAGAATTATCTTTTGCGAGAATTTGTGTCCCATTATAAATACTAGGATGTAGTTTTGTTACTTACCATCAATGTCGAGTACAGTCATCTCCTTCGGCCGCGTGAGTCCCTCGCTCATCAGATAGTAGTGTACGTGCGCGTCATAGCAGATGAACCCGATCTGTGTTCGAGTGTCGCCTGGAAGCGCTTCTAAGTGTGCTTTTAATGTGTCACAGGCAACCTTTAAAAAGAAAATTCATCATCATCATCGGAATCAGTCGAAAAATGTCCACTGCTGAAATTAGGGCTGCCCTAAGTGCCGCCACATCGACTGATCCTGTGCGATTCGCATCCAGCGAATTCCCGCAACTGTAACCAGGTCACCGTTCCACCCAGTGGGAGACCTTCTAAAGCTGCATTTTCGTATTCCGGTACACGTTCGTTAGTCCGTTAGCACAGACAATATAATACTAGCATACAGATGGATCATCCCATACAAAGAAACCGTACCGACATAACTAGCGTTTTTCGTCTGATTATCTGGTTATTTTTTGTACATCGATCGCTTTTGGTTCCGTTCCACGGCGATAGATAGATGATGTTAGCAGCAACTTGCAAGTAAAAGAGTTTACTCGGTTCGTGAATATTTTTTCTTTATGACATTGACGATTTGTTTTATAGTATTTTTTGCACGTTTTTACACTCTCATTGCACGAAAATGTGTTAAAATACATATTTAAACAATCGAGTGGAATGCCTCATAAATATAAAAACGCGCCATCTATTGGCATTAATAATCTTTGAAATGTGAATTAAGAGCCAATATGGCATAATTTTGTGCTTAGGAGAGTTGATGAAACAAGAAACTACACTTATTATGTTCTATGTTCTCTAGAAAATGTTAACTTTACACACAATAAGGTGCATACCTCGCCATCTAGTGAGAATTATTTGAACAAAATTTTCTTTCTTAGCGCTGAGACCCCGTGACGTTAGTTAATAAATTAAACAGAAATATATTTAAGAATGGCATAATGCTTTCTTCAATATCCCGTTGTTGCGATCAAAATCCACGTCATTCGATGTTTCTATTTGTATGTGATGTGATACGATAGCCTTGCATAAGTGCTTTAATTCTTTGTTCAAAAAACAATAAACTTTATTTTAATTACTAAAGATATTATTTGTTAATAAATATATGACAAACGGCATCAAAATAAAAGATTCTTTTTACTCGTACAAAACGAAAATATCGATCAATCAAATCGATTGTCAATAATGTTTTTGCCTGTGACCTGATTTTTGTGCGGCAATTAGTGAGATCTAGACGTTAATTACTTGATAAGTCCTTCGTAAAGTCAAAGTACTAGTATCAGCCATTGCCAGACTTATCAGCTAATACCAAATAATCATGATACTTAGCTTGATATTAAAGATAAGGATAACTTTTAAAGATAAGGATAACTTTTAAAGACAAGGATAACTTTTAAAGATAAGGATAACTTTTAAAGATAAGGATAACTTTTAAAGATAAGGATAACTTTTAAAGAGAAAGGACTGAACATTAAATACTAAGTCGTTAAACGGCTTTATTTGTCACGATGAATAAATAAAAATATTATTACATAGCAGAGTAGCTAACTCGTCAAAAGTATAAAACATTACAGTACCCAATAAACGATCAACACATACACACAGGGACGAAACTCACGATATGGCGCACACGCAACCTGTTGTTATCCTACAGTTCCGGTATAATCTACA
The DNA here is from genome assembly GCA_947562075.1 of Orthosia gracilis. Lineage (NCBI taxonomy): Eukaryota > Metazoa > Arthropoda > Insecta > Lepidoptera > Noctuidae > Orthosia > Orthosia gracilis. The sequence goes on from OX387270.1 coordinate 44,212,905, forward strand.
CATTTTGTAGGATATTTTATTATTATTGAACATGATAGGATATTGCTCTCGCCACGCAATGTAAAATCGTATACATTGCTCAGTAATCAGTAGTTCTCCATTGCAAATAGGAAAATTATAGCACCGTGTGTAAAGCGAGCGAGGAAAATATTCTAACACCTAACTTAATAGGGCTTCATCACAATATCAACTGCTGAGAATCATCCACTGCTGGGTCTTATAGGCCTCCTATTTCATCTGCCAGAGGATTTTAACGCAACCCTGATATCGCCAACACGACGCTCCTTTGAACTCTATAATATACACTCCTAATAATAATTATGTAAGTAGAACCTTAAAGTTAGTACCTGCAAGTATCCCGATTCTCTCGCAATCTGCGAGACATCGAACAGGAACAAATACACGGCAGGTTGCGGCGGCCTTAACATGTACTCTCCGGGGGCGATGAACTCGATGGTGGCCGACTTGATCTCAGGCCGGCGCGTCGGGTCGCCATATGACTTGCTCACCGGGTCGTACTGGAATTCTTCTGGCACTGAGAAGAGATCGAAGATAAGTGTGATTATAGACAGCAGTTTTGCTTAGTACATCCATACCACAGATATAATACTAGTATACAGATGCCTCATCTCAAAAAAAAGAAACCGTGCCGACGTAACTAGCGTTTTTCGCCTGGTTAAACTGATTATTTTTAGAAGTACATTGATCGCGTTCGGGCTTGCAATTAAAAGGGTTTACTCGGTTCGTGACTATTTTTTACTTTAAATAAAGTGTCGAATTGTTTTATAGTATTTATTGCGCGTTTTTACAGTTTCATTGTACAAAAAAGTGTAACAACGCAAATTTAAAAAATCGAGGGTCACGCCTCAAGACATTTAAAACCGCGCCATCTGTTGGCATCAATCCGTTCAATTAATTTTTGCAATGTGAATTAAGAACCCAATATTCCATAATTTTGTGCTTAGGAGAGTTGATTAAACAAGAACATACAATTTTTATGATAAGTTCTAGAAAATGTTAATTTTACACACAATTCAATAACAAATCGATGCATATCGCGCGATCTAGTGATATTTATTTGAACCAAATTTTCTGTCTTAGCGCTGGGACCCCTTGTCCATACTAAGTATTATTATAAATGCAAAAGTAACTCTAACTCTGTCTGTCTCTCTTGTTACGCTTCCACGTTGAATCAATTTTGATATAGAGATTGTATCCTGGAGAAGGACTTAGGACAACTTTTATCCCAGGAATACGTTTCCTTGGGATAATTTTCCACTTTCACGCGGGCGAAGGAGCTGGCAGGAGCTTGTTTTCGATATTGTCAGCTTCGGTCATCGTAAATGCAAGATAGTTTTAATATTGATTGCACTTTGCAAGACAACTTTAAAATTAATTTATTGATTGCATAATGTACAAACAGATAGTAAATATTAATAACAGAAACAATGATGGTCCTGAAATATGTTAAACCATAGGGAACAAAACAATGATGGACCCTGTCTATGCTTAAACATATCTCGGGATCCCCAGAGGGTTCCGGTTCTTTGGAAGTCGTACAAAACGAACTCGCAAAGGCCTGTTTGATTGGCCAACAGCCAGTTTGGCTGGTTCGACGAGCTTCATTGCCTCGGCGCTTTTCTGGTGGTCGCACTGTTGATTCTGGCTTTCAGGAGTTGCAGTGGTTTGGGAATAATGCGGTGGGATTGTCCCAAGACAAGTTTTAAGAGTAAAGTACTAAATTCGTTTCTGTCATTTTAATAACACAAGCATTACTCATGCAATATAAGAATGATTTATTTAAACACGACTACGCCATATATTTCAAGAGATTTAACTCATTGATAATGCCCAAATATCTGATATCAGTATAAATAGAGACTGGTATTTAGCAAACATTTGAAGTTACCAATTTAGATAAGGAAGATTATTTTATGATAAAGTTTAACTGTACCTATTCATAGAAGACTTCTGCGCAATTTGATTAACTTCGCCGATATGCGATTGCAAAATGGCTGAAGAACAATAACTTTGTATTTTTAACCGACTTCCCGAAAAAGAGGTTATCAATTCGATTGGTATTTTGTTTTTTTTATGTATTTACACCGATTACTCACGACGCCTGGACCGATTTGAACATTCTTCTTTTGTTTGAAAGGGTATACTTCCCATTTAGTTCCATAGTCATCAGGTCAGGAGCTGATGATGGGATCTTGGAGAAATCGAGGGAACTCCTCAAATATTATAGGCATACATATAGCGATTTTGGCATTTTCATCAATAATGCAATCATTTGCACTCAGAAAGTAACATTTGGTGAAGTGGAACTGGTGAAGAAGACCACAGGTGGCTAATGGAACTCCTTAATGCTAAGTATGTCACGGGTCTACGATATCTCGAATAGTTAAACGACTATGATGAAGCAATTACTTATAAATAAATAGTACTGATGAAAATGGAAACATCGAACTGATCTGATGATGAAGCCGGCAGGAAGGCACTGGAACTCCGAAATAAAACAATGTATCCTAGTCGTGTTTGGGCTTATTGGAATCGTCATGAGATGTACTTTGGCTATATATGATTTCTTTTGCAATTGGAGGTACCTATGAAAACCAAAAAGAGATAAATAAATAAACTTTCTTTTTTTGTTAAATTGGTTTTTTATTTTAAACTAGCTTGTGGCAGTGGTTTCGCCCATTTAAAAGTCTGAAATATTCCCACGGGAACGTACTAAAGAAAGGGGTAGAAAGTAGGAAAGTTCTCTATGTCCTAATCCAAACTCAATTAGCTGCAAAAAAGTTAGGGATCCTTGCGAAGGTGAGATGGTACTTCACGCCTGAACAGCTGCTCAACTTGTATAAAGCGCAAGTTCGGTCATGCATGGAGTACTGCTCTCACCTCTGGGACGGATCTGCCAGGTACCAACTTGACGCACTTGAGTCGATTGACAGACGGGCCAGGAGACTTATCGGCAATGATGCGCTGGTCGACTCAAAGCTCCAGAGCCTTGAACACCGACGACGAGTTGCCAGCCTGTCGGTTTTCTATCGGTTACATTTCGGGGAGTGTGCGATGGAACTGCACAATTTGATTCCGCCTAGCCCTTTCCATCATCGGACTACAAGACGTACGGCAATGCGCCATCGTTACATGGTTGATATCCCACCCATACGCACAAAGCGTTTCGAAAATACTTTCATTGTGCGTACAGCTAAGGAGTGGAATTCCCTGCCGGCGTCTTTGTTTCCCGATAGCTACAACCTAGGGGTCTTCAAGTCAAGAGTGAATAGGTTACTTCTAGGCAAGCGTGCTTCACCTTCGACCACATCATCACTTAACATCAGGCGAGATAGTGGTCAAACGCGAGCCTATAACAAATAAAAAAAAAAAAAAAAAAAAAAACTATGTTCTATATTTGATACAAACCGTTCAGCCGTTGAGGCATAACTGATTAACATACATCCAAACATACAAACTTTATAATATTAGTAGGATAATATAATTGGCAAAGATAACAGGTAGTTTGGTTACTGCGTTATTCCCTTTATTAAATTCAGGATGGCCTAAAAAGTACTGATTAAGTTGGTAGAGAGCGGAGGATCGGCCTAATTGGTTGGGTAATCCCTCTCCCAAAGCAAGCGCAGGTATGTCTGTTATTTAATAATACATATCGTATTCATTTTGATATCATAAACACGATTCATGCTAAATTTCTGCTAATGAGATGTTGATGACGTGTCCGGTTTAAAGATTATTCACTCACTGATATGATCTTTGAACCCTCATTTTTGCTTAGTCATCCCGCATATTTGTAACATAGTCATGGTGATATGGTCACTTTTGTTTGAGATTAAAGGACGTCATCTGGATTATTGATTAGTGTCTGACCGACACTGGTTTTTACGATCGAAACCGAATTTCAGCAACGGTCTCAGTTTCGGCAGAAACCGAAACCGAAACATCCTTATAAGGATCATTTTGAGGGAAAAATAAAGAAAAACGTTATTATAATCAGTCAGTCTTAATTTTTTTATCTTTAATAAAACTCACTGCAATCATAAGCCAGTTAAGACATGATTAGGCACGTGGATGCGGCAATATGTCTTCGTCGCTAACAGGCTTGTATGAATTTTAACGCGCCGAACATGACTGGCGATTACAGCGCGAACTCGCGAATGCTGTTTCGGTTTCGGTCTTAGTTTTAGCTTGTTTGCCGCCGAAACCGAAACTCGTTTTTTGGCCGAAACTCGAACGAAACCGAACTTTCGGTCGGACTCTATTATTGATTATTGTTTCGATGCAAACATTTTTTTGAGTGGGTAATATCCGGTCTAAACACACAAATAAAGATTGTATAAGACCAAAATAAATCAAAATTCACTTGATAAAATCTATCTACCTATTTATAGTCAACAGGGAAAATCGTTAATTTTATAGTGCTATTTTAAGATACATTGCAATAAAGAAAAGAAATTATAAAGGCTGCATTTTAAGTATGCATTAAACAATTATTATTGCTGATATCCTTTGTAAGGTCAGCTTCGTTTGCCTTCTGACGTGTGTTATAAAAATACATAATAATTACAAGTTGTTAAATAAACATAAATATGAAAACCATGTACCACCAACATCATCTTTGGCTTTTCCAACTACTTGGGGTCTGCTTCCAGTATAAAGGTATGTAGCTGAATATCAGTAGGAGCGACTGCCTATCTAACGTCCACAACCCAGTGCCTGGTTAGTACGGTAAAACTTGGTAAGACTATGACTACTATGACTACTTGGTTATGGAATATAGGACTTATTACTTTCAAAGATCTTCTAATGACAGGCACGCCGGGACCTCTACTAAGTTGCGTATTTACCCTTGGGCCAAGAGGGCCACGGCCCGGGACGGCAGGCTACGAGGGACGGCAGAAGTGGCATCACTAGCCTCTCGTAGTGACAAGCACTGTGACATGCTCTACCTTACCGCCCCGTAATGTCTGGACTGTCAAAAGAAAATCTTACCTACTTTACTATCTTAGGGCCGGCTGTTGAAAATTCGCGAGCTCGCTCTTTAATTTCATGTTCTACGTCTTTCATTCTTAAGTCTACAAATAAACTTCTATATTTGTCTCGTATTCGAAGCGGGATACTCAAGTTTTCGAACTTGCATCACTCTTGCTTGAACTCTAAATTCTCAAATTTTCCTGTATAAGTAGTCAATGTAACCTACCTGAGGTGCAAAAATTCTGAGCTCGCTACGCTCGTTCAAGCAAAAAATTTTTTTTGAAGAACCATTAACATAGCGAAGAGTTTTAATTACCTTGTTTAATATGCGCCGACCGCAAGTAATATGGGATAAGGGCGGGAAGAAGAAGATTTTGGGGCGGCAAATCCCATATGGCCTGGGGCACCAAATATTTAAATACGCCACGGCCTCTACTGTTTTATGCGAGGTTACGTATCCTCGGCAAACATAGCTTATCCTTTGATTAATACGTGCGCCTATCTACATGTCTATCTCACAATACCGGAACGAGGAAGCGCCGGCACATGAAAGTTGGAAGGAGTGGAGAAAAGCCTTTGCTTAGGAATGAAACAAAACAGCCTAGCAGAAAAAAAAGAGGAAGCCCCCAGATGCTCTGGGGTTTTGGATCATAATAAAATGTGGTACTCACAGTCATTGACCCTATAGCACAGATTACACTTCCACCGCTTAGCGTCCACGAAGTACACAAACGGGTTGATGTACGTCCGGCACGCGCGACACCGCACTATCGTCGCGCACTGGATCACCGGCAGATGCTGCGAACAGATGGAGAGGATTTTATAATCTTACATTTAGTTATATTACTTCCGATACCAACTACCCCCATACGTACACGTAGGTGCCTTCCTCACTGGGTCGGCCTGTAGCGAATCTGTTCAGATGTGCTGTATGCGTATGCGCTCAGTAAAGAATCAGCACCGAAACGACTTAGGCGTCTTCCTTAGTGAACCCGGTGGGGACCGCAACTTAGAGTGACAATACACATGCCTACAACTTGCATAAAAGTGTGCAAGTAATTAGCATTCCATTTTACTATAATAATTTCTGATTGGTGAATGTCACAATGGCGTGTAAGCTACCTGCACAATTTTTTGCAAGTTACTGTCATTGTATTATCGCTCTTATAGTAAGGAAAAACGTAAGACAATACTTAGGTACTACAGAACATTTGAGACGAGCTTTAAGAATGGAAACTGGAATAGTATCTAACTATTAAAGTTGCAATTACCATCACCACCATCAATAATTAACTAATACAAGTAAGAAAGCACCAGAATGAATTGGAAACTTAGTATATTCCGATTTCTCAATTAAGAATCTGCAGTAGAATATTTTTCAATCTTTACTTCAGCCTGAAAACATGACAAACTTTGGCATCGAAGTAGGGTTCAACATGTTTTTAGCTCCAAATTTTCATTTCAGAAACTCTCGTAACTATAAAATAATTATGGTTGAATATGGTGAAAAATTGATTGATTTGATGAAATATTGTCATCAAATTGTAGAGAATATTTTGATAAATAGTGTGTATATATTTTCCTTACTGATGTTTTGATAGGGTTTGATTGAAGTTTAGAGCATCATCCTTGAGTAAGGTGGACATTATATTCGTATTCGAAGCTTATGTCTTCATTATTCTGATCATATCAACAATAAAGTGCTGTTTTGACGTAGTTAAATGCCTAGAATTTGCATAGAAAATCACTCAAAACACGAATCACGGCAATAAACCTTATTATCATTTACACACACACTTACATACTAACCTAGTATAGGTTTTATTTATAAACCGTTATATAACAACGAATATTTAAGAGTATATAACGGTCTTTCTAGAATATTAGTATGAATGCGGCCAGTTTGAATGAGATTATGTAAATAGTGTTAGTCATTATAAATTGCAAAAAATACACGATTCAAAGTTCCGTTGACAAAAACAATATTAAGTTTTATAATGGGTTTTTTGTGAGTCATTGTGTATCTCTTTAATATTAGGAAACAGCGATTTTGAATTTGATTTTTTTTTTATACGTTGGCCGTTCCTCACAAGGAATTTCTGCCTGTATTGTGGGTGCTTTTACAAACATTAAGACTCACATACACAAGACATCCAGATCTGGAACAACTATCTGTAGGCCAGACAAAAATTGGTTCCGTGCGGGAATTGAACCCGCGACACGCAGCGCAGCAGCCGATAGCTTAACCACTAAACTAAATAGCCGTGTCGACGAATATTGACCTAAACATACGAAGTAGCGAGATGACCAAAAATTATTACAGTTTATTTATTTCATATGAGTTGGGTCTATGCCAGTAGTTTATTTTGTCAGTAACATTGTGGCTTTTGTCCATTATCAGATGCGTCTATTACATACTGCTAGTGCACAATATGAGGCATCAATTTAAAGTTCACTTACAAGGCGAGACAAACAATAAACAACGATCCTTTACGATCTTGATTGTGATTGGACATATCCAATGTCCATTGATGCAACAACAAAAGGATAACCACAAATACGTTACATAATAATTCATTGACAAATTTTACAAAAGGAAAAGCTACATTTTCCCTACTATACTACTATAGTTGTGTCGCTATATTATGGAAATTGTGGTCATTGACCCCCAAAATTTTTTGACGTTCTGAATGTCAAAAACCGGTCAAGTGCGAGTCGGACTCGCGCACGAAGGGATCCGTACCATTATCGCAAAAAAACGGCAAAAAAAATTACGTTTGTTGTATGGGAGCCCCAATTAAATATTCATTTTGTTCTGTTTTTAGCGGCAACAGAAATACATCATCTTTGAAAATTTCAACAGTCTAGCTACCACGGTTCATGATATACAGCCTGGTGACAGACAGACAGACAGACAGACAGTCGGACAGTGGAGTCTTAGTAATAGGGTCCCGTTTTTACCCATTGGGTACGGAACCCTAAAAACCAATACCAATTTACCTGACCCGGGAATCGAACCCGTCATGGTTGACCTCTTCGCGCTCAGCAGTAGCGCTTAAGACCACTAGACCGGCGCGGCAGACTAATCCAACTCATTAACATTTTAACAGACTTTCCAAAAAGGAGGAGGTTCTGTTCGGCTGTATGTTAGTTTTTTTTTTTTTGTATATTCACCGATTTCTCCGTCAATTGTGGACCGATATAAAAAAAATATTGTTGTGTTTGTAAGAGTTTGTTCCCGAATTGTTCCCATTTCAATGTGAAGAACTGATAAAGAAGTTTAGAGTTATACAATAGAACTCTTCAATAAATGACTGCAAATCTCTTGGGTTTGCTGTAATCGCATGTCTGTTTATTATTTACACCATTTCATAACTTAACATCACGCTGGTACGGTCTAAAGGACTACGCAGATGTGCACAATTCACCCTGGCATACTCTCATTCCACCGGTTATGATCAAGATTTATGTTATTCGGTTAATCTGACATTACTTGGGGCGTTATAAGTACTTTACCATAGAACTTGCACATTATGTACCACAACTAAAAACTGAAAAAAAAAACGAAGAAACGAAAACTGGAACACCGACTGCCAAATTCTTTTTTTTTTTTTTATTTTTTTCATTAGGCTCGCGCTTGACCACTATCTCACCTGAAGTTGATGTTGATTTTCGTTTTTGGAAATCGGTTGTGATTTTTTGTAAAAATATTTTTTTACTTATAATATAAACCGACGTTTCAGGTTCTTGAAAATAAGATTTTAGGGAAAGAGAATTACAGCTATCGGCATGCTCAAATGAAACAACAAAAGTACACTTGTAGCAGGTATTGTACCGCCTAAATTACATTATTTAAAATTCCGTACGCGATCGATAAAATGCCTCAATGCTGCCTTTAAATTGGTCAAGGATGGACCGACCTCTAATCCAAGTTTATTAATAAATACGGGTACAGGTCTGAACTGCCAAATATAGGTAGGTAAGAAGTTTGAACAAAATTGGTGACTAATAAGATATTTTAAAAACCGGCAAGTACTAGTCGGACTCGCGCACTAAGGGTTCCGTACCATTATAGCAAAAAAACTGCAAACAATCACGTTTGTTGTATAGCACCACCTAAATATTTATTTTATTGTTTTAGTATTTGTTGTTATAGTGGCAACCGAAATACATAATCTGTGAAAATTTCAACTGTCTAGCTATCACCGTTCATGCGATACAGCCCGGTGACAGACGGTCAGACAGACGGACAGTGTAGTCTTAGTAATAGGGTCCCGTTTTTACCCTCTGGGTACGGAACACTAAAAACGAAAACTTAGGCATGATTATGACCTGGGTCGCGGATAAATTTGAAAAAGAGTTACCGCGGCCCTGGCACAAGCAACTGAAGGAACACGGGTGGGTTTTAGTCAGTAAAAGTCTGACACGCCCTTCCGCTTCACCCAGAGCGGAAGAAGTCATTGGATGATTGAAAAAAAAAAACTGTCATCATGAATGAATGAAGTTATTAAAAGCTAATAAAAATGGAAAATGAAAAGGCCAGGTGCGCAGTAATCTTTACCGGCGTGCGGGTAATGACTAGATGTCATCTAGTCATTCATGCTTTCAAAAGGAGTTTGTATCGTAACAGACAGCATTCAGTAGTTTCTGCCACCCCCATGAAAAAAGCGTGTGTGCATATGTGTATGAAAAATTTAAAAATAAAAGGCATAGATATTACAACATTACACATTCTCATTACAATTTGGAGTTTCTTTGAAGAACTAAAGCAAACATTGGTGTCTAGACAGAATATAGAACAACCCATAAAATTAATCAAATGAAATTGTATAAACAAACCATTATGACATGATGCTATGCATTATTGGGAATACTGAAGAGTACAAATGTTTAAAACTTACACTCACATTGAGATCTTTGAATGGATGTATTAAAATACCGAGAGGCAGCCTGGACTTCTGCAGGAGGTTGTTCGTCTCTGGAATACGGTTGACAGTGCATCTGAAGACCCTGCAAATTTTATAAATTGAATTAAAGCATTTTCAAAAATATATTGTGTTATGAATGTAAATATTAAGCAACTTAAAACATTGTTTTATAGTGAGGAAATCCTCATGGATACCTTCCGTTGGGGGACAAAGGATTGTCGGGCTACAACTGACTAAAACCCCACAGTTCTTATGGCTACCATGAGTCGGCGACCCGGGACACAAGTAAATTCGCCTGCTATCCCAACTGGAAGCCACTTAAACCTATTTTATAATTCTAACTAGTCTATGTTGTCCCACGCAGTTAAGCATCTCTCTCCCTTTTCCTTACAATTGTACAATAGTCACAGCGAATCTTTGTGTCTCTGAAGTTGGCTCTGCGAACCATTGTGCAAGAAACAGTTTGTCATCGAGTATACTGCATAGAGTAATCGAGATAGAACGCTGCGACAAATGTAAGCGTGTGAATGAGGCAGTTATACAATGCTATCTTCTACTTCAACATTGGCACAAAAATAGCAACAGTGCAGGGTCTTGCAGCCAACTTCAGAGACACAAAGATCCACTGTGACTACTATACTATTTTCTAATAGTTCAAGCCAGTCTATTAGTAGGAGACTAGCAATTCTTTTTTACACCATATACTTGTTCTATGTATTGCCAGCGTTTCGAATGAAAATGACAATTAATAAACCGGAGATATAGTTCTCGCCAAACTTCTTGGCCGCCCTGAAGTTGGTTACAACGGCTGCGCAGTAGTAAATCTCATACAAAAACAGCACCGTTTCGTGCCTTGCGCATTGGAAAGCCAACTTCAGGGCGGCCCAGAAGTTTGGCGAGCACTATATTCCAGCTTTGTGGGAAAGAAATGTTTGGATATTATTTTTAAAATATCGAGCCTTAACTGTACTTAATCATATTTTTCAGTTTGACTGTAAGTGAATAACTAATAATATTTATATTATCTCTGTGTATCTGTGATATGTAAACACAGTGTAATCAAGAGTATAAAAATATTTAATGTTATTTTTCAAAATATTTCTTTGGTGCATGATGAACTTGATACTACTTTTCATACCAGAATATTTATGAAATACGAAGATTATTAATGATCTACTACTCATGTTCTCAAATTTTAAGAAAAATATCAATTAACAGTTTGGTTTAGCTACAAACGGAATCATAACAAAGGATGTACTTCTAATTAAAGTTGGATTATTAATTAATTATTGTGTCCAAATGGGTCATTGAACTATGTCAGGCTTATTTACTGTTAATTGGTCTTAATTTATTGTTATAATTATAATGCAGACATTATCAGAAGTTTTTTAATGAGTATTGCATTTGACCACCATCTTCTTATGGTAAGCCATGCTCTGGTTTCTAATGAGTTAATTATAATAGATAAATAACTTTTACTGTCATTTGTAAGTCATACTATCGCATAAATGCGTGAGAGACGACCTTCTAACAAATACGTGCGTCTAATCATATCACAGATTCAAGATTATGCAACACTCCACGATAGACATTACTTTATCTTCCCTACTGATAATATACTCCTTTATATGTCATTTAAATTTTAAAGCTTGAGTTAAGAGCAATTCTATCACACTAATATTTTAAAGGCGAAAGTTTGTGAATGTGTTTGTACGTTTATTACTTCTTCACGCCAGAACGGCTGAACGTTTCTGGATTAAATTTTGCACAGAGATAGATTATAGTCTGGAATAGCATATAGGATACTTTTTATCCCGGGAATATGATCCCTTAGGATAATTTTCGACATTCACGCGGGCGAAGCCGCTGGCAGAAGCTAGTATCATTATAAATGTGAAAGTCTGTATGGAGAGGATGTTTCTTAATCAATCAAGTCTCAACAATTGCATGGATTTGGATGGCATTTGAAGCACAGGGAGAATATGGCCTGGATTAGATCATAGGATAGTTTTAATCCCAGTAATATGAGATGACTTTAGACATTAACATGGGTGAAGCACCTGTCAAAAGCTAAGCCAATAAATATTAAAGAAAAGAAAAAATAAAGTGATTCACAATGCTGAGCACACAATAAGGTGAGGTTATTAAATAAATAAATAAATAATAAAATATTGATTGTGCAATGCAAAACAATGCCAGTTTACTGCATTGAAATAACATGAATAATGGTCTAATATCATATTCAGCTGTTATTGCCCAGTTATTTGTCAGTAAAATATATACTAATGTAAAGCTGAAGAGTTTGTATTTTGTTTAATTACACTAATCTCTGTAACTAACCATCATTTAAAAAAAAAACTTTATTCATGTGATAGCCTAATTCTTGAGGTATGTTTAACTAAGGCTATTTTACATAATGCAGCAGGGCACAGCTTGTCTGTACTAATATTATAAAGAGGAAAGATTTGTGTTTTGTTTGTAACAAATAAACTTTAAAACTACTAAACTAATTTCAAAAATTCTTTCACCGTTGGGAAGCTACACTGTGCCCTGGTGACATAGGCTACTATTTACCACTGTGTTCCAATGGGAACTACCGTTCGCTAGTAATTTATAATGATGAAAGTACAAATATGGTCACTTTTACTAGCCCATTCATAAATGGTGATTAAAGAATAGTAACTGTTATTATAATTTCTACATCAACCATGACTTTGAAATTAATTATATCTTCATGGTTTAAAACCACAGCAGAACATTTTGCCCAGAATTAAATAGTCATGTCGAAACATAATTAAAAAGACCATAAAAATGTCTTGAAATGTTGATAAGATCTCACTTCCTTATTAGAATTAAGTAAAAGCTAAATACACATTGAATAAGGAAATAAATAAATACCTCTCAAAGAAACTAATTAGGTTTGTTGGATTCATTTGATGTAAATAATACTGAAATCAATTATAGCTATGACAATATTTGAGGAAAACTATTTTTGTACCAAAACCAATAAGAAAGAATATAATAATATTACTTATTAATAGAAAAGAAGCCTTAAATGTTTGATTTTAATTTAACTGTGATACTCAAATGATTATAAGACAACTTTAAAAACTCCTAAGGTCATTCTTTTTTTTGTAGACTTTTTATCAACAAACATACAACTACACTTGTTAATACAAAAAAGTCAGCAAGGTGACTGAACCAAATATCATGAGTTAAAAAGTTTGCCAAACTATCAGTGCCCATACTTTTACTTTCCATGCTTTAATAAATGAAATCAACACTTACTCAGGGCTGCAGTTAGATGAATCAGCAAACTGATGAGCCAGTTTTACCTCCGGTGGATCCTCAGGGTATTCTGGCAGTATATGCTTACACTGCAACAGGTCTACCATATGGTGACCCCACAGTTGGTCAAACCCTTGCTTCGTCACACTCAGCTGCTGCATTTGCTGGTTCAAATACTGCTGTGGAAACTGCTTCATAATATTTGCTTGTTGTTGGCTCAAATTAGGAACTGGTGGTGCTTGTTGATTAGGATAATTCCCAGAAGCTGGAGCCATTTGAGGATACCTATTTTGCATGTTGCTCTTAGGAGCGCCACCTGCTTGCACAATAGGTCCTGGTGGTGGCCCCATTTGATGTCCCATTGGTGGCATTGGAGGTCCAGCTGGGGGATTTTGTGAACCACTGTATGTGCCTGGAGGCCCCATATGTCCTGAAGATGGGCCTGGTGGACTCATTGGCTGCCCAGATGGACCATTTTTGTATTGTCCTGTATATGGCTGTGCTTGGGCTGGTCCTGCTCCCATTGGAGGACCACTTGCATGGCCCGTAGGTGCAGGCGGCTGATTCATAGGTGCTGGTGGTTGGCCCATAGTCTTTGGAGGACCAGGAGGCATTGATGATGGTCCGCTCACACTGGGACCATTGATCCCCACTTGCCTAGGTGGCCCTATGGGTGGTCCAGTTGGTGGGCCACTATAGCCTTGCATTCCAACAGGAGGACCACTGACTGGTGGGGGCACTAAAGGACTATTCCTTTGAAGACCAGAGATAGGAGCACTTGAGTATGGAATATTAGGTTGACTTGTCATTGTAGGGCCAGCAGGCTTTGGAATTGGCCCAGGTGGAGGAGCATAGGGTGTATTCATTAATCCTGGACCATATCCTGAAGTTGATGGCTTGCCTCCTGGAAGAGAGCTAAAAGCACTTGATGAAACAGGGTATTGACTCGGAGGTCCAACTGGACGCTGTGCAGAAAGTGGGCCATTCACAAGAGGCTGGCTAGGTTGACTAGAAGGAATAAGAGGAGGAGCATTGTCATTAATCTGACGCTGTGGAGGATGATAGTTAGGGGGATAAGGTGTTGGTGAAGAGTTGGCATTGGGTACAGTTCTAGGGCTACCTGATGACAGTGGGACATTCTGGGGAGGCAGAGGGTTTGGTAAGGAGTTGGGACCTGCTGACATTGGTGGCCTCATGGGTGACGACTGCAGACTATGCTGCACAGGTGGCATCATCCCAGGTTGATTGAAAGCAGGTGAGCTGCTAGCACTCTGACTATAGCTGTTGACATTTTGTAACACATGGTTTGTAGGTGCTGATGATGACGGCGCGTGAAGGGGACTATTCGAGTTCGGGTCCTGCTTTAGTCCTCCATATCCTGGCGGCAATTGGCTCATAGGCACTTGACCGAACTGTTGGTTATGGTTAAACGTTGGCGGTGCCGCATTAGCGTTCACTTGAGGCGGTCCCGGGAAGTTATTGTACGGATTTGGTGGTAAATTGGACATGGCTTGTCAATCTGGAAAGATATAACTGCGTTCAAGTGACAATTTTTAAAAGAATAATAACAAAGACTTTGAGATTCGTTTCTCGGAAACAGTGTAATGTTTATATTGTGATAAAAAGGCTGATATCGACAAGGATTTAATTAAAACATGCTAATTCACTGGTACAATGACGGATGGGCGATAGAAGGACAAAATTGAAAGCCATCACTTACCGCAGTCAGGACTTGGTACAGACAAAAATATTTTCACAAACACTTGTGTATTGTTATACCATTCTCACATAATATCACAGCATGTAAAATAATGTAGTTAAAATATCCAAGGAATAAAAATACGACCCTGACTTACGTGGCCGAGCAATTTAAAGCGCCCTCTGGATTGATTTTTTGACATATCACGTCAACTAGTGACGCACGAATCCAAGAATGTTTTAGTCGATTGTTGGGATATCGAATCATATTACTAAACAAAACAATTCGATTTGGACTTATTATTCTTGGTTAGTTCGTGTAAAAAAAGTCACAATAATCTCTTAAAATAAATTGTAAAAATTATTCAATCTGATTAAAGTCAAAAGCCAGGGCAGAAAAAGGGTTACAATTTTAGCTGGCAATGTTTTTAAGTTTATGCCAGCAAGTGCACTAACACGTGGCTTAGAACACGCAACGTTATATGAATGGCATACTAACGTCCACTGCTGGACATAGGCCTCACCCAAGTATCAGCACATTGACTGGTCCTGTCCCGTGCGTCTTGCATCAAGCGGATCTCGCAACCTCCACCAGGTCATCGGTCCACGTACTAAGAGGCCTTCCAACGCAACGACTTCCGGTTCGCAGTCGCCACTCCAAAACTTTTCGGCCCCATCAGCCATTCGTTCTGCGAGCAACATGCCCTACCCACTGCCACTTAAGTTTGGTAATTCTTCAGGCTATTTCGGTAACCTTGGTTCTCTTGCGGATGTCTTCATTTCTGATTCGATCTCGCAAGGAAAGTCCGAGCATAGGTAACCCTCTCCATTGCCCTTTGGGTTACTTTAAGCCTTGTGATGAGGCCCATTGTGAGCGACCACGTTTCAGTCCTGTATGTAATCACTGGCAACACACGCTAGTCTTAGACTTTCGTCTAGAGACACTGCGGTAAGATAGACGAGAAGATACCGCGCAACTTCTCGAATGCTGCCCAGCCGAGTCGGATTCGACGATTGACCTCTTTCTTGAAGTTAGACGTACCTAACGACCCACTCTTTCGTAATTTCTACTGAGGTCCTCCATGATCTCAGACATGACCACTATAACTGGTCTAGTCTGATCCTGAATTCAGACTGACACGGTGGCGTTTTTGTACAAACACTTCAACACCTCGATGTAACCGGTAGTCGATTTGGCACCGTTGGAGAGACTAGTACAGCCCACCCAAGTCTCGATTGAATCGAAAGATTTCTCTTACTCCACAAACGCTAAACAAAGTGAGAGGCAGATAACCTGCCTCTGTTTAGTTCTTCGGTATAACTTCTACGGTGTCTACGGTGCTAAAGCCTTTTCAGAAGCCGGCTTGTTCGGGAGGCTTAAAATCGTCAAACCAGCGCGCGAGACGATTCGTGATGACTCTTGAAAACAACTTGTAGACATAGCTTAGAAGTGAGATGGGCCTATAATTCTTCAGCCGTGTATAGTCACCCTTCTTGAAGTATATTACCACCACACCCCTGCACCATGCCTGTGGCGTTTTCCCCTCGAGTATGACGGATTCGAACAGCTTCTTAAGGGCCTTAAATACCAATTTTCCACCCGCCGTAATTTCCACCACCTAGCGCCTTGTTGTTTTTATGCTATTTCAGTACGTACATGCTGACGTCCGGGATGTCTTCGGTATAGTGTCGGGTCATTCTAACTCTTGGGTCGTTTGCTAGATTTACAATGGGTTTACTGTTCATGTACAACTACCCATAGAATCTCTTGATCTCACTCAGAAGCTCCGGTTTTGCGGATACGGTCCTGCCATCGCTGGTCTATAGTTTCGTGAGCTGCCTCTGCCCAATAGCCTGCTCTCTTGCAAATACCTTGGCGCTTTCATTCCGCTCAATTGCGTCTCTTTTCAATACTGCGGGGGTTTTATCATAATCGGCACGCTTGCGGTTGGCGATCGAGGTACGGTTGTTACCAAAGCATAGAGAACCCTGCTGCCCATTCTATGGTAAGTCCCTTAGTTGCCTCTTATGAAACCCACGGGAAGATATAGGATGGTGCTATTCTTTAAGTCCGACACCATACAGAATGATGCTAATAAAGTAATATTCTTGCATTTTGTTTCTCACGACTCACGTATTATGCTACTAGCTTTTACCAACGGCTTCGCCCGCGTAAAAATTGCAAATAAGGAAACATCCTCCCGAGATGGAAACCCCATGTCCTTCATCAGACTAGTTTCGCATTTATAATATTAGCATGGATAAGATGCGTCGAGGCTGGCCCAGAAAGAGTTGGCGATGGCGTGATTATTTGGATGCGTAATATGAGAGATGGTTCGAGATAGCGTGGGAAGAGCATCTAACTCGGACTTGGAAGGAGGGGGGATACTTTTACCCAGCAGTGGAGCAGCACCGGTTAGACAAAAAAACATTGTAAAATTAAGTAGGGAATGAATAAGAGAATATTTTAGCGCCTGCTTAGAAACATAGAATTCCAATCACTGTACGCTTACTTAGCGTTGTGCGAAATCTGTGGCAACCTGAGTAATTACGCCGCGTTCATTTTATTCTTATTAAATATAGACTCACGCTTGACCACTATCTCACCTGATGGTAAGCGATGATGTTGTCGACGGTGGAGTACGCTTGCCTTGAAGTAACTATTCACTCTTGACTTAAAGACTCCAAGATTGTATCTATCGGGAAACACAGACTCCGGCAGGAAATTCCACTCCTTAGCTGTACGCGTAATAAAAGTAATTTCAAAACGTTTAGTGCGTATGGGGAGGGGGGCACCATGTACCGATGGCGCATCGCCGTACGCCTGGTAGTCCGGTGATGAAACGGGCTGGGCGGAATTAGATCATGCAATTCCATCGCACACTCCCCGAAATGAAACCGATAAAAAACCGACGAGCTGGCAACTCGGCGACGATGTTCAAGGCTCTGGAGCTTCGACTTAACCAGTGCCTCATCGCCGATGAGCTTCTTGGCCCGGTTTTCGGTCGACTCTAGTGCATCAAGCTGGTATTTGACAGATCCGTCCCAGAGATGAGAACAATACTCCATGCATGATCGAACTTGCGCTTGATACAAGCTGAGCAGCTGTTCTGGCGTGAAGTACCTTCTCACCTTTACAAAGATCCCCAGCTTTTTGGCAGCCAACTGAGCCATTGCTTCAATGTATGGGCCAAAATTGAGAGTCGATGTCAACATAACGCCAAGAATCTCAAGATTGTCAATTATAGGCACGGTCACATCTCGGAAAGTAAGAGCCGGGTGAAATTGGCTCTTTTTAGCGGAAAAAGACACACCTGGGTTTTAGCAGCATTAGTCCTGACCAGATTGGCTTCGCCCCATTCGAAGACTGTCTGCAAGGACAGGTTCAAGCGCTCCACCATGACCTCCCGGACAGACTGGATCTTAGGCCCGGTAGCATGAGCGTTGGACAAGTATCTCTCAGCAACAGTGCTGTCGTCTGTATACCCAAAGGTTTTAGCAGATCGTTAATGTGCAGCAAGAATAAAGTTGCTGAGAGTACCAACCCCTGAGGGAACCCGGAATAAATACTCAATTGGTCTGACGAGCAGCCATCGATAACCACTCGAATGGACCGATCTCTTAGCATGTCTGCAATCCAACCACACAGACCACCGGGCAAATCGAATGAAGGAAGCTTACCAATAAGGCTTTCGTGGTAGACCCTATCGAGATGTCAAGGGAGACGGCAAGCGCTTCCCCGTGCCTCTCGATGGCCTCACTCCAGATGTGAATGGCTTACGCTAGAAGATCCCCAGTAGATCGATTTCGGCGGAAGCCATTGGCGGTCACTAAGGATATCGTTTGCTTCTAGGTATGCCAGAAGCTTACCATTAAGTACGCGTTAAGTTACAGATACGGGTCTGTAGTTGACCGGGTCAGCTCGACTGCCCTTTTTAGGCACGGGCTGTACGTTAGCTTGCTTCCAAGCATTCGGCACTTTTCTAGCCTCATACAAAAGGCGGAATAGGCGTGTCATGGTTCTATGTTCGGCTGGATTTTATTTCTTTTTTTTTGTTTTGTTTATGTCCACCAACTACTCCGTCAATTATGGACTGACTTTTGTTTCAACCCTTTTAAATATCTCGAAGTAGTCTCATTGTCATCAAGTCAGGATCTGATGAGAGGATCCCATGTAAATCGAGGGATATCCTCAAATTTATAGCATACATACAGCGATTTTGGTATTTTCATCAACATGGCAAGCATTTGCATTCAGAAAGATCATTTGGTGAAGTGGAACTGATGAAGAAGACCACAGATTGCCATTGCAACTTCTCAATGTTAAGTAGGTATGTTTCGGTATAAGATATCCGATTAGTTAAATGACTGTGATGAAGCTAATTTAAATAAATGGTTATAATGAAAATAGTACATGAAGCCGGAAGGTATGCCGTAATAAAACAGCTTGTTGGAATGATTATGCGCTCTGGCTATAAATGATTTTCATGGTAAAAAATGGTAAAAATGCCTTTTTATGCCATATTAAGTTGTAAAGAATTTATAGAAAAAGTTAACCGAGGCACTGGAATTGTTTTCTTTCATTGGTAAGTAAATTTGTTTTTAAATTGTTTGTTAAAAAAATTAAGAAACCTGACTGCTTAAAAAGTGAACTAATAAGACATTAACAAGAAGAAAAGCATGCTGTGCTGTCGGAGGATACATATTCGCGATCTGGCCTGTATCCTCCAAATGCGCACAGCATGCTTTTCTTCTTGTTTTCGTCTTTATAGTTCACCTTTCAAGCAGTCGAGTTTTTAGATTTTATGAATTAACTTTTTTATTTACAACTTTTTAGTTACGTTTTTAGAATTAGGTACATTTAAGCATATAAGTGTTATATATTTTTGAAATAGCCTCTTAAAACCCTTTATTTTGATAACCCTCATGATAGGTCCGGAAGAAAAAAAAAAATTGGTCCCCCACAATATAGCGGCCAAGATCCGGCTTTTTTCTATTATCCAATTTTAATACAGCCAGTGACAGTCGCAGGGTTAAGACGAATCGATTGACGTAAGAATAATCAAAATCGGCCTACGAGTTTGGTCTCTAGAACGCCACATAGGAACAAACATACATACATACAAAGACTGATAAACACATTACTCTCCTTCGGCAGTCGGGTAAAAAGTGGCAAGCTTGGTTTTCATAAAGACGGAGGGACTTGCGTTATCTAGTTAGGTCTATGTCTGAGGGTATAGTGCTCGCCAAACTTCTGGGCCGCCCTGAAGTTGGCTTTCCGATGCGCAAGGTATGAAATGGTGCCGTTTTTGTATGAGATTACTACTGTGCAGCCATTGTAGACAACTTCAAGGCAGCCAAGAAGTTTGGCGAGAACTATTACCGTAATGAACACATTGCATTATTACGGCGCCTAACGGATGACAGATTTAGCCGGCATAATATTCATAATATTTTTGAGAAATCCCAAACGAAGCCAAAATACTTACAGCCAATAAGTCTTAGTTGGCGTTCTGGAGAGTGCCTCATGTAAAATATAAGTAATGGTGTTCCATAATGGTCAAACTGTCTTGGTTGTCGTATTCTAGTCTTTATTTCTGAAACTTTTCAGCATGAAGACAGACTTTCTCTTTTTGTCGAAAAAGTGTGATTCGAAAAACTATTTTTGTGCAGCTAACTATTCAAACCTGCAAAACGGCGGGTAGGACTTGGATGGATGAGCTTGGCACAGGAACCTGGGGATTGGCTTAAGAAAAGAAAGGCCTGTGCTCATTTTCATGAGCTGTTTTCAATCACTTATTGATCCTGCATTCTCGTTTTCTTTTTTGTAGAAAAGGCCGAAATAAAACCTACCTAACCTTACCGAAACGAGAAGCTAAAAATTTTCGATCACGCTTTGCTCCCACATGTATCTTACATTTGGGGCCATTGAGTTTTGCCACCTCTGATCCGATAGGCTATGTTCGGCACTGCTAACGCCTGCGACGATTGCATTTGCATTGAGTAAATACTTACTTGCCTACCTAGGTACCTATATAGATATTGATCTTATGGTGTGATCATTATCAGAATTATATCAGCTAGTCTCCTAGCTGTGTCCGCGGCTTTGCTCCGCTCCTGCCTACGCTACCCTACGTACTTTTCCGCGGAGAATCTTAACACCGCCATTCAGAAAATAACGTCAAATGCTCAACCCCACCTATTGGATATGGAGTTCAACTGACAAGTATCTGAATTGCGTGTGTTGTGCTATTTTACTTCTTAAATACATAAGTTCATATATCTTTTAATAGAATGAACCAATTGCCATGAAACAATATATAAGTAATTCTTCAAGTTAAGTACAATTTTCATGTACATACTCGTAAAAGTTTTGGTTTTATACATTGGTTTCTTACATTTTATGTGATGCATGCACAATTAAACAGACAAACAGGCAAAAATTCCAAAAATGTTGGTTATCCTTTCCTCCTTGCGTCGTATTCCTCATTATTAAGGGTTGTGCCCTACCTTCTGCATCGCCTTCTCTCGATCGATCTTTCTTCATCTGTTTCTGTCCCTGGCGGTGTGGAGAGCATTATAAACTGTAGAGTCAAGAACGGTACGGATCTGGTCAGACCAACGTATTGGGCTGCGTCCACGAGGCCTTTTCCCATCTACTTTGCCGGTCACGATGAGCCTCTCGAGGTTGCCACCGTATTTCCTTGCAATGTGGTCAAAGTATTCAACTCTGCACAATCGCTCGGATGACAGCCACGAGGAGATTTTAATTTCTCGCAATATGGAGATGTTAGTACAAAATGCTGCCCAGGGGATACGGAGCATCTTTCTCCTGCACCATATCTCAATGGCGTCGATGCGTTTGCAGTCTGCAGCTTTCAGTATCCAAGTCTCAGCGCCATACGAAAAGATCGAGAAGACTGGAGTCCGTAGCAGTTTGGTTTTGATTATTACGGATATGTTGCGATCTCTCTGGATTTTTCCAAGCTAAGTCATGGCGCTCTTAGCATGCTAATTCGCCTGTGCACTTCCATTTTTTTGCCTTTTCACACTGTTTCTAGGCCCAACGCGCCAATGAGTTCCAACTTGCCAGATCTATCCACCTCCATGACCTTGGTTTTGGACCTGTTTACGGAAAGTCCAATTTCCTCGCTAATCCGCTCCATTCGGTCCAGATGTGCAACCATTTCCAACTCATTTGATGCATGAAGAGTAGTTTCATCGCCGTAGCGCAGGTTGATGATTTTCACACCACCAACTGTGATGCCTCCCTCCCAATTCTCACAGGTACGTCTCATAATGAGCCCTCCATAGGTGTTGAACAGAATGGGCGATAAAATAAATCCTTCGCGCACTCCTTGGTAAAATTTAAAGGGTTTTGAGGTTGTTTTATCAACTCTTACGATTCCCTTGCTTAAGCCATACAGGGTGCGAATTAGGGAGATGAAATGATTTGGTACTCCAAGTTCTTGTAGAAATTTCCATAAGCAACCCCAGTTGACACAGTCGAAAGTTTTGTTTTAGTCGATAAAACACATTATCACTGGCTTATCAAACTCGTATGCCTTCTCAATGAGCCTGACATTGAGAATCTGCTCTCGAGTGCCCTTGCCGTTTATGAAACCTGCTTGCTCCTGCATAATCTGCCAATCCAGGTATTAACGGATGCGAATATGGAGCAAGATCTTGCTGGCATGTGAGACGATGGACAAGATTCGATAATTGCCGCAGGTCTTGGTTGATCCTTTCTTGTGCAGCGGCAGAATTATGGACTTCGACGAGTCATGCGGCCAATCACCGTTTTGCCAAACGTGTGAGCAGATGTTGAAAAGTGTCACTACACCCAAGTCACCCATAGCTTTAAGCACCTCTGCTGTTATTTGGTCGCTTCCTGGCGCCTTCTTCATCTTGAGATCCTGTAGAAAAGTTGATATCTCGGAGTGAAGAATGATGGGTTCCAGTTCGGGATAGCCCCGGGCGTTGATTGGGGATCTGTATATAACTGCTCACAGTAGGCAAGCCATATCTCGGCAACGCGGTCGAGTTCGTGTAGTACAGTGGCATCAGCATCTTCTACACAATTTCGCTTTGAACTGCTTGGAATGGACTCTAACTTTCCTAAAAAGGTCTGCAGTTTGTAGCTTGTTCGTATGTCTCTCAATGTCGCTGCAGATGCTCTCAATGAAGTTATTCCTGTCGTGGCGACAACTGGCTTGGATAGCTCTGCTAAGCTTGGAGTATTCCGCCATTATTGCACGATCCTGCAAACCCCTAGTTTTCAAGTCTTTTCTACGCTGAATGAGCTCCCACGAATAATCGGAGATCCAGCTTTTTTTTCTTCTGCTCTGGCTTCTTCTTCTTAGAGACCTGGTCCAGCGCATCGTTGATATGGCCTTTTAAGTGTCCCCATTGTATTTCAGCGTTAGCATGTTCATGCGTAGGACAATCCTTCAGTTTCTCCTCTAAAGCCTTCCTGAAGACTGATTGTTCTGAAGGATCCAAGCTTCTGGGCTTTGGTGGTTGACGTCTAGACGCCTTTAAGCGCAGCGAGAAATTGGCTACGAATAGATTATGGTCAGAGCCGCACTCTGCGCCGGGAAAGGTCTTCACATTGGAAACTAAGGATAAGGATCTCCGGCGGGTATCTAGAATGATGTAGTCGATTTGATTTCTGTGCCTATCACCTGGAGATCTCCATATGTACAAACGTTTTGGATGATGTTGGAAGTACGTGTTCATAATACTGAGATTTCACCTCGGTTATCTTTTAACACTCTGGCTATTTTTTTTTTAAATATTTTCGATGTACACTTTTCTACAGATTTATTATAGGTATTCTATGTATTTGTATTGAATTGATGATATTGATGATTATTATTATACCAGGCTAGTAGCTAGTACTACTAGCTACTTTTAAACGATTAGAAAGCACCATTACAATCAACAAAATACGCCAGCTGTAACTACGGAACCCGAAATTATGCCCAACTTGAAAGTAATTAAACCGGTCATAATTTATCATCATGCAAATCAGGATTTGTAAGTTATTACAGGTACGAGTAACTCGCAACAAAACTGATCGAAACAAAAGAAAAACACTAATTACTTAGTTCGTGTCATAAACTGTGGTTGGCATGTGCATAAAGGCGGATACAAAATTGCAATGCACGCCTTTTGCTTTGAATTGAGTTGTCCTAGCACATGCCGCACCAAGAATATGAACGTCCACACATTGAGAAGCATGCAATGAGCGCCGTGTGCTGCGCATGCCTCGCAATGTCTGTATCCGCCTGTAGGCAAGAAGGAATTATTGCCGAATAGAATCGCAGTTACATAAATGAAGTGCACACTTCTATTCATACTACTCAAATGATATCTACCTAACAGGTACCAGGACAGTTTTAATATGGTACCGACTTACTTATTTTTGACTCTATAACTAGGTTCGTCAACTACGCCAAAGCGTTTGATAGCATTCACAACGATTCACTATTTATGGGCCTCCTCAACCAAAACATAGAAACCAACATGTCAAATGTCAACTTATTAAGGCCATCTAAAGCAGCTATAAAAATGGCTTGTGTTTAAACACCGCCCAAAAAAGTACCTATTTTACTACCAAAAAAATTCTAAACGGTTACCAAAATGGATAAATGGTCACCAAATAACGTTTCCTAAAATATTATGAAATAAATCCATTTTTTCGTATTATTGACTGCCAAAAAAATATATGGACGCCTTTAAAGTCGACGGAGCCCCGCTGCGCGGGGCTCCTATTTCCGTCCGCAGGGTCTAAAGTAACCTAACACGAACGAGATGACGGGAGCCGAGTTCGCTCGCTTTGCTCGCTCACTTCGGCTCCCGTCATCTCGTTCGAACCTAACCTGTCCGTGTCGGGGTGCCCTAAGCTCCTGAGCTCGCTTCGCTCGCTCTTGGACTAATTCGTTAAAAACACGAATACACCCGGTATATTAATCTTTGAGTTGGATAGAATTTGGTGACCGTTGATCCATTTTGGGAACCAATTATTTTATTTGGTGCCTAAGCTTAGAGTCTTAAAAATATTTTTGATGACCGTCTAAATTATACCCTATAAAAATCACCACCGCAGGAAAGGATGGTCATTCATTCCTATGGAAAGAGGAGTCAAGCAAGGAGACCCCTCAAGTGGTTCCGGGTTCAGGGATTAGAGGCCTTATTCCTTGTTTTTAACAACTCGTATGTCAATATGTGTACAAAAAATTGGTTTCACCTTATTTTCACCAGTCGGCGCTTAATATATAATTCTTCTTCTTTTCGTGTGAGGATGTGGCCATCTCTGGTGTTAGAGTTAACTAAGCCACCTCTTGGAACTCCACAGGCCTTTGACCTGGCTGATTATATTTTATATATAAAATTCTCGTGTCACAATGTTAGTTACCGTACTCCTCCGAAATGGCTTTACTGATTTTTACCAAATTTTATATGCATATTCAGTAGGTCTGAGAATCGGCTACTATCTATTTTTCATACCCCTAGGGTAGGGTAGGTAGGGTAGGGTAGGTAGGGTAGGGTAGGTAGGGTGGGGTAGGTAGGGTAAGGTAGGTAGGGTAGGGTAGGTAGGGTAGGGTAGGTAGGGTAGGGTAGGTAGGGTGGGGTAGGTAGGGTAGGGTAGGTAGGGTAGGGTAGGTAGGGTAGGGTAGGTAAGGTGGGGTAGGTAGGGTGGGGTAGGTAGGGTAGGGTAGGTAGGGTAGGTAGGGTAGGTAGGGTAGGTAGGGTAGGTAGGGTAGGTAGGGTAGGTAGGGTAGGTAGGGTAGGTAGGGTAGGTAGGGTAGGTAGGGTAGGTAGGGTAGGTAGGGTAGGTAGGGTAGGTAGGGTAGGTAGGGTAGGTAGGGTAGGTAGGGTAGGTAGGGTAGGTAGGGTAGGTAGGGTAGGTAGGGTAGGTAGGGTAGGTAGGGTAGGTAGGGTAGGTAGGGTAGGTAGGGTAGGTAGGGTAGGTAGGGTAGGTAGGGTAGGTAGGGTAGGTAGGGTAGGTAGGGTAGGTAGGGTAGGTAGGGTAGGTAGGGTAGGTAGGGTAGGTAGGGTAGGTAGGGTAGGTAGGGTAGGTAGGGTAGGTAGGGTAGGTAGGGTAGGTAGGGTAGGTAGGGTAGGTAGGGTAGGTAGGGTAGGTAGGGTAGGGTAGGAAGGGTAGGGTAGGTAGTGTAGGTAGGTAAGTAGCCAATTGACGGGAGCGAAGCCCCGGGGGTCAGCTAGTAATTATATAGATACGTCAACGCGACCGAGGACAAGTAAAAAGTCGCACTAAGCCCACTGATAGATTTTCTAAAATTTTTCTGATCTAAAGGCGTTGTCGTTGGCGAAACTGCGTTTCACCGACGAAAATCGCACTGTTCTCATCTTCGGCCGCTGAACTTGGCGAAATGCTAATGACATTAACAAGGTGAACCTTGAGATTGGACTTCGTATAAATATGTCAAAAATCAAACTTATGAGTATGACCAACAGCGTCCAACTGAAACTGTATTCAGGAAGTGTGGAAATTGCATATGTTCCAGAATACATATACTACCTCGGTCAAATAGTCTCTTTCCAGGCGAGACAGAAAATGAAGTTGCTTGCCGTAGGTACCGAAAACACCTGGAGGAGCTATTGGTAGATATAAAGTGAGACCTCCCTATTGGCCATAAACGTAAATTGATGGTCCATCAATTTGTGTTGCGCTCAAAGCTGGCCTTATACAGCGCAGCAGATGTATGCTTGAAGTTTGCCAGCGAGCAATGGAGCGCAGCATTCTGTAAGTCAGATTAACGGACTGCGTTAAAAACACACACAGTGCTGCGCTCCAAAGCAACCAAGTCAAAATGGGACTGAGCAGGACACGTCTGCCGCTAGTCGCGAACGGTTCATACGCTAAATTAATTACAATCTGGCTCCCGGAAAATGTCTGATACTGTCCCACTGCAAAGCAAATATCTCTTCACGTACAGAGAAGGAACGAGCGTTAATTATTACACTAGCTCAAGACGGGTTGGCGATTTAAAATTTAGATTAACTATAACTCTAGGTTTCTTCACGATGTTTTTCCTTTACAGTTGACAGCGATGTCCGATGTGTAAATTATTTAAAACCACATTGGTACCTACTAGCCCGGATTTGAACCCACGAACTCAAGTACAAGAGGCGTGGTCCTAGCCACTGGGCCACCAGAACAATATGTAGATAGAATACTTACCAGCAAAAAAATTAAATACATTACTGAAGTTCTATGACAATGGACGGGGCAGTTTGCTTTCAAAAAGCGAAGGGTTTTTGAAAAAAAAAGGAGTAAAGGAAACAATGAGTAGGTGTAGATACTGATTGGCTGCTCTGAACGTTTAGAACTAACGGACTTTCTGGTTGGTCTACATTCGAGCCTTCTGACCAACTAAAATCGGCATTTGGATTTCCAAACGTGCTGAGCAGTTTTTTTTGCAAACATCCTGATAATGGCCGAATTGGTCACTTGAAAGTTGGACACTTATGGTCCCCAACGTTACGCGATCCGGCAAATATCTTAGGATTTTCCCAAAGAAAACTCAAACTCAAAGTCGTAATTATTTATTTTAATAAGGGCAATAAGCAGCACTTTTGAATGTCAAAAATTCAAATTAAAACATAATAGGTTTGATTCTACGTCCATTTGCAAAAGTAGATTATTATGGAGAAAAACGGAGAAGAAACTCCACACGTACCTACAGTTTAAAAAAAAGTTGTGTTTTACAATATTTACACACCTACATACATTAATTCATATACTTGTGGACGATGTATCCAGTATAACACTGCTATACTACATCTACGCATAGGTATAAAGTATTATAAGCACTAACATAGCAACAACATGGATCTCACATAGCTACTTAGAAATATTGCAAATGTATAGGTAAATTACCTAATTCAACAACGGAACCGTTTGTGAGTCAATTTCTTCAAACAAAAAAAAGCGATACAATATTGAGAATATAATTATAATTATATCAACCAGTTTGATTTTGTCTACACAAAAGATTGCCCTATGGAGCAGGGCCAGCATGTTTCCAAGCATTCTTACATTGAATTCTTGAATAAAATTATCTAAATTGTCATTCTTGTTTACAAAGTGTGCTTTTAACAAAAGTTTGAAATTTTCATTCATTTAGTTTTAATAATATATCAAAAGGTATTTTGTTATAAACTTTCACATGTTACACACAATTTTAGCGAATTTTTAAGATGGTTGATCTAACTTATCTTTATTTCTAGTAACCCCGAGTTTCCCAGCTCAAAATTATCGCAGAATTAATGTGACAAATTGTCAAGCACGCGTTATCTGCTGTGATTGGTTGAATGAATTTTCAACAGCCAATCACAACAGATAACGCGTGCTTGACAATTTGTCACATTAATTCTGCGATAATTTTGAGCTAGGAAACTGAGGATAAGTATTACAATTGTGTATATCACTAACTTTACTAAAGGGGTGTATATTTTTCCTTACATACCTACCTATATCATATTCTCATAAATGAATTAGTCATAATAATAAATCTTTTTAAAGAGTTCCGTAAGATCATAGACTACTATTATCTATATACTGTGACTTTATAATTTTGAGATCCTCGGTGACTTAGCATAAATATGGCTCTGACAGCTGTCTTTTACAATATAAATATGGATTCAATATTTTTTTATTTTATTTATCCATTTATTTCAGGCATCAATACCTATATCAACATATACAATACTATATTCATATAAACAACTTAAAAATACTATGAATATATAACATAAAAATCTAAAAACTAATGCTAAGGTACACGAAGTGTCGGCGTCGTGTTTCGCTGACTGGTGTCACGTAGCTTGCCACGAAACCGGCGGTACATAACACCCTTCGGCCAAAAAAAAGTAAGCCAATATCATTCGCCGACCCAACAGCAAAATACCGGACATAATTCTGTAAAAGTAACTAATATAATCGGATTCTACATCTTTTAATTGTCTTATCTTTTTAACAGTTTATGGCTTAGCATGCATTGCAGTTTTAAGCCGTTCGCAAATTCTGCGACATAAGGAATTGTATGAAGCTGCACGCACTTGCGGTAAAAACCGCGCGGTAAAAAATCCGCTACTAATTTTGCCACAGAATTCACCGCACCGCGGAGCGGATTAAATTTGCGCGAACATTTTAAGCTGTTTGAACAGGTACAAAGAGAAAAAACGCGCGGTATTTTATCCGCATTGCGTGTTAGTTATGATCCAGCACGCGGATAAAAAATCGCGCGAATAAAAAAAACAATGCGTGCTAAGCCTAATCGGCTGAGCTTAGCCGACCCGCAATAGATGTTATGTGAGGACCCCATTGTAATTTCTCGTCTAAAGTCATCAACATCATCATCTTCTCGCCCTTGGCCCATGTTACTTGGGGACGGCGCAACACGTTTTCTTTTTCCATACTGTGCTATCCTTCGATATGCAATCACTAACTCCCTTTCCTTTCGGGTCTCTCCTCATATAGTCCATCTATATTTTATTTGACCGCCCTATCTCTCTCCATCCATCCACATTTACATCATAACTAGTAATATGTGTAACCGACCTCCGGCCTTGGATATACCAGCTTGCCTTAATACTACAATATACTTCATCTTTTATTTTGATTGTTAATCTTCTAATATTTTCATTATTATTGCGAATGATCAAAACCTCTTAGGTGCAAAAAATAAATAATTATTACGCATGATTCTTTTTAAAAAATCTACTGGCAATAATTGTTCTTTAATATTACTTATTTTTATTAAGTAATTCAATTAGATTATTACATTAATAATAGAAGGTTATTGGATGTGATAAGCAGTTTGAATTGTTGGCGGTGACCGCCATTGTTGACACTACGGATAAGGGTCCATTTCACCAATGAAACTAATCGCGATTAGTTCAACTAAACTCAGTTTATGCAAATACAGCGTTCTGATTCGTTGAGACCGCTCAGAAACTACCAATCAGAACGCTGTAAATGCATAAACTGAGTTTAGTTGAATTAATCACGATTAGTTTCATTGGTGAAGTCGGCCCTAAGACAAACGCTAGTCAAATTGCTTTTTTTTTTTAACTGGGCATATCAAGATGAACGTTAGTTAAATTGCTATTAATTTTAATATCTGGTCAAAATAAGGCAAACGCTAGTCAAATTGCTATTTTTTTTAATAACTGTGCATAATAAAACGAACGCTAGTCAAATTGCTATATTTTTTAAAAACTTGGGCATAAACATGTTGTAAATTATACGAGTGCCGTTTCTGTTCTGTGACCAGCCTATCCTGACCACTGTCTCACACATGCGTTTCATCCCTCCTCATCACATGATCATACCAGGACAAACGGTTTCCTTGCCACTTTTCTGTGAGCAGTACATTATTAACTCAATGCTTTTCTGTCACTGGCAGCACTTTCAATAATACTCATTTCCTCACTTTATCTATTCTCATCACTCCACACATCCATCTCAAACTGAAACATCATTTCTGGACCGAAATAATGTTTGAAGATAATGGGCTTCGGTTGATTTTTGAGTAATTAGGGCAAATCTTTTAATTTAATTAATTTGCCAATTATTCCGCGACATTATTATGTACCTATGAAATTCTACTGGTTCTTTTTCGATTTGTTTTAACCATAATAAGTTCATTACATGGATCAAGCAGAAGTATCGTAGGTACCCATCTATCGGAGGCCCCGCAATCTGGGACAAAGCTAGTCCAAGCTAAGACCCTCCGGATGGCGGGGCCTTTCGCATTTGCTATACCTGCTACGTAGTTTATTTTTATTTTTTTATAAAACTGCCCCACACTATGAATTTCTTCCTGTATCGTAGGTGAGTTTAACAAAAATATAAACTCACATACACAACATCCAGAGCCGGAATAACTATCTGTAGGTCATACAAATATTTGTTCCGTGAGGGAATCGAACCCGCGACACGCAGCGCAGCAGTCAATCGCTCAACCACTGCGCCAACCGTGCGCCCTAATTTATTTATTACATACTTTATTCTACACCACTTAAATAATTACTGGACAAACATTTACATAGATAAGTTAATCTGGCCATGATCAACGACATGTATTAAGTGTAATAACTACCTGTAGGTACAAAAATATTTGGTTGGCTTGGCTATGTACGCAAAAAGTAACTGTTATCAAAGCGATATATATAGTACATTAAGGCCGAGTTTCTCACCTCTAAATTATCGCAGAATTTTTGGCTGTTGAAAATTCATTCCACCAATCACAGCATATAACGCGTGCTTGACAATTAGTCACATTAATTCTGTGATAATTTTGAGCTGAGAAACTTGGCTCTCTCAGAGTCTCGGCTGACCCGTCTGGAGAGGGCACGTATCCCCGTGCCCCCCTTCCCTGGATCCGCCTGTGCTGCTAATCTACGTGGGAAAAACGCGAGAGTTTAGGTATAATATCATAAAGGTACCTACTGTTTGGCAGGTAGGTGCCTATATTAAGAAAGATTTTAAATCGGTATCTTATGTTCCGCAGGTCTCTTAAAATATAATAAACTCAATGGGTTAACAAATATAGCACTTCAACATTTTATTAGATTTCTCCTAAATTCCCCTTGCCCTTTGAATTTTCCCAGTGATACCTACTATACTACAATTCTAATTATAACTCACTTATTGGCATCACTTTCAGATTGATTAACTCACTAGGAACTTATTTATTAGCAAAAATGAACAGTTCAACATTTTGTTATATATCTCCACTAGCCCCATGGATTTGGACAATGATACTTACACTGCGTGTACGTATATGACTCATTATTGCTCACCAATTGTCACTACTTTCAGATTGATTGATTAACATTAGATAAAAAAATAAACTCGATAGTAACTTAGCAAAAATAATATTTCACCATTTTGTTAGATATCCCCTTTAGATGTAAGTACCGTTCAGGGTCAGAATGTACAATTCCCAAAATGTACAACAGTTTAAAAATGTCCATATCCCGAAATGTCCAATTGCCGAAATAGCCAATTTTCAAAATGTCCAATTCCCATAAAGTCAAATTCCCAAAATGCCCAATTGGCAAATCCTAAATCCTAAAATAGCCAATTCCTAAAAAGTCCAATTCCTAAAATGTCCAATCTATGAGACAGTGGTAAATTTGTTCGATAAGGTTTCATAGCGCTTTTTAATATCTCGACATCACATTCTGAACTTGAACCATATGTAAGTACACCCCATGAACTTGGCCAGTAATACTGCGTTAATAACTCACAATTACTCACTAGTCACTACTTTCAGAATTTGCCGATTGATCGATTAAAATTAATTTATGGCTTTTACCAAATCCAGCTGCTCCAAACGACACGGTACTAATATTTCTTATATTAGTAGGATTGTGAAGAACGGTAAAAGTCATCTTTCAAACAAAAATAACAAATCAAAACCGGTGCATCCGTTTAAGAGCTATGATGCCACGTACTTAAATCCTATCTCGGTTGTTCGGGAAGAGAAGGTTTCGCTATACGGAAAGCCTTGCGAGAGCACAGACATTGTACCTTTAGTAGTGTGCTAAGCCCTTGGGGATTAAAGGCAGTGTACGTACAGTGTTCCAAAGAAAAATGTAGATATTAGGTAAAAGAAATAGATATATAATCAATTAAGTACTTTATTATTGTTCAGACATATTCAGATAGATATTCTCCATGTACTTACTGCTTAAAAGGCTTTAAATCTTTGAATAAAGCTTTTAAAACAAAGCAACAATAAATAAATAGACCATATAAAAATCAAACATCTGTATTTCAATGATAAATTTATCAATGATTTAGTCGAAAACAAAATTTTAACAAAGTATTTTTGCGTAAGTTAAACTTTTAGAATTGATTGGATAAAGCCACCGGATCACAATAATAGAATTAAAAATATAATAAAATTTGTGTATTTATTTATTGTAAAGGATAACAGCCGAAACAAGTGTGCTTTGTGAATCTTTCTCCAATCAACGTCGTACGCAAGGGTTACTCTAGCAGGTCTACACTTAACATTATCTCAACACTTCATTCTTTCCGCAATATAAAAGTATTCAAACTGATCACAAAATATGGCAGCTCCATGGAACCCCATGCAACACTTAACATTACCAACACAGCTCGAGTCATACATGACATTTGATTCAGTTCAGTTCACAAGTGCCCCTCCACTCTTAGCGGACATCACCAAGCAAATGTTACTCTTAATTATCATAAAGTGTTATGTACGATCAAAAGTATTATCAGCTACCGTAATGTAATATATTACACTTGCACCTCTCGGAATAATGTCACATATTGCCCTTAACTCTCTTATATAAATATTAGGTTGATTCAATCTTAATTAATGAGATGTGGTTTTCCATCGTTGGTAAAAATGCAAAAAACAATCACATAAACAGACTAGTCTCCAAAAACGCCATCGAAAAATTACATAATTTCTATTATTGCAAAGGATAGGCCACAAACTAAAGGCGATTACACGAATACAAGCTCAATTTCGAAAATAAACGGATTTTATAAATCCAAAACATAAACAATTTTTTCATCCCGTAATCGACACATGACGTAAAGTACGTAGATGCGAACTATCTCGGTATAATACGATTTTTATCGACCGTCGCCGGTCCTCCGGCGCAGCGGCGGCGGCGCCTCAACATAAACTCACGAATACTCTCTACATATCGATAAATCTACTCAGTCGTTTGTTTACTCATAAAAATATATATTTAAAAGGCTCAAATAAATCCGCCGGCGGGGGGCGGGGCTATCAGTAACAGCTATCACTGGAGGGGCGGTGGAGTGACGACGTGCGTGCGGCGGTGACGTCACTAGTGCACGGTGACGTCGGCGGCGTGCATGCGCCGGCGCAGCAGCTCCGAGTCGGCCGGCGGCGACAGGCCCAGCGGCGCGCAGCACTCGCGCTCCGGCACCACGTCTGCGGCGCGCGGCGCCAGCAGTACGCGCGCGCCCGGCTGCTGCGACTTGCTGGAGCGCAGCGCGCGCCCGCCGACGCCCGCCGGCGAGTCCATGTACGAGTAGTTCATGGAGAAGTGCTGCTGGATCACCCGGTTCACCGCCATCGCCGACTCTGCGAAGTTCGACAGATTGCGCGCAGACATGTTGCTGTGGGACAAAACAAATGATAACGTTATTATAATCCTCTAGTGGAACTACTCGGTTCAAAAGTTCCTTTCGCTAAAAGGCCGTTTTCTATAGCAGCTGTATGGGCGTCGTGGCCTTTGACGTCAGATACAGTCTTACTTTTCTTTCTGCTCAACTTTGAAGCTTCATAAGCTCGTCGCTGATGAGGATGTTTTAAGGATCTAATTACTGGATCCCTGGGTGGCTGTCAAAATTTCGGAGTTTGACTTCCCGTAGGTACCGACTGTCAAAGAGCAATTCACGAAGCGCACCAGCAGTTGACGGAGCAGCTCCTAGCGTTATACATGGTCTACTCACCGTTTAATATTGATAGAAGTCTGCAGCTGCGGGTGGTGCGCCAGCGGGTCGGCGCGCCGCAGCCAGGGATGCGTCAGCACGCGCTCCGCACTGAGGCGGTGCGAGGCCTCGCGCACCAGCAGCTGACGGATCAGGTCCTTCGCATCACTAGAGATATCCGCCCACTCCTCTTCGGGGAACGTGTAACGTCCCTCCTATAGGCAAAACAAAGACATTGTTAGCACAAATATTGTTCAAAATCAGTAGAATAACTTTGAAAGTAAACTTTAAGTCGAAAAATTTGCCTCTACTTCTATATATTATTCAAAATTCAGTACTTATAATTTCCATTTATAATTTCTCAATGCACGAAAGAGGTCTGCCTACTGCACTTACACTTCTCTCATTGCTAATTAAGAACTTCGTCTTATTTGAAGGAGTCCAAAATTTTATATCATTCGACATTCTCCAAAAGGTATGATCCAAAATGATATAGGAGATGCTTAAGAAGTGATAATAGCGGAGAAACAAGAAAAATAGAAAGATGAAGAAGAACATACCTGTATAGTACTAAATAGCAGCTCCTGGCAAGCGCGGCAGTTCTCACCGCGCTCCCAGCCGCAGTCGGAGCCACAATCCGCCCTGAATGGCGGGTAGCCGCACAGCAGGATGTACGCGATCACTCCAAGCGACCACAGGTCGCATCGCTTGTCGTAGTGATTCGCTGCTGAGCCCGCAAATAGGGACACCACTTCTGGTGCCATGAATTCCGCGCTGCCCACCTATAGACAAAGGAGCGCAGGTTTAGTTCGAGGCTCTGGTGGTATAAAACTAAGAGTTGAGAATTGGGATAAAAATAATTAACCTAGAGACGGATTCGTTGGCTTTGTAGTAGAAAACCAGGACCAACACTTTGTAGACCATGGCTAGGCAGATGAAGATGAAAAGTCAAACCAAAAAAACATCATTTTCATAAGGCTCCACAACCAAAAAGTTATCGGACAAGGCAGCGATACAATGCATGTAAGAAAAGAAAGACATTACTGTACTGCTTCCATACAAAAAGGTAATTATGAACTGCCAGAGATATACTATTTGCCTGTATCATCTAGTAAGATAATCATAGAGATACATACGACTAACTGTTCAGCTTCAGAGTTACTCATAATGATACTGAAATCCTGTTGTCCGAAGGTTAAGTCCGATTACTTCCAAGAGATTACCTAGGATTTAGATTATTTCTTTACAAATTCCACGGATAATGCATTTGAAGGACTAGTCAACATTTTGTTATTCAGAATTTTCCATATTTGCTATTTAGAATCGATATAAAATTAACATGGAACCAACTACATTGGCTCAACTTTCAGATTTATTGCTTTTGTAGTATTTATTGTTGTTTTTATTGCACTTATTGTTTTCCTATTGGTTGATTTCGCTTCTATATATTTGTATTAATAGTCGCAAAATCTTTAGCAAGTCAAATATCTCAATATTTATAATTTGCTAGACTTTCTTTCGTTTTCATGTATATCTACTATTAAGATTTATTATTCAATATTTCAACTAAAGCTGTTGTTTCAAAAATACTTTCAATTGATATTAATTTGTTTACCACTGCGCAAAAGAAAAATTCGGTACCACACCACATGGCACATCCATAAAGAGTCAATGCCCAAAACACGACGTACAGATGTTGGGGTCACCGTTTGTTATGATGACTTAATATAATACGTTGTTATTTCACTTTATTCGATACAGAATGCCATTGACACTTGATTCGTAGCAACACCGTATGTTATGCCTACAGGGATGATTCATAGATTAGATCAATAGGTACCTATTTTTACTCCAGTCATACCTATTGAATATTAATCTTTTCATTGGCATCTTCTTGGACTATCGGATTTATTATTTGGTAAACAATAATTACAGATTGTTGATTGTGAATTTGTATAATCTTTTTGCTTTTTATGTCCATCATTTATCATTGTATCTGGGCCTTAGTCATTTATAATCAAAACTCTAAAATATTATTAATAATGATATAGCAATGAACTGGCTTCAAAAACGGTTTGTAAAAGATACGACAGAATTATCTGTTAAATTAATTAAAAAGCAATGTCTTATCAATTTGCACTAGTAGCCAAAAAATATTATTTGTACATTTTATCATAGAATGTTTGCAAGATTTTATCAGTATTTTTGCTGTTAATTTATCAGGACGAATAAAGTTGAAAACAAAGAAATATAACGCGTCAGAGATAGCGCAGTTACTATGGTTGATAGAACTGCAGTAATTATTGGAAATAACATCAGCGTATCGCAGATGCACAATACTGGTAGCAATTATGTATGTTCGATGTTGAAACTGCTGATTGTCAGGAATAGTGAGAGATAAATGATAGAAACGTGACTACCTATAGGCTGCTAATAATGTGACAGATAACATAATGCTGAAATGAACCGTAAAGTAAACTACCGGATACAATTTAAATAAGAACCGTTAAGCTCAAGGTTAGGTTAGGGATTACAGATTGTACGCGGCTTACTCGATTACGTGTCTAGAGGTCGAAAATGATGTAATCTAAAACCCTTAAAAAAATACTTTGTTCTTTGTTATGTAAAATGTAACTATGTATTGTAGGTGTACATAGTACTTACACGATGTTCTGTCAAGGTTATCTAACAAAGAATACATTTTAGTAGTTACTAACTCCTTTTGATTGAATTATCAACTGAATCTTTACAAAGTTATAATCTAACAAAGGAGTACCACAAGGTTTGATATTAGGACCATTATTAATTGAAAAGAAACTCACTGGCGTCATAAGCTGCGGCGTCGCCAGCGGGCTTGCGAGGCTCGAAGTGAAACTTATTCCACTCCCAAGATCGAAGTCGCATATCTTCACTGGGCAGAGTCTGTCGCGGTGAACGCATAATATGTTCTCCGGCTTGAGATCGCGGTGTGCGACACCTTTACCGTGGAGGAAATGTAAAGCGTTCGCTATCTCACGCACGATCTCTGCCGCTTGCGGCTCTGAGAAATAATGGTGCTCCTGTATGCGAGACAGGAGCTGACCGCCGTTGATCTGGAACAATCGACGATACATTATTGTAGAAACGCAAACAATGGCACTTGAAATACAACACGGTAAAATTGAAGGTGAAATACGATAAGGAGTAAGACAAGCCAGTTATTTATGATAGGAAAAACCTTTTTTGCTACCAATAAGTCTAGACTTTTAATGATATTAAAAATATTGATTACAACAATAAATCAATAATATAGGAAGGAATGACTGAAAAGAATGAGGTTCTATATTAATCAAAAGCTGATAACCTAAGATCCTTTTGACATTGCCAGTTAGATAATTTTAGACTATAAATTGTTCAAAATAAGTGTGGTTCAGGAGTTTATCATTGAATAATATTGTAGGTATACAGGAACAGACACAGCAAGATAACGGCTGTAAACAGTGCCATATCAGATATCGCTCGCAACAGGCTATGTTATTTGCGGGCAGGCCAACAATTAGGAAATGAAACTGTTGCTATCTACTTGGTGGTCGACTAAATTGCTTACGATAATAAATCAAACGCTTTGTCAGAAGATACGATCCTAGCAATAATAATTCCAATTGAAATAAAAACTTTTTCCAACTGTTCTCATGATGTAAATAAAATTGTAGATGCAATTTATTCACGTCGTGAAACTGATGTTAAGTGGTGTAATTTTCCAAGCCATAATGTCAATAAGGAAAGTTAAAGGGCTGTGAAAGGCCTTCGTGTTGTTTTTTCTAGCTTCTCAGCCAAAGAATACAATGATGATATTACTCAAAAGACTTGAAGAAAAACTTACACGCAAGCTCGAAGGAAATCTACACAGTCTAGAGCCCTTCTACCATTTCAAATGTTTTATTACCGCGGAAATAATATAAATAGTGCATCGTTTATTTTATCTATGACTATTGTTCGCACTTTCCTTATTGTCCTTTAATTAACTCTGTAAGTCACAATAATAAACAATAGTGCCTACATATTGCAATAAATCTTCGATAAATTGACACGTGAAGTATTTTCCATTTAAGTAGGTAGTTGAACATTCCGTCCATTTCACAGCAAATATTTTCCATAAATGACAAACAGCTTGTTTAAATTTTATTGTTAAATGGTGAACCACATGTGGTGGCTGGTGGCTGACTCATTGCGAAATGCGTTTCAATTATTCACGCCTGCGTTAAGGCAAAAGTTATTATAAAAATCAGGAAAAAGCATATTATATCCAATCATGATTCAATTATGTTTCATAATTTAGGAAATGACATATTATAGTTACATATTATTAATTACATATGTTATTAAATATGTTAAATTGATTCATGTGATATAGGCAAATATATACAACAAAGCCTAGGTATAAAGGAAGATACCTACAAAATAATTCAAAACAAATGAAACGAAAGGCTTTAAAAGATTTGGTAGATTACGCGCACATATTACCAGTGCATAGCAACATTTCGAGCATAAAAAGGTCGAATTTTTATCACTGCAGTACGTACAAAAGCACCAAATTTTAATAAAATCGCTGATATTGATGCAAATACCAATAATAAAGATAAAGGATGAACAATATTCTAGAACCTTCCATCGTAAAAATGATGTAATTGCAAATCGAGACAAACTCCCACACGTCGTCTACTGCAATAGTGTGAGTAATGAACTCGATTAAATATGCGAATTCCTTCATTATGCGTCACTTGTATTTATTTACTACTACAGAATTGAAGATACACTTACACACCTATATACTTTCTTTTGATTTTATTGTAGTTAAAACCATTGTGATTGACGTGAACAATATTTTTCATTCAATTCCGAACATAAAAGAACTGTCAGTAAATATATTCTTTGGAGTTATAAGCAAAACTGTTGCTAGAAGTTACTGTATACTTTGTTTACTCGTAATACAATACAAAGTTGATTTAATTATTATCGGTTCATTTAATTTAAAGTGTTTTCCTTTGCATTGTTTCTCACGAGGTGAGACAATTTAAAAAGTTGCCTGAAATTGAAATGTTTGGACAAAATAATTGAAGGTACTAAATTAAATGATAACAAGAAAATAATTCTTTAAAAGGAATTCAACATGAAATGAATTCCTAGCGAAAAGTAAACGTCAACGAGCAAAGTAATTCAAAGAGGAAAAATATTAAATGAGCAAAGGACAAGTATATAAAAGTAGGACCATATTTTATAAGGGAGAGGACACAGTAAAATGACAATCAAGAAATGTCCGAGGACTACAGCCTTTATAGGACATCACGTTCGGAATAGTTGGAAGTCCTTTGCTTCCTGCCATTTTGAGCGATTTTATGCGGCAATGAAGCTAAGGCTTACTCCTATATTCTATTTAATTTCCTCCAGCCGACTCAGCCAAATTGACAGTGATAGCTCATTATTTATTGTCATTAATCGTGGATATTTTCCGTCGTCATGGCGACTGAGTTGAGTACCTCGAGAGTGGAGTAGAGAAGTTTCCTTTAAAAGGACTTGGTTTAAACTAGTCTTAGTTAGAATCTCCATTATATATATAAAATATGTCCAGTATAGTAGAATGATTCTCACCTTCTCGAAGACAAGGTAGAACTTGTCGGTGTCCTCAAAAAATTCAATGAGCTGGATTATGTTCGGGTGTCCCTGGCAGTAGTGGAAGGTCTCCACTTCGCGGAACACCCTGGCGCGGGCGTGCCCCGGCACTTTGTCGATGATCTTCACTGCGAATTCCTGTCCCGTGTAGATGTTCACGCAAGTCTGTACCGAAGCGTATGCGCCCTCGCCTAAAACCTCCCCTGTTAACTTGTAGAGGTCTGTAACAAGAAAAAAAAAAATGTAAGAAAAATATCAAATTCAACAGCATCGTTTTCAGAATCTTCATTTGTTGAGAATTCAACCTGGTGACTTTGGTTATTTTTATCTGAAAAATCAAGGCAGCATAAACTGTACCAATATGGACACTTCAGATAAGAACACTCTCGCCAATATTTGCTCCTTACCGTTAAAACATGACGTGACGACAGAGCTACCGGAGCGCTTCTTTCTGCGACGCTTCCTGCGCGCCTCCTCCTTACGCCTCTGCAGGTCTTCACTGTCGGGGATGGCGACTGGAGCTGATGGCTCATTGCATCGAGGGCTCTCATCCGATTCGCGCTCACTGCCCGACTGGCTACTGCAGCGGCCAACACCTGGAGACAATACCACAAAACATATGAACATCAACAATTCTCAACATCAGTCTTTCACATCTTCTGCTACAAACCAATACATGCAGCTAAATATGTGTATGTGGTAAGTTACAGCCTTTGTTTACGTGCCATAGCAACTGGCAGCAGTAAAACCAGTAAAACATCGAAATAGCGGAATGCGGAATTCAATGCTTGGTTCTTTCTCAGTTATGTTTACAGGTTAAGTAACAGTTTTTTTTCTCTTCTATACGTTTTTCATTGACTCTTTTTTTTTCAGTAGCGCGAGCGGTGTAAATGTTTTTTTGTTATAGTAAGTAGGAATATTTGTTATATTTTTTACACATTCTTTGCAAAAAAATCTCGATTGACACAGTTGTCGTATCAAATGAAATCTATTACAGTTTTTGTAAAGACCGCCTGTTGTCACTTAACCACCTCCCACAAAGCTACAAGTGAGCGCTATGAAACTGTTTCGACGATGACTACATTAGCGAGTTATGGCGACATCCCTTGTTTAATGTATGAACAACGCGGAACATTACGTAGGTAGGCCGCGTTACTTCAATAACTTGACTTGTCGCCGCCAGTCGCCACAGGGACGACTCTCACTTCGCTTTTGGTGCCAGCTATTGTTACAAGCTGCGTTTGGGTTTACAGTTCGTCATTTGTTAAATTATTGCCTGTTTAACATTTCTAAACGACCAAACGGAATACTAAACGTAAAAGTTTGGCGGATAGTCAAAGATTTCAAGCGAACCCGGAACAAAAGTGTGTCCTATCAGGGCAAATGTGACGGCTGTCATCGATAATATAATTCTGACGTGAGACGTGACTGTGCAAGCTGAGCTGGCAAACAAAGCCGGTTCAACGACCTACATGGCCGCACCCAGCGCTGCGCGTACGCGCCCACGTTACGCGATCGCTCGGCCTCTTGGCGCAAAAACTAGCGAAGTTGCATCTACTAGATGAAACGGCCCAATAGATACTTCAAACTTTGTACACAGGTAAACTCTTAGATCGAGTACTGCATAGGTAGGCACTTATTACCAACTTGACTCTCGAGTCTCGACACTCGACTAGTCAGTGAAAATTAAACACAACCTACTTGGTGTGTACCAAGAGTCACAAATTCACGATAATCCGTTTTTGGGATGTTAATGCCAACTACTTTGTCCAAAATAGATAATTAACTTTATTTTGTAAGTACATAAAGCAGTCTACCGAGAACTTACAAACAAGATAAACTTCAGGGAATGCTGACGTGGATCACTATACGACAAATGAATGAGAATCAATCAGTGCCTACGTGATTCGTAGAGGTAGGCATATTATTTGCCCGACTTCATCTTCCTCGTTTGGCTGCAGCATTAATTTGAATGCATGCTCAGTTTTTAAATGATTGATTAATGCGTTCACGTGTTCATTGGGTCTATTCGTCATAATGTATGATAAAAATGAAACTAAGTATAAATTGTTGCACGCGATGACCTCAACATGGGGCGCACGACAACTAGCCGAATGCGCAATAACCATACGACTGTAACAATCGAGTCTAAAGGCACGCCCACGCATACAATCGCCCGTTTCAACATAGAAACTTCCTGTTTAAATACTGAATTGTTCTAAATTTGTACAGGAATACG
Organism: Orthosia gracilis; assembly: GCA_947562075.1. Classification (NCBI taxonomy): domain Eukaryota; kingdom Metazoa; phylum Arthropoda; class Insecta; order Lepidoptera; family Noctuidae; genus Orthosia; species Orthosia gracilis. Next base: position 44,255,188 of record OX387270.1, read on the forward strand.
CGTACAAAGCAACTACGGTACGTCCGTTCATAAATATTGCTAAACAAAACTTTGTATGTATACAAACAACACGCCACTAGTCCACGACGCACCACAACAAGGAAACCATCCTGTTACTAAAACCGAGAGTTACTGACTCATCGTACGTTTGATAATCAAACCCAAATACAATGAGACAATAAAGCTACCCACGTTTTGCCTTGAAATTTATCAAAAACGAAAATAAGCTTCCAAAATAGCCAAGCCAAAACCGTGTCTCCGCAAGAGGCAGTGGAGCCCAAAACAAATATGTTATGTCAGAGAACCGCTAGCGAAACGAATGCTGGATGTAAGAGTATTCTCATTAGAAGCAATTGAATTGATTTATTGTAGCAGATTCTATTTCTTCGCAAAGTAATTGAACACTTGTCTTATGGTATCACATGTTTGTCGCGTGACTGCTCAGGACCGCGTGGCTCCACGTGGCAAAGCCTCGCAGCGTGTGTCGTTACGTAAAATGTCTCAGCAGCAGCAGCCTCACAAATACTTCTAAACATGGCTCCTTAACTGCTCTAAATCATTATCAACATCGCCTAACCTAAAAGTTTGCTATTGGTTTACGCGAGGTCGAGGTAAAACAATAGATTGACCCAAATAGCAAACAAAAGACTATCAAAATTTTAACAACTGTATTGTCAAACCTTGTCCAAGAATATCATTAATTTTATTTGTTCAATACATTCGAGTCTAAGTAAAGAAACTTAATAATCACTGACTCATTAAAATACAAAATACTGTTCCGCAAATTAACCCAGCAATCATGCAAATCAAGGGATATATATGCATGCGGTTAGCATATTTATTGGACTAAGTAATAACAAATCATTGATTATAGACACATTGGTTGCTAACTAAAAATATATTCTGGAGCAAAATTGTCACCACGACATTTTCTGCCCTCCGTTGTAAGTTTCTACTTTCTAATCTGGTAGGCAAGCATAAACGCTTAGCCACGAATACGCTCTCTAGTTGCCGATTGTAGGCCTATTATACTTTTGTTTTATACCCTTAAGCTATTCAAAATCGTGGCTTTCTAATCGCAACAAATAATGAATGCACTGTTAGAGATGCAATTTGCCTTTAACACGAAACAGACATTGATAGACAATGCTCGGTTTTCAGGTTTATGTTTATTTCACGATTCTAATTCGATCTTGTTTCACTGAGTCCTATACCATAATTCAGTATTGGTTTCGTATTAGGATTTTCAACTTGTTATACTTTCTTTACTTGCATATTTTAGAAACTGTCGCCAAAACAATCTATTGAAAGTTGGAGAATACCAATAAACGCAATATTATAATGATCGAGCATTGCAAATGCAAATGCCGTTCGTGTAATTTCTAAATCAGTCGACCATCCGTCATAATCATTATAATCAAAGATCAAAGTCGACGGTTAGAGTGGTGGTGATGAATATACTGCCAACTCGGCCTGGCACTGCAACCGACGAGATAATATCTAGGTGAAACTTCAACTAGGGCGTTTCAATGTATAGCTAATGCGTACGTAAGAAATCACTTTCACTCACTAGTAATTTTGCTCCCTGTCTAATGATAACACACATGGATTTAGTAAATGAAACGCTCAGTGACAACAACGTGTCTGCAAACAGCCATATTCGGTAAGGACAACAACGCGGCGAAATATTCATATAAAACCAGAATGGCAATATTCGAAAGGATGCTTACTATAAATAAATGCCATAGTTGAAGCACGAAAGCTGCTTGTGATACAAAAGGATACATTGAAATCGACATGTAATTTGCAGATTCAATACAAAGAATAAATAACGCAATCGATACGAAAGAGAAAATTTAGGAGGGTGAGTTAGGTCCCGAATGCGGGAAGTTTTCATGTGACTCAAATGCGTATAAGGAGCCTATGCACCTAGCGACCAATCGATTCGCAAAAGGAGTAACAGGGGAATGCACGCGAGGTGAAGGGAGCGGAGGTTGATATTACACCGGAACAAGCATGAAGTCCGTCACGGTCAAGGTTACTCTGTTTTACTCAGCCGACGGACACGATTGACTGATTCCAATCAAACACCGAATGCATATTTGCAGTCTTTGATTGCTTAAAATTTTCATACTTTTTTTATAAAACGAATGATTCAAACTTCATTGTTGCTATCTAGAAACGCCTGAGGTCAACGTCATCTTGCTTTGGGGGTAAATAGTGTTTCAAACTTTTGATTTATTTATATCGTTAAATAACAAACTTTCATTTGAATGATATTCGTAATCTAATACAGACACACCCATCACTACATCAGCAACAACTGTTACAAAACAATAGAATTCCTAAGAACTTATACTTATTATATAAATTCAGTAACACAGAAGTGCGCAGTTTTGTTTTAGTAGGTGACCTTGGCCATGAACGCCGTGGGGCGACGCGCTCCAGCGGCCATGTTGAATTGAAACCGTGGAGAGTAATGAAACTGCATGAAATTATAAACGCATTCTTACCAATTTGATTTTTAAACACTGAATCAATAACAACCAATAAAAACGTGATATGAAGAGGCGAGGAGAATCAAACATGTGGCGTACAATAATACATACACACACAAATATCATTTTCTTAATGATACGCATTCCATACTAGGTGTGTTAAGATTTTCCTCTAATTTTGTCATTTCGGTTGAAGTAAAAGACAGAATAACAGAAAATGACATAGGACAACAAAAAAAGTTATTTATTAGAAACACACATTCTAACTACTACAAGAAAGAGAATTTACAAACTACCGCAGTCACAAATGAAATATTATTCAAATTAACAACATTTTCTTTAGAATGACATCAGCCACCAATATGAACGTTCCAGTCCAAAATTCTAAGTCACGCGACATTTTGGACAGAAACAGAAAATTAAAGACAAACATACAATAATTATTGTGTTAGTAATACATTGAAAACGGAAAACAAAGCTTTCATGAGTTATTTCCATTGATGTACAGTGAATTGAATGTACATGAGTTATTTCAATTTAACCATGAATCTCATCATCAAACTCATGATCAGGTAATCCTGTTCGGATTACCTGAGGAAAACAAGATGATACAGAATTTCAGAGTAAAAATGCAACATACAAACAATCAGAGCTTAAAAAATTCATCGACATCGACACAGGAAATACTTTGATTACATCATACACGTTGGCTGTAATAAAACTGCCGAATGTGTTCCTGAGCAATATCATAAACATAACGACTCGAATTCAGTGAATGTTGCGAAATTGCGGATTGTGAAATAGTGTGCTATCTGACCGGTCAACGCTCGTTCCGTATACGTGAACTTTGACATTTCAAACTACGGGCAGCATAGTGCTATCCGTAGTTTGCAAACGTTTATTTTCTTAAGACAGAACAATAACATTGCGTAACAGAATCATCCTGTTATAGAGATTAGCTCAAGCAATGGCATTACTGAAGGAACTAACACAGTGAAATGAAAATAAACACAAACTGCAATAACAATCGCGGCCACGTCAGTCAGCGGTCATAAAAGTCTAAGTTCAAATTGCAATGCATTGAGTATGGTCAGTATTTTGCAGTACATCAATGGATATAATTTAACTGCGTTACCTTGATGAAAGCAATCAAGGACAGTGCAATATATTTTATGATCAATCTTGACATTCATGTCCTGCACAATGTAACCGATCTTAACAACTGCCATCTTTATCAAGAAAATGTACAGCTGATTGCAGAATCATAACAAATTAATCAAAAGGCTAAATGTATTAAAGGTGTCAAAAGGTGTGATACACCGGTACATGACGCAATTGATGATATGAAGTTTACAATTGAACATGATGAAGCGTTTATGTATGATGAAAAATGTTAACGAATTGGTGCAATATAAGGATCATACATAAGCAGCAGTTTTTCATATCATCAACATTATTAACTAGAACATAGGTATGAAGCTTTCAATGTTTTGATGCATTTTTAAAACAAAACATTAGATAAGAATTTCGATAAACTGTCATTTAAATATCTCATGTGAATGAACTTTGCTGGACTATATAACTGGAAATGGATTGGATACTGAGTTCTATGTGTCTAATACTACAATAAGCAATTTCTTATTAAAGCTCTTATGGACTAAACTAACAACTACTAAACAATAAACTGAAATGGATACTCATTTGCCAGTGTTGAGAATTTAAAAAACAATATGAACTACTACAGTATATATGCAAAACCAACTACGCAGTAGGCGCAAAAAGCCGGTCAGACAGATGTTTGAAAATATCGTACTGTGTGACTTGCGCTAAATGAGCATCCATTGCAGAAAGTAATATTGTAGCCAACTTACCGCTATCTACACTCTCTTCTGAAACCTTTTTCACCATCCTGATTGCTTGATGCGTTGATACAGCGATATTGAAAATTATAACGAGTAGGTGTACTACTCTTGAAAAGCCGCTTTCAAACTTGTGGCGGCCGCCTTTTCGACGTGAAATCGGAACGGCGTAAAATTTAAGTTAGAAAATAAACGCCAAAATTAAATAATAAAGCACCGATCGAGAAGGATTTACGGAAAATGTGCCGGAAGGTAATAAACAAACACTATTAGAAGGCGGAATGAAAAAAACTGCTGGTGTCGTTAGCGATCCATCCTACACACGCCCGCCCGTCCGATGTTCTTAAATCCAACTGAGGAGTCGTTCGTATAGTCGGCTCAAGCCGGCGCGCACATACACAGTGCCCCCGCGCCCCTGCCCCCTCGATCGCCTTAGTTCGCAAAGCTGTGTCGTCGTTGTTGTAGCCTCTCTCGCCCATGCGCATGCGTGCTCGCTCGCACTGCTGACGTGTTTATATTTTTTGTGATTCATTTTTTCTCCACGTCGCTTGTCGTCGTCGTATATAATATATACGCATTATATATTATATCTCGCCATTCAAGTATATAAATACATGCCAGATGTTAGGTTGTATTAAATGAGAATCAAGATTTCTTAGCATTTCAAGTTAAATGTTGCCTTTATTTTGTTTAGCCTTGGTTTCAACAATTCATGATATTTTACCAATGAACTGTATCTTATGAGAATTATTACATTAGCTTCAACGTTTCATGTAGGTACTTTTATCAATACGTATCTTATGTAGGTATGAGATTCATAATATCATCGTCATCGAATTGATTCTTGTCAGAAATAGATTTAAATCAGGCAATATCTATCAAGAGTCTTATAGGAATTTGTTTGGTTCAAAACTGTTTATAATACTTATTATATTTATATAAGGTCCTTCTTGTCTCAGATTTGTTGTAGGTAGGTGATCAATAATCCTAATAATTATTATGTTGCTATTTAGATATTCTCCATAATTTTAGTCCTTATGATTAACGCTTATAATGTGTTATCTCCAACATTGCTAAATTGGCTACCGACACGAAGTCTGAATGAACGAACACATTCGCACACCTCTATTACATCACCTTTTCAAATTAAATATAAAGCTGCTTCTCGAATACCGGTCATCTTCTTTGCTTTTATAATATTCTTTATTTATAAACGTTATGCAACAGAGATGCCTTTGTCTTCCTAACCCTCCCATGGATGACCTTCACAGGGCATTTGTTGACAAACAAGATACGGGAACGGCTGCACAACGCAAAACGCACGTGGTACGGCCTAACCGGTCCGACCGGCAACCGGCGCCGCCATGTTTGTTTGTTGTCACGCCATTCTCCCATCCCCCTCTAACGTAGAGCGCTGTCTTCCCCCATTCGCTGTCTCTGTTGCACAGCCTTCTCGCTCGCTGGCCTACGTGACCGACAATAACAATAACATAACCCTATCAGATAGTACTGGAAGTCAATAGCGAATTACCGCATACATAATATGACTTCTCTTCAATTTTGCAGTACTACAATCAAGTTATTAAAATTCAGCATTGTTGTGAACGTTGCAGCATTCTAATTTCATCTAACAGCATTGGTGCTGTACTTGTATCTATGAATAGATCGATTAGTTGTTCTGGAAACAGTCAGCTGTTAGCCAGTATAATGATGATGGAATGATATCGTACCACGTAGCTTATCTCCAAAAAAACAAAATCAGATGCTTGTCAGATGATCTAATTTGCACAATCAAGAATCTGCGCAACAAAGTGTAATATGGTCTTGTCTGATCTATAAGTTTTATATTATCAATCTTTACCGTCCTGTTATTCTTAGATAACCGTGCAGAAGATATAATGTATGATGAAACAGAATGGCCAAAATTCTATGGAAGCCAAAAAACTGCAAATTCGCGTTTATTTGTTGCGTAAAGGGTGTCGGTAAGTTTTAGGTCAGTTTGTGGGGTTTCCCTTTAGCCACTTGCTATCCGGTTAAAAAAAAGTTGCGTAGTTTCTGAGAAATTTAACGTACGACTATAACAAAGGAGGCAAAAAAGCCCAACCTTTTGTCAAAAAACTGTTAAGGTTGGGGCGAGAGAGACGACGCCGCTTTTATAGATGGGTAATCCTACTGCGTAGTAGTAAAGCGGGATCCCTTTCTTTGTTTTGGTTTGGATACAAGTAGCAGATCCGTTGCAAACGCCTGTATTATGCCTTGTATTAGTTGCTCAATGAACTTCTTAAGCGACGGAGACAGATAATAATTTACGGCTATTTATCTCAAACTGACGTAATTGGATCTATTTTAAAAACAATAAGGTCTTGCAACAAAAGTAGTGGACAAACGCTAACCTGTTTTCAATACCTTCCAAATGATGGCGTTTATGTCTGTATCTTCATCCATCTCGAAGGCACCCTGGAACAAAAAACAAAACTTGATTCAGAACACGTCTTTGAACTGACACTTACGATCTCACGAAGTGCTTCTAGTTCTACCCACGCTTACTTAAATTATTCGATTCTAAAACGCAATTATATAACCCAGTCGCAAGCACTCTACCCTGGGGTTCGTTTATAGCTTGTTGTAAATCTATTCATCGAAAATTTATTTGATGGTCCCTCACATTCTACAACGGAAAAAATTGAACTTAATATATCATACAAATAGAGTCAAAATTTCAATAATCCGTCCACATAAAGGCATCTACTTTTGTTCATAGGTAAGCAAGGACTGCATGGGGATATTCCCCAGGATCAATTTTTTTGGACCTTTGAATTGAATTTTTGGGTTAGGTACCTACATTTTTAATCCAAACTTGAATCGGATCACGTACGCCATCGACCAAGATTCAGCTGCACCTGACATCGGGACAAAGAGATATAATTATCACGAATAAGAACTTACTTTTTGTATGATTATCAAGAAGAAAAAAAACTGATTGACGAGAAAAGGGATCGGGCTTGTCCAAAATACGGCGATGTTATGATCACCGAGTGTAAACTGAACGAAAATAATAATATACTCAGTCCGAACTGCGAGAATTGATCGTAATTTTCTCAGAAAGATGACATGGTATCAACAAACATTTTACGTAATCCGCATACTGATACTTAGCGAACGAACTCTAAAATATTAAAACAAATAGAAGATTGTCCAAACATTTACTCTGAAACTGAGGACTTTTAAAAACATGTCATATAAATACCTAGGTACAGAAATCTAGTACACACGAAGTTTGGAATCTGATGCATAATCGATCAAGTAACATACACTTATGTATAAACGAAGACAAAGTACTAGTTGTTTTCAAAGACAAACGTGCAACACAGGTTTATGTCATTGCTGCAATAGAATTTCAACAAGGGTAGCGATATGAATAAATCATAAACGGTAATCAGAAAAGGCTGTCACCGACCTGAATAGATTTCATACTGACAAACAATAACCATATCTTGTAAAATCCTTGTGGCCTGGACTTGCGAAGAGATTGGATTCATTATTATCATACTACTCAAACCATTTCTCATTAGAAATGTAGTATGAATCGTTTCCTTTTAAAACCGATACCCTAATTGGACAACGAAATTGGACTGAAATCATAATATAAAGAAAACTAATGCAGTTGTTAATTACCAATGTAAATTATTTGATTATTATTAGTTTTATATTAATTTTAATATGTTATCCACTGTTTAATATGTTCGACAATGTCCAATTACATATCATGCAATCTCAACGTAAAGTAAAGCATTACCTCCCAAGGGAATAAAGTGATCGAAAATTGAACAGACCACCATAAGCAGAAATAAAAAAAAGTGCATGTCGGCATAGATCACGAAGGGTTCCGTACCAATCGCAAAAAAATCACGTTTGTTGTATGGGAAACCCACTTAAATATTGATTTCATTATGTTTTTAGTATTTGTTATAGTGGCAACAGAAATACATTATCTGTTAAAATTTCAACTGTCAAGCTATCACGATTCATGAGATACAGCCTGACAGACAGACGGACAGTGGAGTTTTAGTAATATGGTCCCGTTTTTACACTTAGACTACGGACACCTTAAAAGAAAAAGGCGCGATTTCAAATATTGTGAAACAAGACGATGTTTGGTGCTGTGATTTTTAAACGCCGACGGAAAAAGAGGAGGGTTATTATAAATTTGACGTGTGTACTCTGTGTGTTTGTGAATATTTGTATTTGTGTATCTGTCTGTGGCATCAAAGCTCCTAAACGGATGAACCGATTTTGATTTCGTTTTTTTTTTCGTGTTTGTAAGTTGACTTTATAGAGAATGTTCTTAGCTACGTTTGATGAAAATCGGTTCAGCCGTTCTAAGGTTATGGGCGTTTTAATGTTTGAATCGGGGTGTTTTCGCAAGATATCGTGTCATAATAACGTGTTCAATAGATTGTCTAGCGAAGCGAGTCTACTACTAGACAAATTATGTAGCATGAAATAAAAATGTGTTTTTAAATTTTACTTGTCAGTGAATTTTATTGCAATAATCGTGGTGCCAAAAAATGTGGAGCGACAGTAATTCTACCCAAGAGTTTATCAAAACAGGCGCTTTAGAAATATTAATAAATATACTACCGGAAAAAAAACAAAACACAGAAACGAAAAAGCCTATGACGATTTGTTTAATATAGAACAACAAAAGTAGGAGTCAAGAACTCAAGACTGTGGAATCCATCCTTTTAGTTTATTTCCAACAGAAACTCGAAAATGAAGCAGCCTATAGTGTATTTATTCAATGCTCATATCTACAATAAGCATCAAACACAATCTTCTTCTTCTTCTTCTTCCTGCCCTTGTCCCATGTTACTTGGGGTCGGCGCAACACGTTTTCTTCTTCCATACCATCCAGTCCCCCGTCACGCTATCACTGACTCCCTTTTCTTTCATATCACTCCTCACACAGTCCATCCATCTTTTCTTTGGCCGTCCCCTCCCTCTCCATCCATCCACATTTATATTCATAACTCTTTTAGTAACATGCGTTTCATCCCTCCTCATCTTATGACCATACCAGGACAAACGGTTTCCTTTCAACTTTTCTGTCACTGGCGCCACTTTCAAACTTCCTCTAATATACTCATTTCTCACTTTATCCATTCTCGTCACTCCATTCAAATAAATAAATATAACAGCTTTTATAGTCTCGCAGAAGGTTTGAAAAGAAAAGTATGGGATAAAGCCTGTCTTCGTCTTTGGCACCTTGAACCCCTCGCTTGCCTTCAGGACTCTACGTAACTCCATCGCCGTGACACTGACACTGACGAGACACTGCTTTATCCACTTGGTGCATAATCTACTGTAAGGGAATAGGCATTGAGGTAGTGTGTTAATTTTGTCATAAGTCAATAAAAGTTACAAAAAAAATCTTTTATGTTGCATTTTTTTTTATTTTTTTTTTATTTTTTTTTTTTTAGGGACAGTCCCACCCCACTATTCCCAAACCACTGCAACTCCTGAAAGCCAGAATCAACACTGGCGACCACCAGAAAAGCGCCGAGGCAATGAAGCTCGATGCAGTCCCGGAGAATGCATTTAACTGTCTTGGATCCCGCAACGAAATTATTCAGAAAAGAATAATGGAGGAGTAGGAAAAATACAAATTTCCACTTTCCTCCATATCAAGCAGGAGACAGAACAAACAAGACCAATAGGCACAAAGGGTCGTTTACAACTGGGATAAGCCCAGTTGCCTAGCACCACGGGTAAAAAATTATATTAATTGGTCTTAAAATTGTGAGCGGTTGCCTAGCACCACGGATAAAAATTAATATTAAAGGGTCCTAAAATTTTGAGCTGTTATATCTGATTCCAATAATAGGTTTGGCAAAAACTTATTTTTACTTATCTAGGGATCGATTCCGAACTTCTTTCATTAACTGCAATGATTATTACAAATTATATAAAAAGGCAGCTAGAAATCTAATAAATCCCAAGAGAAACTTGGCAAAACACTAGAATGGGACTGTCCTCTTAGATCCGGACTGAAGACAAAGCAAAAGGTTTGTAAGCGCGTGACAAAGTATACGCATTGTATTTTTCACATAGTGCAAAGAATTTCTAGACAAAACAATAGACAACAGAAACGTATGCAACAGCTCTCTTATGATTTTACTCATTATACAACGTGTACAGTGGCCGTAACGAAAGTTGGAACGCACCACGTACGCACCGTGAAACATTTCTAAATCAAAGATAATTGCTGAAGCAAAACATACATTATTATATCAGATGGAACAAAACAGTCATGTGGTGCTACTTTATGGAACCCTTGTTTTTTAAATATAACCTTCTCAAGATGAGAACATAAAATTATCTTGTAAGCTTTTTTTTATTTTGTGTACTGAATTTCTCGTAGGTCATATACACACGAAAGAAGAGTGAAGATTGCAGACAATATTTTTCTGACCATATTATGTAGATCAAAGGAATTGTAATGAAAAAGCGGCATCAGATGTACCATACGGCTACAACCTTCGGCCTTTTTTAACTTTTTTTATCAACGAATTGTCTTCTTATGTTTTGACATCCTTTCCGTACGGATTACGTTAAGATTGTCCCTAGGATTAAATTTCTTGCAATATAATAACTTTGTCCAAATATGGTTGAAGAACATGACCACCATGTCGATGCTCATTATTGAAATGCGTCTTATCCTCGCACTGAAGTAAACCTAGGCAATATTTTATGAAGGGTGGACAGTTTTTATTGCCCGCCAATGTATTTATTATACGGTCACCCAAACCAAGGTTACGGAAAAATATATTTGCAATGCTGATATGGACTTTTTGCGCTGTTTTCTTGTGCTGTGATGTTTTATACATGTGGGGCTCGAAGCGGTGAGATAGTGTCGATCACCTCACTACCAGCCTGTGTACATCAGAATTATTCTGAATATCTACCTTTAGACATTCAAGCCGCTGCATCTTAAAATAGCTGTTATCACTGTAAACATCCCATTGGATTCTAGGTAGGAGAAGGCAACTTTGTATGAGGAAAATATTCTAGTTACACACATTATTTGCATGCTACAATGCAACTAAACATTTCTGTTTTTATGCGGTAAATTATGTTTCGCGATTTACTTTCGATCTTTAACTTTCTGGATATAAACACATTAGGCACAATTTCCTCGAGTTTATTCAGTTTTAAATTACCAGTTTGATAAATGATCGCATTGATAATTTATTCTAGAAAACAATGTGGTATCTCATGAAATTAAAAACGGCGATGCATCTATTCAGCAAAAAAAAATCCTTTTTACAAAAATTATAACCGACTTCCAAACAAAAACACTACAAAGTGAAAAATAACTTCAATTTCGGAAGTCGGTGTTTCTGTTTTCGTTTCTTCGTTTTTTGACAATTAAATGGGACCACATGACAAGCACCAGCTTTCAAATAAAAAAAGAATCATCAAAATCGGTTCACCCAATAAAAAGTTCTGAGGTAACATACATAAAAAAAAAAAAAACACTCGAATTGAGAACCTCCTTCTTTTTGCGAAGTCGGTTAAAAAGTAATACAAGCCTCTATAAAAAAATGCTGTACACTTACAAAAAGAGGTACATCCACTATCAGGAAGAATTAAAAACATCGTGAATGAGTTATAAAAATAAAAAGGCCCAGGTCAACTAAAGGACGAAACAAGTAATTTTAATACAGCAAAACAATTAAGTCTACTGCTATTAATACATGCAAATATAGGTAATTTACGAAGCACGAATGAATGGGCAGTAAAGACGATTAACATCCATAAACATAGCTATATAATTTATACATTTCAACAGTATACTAACTAGCTGCAAAAGACGATAAGTTGGTTACTTCAAAGTAAGAGTTTGACATTAAATGCAAGGTATTACAAAGGCGAATGATTGTTGCGGCACTTCTATATAAAATGACCGGCGAAGTACTAATCAATTTCAATAACCGTTGCGGCTTTGAACGCCGAGGGGTAAGGAGTACATCAGAGTGTGTAGGTGTGCCAACCTACGCATGAAGACAGTTTTAGGTTCAATGAAATAGGGGAGGCTTATCGATAGTTTATAGGCTACAATTCCGACTTCGGGCTGAGAATTTTGTAACGAAAAAGCCTTCGCTTCGATGGAAATAGCATATTTTTTTCGAGCTTTTGCAATGATGGCACATACAGACTTAAAGAGTTAGACCCAGTAAGTGAACACACTCACGACATCAGTGGCATTTCAGGCCACGTCGGCATAGTTTGAAAAGGAAAACCGCATTCACGCTGGGTGTCGGTAGGGCTATAAAGATCCATTTCGCTAGACTATCCTAGCTTGATTCCTTGATTGCATAATAGAATAGCCAACGCAACATGGCTTCAGCAGTGAAGTTTCCTAACAACTAGCTAGACAATGAGGCGTGCTGCGAATTACTGTACAAAACAATCAATTATAATAATTGGGTCGTATGCGCAGCGAGTAACCGCAGAATAGCAGTCTGACACTTATGCGTGTCAGATAAACTATACTGGCTTCGCTTGCGGTTAACTCGATTTAACAATTTATGAGCAGCTTTGTAGGTTACTATTGTTTACCTGATCAATTATACTAACAATGGAGACCAGATGTTGCTTATTTTATTGAAAACTTTGCAAAATTGACAACCTCATTAAAAAGTCGTCGCCAAAGACAAGATGGATTAATTAAGAACCGCCTCCTTTTTTGAAGTCGGTTCAAAAGATGTGTCTGTTGAGATGACGGTAAATGGAGCCAAAACCAAAAGAATTATTTCAATTGAACCATTTACTTTTGAATTTTGGAATTCATATGTATGTCTAGGGAAGAAGAAGGCACACTGCGACGACGCCGACGACCCCTAAATAAATTGGGATGAGCAAGAGGATAATGATGATCAAAAGTCATGGCATCGTTTTTAGGGTTCCGTATCAAAAGGGTCCAAACGGAGCCCTATTGCTGTCACTTTTGTTTACGTCTGTCTGTCCGTCGTCTGTCACACGGGTCTTACAGCCAAACGATTGGAGCTACAGTTTTCAAATTTTCACAGTATAAACATCTTGTTTACCTGAAGCCATACAAATTGTCAAAAAATATTTTTGGTCCCATACAGCTAAGCGTGAATTTTTTTTTTGCCATACTCCATCGAACGGGGTATCGTTGTTTAGATCTCGTTGAGTAGATAAATGGTGAAATTTTTATTTTTAAAAATTTTGAAAAATAAAGGAATGAGAAGCCACCAAAGTCAGCTATTTTAACAAAAAATTGTTCCGAAGAATTTCTTAACTCCCCACTGACCTATGAACTTGAAATTATTTACTTGTTAATTACTTGAATAATGTTTATTATTACATATTTTTTAGTAACAAATATCAATATATTGATAAATCAGATTTTTTCGCGGTTTGTTACGGAACCCCTAAATATGCGAAGTCCGACATGCACTTGGCTGGTTTTTGCTATAGTTGAAATCAAGAAAGAAGGTACTTAGTGAAATGTAATACACAAATCATAATGATGACAAGCTTAAAAATTACAGACGTCAAATAAACAGTTGATACATGAAAAGCCAGAGACTCTCAGGGCATAATAATTGTACGCATCTGAACATGATTCTATGGACAACTTCAATTAGTCAACCACTCTAAAACTAATGACAAAATATGAATGTATATTCCCTTCAATAACTACTCGAATGTTCTAATGACAAAGTACGTATGTTGTAAATTGTAGTTCCCTTCAACGTTAAAATAATTATGAAGTTCACAAGTGTTACAGCTGCAACATACTCAGTGCTTTTAATAATAGATTCATTATAAAAGCAAACATGTGATTCAGTTGCCTCTTTAGTGGTCTAATGAGACCGTTTGAATGTTTAGTGCCGGTGGAATTATTATCATTATGAACCTTTGCTTATTAGATACAATAGCTGCAGTTTGAATGTCACGAATGAGTTACGGTGAAGAAATTTCTTTGAAAGTTACTTACTTGGATTTGATGAGTTTTCCATAAATTGTTTTACAACAGCTACCGCTTTTTGATCAATACATTTTTGGCACTATTACTATGGTGGCGTTTGGCATATATGGGAGCTATATGGGAAAACAGTGTCCCACCGACACTTTTGTCATCTCTTATATTATCATATAACAGCTATGTATTAGTTTAGTGCGATTATTTATTAGAGAGATAGAGCGAGATGAAAGAGAGATAAAGGGATATATAGCGAACAAAATATTCGTTCCTACCGAGTGTGTAACCTACCCTTTTTTATGTTATCTCATATAGTTTAGAAAATAGAAGCTTATTATATTATTACATTTAATTTTAAGGGTTACAACTCGCAGGAGTTAGATAAAGCAATGAGCAGCAATGTCTGCTGTGCCAATAACATCTAGTGAAGATGGATTCATTGAAGTCTGGAAAAAAATCTTATAATGTTAGTTTTGAACTTACTGTACAAATATAGTACATGCCGAAAGACGTTCCATAACTAAAAGACCACAAAAAATCTAAACAAGTAGATAGCTTCTGGATGATAAATCGCAAGCAATTACTACCCGACAGACGAATTTGAACTACTTAGATTAGATACAGAAACCGTAACGAAAATATTTACACCTGCATCTCAATACACGTTTTCGATACACGAGAACTTTGGTCAAGGACAAACCCATCAGAAATTCAGATTGTCCAAAATTTCCAATTCCATACGAGCAGGCGAAAAAAACATTATCTTCGGGTCGATGCACTCTGCCACAAGTGATGGCCATGTATAAACTCTGACATCCGAAAAAATGATCCCCGAATACAGAAAATAAGTAAACAGTATTTAAAACCTTGAAACCTAGAATATAAATTGGAGGGTCAGCAACATCAGTTGTTTTTTTGTTTTTGAAGAACATTATTTTTCTACAATTTATAGATAACTAGCTGTCCCACGCGGCTTCGCTCCCGTCAACCTGCTACCTAACTACACATCTATCCTACCTTCCCTACCCTACCTACACTACATACATGATTGTTGCGTAACTTTAACCGCTAACGCAGCGCACGCAACGGAAGCTCTCAAAAAGGAATAATTTTGCCCATTTTTGCAACATTTTTCATTTATGCCCCGCTGCTATTGGTCTTAGCGTGATGTTATATAGCCTATAACCTTCCTCGATAAATGGACTATCCAACACAAAATAAATTTTTCAATTCCAACCAGTAGTTCCTGAGATTAGCGCGTTCAAACAAACAAACAAACTCTTCAACTTTAAAATATTAGTATAAATTTCGGGCTCTTTCACTGTGATTTGTTTTATTATTCTTTATAAATTCAACGTGCCCCATGGCTGGTTTAGAACGAGATTCTTAATTTCCATAAGCATATAATTAACGAACGCGCTTCGTAACAAGTTTGGTCAGATTAGTGCGAAGCCGAGTTCGTATGAGAGCCTCGCATGATGTCATCGTCAACACATAACTTACTTAAAACCTCGAACGAGTCTGTGTGCGTGACTATAAGACTTATCTAAACAGAAACACATACAAATTAATTCCATAGGCGAGTGGATAGTTCCATGGTGCCACATCAAAATGATTTTAATTTTAAAACAAGCCTTGTTTTAGCATCCCTTACTGACTATTGAACAGTATGACTTGTATTATATAAGGAAATGAATTGGAGAGCGAAAATCCTGTTATCTCTCAAAAAACTGAAGTAAACAAGCTTGTTGATAGACGAACGTCTTCTAATTGTTATTCTTTCAATCGATCGCGACTCGCTTTCGGTCAAGGATAATTGCTTGCGAATTCATAAAGATTGAATAGATTAACTAATGGTGAGTAACTGACGATTCTCTTTACTTATCATAAATTATACTCGATATAAAACAAGTTTATAAAATACGCAGACGTAATGGACGAGAAAATATAGATGCCGTTTTTTCTGGCAATAACGAATCATGGGTACCTGAAGAGGTTTTAGGAAGCAATTCACATCTGGAAATTGTTTCCAATAAGTAATTCGACGTAATTCTGAGAATGTTCCGATAAAAAAGGCCGAGCAATTTTTTTTCAAATATGGAACATCTATAGTCCAGGAATATTAGGGGTTTCATGGAAATGAGAGAATCGGAATGAGAGATATTCAGCAGCAAACTAGCTGCAAACTTGTAAAAACCTTTATTTTAACACCCTAAAACTTGTCTCAAAACCTACTAATCGTGTCAGAGAGAGAGTGTCTGCTACAAGTCGCAGACACCCCGTCTGCAACTACAGATATTCCAAGGTAAGAAAATCGATTTCATAATACACATTTATTGCAAATGTCTCGTTTCCTATGGGTTTTATGCTATTTGTATTTGTTACAAATATTGTAACAAAAGTTGTAGAGAATTTAATCAATTCTCTACAACTTTTGTTGCAACATTTTTTATATATCTTGAACCATTTTCGAGATAGAGGGCAGAGCGCGCCCGAATTCCTGGCAGAACTGGAGAAAATGTCGTTGAAGAAGAACGGTCCATTATCTCGAATCATCACGATACCTACATTCTCACATCTACGTTACACGGTTTCCGATAACCTGGAACAAACGTAAATACACTGATAGTGATTAAAATGCTATGAAAACATCTGATTATACAACCACAACACGTAGGCATTATCAGCTAATTAAACACAATTGTTGAATAATATTTAGCATATTATTTTTGGTTGCCAACTTCCGTCGACAAAGGGAACCACGTGACAGTACTCTTAAATTTACAAAACTAAACCATGAAATAAATAGAAGTGTGTTTTCGAATTGGGTTGCTGATATAGTTACTGAGCATAGCACAGCACGTACTCGACGTCGACGCCGCTTGTTAACGACGTCTACGCAGCTTATACGCGGCGTCTTTGTGAGTTCCACTCGACTTCTGCGCGGCTTTTACGCGACGTCTACGTGGAGTCTAAACAAGATTACGCTAAACTTAGTTCAGTTGAACCGAGTTTATATAGCGAATGATAAAATCGGACCTAAAAGACTTCCACGCGGCGTCAACACAACACCTAATATGACTGCACACTGCAGTGCTTGTACATAATGCGTACAATTAAAATGCAACTACTATTTTAGTCTCAATAAAGTATACTATTCTATTTAACACTTACACTCGACAAACGTCAGTGGTAGGCACTAAAAACACTTTTAAAATTGTTGTAGTTGCCAAGGAAAACTGAGACTGAAAACGTAAATGTTTGAGTTCAAAGGTGAAACACAACATACAATGTACCCTTCAGGAATATTAGGACTTGCAATGTTAAAACAGCGTTCATTACAATAATATATTGAATGACATCGCATTACCCGTTGAATGTTTTCGTGTACGGATATATATAAAAACGGCACGAAACAATTAACGAAGACGGAGTTTTGAAGCACCGCATTGTGAAGCGATGACGTAGAAAATAGTTCGTGACCTTCTATGTCCGAAAATAATGATGAACTAATTTCGTTAAAAGCATACCAGAATGGTAGGGCTTCAGTTTGACCGAGTCCCAATATTCCCAATATAGTTGGCTATTGTGCAACAATTTATTATTAGACTATACTAAAGCATTTCGACCTTTTCCTGCCGTGACTGCATCGTGCCTTGCAAAGCACGTTAAACTAGTGGTCCCGGCTTTCATTTGAAGATCTTTGACAATCGTTATGGTAGTTAGAAGCCAGAAAATCTGGCACCAGTCTTGCCAAGTGTGGATGTCTTGTGGAGGTTTGATAGGCAATCGCGGTGCTTCACATAAAATACCTGTATTTCTCCGCATCCTAATCTGCCGGTCTAAACTGTAAACATATCATCGTGAAAACTTAGGTGGAGTGAGCTTGAAGTGAACTAAAAGGATTGGATGAAAGCACACTTCGTGTTCACAAAACGAGGGTGAACCTCGTTTTCACAGTGAGATTTTTAGAGAATTGCACTACTGCCGACCCTAATATATTTGGGACTGGTCAAGCATATGCTGGATTTATTGCCGCTAGTCAAACCAAGAAGGAGCTTATGAATGCTTGAAGAAGTCTATGTCATTTCATAACTATCATAAATTACGCATGCAAACAATGGCAGTTTAGTAAGGTAAGTAGGTACGGCTGAACGAATGCGATGCAAATCTAGTGCAGTTTATCGTGTGCAACTATGTAATGCGCGTACGCAACATCACTCATATTTACCATCCATGACCCGCTTATCCATGTTAAGTTGTTACTCTCACATCGGCTTGACTGTTTTATCTCAAACGATTAGGTTTAGACTTGAAGGATGAATAATTACGTTGTAAATAACACATCACATTGTATGTAAATCTGCCATCAATAACATAGAAGAGACTAGAAATAAATTATATACTTAATTGATTTGCGATGTTGGCAAAGATAAATCTGTGAGTAATTATTTAAGCTTTTATAGATTTACCTGCACCAATATGTGGTAGTTGTAATTAATGTATCTCCAGAACAATCAATTAGATGACGTGTATGAAATAAAAATAGACAACATAAAGCAATAATCCACATATAGCACTGTTGATTGCAAACAAGATATACAGGGTTACAGGAAAAGTCGACCTAGATCCGTTAAGGGCGTGTAGTACACATCATTTCTGAATGATTTCACTATGGAACCCCCCATCCTAAACTTAACCGTTTTCGAGATTTTCGAGTTTTATTTTTTTTTTATGAAAATGCCCAATTTTTCGGCTATTGAATTGAATTTTTTTGACTCTTATGATTATTTTTTTGGTTTTTTACATGAAAAATTGTTTTGGTATTTTTTTGGTTTTTTGGTTTTTTTCAAAATATTCAATTCAATAGCCGAAAAATTGGGCATTTTCATAAAAAAAATTAAAACTCGAAAATCTCGAGAACGGTTAAGTTTAGGATGGGGGGTTCCATAGTGAAATCATTCAAAAATGATGTGTAGGTACTACACGCCCTTAACGGATCTAGGTCGACTTTTCCTGTAACCCTGTATAACACAGAATTATGGCACATTCGAGGCTAGATTTTCTCTCACAAGTACAGACGTACCAGGCTTATAGCCTCGATCATGATCAACTAAACAGTCAAGGTGAACTCTATTATGTAATACAGCTATACTAGTGTCATACTTCGTGGCGTTGTCTACGTGATTTTTTCAAGTATTTCGCAGTATTTGAGCCGCTAAAAGTGTATGCGTCAACATTAAGCTTCAATGAAGAAAGTCCTTCTAAGAAAAATCTAAAATACTTCTCAAGTATCATGCTAATCTTAAATATAAGTCAGATTTTTTATTCTGATTCGACCTTCAACTGGAAGGTGACCTAAATATGTAATGATATCCATTTATGGATAGATATACATGTTAATATGAGCGGCCTCTTAGACGCAATCATAAACAATATGTCGATGTGAGAAGTGTACATCACATCTAAGGTATTTAACGATATGAGTTCAATGATACTCAACTTTATAAGTACATATTATGCATGAAAATTGTAATCACAGAGTTTATTAATAACTTGTTATGTCGTATGTAACATAGGACTCAAGTGGAAAAATATAGTAATCGACTTATGAGACTAAACGTCTAATATGAATTTAATAGACTCTTTGATTAGGATCATCACTGATCTTACAAACAGCATCTTATAAGGCAGGTTTCTTTTATCGTTTATAGGATTCCTATAGGGCTAAAGAGACGCGCAGGACCAGACGATTTGGGGACACTTTGAAGAGGCCTATGTTCAACAGTGACTGAATGCTTCTAGAACATTTAAAGGACTAGATTTTGCTACTTGGGATAAGTGACACTCGTACACTCAAATTACATAAGAGTGATACGGTTATTGCGCTGTTAGAAAATATTTCATCGTAAACAATAAATTGATAACTGATTTGCAGAGAAACAGGATTCACAAGTGTAAATTTTGCAAATAATCTATGATAAAAAGTTTTTTTTTAGATTATCTTTCGCAGTAAAATTCAAATCACCTTGAATTGCTACATTCGTAAACATTTCCATATAATTATGTTTTGTGTATTTATTTGTTTGTCTTATATTCAAAGAATTGGAAAAAAAATCTTATGCAAATAAAAAAATAAAAAAATCTTAATGGCATTTGTTTTTTGGCTCAGTTCGAAAGTGATCATTTCCAGTTTAAGTTCTAGATCGATCCAAGTATAGAAATTCTTATGGATATTCTCTGCCCTGGAGCGAGCGGAGCGTTGAAGTCTAACAGACTCATACCTTTGACCTGGGAGTTGTATTGCTTGCGCAATTTATCACTTTTTCTCGGCTAGGTTTTAGCCCACATGATTTGATGCGGACCCCGTCACCCTCTGTGGCCATAAACGGCCGACGTTCCCTTCGGTAGGTAAGCGCGGAACACGGCGTGGTCAGTTGTAGCGCCAAACTCTCCAAGTTTGTCACCCGCGAGTTTGTGGCAGCCGGCTATCATGTCGATACGTTTTTCGGTGCCCGATGCGTCAGTTGTGCTTCCTTTCCGCCGCCTTCTTTGCAACCATCACTTCCTCGCAGCAAGAGGCGGCTGCGTCCCACGCGCTGTCACTTTTGATCATGGACTGGAGTCGTTATTCGCAGCACCGACTGCTGCGACGACGTCACGGAGCTGCACAACCTGGCTGCGAAATTCAAGTCACCTCCACCCTCGAGTTTGAGCCCTCATTAGAGTTTTCTGTTCCATAGAACCCTTCATCAGGCCTCACCTAATTTTAACTCCATCATCAGACGGTTGACCCGCCATTATGTACTAATGCTTTGATTCTTCTTTTTGTTTCAATTTTACTTAAAACTAGCTGACCCGGCGAACTTCGTTCCGCCTAACAAATTTCGAAAATCAAAGAATTTTTCTAAAATAAACGTAGCCTAAGTTACTCCATATTACATCAGCTACATGCCAGTAAAAGTCCCGTCAAAATCGGTCCAACCATTTCAGAGATTAGCCGGAACAAACAGACAGACAGACAAAAATGGTAAAAAAAATATTTTGGTGTATGTACCGTATATTTATTCATATACATGTAGTAAAAAACGGTTATTTCAATATTACAAACAGACACTCCAATTTTATTTATATGTATAGATGTATAGATATAATTTATATAATTAGCCATGATGTAAAATTTATAGATTTTTTTCAGTCTACGTGTAGTTTGTCAGTTAGTACATTCTATTAATAGGACGATTTGCTCATAGGTCATTTTGCGAATAGATCCTTTTGATACGGTGTCATCAGAATCAGAAACAATTACGATGAGAATTATCGGAACTATTTGAATACTTTTATTTAAAACGCTTACATCAAATGTTAAGGTTATGCAACAACATTATATTTTAAACCTAAATAGATCCAGTTCGGGTCCATTATATGATTTGATATGGTTATAATAATAAATAACGAATATCTAAAAATATACTTTGTCATTATCTTCAATAACTAGTAAAAAACTTTATACCAAAGTCGTCACAATCTAAGGAGTCCGTTGACTTTTCTCATTTTACATGCCGGGATAACTTTCTACGTGATTGAAAAATTTCTAAGATATTGAAAAATCAAATTCATAATCCTAATTAATTACTATGTTACCCATACACTATAACAACGAGTATCATTCGCAAGCATCAAGTTTAATTATTGTTAGATGTTTTATAGCTGTCAAAACGGGCCTTTTATTTTTTGATAAGTTTAGTCAAGTGATATTATAAATTTAATTTAAAGTTAAAAATATAATATTTTACTGATTAATGACCTGCACCTGGCACTTTCGTGTTTATTTTTGAACTGCGGTCATAAGATCATCTTAAAACAAAGAAAATAAAAAATATGCGTCATAAAAGTCGTCCAAAACACTGTAATAATTGGACAAGACCTTTGATTGATTGGATAATTCTGAAACGTGGGATCAAGGCAAACTTGATTAAAAATAAATGTGCGAAAAACATCAGCTGTCAACGTTAATGTAAACAAAAAAAAAACTACAATTCACAGGCGATAAGATAGAGAAAGATAAAATTTATTCCGCAGTAATTTTTTACTATATTTGTGAAATGTGTCCAGATAAGTGAGGGACACGGGTTAACGCTGGGTTAAACTCACACCGACACCTTAGAGATTAAGATATGCACATATTAATAGACAAACATCTATAAAAGTATGCTTCATTTGACTGAGCTTAATTATCTGGTATTCAGGCGAATTTGTAAAAACAAAGTGCTAAAGTACTTTAAAGTTTCAACATCCAGCAGGTGCGCAGCTTTTATGCTGTGCTAAGCCGCTTCTACGAGTGCTACGCCACTTTTACGAGTTCCACGCCGCTTCTACGAATGCTACGCTGCTTCTACGAGTGCTACGCTGCTTCTACGAGTGCTACGCCGCTTCTACGATTGTTACGCCGCTTCTACGAGTGCTACGCCGCTTCTACGAATGCTACGCCGCTTTTACGTAGTGCTACGCAGCGCTACGGAGCTACAACGCGGGTCGCGGACTGCTCCACAGCTGCAACGTGACTGCTACGGTGACAACGTCCCAGTCCCTTTGCTTAAATACTGGCAAGGGTAGCTCGATGTGACAATGTTTGCTCTTATTGAATATGCAACTAAAAGAATACAATGTTTAATGGCAAGCTGTTCCGGTAGCTCACGTAATCAGTCCCTTGACCCTTTCCAAGGTAGTCTAAACTTCCGCTACCGAGGCATAGACGTCTGCTTACACACAAAGACAAACACTCGTAGCTTCCAAAGTACGTAATGAATGAATGTACCTATACTGTAAGTGGGCTGACACGCTTTACTTCGGCAACAATGATAAATATTATGCATATACTTTCTATAAATAGATTACTTAATTGAATGTCTTGTTCTCTAGAAACTGATAAATAAAAACGAATAAAATAAGAACGAATGTCCATATCGTTAAAAAAAATTGCATGTCGCGTTCGAACTTTTTATCTATAAAAAACCTGCCAAGTGCGAGTCGGACTCGCGAACTAAGGGTTCCGTTTTTTAAATATTTATTTCATTTTGTTTTTAGTATTTGTTGTTATAGCAAAATATAAGCAGAAATACATCATCTGTGAAAATTTCAACTGTCTAGCTATCACGGTTCATGAGATACAGCCTGGTCACAGACGGACAGACTGACAGACAGACGGATCGTAGTCTTAGTAATAGGGTCCCGTTTTTACCCTTTGGGTACGAAACCCTAAAAAAACAAACAAAAAATTAACTCTCATCTCGAAAGAAAAACAAACAGTTTAACATGTTATTATATAATAAGATTAGTACCTAAAAGACAGTTCATAATATAACATACTAAAACGTAATGCCGCAATTCGCAACCCCGGCTTACAAAGCCATACAGTAGTTAGTTCTTCCGCTTACTAAAAAGTAGGTAAGGTGTTACTTATTGTTAGTCATTAGTTGTAGTAATTAAGGCCATACGTGTTGGTTACGTCTTGCCCCTACCCTAATCTAAAAGTAAAGTAATTACCTAACACTAGGCGGTACCCTTTTATCAGTTTTTCCTTTCAAGTTTCTCGACGTATATTTCGAGCGACATTCTTTGAAATATTTACAAAATATTGTTGCGAAACAATTGCTTAAAGAAGCTAATAAAATCTTCTTTTATTTTAATACGACTAGCAGCATCTTTTGAAGAATTTTATTTATTTGTTATAGCTTCTATCCGCGGCTTCTCCCGGGTGAAAAGTGTTTTATTATCCCAAGGGATCATTACAACGAGTTTATCGGGATAAAACGTATCCAATGCGTTAATCCAGGTTATAATCTATCTGTGTGCAAAATGACATGCAAAACTGTTAAGCCATTTTTGCGTGATTGGGACACAAATATACAAACTATCTCGTAGTCTATTTAAACCAAGTTGACCGATAGATAATGCGTTGCTGCATCAAGTCCGTCAAAAACATATTATGTAGGAAAGGTAATAATGACTAAAACATGAACAACAATCTAACTTGCAGTGAATAAAGCTTGAAATGAGATGATATAAAACAATGGGAGTAATGATATGGTGACGGCTGACAGAGAAGAATGAGAAATCAAAACATATTGCGCCGATGACGAACAGGATGGAAGCCGAGCGGTCAGAAGGAGAATAAATAAATAAATACAAACCACTATAAAATCGGAGTACTGGTAATTGGCTCTACACAAGTGACATTGTATCAACGAAAACTTCGCGATAGTGATTGGAAAAATGTCGAAAATGTATGGGAATGTCAAAATCCATCGAAATGTCACGGGGCGAATCCCTTATATTATGACATTTTGAAAATCGCCTCCGCTAATAGAATTAAACTTTAGTGAGAGGTTACAGAGGAGAATGGAACATCCAAATATAATGTGTCCTACCCAAGTTAGTAACAAGGGTTCACGGCAGGTAGTCAGAAGAATAAAGTGTAAGATTTACACAACAAACCACTTTAAATCGTTTTATTCCCTGAAGAAGTTACGTAAAACCGTTATCTGTGAATACTGGACAGTAACTTATTTAGACAGGAAGTTAATTTAGTTGCCAAGCAGGATTTCTCGAAAAATACTAAAGGAGATCTGGAGAAACGAACTTATTTTTTTTTCTTTTCGTACTTCTTTGTTTCACACTGACTGTATGGGTCCCGGGTCTGCGATACAAAAACACAAAAGGCCGGTTGCTGAATTGAGTAAAGTCCAACGGGGTGAATAGGAATCCAGGGGTTAATGAACTCAGAGATTTGAAGGGAATGTTCACAATAAATATTTAAATATTGCTTGCAACATTTAAGTACTCGAATGTATGAATGAATTGTTTTTTTTTTAAATGGTGCTTTGTTAGAAACCAACAATATAGGTACCATAGAAAATCGCAATCAAAGTTTTGTTTCTACAAACCCCTGCATTCCATGATATTTACAGTTTTGTTTCCCCATTCCCGCATGTTCATAGTCTACAGTACATAATTTGACAAATACTCAATTTATAATTTTTTTATCCAGCAATCCTAAATCAGTAGTCGTTTAGAAATAGATGAACAATGTTTTACAATATTTGTTAAGATGTAAATTAATTCCGGCCCTTGCTATGTTCGTACTAAGTCATATGATTCATTCGGAAGACATCTAAATTCGCCAAGACTCTGTCAAATTGGTTGGACAAACTGAGTGTGAATTGGGACGTCTAGAGATAGAGTTTAATTGCAGGAAGCGGGCTATTATGGTCCTCGCCTGTCCTAATTGTACTTGCTCATGACATCACACAATGGCATAAAGGAGGCATTACTCAAGTAGGCAGTAAACAAAATGACAACCAACACAACAATATAGCTAGCGAAATATGAATGTACTAGTTGCACTTCTACCCAACACTTCGAGAAATACAAGCCTGTTGTAGCAAACATAATGAGTGCACACAACAAAGCTACTTATCACGTATCAGCTCCCTAAATATAATATCGAACGATTAGATAATATTACAGGTTATCGGAACTTGATTATAGAATGAAATTAGATCCCCGATCCGATCATAAATAATGAACTGACGTTACCTAATGGGATGATGTAACAGTTTTATTTTATTAAACCAAAAACCTAGTCTTGATGCGAAAACCGTAATGACTTTATTGTAACTCTTTAATGTCTAATTTACTATCTTTATTTATTTAAGCATACATGTATAACTTTACAGGTCACACCTAAGACGTTATACAGTGCAAATAAAACAAGAAAAAAAACACTAAAACAAAACTTACAAGAATTAGGCAGAATAAATTATATCTATATACAAATAAAAACGTATTAAAAATAAAACTCACGAGATAACAAAACATAGAAGAAAATACAAAAGAATACAGAAAATAATAACAAAAAAAAACCTTACAGAAGTATAAATGTACAAAGAATCTGTTACCAATTACCACCTATACAATTAATCAGTAAGTAATGTTAAGCTTGAAGTCTTTATGACATTTATACTTTAAAAATTATAATGATTAAATAACTGATATTATGTCTAATCGGTCGCTTGAATATAATTGATTTCTTCAAATATCTAATTAAAATATTCATTATTAATGTTTCTTGTGTTAAGAATCGATTAAAGGCAATTTTTAATCCTTTCTGCTAGTAATTTAAATGGTTTCGTCAAATTTCTAATTTAAATAATCATAAACAATATTACGTCTTTAGAATTAGTCGCTTTACAAGCAATAATGTATAAAGAATTTTAATTTCAAACAATCAGAACTCGGTTCACATCATCCATAGACTCTCATGATATCAAGAGGAGCGTTTTACTGGATTACAAAAGGAAGGGTTCACCTGTATATATACTGGTGTGATGGTGTGAACAAAGTAAATTTGGACGGACAGTGTGAGAGATGATATTCCTAGACAGGAGAAGACTACTAAGATGAGTTCTAATTGAGAAGTACCTATGGAAGAAGATATTACAGGTTATCGGAACTTGATTAGAGAATGAAATTAAATCCCCGATCATAAATAATGAACTGACGTTATCTAATGGGATGATGTAACAATTTTTGCATTATTAAACCAAAAACTAGTCTTGATACGAAAACTGTAATAGTTTTATTGCAACTATTTAATTCCTATTTTATTATGTTAAGCTTAAAGGTTTTGTTAACTAGCCTAAAAGGTAATTTGTAATCCTCTCCACAAAAAAAAATATAATTATAAAATAATTGATATTATGTCTAATCGGTCACTTGAATGTAATTGTTTTCTTCAAATATCTAATTAAAATACTCATAATTAATATTACTTGTATTTAATATAAATCAAAGGTAATCTGTAATCCTTCTTTCTGCTAGTAATTTAAATGGTTACGTCAAATATCAAATTTAAATAATCATAAGTAATATTGCGTCTTTAGAATTAGTCGCTTTACAAGCAATAATATATAAATAATTTTAATTTCAAACAATTAGAACTCGTGATTGCATCATCCATAGACTCACATGATATCAAGAGGAGCGTTTTACTGGATTACAAAAGGAAGGGTTCACCTGTATATATACTGGTGTGATGGTGTATGTGTGTAAGAGGATGGTGTGTGTATAAGAACAAAGAAAATTTGGACAGACAGTGTGAGAAATGATATTCCTAGACAGGAGAAGACTACTGAGATGACTTCTAATGGAGAAGTACCTATGGAAGAAGAAGATATTAAAGGTTATCAGAACTTGATTGAAGAATGAAATTAAATCCCCGATCTGATCATAAATAATGAACTGACGTTATCAAATGGGATGATGTAACAGTTTTTGCTTTATTAAAGCAAAAACCTACTCTTGATGCGAAAAACGTAATGACTTTATTGTAACTCTTTAAAGTCTAAATAACTATGTTAAGCATAATGACTTATTAACACGTCTAAAAGGTAATATATTGTGATGTTGTGCATAAAGTAGGTGGACTTAATGCTTTGGCATTTTCTACCAGTCGACCTTAGGGTGTCAATCAGTCACATAACAAGCAATATTTTAATTCTTAATAGATTTTTTAATTTCAATGATGAACACAATTAGAACACGTGATTGTGTCGTCCATAAACACTTATGGTATCGAGAGGAGCGTTTTACTGGGATACAAAAGGAAGGGTTCGACATCAGATGACATAGATGCTATGTAGTGCGTGTGTGTGAGAGGGACAGAAGAACAAAGAAACGAGCTATAGACTGTATTAAAGATGAAATTGCTAGAAACTTCTGAGTTGATGACGAATAGAGAAGAATGGCAGGAGAATATTCCTAATAAATTGGGTTAAGTGCAAAATAATGATGATAATGAGAAGTCTGATTCACTGTTATAGAAGATGCCAAAGCTTCCAATAAGCCTTGATATCGTTGTGTCACTAATTACTTTACAAAGAATTAAATGCTATACCATGCAAACATCTGTCTAAATTGTATAAATATAGTTGATATTGTATGATATAATATTCTCTGTTACCAAGTTAAATTTGGCTCAATTTGAACAATTTTTTCATGAACCCCGTGGCCCCATATGTTTGTCTTCATTAAAAACAGTTATTTCGGTACCTTCATTATCTTGTCCATTAATACGGTTATGGTTAGCTCGAAAAGTTATGTCAATAATATTGTATTAAATGTTTAAATACATTATTTATTTTAAGCCTTCTAATCTAAAATCTAACAAATTAAGTATAATATCAGCTCCAAGTATCGAAGTTATTTTTTAATTTGAAAATATCACGTGATGATTCTTATCATTATCATATTAATAACAAATTATAAATCCTGATTATTATTTAAGATGATTTTAGATTAATGAGTGGAAATGTTTATGTGTTACAGTGTGCCGCTGTGGACGGTAACGAGTTGACAACATTTGTCAATGTGTGCGAACTGGGTCAACACGAGATACCTACATAGTGTAACTGTGTGCAACAGATGACGTCGCGAGGTCAATGCCCTACTAGCGTGGGGGCAACGATCCTAACACCACACCCCTATGACGCGCAGGTAGTCGAATCTGGGGTGGCATTCATCTGCCTCGTTTGTAAATAAACAGGAGCGTTATAATCTTACCAATGTTACAAATGTAAACATTTGTGAGTATGGATGGATGTTTGTTCCACTTTCACGCAAAAACTGCTAAGTGGACTTTGATGAAACTTTACAGTAATACATCTACATCAGCATAAAACATAAACTGTAATTTACAAAGATAGAAGTACTAATACCACGCGGGCGGCAGCTAGTGTCTTCATAAACTGGTTCAGAATCCAGACATATCAATAAAGGAAGAACCTTCAAACGTTATTTGTACTTAGATCTCTGATTCTTCTTTTAAGTCACGTCATACACATTATTGTTAATAGGTCATCGTATATAACAATATGAATCATAATTTATTGCATATTTTATGCTTTCGCTTAAGTATCACAGCAAAATCTTTCGAGAGCCAGTTTTTGCGATAACCGATATCTGCGTACAAAAACCTTGAATTCTTGTCGATAATTGCAAAGTTTACTCGATAAGGAATGCCAAAATTCGGTCAGTAATGGCAGAGACGAAAAACTTGAATAAACATGTGAACTATACGTAATGGAAAAATTTATTAACGGCTGAAGTGATTAGGCAGCCCTTTTAGGTTATCTTGTGTGTTTACCGAAATCAGCTGTTACGGTCGAGTCGCGGGTCGTAGTGTCTGGGTTCGAATGCGTTACTGGGATCACGTACGCACCGGCCGGCCTTGCAGGTATATTTGTGACTTCAATAACAACCTTTTAACTGTGAACATGTACAAATACCATGGTGTACACGGAAATAGTTTATGGGATACAGAATTACTCTCGTTACATGTGGAATGATATTGAAAGGGAGTGATAAAGAATTTCATTGAAATGGAATCCATTTATTTAATGGATTTTCATTCTAATGCTGATAAAAACTAAGATATAAGTCCGCCTTAAAACGAAGAAACGAATAAAAAGATATATAGCAAACCAAAACAATAAACGCAGTTGAAAAATTAATTAGGGAAGTTAATTGAACAAACAACAAAATAAACTCTTACAGATGGGTATAGTGAACTATCAACATTCGACACTCACTTTTCGTATATTTAGGTGTGTTAGTTAATAGTTAGTTCACACGCTAGTACCGGAAAATTCCGAACAGATATATAGGTTAAAATGCCGTGACATGATGCCGTTAGTTCCCAACTCTCAAAGATTTTCAAGTTAAAACCAACAATATATGTATGAGCACGAGTCGAATAAAAACGCAATTATTTTGGCATCTAAATTAAAATCACTAGTCCTTAATATTAAGAAGAAGCTAAAGACATAATATTTAGACTAACCAACATGTGTTTGTATTTTTATACAAGGAAGAAACACGTGTATAAAAATATAAGATGAAGACGTCACTCCTAAATAAAAGATATAATGTTGTAACGAAGCAACGCACTCAGAATCTAACAACATTCTAAATTATAAGACAAATAGAAATGTTTGTAAATTAGCGAGGCGTCAGGTGATAATCAGAATGTTTTTCAAATTCAACCAATGGTCTATTGCTTTTCCATTAGCCACCATGGGTGAATTGAACACATATGGACATAGCGACTCTGTGTCGGCCGTCAACGATAACCTTCCAAGATTTGTGAAGAAGAGAACATCTAACTAGGTTACCGTAACGATTACGTATATTTATATAAGTTTATATAAAATAGGATACAGCTGTGATCACTGTGCTGAATATTTAACAAAGGCTTCATAAAGAAAATCTGTTACAGCACCACTTTCATATTGCACAACGAAAAAAAAATCTTTATTTACGGATCCATAATTGTGCATATTTGTCGGACTTCTTTCATTTGTTCTCCCGTCCTTGCTTTGTGTGTATAAACAAAAACACAACATCGAGTCTAAATTTAGTCAATACTTTCTCGGATATTTGGCATCGTGAGTCAAAAACAACGTTGGATGTAATCGCCGAAAGCAAGGCACTCTATAAACTTTATTGTACATGCTCGCAGAACACTCCTCATAAATATTTTAGACCATAAAGTTGAAAACGTTTCTGAGAGAACCAAAAAGAAGCATGAGAAGATTAATCGATACTGACACCGCACCTTGAGTTAAATGTGACATAAATAAAGGAGAAAAGCTCCACATACACGACAATGTGTACTTAGTGTTACAAATTTGCAATATTCAACTACATGACATTATTCGGGAAGAAAATTATTATCAGCAAATAAACTTTGCGATTTAAACGGTGGTTCTGCAGTGTATACAAACTGAAATTGTGCTACTAGGTCGTCGGTGTGTAAATTTAAAATGTTCTGCCGCGAAGTCGTCTCGAATAGAGATGGTCAGGTAGGTATTGTATTATCTTTAATTGCAGTTTTTAAAAGCTTTGTGATTCATCGTGCTTCAGATTTAGATAGGCTTTCTCCATCATCACATTTGCAGATGCAAGTTCATGCCTTAGCTAAAGATCACATGACCGTTTTCATCGAAGCACAAAATCAACATATATGCGTTAAATCCTAGGAAGCAGACAAAAATACGTAGGAATTAGGGTCAGATAAAAGAAAAGTCAAAGGCCTCGTCAATCTCCCATATCAGCCTATCAGAAACAATTTTATCTTATTTCTCACATAATATTTTTACTCTTGCATATCGCTATCAATGTTTATGACTTGACGTACGATGTGCGTAAGCGTGTCGCGATCGGACGACCTGGCTTATTTTCCTTTCTTCTGATGGAGTAAGGCAGAGGCGATCGTCGGACTAGAACTCGGTAAAGCGTGCTTCACAGGTAGGGTGATTAATCGAATCGCTGGATCGCACGTCATTGCATGTTAGTGCTGCAATTACCAACGTGTAAATAGATTACTGCTGGAATTATAGCCGGCATAAAAGTTGAATACGTATACAATGTTTTTTCACGTGTCATGATACAAAGGTCAAACTAAGTCTTCAACAATTAACACTCCTCATTTACTTTCAGCCCTGTAAGCCTTTTGTAATTACCGTATCCGTATGAACTCATTGAACACCGTACATTGGCACGCGGCGTACCCCAGGGATCTGTATTGGGACCTGTAGGTATTGCGAATCTCAATTAAATATAGCTGAATATACCTTTTAGTAAAAACATTGCAAAAAATGTAGAGTATAGCCAAAATTTATAAGGCGCAGGCAAAAGTTGATATCTTGTACCAACACCCAAGTCTCAACGCTATCCAGTTGATGAGTGTTGTTACGAGTATTTGTCGACAGGAACTTTGATAAGCCACCTATTGCGTATATTATTGCAGAAAAACAAATATTTAATGAATATTATTACATATGTTATGCCTACTGCTCGTTAGTTATACCTAACCTACGCCCGATATAGAATGGATAGTGTACGTTCGTGTTTACACATGTTTTATGGGATCGAAGGTCTTTTTATCCGACTGCCGGAGGAGGGTAATGTGTTTACCAGTCTATGTTTGTATGTATGTTTGTTCCTGTGTCGTTCTAGAGACGAAACGCGTGGGCCGATTTTGATGATTATTACGTCAATAGATTGGTATTAACCTTGTGAGTGTCACTGACGACATGACAGTAATCAAAATTCACAACAGCACCTACCAGATGCCACATTGTCAAAATGAAAAAAAAACATTGGCGAACTATGTCAAATGGGGTATCGTTGAATAGATATAAAAATCATCTTTAGGCTCCTTTCATGAGTTTAAATAGCGGTTTAGGATATATAAAGATTTAAAGTTGGTTAAAAACCATTCTCGCTAATTCCTCATATCTTTCAAACCACTACACGAAGATTAAAACATTGTTAGATACGTCTTGACCACGAAGGTGTTCCTAGATAAGTGACGCAAATTGCAAAACAAACATGGCGAATTTTAGGCCCCATATTACAAGGGCCTCAGTTTTATTTCATTCAAAAGTGGTGTATCAAAATAAAGGGTTTTTAGAGGTTATAACAAAAATATATACCTACCACATATATATTTAAATACAATTTGAAAAAGAAATATAAAATAAAAACTTGTAAATAAAAAAAGTTTTTTTTTTTTTATTATCAATAGGCTCGCGCTTGACCACTTTCTCACCTGATGGTAAGCGATGATGTGGTCGACGGTGAAGCACGCTTGCCTAGAAGTAACCTTAAATTTAGAAAATCAAAAACCCGACTACTTAAAAAGCGAACTAAAAAGATGTAAGCAAGAAGAAAATCATGCTATGCAGTCGGAGGACACATACGGTATTGGTCAGTCAGTTCGCGAAAAAAATTGTGCTTGTTTACATCTTTTTAGTTCGCTTCTTAAGTAGTTAGTCGGGTTTTTGATTTTTAATTTTTTTTTTTCATATTTTTGACTACCGGCGGTTTTACGAAGGGTAATTAATAGTTATCGGTTGTTTTGATACAAAACGAACAGATATTATGCAACGCAAGATATGGAAAAATTACTCATAGGTCTTAATTTATGTAGGTAACTTTTTCGTACCGGCTGAGTGTATAGTCATTTAGATAGCATCTTAAATGTGATAAAAGATTTAACAAAAGCATTCGACACGCTAAAACACACAAAAATATACCTTTTGCTGTTCGATTTGCCAAGTCTACCAGTCGATCTAGTAACCGATGTGGTTTTTACCTTCAAGCTCATAAAAAGTAATATAATGCTCTATCAAAGAGAATCTCATTGCAATAGTCTCCACAAAGCTTGTTTTGTAAACAATCGTTTTCATGGCAATCAATTTTTATTGAAAGTATAGTAAATACAAAAAAAAGGTTGCGCTAGTTGTGAGAAGAATTCTAGACTAAACAATGAGTTCGTTCTATGAGTGTCTTAGACTAGCAACACACAAGACAGATTTACTGCGTCGGTTATCCCGACAGTTAAAATGCGCAAATTCGAACTTATATCAAGAACCAAAGCTGTGGAAGTGTATGCTGTATAGTCGGAAAATTGTAACATGGACAAAACCAGTATTCAAAAGTTGCGAAAAATAAACCAAGCAAGATGTCCGAGACCGGAGTCAATGGCAAGATGTC
Source organism: Orthosia gracilis (assembly GCA_947562075.1). NCBI lineage: Eukaryota > Metazoa > Arthropoda > Insecta > Lepidoptera > Noctuidae > Orthosia > Orthosia gracilis. The sequence continues at coordinate 44,289,180 of OX387270.1, forward strand.
CGAGTACTTGGCGAAAAAGTTTTAAAACTGCTCTCATACGCACAAAGCAAACAGTTAACAATGTAAGTCTTCATGAATTCACTTCTTCGTCTGTCGCCAGCCTTTCCGTACACTTGTGTAAACTGATCATTAGCTTGCATTTTATGGTTGACTCTGCAGTCTGCCTGCCTAGCGCGTCATGTGCCATAGCATTTATCTGAGTCATAACTATTGTCACTGATGTCTCTACTACGCCAATATGAAGCTAAAACACATGATGTATTTCAAATCTGTCTAGCCTTTTCTCAACAAAGTTGAGATTGTTGGGGTCGGCCTCCAATCTAAAGTTATGTATAGACTAGAGCATTTACTTGTAACAGAACATCGAGCATTCGCTGTTTTTTAATTTGCTCGAACCACACTTCGAACATGACGCTCGATACTTTGTTGCAACCTGATTTTAAAACCGTTTGGTGTAACATTTTATCGAGCACAGGCAGGAGCGCGGGTGACCTGGAGTGAGGTCAATAATGAAACGCAAGGTACAAAGAAATTTTACAGGTAAATGCTCACTCGCCGAGAGCATTACGTCAAACACAGCGTCGAACATTCGCATGAACGTTACATTACATGGAAATGCTTTAGGAAACTGAGCATTTGTCTGTATTGTATCATTCGTAAGAACATTACATTACATTGTAATGCTCGCGAAAATGCTCTAGTGTATACTCATGTTAACGGACCGCAGCTTTACATGGAGCGACTCCACATCTGATCCCAGTAACTGGATAACACGATACGCTTTAGCAAGACTGGTGACAGATTCCTGGCTTCTGACAAGCCATAACGTCCTGTCAAAAATTTACAAATGACAGCTGGGACCAACAGCTTAACATGCTTGCCGAGGCACGGACGAATCTCCGATCTCGGTATGTTAAGACACAGATAATATAATACTAGGCATACAGATGTCTCATCCCATACAAAGAAACCGTGCCGATGTAATGTACTGATTATACTGATTATTTTTTTACATCGATCGCGTTCGGTTCTGTTCCATGGATAAAGATGGTGATCTATCTCGCCGTGGAACAGAACCGAATGCGATCGATTTACAAAAATAATCGGTATAATCAGATAAAAAGGCTATAGTTACGTCCAAACCCATCCACGGACCGACCTCGGCATGCGCTTGACCTTGAAGATCGACCTGTGCGGCTGTTATTCTAATGCCACGAGCTCGTCTAAAACACACGATGTATTTATTGACTCTAAATGATTCCATTAAAAGCCAGACATAAACTACAACAAGAACGCTCCTTTGATCACGCAGTTTTATGGATTTGATGAAAATGTTTACGTTTATTGGTTTTATCTCTGCAAAATGTTGGGTTACATTCCTAATCTTAAATTGATTGAATCAATTCCTATACACTCAACTTGATCACAGAGTTCATCAAAGTTTTGCCTATTTTCTCCAGTTTTGCAAATACCTTTGTAGCCACAGTTTTTTTTTTATTTTTTATATTTACAGGCTCGCGCTTGACCACTATCTCACCTGATGGTAAGCGATGATGTGATCGATGGTGAAGCACACTTGCCTAGAAAAAACCTATTGACTCTTGACTTAAGGGCTAAAGTATACTCCTTAGTAACGGCTAGGTTAAAAGGTTTGAAAAAAAAAATATTATTGTTTCATGTATATTATAGAAAATGCCTAAGGCATTAAGTCCGCCTCTGTACTTGTGTGCATGAAGTATTAAATAAATAAATTTTTTAAACATGGTTTTTTCGTATAACAAATAATTTTGCTTTAAAAAAACAATAAAACAACACGATATTTTTCGCAACTTTTGGATACTCCTCCAAAACGACTTGGATGTTTAAAAATATTTTTACACAGAAAAATTGATGGCTGGAATTTCTTCATAACTGAAATAGCATATGTAAATCAAATAATATTTTGCAAACAAAACTGTTCAAAAGGAGGTTCAATATTTATATTTTGGGTCCGAGCGGGCGCACAGCCAGTACTGCGTTAACATTGGGGCGTTTATATCGCCTTAAAGACCCCTAGATTGTAGCAATCGGGAAACACAGACTACGGCAGGGAATTCAATTCCTTAGCTGTACGCATAATAAAAGTGTCCTCAAAACGTTTTGTGCGTGGGGTTTATCTTTGTCTACAGCGATTATTTCCTATTCAATCTGTTTTTAGAAGCTTTTATTTAACTTGCAATGTATGTATGTATGTAAGTGTGTTAGGGTCAAATCTTGCAACTGAATTTTAAAGCAATAATTATCCTCCACCGATTAAGATGAAAATTATGCATACACGTTAGTTTGGATGACAATGCATGTTTAGCTAAGTGACGTCATTCCAAATCCAATATGGCGGACGGCCCAAGATGGCGGACTAGTTATTTTTTGTGCAATGCCATGATATAGGTATCAAATGAAAGGGTTTGCTGAGAAGAATACGAATAAAACTTGTTTTAAAAAAAGATTTTTAATGAATAAATTTATTATAGTTCAGTAAGAAAACTGCTGTTTTGAAAGTCATTCATAGACAAGGCCCTATAATTATTTTGTTGCATATTTATTCTTTACGTACAAACACATGTATATAAATATGTTACAAACATAGATTGTACATGCTAATACACGAACAGGTAGGAGAAGATTGTTTAATGACTGTTTACTACACTCCGTGCAGTGCAGCCTTCAAAAAGTACTGAACGAATTTTAACGAGAGTTTCAATGCCCGAGTCTTTAAACTATTTGGAGTAAGTTAGACTAATTCTATGCATTAAAAATAGTAAAATTACTATCCGTCCAGCCTGTATTTTTTTCATTTATTTGACTGCTCTAAAACGAATCATTTAATAATGAACTAATGTGGTACCGATTTGCTTTCCTACAACAATCGAATTTATTTACGAGGAAATTTGAATAAATTTAACATATTGTTATGCACAATTTGTGAACTCTAGAATTAAAAAAAATCCGACTGCTTAAAAAGCGATCTAAAAAGACGTAAACAAGAAGAAAATCATGCTGTGCAGTCGGAGGATACATCTGGTTTTGGTCAGCCAGCTCGCGCATATGTTCGCTTTTAAAGCAGTCGGGTTTTTTATTATTTTCAAATATTTTATTTACATTGAAACATATAAGTGTTATATATTTTTGTAATAATCTCTTAAAACCCTTTATTTTGATACCCCAAACGAAGGGTTAGAAAGAAAAAAAAGATTTGGGCCCCAACTATATGGCGCCCAAAATCCGCCATTTTTCTATTTTCCAATTTGAATGTAGCCAGTGACACTTGTAGGGTTAAGACAAAATGATTGACGTAAGAATAATCAAAATCGGCCAACGCGTTTGGTGTCTAGAACACCACATAGGAACAAACATATATACATACATAGACTAATAAGCACAGTACCCACCTTCGGCAGTCGGGTAATAAAATTAATCACGAATGATGATGATGAACTAAGAAACTGATTCAAGTTATGATTCCAGTTTATTTGGAGAGGAATCCATTGATAAATCATAATCAAATCGTAAATGTTATAGTTATTTTATTTGATGTTTCTCTTATTCATACATCCAATATTACTTTTTTCGAAATTTTATCTTCACCCCTTTGCACTGCGATATTTATTGCTACGTAAATTCGATTAAAGGTCAGGCAAAACGAACGTAATTTTGTGAGTTGTGAGTCGCTTAAAATGAGTCGCGGAATTTACGTTGCATTCAGTTTCATACTGAAGTCCTGTTTATGCCTCACCCTTAATCTGTCAGAATAACGGAGCGAATAAGCACGATGCTTCACTACTGTAAGTGTCCATGAAGTATTGAATTCTATTGTCTATGGTTGCCTGCTATCCCCTTGCCACCAGTCTTGCCAAGGGGTACCGTGTTACCCAGTTAGTGGGTTGTGGAGGTCAGATAGGCAGTCGCTCCACGTAAAACACTAGTGCTCAGCTGAATCCGGTAAGACTGGAAGCCGACCCCAATATACTTGGGAAAAGGCTAGGCAGATTGATTGGTTGCCTGCTAATAATTATGAAACTTTTAAGCGTGCATCTGTCAAATGTAAAATAACAGGCTGGACGAAGAGTAAAAGATGTATCTGTAACGTTATAAAGTCATTTTTCTACCAACACACACACACACACACAACCCACGTATACAAATAAGATAGATTTTAAATAGTTCAATTTTATTCTGCGATCTTTTTTGTATCTAAAGTCTCTGTTTGAATTCTTTTGATTTTCTGATTGCTTTCTCAGATTTACCAACTTCCATCCATCTTCATTATTAAACCAACATTTTCATAAATACCTCATACATTTCAAACCAGGTCTAAGCCGTAACCTAGGGCCGGTAAATGGTGCGTTTTAAAGCACATCAAATAGCAATAAATTAACTTTGTATTGTCGACTGACACTTTAAGATCATGCCTAAGGCTCCGTTATCATTCAGAATACCAGGTCCGCTGTTAATTATAGTATAGGCCTTTACCGTGACAGCAAAGGTACCGTTAGCAAAATAAGGGCCTACATACGCTTTAGTGCCGTAAAACGGTAACTTTCTGAAGCATACTCCTTAGTAACGGCTAGTTTAAAAGGTTTGAAATATATATATATTTATTATTGTTTCATGTACATTATTTTTTAAACATGGTTTTTTCGTATACCAAACAGTACTGCTTTAAAAAAAAAATTAGCAACACGATATTTTTCGAAACTTTTGGATACTCCTCCAAAACGACTTGGATGTTTAAAAATATTTTTACACAGACACATTGATGGCTGGAACTTCTTCATAATTGATATAGCATATGTAAATCAAATAATATTTTGCAAACAAAACTGTCCAAAAGGAGGTTCAATATTGATATTTTGGCATCGAGCGGGCGCACGGCCAGTACTGCGTTATCATTGGGGCGTATATATCTTCCTAACAAGCTTTTGGATATATTCAATCAATTGCCTTTAAATTTCTTTGGGTTAAGAGTTTTTGTTGGCTTCATATATATAGCCTTAATTTGAATGAAACAGCTGACAAAACAGAAATATTTAGGTGCTTAGGTTTGCAGTGAGTTCAATGTATCTGTATATGACTCAACATGTAACTGGTTTCAGCCGATGGCAGCAATTCAGAATTCTGCTTGTTATGAAATTCGCAAAGCAGCGGATATAATGTTTTTGTTTATTTTAATAATCGATTGGTGTATTTAACAAAGTCTTGTGTGAATAGAATTCACGATTGCTTATAACAGTCTGTTTAATTTCAAAGCGTTGCTTGAAGTGCTGTCAATCAGATCAAATAACACTTAAGAATTTATGATCTTATCGATCACTAACTGTCGCTACAAAGCTTTAACGTTGAATTCAACGCTTAATATATAATTAAATGACAATTTATCCGAACAAACGGAGACATCTTTAATGGATTAAATAAAAACCAAAAACTAGCAAAGGGCACATGTGAACTGCGAGTATACTTCAAAGAAAAATAAAAAAAATCTTATGATGACACTGAGACAATTATAAAATCCCGACCATCACTCGCAAAATTAGTCAGAAAACTAGAATCCTCCTCTTAAAACGACTTGTCAATCTTGAACGCATTCCAAGATGAAAATTATTTTATTCCGGGCACACAGTCAGACAGGTTTTTTTTAAAGTGCATTCTATAAAAAAAAACGTTTTAAGAAGTGACACATATTTCGAACAGTTTCCTAGATAATGCTATGATGCAGAATATAAAAACTGTGTGGTTGAAAAGAAGTCCGATTCGCCACGTCACTAATCGATATTTCAAGGTCGCATTTATAATGGGGGATGGACAGGTGTAGATACTACTGTTTGTGTCCAGACAACAGTTTCTCATATCGCGTTAATGACGATGCATTTGTCAGTCTTCCCTAACATGCAATGTAGGATCAAATCGCAGATTTATTGATCGGTAAAGTAACGGTTAAGAAAATTATGGGGATCAGACACTCGGCGTGACTGCAAGTGACCGGCCCGGCAATCAGCAGAGATTTCGCGAACATTTTTGAATAATAACCAGAAATTATTTTCATAGAATTATTCGATTAGACTATTTATAATAAAACGATTAATTTATCTTCAAAACACAATCCTCGAAGAGACACTCAGACGTCATAGATGAGCCAAATATTTACCAGGAAGCAATTGAAAAAGTTGCGAATAGACAAAATGTTGAGAATATTCATGATACCACCACGTGGTTTCTTTAAATAACTTTATCGAAGTTTCTAGAAACGAAACAACATTTCGCTTTTCACCTCTATGAATATATTTTCACGCTATTTCCGTTCTAATGGTGAACAAAACTTCAAGAGTCTGGTAACGCGTTACAACCGCTTTCAGCCACGTGTTCGGTATAAAGATGGCGTAAGAACACTCGGTTAATTTCCTCGCCTTTAGAGTAATTACACTTCCGAGAAATTTTGGGTGTATAATTGTTTTATGTTGTTCAACACGCTTTCATTTCACTGCCAAGCATTTTGTCAAGTTTCAAGACCAAAGTGACAAGTGATGGCTTTGACGTCATCGCCGTGAAAATGGACTGCGCGTCTGAATAAATACAAGCAACATAATATAATTTACTCGCCATAATGGAGAAAATAATTTTAACTGCCGCGGTTTGTTGATACGGTCGTTTTGTGGTTTCAGGTTCACTAAACCGTAGGCTATATACAGCACTAAGATAAGGTTATTGATAACTTACAAGGTTTATTAATATGTATTTTATAAAACATTGTTCGTTCTACGTTATTCATCGTTCATAATGTTTTTCGTCATTCCTAGATCAGTACTGAAGTTTTTCTCGAACAGTGATGACATTTTTCTAGTAAAAACAATTTTCCGAAAAGCCTCGAAGTTATTTTCTGAATGCATTATTTGTCCATCATCATAACACGTAATAACCCGTCGGTATTAAATTTAACATTACGTTTGGCAGTGGTATGAAATATTAAACACCTATAAAATCAATATAGGTGCACAGGAATTCTGTGAATAGTAATTACAGTAAATAATACAAGGACAAGTAAATATATCAAATTATTATATATGCAGAACAATAAACAAACGCATGTGTGTGTGTAACGAGAATTTTATTCTGACAGAAACCATTTGTCTTGATTTATGATTGGCAAAACAATATTTTCAGTTGATTCCTTAATTAGATCTAGTGGCAGCGACCGAGCACGGCCACATGCATTGCAGGCCTTGTGGTCCTAGCCACGTATCAGACATAGGTCGATCAAATAGACAAAATCTCATCTACAGCTTCAGCGTTGGAATCGTGCCCAGTGCCCACAAGAATCAAATAGTAGGTACTTATTAATAAGATAGGAAAACCTAAACATCGTTTTACTTCAACGATAGTGAATTGAGAAAAATACTTTCCCTCAATCAACTTTTACGATCCGAGTGGGTAGATACTAATGTTTTGTTTTCTTTCAGATTTAGACCAACGTACTATGCAAAAGTTTACGGAAATCATTCCATTTTCAATAAAAAACAGACTCGGATCATTTTAGTTCGGAGAGCTAAAAGTTCACCTAAAGGCCAGTAATAAGTGGGCAGTTATGTAAACATTACACTGATGCAATTGGAGACAGCAGAATACTCGGTAATACATAGATTCCATGTGACATATTAGCGGCGAACGTTGGCGGGATGCCAGCACCTTCCGCCAGGTCATTCTCTCAAGAAAGCAGCCTGGAATAACTGACGCAACGTGTCTAGAGTCTAGTTCAATGTGCACAATCAAAAACCGCGTGGTTTGTACTGGGAATCAGTATTTTTTATTATCGAAAGGCGAATAACCACTATCTCACTTAATGCTAAGCGATGATGTGGTCGACGAAGGAGCACATTTGTCTAGAAAGTAACCTATTCACTGTTTACTTAAATAATCCCAAGTTTAGCTACTAAAAAACACAGACCACGACTGAGAGTTCTACTCTCATCATCAGATCACGACAGTTACATATCACCCTAGAATGACTGCCACTGCTGCATTCTTCCTTTCATTTCTGCCATGCTGCCCCGGTTCTGTGCATTCCTCATCCAAGTGTTCTCCACAGTTTAGGTCATATCACCTAAGCCGGGGAGCCGTCTTCTTGACTGTACGCACAATGAATGTATCCCCAAAACGTTTTGTGCGTATGGGTGGGATGTGAACCATGTGATATGACGGTGGCGCATCGCCCCTACGTTTTTAAGTGACCAAGACTGACAAAAATATCTGATGATTGTGATGTTAACAGCAGATTAGACGAACTCAAGTGATGCGTCAGTCTGACTGGCATTGATGACTCAGGAATTTACTGACATTGGGATAACTGCCACATAGTGGCGTGTGCTAGTTTGTAATTGATAAAAATAGTCCCCATTATTCTTTTGTTTTTCGCGCTAGTCAATTGTTTCGAACAAAACTCTTTTCATGAAAATAATGGCCTTGAATTTTTACGACTACAAGCTACAATATTATCTACTATTATTAAATGTGGGTATATTCACATTTTATTATTCCTGTCACCTAAGACGTCATTACCAGGAAAAGTTTAGACGTTCCTAGCCAAAAAATCAGCGGGCAATATTCTCTTTTCAACGAAAAATCAAAGATAAAATTTTTGTGTTAATTACAGTGATCGTTTCTGTAAACATCATGTTTGGAAAATGTGGAATCAATTAAGAGCATCGGTTTGTTGTTATTGAAGATAGAGATAGACCTTCCGGCCTAGAGATCTTTGAGCTTTATAAGACGTACGGTAGATATAAATAAACGGACGAGAAGATCCGGTGGACTACTTATCTGTGATTGCTGCAAACACATCAATATTTTCAAACGTAATCTGTGTAGTGGATGCACAAATTTTTTTTTACCGCGATTTTACAAAGAAAAAATCTATCAGTTTATTCAAGTTTTTCAATAGAATCGAAACAACAAATAAAAATTCTTAGTACTTAGACTGTATATTGAAACTAGGTTCGTAGAATGAGAGAGCTTTTTGAAGTAAAAACAAATACACCTAAATTTTTGGCGAAAAACTGAGGAAATAAATATTATGAAACATGTCTGAGGAAAGTACTGAATATTTTGTACATATAGAAGCTAGCAAAATTACTTAATTCCTATTAGAAGTATGTGTGTTTCCTCATGGCTATAACCTGGCGATCTTTAAGTTAAGAGTGAATAGATTAGTTCTAGCACAGATAATATAATACTAGCATACAGATGCCTCATCCCATACCAAGAAACCGTGCCGACGTAACTAGCGTTTTTCGTCTGATTAAACTGATTATTTTTCTAAGAACATCGATCGCGTTCGGATCCGTTCCACGGATATAGATGGTGTTAGCAGCGACTTACAAGTTAGAGAGTTTGATCGGTTCGTAAATACTCTTTTTTAAATACATCGATGACGATTTGTTTTAACCGACTTCTTATAGTATTTTTTTGCTCGTCTTTACACTTTCATTGAGCCATAGTGTGTCAAAAAATCTAGTGCCACGTCAATTTAAAACCGCGCCATCTATCGGAGTCAATTTTAAATGATCCATTCAAATACATTTTGAAATGTGAATTAAGATCCCAATATTTCTTCATTTTTTGCTTAGGAGAGTTAATTAAACTACAAAGTGAAAAATAACTTTAATTTTGGAAATCGGTGTCTTTCATAGGTACCAATTTATTGCGTTATGGACACCGACTTCCAAAAATAAAGTTATTTTTCACTTTGTAGTTTTTATTCGGAAGTCGGTAGTATTTTTTTGTAAAAGGTTTTTTTTTTATTTTTCACTTTTTAGTTGTACCTGCTTAATAGGTAAGTTGTTTTGTAAGGTACCTATAACGCGAGAATATATTACCGAATATCATGAAACATGAACATAACCGGTGAAATAAGAAATCTGCGTACCCCTTAAGACCGTACTGGCGTGATGTTATGTTATGAAATGGTATAATCAATAAACAGACATGCGATTGCAGCAATCCCGAGAGATTTGCCGTTATTTATTAAAGAGTTCTGTTGTATATCTTCGAAGTTCTTCATCAGATCTTCACTAAATTAAAATGAGACCAATTTCGGAACAAACTCTTTCAAACGAAAAAAGAATTTTCAAAATCGGTCCACAATTGACGGCGATATCGGTGAACATACATAATGTCGAACATAGAACCTCCTCGTTTTTGGAAAGTCTGTTAAAAATGTAAACAAGTGAAACACACAAACCAGGTTACAAGTGAGTAACACTAGAAAGTCATCTATAAAGGCATTCATTTAATACCTAGTAGATAAAATCCTGCTGCGCAGTAAGACGTTACCAACTCGTTTGTACCTATCTCAAAAGAACAACACCCTTTACATCATCGAGATATGACACGCTAAGGCCCACTTGCACGAAAAACTCCACTCAGAGTTAGTTGCTAACACGAGGTTAAATTGACAATTGTATGACAAACTGTCAATTTAACCTCATGTTAGCAATTAACTCCGATGAAGTTTTTCGTGCAAGTGGGCCTATAGATAACACACCGCCTATAAAAATATGCTAATTATATATGTTCCTTATCAGAAGCAAATATGGAATATTTCTGTTACATAATTAAACAACAAATACATATCTATGATTAGCTAGTCTTACTCTATACACGAGGTCTAATCAAAGGATTAACCAAATAACTAAACAACAAAATGATATTGTTACTAATATTCGATAAAGAGTCAATAAATCTGTCTAAGCTACGTGTTATATTAATCAGTATGTCATTAATTAACATACCTAATCAACTATGAACGTCTACTGCGCAGTTGTAGAGCTCGGAGGAAAAAAATAATGTTTAACTTTACTAATAATGTATTTTACATATTGTTTTGCGGTTTTTATTTCATTCTAGTATATATTTACATTATATTCCAACGTAATAAGATGGTAATTATGGTTGTTCTACTAATGAGTGTTGACGCTATTAGTGACGTCGTCACCACACCCCCAATACATAACACTAACACTCGATCAAAGGCCCGAACTGCACTACTTTCAAACGAGTTCTCATTTATACAACTATTAAATTAATAAACAAGCAGTTCCATTCGAATTTATAACATCTTATTACTCTATTCTGTCACGACAATTTAACTCGCATATCCAAATCATACAGGTTTACAATCGTAATTGCCTACCCATTTAATATAAGGCGACCAGCAATCAGAAATTTGCAGATAAAATGAAGCTTAGCTCTTGAATTTTGTAAGAATTTGTTCTATATAATATATAAAAATGAATCCCTATTTCCCTTGGTCACGGCATCACGCGTGAACGGCTGGACCGATTTCGCTAATTCTTTTTTTGTTGTGTTTGTTATTTTTAGGAGAAGGTTCTTATGAAAGAAAAATTAAAAAAAAAAGAATTGTAGATAGCTAGGGTAGGTATGTAGGTAGGGTAGGTATGTAGGTAGGATAGGTATGTAGGTAGGGTAGGTATGTAGGTAGGGTAGTTATGTAGATAGGGTAGGTATGTAGGTAGGGTAGGTATGTAGGTAGGGTAGTTATGTAGGTAGGCTAGGTATGTAGGTAGGGTAGGTATGTGGGTAGGGAAGGTATGTAGGTAGGGTAGGAAAGGTAGGGTAGGTAAGGTAGGGTAGTTAAGGTAGGGTAGGGTAGGCAGTTGACGGAAGCGAAGCTGCGGGCACAGCTAGTAAGAAATAAAATCCAGTTTAACGACGTAGAACTTAGATAATATCACGTAGAATTTAGATAATATACACTTGCATATAAAGATAAGTGCACACTGATAACGATTAATAGATATAAAGTAGTCTAGGCTTTATCTAAACTGTGATGAAGATTGAGCACTAGTATTATGATAACGAAGATTTATCATACGAAGAAGCTAGAAATGGTTGAGTATTATGTTAGTCATTATAATTTGGCACCATCCATGTCATTTACATACATGAAACACATTATAGTGGATAGTGTAACAACGTACGATAGTTGTGTAGCCGGCTTTAGTGTGTTATATATAGACTCGCGTTTCAAATCCATCCGCTGCGCAGTTCGTTATTTTGGTTTTAAGAAACAGCTGACACATGGCAACACAGATCACGGACGGATCGCATCTCGCCACATGGCCGGCCAATATCATTTTTTCCTCTTACAACTCTTAATTTTATCGTCATTCGGAGACTTTATTGATTTACACTGAGTAGCTCAGAAGATATTATTAGTGTGTTTAACTGCGTAAACAGCGAGACCACATAAAATCACATAAAACTTGCGGGTAACCGACAAATCTGGAATATAAACCAACAAGAAACTTTTTCGTTTTTACGAACGCCGAGAACCTAAAATACCATATTTCATACCTCATTTAATCATGGGAAATCGATCCAAGGTCCAAACCGTCTAATGATGATTCCAGCAGTTGAATTATACAGTTGTACAGACTTTTCTATAATCAAGTCGACCTCACCCGATCAAGGTCCATTTCTCCCTAGACATTTGATTTGATCCATTAACACGTCACAAATAGATGTGTGGAAAACCCTGTAAAGTTCTACGAACGCCTGGATGATCTCCAAATCATGCTGAGGGAACTAAATGACGCAACAATGAATGTAGGCCTTACGATGAAAAAGTCTAATACTAATTGCATGACCAGTATGTTCTCACAGTCAACGTAGTCGTAGATGATTTGGCAGCGGAACAAAAACTAGTCTTGATGCTCTGTGATCTTTGTCAATGTGGTTTAAAAAATGGCAGATTTACAACAGTGCCAAGAAAGATCAAACGAACAGATAGGTCACCAATTGATTAGAAACTGAAAGAAAACGAAATTAAGTCTGGAGGAGCCAAGACCAGACGGTGTGGCGACCAATGAACGGCGAAAGATGCGTAGGATGGCCAAACAACAATGGCAAGATGGGTTGACGACTCCAGTATCGCGTAGGCAACGCCTGGATCAGATTAGCACGGAATCCCCGTGGGTTGTGTGTTTGGGGCTTGGGACAGCTTACTACGAAAAAATCGACTTTAACTTTAGTCGTGTTAATAATAGCCGAACTTTTAACTGTAAGCCGCCTCTTCCGAAAATAAAATTCCAATTTTTTGGTTTTCCTTAAATTTTATAACAAATATTGTTTGTTTTGACGTGTCTGTACAAAATTATAAGAACTTACGAGCTTAGTCTAAGCTAAGAGTACATTATCATGAGTGATGCGACGTTGTTTTCGCTAGTTTAGCCCTAATTACTATATTATCTTTCTTGTAACATACGATACGTCTTACGTCGATGTTTGACTAGTGATTAATTACAATAATTTGGGGACAAAGAGTCTACTAGTCTCTGGCTGACTTTAAAAACAGAAATTTTACGGATCACAAGTCACTAACAGTAGCATCGATATTTCTGGTAGTGTCAATAGTTGAATCAACTAACAATGATGAAATTGTTGGAAAATCGATCGAGGAATGCGAGAACGTTACATACATTCATACGAATTAATGAGCAAATTGTTTGAATACAAAACATTATGCGTGTGAATAACTTCAGTAATTAAACCGTGATTCACCAATGGGAAGCAAACAGCTGTAGGTTCGATAGACCGTCGCACACCCATCCGATTCAAAAACTAAGTGAGTCATTATTAGCAACCCTTTGGTTCAGTTCAAATGTCATGGAAATGCTCAATCGTGCATTCGTGCATGACTTAAGTAGACGTGGATTCAACATTGTCGGTACACGTCTACCGTTCCTAATAATATTACGACATAGACTTTATATCCAGCAAATTTTTAACCGCACACGTCAACTTTGATAAGCGACACATCTATGAAATCCATTGTCTTAACTTATTTACATCGAAGTATTAATAAAACTGACATATTAACTGCTAAGTCCGTCACAATATATCATTCAGATATGTACATAATTGGTTGTTTTTTGACACGACTTTCGTGACTAAACATAATGTAAATGGATTAGTCACAAATGCTGTTGCCATTGTTATGTTTGTCGCGATTATGCAAGCGACCAATACGGCCTAACCGACTTGGAGGAAGTGATCAAGTAAAACCATTTAAGCGTGCTCAGTAATTAGTGAGAGATACCACGGTAGAGTTAAACAGCAGAGTTGGAACCGAGCCAGCGGGTTCATTTGCCGCGGCCGAGTGCTCGTCGCCGCACCTCTTAACTTCTGAGCGTTATCAATTCTGGTAACCGTTTCCAAGTAACGAATCACCTGATGTTACCATAAATTTCTTTTCACTTTTACAGCTATTTATTATTCAATTTATTCAACATGCAATTTGCATGAGCCGCTTACGTGAGCTGTTATCAAATCCCTTGTATTCCTGTTCATTTAAACGGCGGGAGCCGATAACGTTAATTCCAACGTTGGCTTATTGGCTATAAGTTAGTTATTAACAACAACCTCCGTCTTCCTGACCGGTCCAACCTGTGCTACCGGTGGCCGGCCAGTCGCAAAAGGATCACGCCTATAATTTGTTCCGCAGACTTGCATAGCTTTGTAGCCAGCGCCATTAATTTATTTACATAGCCGGCTTAACCTTGGGCGACCGAGCATTTAATCGCAAAACTATCAATTACCAGACGTTACCGGTTTGAATACATACAAATCGGAAAAATGACGTAACTCACATCCTGAAAATCGCATAAGAACCGGTGCGGAGGAAGACAACACGATACTGCCAATAAAGGCACTTCCGTTGATTATTATTAAAATGTACGGCCAGGTATAATTGCTTCAGAATATTAATGAATCGTTTGTAACATTTCGTAATTATTTCTAAGTAACATCTCATCGAATCCTTTCACCACAAAGGTCTTAACTACATAGCGTAATAGCATGTAGGTACTTAACTTCCACATACGGAGCTTAGAATGAAGTATGTCTATGCAGTAAACCTCCGTGGAATGATCTTGCTTCGCATCCACGTTCATCTGAGTCCAAAATGACTTCTAGCGATCGTGATACTATGTACAAACAAGGAAAGTATTTACTTAGTGAGTTGGTGCAAATATTTTAGGTGTGTCTTGGCTTAGACGTCGCCAATGGTATTATAGTCTTTGTAGCTAAAGGCGTGCCACCTAGTTGGATTGTGAGCGTACTAAAAATATTTTTGTTACTTCGACAGCTACTAAATCTTAGCCTGATATTTAGTTTCCAAACTACGTAAAGTAATCGTTTCACGGAAATTCGTCGTTTCTTTCTATTTATCGATCGCGAGAATCTACTCTTAAATCGAATAATCGATAAACGAATCTCATGTGGCTAACGACAGCATCATGCCTTACCGTTTCTGACCGTGTTTAATTTATGGCCGACCTTTCTACGGACGTTACCAAGCTGACTTCCAAGTCAGTTTTAATATACCTGGAGGCTACAGATAACGGCTTCATTATGTTCCAGTAGATGTAAACGGCGCTTAACATTGTTGCCCAAGAAGCTAACGGAAGTGCGCTCACTGAAAGAGCTGTAGCTGTCGTCGCGGTGGATGGGTGTTTTAAAAAAAATGTTCGCACAAAGGGAAAGTAGCGACTGCCTAGTAACAAGGCACATTCGGTTGTGCGTGCAATTCCACACAGCCAGTGGGTCACGCCTTCCGTTACGGCCTGGAGCGCAGACAAAGGGCGACCGGGGGACACACCTGTCCTGCCAGCTCTTTATTATTAATTCCAGCTAAATTACCTCAGTCAGTTTGCATGACGTCCTCGTTGCATTTATTGAAAAGTAAAAGTACTAATCATGTTGCTAACATCAGTTTGTGTTGATGCAAATATATGCAGTACAAAATTATCGTTCTAGCCTAATGAACGCGTTAAAAACTACACTATCTTGCTCATGAGGACTACTTCTTTCTATGGTACCTTGCTTATGTATGAGGAATACCTGAACCCGTTTTTTATGATGTCCTCAGTTGCACTAGTAACATCGCTGTTGGCACATGCTACATAGATAAACGGTACAGAATGTTTTGGGGTGCATAGTGAAAAGGCCAAGCTAGCCGTTAATACGCACGTAGTCGTTCAAGTAATGACCGATGGTGCATAATCATAGAGATTTAACGCTGCCTAATTAGTATGAACATCTTATGCTACATTTGAACTATGATAAAGATAAGAGAGAGGTAAACACTTAATAAGAGTCTTATCTAAAGCCGGTGAGATTTCAGAAGCGGACGCCATTAACAAACAAAACTATCTGAAATACTTTCTAGAAGCTTTCCCATTTCTCTCTGTTCTATAACCCGTAGTGCCGTCATCTAGGAAAGCGAGGTTCTTTCACCTTCAAAGAGAGACATAAAATACGGTGGATGAAGTCCAGAAATAAGTCCTAATAGATACTTGACAGGCGAGCGTCAGTCCGGTGCTTTGACCGACGCTGTGCGTCAGCGGTTTTGTGTTTGCACGGAAATAGCGCAATCTATGAAACTTTGGCACCGTATACCTTTGCAGGAGACAACAGCACCTAATTTCAGATCGTCTTTATGACCGGGAGAAGCTTAAGTCTTATTTTTAGTATGTTTAGAGCAGTAGAGTCGTATAAAAGGCCATATTAGTAACACGAACCTAATTTTTACGCAAGATCCCCAGTTTAGCGCGGTTGACATTTCCAGACTTGTAGGTATTTTCCAACTAGGAAAAGATGTTCATGTGGTTTAAGTATGTGGAAAATTGAACGTGAGTGCATAATTAGTTAAAAATAAATTCAGCTGTTTCCAAA
This sequence comes from Orthosia gracilis, assembly GCA_947562075.1. Taxonomy (NCBI): domain Eukaryota; kingdom Metazoa; phylum Arthropoda; class Insecta; order Lepidoptera; family Noctuidae; genus Orthosia; species Orthosia gracilis. Next base: position 44,305,962 of record OX387270.1, read on the forward strand.
AACTTCTTGGAAACTGCACCGTTTCATGTGGCTGATAGTAAAATAAGTTGGAAGATAACTTACCTGGGTATTTTGATGGAATAAGTAGTCCTGGTGTAAGGTATGTCTGTTTATGGTTGGTGGAGACGATCGAAAAAAGAATACGCAGCGACTGGAGCAGTTTAGAGTACCTGAAAAGGAACAGAAAGTGAATATTTTCATATTATTCCATTCGTTTCTAATTTATTTGGTGTGTCTAGTAAAAGCAATTTCATAAGAAGGTACATCGTCGTACGACCAACGTCTAATTTTGGATGCGGCTTCCGCTTTTACCAACTGAAAATGTAAACAAGAGATATGTTTATAATATTTAAGTACACAAATTTAGCAATGTATTTGTACTTAAACAATGAACGGAAAACATTTTCATCATATTCAGGCAAGTTGAGTTCATTTTGATGACCCAACGGGAGGCCCACGGACGCAAATGGAGTTGACGCAATTTTAAAATGAATTGGGCAATCTTCCAACAACGGAAACCACCAAAACTATCAGAAATTGGTATATAACCCTATAATAAACGTGTAAACTACATATCCCGATTATAAAGCATGTCTGATGTCTGCCTACATGAGTCCCATTTAACGGCTAGGCTTCCGCGTTTCGTATTCTCGTCATAGAATTACTCAGACAAACCAATTGCCAGCGAAAACCACGTGCTATCGCAGATCACCATAGGAAACGTTATTAAAACGATAGTTTAAACAGATATCTAGACTGGAATACTGCTGTTTTATCGTAGGAAATGGCCGCTGCGTCAATGCGGATGTTAAACATGCGTGAATCGAGCATAAATTGTAACAATTGAACAATTTGTTTTGTATTTTTATCTGTGATCATTGTGGATTCACGCACATTGAAAAGCGCGTGGCAAAACCGTAAACATTGCGAAAAAGCAGAGAAGACACAGACTGCGCGCAAACGACCACGTAGATAAAAATTAAAATAGATTTGGCTAGGCGCCGCGTACCTACGCCGCCGGTGCGCTAAACAATGCTGGAAACTAGGTCGACAATCTGTTTACCGTGTCAAAAATGCGAACAATCTGTTTCAGGTCCCCGCCACCGCATCTGTTAGTAATAGAATAGGTATTCAATATCGGTATTCGATTACTTACAATTTGTATTAGATTTGTCGGTGTTGCATTTGGAGCAGGTTTTAGCGTATCTAGTTCACAAATTAGGTTTTGTAAATAAGCGTCAATCAATCAGAAGAATGATTATACAAAAGCAGGGTACGCCAACATTAACAAGTGGGCACAAGTGTAAGGTGGTTGGCCATGATCACTCCCGCCTCCCACTCGGTGGACTCGAAACTTGAATAATGGCGGCAGTCTGCGCCACCAAGAGATTCATAGCCGCAAAATGTGTGTAAGTATTTTATACATCGATAAAGCAGAGTTAATTAATGAGTATACAAAAATAATTCAAAGTGCTCACGGAATTCCTACGTTGTTCGTTTTTCAGTAAGGAAACGGAGAAGTGTCCTTGTTCGACTATCTTCCGCGTTAATTCGTCCACGAGAAAGTATTGCTCACGAATCATTCAATATACGATCGTCGAATACATTTTAAGAGGCAATTAACATCAGGCAGTTGTTTGTATAATGAGGTAATGACATATTTCCGTAAGTCAATACAACGGATGGATCTTGCGGCGAGATATCCTATCTCCATACTTGTCAGCGATACAACCAAGTTTTATTTATACTGATCTTATTATTGTAAATCTGAAAACCGGTCGGAAAGCGAGTTGTTTAAGAAAACCCGTTTTAGAGATTACGATTAGATACGGTCGCGAGCACCAAGTTCCAAGTGATTATGGTATAAGGCTCTGAGCTATTCAGGAGATAATTGAGTGTGACAGATAGAGTAGCGGTCAGATCAAGTCACACTTGGTCGGATTTTGGTTTCACTTCGTGATTACAGCGTTAAATCGATTAAAGGTGATTTATTCAATGGTTGATTTGCACATAAGTACGAACTAGAGACAAAAAGCGGTTCGAACGTAAACAAAAGAGTCATGAGAAATACCCACAAAAATCCAAAATATTTGTTTTTTTTTGTCTCCTCTTAAAAATGTAATCCACGTAATCTTTAAATTAAGAATTTATAGCTGCTGTTTTCAACTACCCACATCAGAATCGCGTGTAGTGGATATTAGTACATACATGCTCGCTAGATTTCCATCTCTGAACATCAACATGTTATGGAATTATTTCCAGAAATGTTACAAGGGTAGGTATAAATATACGAAAATGAAGCGTTTGTGGAATTTCTCAGTAGCAGACCGGAGTCTAAATTTGTGCCTGGTTGATAGAAATAGGCTCAGCCCCTGTTACATGGACCTTAAACATAACTGGTGAAGCGTAGGTGTACTGTAGGTGCTCCTCAGCACACCCCTCACCCCACGCCATTACAAGCGTGATGTTAAAACTTTTATGCATGAAGCTGTCACAGCCGTTTAACTTCAATTAAGTAACTTATTTGTAAATGACATCAGGTTGTAAAATTCCGACTACCATACTCAAACACGAGTCTGTTCATTCTCGAAACGTCTCAGAAGGAATAGGATGTATTTCATTACTATGCATGAGATCCCATGCGATAGGATCAATGCTCTGATGATGCCGTAACCCAGGATTGATTACAAACAGAAACGTCGAGAAACAAAACCCCCTACGTAATGTGTTTCTTCGGCAGATGCACTGTAGATACACCTTGAACTAACCCTTCGGAAAATCCAAAGGTGTGAATTGATCAGAAGATGTAGCCTCGTGTTTGTTCATCGTATTAGATAAACAATAAAGTTTATTTTTATTACATGATTGTTTTACTCTGAAACAGAACTTATCCGAAGTCATTCAACAGTCTTATAAGATAGGGATAACAGTTCTTAGGCAGGGACAAGACTGCTTTTTATACACTTCTTACCAAGTCTTCTTTCATATTAGTCTCAAAAACAAAACCTTCAGCAATCGATCGATTGAAAATATCGCAGTTTATATTTACTGGTTGCCAATAACACCTGTAAATATTACATATAACTTGTTTCGAAGCCACCCACCAGATCGCCAAGGAAAATCGTTCTAAAAATATAACCCAAAAATTCTCGACCAAACATCAAATATATCGATCTGCAAGTAAATAAAAGAAAACATATGTACTTAAGTACATATCACGTATTACCATCTGGTTTACTCTGTTAATCATAAAAGTAAGTTAAAAGGCGTTTATTGTTTCACAAATAGATAGAACCTTAGTTAAAAGAGGCCGGTAAAGTGGCGAATAGTTATTAAATGATGCAACTTATAACAACTCTTTGCTCATTGTTGTTTTGCCACGTGGTTCTTTTTGGCACATAATTGTAGACATCTTATCAATACGTATGATGATAACTTACGACTAGACTCGTATGACACTCGTATGATACTGGCATGCAGCTGCGTCCGCTTGAAGCCAATTCCTTCATAGGCTTCTACCTACAATTCCTACATAGTTGGAAAACGCGGGACGGTGGGTGTGACTCTGCCATGTTGTGTGTGGTTAACCGGAGTAAAATGATGGATGGAAACTGCTACAACTTTAGAAGGGAACAGCATATTAATCTTCAAGGGACGATCTTGACGATGATGTATCTTCTTGATATGGACATTAGTTATCTTCCAAGTTTATGAAGATTTCTGTAAAATTTTCAGGCAAGCACTCAATTCGAAAGATCTTATGCTATGGGTAGGTTCAGTAGACACAAAGGTCCACGATACTGGGACACGTAACCGTTCGGTTATGTTTTGCTCACCTATTTATCATATCACGCTATTCAACTGCCATCCTAGGTCTCAAATTTATGGATATCTCTTGAACAGAACTAACTGAACAACACCTTCCTGCGTACGCAGTAACCACCTCACCTCATACGTTTACATACATAAGTAGGATGTCGTATATAACATGCGAATGTTCTGCGGAGTGGGTTGTTGTTAGAAATGGGCCCATTATGGACTTGGCCGACTAGCTGACTGAAGGACTAGTCGCTCAAATTGTCGAATATTCGACGACTATAGCAAAACAATATTTTTTAGAAGTATTGTTGGACCTGCTGAAGACTGTATGAAATTTATTTAGTATTATATAACTGCACTGCACATGTGTGAGTAGTGAGTACTATGTACCAACTGTAAATCTACCATTTACTGTACCTATACCTCGTATATCGTTCGTTGACTTGTGTGTGCCCTGGCATTTGAGAGTATGTAATACTCTCTCTAATGTCTCTCTGATGGTGGCACATGCGTTGAATCATTCGGTTTCCTTCATGATGGTTGAGCTGACTGGTGCCAATCCATGCGACTAGTTCGTGAACGGACGCCATCAGTTGGAATTGGTCAGAACTTAACTGCCTCGGCCAATTTTTAATGACATACTTATTGTATTTTTGGATCCAACAATCCTGAATTTTGACTTTTCCAACAAGAATGATGTAACCAAATACTTGTAATTAACACTGATGGAAAAGAGTGTCCGTGGAGTTTCTTGCACATTCTTCTCCATAGACACCTTCTGAGGCTTGCGAATGTGCAGCAACTAGATTCATATTTTGTTTGACAATTCAAAAGAACCTATAAGGTTTAGTTGAAATAAAATATTTTTATTTTACAAGAGTGGGCCGGATAGTTTACCTTTTCCAACACGTCGATCCATCTCTATTGATATTTTTTGTGGCCTATTGGTACCTAATGGTTGCGACTTAAGTAGATCGTGGGTTCAACCCTAGGCAGGCGATTTACGTTGTATAAATTGTTTCATCACCACTGTTCTCAAAACGATGAAGGAAAACATCGTAAAGAAACCGGCATGTCCTAGAACCAAAATTCGAAGACATTTGGCATCCACCAACCCGCACTAGGTCCGCCTGATATATTATGGCCCTCTCTCAGAGAGGAGGCATGTGGCCCAGCAGTAGGATTATTACAAGTTGATTATATGTGTAAGTGCCGACTACTACTAAAGATGCCGCTTTTATAAACCAATCGCCGACTATATAAACTGGTCGGCTTTCCGAAATCAAACAGTCGAAAAGTCGGTCCATCTCTAGTTGTTATTTGTCCACATAACCTACGCACCGGAAAACGCGCAAGCGACGCCAGGTTGACTCGCTTTCAATGTCAGCCCTATTGTTGTTGATACAACCTGACCTTGACTGCAGGTGAACTTTCATGTGAATTCGCTCGAAAACAGTCGTAAGTATGACTCAGCAAGAGCGACACGTGGAGTTTTTTAGGACACTTTTCGAGATACGTAAAATAATTCAGAATATCTTATTCCGTTTTCTTGACTGATCTTTAAACTTGATATTTTTGTGACTCCAATTAGATGCAATAGTGACGCTTCTTGTCAGTTTTCTCATTTTCTCCACTTTGTAATTCTAGATAACTAGAAAAAACCTAGGCTCTGACAGATAATATTAATGTACCAGACTGAGATGACAAAGTATAATTTTAGATGACAAATGATTCTGAACTATACGCCCCCTACTAACACCGTGAGTTTTTTGTGTTCATGCGTAACAGAAAATCTTGTTACTAGATATCGATGCTTTATAAATAACTATACCCACCTATGTTTTTGATGAAAAAAAATCATTAACGAAGCCAATGAAGTTAACATTGAAGATAATTTCTACTACGCGTTACATGCACGTCTCGTATCTTTCGTTTATAAACAATTCTTTAAAAATATACCACTAGTGATATTAAATTTCTGGCAAAGAACCTTATCACACACACGAGACTATCACACGTGATCATAGATTTAAATCACGTGATTTTACTTTTTTTTCTTCTCTATTTTAAACATAGCACAAATAAATTGCATCTCTCAATGTCTTTTGCACAGCGCCTGTTCAAATCGTAAAGAACAATTTATTTTTGAAACCAGTCTGACGGACGCAACTACAAAATCCTATAAATATTTTTTTATTTTGTATCTTGTTATTGCTGCAAACGTCTTTTTTAGCCGACTGCCGAAGGAAGGTAATGTGTTTATCAGTCAATGTATGTATGTATCCATCGTATGTTTATTCCTATGTGGCGTTCTGGAGACCAAACGCGTTGGCCGCTTTTGATGATTCTTGCGTCAATCGATTCATCTTAACCCTGCGAGTGTCACTGGCTGCAATAAGATTGGATAATAGAAAAATGGCGGATTTTGGGCGCAATATTGTGGGCGACCAAATTTTTTTTCTTCTTTCATACCTATCATGTGGGTTATCAAAATAAAGGGTTTTAAGAGGTGATTTCAAAAATATATAACTCTCGTATGCTTACCTTATTCTAAATTGATTTTCTTCTTGTTTTTTTTTTTATTTCGCTTCATAAGCAGTCGGGTTTTTTGATTTAACTTTTTTTGTTATTTAATGTGTTTGTTGTACAGTACAGAAATAAAATTTTATTCATTATGTAGGTTGGTATTACTGCACTTTCAAGACCATTTCTTTGTATCTAAGTAAATAGTATGTTCTTGACTGAAATTAGTACCAAGAGCCTACGTTGCTACAACGGTCCTGAAAACCGGCAACTTTTCATCATTCAGTTAATTTAATTCACGAGAGGGTTGTTTACTCCGAGTTTTGTTTTCGACTAGAAATTATTGCGCAGTTTAGCAACAATTTGAAGTATCTGTAGAGTAAATCAGATATAACTTGAGGTAGCTTAAACTTCAAAGCGAATAACAAAACCGATTATTGCGCAGAAGAACAACGGCTAGCAAAAAAACTAGTTACCTACTACCAAAAATTAATTCACGCATACCAACACGTGGATTTCATAGATAACTCTGAGGCAGATAAGTACTTACACGCATTGGAGGTACCGAAACATGTTATGCAAACTTCGGCGTGATATTTTCGCGAGTAACCGAGAGCCGCGTTCGCGACTCCTCTAAACTGTTCATTTTGCAATATTGATATAACCTTGAACATCTCCATATAAACGAGTGTAGTGGGGCATAAAGGCACCTGCAGATACGGTCGGCTTTATCTGCCAACGTTTAATATTAGTTTGACGATAAAAAGTACGGCGTACGGTCGAAACTCTTTGATTAAATAGAAAATATTTGGACAGCACATACAGCTCAACAAAGGAATTTATGTGCGAATTTTTGCACAGTATAATTTGCAATGTCACCACCACGTATCTGCCTATTCTGTGTTAAAATTTTTGTTTCAATTAATCAATATTGGAATACGAATGTTGTTTTTGTGGACGGTATATACCTACCTTACTCTACTACGCACATAACATCGGACCACAGCGGAAACTAACAAAAATTTAACTACGTTGATGTTACGAAATGCCTCATGTTGCCACGCTGCGCTTCTGCGTAGACAGCGTAGTCGACCGATCTGTAATAATTTTTCGAAAAACACTTTCCGTGTTGTCTGATTTTCCTGATTTAAAATATACTCACGAATTGTCGACTGAATCACGTGTGTCTAATAAAAATGAGGCGACATACTGCCCCCACATCTCTGCTCAAAAACATTACATAATAAACTGGGCACACAAGTTATATTACATCGTATTTATAAGGAGCTATAATAAGGCGCTTATCAAATATTTAATTATCACCTTCGTGTAAAGGTTACTCACTACTTAATAAATTGTATTGTGAACAAACAATAACAATGATCTAATTGGTTTGAAGTTGAACTTAATTCAAAGGACTGAGTCACAGTTTATATAACATTTCTTCGTAAATAATATTTATTTATTACACGTACTTCACAAATAAATAAAAACAGAATAATATGAAACAATCGACACATACAAATATCATAAAGCCACAAAGCTGAGGCGTGCCGGAAATCATTTATTCAAGCACGGCGCCGAATTAATTATGTGACTTGAATTCGCTAGCATTAATAAATTCTGTTTAATTTCTGTTATATAGTTACGTACCATCAAACGGCGCGGAAACTCGTTTGTCAGTCCATTTTATATAGCGAATCGATGCTGCGTATTAGATTTAGACCACGTTGTCATAAAGCCTTGTAAGAAACAAGTCCCCGCCTGTTTTTGTTATACGTAAATATTATTTTCGTTAGAAAACTATAAAAAAACAGGTTCTTACAAATTATCTAATAGTTTCTCATTTGCATTCAAATCAGTTAGGTATCACGATTTCTTGATACCTACCTGAAAATTATTTGACAGCTCTTTACTTTAACTTTAAAACCTGGACCTAACTTTGTAAATACACAATAGTGAAGTAATTAACATTAATTTACAACTAACCTCAACACATGTTGCAAAACAATTGTGCTTTACATCAAAGAACATGGCGGAAAACATTACACATCCGAGATTTTGAAAATGGAACGCGAAGAATTTATAGTGTCTGTGCTTCTGTAGTCGGTATCATAAACATGCCAATATCCACTGATGCTGCTAGTGTCACACGGATAATGGGTCAAGGATCAAGACAGATTAAAACAGACTTCAACTAAAAATCTTCACACCACTACATTGTGGTAGTAGTAGTTCGTGACATTTGATTAAGTAGACTTTGAGCAATTTTCTTATTGAAAGAGACGGTAAGTATTAATGAAACGTAACCTCGTTTTACCGCTCTTGTTAATTCTTGGCAACAAATGCAGTCGCATCTATAGGGATATAGATATTTATGTGAATTGCCGAGACCTACCGCACTGCATACACGCTTAATGTAGCTACTAATTTGAATGCACTCGAGAAATACAGTTATATATAACATCCAAGTATACATTATGCAGCCATCTGCTTTAATAGGCACGTAGTTTAGTTTTAATATGAGGTGCATGATCCTAGTATTTCTCTACTTCGGCCACTACGGGACAAAAGGAATAATCCCGTACACCCCAGGTTTATTGACCCAAAGGGGCAGGTCGAACTGTCAATAGAGTGCATCTCGTGCATGACATCAAATTTAGAAACACAATAAAAAGCCGATTATTATAATTCGAAGGATCTTATAAAAATGTATGAGTCCCAGTGAACAAACTCAAGATTTATGAAAATTTACATAGATCAAAGAACTCTTGAACAGGAAAATGACACCTCAGCTGCATTATGCACAATCGAAGATGCTGGAACGCACCTCGTGCGGCGTGATAAATGCAGAAGCAAATAACAAGCAAGCGGTTTTTTCCTTTTAGAATTCTATTATATCAAACAGCTGGATATTCTCGAAAGGTCTATTTGTCCGTGTAGTTGAAATAAAAAATCTTTTTACAAAAAAATACTACCGACTTCCAAATAAAAAACTACAAAGTGAAAAATAACTTCATTTTTGGAAGTCGGTTTCTTTCATAGGTACCGTTTTATTGCGTTATGGTTACGTTATAAATACGTTAAAAGTTTTTTTTATTTTTCACTTTTTAGTTGTATTTATATAATAGGCAAGTTGTTCAGTAAGGTACCTATAACGCCAGAATAGATGACCCGAATATCAGGAAATATGAACAAAACCGGTGAAATGAGAGATCTGCGTACCCTTTAAGAACATACTGGCGTGATGTTATGTTATGAAATGGTATAAACCATAGATATAATAAACAAGGTATAAACAATAAACAGACATGCGATTGCAGCAATCTCGAGAGATTTGCCGTTATTTATTGAAGAGTTCTATTGTATATCTTCGAAGTTCTTTATCAGATCTTCACCGAATTAAAATGGGACCAATTTCGGAACATACTCTTTCAAACAAAAAATAAGTCCGCAATTGAACATACAAAAATAAAAAATAACATAAATAATGTCGAACATAGAACCTCCTCCTTTTTGGGAAGTCGGTTAGTAAAATCAACAAAAAGTTTTAAGTCTGCATAAAAATACCACGAAAACCTACAGTCGCTGAAACACAAATTCGCCGATAAGCCAAAATAATGAAATCAAAATGAAAGAGTAGGTCAATGTTAAATGGACTATCGATTTCGGATGCGGATTGTAAATACTGAATCCACTTGTACTACTTGTATGCCCCTGATAACGAATGTAGGTATGAAGACTACCTATATTTTTGAATTCACACGGAATGTATTCAAACAAAATTTCCAACGAGCTCAAACAACCTCGGCAATCTCAATCACAGCTTCAAAACTAAGAATTGCGATTTATTAATAATATTCATGTAATCGTCATTCAACATAGGTAGCCACTGCTGTGCAAATTTAATATCCACGAAGGAAAATCATTTCAATTGAGGCCAAGGCCCGACGAAACTCGATAAAATATGTACCTAAGTGTGGAAAATACAAAGATATCAGACCAGTTTCAGCCAGAAGAAATGGTTTAAAAGAACATATTGTAATTGTTGGAAATATTGCGTCAGTCATTGCACAATGCATGCACCGAGGGCAGGTTATAGCTACAGCTTGATTTACTAAATAACCAATATCAAGGGTTTATGAATGTTATAAACAGACTAGCTCTAATGAACAAACAATGTATACTGTCATCTTCACCTACACAAATAGACTACATATTGTACAAATACCATAACAAGAGACAACGAATGCAAATCGCGTACACAGATAAATAAATCATTATGCAAGTATGGAAACGTCCAGAATGACGATAACGATCAAAAACATTTTAACAAAAAATCAAACCGACATCCAAAACAAAACACAACAAAGCGAAAAATAACTTTCGTTTCCGAAGTCGGTGTCTTTTGTATCCATTGTTTTCCGTTATTCTACACCGACTTCAGAAAAGAAAGTTATTTGTTGTTTTCTAGGATCCCATCATCAGATCCTGATTTCCTTAACATGGTACCCCCTTGGGATATCTCTATTTCAAAAAAAAAGAATCATCAAAATCGGTTCATAAACAACGAAGTTATCCGTGAACAATAAAAAAATATCCATAAAAAAATATATATACGGGCGAATTGAGAAACCTCCTTTTTGGGAAGTCGGTTAAGGAGCCCTAAAAATCATCTGTGCAAAACAACTATTCTGTAACTTAGAAAAAATTCATTAACCGCAAAAAAATGTTAGAAAAAGCACCAGCTTCATTAAATCAGAATGCCACCATAGAACCGTTTGTTGCACAGAAAATCTCCATGTTTGCATGTCACAGAAACTGTTTGAATTTTAATTAAAGGAAAAAGGTTATTGCCCCAGTTTCAAAGGCCATGCCATAGTTATACTTGGTCACGAAGGTAAAAAATACCATAAACACTTGTCTAAGTAATAAACAATAGGTATATCTAATAAATATAATTTGGAACGATTAGAATTATTAATCTATTTAGCTCATGAGAGTTCAGTTAATAGATTTTTGTTATGTTATGCCCATTCTGAAAACATACACATTGTTATACTCTTACGGCCTTGGTTAACCAATATTAACGTGATTTTGTTCAACAAGCCGATTGTTTTGAATTGCCTTAGTTTATTATAACAAAAGTTTCCACTATGGAACAATTTCATGCATATCGTCTTCCAACATGGAATTTTGTTTTCTCAATACACCATAGACCTGCTCATCTGTTTTATTAACATACGCCTACATAACCTGATAAAACCAGTATGCGTTTACTTCAAAATAATAACATGCATTCACTCAAGTGTGCTTCGTTGACTTCAGCTATCGATATCATTGCCTCTTTTACTGCAGGTGGAAGGCCAACTTAATTAAATTGAAAATCTTTGTATGGCAATACTGCTTATGGAGTAGGTAACTAGTCGACTTTAGTTTTATGTTCAAAATCATCTTTAACATGATCCAAAATAAATTTAAATAGATTAAAATATTTTCCATCCAAGTACACCATATAAATATTCAGCAGAACGTATCTGATTATAATGCCTTGAAGATCAGGACGCATACTGGCCGTGACATCACTATTTACCGGCCATGTTTGATCGCTATTAATTACGTCTTACTAGACTAATGTTTATTATCGCCTAGTGTTATTCGCAGGTCAGTACCAGCAACTTATAATATTGATTTTACACAATAATCTATATGGCAACAACTGGGTGTTGCGACAATCAATCCTTTGAGAGAACGCTAGGAATTCGTGACGTATATTTTCCTTAAACCGGAACAACTAAAGCTATTCTTAACGATTTGATTATCTAGTAGAGAAGAAAAAGCCCTGCCTATAAAAATAACTATTAATCAACACAAATCCTGGTGTATCAATAAATTTTCGGACATCGTGTAGCTGTCAGATCGACTGCTAAAAGTATCATAGGTAAAACATCCAGTGTCGGAACAACTATCTGTAGGTGTCATACAAATAGACATATAGATAACATAAATGATGACATATGATATATTGTTCCGTGCGGGAATCGAACCCGCGAAACGCAGCGCAGCAGTCAATCGGTCAACCACTGCGCCACCGTGCGCCCATTACAAACTTTTCGGTAATGATGTAAACCGCAAGCGATTTGTTAACAGATTCAATGTCCACATAGCAAAAACAATAGCCTTATGTGCGTCATGGGACTGTGAACCTGTTAAGTGCCTTATAAAAGAAAATATCTTTGGCAAACGCCCCATATATTTATAGAAAAATATAATTATAATAAACGCGCGAGATGGGTGTGGCGGATCCCACTACGCAGAAATTCAGTGACCTTACTTCTAATTTTCTTCTAGTAGACAATAACAATGTGACATGCAAACAAATAGTTTTTTTGGCAGAGGCAAAAACTGCTAAATGCGTTAGCATAAACATAAAATGCGTAGTAAATGGCAAAGCTGTTGTAAATAACGTTGTCAGATTAAATGTGTTACTCGCGAAAATAGTCATTTCAATAATATTTATTGACAGACAGCGACATTACATAAAACCTTAAGATTAGGCTTCACAACCATGGAAAGACTTTAAAAAGAAAACACAAAAATGTTAAAAAACGTATCTTATGAAATGACCACTTATTGAAACCCAGCAAATCTCTCACTTCCTAACAAGCGGTAACGATTTGAAAACAACATAGGGCCTAGCTTAATGAAGGCACGGGCGTGCGGGTCGAACGAGTTCAGGGTTCCGAGACGATCAGGCGCTAGGCTGAAGGTGAAAGGAGGGCACTGCACCGTTCCTCGACGGGGTGGTACACTTGCAACTTGATTAGCTCCACATATAACCCGTACACTGCACAGGCCCTTAGCTAGATCCGAGACACATACACAGTTACACAGTTTTCAACTGCCTTTTTATTTTTTAAAACCATTACTTGAAATGCAATAGATTATTCGAAAGCATCTTACTGATGCTAATCAATTATCTTGCACTTTATCTAGATTGTCACGAGGTATCTATTATTGTACTTATTCTTAATTGAGCGAAATCAAGGCAATTGCTCGAAGATAAGACGCTGATTGATATTGATTGCTGTCTGAAATAGTTTCGTTGTTTTGCATTCATAATTATTATACTTAGTTCATCATCTTCATTATTTCAGCCAAAAGACGTGCACTACTGGACATAGCCGTCCCCCAATCGTTGCCAGACTGATCGGCCTTGTGTGTTTCGCATGCACCGGATTCCCACAGCCTTGACCAGGTCATCGCTCCACCTAGAGGGAGGCCTGCCAACGCTGCGTCTGCCGGTACGTGGTCGTCACTCCAGAATTTTTCAGCCCCATCGAACATCCGTTCTGCGAGCAGTTCAGTCAAAAGTAATTTGTTTACTACTTTTACTCTTTCCGATTAATTGCCGTGACGACAATGGTCACCGCGTCTTCATAGACCAGGCAAAATAATTATCGTTGGCGAAAAAATTTTTCAACAAATCTTGTAATAAATAATTCACACGAATGATTTATTATTATGTAAGATATATGGACCTTAAATAAATCATAGTTTAATATCAGATACCGCAGCCAAAGCCACGATCAGATTGAGGCTAGCAGCATGCGGTCGCTCATGGAACACGCTTACAGAATTGCTGGCTGCACCTTTGATCGTGATCCCAACCACGAACAGCTGTACGTCGTAAGTCGTGTCCCTGTCTGTTCTAGTGCGTGTCCAGTCTTCAACTCAAATTACTGACAGATCACTCGTGTACCAAGTAATATTCGAACATTACCCCTGGCTCTAGATAATTAGAATTTGAAGCAAGCAATATAGTAACCATCTAAAATTAGAAATGTTTCAGAGAAATGACAACTCACTGCTAAATGCTACTGTTTCAAGGAAGCAAAGACTGTTTGCCAAAACATTTTTTGCGCCTATTATAAACTAGTTTACGTGTGTCACATTAATTTTGGCAATGGAGGTCGCGACTACGGTTTACGTCGCATGTGAAAAAATATGGCGGAATTTTTTTTTACTGCCGGGAGCAGGGATTAACACAAATGTACGAATAGCCTGATAGACCTTGATAAAATAAAATGATGGCTGCAATTTATCGACCCAACGAGAATAAAATGTTATACGATGGTGCAAACGTAAGTACGTTTCTTTTACGTGGAATGATTTGCGAGACGACGGAAGGCAAGGAACAGTAATATAGATCGTTAAATCAGTTTAGGTAATAACATTAGCACCAATACAATTGCTTATTAGATTAAGACACGATCAGAGATTTTCCGATACATACGGCTTCTGGATATTAATGCCACTTGAGTGAGCTAAATCGGCTACAATAACATCCAGTGCTCATCAACAAAAATAGCATGTGTATAGACCTTATCTTTTGTTGAAAACTAGCTACGTTATGATATCAATAGCACAGATCAAAGATGTTTTCCATTGGTGCTTAGGTACCGTGTTTATCTGATTAGGCATAAAGGCTTGGCAAGGGCAACGTACACTGCGAGGTAAACCTGCCGAATGATGTACTAACTAAATGAGCTGTACTTACTGAAGCTGCAAATAAAACTGAGCAATGATTTCACAATAGCAGAAGATACAACAATGGAGCTATTACCTAAGCCCCAGTGCTGGCGGAACAAGCGGTATGTTGACGGTGGCGACAGTGTGTAAGTCGGTATTGACGTATTTGGAGATGACTCTACTAGGAAATTGCAATAACCTGAAAATGAAAACGGATATGTCAATGTTGTCACGCATGCCAATGAGACGATCAATTACGCTGTTGAAAGTGTTTAAGTTTTAGTGTTAGTTATTTAATCAGATAGCAAAAAATCATTCAATTTAGAATTTCGCTCAGTAGATTAGTCAGACCTTAGATCGCCCGTAGAGTTGTGAGGCGATTATAAGCTGTTTGATGAACCCATTTAATCAGAATAGTCAACCTGTTAGTGTGTCTGACCAGTGTGCCGCCAGTCGTAAATTGCATAGCGCATCCTGCGTTCATAGATGCAGCTGCTATCCGGTCAATTCAATATAAAAACAGGACGGAACGACTTGGTTGACAATGTCAACGACGCTATAAATTAATCGAGACGGAGTTCGTTCGGTTATCGTATGTTCAGCAAAACTTGAATCAATGACAGAAATCGAATAGGAGATGGCCCAAGGTAAAGTAACCTTTGTCCTTGTGCTTTTTGACAAGTTTATCTCCATGACCCACACTCCGGAGCGACTCAAGGGCCCATTCGCCCGCACTTTGGCCTGACCTTACACTCGCCACTTACTTGGCTACCTACTGGACCCAAAATATTTAAAGTTTTCCATCGACTCTAAAAGAGAAAGAAGAAGATCTGTTACGAGAGAGTATTATGGCAGCAATAGTTGAATCTATGACGCAGAAATCTAAATGGTAGATTTTACACGCTCTCCCAAGTAGATACGTTTGTCATGCGAATTTTTCGCTCAGTGCACGCGATGACTATCCGCCCCGTTCAGTGCCGACAAGTCAACACGTCAGCGGAGCGACAACCGGCCGTGACCGCGTTGCGTTGCCAGCAGCAGCCTGCCCTCCTCAGGGCACTAAACTACGGCTTGCTTGCGTAATAATATGTATTACATTACGTTTCGAACCTATATACATTTTATATTATGAAAGCTTAAGCGCGCAAATTCGTCTCGAATTGGCCTACTGCGCAGCAATGATTCCAAATTAAGAAATGTCATCAATATTTCGGGAGATCTGTTGTTGGAGATAGAGAATTGGAATTCTGCCACCTAGAAAGGCATACCTAGTCCGAAGATATATCTTAATAAAGTGTTAATAATTTACGAAGATGAAAGTAGCTGCTGTAGTGCTTATCATCCTGCGAAAGTTGTATGAACCAAGCGCAAAGAGCTCGTTCTTAGATAATGTCGTGTGTCTAAGGCACTTACAATCTAGTCATACATACATATGCACTTTTGCCATGTCAAAACATGTTTCACTTGAAGTTCAGCTTACCCTGCAAGTAAATAGAAAGCTGAGCGATAATATTCTACGAACCAGATCAACGATATTATCACTACATATTTATAAAATAAAACGCCCCCGCCGCGTCTGTAGGTATCTGTAAACGATAAACTCAAAAACTACTTAACGGATTTTCATACGGTTTTCACCAATAGAAAGAATGAGAAGCGAAGAATATTTTTGTGTATAATTTGTCATAGGTGAAGCCGGGGCGGGTCGCTAGTATTATAATAAAATTATTTGTTCTGAGGTTCGACATGAGCTGATATGATGTAAATATGGGATGTCTTAGACGACCAAATGCCGTAATTGTGGATCCTCCTTTTTTCCGTTGGAGTTCCGTTTGGTCGACTATACAGATATTTGAATTGCTTATGGATATTTGTCCAAGCCAGTGATGTAAGCTTTGCAAACGTAAGACTTAGCAACCATAAATCAGGCAAGCCTAGCAAGGAAAAGCGAATCATTTGAAAAGCAACAATTTATCACCTCGTTTCCTACAAATAACACCGCAGAAAATACGTATGACAGTCGGAGAAGTATCTATTTATGTCTTAATACTTTTGGCATGATAGGTATGTACTCGTATTTTTGAAAATAGTTTTATGCACAGAGTTGACCCAGTTTTGTTTTTTTTTTATATTCACACCGCACATATAAAAAGTTAATCGTTGTGATGACTTCAATACGTTATAATTTGATGTCTTGGCCTGTTTCTAAATGTTTCTTTAGATAGTGAAAATGCTTTTATGATAATCGGAAACTGTTTGATTTTGGCACATAAGTATGCTATAAATCATGTCTTCCTCAAAGTTTCACAGATGATCCAAAACGCCATGCGTTATGCCTCGTGAAGTTGAATAGGAATCTATTCCTAGTGATCTTTTGAAATTAGAATGATAACAAAAAAGTATAAAATGGTGACGTAAAAAAGCAAGCTCTTTAAACCTACTTTAACCGGCCCGAATTCTTGAAAAGGTAACTAATGATAAGTAGTCGCCAATTTCCTCATGGGTAATAGCGATTCCCAAAAACACTCCACGGGTTTTGATTCAGTAGTGGTCTTCGGCGAAGAACGACCATTAGTTAGATATGGATCCACCATGACGTCATCTATTTTTCATGTACCTGTGCTTCAAATCAATATTTAACAGACTTCCCAAAAAGAAGAGGTTCTATGTTCGACATTATGTATGCTTTTTTTCATGTATGTTCACCGATATCTCCGTCAATTCCGATTTTGAAAATTCTTTTTTTTGTTTGAATTTATATGTTCCGAAATTGGTCCCACTTTAATTTGGTGTAAATCTGATGAAGAACTTCGAAGATTGTACAACAGAACTCTTCAATCAGTAACGGCAAATCTCTAAGGATTGCTGCAAATGTCTGTTTATTGTTTATACCATTTCATAACATAACATCACGCCAGTACGCTCTTAAGGGGTACGCAAATCTCTCATTTCACCGGTTATGTTCATGTTTCATGATATTCGGATAATCTATTCTGGCGTTATAGGTACCTTACTAAACAACTTGCTTATTAGGCAGGTACAACTAAAAAGTGAAAAATAAAAAAAAAACCTTTTTACAAAAAAATACTATCGACTTCCAAATAAAAAAACTACAAAGTGAAAAATAACTTTATTTTTGGAAGTCGGTGTCCATAACGCAATAAATTGGTTTATTGTACCAAAACACAAATTGAAAAATTGAGTGGATGCCCCAGTAATAAAATCCCGCGCCATCTATTGGAATCAATTTTAAATGATTCATTTAAATAATCTTTGATATGTGAATTAAGAACCAATTATTCCTTAATTTTGTGCTTATGAGAAATAGTTAAACAAGACCTTTTTTTATGATCATCTCTAGTTAAGCACAAAACTCAATAACAAATCGAAGCTTATCACGCCATCTAGTGCAATTTATTTGAACCAAATGCTTTTTATTCGCGTTTGGTGCCCGTTCCCGCGTGTAGGAAAATCAAAACGAAAGAATAATGGCGAAATCTTAGCTGACCTAAATTTGAGCGTCTGAAAGTGAGTTATATACGAAAGAAATTCTATTAATTTTCTAAGTTTTTAAAGTTTAATTGGGCTGGTTCAAAGGGATAAAATAAACATAATAAATAAAAAGTTATTTGATTTTTTTGTTAATTTCTTTAGCTTGATGTTGCCATTATACACTTATTCTGCTAAGTGACGAGTAGTGACTGTAGTTAGTATATAATTATTGTATTTGTTATTATAATAAAACGGAGTAAATGAAATAATAATACAGTTTCTGTGTAAGTGTTGGTGTCCTTGTAGGAAGGTAAGAATACTGTCGTGTAGTAGAAATAAATGAATTAGTTACTTTTAATTAATGATAGCAAAAAAGACTAGTATCCAAGTCTAAAAAATATATAGCTTCGTTGTTAACGAAGACCTTTTGATACACGTCAAAATCTAGGAAAGGGAAATACTAATGCGATATTGCCCTTTAACTTCCACGAAATTGAATAATATTACCTATTAAACACATTATTAAAAGTTACCGAGTCATAACCTTCATAAATACATGACTAAATATCTGTTATTCTCGGCATTCTTGTACAAAAATTCTTGCACAAACTAATTCAGAACATGACCTTGAATTAAACCAGATATTTTTCATTTAGAGTAGGAATTTAATCTCAGCTAAAACAATGTATGGGCTTCTGCCACTGTCCTTTAAATTATACTGAGGTCATGTCCGATCAACCAAACATTACAGATGCAAAAGTTCATCTGTTTATACAGGACGTAAGCTGAAAATAAATCACGCCTGAACAATGTGATAATATGTAAATATAGTTAGGTATAGTACTTATCAAGGAGTTACCGACCTGTTTTTTCCGGGATGACATGATGTTTTCTGGTATGCTATCATTTTTTACCGAGCTGTGATTGGACAGCAAAATGATGCAAGAATATTGTTAGCATTAGCAAGGGATGACTTGCACCTGCATACCTACGTTAACGCTTACACGTTTGTGGCGGGAGGGTGACGCAATGCGCCCTAAATCTTGACCTACACTCACACAGAATGTGTTCTCCGCAGACGCAGTGGCGCTTTCAAGAAAACCGTGTAAAAGTTCCACAAATTGAAGAAATACGGGATTTTAAATCAAACGGTCATGTGCGGCAATAACAAGGCCTTCGATTACATATCTGTATTTACCTTACAAGATTATGAACATAAAACTGAAGAGTTCTTATCCTACGCAAAAATAGATTGTGATGTGAATACTTTAAACAACGAACTCGTAGAGATAGTACTTATTTCAATAAGCAAACATGAAATAAGGTAAAATAAAGCATCGTAAAGTTAAACATTTAGGTACGCCAAACACACTTGGAAATCGCAAAGTAAACTTACATAATGGAAATCCACCCATGTTTGCTTGAATAAAACTAAGGTGGACCATGGATGGCCACTATAACAAATAAACAGTTATTATTCGTTTACTGGATAAATGAAACAAACCAATTATTTACACTTTGCTTTATTAAGTAACATATAAAAATAATACTTTTTTATTGCAGACTTAATCACTATTTATTAAACTTCAGACTTATTAAACTCTTCCAAACGGCATTACTAGGAACAAGGCTCCATACAAGGCTGATATAATAAATCAGTCTTTTCACTTAAAACTAACATTGTGGCTATCAAAATATCTGCTTATAGTTACACTACATAAAAAGTTATTTTATTAAAACTAAACTAAATGGTTACCATAATATATTTATTTACTTATAATACTCACCGAACATATATTTTTTTTATATATTATTTATATTATTATTTGAACTCAATTGTATAACTAAGAAAGTAATCTTAATATTCGTATGGATGTATGGCTTTCCATACATAAACCATTGACAACCATTGGTTTTTCTAGAAACACTACCGATATTTTAACTGAAATCGAAATAAAGTATTTACCTATTCTTTTCTTTATAACCATAGCAAATCCTTATAATTAATTCAGAGTAACACGAAATAAGAAAATAATAGGTAATACTTAAAAACTTACGTTTTGTTGTAAGCACGAATTACAATTTTACGTCGACGACCGAAGTCAACGAAGCGAGGGACCGCACCGACAAATTAACGGCGCGAGCGACTCACCCCCGCGTCTGTGTCCTTGAGTTCGATGGGTGTTTGAGTGTGAGTTGAATAAATAAATAATTATTATTATTTATTTATTTCACCAAAAGTAATACAACAAATTACATAGAGTATTACATGCCAGTACTTAAAATTATTCAACATGGGAGCATCTGTATCCGAACTAGGACGAGTCCTGTGTCTCGGCATACAGCGCCTGACCCTCGAAATAGATTATTATATTTAGCCCAATAGACATCTATGAATTTATACAATATCTTGATTTGTTCTAAACTAAAACCAAACAAAACTAAAAATGAGTATGTGTGCCTACGTGTGTTTTTGTGTAAATGTAGAGTAGTGTGAGGTGTAGGGGTGTTGGGTAGTGTAGTTTTGATACATACATAATACCGAAAAGCTAGAGATGGATAAAATGAACAAAATATATAAAACAAAACATCCATTCTCTATTGGTTATCGTAGAGTCTGGAAACTGCTCATGTCAGTATGCCAGTCAAACTAACTCTCATTTTTATTTCTGAATGAGAAACAGATCCTCTGTTTCCTCATAAGAAAGTTTAAGAAGGAAGTTATGTACCCTTTTCTTACACGATGACTTATTTAGTGGATATATATTGAGGTCCTTATTTATTTTATTGTAAAGAAAAGGGTCTAAAAATGTGTAAAATCTTTTTACAAAAGACGTTTAGGCTTAGGGGCTCGAGTACATACCTCGTACTTTCTGCGTTTGTTGGTTAGTAGTGGGTCATAAAGACTTTCGCTGTGCTTCTTTAAAACCATCTATAAACAGTTGCCTCACGGTAGGAATTTGACAAAACTGATAGAGCGCTCTTGTAGGGAACAGTATTGGCTTAAAAGTGCTTACTTTTAAAATCGCGCGCTGAGCCACCTCTAATCCCTTGATAGTGGTCTTAGCAGCTCCAAGATGAATCCATCCAAGCCCCAGAATGAATTTGTCATCACATGGCAGTAACTACGACATATTAATAATTGGCCTTCGAAGGAGCATGGCCTTCCATGGTACACCCACCTTAATATTCTCAGAATGGACGAATGGAATCCAGAGTTGTGTGGCGATAGGTACATTTGTGAGCATATCGCAAATGATTTGACTTAATTTGAATAAACTAAAACTCCATCACTGAGTGATACTAAATCTTAAGTGAAAGAAAATAGAGTTTATCTTCAGTAAAAGTAACGAAATTTCTGTACAATGTGCCTCACGTTTCAGACGCGAGCCTCATTAAAATGTATTGTTAAAGGCCGAAAGAGCTTTCTTTGTTGTTAGTTATAAGATAAGTAATAGGATTGCCAACATTATCGTATATCATACGGTACCTTTATTGCGCGACTACAGCACTAAAAATGTCATAACTGCTATTGGGAACTATGAATTATTTCTTGATGTGACTTCTAGCATAGACATAATTAGTTTTCTTTAGTGTAATTTCTTGCAAATTATTAAGATGCGTGGACAGCGAGTGTTTATGCATGTTTTTATATAGCTATAAAATGCCTGATTGTACAGACATACACACACACAGAAAATACCAACAGACGACAGGTAACGGGCCCCTTACCACAACAATATAAAGCTCAAGCGGCGTTGAAATTATAGAAGTAAGACTCAAGGCTAAAGCTTTTAATGTTCCGTGGATTGAATTCACAAAGACTAACAACAAAAGGCTGGTTTGAAGCTACGTGTTGTTTCCGGTGTATACTATGTACTGTGTACAAAAAGAAGTATGTACTTTTATAGGTACAGTAACGATAATAATGTGGATCATTTATCGAAGATATTAAAATTAATAGCTTTTCCTTGTATACCATATTGGTTGTGCATACAAGAATTGGAAGAAATGATGATTGTTTGGCGGCGAGATGGGCAGATGACATTGTTGGTAGGTATCACTAGTGGCTTCAGAAAAAGGTTGGCACAGGAGCGTGGGGATTGGCACAAGAAAAGAGATTCCTATGCCCAGTTGTGAGCGAAGTTGGGATATGGATGATAAATAAGACGATGATCTATGTATAACTTTCATACGGAACAGAAAAGAAAACTATAGTAAAAGTTACGACTCCCTAAGTTTTTAATGAGACAGGTAAAGATAATGGAAAAAATTTATTCAAAGAATCGATTTATAATGAAATCGTCATAAAAATATAATATTTTGCATAATATCCATTTATCTTTATGAATTGTTGTTCTGTGAAGTATTTTTCGATTTCAAGAACTTCTCAGTGATAAAAATAATAAAGGCTATCAAGATAATTATAAATGATTAAAAGAAAGTGGTAAGTGATGTTGAAGTGAATATAAAACAGTATTTTAAAGTAAAATAAAGGCGACCAATGACTGATATGTAATAAAAAAAAACGAGATTTAATCAAATGAATCGAAAACATTATTTGAATAAAATAGCCCGATATTTTTTTTATAAAGAAACGCAAAATTTGATATTTTCCACATAATTTCGGAGACATGCAATTCAGAAGAAGAATTTCATCAGAAAATTAAACAAGAGCAGAAGATTTCGATATGCAAACAAAATTGAGACACAAGACCGTGAATTACATTCGTAGACCTCTAGAGATATAGATAAGAAGCAACGACAATGACCTCATGAATTTCGAAGCACCCTGACTGGATAAACACCTAATCGTAATACAACATGAGGGCCGAATGTAACATTAATGTATACTAAGATGTAAGATTGAAAAATTATGTGTAGTTCACGGCTGAATAAGTCATTGCTTTCAGAATGAACTTGGAGAAAACGGATCCCACGCAAGACTAAAAAATATTGAACCCCGCACGTGAGGTGGGTGCAGTGACGTTATTGCCTATAGATAATATTGTTACAAGATAAGGCAACGCCATCTAGTGACGAGAGGAAGAACTAAATAGTTACTAGTGGCGCCATCTATCATCGAATAGCGGAACTAATCTTATCGAAGTTTCTAGTCACTTCGGGAACAGTGAGTTCGAATGTCGATTGTTCTGGAATATTCTTGAATTATCTAGAACCGTATGGAAAGACCCAGAAACATCTTCCGTGCTATATAAAGAGCGGTCGGGTTCGGGTTCGGCCTGAGTCAGTTTCGATTGAGAAGCGATACAGAGCGATTGGAAAAGGAAAATAGTGCGAAGTAATAGAATTGTTTAAGAAGTGTTTTTGTAATAAAGTGTGTTTAATTGAAGTCTGCTGTTTAAATAATTTATCACTGAACCCCAGCTCTTAACACTATTAATAACGGTTAAGTAAACTGCAGAGTTGGATGTAAGATGGTCAGCTTATTTGGTGTAATTCAAGCTCAAAATTGATAGTTCTAAATGAGTGCATATCTAGACAAGTGTAGTACTACAAGAGGGGATAGCCTAGAGACGATTTGGTAAAAATCTGTACCGCCATACGAACTAACTCAGTCCCGACGTCGCACAAGTCACGCAAGCAAAGTCATCCGGGGAATCTGAACATATATAAGTAAAAATTTCCAATACGACCGACAAATGTATTCTTTCTTTCATACTTTTTAAACCATATAATTTATCTAGAAGTAGTAGACACGCTTCGATCAACAATCTATCGAACACATAATTATGACACGATATCTTGCGAAAATACCCCGATTCAAACAGTAAAACGGATATAACTTTTGAACAGCTTAACCGATTTACATCAAACATAGCTAAGAACACTCCCGTTAATGTCTCCTAACAAAAAAAAAACAATTCGGTTCATCCGTTTAGGACCTATGATGCCAAAGACTATCGAACACATAATTATGACACGATATCTTGCGAAAATACCCCGATTCAAACAGTAAAACGGATATAACTTTTGAACAGCTTAACCGATTTACATCAAACATAGCTAAGAACACTCCCGTTAATGTCTCCTAACAAAAAAAAAACAATTCGGTTCATCCGTTTAGGACCTATGATGCCAAAGACAAATACAAAAACACACAGGTACACACGTCAAATTTATGACACCCCCTTTTTCCATAGGAGGTTAACAACAACCTTCGGGCATTTGCCGAACACCCTTCGGCTCGGAGGATCCTTCCATTTCAACGAAGGATGCAGAGCTTTCCAGCCTTTTCCACATGCCTCTTTAAATGAAGGGCGACCGTAATATGTAACTTGTCTATCTGATTTGACTTATACAATGTGTCCAGACTTGTAAGTGTAACTTAAAGGCCGCAAAATACAGTTAATTTTATCGATAAGAACACCGTGGCACATAATAAATATACGAACAGTATGGAAACTACCTACAAACGCTCGAAACGGCAAACTCACACAAATCACGGCACGCTCGTATTGCTGACAGCACTGCAGAAGCTTAATGGTCTCGTCGGTGCGTATGTTTGTGTGAGTGTACCGTTTCGAGCGTTTGTAGGTAGTTTCCATACTGGTTGTTTAGTTTTACTGTGAGCGTGGGATGTTATAAAGGGTAAAATCACCACACCCTCAAAGGAAGAGCAATTTTAGTACCTGACCTATTTATTATGTTATCCACGTAGTCTAACAACCATAACTTCGGACCTAGGTCTCACAGAGGCGTACATTTAATGTTATTTTTACAGCCATACCATGGATAATTTAAAAAATTCATCTAACACTCAAACCATAATACGTTTTCGTATTGAGCCCTAAAATTCAAATTTTAAAAGTAATTTCTCAAGATTTTATTACATTTCCTAAATTTATTATGCAAAATGTGTGTACACATCATGTCTATTATGATTCTTTTGTTAGTCTACACACTGACAAAATAATCGCAGCTCAAAGGCAATTAGTTTCAATTTTATTATTGCCTAAAAAGAACCGCTGCCTATTTTTGCCTTATTTTTGCAGAATTTTAGGAAATGCAATAAAGAAAACTTGGTGATTAAACCCCTTATGTGGGGTGTTTTATCGATAAAACTAAGCGTATTTTACGGCCTTAAGGTTATATTACTACAAGTCCGGACACATTGTATATACCTCCTTGGAACATTCCCTTAGCTCGTGTATGAATGAATAGTTTCACTATTATCGTATTTTTATTAGTTTGTTTTCGATTCATTAAGCCGATTTAATCGAAGGCTATATATCTATACTAATATTATAAATCTATACTAATATAAAGAGGTAATGTTTGTGAGTTTGTGATTTTGTGAGTTTGTGATGTTGAAGGGGTTATCTCTGGATCTACTGAACCGATTTTGAAACCAACGTAGGTTACATTCGTATTGTAGTATAATTCTTATAAGTCGAGCCGAGGCTGCGCTAAAGGGACAAGAGATATGTGTCGGGGCTTTCCTCGACATAGAGGGAGCCTTCGACAAGACCACATTTGAGTCCATACGCATTGCTGCTAAGGAACATGGCATCAATGATACCACGTGCAACTGGAATGACTATATGCTCAGAAGCAGAATAGTCAGATCGAAACAGATGGGAGGCAGACTTAGCGCTAAAACCACAAGAGGTTGTCCTCAAGGCGGAGTGCTGTCACCACTATTGTGGTGCTTGGTAGTAGACTCGCTACTCACCAAACTCAATACCGGACCATTCTACACAGTAGGCTATGCAGATGACATAGCTATAATGGTTAATGGTAAATTCCCGAACATAGTCTCTGGATTATTACAACAGGCATTGAGGATGACAGAGGAATGGTGTACAAAGAACCACCTCTCTATCAACCCAAGCAAAGCAGTCATTATTCCATTCACGAGGAAGAGACAACTAGGAAACCTAGGAGAGCCCTCCCTCAATGGAATAAAGCTGCCCTGGTCCACCGAAGTTAAATATCTTGGTGTAACGCTTGATAAAGAACTCAGGTGGAAAACTCATGTGGAAAATATTACGACAAAAGCCTTACGAGTGTTCGGCATGTGTCGTTCCACCTACGGTAAAACTTGGGGGCTAAAGCCCAAAGTGATACTATGGCTGTACCGGACAATGATAATACCTATTATCACATACGGCAGTATAGTGTGGTGGCCAAGAACAAAGCTTGCCTCGTGCAAAGTGGCACTCACCAGGTTTCAAAGAACAGTGTGTCTCGGCATCACGGGTGCTTTCAGGACAACACCTACGGCAGCGATTGAGAGATACCTCAATATCCCTCCGCTGCATATGATGGTTGAATTCGAGGCAAGGAAGACATTACATCGTCTTGCTGTTGCTGGACTATGGGATGCCTCCAAGCTAAAGACTAACCATACAAAGTTCGATGGAAATGAAGGCCTGGATCGGGTAACAAGCATGATATCCGATAAAATGCAAACTATGTTTGTGTTTGAAAGGTCTTTCAAGGTCCAAATCCCAACAATAGAGAACTGGACGAAGGGACTAGATCCACCAGAACAAGAGTCTGGTGTGGTACACTGATGGATCCAAAATGGAATCAGGTACAGGAGCGGGCATATTTGCAAAAGGTTACAAAGGTAGCAAAAGCTTAGGTGAGATAGCAACTGTATTCCAAGCAGAAACATATGCCATAATCTATCTATATTCTATTTATCTATATTCTCTTGAGCACAGGTTACTGTGCTCAAGAGAATATAGATAGAGGAACCAGAGGTAAATCGACGCTTTCGACGCTTGGCAAAGTCAGCCAGATGCCGTCTCGTCGAAGGGATGGCACAGAGAAGAGTCTCCAGGACATCGTAACGTTGTTGAAGGAGACCGACCCGGACGACGTGCCTGAATTCGTGGTGAAGGATCTGCACAAACTTCCTCCCGTCACGTTCGACCACGTAGACGTCACAAGGCTGCTGAAGGAGATTACACTCCTGAAGCAAAGCCAGGCCGAGATGCAGCATCAGCTGGAGATGTCCAACAACACCATCAGTGATCTACGGGCAGAAGTAGTATTATTGCGCAATGCAATTTCTGCAAGTCAAGGTCACCTACCGACGGCGACACAGCAAACGTGAACACGCGTCGCGGGGCGCAAAACGCCTCCATCTGCAGTTTCGAGTCGGCGGGCTCGAATGCGTTACCAACTGCCGAGAATGCATGCGTTGCAACGTGTGCCGCCGCCGTCCCTGCCTCGACACAGGTGGAGACGATGACTTGTATAGGTTCGGCGACCCCCAAACGAGTCTACGCAGCAATCGTAGCCGCTAAAAAGCCTGTTGAGCCACAAAACTCGCAGGTAGCTCGAGCGGAGACAACAAAAAGAAACAACAAAAGGGGGTAAACGCAGCCGGTCGAAACCAAACCAGGTTTTGAAAAGGCAGGGTCCTGAGAAGGACATGTGCGACAAGGATGGTTTCATCAAGGTGGAGAAGAGGAAGAAGAAGAAGCCTCCTTGTCGAAACCAGTGCGGTACTGCGCTGGCAGGACCTAACATGCTGCTGCGTCCAGCAATCCCGACGACGCTGCTGTATGTGTCCAGACTGCACCACTCCACGAAGGTTGAGGACGTCGCACATAGGGGTATTTAGTAAATTTAGCTGGCCAAAAACATTTGTTTGGGTTTTTGAGTTGCTAATGACGGAAATAAAACAAGCGCATTAAAAACAGTAATAAATAATGTTTATTTTTTATAATTTCCATAAATAGAGAAAAAAAAAATAAAAAAATATGATTCGGTCACATGTCTACACTAATATTACATAATGATGATTATGACACATACAATTTTATGTTACTAACTATAAGTATATATTAAATCAGTCAATAATCAGTTTATCTCATCCTCACTTTCTGATTGAAGTGTCCGCTGGGTTTGGTGTTGCAGATACAAGCATATTCAATGTTTCAGGAAGAAAAGAAGACTTCTTATTTTTCTGTATTACCCTTGAGGCACTAAAAATGGGATCTGAGCTTAAAAGTAGCCTATTCAAAATATCTCTGTTACAGGACTCTCTAGAGAATTTTCTTGAGTAATCCTGTCTGTATGACCTAAAATGCTTGTTGCGTGCCTCTGCTGCTTCTTCAGATAGTTGCCCTATGGGTAACAATGCATTTTTTATTATGTCTGATCCGTGCACAAGTACTTTGTGCAGTGTGGGTGTCATTGGGTGCCACGGGTAAAGTTTAACGTACAAGCAAGCAGTTTCTTCTGCATATTTTTCATATTTTTCTAAATTTATCTCGTATCCGCTCAAAATCGTTTCCAAAATCACTTTTTATCTATATATTAACTCGTAATCTATTCCTGTAATATCTGAGGATAGTTTCGGATCTTCAAAAAATCTCCTGCTGGTGTTGCCGTCATTAGTGTTTCCGAAGTTTGCTTTCGGCATGTCAACTAATAAGCCAGTTTCATTGCGAAACCTGGTCTGTATTTCGATTTTCTTATTTATCTCCATTCGTTTTTCCTCTTCTGATTTTCTCTGCCGGTACTTTTTCACAGGCAATTTATACGCTAAGTGTAGAATGCTTTTATTCTTTTCTGATTCGAAATGTGCAAAATTGTGTTTTAGTTTATTTAACTGACTTTCAGTAAGGTTGTCTTGAGTGAAAAGGTGATTTCCCAAAAAACATAGCTTTTCTTCTAAATTACGTAAATTTTAATTCTTCATCTTATCGAAGAGTGATTTACGAGTCACTATTCTCACTCCAGAGGTACCCCCTGAACCTAAAACAAAATTTAAACATAAATTAATATTTCACTAATTTCGACTGTAAAAGATCAAAGTACTCTGCTTAGTGTATCCGCGCTATTCCGCGGCTAATTTACATAGCATTCGTTACTTAAGAATCTACATTTTAAACATGAATGACAAAAAAAGCCGGATCTACCCCGATACTAAAACAAATACATCTTCAAAGATAAATTTCTTTAAAAAAATCTTCACATTTTAGACATTACTACTCGATCACTAAAAATATATTAAACGGGATCAAATTTTAGTAAATATATTACATTTAGATTGCCACATACCTGTAGTCTCCGAATCCATTGCTTCTTTGCACCAGGTTAACACAAAAAACTGCTGTTTAGCTCACAATGTTAACGCTTTCTAAAAATCGCCGATAACTGACACGTACACAAAGTTCGATGATCAAGTACCGAGTGAGTTTGCCGGGTAACGCGCAACGGGAGAGGGGCGGGGACGGCGGCCTATTGTTCGTTGGAGTGTCCCCTGCCTCAGGTAGTCGAATGCAGTAGCATTTCTTTAACTTTGTTATTCTGACTTTTGGCCGCGTAGATAATTAAAATACCCGTATGTGCGTCGTGGAGTATCTGCGCGTCAAGATCAATTGGACTCTGAGGGTCGAGTGGTTGGAGCCGCGTCACAACACGAACTTCAAGTCGTTCGTGGTGCGTGTTCCGACGCATGCACTCGAAAAGTTCCTCCATGCGGATTTTTGGCCGAAGGGTGTTATGTACCGCCGGTTTCGTGGCCAGCTACGTGACACCAGTCAGCGAAACACGACGCCGACACTTCGTGTACCTTAGCATTTGTTTTTAGATATTTATGTTATATATTTATAGTATTTTTAAGTTGTTTATATGAATATAGTATTGTATATGTTGATATGGGCCTTGATGCCTGAAATAAATGGATAAATAAATAAAATATATATTCTTAGTGACAGTCAGGCTGCAATCAAAGCCATGGCATCCTACAAAGTGGACTCCAGACTTGTTCTGGATGCTATCCGGACCCTAAACAGGCTTGGGAAGCATAACAGGGTAAGACTGATGTGGATCCCTGGGCACAAAGGAATCCATGGTAACGAAGTGGCAGATGAACTGGCAAGAGAGGGCTCAGCAAATGATTTTGTGAGCCCAGAACCATGTGTAGGCATTTCGACGTGTCTCGTAAAAGCCGCATTTAGGGAGTTTGCAGATCACAGACAGCGAACACATTGGCTGTCTAATACCGGTCTACAACACTCAAAGAAATTTTTAGGCTCTACTTTCAAAGCCCGGAAATCCATTTGGAATATGAGCAGGGGGCAAATCCGCTACCTGCTTGGGGCCTTTACTGGGCACTTTTGAAACAACGACATGCTCATGAAGATGGGTCTGGCCGCGACACCCATGTGCAGTTTGTGTGGGGAACATACGGAATATGGAGCACCTTCTGTGCACATGCGATGCACTGGCTGGTAAGCGAATGAGTCTTCTAGGGGTTGGATATCCAAAACCGGAAGACTATAGGCTCATATCACCTAGTCTCGTTGTAAAACTCATGAAAAGAGTTTTCAACGAGATTGGGGAAGATTAAGGTATCTAGGGGACCACAATAGATCCCAATGGGTCGAAGTGTCCGATTTATTTCTCGGCCCCTCCACAAGATAACATAAGATAAGGTTGGGTAAGTCGGGTAGGGTAGGGCACGGTAGGTAGGGTAGATGGGTAGGTAGCCAGATGACGTGACCGAAGCCACGGGGATCAGCTAGTAATTTGTAATTTATCTACTCGAAAATCCCCTTGTGAAAGTTATAAAACGATATCAGTAAATTATTTATCAATGACATGCCTACTATCGTCTACTGTAAAAAAAAAACCCAGTCTGAGAAAACATGGCGCGTACCTAGAATACCTAGATATAACTAGCTACCATGTTACTAAGATATTACTCATTGACATAAAATCACGAATATTTTTATTACTATACTTTCCAAGCTTAACGAATTGCATTGCTCATACTCAAAAGTGATGTGGTGAATCATTTAATCAACGACTTTTTTAGATTAGAAAATCTGAAGGCAGGCCTTCTACTGTATTTGGTGATGATTTAAGTTATGTTGACAGTAGATAAATAAAATTAAAAAGCCTTTTTAACCGATTTCCGAAAAAGGAGGAGGTTCTCAATTCGGATGTTTCTTTTATTATTTTGTTTTTCTGGCATAACTCCGTCATTTACAGATGCAAATGCAAATATTTATTTTTGTTTAAATGGGTATACTCTCGAGGTGGTCCCATTGTCACCAAATCAGAAACTGATGATGGGATCCCATGGAAATCGAGGGAACACCTCTAATATTGTTACAAGATAAGGCAACGCCATCTAGTAACGAGAGGAAGAACTAAGTAGTTATTAGTGGCGCCATCTAGTATCGATTAGAAGAACTAATCTTCTCGAAGTTTCTAGTCGCTTCGGGAACAGTGAGTTCGAATTTCGATTGTTCTGGAAGATTCTCGAATTATCTAGAACCGTATGGAACGTATTCGATTGAGAAGCGATATAGAGCGATTCGAAAAGGAAAATAGTGCGAAGTAATATAATTGTTTAAGAAGTGTTTTTGTAATAAAGAGTGATTAATTGAAGTCTGCTGTTTAAATAATTTATCCCTGAACCCCAGCTCGTAACAGTATTATAGGCAGACATATAGCATTTTAGTAATATCATTTGATAGTGGAACTGATGAAAAAGACCACAGATGGGCACTGGAACTCCTTATTAAGAATGTCATGGGTATAAGATAGCTCTAATGGTTAAGCAGCCACTATGATGAAACAAATATATATAAATAAGTGGTATCTACTGATGAAAATGGTACCATTGAACTGATCTGATGCTGAAGCCAGAAGGTAGGCAATGGAACTCCTTAATAAAACAGTACATCCTGAAACAATGTCTTTTGGGCTTATTGGAATTGAAATGAGATGTACTTGGGCTATGTCCAGCAGTGGACGTCTTTTGGCTGATATGATGATGATGATGTATCTACTCTGGCTATAAATGATTTTCATAATAATATGAGGTACATTTAAATCTTTCAATATTGTTTGAAGAGCAGCCTGCGAGTTACTGGTTTTTTAACCGACTTCATAAAAAGTTTATCATTTTTTTTTATATATTTGTTCACCGATATCTCCGTCAATAATGGACTGATTTTGAAAATTATTTTTTTATTTGAAGAATATGTTCCGAAATTGGTCCCATTTTAATTTGATGAAGATCTTCGAAGATTTACAACAGACCTCTTCAATAAATAACGGCAAATCTCTCGGGATTGCTGCAATCGCATGTCTGTTTATTGTTTATACCTTGCTTATTATATCTGACGGCGCTACGTCATCGTACGATTGTAAACGGCACGTGCACCGGAACGATCAGGCGATGTCGCTATTCCCACCTCCCCACTACTCGAATTGTTTGTGCTCGGGTATAAAAAGAGGCCGAGCGGAGCGATCGGGGCTGTCGGACCGAACTTTCCGCTATCGTGTCGAGGGAGAACTCTCCTCCCCTCACCCCATACGAGCCGGAGTCCCTCAAGGCTGCGTATTATCCCCGTTAGCTTTCTCGCTGTACACCAGCGATATCCCAAAGAGTAAGGAGAGCCAGTTGGCACTCTTCGCCGACGATACAGCCCTCTACTACTCGGGCCGCAGCCCCATGAACATAGCCCTAAAACTCCAGAGAGCCGCCAACTCCTTGGCCAAGTGGTTCCGCCTCTGGAGAATAGAAGTCAATCCCGACAAAAGCCAGGCTGTCCTCTTCTCAAGGTCTGACCGAAAATATAATAACAGATATAAAAGCCCCCGCCCCCCAAAACCCATCACCATGTACGGCAAGCCGATCCCCTGGGAGGAGCAAGCCAAGTACCTAGGTGTCACCCTAGATAATCACCTCACTTTCGCCAAGCACATTAAAGCGGCGCGCTCGCGGGCCGCTTTTGCTGTAGGCAGACTCCATGGGATGGTGAACGCACGCAGTAAACTGTCACTTAGGTGCAAACTGCGCACCTTCACCATGGTCATCCGTCCCATCATGACCTATGCATGCGCTGTCTTCGCACACGCAAAGCCCCATCACATCCATAAGCTTCAGGTTGTTCAAAACCGATTCCTCCGTATGATCACGGGAGCCCCCTGGTACGTACGTACTCAGGACCTCCATGTCGATCTAAAAATCCCCACAATCCAGCAGTTTTTGAAACGCAATTCCACGCGCTTTTTCGACTCTGCTGTCAATCACCCCAACCCCTTAATTCGAGCGGCCTCCCGCTACGAACCATCTCGAATCTCCAAAATTCGCCGTCCAAGGCTCGTACTCTCCATCCCCGATGACGCCACTACCCTGCTCCAAGAGAGCAACAAAGAGACCAGCACAATTCGAAGACACAGACCGATCTCGTTCCGTCCTCGCCGCCGAGGCCCGTCGCGAAGTCCCCGTCAAGATCTACAAGCCAGCCCGCGTGCTGTGCAATAAATAGTTAGATTAACGTTAGAAAATATCGGAGTTTCTTGTCCGTTCTTCTCCACGTAGGCTTTTTCCGAACGGATGGTAGAATCACTTTATTAAGATCCAGCCTTAGTTGTGTTGTCCCCCCAGCGACGCCCTGAGCCGAGGTCCGACCCCAACTGGGGTAGCCCTCAGCGCAGTCGCTTAGTTTTAGAATTTTTGCAAGCCTGGCTGGAGGCTATAATATAGCTTAGTCTCCACAGGGTAGTCCGGTTAAACAGTATCCGGTCACTTTGACCGAACTGTGAGACGCCACTTTCATTAAAAAAAAAAAAAAAAAAGCGATCGGGGCATTCTGTTCTCGACTTCGTTCCTATGCGCATGTTGTCATAGCGCCTAGAATTACTAAGTACGGTGTTATATTTGTTACGCGTTCGTGTTAACTAAGTGTCAGTTGTAGTTGTAATTAATTGATTAAAGTGTCGAGCGCGCCACCTGTCGGCAAATCAAGAACAACTGCGCTGTGGCGCGCTTTCTCTAACGACCTGCGTGGTGGGGACATAGAATATAGGAGTTGAGTACTGACCGCCCTAGAGCGAAGACGTTGTAGAATCAGTATCGATCAGTAATATTAGTGAGCAAGATTGTAACTGTGAACTATATAAATAAACCCAGTGTATCGAATAATTTATGTTATTTCATTTGCACGACTGTACCCACCGACCTGCCCATACACGATGTCTTAACCTAAGGGAATACATCCTGACTTCCCGATGGTTTGCACCTATCGGCCAGCCATGATGCTACATATCTATGGCTTATACCATTTCATAACATAACATCACGCCAGTACGGTCTTTAGGGGTAAGCAGATCTCTTAATTCACCGGTTATGTTCAAGTTTCATGGTGTTTGGTTTCGTTCTATTCTGGTGTTATAGGTACCTTACTAAACAACTTGCCTATTAGGTAGGCACAACTAAAAAATGAAAAATAAAAAAAAAAACTGTCCATAACGGTAACAACGAAAGTCACCGACTTACAAAAATAAAGTTATTTTTCAGTATGTTGTTTTTTTATTTGGAAGTCGGTAGTATTTTTTGTACGTTTAAAGTTTTAATGCGGTCTGCGTGTTACTGATTTTTGCGATCTGCAACTTCTATTTGGGACCGGGACGGGACCGCGGTCCCAGATTCCACCTTGACTTTTTCCTGAAAATTCGTTTAAGCTTGGAGTCATTACCGAATTATCTTCAAAAGAAGCGAAACAAAGACGTGTACCATGTGCAAAAAGCACCAAGAAAAGATGGAATATGTAGATAAGATACAACACATCATCGACTACCATTTGCGATGTCGCTATACCTTTGTAGATATACACATTTATGTACATCGAATACTTAAACAGAATCACCAAAACTGGTTGCGGATATGCGATGGCACTCTTAGGAAACAGGCTACCAGCTCCTAATTATACACCAAATCGTTGCGATTTTTAAACAAACAAGGTGTTCCGTACTAGGCTTCAAGCGGTACCGACATACCTCGCGTTATCGATAGCACCGCCTGGAATTCTGATTACCCAGTATAGGGAAAGAGCGTGACGGCGAATGTTTAATGAAATTACGTGTATGTAAATATTTAGATGGCTGATGGGTTAGTCCAGGGTATAAATAGTCGGAGTGGCAGAGTAGGCACCGTTAGGAATCCTTTAGCTTAGTCATACTGTGATTGATGTAAATCAACCAGGGGTCTTTTTAGTAATCTCTATTATTATGATAAATTCAGTTAATACTTTTAATGATTTACGGGAATTTTCGCCCACAAGATCCAGTTACAAAGGTGTATATTGATGAAACGCGCAAATAGTTTGACTGAAGCTGTAACTGAATCGGATAATGGAAAAAATAATTTTAATTAGGTAATGTTCGACACAATGCAAATTGCTTGAAAATAAATAATTGAAATGAAAAAAATGAGCTAAAGTTGCTAACTATGAATTTACTCACCTAATAAAATTCCAAAGTACATCTCGATAAAAATCGTCCAAAGTTCGATAAAGAGGTCCGAAGTACGGGATAACCAAAATAACGGCACTTGATCTTTCGATCGATATTTTTTATGATTTAGGTATGTAAAATGAAACTCCAATATGATCAGTGAGTAGGTATGACATCGTGTGCACCGCATACGAAGGTAAGGCATGCATAATGTTGACGGTCGATGCGCTACCGCTGTTGCGAAAAAGGCTTTTGCGAAATCTTTAAAAAATTGGTAAACCAGTAAACAAACTAATTACGCAAATAGTACGCTAATTAGTATGTAGTAGGTACTGACACAGCGGCGTTGACTAAAATTGGAAGTTACTGCCGGAAGCCAATGTAGGTTGGAATAAACCGTACCTGTGCATTTTTTTCGTGGATTCGACGGTTTCCAAAGAACTTTGGACTCGACAAGTTGTGATGTAGACGTAGGTAGATGTCATTGCTAAACAAAAATAAAAGGCGCAAGTGATAACTGGCAATAGGTCGCCCAAGCTTCGCTGATTATCAGTTGGTTGCAATAAGTGAGTGAAACTTGAGAACAGCGTGATGCTCAAGGATAGATTAGTGATTTATAATCGTTGATGACCTATCCTGACCTGTAGCTTAACAGAGGTTCGTGAATGCCGAAGTCTTAAATGTTTAGTGAGTGAGCGTTGTCCTAATTCAACGCGATCATCATATCACGCACTCACGCATGACGCAACCGTCGCGTTCATTTGAATGGCGAAATCGAAAAGCGCCCTCTATCGGCGTATCGTGTTTGCCATACAAATGAACGCGACAATAGCGCGAACGCGCGATGTATTAGAACAACGCCTAAAGATGCGAATTCACCGCGCGACTGCGACGCGCGAAAGAAGGATGCCCGCTAGCCCGACTCGCTCACGGACGAGTGATGTCGCGCGTCGCGCTCGAAATGCCAAAACATTTTGTCTATAGACAATCTTTGTTTCTTTTTATAATTACAATATAATATCATATCGTCGTATTCATCTTCCTCCAATAGTAAATTGATAACTTGGCTATCCATTGCAATATGGAATAATTTTCAACAATGTAACTGATTTTAACGACTCAAACATA
The DNA here is from genome assembly GCA_947562075.1 of Orthosia gracilis. Lineage (NCBI taxonomy): Eukaryota > Metazoa > Arthropoda > Insecta > Lepidoptera > Noctuidae > Orthosia > Orthosia gracilis. Next base: position 44,342,700 of record OX387270.1, read on the forward strand.
AATAATAATATTATAAAAATAAACAAAGATTGGGTATCAACGAATTATATACTACTAGAGGCCAAAAAATATCGTTTTCAATATGGAAACCAATCAAAAAATGGTGATTTAATTGTTAAATGACAAAATGTTTGGGCATTACAAGCGCGACGCGCGACACAAACGTCTGAGAGCGAGACCGCCTAGCGCTAGCGGTTTTCTGACGCGAGTCGCGGTAGCGCATCGCGGTCTCGCGCGCGTTCTCACTTCCATACAAAACCTAAGGACAAGTGGTGTCACGCGTCTCCTAACTAGGTCACGTGTCGCGTTCGCGCGTCGCGGTTGCGCGGTGAACTCGCACCTTACACACTTCACAATTTCACATCCTCAACACTGCGTAGGTATGTGCGGTTGTAACAGCAGGTAGACAGACAACTTCTTAATCAAGAAATTAAAATAAAGCAATTTCCTGTTATTTGCTAAAATTGATATCCTCTTTTCTTCGTCATTCCCTCACTATTGACGATCGCGACCACATACGATACGACGCGTCCTCAAGTTTTGCGGTCAAGACTTGCAGTGTGAACCGCTCGATACATGCTACCTCCAACAGCCTTCTTGATTGCGTAATACAATCTTGCCCGTACTTTGCCTGGAGCGTGTTTTTCTTCGACCCAGTATCTGTATCATGAACTTTCCAGAATATGCTTAGATGAGCACATAATCAGTCGTTCTCATGGCGATCCCTGGTATAAGAAGAAGTCTCCACCAAAACCACATCTCGGAAGCATCGATCGTTTTGTTTTTTTTATTATTTATACATTTACACACACCTATAGGCTCTATAAAGAGCTGGACGTTAATAAGTTACAAAACAAATCGAATTTACCGCTAAAACGTACGACGTAATACCGATTGGTAGCGCGCACTTTTCTTGATGATATTTTCATCCAACTAATCTAAAAATTCGTGGCATGTATACTCACAAAAAAGAGTTGTAATTTTCTTTCAGCCATTGTCGGTCATTTCCAGGAACTAAGAAGATGTTTGTTGATTTACCACACGGACAAAACCGGCAAATTCTATTTTTTATTTATTGACATAATTTTTTCAAATACATTCCTTTTCGCAAAGTTAAAAGGGAACTCCGGATGCATGACACCATTCGAAAGCCTTACATTATTTCTGACAGAAAAATATATACAAATATATGAATTTTGTTATAGTACCGTTATAATTTAGATAGCCTCTGTAAAAATGCAGAAATGTCACCAAATATTTACAAAAAAATCATTTCTCAGAATAGTCATATAGTGTAATGGAACGTTATCACTAGATAAGGACGTCCATCCTCAGGTAGTAAGAGGTTTATTCGATTTATAAAAAAATCAGATTATAACGGTTTGTAGCAGAAATTTCATAAATATTCACTTCTTCTCCTCTTGGATTCTTTATAACATAAATTAATTCAGCCATATTTAAGTAACCGTTTCCCATCAAATTTCATGATTTTATGAAAAAAGGAAAAGATTCGAGTTTTAGTCGAGTTAGTTGAATTTACTAAGCATGTCTGACTACATCACTAAATTATAATCGATGAACCGCTTTTCGTGACAATTGTGAATATTGTGATTTCATGGAATTTTGTAAAACTTAATAAAATCACTTTCAAAATGAATTGTTTTAACTAAACATTAGTGTATTAGGACAAAACATATATTTCTCACTACTCACTCAGTGTTTATTATCTTTTATTTGTTGTTGTATAGGTTAGTGAACTGATCTGATATACTTTGAGCGTTACAAAATCAGTTTTTTACTGTAAACCATGAATAGTGAAAAGAGAAATGCTCGCGGAAGGGGCCGTGGTCGAGGCCGTGGCCGGGGTCGAGGAAGAGGCAGAGGCCGAGGGAAGAAAGTGCCAAAAGTGATGTCAAGTGATGAAGAGGAATGCTCTGTAGAAGAAACTATTCAGGAACAAGAAGAAGTCGTTGCTGAGGAAGTGAAGGAGGAACCTAAGCCTACTGAACCAGCTAAATGTAATTTATTTTATGATATTATTTGTGCATACTATTTTAAAGCCATACAACCTCAAACATAAACAATTTATCGGGTCTAATATATCAACAAGACCAAAACCAGGTAGAATACTCATGGGTATAATAATAAAATTTATTAGAACTGCAATAGATAACCTCACTTTTTGTCTAACAATAATTGATTTCTTGGCAAATTTTTATTTTTAATTCATCCCAGCACAAACACCGAAGTCCATTAATAATCAGTGTACACCTAGTTCTAATAAACACATTAATATACATACAGGGTTACCTGAATAAACAAAATACATAGCCAAAGCAAGCTTGAAATAATAAAAACAAACTTATTTCAAGTTATCAGTGAAGCATTATCAACTTTACGAATATGTTTATCTGTTATCACTTAGATAGTGAATGGCACCTTATATCATAATGTCAAGAGGTCCAGCATTAAATGTATGATAACACTATGATGAATAAGTATGTCAGTCCGAAACCACTATATCCGTGCAAGTGTCCCTCCAGTGTTAGTGGAAATGTGACAGGAACAAGTACTTATCTTTTGTTTTACTTTAATATATATGTTCTAGCATTGACTAAGCAATTCCTTATAGGCAGGCATATTGTTAAACTCATTTCTTACTGAACTATATACTAATATTGTTGCTTAATTGTTTGTGTGCCCGTAATCAGTGAAACAATAGAAAAGCCATTGTGTCTTGTGGATCTTAAACACACAAATGAAAGGTTCAGACAGTCTGTTTACAAAACTAAGGCCCACTTGAATTTATTTTCACAGTGGAAGTACCATCAGACATATCTCAACTGGAAGCCCCGGTGTTCACAACACTGCAGCGTGGGCCTCCGGAGCCTATGCTCAGACTGGACTGGAGCCACCGAGCCACACTTATTGGGGAGAAAGTCCTCAATCCTATGATCTACTGCTGTGATATATGCTCCAAACCTATACTTATTTATGGGCGAATGGTGAGTAGATTTAAAATAAAATAATTGGAAAAGAAAGGTTTATTTGTTTATAAAGCTGCAGTATTAAACGTTGAATGGGCAGGTTATAAAAAACAAACTGTTTCTTGACCATAAGCTCTTAGAGCAAGGTTATTTTGAGTGTGTGTAAAGGGACACATGTATATGACTATGATAGTTTTGACACGTCAAGTTACGGGGCTGGTCTGTGTTTTCTGATAGCTATAACTTATGGTTTTGAAGTCAGACAAGCATGCTCCATAGGCATTGTCACTTACTTTTTCTTGGTGTGATAGGAATCAATAATGCAAACCTATCCATTAAATTACCTCCCTTTAGTTCAATCTACACAGATGGCTCAAGAACACAAAACGGTTCAGGTGCTGGCGTACACTCCCTTGACCTCAACATTAACTTTTACATACCGGTAGGCACACACGGTTCTATTTAAGTATACCCGCGTCTAACTAAATAACTAAAACACACCCTCCTTAACAAACATCTTTTCAACATAGACGCCACGTACAGCCCAATTTGTAGGGACTGTTTTAAAGCCGAAGAATCAGCATCCCACGTAATCCTGGATTGCGAGGATCAATGTGAAGAAATCCTCAGAACAGTGAGCCCCGTGAAGCCTGTGAAGCCTAGGCTAGCTATGTTAGCCAATACCCATACCCACAACGGATGAAAGTCTAAGTGCGGAAACGGGAGTCCCTACTAAAAGATACTAAAAGTGAACAGCTTCTTCTCACTTTTAAACAAAAATCCCCAATTTTAGCCAATAAAAGATTTCTGTCTGATACATTTTTATCTTGTCCTCTTTCAGATACCATGCAAACATGTATTTTGTTTGTCATGTGCAAGAGCTGACCATACACACTGCCCTAGGTGTAGAGAAAAGGTCAGTATAAAGAAAAATAAACTGTATTTCTACTTTTTGCACTAAATTTGTATTTCTACTTTTTGCACTAAATTGAATACAAAACTGCTTGACCCATCCACAAATACTTGAAATTCGTAAGAGTAATCTTTTCGGCTGCCTCGACGGAATAGCAGTAGGGCGTGCATGTATAGCTGAGACGCAAATCATGCTCCACCTCATCATATCCTGCCTTCTGTGCCCCAAAACACAGCTAAAGTTATCTATGCGAGCTGTTGAGGTGGCAAATAAATTTGAAATACTGTCAACCCAGCGACACTAAGAAGATCTTTTACTATCAATAAACAAGAACAAATGTATACTTTCAGGTCCTGAGAGTAGAGCAAACAGGATTAGGAACAGTATTCATGTGTACCCATTCCGGTACGCGATATGGCAACACAGGGTGTAGAAGAACCTACTTATCCCAGGTAAATTACCACATTAAAATAGAAAGCTTCCATACAAAGCGGCTGACAACCTCATGTTCTCCTTAAGCAGTTAAAACATAATGATAAACAAAATGAAATAACTGCAGTAAACAATAAGTAATATCCTACCTAACCTATGACTGCATTGCAGGGTTACCACAAAAAAATTATCCAGTCTTTGATGCTTCACCTAAAATGATGATTATCTCTTTTAAATGAGAAGCATAACATGTACTTCGTGCTTCCAGAGAGATCTGCAAGCTCACATCAACCATAGACACGTGTCTTCGGGAGCCGCCGAGAGCAAACCAGAGCCTGAACCACCATCAAGTACAGTTGCAATTGTGAAGCCTATAACTGTGAGTATGACTTCTACAAATTACAACCACGTCTGTTGAAAGAATAGAATTGAAGAGTTTATACTTAAATAAGAGATAACACTAGTTATTCTTATTCTTCATCTCCACTCCAAATTAAATATGTTTTGAGCAGAATTCAACCACATTGACAGCATTAGCATTTGCCTCATCAGTTTGAGATACTTTCTTGCCATGTTTAATGATTAATTGGGCTGCCATTTCAGCCCTCGACTGCCAAACTCTTCAAAGCTAGCTGTTGCAGATAAATCATTAGCGCGCATAGCGATGATGTGCCACTCTATGGCATAAACAATTATGAGGCTTAAATTACTCATAACCTTTGCATATTATAAGGACACTAGTTGGTGTGACGACCGCGTGAGCATTATACGAGAGCCATCACATATAATGGACTCATACGAGTACCATGAAAACCTCCACAAAAAGTCACCTCAATATAAGGATAGATTGCCCGCCCCTTTTCTGCACTTAGACTCCCATTTAGTCTGTTGTGCGTGCAGGCCTACTCTCTGCGAGAGGGAATGGGCCGTAATCCACCACGCGGGCCCAGTGTGGGTTGGAGGATGTCAAATCTCTTCGATTTTCTGGTTCTAAGACATGCCGGTTTCCTTACGGTGTTTTTCTTCACCATTTGGAGAGCAGTGGTAATGAAATAATTTACACAAAGTAAAGCGCCTGCCTGGGTTCGGACCCACGACCTACAACTAGTAACTGGTTTGTTACTCAATCACGCTAAAACGGCTGAACAGATCTGGATGAAATTTGGCACAGAGATATAGATAATAGCACTAGGCTACTTTTCATCTCGGTATACTGTTCCCTTGGGATTAGAAACTACTTTTCACGCGGGCGAAGCCGCTGGCAGAAGCTAGTTCCCTTGTATAACACTGATATTCCTCCCTGCAGATGCCGCCGTCCGCCAATGACCCGCGCGCACACACTCACGCGCACGCGCACGCGGCCGGCGCCGAGCGGCCGCGCGCGCGCACCAACCTCATCACCGTGCCCATACAGGACCAGGCTGACTCGCACGCCTACTACAACTATTATCCTGTGAGTATTCATTTATACAACAGCCGTAAAGTTCTGGAGTGACGAATCAATCAAACAAATCAATCACTGAAAGCAGCACTTTTACAGCCTTCCCATAGTTACAGCATTACAATTTTTGTACACACACCCACGATACAGGAGAAAATTTTAGTGTGACCACGATTAAAAAAAATATTCGGAACAGCAATTGACACGACTCGTCTTTTGCAGAACACGAAGAGGTGATGACTTCTGCATATCATGTGCGATCTGCGTGATACAAAGTTTTTAGTCTCTTTTTTAGGGTTCCGTAGTCAACAAGGAACCCATATAGTTTCGCCATGTCCGTCTGTCCGTCCACTGCTTAGCTCAGAGACTCTTAGTACTAGAAAGCTATAATTTGGCATGGATATACATAATTATTAATCACGCCGACAAGGAGGCAATTTTTTTTTTATTGTACCTCTTGTATACGTAAAGCGGGAATGTCTTTTTATCTCGTCTATCCCATGGATGGCGGGGGTATAGTGCACGCCAAACTTCTGGGCCGTCATGAAGTTGGCTTTCCGATGCGCAAGGCAAGAAACGGTGCTGTTTTTGTATGAGATTCACTACTGCGCAGCGATTGTAGTATTGTAGCCAACATCAGGGCGGCCAAGAAGATTGGCGAGAGCTATATCGTTGGATAGGCCATTCAAAAATATTACGGGTCTGTAAAAACCATTTTTCGATTCAGTGATCCGTTTGCGTAAAATTAAGCTTTAAATGGCAAATTTTTGTCAGATTCATGTGTCGGTGCCAGCTAAATGGTTCATTTTGGATATGTGAAAAATTCACAACAGTAGTTTAAATAACGAAATGAAAGGGAAAACTATCACAGCTTTACCTGTCCTTGCAAGCAGTCTCCGAATGGGGCGATGCCAATCATGTCAGGTTTAATGCTGCTAAAACCTAGGTGTGTCTTTTCTCCGCTAAAAAGAGCCAATTTCACCCGGCTCCAACTTTCCGTGATGTGACCGTGCCAATAGCGGACCATCTTGAGCTTCTTGGCGTTACGTTGACATCGACTCTCAATTTTGGTTCATACATTGAGGCAAAGGCTCAGATGTCTGCCAAAAAGTTGGGGATCTTTGCGAAGATGAGAAGGTACTTCACGCCGGAACAGTTACTCAACTTGTATCAAGCGCAAGTTCGATCATGCATGTAGTAGTGTTCTCATCTCTGGGCCTTTTTTTTTTTTTGGGACTGCACCGCACTATTCCCAAACCTATGCAATTCTTGAAAGCCAGAATCAACAGTGGCGACCACCAGAAGAGCGCCGAGGCAATGAAGCTCGACGAAGTCCCGGAGAATAAATTTAACTGTCTTCGATCCCGCAACGAAATTAATCAGAAAAGAATAACGGGGGAGTTGGAAAAATACAAATTTCCATTTTCCTCCATATCAAGCAGGATAAAGAATAAACAAGGCCAATAGGCACAAGGTTCGTTTACAACTGGGATAAGGCCAGTTGTCTAGCACCACGGATAAAAATAAGCATTAATATTAATGGAACCTAACATTGTTATATTTGATTCCAATAATAGGTACGGCAAAAACGCTTGAATGCACGGAAATTTGTTCTAGTTTCCACAAGGTCCATATAGTAAACAACTCGTGATGCAGCCTGTACATTATTCAACATTATATTGCGTTCATTCTGCCAAAGAATACACTCCCATATGATATGATGTGAAGATTGTACATATTCGTAGTCAGAAGTAGAACAATGACATAAAGGCGAGGCAACGAGCTTGAAGGAAAATAATTTACCTTTAAAGTAACCATGCCCTGTGAGAAATTGGGCAACACAGTGGGTCACCTCCAGCCACTCCAATCCTGGCCAGCCGCACGCGAACGGATGGAAAGAATTAGTGGAGATGTCGGCCCTTGATGGAATTATCCCAATGACCTTTCGGATAAAAGTTCCTCCCAGACGTCAATAAGTGGGACGGATCTGCGAAATACCAGCTCGATGCACCAATTTAAAAATATGTACTTGGTAAAGTAAAAAAATTGTTTAAAGATGTATGGGGACAACAGTTTTCGAACAGCAAAGTAAATTTTGTTCCTTCGTTAGAGCAATATTCGGTGCTTTCATTGTTTATGAACGTTAGGCAGTGTTAACTATTTATTTTGGTTAATTTAGCTGTTTATACGGAACCCTCTAAGCGCGAGTCAGGGTGTCTACTCCCATAGCACGAACTCCGTAGTTTCGGCCATCGTTACGGGCGTTTCCTACTCCGTACTACGGAAGGATGACTCGTTCGTGGCTCAAACCACAGATAATATAATACTAGCATACAGATGCCTCATCCCATACAAAGAAACCGTGCCGACGTAACTAGCGTTTTTCGTCTGATTAATCTGATATTTTTTTTGTACATCGAACGCGTTCGGTTCTGTTTCACGGTGATAGATAGATGGTGTTAGCAGCGACTTGCATTTAAAAGGGTTTACTAGGTTCGTGTACATAAATACAGTGAAGGTTCGTTTTATAGTATTTTTTGCACGTTTTTACAGTTTTTTTTTGCACCGAAATGTTTTACAATGCAAATTTTAACAATCGAGTGGAATGCCTCAGAAATTTAAAAATGCGCCATCTATTCGCATCAATTTTAAATGATCCGTTCAAATAATCTTTGAAATGTGAATTAAGAGCCCAATATTCCATAAATTTGTACTTAGGAGAGTTGCTTAAACAAGAACAGAAAATGTTAATTTTACACACATTCAATAACAGATAGGTGCATATCGCGCCATCTAGTGAGATTTATTTGAACCAAATTTTCTTTCTTAGCAATGGGAGCCCGTGCCCAAACTAAGATTGAATGACTACACGATACAGTTGTACCTACTCCCGATGTGTTTTTACCCCTCCGAAAAATTGACTGTAGCAATTGTTTTTTTCACTCCGAAGTTTCGTAATACATACTTTCGGACGGGGCCCGTAACTTCGTTGACGGAGATAGGGAGTTGACCCCAGACCCGCACTTGTCCGTTTTTTTTTTTAGCTTTGTCCCACACTAGGAATTTCTTCCTGTATCGAGGGTGCGTTTACAAACATAAACTCACATACACAACAGCCAGAGCCGGAACAACTAACCGGGTCATACAAATATTTTTTCCTTGCGGGAATCGAACCCGAGACACGCAGCGCAGCAGTCAATCGCTCAACCACTGCGCCTGCCGTGCGCCCGATTATCTACTACACTAGGAAAGGATAGATGGACCCCTTTTAACGCACTTAGACTCGCATTTGGGCCATTGTACGTGCAGGCCTACTCTCTGTGAGAGGGAATGGGCCGTAATCCACTACGCGGGCCCAGTGCATGTTGGTGGATGTCACATGTCTTCAATTTTTGGTTCTAAGATATGCCGGTTTTCTCACGATGTTTTCCTTCACCGTTTTGAGAGCAGTGGTGATGAAATAATTTAGACAAAGTAAAGCGCCTGCCTGGGTTCGAACCTACGACCTACAACTTGTAAGTCGCGGCCGTTACCACTGGGCCACCACTGCTCTATATACTACACTATATTGTTAATATGTATATAACTCTTGGCCCTTCTACAGCCGCCACAGCCAGTGCCTCCGCCGTCTCTCCCGCCGGTGTCGTCAGTGCCAGTGCTCGCGCATACGATGAGCGTACCTCCGCCCACTTACTATACGCAAGCTCCACCGTATTCCGCGCCACCGTCTTATGTTCAACCTGGTGAGTTACACCTACTACTAATCCTAAATTATAATTATGACTATGTCGGAGTCTTCTCGGATCAACGAAAATAGACGCAGGCGCAAATTTTGACGAAAATTACTTTTAATTGTTTGGTTTACATAGAACTGAAAAAAGATTAGAGAGATTAAAAAGAACGGTAAATTTAGGAACCTCACAGTCTTATAAACAGAAATTCTTTAATTTTCTGGATCCGATCTTTGGCATACTGCACTGATTGATTAAGAAGATGACTTATGGTCATTTCGAAGTTTAACAAGTAGCTCTGCTGCAAGAGCTTCTTGATAAGATTATAATATTCCTATTTTTTTTTTTAAATATGTCTAGAACTAACTCCCTATTTCCAGGTGGCAGCATGTCAACAAATGTATCAGGGGTATCTCCAATGACATCATCTGTCCCTATGGGCTCAGTGAACGCCATGGGTGAGGGTTCCCGCTGGGGAGAGGGCTACCAGCAGCCCAGCGTGCCCGTGCAGCAATGGCCGCCACAGAACCAACACCACTACTATAGGTAGCCCTTGTATAAACGCCGCTATTCGTGGCGTGAGCGCGAGTGACACCTACTGCACTGTGCTGGCAACTCGTGGACATAGACAAAACTGTGAATTAGTTAAACTCATTGGTATCTAGACTATGGGTTACCGTAGATTCCTATGGCAGGTCATTTTGTACTGACGTAATCAGCAAATGATGGTACGACCCTGTATTAGACCTGACTGTAGTGATTGTCACATTATAGACTAATAACTTGTGAGGTTTGTGTTCTGTGAGGTCTCCAAGAAAAGAGCTGTCGCCTTATAAGTTTTCATGCAGTTGTTACATGATTTTTAAAATGGTACATAGAGTTCTAGGCAAGATTCGGCTATGAAGAGTGCTGTCTCTGTGTGACCATGTCTTTCTAACTCAATGTGCCAAGTTTATGCTCTGGTATAGTTCTCGACAAACTTCTTGGGCGCCCTGAAGTTGGCTACAATGGCTGCGTACTAGTAAATCTCATACAAAAACAGGACCGTTTCGTGCCTTGCGCATCGTAAAGCCAACTACAGGGCCGTCCCAGAAGTTTGGCGAGAACTATACTGTGTGCTAGCTGCATTTTGCATTTGAAGTGCAGTCTGTGATTACTGATTACAGTGTTATCTTATGTTATTTATCTGTGAAACATCGTGAGTCATGTTATGCAAAGTGTAATGACCTTATCAGCCCCGATAGTGTCGCCTTAAAAAACTTAACTATTATTGAAGCAATTGGTAGTTATAAAATACTGTAGCTAAAATAAAATGATTCTATCACATTTTAGTGAATACAATCTCAAAGTGTGCAAGGTCCCTAGAATGTCCTACATTTTATATTTCTCGCCAAACTGGCTACCCCAAAGATGGCTGCGCAGTAGTAAATCTCATACAAAACAGCACCGATTCGTGCCTTGCGCATCGGAAAGCCAACTTCAGGGCGGCCCAGAAGTTTGACGAGAACTATACTTGAATGAATTAGATTATTTTTAATGGAATAGTATTTTTTATATTGTTTTTTCTTCAGCTAATAGATTTTGTTTCAATTTTCTGTACATTAGTATAAATATATGTAATGTTAAAAATATTTACTCTTTATTAGGGGTTACTGTTGTATAAAGAAAGCTGATTAGTTAGCAAACGGTTATTCTATTGTTAAGTGCAATTTTTACCGACTTGTAACCCATTTTATTTATGTCAAATGTTGGTGTAAGCAGTACCTTGTATATCTGCATAGCCCGGCAGGCATCATAGCAAACTCAATTATATCTATGTCAATAATATAATAATATTTATTTACTCCACCTTCAGTCAATAAGACTACTTTCCTAATTCCATATTTGCTGATCTGACATGAAAATTTTGTAAAATTTGATGAAAAAAGCAATAAAAATCTTTACTAAGTGATTAGATATTTATTTAATTAATTAACACTAATCAATATCAATTATATTTACAATATGTCACATCTTTCACACTCCTCAGCTAGACACAATCAACAAATGCAATAAAATCTGCAAAAAATATTTACTTTTTTATACCCCACACATTCAACTGTTACCATAACTATTGGATTTATAAAAGAAAAAATAAAATGAATACTATGTCGTATAGATTCACAGCGCCACTGCAGAAATGCTATAGCTTACTGACTAACGAATCGAAATGCACATTTGACGTGTGATGTACATGAAATGCTCAATGATAACAATTACTCACCAATTGACAGAATTGTCATTGATAAAATATTTCATACAGTATGGAATTTGTAATGTTTGAGATCGTTAGGCACTCTTAAAAATCAACCGTACCTATTTCTACATTGGTTCTGTGAACAGCCTTTTGTTTATGTTAGAATCTGGTCGGATCATGATTGTTTGGTGGTGGGCGGCGCGGGGTCCGTGAGGTCCACGAGCGTGGCCTCGGCGGGGGCCGCGGGGCCGGGCGCGTCCGCCGGGAACGTGGGCGTCACCTGCGACGCGGCCTTGCGCACGGCATCCATGTTCACTTTGGTCGATAGGTTCTTCTGTCGCGTCTGTTCGGAAGTCTTCGATAATCTCTCACTCAACGCCTTGAGCGCGATTTGTCTGAAAACGTTAGAACAGGAATTAAACACAGAACTCGCGTGATGCGGTCATAATTGTATGCATGGAGCATACAATTATGACCGCATCACGCGAGTTCAAAACTAGTTTAGTAATCCCAAAATAAATATGTTATTAAATGTTAATTAAGTTTTTAACAAATCTGAAAACCAGTGATAACCAACTGAGTAAACGTATTAGATGTGGGCATCACATTTACCAGAGTGTAAACAATCATTGGTATTTTAAGACTATTTTGAGATTAGCTTTTACACAATAGCATTAAAAACCGGCACTAATTACTAAATTGCAATGTTCAGTCAATGAATTAACAAAAGCCTTAGTGCATACTTGCAACAGCAAATGATTATCAGGATGTGGAAAATCAGGGAAAGTTATGCACAAAGTAGTCTGGAAAAGTTAATGAAACCGAGGGTAGTTTGGAACTGTTTGCAACTCAAAATTACCCAATGATGACTGTGTCTATGAAAATCTAACAAATAACTTTAGAAACTTACCTTCGCCTCTCCATGTCTTGCGGTTCGACGCCCGGCATCGAAATGGTGACGCCTCTAGGACTCAACGCTAGGTGGACACGACGTGGACTAGGGTTGCAGAGACCCATCCGCACCAGGCAGCGATGCGGCGGGCCTAGGATACCCCGCACCACTGGCTGCAGAACCGTCGGGAAGAAACTACAAAGTTTACAAAGAAAAGTTTGTTATTATTTCAATCTTCTTCTTCTTTCTTTTTCTTGTGAGGATGTGGCCACCTCTGGTGTCAGAGTTAATTAAGCTACCTCTGGGAACCTCACAGGCTACTGACTAGGCTATTTGTATTGTTATTTATTCGAGAAAGTATATGCACTCAAATATTGATCTTTGATAATTTCTTTCAGATTAGTATAAATTACATGACAACTGCAACAAAACTACCACCCACTGATTTTTTACTGTACATTTCAATGCTGAAGACAATCCTATGCCCATGTAGCACCCTTCATATTGAAATGAAACATCACATTGCAGAAGCTGTCTGTAGTTATAAATTCTGCAGTTACTGTTTTGTTTTAAACATTTTTGTACACACTTATTTCATTGTTTTTGATTGGATGAGAATAATTGATTTTACATGTGACATTCATTTGCCAGTAAACAACTTCAACATGTGTGAATAACAAGTATGGTTAGTTTGAAGCAATGATAAGGTGTCATTTATGGAACATATGTAGCACGGGTTCCATATTAATAACTTTTGAAATTGTTGTTTTACTTCTTGCAATATGCAGCCATATATGGGGTGAGCCAAAAATTACTTGCAGGGCAGGGCGTTGGGATTACTTGCAGTAGGCCCAATAATAATAAAAACTGTCTTTATCCCCAGCTATCACTCTGTTTTGCTTGATCAACGATTTTTTGCCCACCCTGTAGATCTGGCAGCCCTTGTTATGATTATGATGAATCATCATTGTCTTGGCATTATCAATCAATCAATCTTTAGCCAGCCAACGACTTGGGTCTTTGATACTGATAATCAAATTAGTCAAGTATTGATATTAAGTATTAATCACTATCAAAACATCTAGGTTACTGTGTATTTAGTTACCACATTACACTCATCCAATTGATCAATGACGCGGCTACCGTGTCGAAGTATTCTTATCAATTATTGGTCTAGTTTTACTATTGCACTTTAAATTTTATATTGCTAGAGAACGAAAACCTGTATGTAGAAGTGATGCAAAAAAGCAAAAGTTATTTTTCACTTTGTAGTCTTTTTTTATTTATATAATTAATAATTAATATACACACACAGTATAGTACATAAAGACAATAGAGTACAAGGGCACTGCTTATTTCTTAAGAAATTTCTGCCAGCAGACCCCGGCAAAAGAAAATAAGAAAAGTTAAACTAAGATATAAAAATTTGCGCACCTACACAAATAGTGTAATGGTAGATATTTACAAATACATAAAAAAATATATATATACATATATAAATAAAGATCAGGCTTGAGAGGATAGTTAATACTCTTTTAAATGTTTTTTGAATAGTGAGATAGTATTTAAATCTCTGATGCTAGGCGGAAGTGAGTTCCACAATCTTACAGCACGGACAGAGAAGGAATAGGAATAATAACTGGTTTTATGTGGATGGGATATAAGCATAGTTCTGAGATAGTGCATCTCTGGGGCGAGCATAAAAGAATCGCTCACGTAGGTAGGAAGAATAAGAGGGGTTATGCAAGATGTTTTACAGGAGACATAAAATCCGAGTGTTCCTACGAAGACTGATTGGGAGCCACTTCATCGCGAAACGAATGAAAGCGAAGGAGCGAATTCCTTGCGAAGGTGAGAAACATAACAAACAACACAAGTTTTGCAAGTGATCAAACTTGTTTAATAGCTCCTATGTGGCATCCATCCAGGTAGCAGGCATCGGCATAATCTATAATCGGCTTTTATTTAGTAGTTGGTTGTATTTTTTTCTAAAGAAAGCTTTTTTGTTTTTACCCGACTGCCGAAGGGGAGTAATGTGTTTAGCAGTCTATGTATGTTTGTTCCTGTGTGGCGTTCTAGAGACCAAACGCATTGGCCAATTTTGATGATTCTTACGTCAATCGATTCGTCTTAACCCTGCGAGTGTCACTGGCTACATTAAGATTGGATAATAGAAAATGGCAGATTTTGGGCGCCATATTGTCGGGGAACAAATTTTTTTTTTCATCCAAACCGTGTCCGTGTATCGTGTGGGATATCAAAGTAAAGGGTTTTAAGAGGTGATTTCAAAAATATATAACACTTTTATGTTTAAACTAGCTGACCCGGCGAACTTCGTTCCGCCTAACAAATTTCTAAAATAAAAGAATTTTTCTAAAATAAACGTAGCCTAAGTTACTCCTTATTACATCAGCTACCTGTCAATAAAAATCCCGTCAAAATCGGTCTAGCCATTTTAGAGATTAGCCGGAACAAACAGACAGACAAAAATTGTAAAAAATGTTATTTTGGTGTATGTACCGTATATATATTCATATACATGTAGTAAAAAACTGTTATTTCAATATTACAAACAGACACTCCAATTTTATTTATATGTATAGATGTACCTAAATCTAAAAAAGAACTAAAAAGTTGTAAATAAAAAAAGTTAATTCAAAAAATCTAAAAACCCGACTGCTTAGAAAGCGAACTAAAAAGACGTAAACAAGATGAAAATCTTGCTGTGCAGTCGGAGGATACTGATCTAGTTTTGGTCAGCCAGATCGTGAATATGTATCCTCCGACTGCACAGCATGATTTTCATCTTGTTTACGTCTTTTTAGTTCGCTCTTTTTTCACTTTTTAGTTGTGGTATGTAGTGGGCAAGTTCTATAGAGAGGTATCTATAATGACTAAATGAAACTTATGGAGTTCCGTTGTGTGCCTTCGTGAAATGAATTGGTGTAAACAATAACCAGACAAGTGATTGCAGCAATCCTGAGAATTTTTTTACATGACTGCCGGAGGATATATAATAGAATAAAATAACCATTTTATTGAAGACTTCTGTTGTATATCTCAGAAGTTTTTCATCAGATCTTCACCAAATTTATATGGGACCATCTCAAGAAAGTTCAATATCGGTCCGCAAGTTGATGGAGAAATCAATGAACATACACATAAAAAAAACTAACATACAGTCGAACATAGAAACTGCTTCTTTTTGCAAATCGGTTGCTGTGCCAACGCCAAAATTAGGAAAGGTCAGGAGCATGATGAGTTGTAGTTCTGGATGATTAGCAAAATAGATCAACTCGTCATACTGGATTAGAATGGATCCCTTCAAAATAATTAATCAATTTTAAAATAACGAAACACATACTTTGTTGAAAAAAATGGAGTACTTATAACTTATTATTTTAAGTACCAAATAACTTTACTATGTTGTACAAATATCTTTGAACTGATATAGTATCTTGGCAACCAGACTATGACTCAATAGTTCCAATTATCAAAAAAAAAAACTAATTATTCTAAATACAAAAGTTTGTATGGATGGATATTTTTTACTCAATCAACCCAGAACGGCTGAATGGATCTGAATGAAATTTAGGACAGAGATAGATTATACTCTAGAATAGCACATAGGCTTATAACATACTTTTTATCCCGGTAGTATGTAAGGATCGTAGCAGACGGCATTCTGTAGTTTCTCCCACCCCCATGGAAAAAAGGCGTGACTTTATGTATGTATGTAGCCATTGAATAATTCCCAACACCTACATGGGTGAAGCTACTGCTGAAAATATAATTCTTATAGAATCACTTGTTTTCTGAACTTCTAATGAAAGAAATTAAGATCTATCTCAAAAGTTCTATGATAATTAATGACACCTGAAATATTTACTCGAAAATATATAAGTGTGTGATTCAAATCAAAAGCTCATTATTCTTCACACAATGCCTTCCATTTCTTCTTAAACATAACATCTATATTCCCTGAAGGGTTTATTTAGCAAAGGTATATTAATAGTGAGACCCCCATTTTGCCAGTTTTATTATTACCGTTGGAATGTTCTTTTACCTGTTTGCTGAATAATTTTAGTGTTCATACTGTGAATATTAGTAAGTGGATATGGGTTTGATTAATTATTCTTATCCAATATAAGCTATCTGTTTTCATTGATGATACACCGCACAGAAAAAATATTGAAGATTGATTATTCTTAACTGATGATTAAATTAGTTGCATAACACCCTTTTTTTTCAATCTGTTGCGTTTACAAACATTTAAACTCACTAACACAAGCACCCAGATCCAGAAAAACTATCTGTAGGCCATACATATTTGTTCCATTTGGATATCAAACAAACGACATGCAGCACAGCATCTGATCATTCAACCACTGATTCATTTGAATGAGTATTATAAAAATATAGGTATTGTTCAGTTACAGTTTTGTCTGTAGGTAACTGCCAGAATCCATACAGGAATATCACAGTAGGTAAACCATTGCCTACCTACTGTGAAATTCAACTATTACAACATAAAAAACAGTATTTGCCATGAGGTAAAGATTAAAATTAATTAGAAATAACATACTTATCAAAACTGAAATTATCAGCCATATCTCCTCTGGTTCCACTGCTATGCCTCTGCCAGAACCTCAGGTATATCCAGGACAGGATAGTGCCACTGCCCCACATACAAGGGTATGTGCCCTCCAATGCTCCAATAGCCCATAGTATTATAGCTGCTATCAGAATAAGTAGAGGCAATGATCTGTTTGTCAACTTTCCTGAAAAAAAAGCAAACAAAACTTGATGTTGTCTATTCTGAAATTTCACATGACTAGTTATGATTGGAGGGAATGAATTGTTATTACATTCAACAAGATCTATGTATTTACTTTAGTTGTTAGCAATGTATGAAATTGAATTTGATGGGCTTATGAATTAATGAGCTAGATAATGGAGCAAAACTGGTTTGAAATAAATAATGTTTGCAATGTTTTTCAAGGTAATAAGTGTGTTTAACCCAAACTATATGATAACATTAACAACAATTTAAAATGTCAATACTTATCAAACAATTCGCACCTAATGGTGTTTTTATCAGCAGATGATCTGGCATTATCTGCTTTACGGCTACACTCACTGCGGCCAGGTATCCAGC
The DNA here is from genome assembly GCA_947562075.1 of Orthosia gracilis. NCBI lineage: Eukaryota > Metazoa > Arthropoda > Insecta > Lepidoptera > Noctuidae > Orthosia > Orthosia gracilis. The sequence continues at coordinate 44,360,490 of OX387270.1, forward strand.
TAGCCCGTGTACGTGTATGTCAAACAAGTAGGACGTGTGTCCTGTACACGCAAATATCACTAAATAGTAGAACGTTGTCAGAAATGCTACACCAATATTGGTCAGAAAGAAAAACTGCATCATTTCCATCTGACCCCATAACGGTTCTATTAGTTTCCCACATAGTCCCACTGTCACAATGTCGATGATCACTTCCCACAAATGTATCTCGAGAAACCAGAACGTGAAAGTGGACCACAATTGAAACGAAGGTGGCAACAAATACCCTGGAGTGACACTGAGAACGTTCACAACATCGTCGGAAAACGAGAGAATATACCCTATGATAACTACTACACAAATGAATTTCACCGATGGCGACGTGTTTCCTAATAAAGCAGAAAATTGCTGTCGTAAATACGGCAAATTACGACTGAATACCCTAAGCGCAGCCATTTTTGTGACGGATGAGCGAAAAACCCAAAATGACAAAGAAATATCTGTCAAATGTCAACATGACAGTTTACGCTTTTATCGTTTTAGTTCCATTTCACTCAAGCGTTTGGCAAGATTATCATCTCTGCGAACAAGATTAGGTTTTTTTTAAATATTAATCGGGAAGTATTATAACAGTCAAATGAATGTTTGTAATCCTCTCTATTTGTGGTACTTTCTGCAGAGGTCAATGATGGCTTGTTCAAAATCCAAAGCCAAAATCTTTTGTGAGACTTTTAACTGTCAACGCCAACTGACAGTGACTTATGTGAGTTACCTCTTCATTGCCTAATGCCTTGCACTGTCTATCAGTGTCACTGTCAGTGTCAGTGTTCCTGACTGAAAGTATTTCAATGGTTTTGTTTTTGCCGATTTGTTTTCGATACACTCTCAAAAATTATACAAATAAACAAGAATTCGCAAACTACAATAGCTATTTGAAAATAACAGTTAATTTTATTATATCCCAGTGGCCTGTAGCCTTTAGGTACCTAAATGTTTTTTCGACTTATTAGTAGTGCGTTGTTGGTATGGTCCTTGCATAATTACCGGCTCGTTCTTACCACGTAACTTTACATGTTTTGAGGATTTTCTCTGGTTCTAGTTGCGTGTAACTAACGTTTGGGGTGGCGGTGTGATGGCATCAGGAGCAAAACATTGCAGCAACGTAAGGTTGCGATATTTAACTCAAAAGGAGGCCATAGCCTTGGATGAGGACCTCTTTAATGAATACAAGTATAGTGTGGACCAGTTGATGGAACTAGCGGGGCTCAGCGTCGCTACGGCTGTTGCACGAGTTTATCCACCAGCTACGTTAGTAGATTGTGCAAATTTTAGTCAATTCTTTTAGATTCCCATTCATTGAAATATAAGATTACCCAAAATCTGTTGCAGGCACCCATCAGCTCTAATCATTTGTGGACCAGGAAACAATGGAGGGGATGGTCTAGTTGCAGCCCGACACATGACACTATTTGGATACAAAGTTTCTATTTACTACCCAAAGCGTACTGAAAAACCATTGTATCAGAACCTTCTGTCCCAATGTGTAGCATTTGGGGTTGATATTGTTGAAAAACTGCCTCCACCACAAAACTTGAGCAATGAATACCAAATACTTGTAGATGCTCTCTTTGGGTTCAGTTTCAAACCACCAGTTAGAAAAGAAATGGTGCCTGCAATGAATGCCCTGATTGAGGGTAATTTGCCAGTTTGCAGGTAAATATTGTGCATCTATCTGAATTATCTCTTGAAAGAAAGATGCATTAGTACTGTGGCAGGAGCCCAGCTCTACAATGCAACTGCAGACGTAATATATGAAATGAAAAACCAGCCAAGTGCAAGTCGACCTCGCGTACGAAGTGTTCCGTACCATTATCGCAATAAATGGCATAAAAATCACATTTGTTGTATGGGAACCCCACTTCAATATTTATTTTATTTGTTGTTAAAGCAGCTATAGAAATACATCATCTGTGAAAATTTCAACTGCCTAGCTATCACGGTTGATGAGATACAGCCTGGTGATAGACAGACAGACGGACCGCAGCGTCTTAGTAATAGGGTCCCGTTTTTACCCTTTGGGTACAGGACACTAAAAAGAAGAAAAATCTTCTTATTGCCAATACTTTATTTCTAGCCTATTTTGAATAATTCATATTTCTATTTCAGTGTGGATATTCCCAGTGGATGGGATGTAGAAAATGGTCCAGGTACTGGCAAGACCCTCAAACCATCTCTCCTGATTTCACTTTCGGCGCCGAAACTATGTGCACAAGACAAGTTCATAGAGGGTGCCAAACATTTCCTTGGTGGAAGATTCTTACCTCCTGGCATAATATCAAAGTATTTTCTAAGATTACCATGCTATCCTGGGGATGATCAAGTAGTTCAGCTGTCTTGTTAAATATTGAGGTTGACAAACAAGCAATGTTATTTTACTTATATTTGGGAGATTGTAATTACGTTATTTACAATTTTTTGCTTATTCATGGTCCTGAAAATTAGTTTTTAATTGTTTTTAATAATTTGTTTTATTTTAGTTAACTTTAACCCAGTGGCGTAGCGTGGGGGCAGGGGTTGCCAAGGCCACGGGTGGCATACGAAAAGGGGCCGAGTCCAAACTAGAATATGTCTTGCATAAACAAAAACACTTTTTTACAAAAATTACAACCGACTTCCAAACAAAAACACTACAAAGTAAAAAATAACTTCAATTTCGGAAGTCGGTGTTTCTGTTTTCGTTTCTACGTTTTTTGACACCGACTTCCGAAATTGAAGTTATTTTTTACTTTGTATTGTTTTTGTTTGGAAGTCGGTTGTAATTTTTGTAAAAAAGATTTTTATTTTTCACTTTTTAGTTGTGGTAAGTACATAATGGACCAGTTCTATAGGCTAGGTACCTACGCGTTTAGTGCCCAAAGTGAAGCTAGAATAGATTAACCCAATAACATGAAACTTAAACGAAACCAGTGCAATGAGAGTATACCAGGGTGAACTGTTCACACCTGCGTAACCCTTAAGAGCGTACCAGTGTGATGTTATGTTATGAAATGGTGTAAACAATAAACAGACATGCGATTGGATCTACCCAGAGTGATTTGCCGTCATTTATTGAAGAGTTCTGATGTATTTCTCCGAAGTTCTTCATCAGATCTTGGTGAAAATTAAATGGGACCACATGACAAGCACCCGCTTTCAAATGAAAAAAGAATCATCAAAATCGGTTCGCCCAATAAAAAGTTCTGAGGTAACAAACATAAAAAAAAAACAGTCGAATTGATAACCTCCTTCTTTTTGCGAAGTCGGTTAAAAAAAAAAAATACAGTCGAATTGATAACCTCCTTCTTTTTGCTTAGTAGGTTAAAAATTAAATTAAAGATTGTTTAAGATCTACCAAGTTCCATGTGGACACAACACGGCAGTTTTTAAACTTCTATGTGATAATAACGAACGCAATTTGTATGGAAATCGGGCTACCAAGATTTTTAAATAGGACCTTGAGTAATCATATGAACAAAGCTTAGCTGATATGCGTTATCTACTACTATCATTTCGGTTGCAATCGCTAAGCGCAGCGCAGTATCATGTCATCTTATCATCGATACATTTGCAATGAATATTAATTTAGTCACTGCATTGATTGCACTAGAAACGTAAAATCATCATTTTAGTCAATGTTTTGTGGTCCTACGTGCTACATCATAACTGAACCAGAGTATGTAACACTATGTTACCATGACTGGAAAAAGTAAAATTAAGAACTCTGGGAAGGTAAGCAGGTATGTACCTAACCTTATTTTATTTGTTTTAAGCATAAGCCTAAATATTCATTTGTACAATCATACTAACCTACCGTCTCGTCTGAACTTCTGAAGAGATCGCATCTCTGATATCTATCCTAGAATTTATTGATGGAGATTTGTTCTGACAATAAGTCGCACTTTGCCCTGAGTACGCTATTAGACCTTGTTCTAGGACTTGAATTGCTCGGGAAGACCAGATAGAAAAAAAACCGGACAAATGCATGTCGGACTTCACACATTTAGGTTCGTTCATTTATAATAGAAAAAACCGGGCAGGTAGTGTCGGGCCACGCGCAGTAATTTGGTTCCGTAGTTGCACAACAATGCAGATTAAGGATAGGGCTTTTTGTTGTTTCATGAACATTTAAACGGTTTCGTTAGCTCACAACGTCTAAAAACGGGCCCACATAGGACAATGGTAGGTAACTGAAGGAGTAATAAAATCCGTTGAATTGTTTAAAATTATTTATTTATTTAAATACACTTTATTGTACACCAGAAAATACAGGAACCAAAAAAACTTAAAACTGAAAATATACAACGGGCGGCCTTATCGCATTCCGCGATCTCTTCCAGGCAACCTGGACTTATGTTACACGTCCGTCTTTGGGTCAACGACTTACATACCAAATTTCTACTCAATCGGTTCAGTAGTTTCGCAGAAAATTGGGGCTCAACTGCGGTGCGTAACCAGGCTGCTAGGAGCTTCATATTTTTTTACGCATAGAAGTCTTCTCGGAGAACACTTTCACAAAGTATCAAGTCGCGAAGCCTCTTAGTCTCAATTATTGAAACTATAGACAAAAATCCTATAGTTTCAATAATTTAGGTCGAATCTGTTCCAAAACCGAATCCAGGCACCCCGACTTCACATAGTCTTTTGGCTGCTACCCCTAGCGTGTATATAAAAACCGGAGGCGCGAAGGGAGAACAACCGTCGCCCGCTGCAACAACGCATAAGCACCCGTGCGAGCCGCAGCAGCGGATGCTGGTCGCAGGCGACCAGCAAGCCGAAGCTGCGGATTTGAACATGAGTGAGTATTCAGGGCTACAGGTTAAGTAGTAGTAGTTAATGGAAACTACAACCTCTTAGGTCCAGTTTTTTTATCCGTAGTAACTTAACTAAAATATGCTAACCAATGGTTCAAAAATTCGTCGTTCGTTTATTCGTCTATTGAACGTCTACGGTCTAACAAACTGTCAAATAATTAACTCACCAACTTATCTGGCCATTTGTGAGGCCAACAACTGAAGAAAACCTTTGGTTCAGATAACTACTGAAAAAAAAACTGGGTCTCAAAGGATCTAGGTCGACTAGGAAGGATCGACTAGATCCTTTAAGAGGTTGTAGTTTCCATCATTCCTGACTGATTCGACTATGAAACACCGTACCCCAAACTTGTTTTATTTTGTAAATAATGTAGGTACTTGGTAGCACCTCACTAGCTCACTAGTCTATCGGCGCGCGGAGCGTCGCGCGCACTCTTGAGTATTATTATTCTGTGGTCGCGCGCGTCTGTGCCTTACGCACACATACACGGAGCGCATAGAATACCTACAATCGATTATCGCCAAAGCTCGGTGTGCTTTTAACCGTTTTCTAAATCAAAGTCGTGTTAGTTACACCACTTACAATTCAAAAGTACCTATATATATACTTGAATAAAATATATTTGAAATAAACTATTTTGTTTTTTTTTTTATTTTGAATGCCCAGTTTGAGTACTATGAAATACATAATGGCAACAAAAACAATTGAAATAATTAAATTAACCGGGCTTTCTGAATATTGGCTATCACATAATGGACCCGGTAATACTTAAAAAACGCAGGCGAGGACAAACAAAAAATATAGAAAAATCGACCAAATATTCGTTTGTCACCGCTGCCTGGCAGCACCTCATAAAATTTTAATGTTTGATTTTATCTTGTACTTGTTTTTCTCTTTTCAGTTAATACATTTTTAGCAGTGGGGTTTTATGTTTTTATAATCATTTGTTTTATTGTCGACGTTTTACCCGACTGCGGGAGGGTAATGTTTTTCGTGTGTATAGTTCTCGCCAAATTTCTTGGGCGCCCTGAAGTTGGCTATAGCTAATGGCTGCGCAGTAGTAAATCTCATACAAAAACAGCACAGTTTCGTGCCTTGCGCATCGGAAAGCCAACTTCAGGGCAGCCCAGAAGTTTGACGAGTACTTTAAGTATGTATGTACATTTTTTATCGGCCCAGTTGGGTCAGTTAACAGCTGTTTAGTGTTGAGAATAATAAAGCAACTTATCTACTACACAAAAATCGCAAACACAAATAAATTAAAGACTAAAATCCCAAAAAACAAAAATCGGCAGTTTAAAAAAACATTAGGTACTGTCCCATTAGCTGAGCCGGCAAACGTTGTTTTGCTATATAAATTATTTCAATGATTCCCAAAAATTTTGTATGCACTGAGTATTAAAGTATTTTTAATTGTCGTTTGAAGGCGGAACCACACTTACGTGTCATGGCGTGGCGTGGCGCGGGATCCACCAATCAAACAACTCTAAAATAAAAAATCACAATAGTTTATTTCAAATACCTATATTTTATTCAAATATATATATATATATATATTTATAGGTACTTTTGAATTGTCAAAAAATAAAAATAAAAATATGACTCTAGTTGCAAGCGTCAGTAGATCTCAATGGAGAAGAATTTGCAAGAAACTCCACGGGCACTCTTTTCCATCATTTTTAAATTGACCGAGCATTTTACAAATTGCTCGGGAATTATGAATAATGCCGAGGCCAGCCGTATGGAATCTTCATGACTATTTCATCGTCGACCAGCCATGTAACATTTAACCAAATTTTGTATTAATCACTTGGTTTGGTCTATTAACATGTATAAAAGACAGCATATTTAGTGGCTGGCGAAGTGGTGGCGATTCTCCACTAAAGACTAAATTAGATATAGTACTGGTCTATTTAGCAAAGAATTTAAATGGCACAATAATAATCAAATGGCAAAATCGCATCACTGTCCGACAAGCCCACAAGTTTTTCAAAGGAATTACCTATATTACTACTAAATAGTTTCCGAACGATTGGTCATGGTTTCCGTTCCGTCCGATTTAACGCAAACGGTTAGATATTTTGACATTTTAAGCATAAGCATCTATTGCTACTTTGCTCGTTCTTAACAAGACGGCATGCTGAACGTCCTTTTCTAATGCTAGAATTGTACTTTTTTAACTGTTCTAAAACTGTTTGTTTGACGTTCCCACAACGTTTCACTTATTCGCGCCGTTTTTTCCCGCGACCGGCTGTCATGTCATTATTTCGTGAGAGAGGTCAGCGACATAGACGCATCGTGCCTTATTTCCTTAGTTTTTGATCTGTTTTACTGGTTAAATATACACAAACGTAAGTATTTCTTCAGTGTTTATTTAGTCTTGTGTTGAAAAAGTCTCAATACTTTGGTTTCGAGTGCTATATTAGGTACCATGGCAAATCCGTTACCGTTTTTTTGTGATCTCGTTTCCTCCCTTCAGTTCCAATAAGGTACCTACACTTGTAGATACCCAATTTGAAAAGAACAGAGGCATTGATGCCATTAAACCTTGTTGACAGGAATATGTTTGAAGCACGTCTTCTGCGTAGCGCCATTCTGAAGAAGGTATTGGAAGCCATCAAGGATCTGCTGACACAGGCCACATTTGACTGCGACGACAATGGGATCCAATTGCAGGTACGGCCATGAGTAATCAAAACGCTGCAGGCGTAATACAAATGTTATCAAGATTATTTACCGAGCCTGCCTAGGTACAAGGCAGCCAAGCATAGTGCTCGCCAAACTTCTGGGCCGCCCTGAAGTTGGCTTTCTGAGGCGCAAGGCACGAAATGGTGCTGTTTTTGTATGAAATTGACTACTGTGTAGCCATTGTAGTTAACTTCTGGGCGGCCAAGAAGTTTGGCGAGAACTATACCTATAATACAGGTTACAATTTGACAATAAATTCCATCTTCATCATTTGACTCACATAATCTTATCAATTTTTTATCACGGAAATGTTATGTCCCCAACATAATGTAGGCAACTTATATGACTGTGACCATATTCTCTGCATGACAGGAAATTCAAATTGGTACAGGTATTGAAATTGGCTATATTTTTCAGGCAATGGACAACTCCCATGTGTCACTGGTGTCCCTCACACTTAGATCTGATGGTTTCGACAAATACAGATGTGATAGAAATATCTCTATGGGCATGAACTTGGGAAGGTAAGTTCAATAATCAATTTTAGGTACATTTTAAACATAAAATCCATCTCTATAGCACAAATAGTCAAAATGGACATAAACTGTTTGTTTTGTTTTATATAAGGATTCTCATTTATAAAAATAAACAATTCATTACACAACATTTACATAATTAATTTCTAAGTTACAATTGATCAGAGCTCAGAAAACAAAACAAGCTTTACTTGTTACTTAAGTTAATAATTTCCTCCATTTTGCTTGTTTTCAGCTATTTGTAGTATTACTAAGAAAACACAAATGTTTATTTCCATGTTATTTAAAAATTACCTAAATTTGCCCACTACTGGGTAAGTCTCTCTCATAGCCTGACCTCTCTTGGCCTAGGCCTCTCACAATGCCTATGCACATACATATTCTGGCTCTCACTGCATAACAACTGTCCTGATCAATTTTGTATACTGGCCTACCAAATTTCACTTCAACCTAGCAAACTTGCATATTGTCGTTTAAGTTCTAATACCGCATAAGTCATTATAAGCCTAATATGCTTAGTATACATGATGCTAGAGCTTATGTGACAATATAGTGGCAATTCCAATAATATAGCTAATGATAGATTTATGAATTTCATGAAAATAACTTCTGTATACACCTTCCAGCATGTCCAAGATCCTGAAGTGTGCTGGAGACAAGGACACAGTGACAATCAAAGCACAGGATAATGCTGATACTGTCACATTTGTGTTCGAGAGCCCGAACCAAGAGAAAGTGTCTGATTATGAGATGAAACTTATGAACTTGGATCTTGAGCATTTGGGTGAGTTAAACCAGTCTAAAATAAAGTAACCAGAATGGTTTTCGTTTCTGATACTTTAAAAAAAGCACTAGTGTAAGATCAAACTCATTTATTTACTGTTAAATTAAGGAGTAGTTTTTATATTTAGTTCATAATAAACAATACAATGCAAATATAGTATATGTGTTAGTATGTGGGTATTTAAATGTGGGTGCACATTTACATACTAACACATATACAAGGGGGTGTACATATACTATATTTGCATTGTATTATTCCACTTTCTCACGCTCATTTAGCCTGGAACTAAAGAAAAGTTTACAATCCATTAACACTCAAACTGAATGTTTTGTTTCTTCAAAATCTGTCCAGCTGTCTTCAAGATATGGAGCATACAACTGAACTCCTTAGCAACAAACAGCATGAATGTGTAAATTGAGTTATTATGGGTATTTTGTCAATCATTTTAAGTGCCTTGCTATAGAATAGAAATTGTCAATTTTTACCCACAACGGAACGGAGACGTATATGCGTTTGGTGTGAGAGGATGTTTGTGCAAGTCCATGTTGCCGTTTTTCTCCAAAACTACTAGTCCAATTTTATATAAATCCAATTTAATTTTATGTGGGTCTTTTTTTATAAAATTAAAAAAAGACCCACAATGGTTAAAAAGTAATTGAAAAAGGATAAAATAATGTAAAAACCCAAAAATATCTGCCATTAAATGAACTAGTTTTACACAAAAAGCAAAAAAAAACGATTTTGAACTAATTATAGTGTTTTTTTTTTTAAGGATCAATAACGAAAATATTCTGATACACCAACATCTTTTTATGCTTATTATGTTGCAAAGGCACCTTCATAATCACAATATGAACAAAGGTGAAGAACATAGGTCATTCAAAGTCATTTTGTCTTAACATTCTACTGGTAGTGTATATTTAAAATATATAAGAAATTATTGTTTAGTCCAGACTTATACATTAAAAATTACTTAAATCTTGCACATGTATACTGAACCGATTTTGATAACTCTTTCATCAGTAGAAAGCTACATTATGCCTGAATGTCAGTGGCTACTTTTATCAAGAAAAATAGCGGATTCTGCAGGGTGGCCACGGGAGAGAAATCGCGGGCTAAAACTTGTATTACATAAAAGTGCTTGCTTCGTTTGTGCTAATTATTTGTATTTTCATAGGTATTCCTGAGACTGAGTACAGCTGCACCATTCGGTTACCGAGTGCTGAATTCGCGCGAATCTGCCGTGATCTCTCACAGTTTGGAGAGTCCATGGTCATTTCTTGCACCAAAGAGGGTAAGGATTTATCCTCTATATTCTAGAGCACTAGATTTTCATTCACCTCTTACAATCATTTTATGCCTTGATTATTTTTAATGCTCATAATTTTCACGCATGTGAAGCTGATAATTAAACATATAGATGTGGTAACGAAAAGTAATGTATAATGAATAGTCAGCATGTTATTGCCATAATGTTTTTAACATTCTGCACCTTTCCCACAGGAGTGAAATTCTCAGCATCTGGCGACATTGGATCAGCTAACATCAAGCTCGCGCAGACGGCGTCGGTGGACAAGGAGGAAGAGGCCGTGGTCATTGAGATGGAGGAGCCAGTAACTCTCACATTTGCTTGCCAGTATCTTAACTATTTCACCAAAGCCACGTCGCTCAGTCCACAGGTAAAGAAACCTTTTATAATGCGTCTTTAATGTCCTATTGGGAGTTTGGGCGTAACTTCACGTTGGCACAATACTTGGCGTATTTGTCCAATTTATTTGTCATTTGTGACCATAATAAATTATGTCTGCATTCATTGCTTTATAATTATGTTCAAAAATCTCTCTATTCGACAGCGTAAGAGAATGACTAGACGTCTGAATTATGACAGATAAGAGTTCGAATGTAGTCCATAAGCTACTCTACAAGAAGTAGTACGGCTACTTCGGAACCGCAATTTCACCGACAGGGATCGGATGTAGTGCATAACCAACCTTAAGGTTTACACTAGTCGATCATTCTTCCATACAAACGTAGTCTAGCGATTACTCAACTGTTTGACGATGTACGTTCAAAATAAAAATTATATCAATTTGTCTCATCATTTGTATAAACAATACAACTAGCCCTGTGTGGAAACGAAAAAGTAAAAAAATAAAATTTTTGAAAGTTATAAGCGTCGAAAGTTCCATATTTCAATACTAATTTTAACGCACCTTTGGACGGAAATAAATACCACAAGAAGAAGGAAAATTGCAAAACGGCCTCCGTACAGGGATAGAACAGTAATTCAACAATGCAAATAATTTTATTTTGAAAATATACATTTATGAATTTTTTCATGATATATGTTTATAAAATTTCTTGCGCTCGTTTTCGTCCTAAATCATCATTCATTTCGATACAAATTTTCAAAAGTGCTAATTCGTACGCGAACTAGCTTCTTACTGCTCATCACAGCATCTATCTCTTTCGCACGTGTTGTCGGGTGAGATAGCAAGCATTTTAACCTCGCGCACAAAATAGTTCGTGCCGTCGACTAGGGGAACCATAAACACGCAATAATAATGAGTTGTCAAAAAGAAAAGGAGCACGTAAGCTGCAAACATTTACGCAGTCAGGGTGCATAAGTGATAATGATTGTCCTTATGATGATAATGATTGTCGTGAAGGGCGAGCACGGCCGCTGTGATAGGCTTGAGTCACGCATGTTATAACGCTTTTGCTCCCAAACTGTGATAAAAATGTGTGACTCAAGCCTGTCACAGTAGGCTGGTGCTTGCCCCGCTGTTAGTGAAAGATCTTCCACAAATAAAATGGAAAGTCGCGTAATCCCGAATCCTGCAATCACCCCTGCTGTGCAGGTTCTAATGTAACATATCTTTTCCAGGTTCAACTGTCTATGTCAGCTGATGTCCCACTGGTCGTCGAGTACCGCATTCCAGAGATTGGTCACATCCGCTACTATCTAGCGCCCAAGATTGAGGAGGAGGATAGCTAAATTAGTTGATTAGTAATAAGGTCTTATTTTGTATTCGCGTACCTATTTTATGTTGTACTTGCTATTTCCAAAAACATCATGTTAAAATTCCAATTTCTCAAGCCTGATATCTCCATACACTGTGTGTATCGCGGAAGTTGTGATATAATAGTATTTTTTTAAGAAATAATAAACAGATTCGTAAAAAATATTGGTATTATTTGTAAATTCTAGGGAACACGAGAGCTATGAGCGCGGCGAGACGGGTGACCAATAAGGCACCGGCGCCGGCCGCTTCACCGTTGTAACTAGGGAACACGAGAGCTATGAGCGCGGCGAGACGGGTGACCAATAAGGCGCCGGCGCCGGCCGCTTCACCGTTGTAACTAGGGAACACGAGAGCTATGAGCGCGGCGAGACGGATGACCAATAAGGCGCCGGCGCCGGCCGCTTCAGCGTTGTAACTAGGGAACACGAGAGCTATGAGCGCGGCGAGACGGATGACCAATAAGGCGCCGGCGCCGGCCGCTTCAGCGTTGTAACTAGGGAACACGAGAGCTATGAGCGCGGCGAGACGGGTGACCAATAAGGCGCCGGCGCCGGCCGCTTCACCGTTGTAACTAGGGAACACGAGAGCTATGAGCGCGGCGAGACGGGTGACCAATAAGGCGCCGGCGCCGGCCGCTTCACCGTTGTAACTAGGGAACACGAGAGCTATGAGCGCGGCGAGACGGATGACGAATAAGGCGCCGGCGCCGGCCGCTTCACCGTTGTAACTAGGGAACACGAGAGCTATGAGCGCGGCGAGACGGATGACCAATAAGGCGCCGGCGCCGGCCGCTTCACCGTTGTAACTAGGGAACACGATAGCTATGAGCGCGGCGAGACGGATGACCAATAAGGCGCCGGCGCCGGCCGCTTCAGCGTTGTAACTAGGGAAAACGAGAGCTATGAGCGCGGCGAGACGGATGACCAATAAGGCGCCGGCGCCGGCCGCTTCAGCGTTGTAACTAGGGAACACGAGAGCTATGAGCGCGGCGAGACGGGTGACCAATAAGGCGCCGGCACCGGCCGCTTCAGCGTTGTAACTAGGGAACACGAGAGCTATGAGCGCGGCGAGACGGATGACCAATAAGGCGCCGGCGCCGGCCGCTTCACCGTTGTAACTAGGGAACACGAGAGCTACGAGCGCGGCGAGACGGATGACCAATAAGGCGCCGGCGCCGGCCGCTTCACCGTTGTAACTAGGGAACACGAGAGCTATGAGCGCGGCGAGACGGATGACCAATAAGGCGCCGGCGCCGGCCGCTTCACCGTTGTAACTAGGGAACACGAGAGCTATGAGCGCGGCGAGACGGATGACCAATAAGGCGCCGGCGCCGGCCGCTTCACCGTTGTAACTAGGGAACACGAGAGCTATGAGCGCGGCGAGACGTATGACCAATAAGGCGCCGGCCGCTTCACCGTTGTAACTAGGGAACACGAGAGCTATGAGCGCGGCGAGACGGATGACCAATAAGGCGCCGGCGCCGGCCGCTTCACCGTTGTAACTAGGGAACACGAGAGCTATGAGCGCGGCGAGACGGATGACCAATAAGGCGCCGGCGCCGGCCGCTTCACCGTCGCACCTCACTCCCCCCGCCAAACATTCGAAAACTGGTCGACGAGGTAGTGACCTCGAAAATACTTCGTACTTAAGCAGAAAAAGGAAGATGTTCTGTTTTAGTATACTTCATTGGAAAACCAGGGGGAAGTGTAAGTGCACCCTGCACCTCCCTCCGGGCGCCTATGGGTACCATCACATTGTACTCTCGGTCCATAAATAGGTTTTTCCACATTCATATTCGAATCTATCCTCAGGACACTTTCTTGTGAAGTAAAAAACAATTGACATTAAATCACTTTTTATTTTCCACAATAGTACAAATTACATCCATGTTCATGTTATACATGAGTATTGAATTTAAATTATTTTAAATGTCAAGAAATAAAGGTTCAGTACTACTGATACACATGTTCAAAATAAATAAATAATCACTTCTAACACAATGGAATGTTGAACATAAAGCTTCGCTATTTTAATTATGCGAATATTATATTAATTATCATTAATACTAAAAATTGTTTTCCCCACGCATTTATACAATTTATTAGTAAAACATTGGTAAGGGATTAAAATTGAGACATGCATTTGAAATATTCTATTATAGGTAAATATCGGAGATGTAGGCTTAGCAAGCACCATTGACTAGGTTAGGTTGGTTGCATATATTAATCCATTCTTGTTTGTTAATCTACCACACCTCAACTTGGGTTTATGTAGACCATTACCATTCCATTTGAATAATTTCCGACACGGACGAAGCCGCCAAAAGCTATGACAATATTTTGATATAATCTGAAATATAAATAACAGAACCAGAACTATTTTCTCCTTCAATGAAATGGTCCGATGACCAATATGCCACGGAAATTGTGAATAGGCTAAATTGATGGAAAAATAGTACACACAATGATACATTGTGCTTAGCTAACATTTTCGGAGCGTGCTAAGCCTCTGTAAATATAAACATTGACAAATCCGCAGTTATAAAATTGTAATGTTATCGGTTAATAATTAGACACATATCTTTGTGATATATTACAATGAAAATCGTGCAATAAAAACGAAAAAGTTGCCCACTGTTAAGTCAACTAATCCAAACTTATCTTTTAACAAATTCGACTTGCTTGTTGTTACTTTTTTCTTCTTATATCTTAGACTTGCAACACGAGCTACATTTATATCACTTAAATTAAGTTACTAGCAGTTATTTAAGTCTTAGAACATATTATGTGACTAGAAGTCGAGATACTTCAAATTTAATAAAACTAGGATATAATAAAAATAATTCACTCAATAAGAATACTTTAAATATAAATTAAGTAACCGTTAAATACGAAAGGAGGAGGGTGGGCAGGTAATAAGTGAACAAACGGATGAATGGCGACTTCGCTACTGATAACTTGAACTCAACTAGAGTCAAAGAAAGGTTGAATGAATGAAAGTAATGTTGTAGCAAGTCGGCATACCGAGTTTCACTGTTTCCATTTCTTGGCAGAAAAGAGTACCGCGCGTTGCTTCAAGAAGAGCGAATAGCTCTGCTTGCGCGGCACGTTGGGCACATTGGGCACGGTGGACGGCGACACGTTGTCGCTGAGCCTGTCCGGCGCGCCGCGCCTTTTCTTTTCATGGGCGCGACGGGTGGCTTCGCTCATAGCATTCACATTTACGTATGCTGCACGTCGCCCGCGCCCTCTACCTGTAACATTTGGAAAAAGAAAATTTAGCGAATAGCATGTTTACAAAATAAAGATATGAACACACACACTCACACGCATACTCACATTCACACACATTATTTTAGGATATATTCTTTAAGTTTCTTTGTATTTTTAGTTATTTTTTGATTGTTTTATTTTTGTACATCACTTTTACCATTTCATAATTTGATAGTTTTTTTAGGGTTCCGTACCCAAAGGGTAGAAACGGGACCCTATTACTAAGACTCCGCGGTCCGTCTGTCTGTCTGTCTGAGAAGGCCAAAGACAATAATTGATTTATTGTGTTAGGTGTTATATGAAAGCAAAAGGGAGTCAGTGATAGCATGACGAACGACAGGACGGTATGGAAGAAGAAAACGTGTTGCGCCGACCCCAAGTAACATGGGACAAGGCCAGGAAGATGATGATGATGGTATACCTAACATAAATAATTAAAAAAGTATTTGTCACCTGCCCCCCCTCCACGCCCTCAGGACTCGCGCTTGACCTCAGACGGGCCAGGCTCCACGTCGTCGTCGCCGTCCTCCACCTGCGCCGGGCTGATGAGCTGGTCGTGCAGGGTGCGCAGGTGGCGCAGCAGGTTGGACTTCACGTTAAAGCCCTTGTTGCACAGGCCGCATACAAATGGTCGCTCGCCTGTAATACAGGAGAACATTGTGTAGAGTGAAGTTTAAGTCAACCGCCAAGCTGACTCCAGCAGAATTGTGTGAAATTGCGTGGTCGCGAGCAAAGAGGAAAACGTCCAGGGGCCGTACCATGAGCTCAAACACAAGACAAGTCACATACGTCTGTCCCTTACGCTCAATGGAAATAACCTTCCTGTGGGGGGTATTAATCTTGTGTAAGCTATATCACTTCGTTTTATCAAAATCGAAATGAATCATGCTTATATTACACTAGCTTCTGGCTGCGTAAAAAGTGTTTTATCATCCCAAGAAAAGACAAACTATTGTATGTCCTTCCCAGGATCTCAAACTATCTCCATTCCAAACATCGGTTCAGTAGATCCAGAGGTTACCCCCTACAACCTCACAAACTTTGCCCAGGTTGCCTGGAAGAGATCGCGGAATGCGGTAAGGCCGCCCGTTTCATATTTTTAGTTTTCCTGTATTTTCTGGTGTACAATAAAGTGTATATGTTACGGCTAATACCCGAAGTGCGGCTACACCTAGTATTAGCCGGTTGGAACTTAGGGCACCCCGACACGGACAGGTTAGGTTCGAACGAGATGACGGGAGCTGAAGTGAGCGAGCAAAGCGAGCGAACTCAGCTCCTGTCATCTCGTTCGTGTTAGGTTAATTTAGACCCTGCGGACGGAAATAGGAGCCCCGCGCAGCGGGGCTCCGTCGACAATGTTGCGTGGCTACACCTAGTTCTAACCGGCTAAAACTGGGTGTAGCCGCACTTCGGGTATTAGCACACCTAGTTCTAACCGGCTAAAACTAGGTGTAGCCGCACTTCGGGTATTAGCCGTAACATATATAAATAAATAAACTTTACCTCTTTATATTATTAAGTATAGATTATTCTATTAATTTAACTCATAGATCCAAAATATATTATAGTGTAACACCCGCCTAAGAGCTCATGGTACCCAGTACTGAACATAAGCTTTCCCCCAAGTATCGCCACAAAGACCGGTCCTGTGCTTCTCACATCCAACAGAGGAGGTATAGAACAACCATCTCACGAAGGCGGATGAATCGTAACAAAATGGCTCTCATTTCGACGTCATAAAAGTCACATAACCCGCCTTAGTGAGATTGAACAACTGCAATACACTTATAGAATCGCCTTATTTCGAAATAAAGCACAGCTTTGGGGAAAGCCCAGTATTATGCACGACTTCTACTAGCTAGGTGACTGGCGATTTGATGACTGTATTCACAAGACTTAGAGCAAGAATACTTTGAATTTTTGGTGCAAACGAGTTCAGATGGTTAATAACCATTCACCACCGCTTTAGGGCCACAGAGACCTATTTTTTTAGATAAATGGGATTAAAATTGCCTTCGTCACTCTCCAGGGGAGATACTCCCCATGAATCATATGGCAGATCTCAGACTATTTGGGACACTTCCCAAATTATTATTGGTAGGCCGTGGCCGAAAAATTCCTATTCCATTCTGTAATAATAGTGTTCAGATTGACGAAATTAACCTGCAGCCTAATAACGTAAGTGAATTAGGGAAGGCAAAGGATTTGTCCCCATCAATCGACCAATCACATAGACGGAAATCCACAACGTGTCTTTCATCTCACACGTGATTGGTCGATTGATGGGATCAAATCCTTCGCCTTGCAGAATTCACATACGCAATTAGGCTACTGATGATCGAAACCAGGAAAGTTGCCATTAACCCTGAAAATCTAGCTTAATATATCAAAATAATGTAGTTGTAGGTACTCACCTGTGTGCGTACGCATATGTATGAGCATCGATGCGTGCGACGGAAATGTCTTCTTGCATTGGGAGCAACTCTTGTTTTGCGCGCCCTCTGTGAAACGATTGTGACGTTTTGGTGGGGCACTGTTGTTTGACATGGCCAATTCTAGACAATCGACATCGAACGAACATTTAGAACAGGGTTCAGTCAGGCAGACAATCACACGATATGCAACGCTTTGTTTGTATTGGCAAATAATATCATGTACAGCAAAGGTATAAAAGCAAACAAAGCATTCCAAGGTTAATTTTTATTAGTAAATCATAATTGAAGTGATCATCATTATTAGCAGGGTTAGTGTAAGAAGTAATGTATCTTAAAGCGTAGGTATTATGAGTGTAGACAGACGGACTGCATCTCGGCTGCAAGCAAGCTACAAAATAGTGTTAGTGCATGCATTGTAATGTTATTTTGTTGAACCAATAAAATAAATATGTATTTAAAGCTTAGCAAATTCATATTAGTATCTTAAGAGAGATTTTTTCTAGCAGCTTGTAAGGCTAAATGCAGTCCGTCTATCCTTACTTGGTGTAGGTAAAGATATTAGCAGAAGTAAAATAAAATCAAAATTATTAACAAAAGTAACTATTGGCGACAGGATGTTCGTTTGTCGAGAATTAGCCAATTACATAAATATCTAGTTTCGGCTATGTCATTGTTGGATATTCTGGTAAAATTATGGATCCAGAAAGATACCATATTGCTTACTAAGATTACAGGGGTAAGCAAAGAAAAACCAAACATGTTTAAAATAACACACATTTAACCAGCGCTTTTGATTTCGCATTTCTGCTCATAATTTCTAACTACTGATCTCATATTATAATAAAAATCCTAACAAATATATAAAGTCGAAAAAAAATATTATGTTAGTTTTACTCTGTATGTATCAAAGAAATAGACCAAATTGTGGGGAAACCCAGATCAAACATAATGTTTAAATAATATCAGCATTAATATAGGGGACAAGGTATTTATTACCTCTTCAGGCCCAAACGAAAAAACAAGATGATCATGGAACAACACATTGAGTTGGTTTTTCGTTGGGATTAATTAAATTACCTAGTTTGTTCACACATTTATTTAAATGTTCTAGACTTTTTCTAGTCCGAGAAAATGGGTCAATACCATTATATGATATACTTGTGTTTATAGTTTTCAACTTCCAAAGAGTTGAAACCTAACTATAACTCGACTCAAACTTAACAGGCACATTGTGCATTATCCCATCCCTCACCTCCATTGTCACATGAATTTGCTACTGAACAGTGACTGGCCTCGTGTTCAATGCCACCATTAAGTTTGAATCGAACTTGTACTCAAATTTACTTATTATAATAATATAAGATGAATGTGTCAGTACTGACCTGACTCAGTGTGCGTGCTCTGTATGTGTCGCACCCACTCGGCCGGGTTGGGGAAGTGTTTCATGCAGAGGTCGCATTTCAGCAGAGCCATCGTCTCCTCCGTGTCATCGCTCTGAAGAAAAAAGCAGTCGCTAAATTAATATTACGAGAGAGTCTAGGCCTCAGCTCGAGGTTAAGGAGGAATGATTGTCGCGGGGTCTGGTTTAGGAAGAGAAATAATTTTGGGATCCAGTTAAAGAGGTAAAGATTGTCGTAAATCCCACGTAAAGGGGGAGAATTAGTCGTGGGCTCCAGCTGAAGGGTTAGAGGCAGTTGTGGGACCCAGTTATAGAAGTCCATTAAATGGGTGAGAGACAGCCGTGGATCTTCTAAGGGGGCCCGAGTTAGTCGTGGGATTAATTTAAAGGGAGAGAGACAGCTATGGGATTCAATTGGACAGATAGCCGAGGGATCCTTATAAGGAAAGAGAGTCAGCCTGGGGATCCATTTAAAGTAGGCGAGACAGCCGTGGGATCTAGTTAAGAGAGAGAGACAGATGTGAGAAGCAGTTAAGGGGGAGAGACAGCCGTGGGATCTAGCTAAGGAAGAGAGACAGACGTGAGAACCAGCTAAGTGGGAGAGATCTGTGAGAAGATGCTAAGGGGGAGAGACAGCTATGAGATCCAGCTAAGAGGGAGAGACAGCCGTGGGATCTAGCTAAGGAAGAGAGACAGACGTGAGAACCAGCTAAGTGGGAGAGATCTGTGAGAAGATGCTAAGGGGGAGAGACAGCTATGAGATCCAGCTAAGAGGGAGAGACAGCCGTGGGATCTAGCTAAGGAAGAGAGACAGACGTGAGAACCAGCTAAGTGGGAGAGATCTGTGAGAAGATGCTAAGGGGGAGAGACAGCTATGAGATCCAGCTAAGAGGGAGAGACAGCTGTGGGCACCAGCTAATTGGAGAGAGACATGTGGAGGATTTAGCTAAGGGGAAAGGCGGCTGTGGGATCTAGATAAGGTGGAGATACGGCTGTGGATATCAGCTGAAAGAGAGAGATAGCTGTGGGCTTCAGCTAAGGGGGACAGAGGCTTTAATCCAGCTAAGGGGGAGAGACAGCTGTGGGATCGAGCTAAGGAGGAGAGACAGACGTGAGGACCAGCTAAGGGTGAGAGACCGCTGTGGGATCTAACTAAGGGGGAAAGGCGGCTGTCGGCTCGTGGGATCTAACTAAGGAAGAAAGACGGCTGTGGGATCTAGCTATGAGGGAGAGACAGCAGTGGGATCCAGCTAAATGGGGAGAGGCAGCTGTGGGATCCAGCTATGGGGGAGAGTCAGCTCCGGGATTCGGCTAAATGGGGAGAGGCAGCTGTGGGATCTATCTAAGGGGGAGAGATAGAAGTGAGAACCAGCTAAGGAGGAGAGACCGCTGTGGGATCTAACTAAGGGCGAAAGACGGCTGTCGGGCTGTGGCATCTAGCTAAGGGGGAAAGACGGCTCTGGGATCTAGCTAAGGGTGAGAGACAGCTGTGGGATCCAGCAAAATGGGGGTGACAGCTGTGGGATCCAGCTAAGGAGGAAAGACGGTTTTGGGATCCAGCTAAGAGGGAGAAACAGCCGTGGGATCTAGCT
Organism: Orthosia gracilis; assembly: GCA_947562075.1. Lineage (NCBI taxonomy): Eukaryota > Metazoa > Arthropoda > Insecta > Lepidoptera > Noctuidae > Orthosia > Orthosia gracilis. The sequence goes on from OX387270.1 coordinate 44,381,052, forward strand.
AAGGGAGAGAGACAGACGTGAGAACCAGTGGGATCTAGCTAAGGGGGAAAGACGGCTGTAGGAGTTAGTAAAGGGAGAAAGACGGCTGAGGGATCCAGCCTAGAGGGAAAGACGGCTGTAGGATCCAGTTATGGAGGCAGAGAGAGCCGTGGGATCCATCCATCTAAGGGGAAAGAGATGGCCGTGGAAATCAACTAAAGGGATAGATTCATTCTTGTGGCAAGGAGGAAAGGTTCACCTAGGGAAAAAAACAGTCATGAAATCCAGATAAAAAGAGAGTTTTGTCATCAGCCAGTCATAATATTGTAGTACTAAACAGTGTATACGTACGGCAGAGCGCAGCTTCCTCTTGCGCGCGTGCTGAGTGTCGCTGCGCGCGTGGCTCTGCACGTGGCGCACCCACGCCGCCGGCACTGTGAACACCTCCGCGCACAGCTCGCACGCCAGCGGGCTGTAGATCTGTAAACAACCAATGTGCTTTAGGACTAGTTCTATCATCATTTTAGTTGAAAGACGTCCACTGCTTAACATGGTCTCTCCCAAGTGCCACCACATCGACGGCCTCCGCGCAATTATTGTTAAACTCCCCAACGATGTTGAGCTAGTTGGTATAGATAAGAAAAATACGAGTCATCACTTGATGCACAATGCAAAGTAATAAATCAAGTTTATTCAACAACCGGATTAGCCTACAGCCTACGATTAGTAGTGTCCAACCGACGACTAATCAGCTATCGCCACAACTTACGGCGGAATTAACCCAAATAAATTCAATTTAAGATTGGGTACTTTTTTATTTTGTTTTTGGTATGGCTTTGGCGACTGACTGACACTACGGAGTACGAACCCTGCCCGTTGTCTCTTCTGTCACGCCCTCACACATTTATTGGTGACATTTCCATTAATTTCGACTCTTGCTAGAAACTTCGGCAAAAACTTCGGGCCATTTTGACCGAAGTCGAAGGTGTTATTTTTTTTGCCAAAGTCGGCCGAGGCTATCGAGGATCTAAGGATTAAAACAATTTCTAAGCTCTCAACGGGAGCCTGTACTCGAAAATATAAACATCTAAAATCGAGTTTTCACTTACCAAGCTCTCTTCTTCAATATCGACTTCATCGTTTGGTTCATTCTTGACGCTCATCTCGGCCTGAAACATCTCTGCGATGGACCTCTCTTCTTCCTCGATACTGCTGGCATCCCATTCTGGCTCATCTTTTATTTGGATCTCGGTTTCCGTTAGGCTTTGTGATGACTTTTCTATGGAAAAATTAAAGATGTTACATTTCTGTGAGTTCATTTTTCACAAATAATATTGCCTTCATTGCCCCAAATTATAACCTGCCTTCTCGCGACTCAATAATCATCATTATCACCAGCTCACTGCTGTTCATTAGGATCGGCAAGATCTTTAAAACCGCGAAAGAAGATTATTTTATTTATTTAACTGAAGCTGTCCCACTATTCGGCAAAAGCCTCCCACAAATTGATCCTAAGGTAAAGAAAAAAAATCTTAGTAACAGTAAGGGAGAATATTCAACTCCTTTATCTTGTTTGAGGTTATGAATTTAAACACTTACTTGAAGCCTCAGATGCATTATCCTGTCCTTCCTCCGAGTCTTTAGTCTCCTCATTATCTGATTTTGTTTCAGTCTTTTGCCTCTTTCCATACTTCCTTTCCGTATGTCTTCTCAAAATCCTTGGCGTAAGCGGTTCGTCTGAGTCTTCACTGCCCGTAGTTGTGGCTACTGTCACAGTTGTGGGAGCCAGGCTAGGAGTTGCTGTTGCTGTGACAGCAGTAGTAGCTGTAGCAGTAACAGTTGGCTCAGCAGGGGTTGGTGCAGGTGCTACCAAAATAGTTTGCCCTTTTGGAGCCCCTGGCCTGATTGCTTGAGTACCTCCTTCAGTTGTCTTGATGAAGACTAGCTTGGGCGGGCCAATGAACATAGGCCTAGAACAAAATATGAAATTGTGGTAAACATAAAAGTCAATCCCAACTTCATTCTGGTAAACAAATGACGAGAAACATAAATTGCAACATGTTGATGCTAAAAAAAAAATATTGAACAGCCATAAAAAATCCTACAAACCTTTGACCAGGTTGTCCCGGAGTGAAGGCTTTCAGCAACTTGTCATCTTTCTTAACAGCAATCTTTGGTTGTAACTGTACTTCATCGGGTTTCTTTGTAATACCCGCCTTCATGACACTTGTGGTGGCAACAGTTTGAGTTGCAGTCTTCTCCGCAGTTCCATCGCTGCCATCTTCTGTCTGTCTCCATAGTCCTCGAATTTTGAGGACTTCGCCCGCTTTTAAGACGGTATCTAATACTTCGTTTGAAACTGTTGTTTCTCCTGAAAGATAATGAAAAGAAATTAAGATAAAGGATTCCTATAAAAAATGCAACAGATAAAAACCATGCTGCACGATTTACTAACTCACACCATAACTAAGTAGTTTAGTACGACAGTAACCATAGTAGTTATGCTACCGTATTGCTAGAGACCTGGCGAACTCAAAGGCTTGCCACAAGATGGCTTCCGAGTTGCTATCTAATATTTTTGCCCAGGATCAGGAATAATCCCTTTCACCAATAAATTTACATCTAGCCCACTAGGTAAGCAGCGTGATTAGAAGGGGAGATATAGAATCAGCCTCGGGTCATTTTATATCGTCAATAAGATTTCAATTGAAGAATGGCTTGAAGTAAATAAACAGCAACACTGAAATATTTCGCTCTTCCATTCCACCGGGTATAAATTTTTAATAAATAATCTATATATCTATACATATAAATAAAATTGGAGTGTCTGTTTTTAATATTGAAATAACCGTTTTTTACTACATGTATATGAATATATATATATACAGTACATACACCAAAATAACATTTTTTATAAATTTTGTCTGTCTGTTTGTTCCGGCTAATCTCTGAAATGGCTGGACCCGTAATAAGGAGTAACTTAGGCTACGTTTATTTTAGAAAAATTCTTTTATTTTAGAAATTTGTTAGGCGGAACGAAGTTCGCTGGGTCAGCTAGTATTTTATAAATTTAGAATTGGTTATAAATTTGTTATATATTTGTTTGTAAAGTTTAATCCCGGAAAGTACTTACTGATCCAATTAGGTTTGATGATTAATTCGAAAGCCATACTAGTTTAGTCTCGAAAAAATATAATAATTACGGTTCCTGTGAGATAGGTCACGGGAACAAAGTCACGGAAAAAAACTAAATAAGGATATAGAGAATTTTTATTTCTACTGACCTTTGTACATGTACTCTACGAGAATCTTCAACGCTTTTGTGGATATCTCCGACGGCAGCACGACATACAGCATCCCGCCCATGCGCGTCACCGAGCGCTGGCCCTCGAACAGGTTGCACAAATACACGCTGCACGAGCTCAAGATGAACTTGTGCGCTGGTATCTGCGACCCGTCCAGGGTGCACAGCACCACATCCGTGAACCGCTCCGAGCGAAGCAAAGCCGCCACAGAACCGTTCAGGTGCGAACTGTGCGAGTGCCATTTTAACTGGTAAGTGTCCGTGGACGTCATTTTTCTTCTTTATTTCTACATTTCACACCTGCAGCAAACGTACACCATTTTAACAAAATTTTAACTTACGCGCGTTCATTTCTGTTTACGTGTGTTTACGTCAGAAAGTCAGTTTACTTTTTTTTATTCATATTTGGATTGAATGAATGAATGAAAGTCCAAAAGAGGAAACAGGATGTTGATAAACACTCACGTCATTCGTCAAGCTCACCTTCAATCAATAGTCATTTGCGTAATTTTCTTATATATAATTTGGAAGAAAAGCTCTACCCGCAGGATCGTGTCAACAATTAATAAATTAAATTTAAAATTCTGGTATATGTTAATTCCAAATCAAACACGAGGAATACAACAAACGAAATCAAAACAAAAACATTTAAAACAGCGTCTATCGATCAACCGGTGACGCAAAAGCGAAAGAAATTCAAAAATATACCAATAATTTATTCAATTATTTTTTCGCCACGAATGCCAATCCAAAATGTTGAAATCTATTATATATTAGATTTAGTATTTTTTTTTTAATACTTTCGATATGAAAATTATGCAAATAAATATTATTATAAAGTTGCATTTTAATAGAACTTCCGTTCATTGAACTTTAGTGTAAAAGAATATTTACCGTAAAACTCCGACAAACGATAAAGTCGACACTTCTTTTATTCTAAACTGTTGCACACAATATGTTGTACACTATCTTACACAATAATCACAGAACGGGTAAAATACAATTCAACTTTCAAATAACTTCAAACAGCGCACTGCGCGCACCCACCGTTTGCGACCCACAAATCTGGTGTGCGGCGGCTGCGGCTGCAAAAATCGATAGAAATTATATTGATTTAACTCGTAGACCGGGGTTGCGCGTTTATCTTATCGATCCAACTAAGCGTCGGTCTCGGTTGTGCGGCGCGCGCCTGCGTCGTATCGCGAGGGGCGCGTTTGCTCGCCACCGGCGCCCGCCCTGACTCCGCATCAGCAGCGCGCCACCCTGTTCACGCGCAAATTGCTTTTATTCCATGAATTCTTTTTCTAAATAACACTCGGTATGTGGAATAGATACGCGCTGTATGTTCATCAAGAAAGCATGGAAAACCAATTTTGTTTGCCTATTACCTACGCCTACTAATTAAAGATGAAACTATTTTTTATTGCTTCCCTTTAATTTAAGTAGGTTTTTTTTTGTCAATAGTCTCGCGCTTGACCACTATCATAGGTACCATCATATAGTTGATACCCATCGATCCGTACAGATAGTATGTATATCTACGTTCAGCCAAATATTAATAGAAAGGTATCATACTCTAGATAGCTTTCATTTTTTTTTGCTTACTATGGCCCAATGAGCTGGATGGCTGTAAGTATGGTACCTATACAACATAGGTTATCATTTCAATTAAGTATTTCAGTTTCATTGGTCATTGGTTCTACTAACGATACTTCTAACTTATAATGCTTAGTTATACTTATTTTATCCAGTTTACCCAGATCGATGGGAATAGGCGTGATGTTAGAAGCAAGTAGAGGCAACAGTAGAAACTCAAACAATATTCTTTACCTACTGTTCGACGCAGTTACTAACTATTGAAAGTTCCTGTAGTAGCGTACGCAGAAATAATATTACTTTTCTGCCGACTCTGCTAGCTGTCGAGGGGTGGGCGGTCGAAGGTCGCTGAATGCATTGTACCTATGCATAATTATATATTCTATAGCTAGATAAATTATGTAGTAGGTACATCGAAATCGTGAGGTACGCGACGGTCTGTGTTTTCAAACCTATTAACACAGATATCAAATACATAAAAAAAGTTACATATTCAGATCAATTTACAAACTATTATGAACTAGCATTCGGCTCTGAGAGTAAAGAATACACTAACGAAGTTTTGGCAAAGCATCCCCGAGGAATATAAAATCTATTACCATCCATTATTATCCATGATACCTGCAGCCGTATTGCGTAAGTGAATACGGCAACGCAAAGGGTTTGACCGCTATCAATCGACCAATCACACAGACGGAAATCCACATCGCGTCATTCATCTCGCATGTGATTGGTCGATTTGATAGCGGTCAAACCCTTCGCCTTGCCGAATTCACTTTCGCAATTCGACTGGGTGGTATCTAACGAGGTTTTCCTAAACATTAGACTTCATTAGAGATTTTCACCTACGCAACAAATTACTTTGTTCTAAGGACTTATTCTGTGTGAGGCCAATCGCGCACAATATTATTTGCAAAAAAGAAATTATACGATTTCAATGAATATAGCTTTGTCATGCACGCGTGTCATTCGTGGTCGTACAGTCAACAGGAAAAGTCTATAGCTTATTCGGAACTGCATAATCGGAAAATTTAAGTGATTTGTCGTAATGATACCAGTCAATATAAGTTATGGTATTGTACCTAAATTCAAGTTGCATATAATATAGGTACATAATATATATTATACTACATAATTTATTGCACTAGGAAAGCTTTTAGCTAATTTTATTTCAAATCGAATGTAATAAAGTACTAAATTTTTGCCGCGTAATTCATCATTTATTTTTGAACAAACGTCATGATCTTACCATGATCATTTTAAAGCAGACAGCTTTTTTGTGACTATGATCAAACAGCAGACAGCCTATTCTTTTTTTTAAATAGATGAGTTCCGTATTAAACGTAGTTAAATTCTCCGCATGGTTCTAGAGCGTCGCGTCGCGTCAGTCGTGGGCCGGGCTTGCGCGGATCGCGTGCGCACTCAATATTGATTTTGTTCCTGACCCCACGTTTTCATGTTACATCCCCCTACCTACAATGCGATGTAGTAGATGATAGACGAACAGCATAGTCGCGTAGTTATTGAATAGGCACACTGCTTGCACAGCGTAATATTTTGATGACTACTTTTTTCAACCATTAACGTAAATTTCTATATATGTTGTTATGAATGTTGTAATTTCAGTTTGTGCAGATCATTTTGTTCTTGATTAAGTTATTAATTAACAATAAAAGTTTTTCGACTGAACATGTCGAAGAAATTACTTAACTACTTATGCCGAAAGCTCATCGATAACTTAAATAAGCATGTCGATTACCGACAGAAACGATAGGTACTTACCTACCTAAATATTATTAATAGAATTGAAATGTACTCTTAAAAGAGAAGTACTAGAAACACTACGACTCTAATAAATCTATATAAATTAATTTATTTAATAATATATCGCACGCAGCACTCGTAAAACCGATTAATGGAACTATCCGTTCCTTTTGCCTGGCATTCGCGTCTGCGAATGTTGTGCAAAGGTATAGCTTTTATTATTCCAGGTTTCGCTACGTAACAACAACACACGTGTTTTGGAAACGTGGCATGCCGGCGGGCGTCAGCGTCGCTTGTAGCCCTTCACAAACGGGGAAATAGGCAACTTAATTACCTACTCTATTAATTGTTATTTGGTGTTCCATTTTAAATTATACTTACATGTTAGTAGCAATTTAGTTTCTTGTTTCTATTTACACTATTTCTGTTATACTTGAAATAAACACATTTTAATATGCAAGAAGGTTTATTAAAGAAGTAGGGTAGGGAACATATTTTATCGTCATTTCTAATTAATTTAATGGATGGATGAAGTATTCAATGTCGAGACGGGTAACGAACGGCGCCGATGGGAAACAATGATATTAATAGCCAGCTTAGGTAGCTACTAGCATTAAAAGACTTCACTTAATTTTTGACAAATTGAAAAATCTGATTAATGTGGAAAAAAACTTCTCTTGTGTCTGTGCGTAAACCAGTTTGGCATGAAATAGCCTACTATTTTTGAAGTCGGTAAAAAGTTAATAAAACTTTCGATAGTATTGACAGTCTCATTGAATGTAGAGTCACTAATCTAAAGCTTGTAATTCAGTTGACCCACAGATCCTTATTTCTAGGTCCGCACTGCCGCAGTCATGTGGTAAAAACATTGCCTGTATGCAAGGACGCTGGTCAGTCTGTCTATTAGATAAATTCTACGCTTAATATTGCCTATAGGTAGGTACGGCAGTATATCCTCATAATCGAAAATTATCTTTGTGTTTAAAAGGGAAAATAGTGCGAAATAATGGCGTTATATTAGGTAAGGGTCAGATAAAATTAACAACCCAAAAAGGTAATTTAATTATAGCGTTGCACAAGATGAGCGCACCGCCCACGGTCGTTCAATGTGCAATGATCACAGAACATACAATGATACTCATATATAGGTAGGTACGATTTCCACTAAGTACCCGAAGCGTAATAAATCCGAGACGAATTGATTTTTGGTTCAATCGGGGGCAAATATTTGTATACCTACATACACCATTAAATTTTGGTCGTTTTAAGCCCGTGGAGGACCGATCCGCTACATCAAAAGATCGATCGATAAGTAATGTAATGATTACTTTATCGATTTGTAATGATTACTTAAATAAAAAAATAAATAAAAATTAATATCTTGAAAAGAATTAATTAGACGATTAAACAAAACAAAAACTCTAAGATTATTAATTTCAACCTTTATGTACCACCAGCGTAAACACAAAGCATTACTGTTTATTAACACGAGCTACTTACACTACATATACATACCTTGCACCAGCCTACTTGCATCAGCCTTTACACTTAAGGGCCTTCCACCGCTTTAGTGACCTAAAACGGTTACTTTCTAAAGCATACTCCTTAGTAACGGCTTGGTTAAAAGGTTTGAAAAAAAATGAAAATATAATTAATTCATGTAAGTACATTATTTTTGAACCAAAGTTTTTTCGTTTAACTAATAGTTTTGCTTTAAAAAAAATATTAACAACACGATATTTTTTCGCGACTTTTGGATACTGTTCAAAAACGACTTGGATGTTTAAAAATATTTTTACACAGCAAAATTGATGGCTGGAATTTCTTCATAACTGACATAGCATCTGTAAATCAAATAATATTTTTCAAACAAAACTGTTAAAAAAGTGGTTCAATATTATAATTTGGCATGGAGCGGGCGCACGGCCTGTCGGGAGCACGGCCTGTAGAAACACAGTCGTTTACATTGGGGCGTATACTTGTATATCGCCTTAAGCATACAGCGTATAAAAGGCCCCTGGAACGTGTAACTAGTACTTGAAATACTCTAACTCTACCCTAGTCATCTGCTATTCCAAAAATAAAGATTTTTATTTTTAATTTCTTTTTATTTAAGGAATTTCTCGTTTGTAGATGTCAAACATTTAAACTTACCTAAAAAAACAGCCAGACCTGAACAACTATCTGTTCACTTTACAAATATTTGTTCCGTGCGGGAATCGAACCAATCAAAAAAATTGACGACATGCCAATTTTTTTCATCTAATTAGATGTCGATCGATACCTACCCGATATCGATCGAGACATCGATACGGAGTTTCGCTGGTTAATTTGATATAATATAGTACTGGCAGTTTTTCTGACTTGGTTCAGGTGCCTGCCAGGGCCAGGTGTTTATGTATGCGCGGGATAAGATAATATTTTGTGCATAGACACCAGCTACGATGTAAGAAAAATACTAAATATCACATGAAGTTCCATTCAAAATACGAGTACTTAACGCCTTGGGATGAAATGCAAAATTATTTAATAGTTTACACCTGTTATTTCATTTTTTGCCATTGCGCTAACCGAATAATAACCGATAATAGAACGGTCGATAATTTTTGAAACGGAAGAGGAGATAACAAAATTAAAGGATAAATAATTTACGGGCGATCTGAGGTCGGGAAGTAGAAGGGGGTGAGTTTTTAAGGGTAAAAACGGTTTATCTCGATTTCCGCCAAAACTACAAGTCCTATGGAAAAAAGTTAAATGGCAAAGTTGTAGGTAATAAAAAGATCTACAACTTTTGTATTTACACTTTTTTCACATGAGCTTAGAGAGAATTTATGTGAAAAATTAAAATAGCCAAGCTTTGGTTTTTTTTTTTGTAACTTTTACAAAAAAAAAAAAATCCCGTATGTTCTAAACCACGTTCAAAACTTAACTTTTTATGTCCCAAACACACTGTAATTTTTTTTATTTAAAATATTTATTTTTAAGGTTCCGTACCCAAAGGGTAAACACGGAACCCTAACTATAAATACTAACACTCCGCGGTCCGTCTGTCTGTCAGTCACCAGGCTGTTCTCATGAACCGTGATAGCTAGACAGTTGAAATTTTCACAGATGATGTATTTCTGTTGCCGCTATAACAACAAATACTAAACACAGAATAAAATAAATATTTAAGTGAGGCTCCCATACAACAAACGTGTTTTTTTGCCGTTTTTTGCGATAGTGGTACGGAATCCTTTCGTGCGCGAGTCCGACTCGCACTTGGCCGAATACCATAAGAAGAAGGAAAATTGAAAAACAGCCTCCTTAAGAGGGGACTCGAGTCACCAGGAATTTGAAAAATAGGTATTTGAAGAAACTATTGCCATCGCGCTGCGCCCGACCAAGCGAGCTATGAATGTGTGAACGAGTAGTGTATTTGTTTGCGTAAGAGCGTGCCGCAGCGGCCGACCGATACCGGCGCACGCGCCCTCGCCCCGAGTACCGCTTTTCACTTTACGAAAAAATTTAAAGACTACGATCAATTTTGGAGAAATGTCGAACTAAAATTAGATTTTTTTTTAATGCCTTTTGCCAGATATAATTGATGGTCGTATACCACGATTTACCTGTAATTGAAAGGATTGAAATTACAACTGAATAAATGCACAGTTTTACACAACTGCCCAAAAGAGGAGTGTTATGTGTTTAGGGCTCATGCATGTTTGTGAGTTTGTTTATTCCACCATAACTTCTAAACGGCTTAACCGATATCAATTAATGTGGTATCTATAGAAGCGTAGCGTTGCTTAAAATTAAAAAAAAAAGAATATATTTCCTTTTATTACCGTTCATGTAAAAAACGGATTTTTTTATAATAAAAAGTTTACTACCTATACTATCATCGTCTAGCTAGTCTACAGCTTGCTTAGTACATAAATAAAAATATATAACAGTAGTATTCAATAAGCATTCATTCACTAATAACATATTAAATGAAATTAAATAAATATAACAGTGGGTACTATTAAATAACCCATAGAAAAATGTGTGCGTTTGCAAAAATATCGTTTTATTACTAAAACATATGAAATAAAAAATAAATCATAAAAAATATTTAAAAACACGCCTGCCTTGCCGTCGGGGGACCGTTCCTTGAAACAGTTTTTTAACAGGTCTCAACCTTTAGTTTCACCATCATTTAGTTTGTTTTTATTTATTTTTTCAATTTATTAATTTACTTTTTGACAAGGCAGGCGTGTTTTTAATAATTCTTTTATTGTTTTAATTTAAAATTCAATGTTTTAGTTTAAATACCCACAAACCTCACTTCTCCAAAATTCATAAACATTTTTAAAAGTATCTGCTTTATAAGAAATCAAAATTTAGTTTGCATGATACTGAGTATAAGACCAACCGAAAGAATGCAAATCAGCAGTCAGGACGTAAGGTGAGCGAACGATACAGTACATCAAAGCCATCATTTTGAGGGCCGAATCACCCGCGTCCGTTGGATAATAAGCGTTTTGAATCCCTACACGTGGTCCCCGGATGGCGCTAATCAGATGACATACTGGTGGTAGGTTTCGACCGAAGGCTTGTGACCACATACCGGACAAAGACATACCGCCAAGCGGCCTAGCTGTGTTCCGGTGCCAATGCCCTGTGCAGCCATTAGAGAAGTTGCGTCGAGATAGCTGTTCCACTGAATGCAGGCCGGCCAGACTAGCGCTGTTATGGATGCATCGGGAGACAGGTCGCGGAGGGTAGCGGGATCTGAGGCACGGTGGGCTGGTCGGCCGCAGGTAGTTGGAAGCCCAAGTTGTGTGCCAGCTCCGCCAATTACTATCGAAATATCCTGGAATGCGCCGTCGTGCTGGTGGCCAGAAGACAGCGCCCGATGGACATTACCGGGGGAGGCCGGGCGTCCCCGCAGTCTCCAGACCAGTCCCCCAATGATGGCGTCCTGTCAGCGTGTGTCTATTGGTTACCAGCGTGAAACCTCACCTCACTTCCTTCACCTCTCCTACCTTCACTCTCAATCATGGCAAGGAACTAAAAAAAAGTCTGCACAGCGGCAGCACTCACACAGTCACATTAGGTGCACTTCTGTAACATCAGAGGTCTACACTGAAACCTTGATGCAATCTACCATCATCTAGAAATTGACTTACCAGCGCTTTCATTCCTTTCTCAGACGCAGATGGGATGTCCATCAAACGTGGCGTACCTTTTTTACCCAGGGTTTACCCTGCAGTACAAGTTCAAGCCACGCGCGGGTATATGCATGTCCGTCCGTGACGACATATGTTATCGGCATCCCTGAAACCGTGAAGACTCGATACTCAGCGCTCTGGGCCCTGGTGGACACAGGCCTAGACAAGATTATCTATGCTTGTGTGTACCAGTCGTACAGCGTAGATCAGGGGACAGCCGGGCTTACATAATACCTAAGTGACGCGGCTGATGAGGCTCAGCAACGGCATCCTTCTTCCCAACTGGTGATACTGGGGGATTTTAAAGCCCACCACCAGGAGAGGCTCTTCCCGTACTAGTACACTGACCATGCTGGTCGAAAGGCGCGAAAGCTTGCGCTAGCATTAAACTTCGCTCAGCTGGTCCAGGGGGCAACGAGGGTACCGGATGTTGATTCGCATTCTGCTGACAACAGATCCAGACCGTTACTCGGTGTCGGTATCCCTGCCTTGGGGTTTTCCGACCACTGTCTGGTGAAGTCTGTATCCGTCCACCACCCGCCCGATACCAGCCCAAGAGGCTCCCGGCGGGTATGGCGATACAAGTCAGCGGATTGGGATCGGATGCGATCTTTCTTCGCATGCTATCCTTGGCAGCCTACTTGCTTTTCTTAGGCTGATACTAAGCCGTGCGCGTACGCCGTGATGGAAGTTTTGCGTAACAATGTCTAACGAAGACCGACCTTGGTTTGGCGCCGAGTGTGATGCGCTTACACATGAGGCGTACCATGCCTGGGTCGACGGTCGAACGCGCAAAGCGGGTGACGTGGGTCAAAGGAAGAAAGCCTACAACAGGGCTGCTAAGTCCTGCAAGAAAATTTTGCGAAGGGCTCGGTTCGATCACATTAGCCGAATAGGGATCAAACTTGCTTCCTACCCAGCATGTAGTAAACCGTTTTGTTCCCTGGCTTACCGCTTGAATCGAACTTCTACCGTCCCTCACTACCACCACTGCTGACAATCGCAGGGTCGCTGGCCCACTCCGCTGAGGAGAAAGCAAACTTGTTTGCCTTTCTTTTAACAATGTTTTTTTGCGGAATCTTCGCGTTTGAATCCTGGTGGCCCGTGCTTCCCTCCTTCTCCAAAATGTGTATGCGAGACGAGTATGCCGGACATTTGCATCCATCAAAAGAACGTACCGTAGAGTGCTGCGGTAGGCCCCAAAAACAAAAAATGTGCTGCGCAACCTCGATGCGAATAAGGCTAGCGGCCCCGACGGTTTACCAGCAATTGTTCTTAGAACCTGTGCGCCTGAATTGTCTCCGATCATCACACGCCTGTTTAGCCTTTCGTATGAATATTGATTTAAAACGATAAACTTTACTTACAATAAAACGTATTACCGGTGTAACATAATGGCATTTACCTGAACATTTCCCAATAAACATTTATTTAAGTACAAACAATAATCACTGTATCACAATAACATTCAAAATCTATCTATACGACAAGTAATCCACAGCGCAAACAAATTTTATTTACAATAAACAAACAAATGTTGCACCACAACAAACGCGTCGGATCTTGTCCACCAACTTTTTCGCTTCCATTGGTCATTGCCACGTGTGAACGGCACGCGCCACTCGGCGGCCCCGCCCATTTCTTTCTTGTCGCAACTTATATTACTTTTGCATCCGCATGAAAATCCGCATTGATAATTGCGGATGCGGATGCGGATGCGGAAGTCCAAATCTATGCGGAAGCTCCGCATTTGCGGATGCGGATGCGAATATTCGCAACATCCCTGGTACAGTTAGGAATTGGAATTCACTGCGGAGTCTGAGTTGCCCGATAGCTGCAACCTCGGGTTCTTTAAGTCAAGAGTGAAGTTACTTCTAGGCAAGTTTGCTACACCGTCGACCATATCAACGCATATCATTAGGTGAAATAGTTGTCAAGCGCGAGCCTATCTATATTATCAAAAATCAGCTATTTCTTTTCAACAACATTTTTTTGTTAGTTCGTTCGGTTGGTCTGTACCTAGCATTATTCTGGATCCTGGCTTAATTTTCTTAGCTACTTGTGATAGTGCATTCACAACTGCACTTTCCTGTTCTTATACATGCTTAGGATAATCATTCGAGAAGTGCCTTCAACAATAAAAAGTAATAGGTACTTACAGTCACACGATTGAATAAATAAAATCATTGTATAGGGTAAATATCGACATCGGTTTATATCACTAGAGTATCGATAAAAATATCGACAATTACCACTTCCCTATTAGTGTACGTGTAAGCCATACCCTCTTCATCTCCAACCACCCCCCGTAAAGTGCGAAAGGGACAACTGCAGCTCAGGCTAATTTTACCTACAAAAACCTTGACTAAAAGACGTTTCGTATTCTGCTGTTTTCTTCTTCAAATCCGGACTGATCTAAAAAAATATTATATCAAAATTTAGAGGAAAAGTATATCTATGCCTCTATCATTTTCTTTTTTGTTATAAACTTATCAGTTTTGTCTGAAAGTCGTCTGAACATGGCGGTAAAAACGGGTATTTTTTTCGGGTTTTTGGATTGTCATATTTCTTTTAGTGATTATGTTTTCTAAAAAATGAAATGATAGGGGCATGTATTAATTAGACCTTGATTTTGTGGGAAAAAATCATTGCTCTAGAGGCCATTATCCACGAAGAAAACAGCAGAATGTTTTTGTATGGAAAAAGGCCCACTAGAGTCTCCTCTTAAAGGGATAGATTAGTAATTCAACAATGCAAATAATTTTATATTGAATATATACATTCAGTCATTTTTTATGATTTCTAGACTCCCAAAGGTCTATTTATAAAATTTCGCTCGTTCTCGTCCTAAATCATCATCCATTTCGATACAAATTTGCAAAAGTGCTAATTCGTACGCGAACTAGCTTCTTACTGCTCATCACAGCATCTGTCTCTGTCGCACGTGTTGTCGGATTAGATAGCATGCATTTTAACCTCGCGCACAAAATAGTTCGTGCCGTCGACTATAACCTTAAGTCAAAATAAGGTGGAAAAATAAATATTTTAAATAAAAAAATTACATTGTGTCTGTGACATAAAAAGGTAAGTTTTCAACAAACTTTGTGATTTTTTTTTTGTAAAAGATAAAAAAAAACAGAAACTTGTTTATTTGAATTTTTCACATGAATGAGGTTATGTGAAAAATAGTGTTAACACAAAATTTGTAGATTATTTTATTACCTACAGCTTTGCCATTTAATTATTTTCCATAGGTCTTGTAGTTTTGCCGGAAATCGAGATAAACCGTTTTTACCCTTAAAACTCACCCCCTTCCACTTCCCGACCTCAGATCGCCCGTAAATTATTTTTCCTTTCATTTTTGTTATATTCTCTTCCATTTCGAATTGGTTTCATCCTACTATTATTTTTAAAGACTTCAGCCTTGGATTTGTAAGGTAAGCTGGGCAATTAAAACTTAATTCCTGATATATTTCACGCTAAATGGGTCACCTATTTGGATAATCTTTATTTACAAATAATATATACAATTGAATATTTCTAATGTTATGACTAATAACAAAACATACTTATATACAAAGGGGAGAGGGAAAAGGGCTCATTGCGCATCAAACATCTCGTCCACATCGATGTAAATTAGAAACGTGCCTAGAACGCTGGCAGCATTGCCACGTTGAATGGCAATGCTGATTCTCTGGCTGAAGAAAAGGCCAGCCCTCTGGTCACGCGAACAGTCGAACTAACCGTTTACTTATGTCTCGAAACACTCGATGAGGACTCGGACCCCATGGACTTCATGTGTCAACATCAAACGGCTCAAACATATAACTGCTAATAAGGTTGTTATATTTGCGCCGTTTAGGTTTTCTGCACCAGCAGCAGCCGCCCCAGCACAGGCCGCCGTGCTATGAAGATGGGATGGCGCAAGGGTATCGACACATGTTGCATCCCACACCAAAGGCCTACCCAACTTCCAAGGCAAGGTCATCCCGTCCGGTCTCTTGCCATCGTCGCGTGCCAACCCATTGGGTTCCAAAACAGCTGGCAACCCGGCAAGAGCTCGACGTATAATGTCATTAATCTTGGCGTGCCGTGTGCCGTGCTATCCGACCAGCGCACCTACTGCAGGATAGGTCATGGTGTCCGAGGCGGTCGACTGCTTCACCACATTGACAACGATGTGGAGCTCCGCTGGGTTTACCCAGACGCAGACATGTAGCGATCCGGAAGGTAGGGTCATTCAACATTGTATCTGTGTTGGGTGACGGTGATGCATGTAGCCAGAGGCCCGACTACTACTCACCCACAGCCAGTATGTGAGCACGCTCAGCATTATTGGTGGACGTATTTATGAGTTTATTCCGTACCAATCTGCAGAGCGGCTCACACTGTCTTTGGGCAGATGGGTTTTCGGGCAACGCCGTATTCGGGAAAGCCACTAGTTTGCGGATGCCGAGCCCCCCCGAAGCGAATGGGTAGTGTGGCTTGCGCCCACACTACCCATTCGCTTCGGTGACGCTCGGTCATCCAAGGCCACATTTAAGACAGATGTCAGAGTGCATTGAATAATTTCGTTTTTTTTTTTCAGGAGAAGTAGCTGCTTCCATAAAAGGGAAGAGCGGAGAAAATATACATAAAATTTGGTCCAAAACAGCAATACCTAATGAGAGTAAAAGCCAAATGAAGGTTAATTTGCGAGAGTCTATCTGAAATATTATTAAAATGGTAAATTTCGCCATCAATGAATGAAGAGAAACTGTCTTCCAAAATTGTGGAACCTAGGAGGTGCAGTGAACTTTTATCTAAAATGTTGATCTCTGGGGCTATTGCATAGAATTTCTGTAGGGTCGGTTGTCTGTCGGTACTGCCACAAAGAAAAAATCACATTTTCTGTGGTTGAGGCAAAGGCCGATGGATTTGAACTGCTCTTTCAGTAATTTGGAAATCTGCTGAAACGGTGTCTACGTCCCCTCCTAGTGTTCCGTCATCCAAATACCAAACGTTAAATTTCGAATTTAGTTTTTGAATGATCGGATGAATAGCCAGACTGAAAATGACTGGCCCGAGAGGGTCACCTTTCTGGCAACCAACTGAAGATTCCAAAACATTGTCTTTGTACAATAATTTTGATGGGTGCTATATAGATAGCATTGCCACAAAAAGTCAAAAATTTCTGGTGGGGGGTTTTTTGCCTCAGCCAACAAATTGCCCGTTTTCGGAATTAAAGGCGTTTTTAACGTCAACCTAGAGGATCCTCACCCTTAACGGAATTCAAAAAAGTGGAAAGGGCATGTACGGTAGCCTCACAAACCGTTCTGGAGCCAAAGCCAAGCTGTAGGGGCAGGAATTTAGTTGTAAGGGTTTTACCATACAGTTTACAGCAAATTTTAGCTGCCATACGCCTGTATGTGCACCCGATGGCAATTGGAAGAATACCGCCGTCCCTCTTGCGCAGGGCACATACGTTGGCCCCATACAAGACATCGACGACGGCATCGTTCACACCGCCCGCTGGAGAGCATAAGGTTGACTAAAGTCACAAGCTCCTTCAAAAGAGACTCACAAGCGTCCCCGGCGCCTAAACTTAAAAGATCCTTCAAATGATGAGGTTCAGGGTTCAGGCCGTTGAGGCCGCCGGCGGAACCGCTTCGGAAGGAGCTCACGGCTGCAATCAACTAGGGGGCTGAAATCTGTAGAAAGGATGAATTGAGATCGGGGGTGTCGGGTGGTTCAGGAAAGGTAAGGTCATCCGCAGGCGCTGGATGTTTACTCTCCAAGGCTGAAATTGTTTTGGAGAGTAAGACGCCACCACATCACTCCTGAATAACAGCCTGGCCGCTTCCCTAATATCACCTTCACTTAATTTGGATTCCACATGCGAACACACACCTTTCTGGGAAGGGTGATATTCCTGATGAATATTCACCAAGTAGGTAAGTTATGCTACACAGGACGTGCTCAAGAAATAGACATACAAACTTTCTTACTAACACTAATAGGTCACTTGGCTTGGCTTAATAAAAAATACATAGAACACACATTAAAAAAAATCTGCCTAGCCATTTCCCAACTATATAGGGGTCGGCTTCCAGTCTTACCGGATTCAGCTGAGCACTAGTGTTTTACGTGGAGCGACTGCCTATCTGACCTCCACAACCCAGTAACTGGGTAACACAGTACCCCTTGGCAAGACTGGTGTCAGATCTCAAACTTCTGACTTCCTGTAACGACTGTCAAAGATCTTCAAATGACAGCCTTGACCAACGGCTTAACGTGCTTTCCGAGGCACGGAGGAAACTCGGTATGTAGATAATGGTCACCCATCCACGGACCGACCTCGTCAAGCGTTGCTTAACCTTGATGATCGATATTGGTTGAGCTTGCTTTCAATGAAAATAATATATCATTGTAACACAGTGGTTTAATAAAATATAATACATTTTATTATAGCAAACATTGACTTCATCTGAAAAACACAGGATGACAGAAAACATAACATTTGCTAGGCAACAACGAAACTAAAAACTCTCTTCTAGAACATAGTGCATTATGACCTTCATGATACAACACCCCCACTTAATCCACTATGCTGTGTGCAGAACACATGTTTCTGCTTACCAACTCCCTTCGTCATCATATCAGCAGGCATAAGGGCAGTCTCACAATATTCAACACAAATTACCCTTTGCTCTGCTAACTCCTTAACGAAATGATATCTTATGTTTATATGTTTGGAACGTTTTCCAATAGCAGGACTATAAACTAGCTTACTGGCACTTTGACTATCACTAAAAATAGTAACAGCAGTGTTATTCCGGCCAGTCAGTTCAGAATATAAACCATTTACTGATATCACTTCCTTAGCGACCTCACAGATTGCAATGTACTCAGCTTCTGCAGTACTTAGCGCAACACAACGCTGCTTTATAGACTGCCAAGACACCGCAGCACCACCGAAAACTAGGGTATAACCAGAAAAAGATTTCCCATCAGGCCCATTTCCCCAATCTGCATCAGCATAGGCAACCAAAGGCTTATTACATTTTTTGTAACACAGCGATAAATCCGCTGTCCCCTAGATACCTGAGCACTCGTTTCAGTGCCGCCATGTGAGTTGAATCATTGCAGTTATTGAATTGACTTAGCATCGTAACTGCATACGATATATCAGGTCTTGTACAACATGCCAGGTACATTAGTGACCCGATAATTTCCTGATACCGCGTGTTGTTATTCTTTTCACCAGATTCCAGGCGAAGATTCGTTTCAACCGGTGTACTAACTGATTTACAGTCCAGCATTCCATATTTCTCCAATATTTTTGAAATGTATTTCTTTTGAGACAAGTGAATTTCACTTACACTCTTCCTCTCAATCCGGACTCCAAGACATTCTCTTGCCTCGCCCAAATCCTTTATTTTGAAGGATCTTCCAATCTGACGTATCACTGTCCTGGATTCTACAGCTTTATTTGTGAATATATAAAAATCGTCCACGTACAGAGCTATGACAGTGAAAACTTCTTCAAAATTCTTTGTGTAGACACACTGGTCATATTTAGACCGAGAAAAACCCATCTTTATTATATGCTCATGAATCTTTTGGTTCCAACACCTGGCAGCTTGTTTTAGGCCATAAATGGCTTTCTTCAATTTGCAAACCTTGCCTTCATTCCCCTCTTGAATAAAAGATTGCGGCTGTTCCATATAAATTTCTTCATAAAGATCTCCATTGAGAAAAGCGGTGGTAACATCAATATGATGAACGCTCAGGTTCATCTCAACCGTTAGTGCTAGTAGAAGACGAATTGACGACATTTTGACTACCGGTGCAAATGTTTCAAAATAGTCTTCTCCAGGTTTTTGCGAATAACCCTTAGCAACCAGCCTGGCCTTATAGCGCTGAGTGCTGCCATCAGCTCCAACCTTCAACTTGAAAACCCATTTCGTTTTGATAACATTAGCGTCTAATGGTCGATCAACCAATTCCCAGGTTCCATTCACCTTCAAGGAATTTAACTCATCCTTCATCGCTTCTACCCAAAACTTCTTGTCAGAACGCTCCATAGCATCTTTAACTGAAATAGGATCAGGATCATCTGATACATGGAAATTGTATACCATGTCTTTCTCCCGCTTTGGAACCCTATTTCGAGCAGGGTAACGTCTCGAACTTTGCAAACCTTCTACCACAGGACGCTCTAAGTCGACAGAAGCTGAACTTTGCAAATCTTCTGTCGTAGGATTCTCTACGTCGACAGAGTCGTAAAAATTCTCTCCAGAATCCGATCTCGTCAGTGAACTAGCCCTCGTTGTACTAGATACACTTCCAGATTCTTCTTCATTCATGTTTGAACTAGCCACCGGAACCCCCACTGCAACAGGACCAGCAATCCTTGGAACCTCTGGTTGAGTAGTGGAACGACTAACTCCAGGAATGTCATACTTTAAATCTATGACCACAGCATCCTTCTTTGAAACAGGAACAGAGGCTTTTTGTTTCTCTTTAGTAGTCACGGAAACATTTTCCATAAATGTTGCATCTCGAGCGATGATAATCCTCGTTGGATCATCCTCCAAATTGATAAATCGGTACGCCTTCGAATTTGTCGAATACCCAGTCATTATCATTTGAACCGTCTTCGGATCAAACTTCTTGCGACTATGATCCTTTAGCAGAACCTGAGCTCTACATCCGAATATTTTCAGATTCGATAGATCGACTCTCTCACCTGTAAAAACCTCTTCTGGAACTTTATCCTTGAGGGCCATTGTTGGAGATCGGTTCTTCAAGTACACGGCACAACCAACAGCTTCTCCCCAGAATCTCTTGTCCAAACCAGCCTCATGCACCATACATCTAGCCTTTTCAGTTATTGTGCGTATTGTTCGTTCCGCCACTCCATTCTGTTGAGGAGTGTAAGGTACTGATCTCTGGTGTTGGATCCCATGTTTTTTCAGGAAAACTTGAAATTCTCCGTTGGTATATTCAGTGCCATTATCGCTACGAAATTTCTTTATCTTCCTTCCCGTCTGATTTTCAACTAGAGCCTTGAATTCCTTGAATTTAGCGAAAACTTCGGTCTTGGATTTTAGCAAATAGCCAAATGTTTTTCGGCTAAAGTCATCCACAAAAATCAGGTAGTACCTATTACCGCCCCAGGATTCCACCTCCATAGGGCCCGCTAAATCTGAATGCACGAGTTCAAGTAAGTCTTTTGCTCTCTTACTTTTACCTTTCGGAAACATTTTGACGCACTCCTTCCCTTTACAGCAGCTTATACATGGTTCCGTGCTCACCTCTCTAAAAGTCAGACCATCTACCAAACTTTTCAGCTTCACCATCAGAGCTCCACTCAGGTGACCTAGTCTTCTGTGCCACAAATCAAAACAGGCGCGAGAAGAATCTTCTGGAGGACACGTCAGAACCATCGCTGCTTCTTTATCTAAAACATATAACCCCTGTTTCAGTGGTGCTGTCAATACTGGCTTTCCAATTACTTTTACTTTGTAATCCTTTTGGTAAACCTTACAAGAAGTCCCATCGAAAACAACAGTGCAACCCTTAGTACACATTTTACTTACCGACAGCAAGTTTGTCGTCAAACCTGGAAGCATAAGTACATCCTCAAACCTCACAGAGCGCCCCATGACATACACATCCCCTTGTTCACTAGACACAATTTTATCATTATTCGCGGTCGTCACTAGCTTAGAACTAATGTACTGTCTATCTTCAAGAATGTGCACGTTAGACGTCATGTGTGATGTAGCTCCGGAATCTACGACCCAATGGCGCTCACCAACCGTCATAGATAGAGCGGCCATTAGACCCGATGTCTCCTTACTGTCTTTTTTCTTATTAAAAGATGAGTCTTTGTTGCCTTCAGATTTGTCTCCCGACTTACGACGTGGGCACTGCCACTTATAATGCCCCTTCTTTTTACACAAATGGCATATAACACCCTTCTTGGACTTTGACATCAGTGCCGTCGCCGTGTCATCTTCAGTTGTGTTGCTTTTCCTCAAGCTTTCCTTGAGCAACGCTGCCTGCACAGACTCTGTCGTAATCTTCATGCCTGAATGCTCCAATGTCATCACCAGAGGATCATACACGTCGGTTAAACCGGCCAACATAATAATCCCAACAAACTCATCATCTAGACCTGCCTTTATGCTAAGTAATGACTGGCTGGTTGACTGGATGTCATTGAGATATTCCTCCATTGATGAAAACATAGTTAATTTGACGTTGAATAATTTCCGCAACAGATATAGCCGTCGCAGTAATCCAACATCAGCATATGATTTTTGCAACGCTTGCCAAGTATCTCTCGCTGTCTTGAGATTCATGATCATGGGATAAATATTTTCCATGCACATAAGGCAGATCTTACTGCGAGCTTTGGCATCCTTCCTTTTAGCCTCCGCAGAGTCCGCCACGAATTTCTCGCTCACACACTCCCACAGATCGAGGTCGATCAGGAACATTTCCATTGCAAAAGCCCATGTACTATAATTAGCTTGGCCTGCCAATCTCTCAATACCTTTTGTAACGGTTTGTTCCATCTTTGAATTTGGGATCAGATACTTCTCTTCGCTCAGATATCAATCTCTGGGCCCATAACCTATTGGTTGAGCTTGCTTTCAATGAAAATAATATATCATTGTAACACAGTGGTTTAATAAAATATAATACATTTTATTATAGCAAACATTGACTTCATCTGAAAAACACAGGATGACAGAAAACTTAACATTTGCTAGGCAACAACGAAACTAAAAACTCTCTTCTAGAACATAGTGCATTATGACCTTCATGATACAACAATCGACCAGTGCAGCTGTTATTATTTAGCCACGAGCTCCTCAGAACACACATTAACAATTCATAAATCATAAATATACATGTGCACTCACTAAAATATGTATATCATACAGTCCATACAGACAAATTCTTATCCTTATAGTTAGTACCTAAATTCATATACTTGAATCATTACCATCCTCAATCGGTCAGTCGGTCAATAATAAAAAATTATTAACAAAAAAAATAAACCGACTTCTAAAGCAAAGAGAGAGAGAGCCACCAGAAATGAGGAGAGATATAAATTTGTTTTTCGAAGTGTATCTTTGGTAAGTACTTATTGTTTTTAGTTTTTCGACATCGATCGATACAAGATTTGCGGTATCATATCGGTTTCGATTTACAGCACTGTCCCATAAAATACCCAAAAGGCTAGCGTCCAAATCTTGTTTATAAAACCTGATGTCACTGTCTATAAAACGAAACGTCACTGTCATTTCATTTTGGTCGCTGTCGCGGCTGCGCGTGTTGTATGTGTACGGGAATTGTTTATTTTCCTGAATTTATTACCTTAAGAATATTTTGTGGACTGTGATGAATCCACAAAACAAGTCGACGGCGTTGTCCGCCGATTTGAACAACTTCATCTTTGGCGTTTCAAGGAGAAACGCTCAGAACGCGCCCGAGTTGACTAGAACTGGCTTAAGTTTGCTAAAAAACTTCCCGGCTGCGAGAGATGCCGTGTTGGAATACTTTGCTATGGTCTTCCATGATGCAGTCAACGTTTCTATCACTCAAACTGACTATGAGGTAAGCGGTATTGCAAATAATTTTTGGTTAAAAGTCGTGAACCATTAAAGTTGTTTTTATTTACTTTATTTTGAAGAAATTGTACACACATATTGCCACCGGAATTTTACCAAAAAATATGTGGAAATGCAATAGAACCATGTAAATAATTATTGACATCAAGCCCTTTTTTTGTAACCCTCCCATTATGACACATTATTTGCATACACACACTACAATAACTTGGATATAATTTTATTGATGAATAGTTTATAAATAGTCTATTTCGTACTACTCTCACAGACTTATATTCTCTTTTAAACCCCCAAACATATGAAGAGGGGTATGTACAGTAAATTAATTATTCATATTTACTTTTAACCAAATTGGTCCTCTATTGGTCTGTTACGGTCCTTAAATACTTTTTATTTATGTTCATACAGTATCTGTTATGAGTACTGCGCACCTGGCCTTCCTATAAAACATCTACACATATAAATAAAATTGGAGTGTCTGTTCTTAATATTGAAATAACCGTTTTTTACTACATGTATATGAATATATATGTGGTACATACACCAAAATAACATTTTTTACAATTTTTGTCTGTCTGTCTGTCTGTTTGTTCCGGCTAATCTCTGAAATGGCTGGACCGATTTGACGGGACTTTTATTGGCAGGTAGCTGATGTAATAAGGAGTAACTTAGGCTATGTTTATTTTAGAAAAAATCTTTTATTTTAGAAATTTGTTAGGCAGAACGAAGTTCGCCGGGTCAGCTAGTCACCAATAAGTTCCATTTATGTACTAGGTGACTACTCTGAGAAAATAAAATGAACTCTTTTCTTTACAGACAGATCTAGGTGCAAATGGTTCACTAGAGAGTGTCAGCATCATTGGTCCGGAGTTGTGTAACCTGGGGCAGTCATGGGCGCCATTTATAGCACCATGGTGCATCAGTTTGATCATGGATATAGCTACCAAGAAGTCTAATGTGCCAAGTAAGTGTCTTGTGTAGATTAGTAAATATTAATAAAAGAAATTGAATATATTATTGATACATGATTTAGAGTTTTGAAAAAAATACACGTTAATAATAATAATGCCAGTTAAGCCCAAAAAAATTCTCTCTTCTAGGACAGCATCTAACTTGCTTAGTATACACTATCGAGGTCGGAACAAAGACAATTGCACAAACCTGAAAGGGGGACGGGGGGCGGGGTCCAAAGTTAGCCTCGGGTAGTCAGAACTCTATATCAGGCCCTTGCTGATGATAAAGAAGTTTAGCACCTTTAAAGTATTTATTAATATTTTAAATTGAGCAAACCTAAACAGTTCAGCTAGGGTCCCAAATTTTGCTTTTGTACCTTTCATTTAGTTACCTAGCTACGCCCCTGTACATTTTGTATTGATCTAGCCAAATCATTTTTTTTATAGTTATGTATTTTATCTCTGAAAGTTTATAGCAAATAGGATAAAGATCACTGTGGTGACGTTTATTGCTGTAGTAATAATGTTGCTATCACTGGAAAAAAACTGTCAACGGACTGTAATGGTTCATCACGGTAACGTAAAAAAGTCAAATTGCATCGCATTGCAATTTAAGTCGCCTATCGGTGTGATATAAATCGAATTGCTTCCAGTCATCAGGAAAGGGTCCTTTTTTAATTATTTTTTTGGTACATTACCACCGCACTATTCCCAAACCATTGGAATTCCCAAAAGTTAAAATTGAAATAATAAACTTAATATGTAAGTAAATAAAGATAGAATATCAATGAAGAGTTTGATGACGATTTTTCCGTTGTCAAACTGACAGTAGCAAAGACAAAGCGCGGGATAAATTATGTATTCAAGCAACACATGTAAATTATAGTTTACTGTTTACTTAAGGTCCATACAAAATAGGTCGGCGCTTCGGATCCGGACCGTGGTCCGCCATTTGGTGACCCCTGAGGCTCTAGACAACTGTCACTCGGTCTCAACGATGGCGAAAGAGAAAATGCCAAAATAAAAGGGATTGATCACGGGACATTTCGATAGCGTTTGTCACTCCTATACATTTTTGTCATTTTTAGCCGACTTACCAAAAAGGAGGAGGTTCTATGTTCGACTTCATGTTTGTTTTTTTTTTGTATTTTTGATATCTCCGTCAATTATGGACTCATTTTGAAAATTCTTTTTTTTGTTTGAAAGAGTATGTTTCGAAATTGGTCCCATTTTTATTTGGTGAAGAACTCTTCAATTAATAATGGTAAATCTCTCGGGATTGCTGCAATCGCATGTCTGTTTATTATACCATTTCATAAAATAACATCACGCCAGTACGCTCTTAAGGGATACGCAGATCTCTCATTTCATTGGTTATGTTCAAGTTTCATTATATTCGAGTTATCTATTCTGGCGTTAAGGTTACACTAGTCGATCATTCTTCCATACAAACGTAGTCTAGCGATTACTCCACTGTTTGTTGATGTACGTTCAAAATAAAAAATGATATCAATTTGTCTCATCTTTATCTAGCAGTGTATGGAAACGAAAAAGTAAAAAAAAAATATTTTAAAATCATGAGCGTCGAAAGTGACATATTTTAACACTAATTTTGACGCTTCTTTAGGCGGAAATAAATACCATAAGAAGAAGGGAAATTGCAAAACGGCCTCCTTACAGGGATAGATTAGTAATTCAACAATGCAAATAATTTTATTTTGAAAATATATATTTAGTCGTTTTTTCGTGATATCTAGACTCCCAAAGTTCTGTCTATAAAATTTCGCGCGCTCGTTTTCGTCCTAAATCATCATCTATTTCAATACAAATTTGCAAAAGTGCTAATTCGTACGCGAACAAGCTTCTTACTGCTCATCACAGCATCTATCTCTTTCGCACGTGTTGTCGGATGAGAAAGCATGCATTTTAACCACGCGCACAAAATAGTTCGTGCCGTCGATTAGGGGAACCTTATGGTAACTTACTAAACAACTTGCCTATTAGGTAGGAACAACCAAAAAGTGAAAAAAAAAAACTTTTTTACAAAAAAATACTACCGACTTCCAAATAAGAAAACTACAAAGTGAAAAATAACTTATTTTTGGAAGTCGGTTTCCATAACGCAAAAAATGGTACCTACGAAAGACACCGACTTCCAAAAATAAAGTTATTTTTCACTTTGTAGTTTTCTTATTTGGAAGTCGGTAGCATCTTTTTGTAAAAAAGTTTTTTATTCCAATCGCTATCGCCACGCTTTCGTTGGTAGAATGCCACTTGTCTAGGGAATCTGGTCTATTCTCTTCTTCGCCCGCACTTTATTCCTTGTCCCCACTAGCTCTTCTGGGCTTTGGGTTTTAGGTTTTAAAAAAGAAATCTATTTTCTCACATCATTTAAACGTTGTCCTCTCTTCAGTGAACTATCCATGGTTAGCTCATAAATATATTAAATTTCCATCTGCTGATAAGATCCATGTTCCTTTTATGTTAAACAAACTTAGCTATATACCATATTTCCCATCAGCAAAAATGGCAAACTTCATTTTCATTCAGTATTTAACCCTCTTAGGAGATAAGTTTTTAATGGTCCTTTTACTTCTTTTTTTTTTTGGTAATAATGACGAAATGTTCTGAACATACAAAATGTGTTTGTTCACAGATACAACACTTCAAAGTGCTGATCCTGTAAGAATTCTACTTGATATCACCACACAGAATTTAACATTGCTCAACTCTGAAGAAAGGGCGAAATGCATTGATATGATGTTGGGTAAGTTTAACTATGTTTAACTGCTACTAGTTTATTATAATGTTTGAGAAGATATACCCAGAATATGCATCTACCTGAAAGGAAGCGCAGAAAGCTAAAAAATAAACCAGTTTGTATGCAGTCTGTCTGTTAAGACTACCCTGATCGTTTAAGTACCTGTTCATGTGTTAATAGTACATTACGATATTAGTGCGTTATAACCAATACGCACGTATATCGTACGACGTTTTTTAACACATTTGCGAGGAAACAGAAAAAAAAAACATTTTATATTTTGTTCATTTCTAATTATTGAAACAGTTAGTGAAATTTTCATACGCGGTTATGTATCTGTCTTTGGATATTGACGGCAGCAAGCTGTCGCATGCGGTTCGCGCTTCTGTTAGTATATCCGGTGGAGTTGAAGTAATATATGGCTCTTCTTCATTATTGAAAGTTGTCATATTTAAATTTTCACAATACAAGTAAAAAAATTTGAGAAAAATGGCGCGAGGATTATTTTCTGCCGTAGCTGCGTGAAAATGTTGGCAAAGACGTTAGAGCATGCAGCCAAGTTTTTGAATTACCGAATAAACTGATTTTTTTTTATTTTAAATAAACTGAATCTGTAAATGCACACTGTTCCTTTCCCGCCATTTTAACAGCTCGCTAGCGCTGCCTACTGACTGGCGCCGCGCGGCGATTAGTTCGAAATTTGAATAGCAACAGCGCGCGAAATGGCAAATAATACTGTTATGGAATTTGTATGGACTATAACTTAACTATTTGCTTTGGTAACACACGCGTTTTTTATGACCCGCTTTACATATTTAAAACCGGTGGAATTACATCAGCTTTACGAGCAACGGTGTTAAAAAAATCATTTCCTGTTCTCCAGGTGTTATTAATTTATTTTTATTCTACACAGGATCCTGGGCATGCTCCTGGGCTGTAGGCTGGGTGGGTCGTGCAGAACCGGCTCTGGTAGCTCCACGGGCGTTACAGCTGGGTGCAGACGCGGCGCGCGCTGTCTTGGCCCATCTCGCAAACCATCCGCCGGCCACGCATCATGTGCGAGTGGCTTTGTTAGACCTGTTTCGTGTATGTTACTTTTTAAAAATATACATATCCCTCATCATATTATATTCTTTCCATTTACGTTTTGTGAATTCTGAAAAATAATTTTAATATCTGCTCTTGTATTTAAGTTTCTTGTGCAACTGTTGTATGACATTTTCAGTAGTACTTATGTTTGTGAAATCGATTTAATTTTTCATGTAATTTACAAAAAAGTAAAGTTGAAAATGGTTGAACTGAAAGTAATATAATATTGCAATAACTATTGGAAGACAATTTTTCATAGCTAATGACCGAACCTATAATCTAAAGAACCAAAAATATATTTTTTGGCTAATTAGAATCCTTTTTTTACTAGTAGACAGATCAACCATTGGTATACCATGAACATATTTTTAACAGGAAGCTATCAAGGAGGACAGTAAGCCAGAGAAGAAACGAGAAGTGATTCCATACCTACTGAACTTAGCATCAAAATCTGATATTGTCTTGAAAGCTCTCACACAAGATATTGAACAGACGTGTAAGTAAGCTATTAAATGCCTTTTCACAAAGGGAATATTGGTTTTAACCTATAAGATTCTTGGTGTTACCTTTATAGACGCAAAAAGAATCACATTTAAATGGTTACTGCCATTAGTATCGGCTTGTCATCTTAGAACTAAGAACCTGCAGGCTTATTGCGTAATGAATTCGGCAAGGCAAAGGGCAAAGAGTCTGAAAAATCGGCCAATCACATGAACGGAAATCCACATCGCGTCTTCCATCTCGCATGTGATTAGTCGATTATTCAAACTCTTGCCCTTTGCCTTGCCGAATTCATTACGCAATAAGGCTGCTGATGACCTGCATCCTAATTGTGTAAGTTCAAAGAATAGCGCACGGTATGCTTCCTTTGCATTCATTGCTTCGTCTACTCGACAACGTAAATCACACAATGTTGAGTGTTAAGTTTTCAAAAACTTTTTAACAAAATATTGAACTGACGAAATAAGGAACTGGGGGGTGACCATAAGCTCTTAGAGTAAGGTTATTTTGAGATCGCGTAAGTGACAGATGTAATCATGTCATATACATCTGCCCCTTGCACACACTCAAAATAACCTTACTCTAAGAGCTTATGATCACCCCTCTGATAAGCAAAATTTTTCCACTGAATTTTCAATTGTGAACCAATCAATTCTGTTGAAATTAAGTAAACAAAGGTATTTTTTTTGCTTTTCTGTTTACTTAATTTCAACAGAATCGGTTTACAATTGAAAAGTCAATGGAAAAATTATCATTAAATCCTTTTTTCTACCTTTAGACGTGGATTTTATTTTTAAAAATATGAGACCACCTCTTTCCAATCAAAAAAGATATTTTGGAATCGGGTCTATAAAAAGTTATACATAAAAATATCTTTATACCATTCCCCCTCTAAAAAGCTTATTTTATTCACTGAAAACAGTGAATAAAAAGCACTTTTAATCACTGTTTTGGTGTTTGAATTTAGAGCACACCAATGTATATTCTACCTCCATCTCAATGCTATACGAGTACAAAGAATGTGCAAAGAATATTCGACTTTCAAACTCCTTCGTCGATTTAATTTTGAGTTAAACAAACTCAAAATTAAATATTTAGGATTTTAATAATGATTTTGATTTTGGTCTAGGATATTTAGTGAATACTTATTTGGATTGAAATTCTAATATTAATTGCATTGCTATTTAATTAATTATGTAACGTAACGGAGGTGATCACTGGCGTCTGAAACACACCTAGCTCAGCTTAAATTTACAAAAAATGTGAAACCCTGAGTTTTTCCATTTTTTGTAAATTTTGAAGGTAATTAACCATTCATTTATTTATTATTATCCCTTGTGCTTTTTGCTTGAATCTTTCTTTTTCTCGTAGTCATGGCATAAAATATAGTATGCAACTCTTGAATAAAACTGAATCACTCCCTACGGTCGTGATTCAGTTTTTAGAATCCTTCACTTGTTCGTGATTCATCAATGGCCCTCGCTTTAAATCCGTCCTTTATTCACTAGTTGCATAATATACTATTTTTTTTAAGAGAAAGAGTGTGCTTCGTGCTTTTAAAACAGATACGCATTTAGGCTGCTGGTTTTATGTGTGTTTTTCACTCTTATGCATCAATAATAAACAAATTTAAAATAAAAGATTTTCAATTTTTTGCCTGCCTTCAGTGAATACATGAGTGATGTTATACTTATTAGCTTTAGCTTATTATTTAACAAAAAAATATATTTCAGTGACAGATGACGTCATGGAGCGTCTCTGCGCCCTTTGCGCATCTCAACGTAACACAGTGCTATGGGCGGACGTGACGCCTCCCGCGCTGGTGACGTTGTTACTGCGCGCTGACGTGCGCTGTCTACTGCTGCTCTTACGTCACGCTCTCAGCAACGTGTTCTGTAGGCAGCTCTTGGGTGAGTGTGACACAATATACCGAGTGTCTTTGACACCGACGCTAAAAAATTTGGAATAGATTATTCATTATAAAATCTTTTTTAAAACAAGTTTTTTTCGTATTCTACTAAGAAATCGAATTTGATATCCATATCATGGCAGTGCACAAAAAATTAATAGTCCGCCATATTGGATTTAGAATGACGTCACCTAACTAACCATGCATTGTCATTCAAACTAAACGTGTATGCAAAATTGCATCTTAATCGGTGGAGGATAACTGCATTAAAATTGCAAGATTTGACCCGAACACACTTACATACATACATTGCAAGTTAAATAAAAGCTTGTAAAAAGCCGACGAAAAATTTCAACGCTGGGGTGTACTGAATCTATGGACATATCTGAACATACTACAGAGTATAGTTCTCGCCAAAATTCTGGGCTACCCTGAAGTTGGTTTTCTGATGCGCAAGGCTTTGTATGAGATTTATTACTGGGCAGCCATTGTAGCCAACTTCAGGGTGGCCAAGAAGTTTGGCGAGAACTATATACCATATAGAGGTTCGGCTCCATAGAACGAGCTCGAGTGTAAACATGCGAATGCACATATTGACGCTTACACTC
This sequence comes from Orthosia gracilis, assembly GCA_947562075.1. Taxonomy (NCBI): domain Eukaryota; kingdom Metazoa; phylum Arthropoda; class Insecta; order Lepidoptera; family Noctuidae; genus Orthosia; species Orthosia gracilis. The sequence continues at coordinate 44,412,341 of OX387270.1, forward strand.
GGTATTTACCGGAGGCGAGTGGACATGCACTCGCTGTATGTGAAGCGTGTTTATGTAGAAATACAAAAAGGTTTATTATCTAGGTAATACATAAGCAGGAACACAGATTGTGCGCACGTTTTCGCTCGTTATATGGAGCTGAACGTGGTCGCTTGCAATGGGCCTCATCAGAAAGTTTACAGTCGCTCACAGGGCAATGGAGAGGGCTCTGCTCGGAGTTTCTTTGCGTGATCGAATCAGAAATGCAGAGATCCGCAAGAGAATCAGGGTTACCGACATAACCCGAAGAATTGCCAAACTTAACTGGCAGTGGGCAGGGCACATTGCTCGCAGGACGAATGGCCGATGGGGAAGAAAGGATCTGGAGTGGCGACCGCGAACCGGAAGACGTTTTATTGGAAGGCCTCCCACCAGGTGGACCGATGACCTGGTAAAGGTTGAGGGGATCCGCTGGTTGCGAGACGCACGGGACCGGTCAATGAGGCGACGCTTGGGGGAGGCCCATAAGTGCCCCAAATAGACGCGCACGCAATGTTATACTGTATATGTAAACTTTAACTTACCTTCATTTTCTTTCAGAATATCTTCTTCAAAAGCTAGAATTTGAGTGCCTGTACCCTGATAAAAACATACCATTACTGACAAGCGCTGCTGAGGAAATTAGTATTGTCAGGGACAAACTGTTGGATGGGAATCAACTGGAGAAGTATTCACTGGCCAGGATACTTATTTTAGTCAGTGAGTACCTTAACTAATTTTATATTTGTTGTACCTATTATGGCGATATACGGTACAGGGAGAAAAGTCCCGTTACCTCCATTGAAAAGGCAAGATCCTCCGAACTGAATAAATATATTTATTATTTTATTAATTTTTGCTTTGGAAAAATACTCCGTCTCTGTGGGAAAGGCAACGCAAGTTTGGCCACGGAAAAATCCTAGTGCCTCATATAACTTAAGTTATGTGCTTGTAAAGTCATTTGAAACTTATTTATGTCACTACTAAATCACACCTAAAAATGCATATTACTCTTGCAACCCAACCAAAATTTATCAAAAAACTCAACACATTCAATTTCAGGTTACAACCTCCCATCCGAATTCGTAAGCACGATCAGCTACCTTCTCCAATACTCTCGCGACGATTCCACTCTAGCTCTACTAGTACGGATAATCTCTGGTACCATAACCATGCATGTCCCCAGCGATAGCCCCGACGTAAGCATGGACACTGAACGGTACCAGAACTTTGTGAAAACTGGAGTGGAGTACGCTCTGAGGGATGCTATGCTGTCTGACCATGAGATTAAGAGCTGCTTCCTTGAGGGAGCCGTTCCTAAAGACCAGAAGACGTATCTGCATCTGTTTTGTGAGAATATTATTAAGTTGTTGAGGTGAGTGATACTTTTTGTTTTATTACGTTCTATGTTGAATTCATTAATTTGTTATTTCATTATTATTTAACGGTTTTTGTGCTTTCTGTATTTAAAACACGTGCGTCGTCGGGCTTAAGGACTTTCTTGTACGTCAATCGCCACGTTTTTCAATAATATTTCTATTTTGTTTTCTTCTGCTATCTCACCTGATGGTAAAAGATGATGTCGTCGACGATTGCCTATTCACTTTTAACTAAAATACCTCCTGAAGCCTTATTGCGTAATTAATTCGGAAAGAGCAAAAGGCAAAGAGTATGAAAAATCGACCAATCACATATACGGAAAGCCATTGGTCGATTTTTCACACTCTTTGCCCTTTGCTCTTTCCGAATTAATTACGCTATAAGGCTGCTTGTTGTCACTACACTATCAAAAAACATAGACTCCGACAAGGCTTCCACTCCTTAACTGAACGCACAATAACTTCAACTTATCTTCTTAAATCTATCAATACATGGCTTCTTCTAAATATCGTCAGATGGGAGAACTCCACCCGCGTCACTCACTTACGAACGCGTCCCATCGGTCGCGCGGTCGAAGCGAACTTGTACCGGATAGGCGGCGCTCTACAGGAGTATGCGTCGTTGTTGAGGATCAAGAAGGAGAGCACCATGGCGTCTTTGAATGAAATGCCGACGTGCCATGCTTTGGCTGAGGTGGGTTTGTGGCTATTTGTCGCGGCTTTGCTCACTGAGTGATCGGCCCTGACTTGTGTGCACTGATCCCCAGATCAGTACAGAGATGGGGTGCTGCTGTTCTTAGCGTCCGAAGACCACACTGACGATAGGGGAAGACAACCAGTTATTGGCACTTTAAGAGAGTGCCTCCCCTAACTCCGTAATCTAATGCCCAGGCAATCATATTGAAATGCACTAGCATACAAAAATTATAATGCCATCGAAGGAAACATTCTAATTCTTTAAGAGTTGTTTCATCCAGTGAAATAGTGATTATATATTCACTAAAATATAAAAAAAAGGTTGCAGGTTGTGTGGGAAACTTAAGGAACGCATGGAGCACCTTCTGTGCACATGCGATGCACTGGCTGGTAAGCGAATGAGTCTCCTAGGGGTTGAATATCCAAAACGAGAAACTATAGGCTCATATCTCCTAGTCTCGTCGTAAAGCTCATGAAAAGAGTTTTCAACGAGATTGGGGAGTCCAAAGTCAAAATCAAATATAATTATTCAACTACGCCAAAAAGCGACACTTTTGAACGTCAAAGAATTAAAATTTACAAGTAATAAAAATTGATTCTACCGTGCATTCGGAAAAGTAGTTTGTTATGGAGAAGAATGCACAAGAAACTCCATACATACTCTTTTTAAAAAAAATATGTGCTTTACAATATTTACATAAGTACATACATAAATAAATTCATATATGTGAGGACGTTGCACCCAGAATAGCACTACACATTATACTAGTACAGGTATAAACTGTTATAAGCGTTATCTAGGGGACCACAATAGATCCTAATGGGTCCAAGTGTCCGAGTTATTTCTCGGCCCCTGCACAATATAAGATAAGGTAAGGCCCAGTGCGGGTTGGTGGATGCATGTCTTAGAATGTTTGGTTCTAGGACATGCTGGTTTCCTCAAGGTGTTTTCCTAAACTGTTTTGAGAGCAGTGGTGATGAAATAATTTACGCCAAGTAAAGCGCCCGTCTGGGTTCGAACTCACGACTTACAACTTGTACGTCGCGGCTAATATCACTGGGCCACCTCTGCTCTACTCCTTCCTAAGATCTTTATGATTATGATTGATTGAAATATAATAATTATGATTGAAGAAAGGACCGTATCGTAAGAAATTATTTTTTGGCAGGTCTTAGATCGAGTGGACATGACCGGCACTAAAGCGGCGCCCCCGAGCGTGGAAGTAATTCTCAAAGTAGTACAAGCAACCGTCAAGTATTTCTTCAGGTGCCTGCATCTAAAAGGTAACCATGATTGAGTGATTTATATTGTGTGATTTTGCTTCTGTTTAATGAGGTTTAAAAATTTATAACAAATGTATTATTTAAATATTAAATTCCACCCGGATTTACACAATAATTGTATAAAGTCTTGTATCCAGTTTCTGATATGAACTTTGTGTGTAGAATCCCTATTTCCCTTTGTCACGCCATTACTTGTGAACGACTTTGCCGATTTCATTCATATTTTTTTTTAAGTTTTCTCATACTTTGTAGAAAAATTGTATGTGTGGTATTTAGATGGGGTAGGGAAGGTAGTTTATAACATTACAAGTTAGAACTGTTAAAATATTTTCCCTTTTTTTTTTCAATTTATAATATCAATATCTCTTTCTAGACACAATGGAGAAACTCCGAGGCGTGGCCACAGCCTGTCGTCTTCTCCGCAAACTCTGCATACACAGCAAGTTAGCACGAGCTTTGGCTCTAAGGGAACTGTTAGAAACGGCCATGTTCAGAGAAGATGCCGCGTTCGGCAGCCGACCTATCATGGCGAACCTAGCCACGACCAAAGACTGGCGGAGTGATGACTTGCTGATACATCTCAATCAGAAGCATGTGAGTATCTATGAGTACTGTTACTAAGAGAGCTGTGAGAGACGGCCATGTTAAGAGAAGATGCGGGCTTTGGCGACCTAACATGGCGAACCTAGCTACGACCAAAGACTGGCGCATCGCTTTACGCCTTGTAGTCCGATGATGGAACAGGCAAGGTGGAAATATATCGTGCAATTCCATCGCACACTCCCCGAAATGTAATTGACAGAAAATACATAACCTGGCAACTCGGCCTCGATGTTCAAGGCTCTTGAATAACCAATGCCGGCTGCCTATGCCTAAAGATTATTAAGTTTTTATTCGACCTCGATAAATGAAACTGCCCTCTTTTTCTCTCCCAGGGTCCTATCACCCAGCTGACACAAAGCCACACATCGGTCTTCCACGCAGGAATCATAGGCAAGGGCGTCAGGAAGCCGGGCGACCTCGACGTGAACGACATTCCGCCGATACTAACCACAAACAACGAGTTACTCATGGGTGCGCTAACGTCGTGCATGGTAAGTGTAAGTACGACAGCAGAAATTTTTATGTCGGGTTTGTTGGTTGTGGTTTTCTTTTATAACAGTATATAGGCAGTTGGATGGGTAAGGCGACAGGGTGGGTCAGGCAACAGCTATTACCGACTATACCGTCGTGATCGTCAATCATGGTTGTCACTTAGCCTACAAGGAACAAGCAAAAATCACAATAATATGTCAAGAAAGAATCATCTTTCTAACACTAACTTGTTGTACTGACTTACATTGGTTGAAGCTTGTAGAATTTTACATTCTTGAACCCGTTCAAACTCTTTAGTGTGTGCGTGCAACAGATAATGACTAGGACCACAAACAACGGTTGCGTTTGGTTATGGGTGCGCTTGAATCGTGCATGGCATAAGTCGTATATATTTTTTTTATAGCTGTGAGTTGGAGCGACTTGAACAATTTACACCGACTCGCAACAATAGAAGCATGAATTTAAAAGGAATACTTTTTAAATCCTATCAGACACTAACCTATTGTAACTTGCGAACAAAAGGACAGAAATCTTACGATTTAGTTCTTATGATTTGTAAATAAAAAAAACCTTACTTTCCTACGAAATCTTAGATAAAACATTATTGGTTTTTGGGAATTTAAGTTAAGCTTTTAGTCTTTTTTAAGTCACTTCTTCGTTCTGTATTAGAATGCGGATATAATACATCCAAATGTTTTTGGAGTATTTGGCAGCAAACATATCGAGTGAGCCTTATTTATTTATTTAGACTTCATGCACAAAAGGTACAAAGGCGGACTTAATGCCTAAGGCATTATCTACCAGTCAACCTGCCAGCGAACCTTGCCTTCTCGGCAAGCTTCGCTGAGGAAGTAAATACTAAAATTCTCAGATTCACTTTCGCGAAATCGCGTCTGTTTCAGTGATGCCACATTTTGTCTGTTTCAGTGGACCAACGAAAATCGACTAACAGTGACCGATTTATCGACTAATGTGTAATAATAATAATGTAGTGAAGTGACCCAGATGTTACTCATATTTAAGTATTTTTGATATATTATTTAGGATGGTAACAGCGGCTTAGTGGAAGGTGCGACGTCGGTGTCCCTGCTGTTAGTGGAGCTGGTGTCGCCCGATGTCATGTACAACGGCCTGCCGTGGCCCGATGAAGATTTTACTAAAGTGAGCATATTTTCATACTTTTATTTTTTCGTTGCATTTTTATTAAAAATATTATTTTAAACTGAAAGTTGAAAGAGAGAGTATGATTTGAGAAAATTTGTGACATTTATTTAGCCTGTGTATCAATGCTCAAAAAAAGTGTAGATTTTTTGGTGCTAGAAACATGTTACGCATAATTTTCACAAATTGACTTCGAACCGTCTTGCCTGTAGTCTTTTCTTCTTTTGTGACACAAAGTAAGAATAGTGAAACGTTATGAGCGCCGGCAGGACTACTTTCGGGGGGTTGTATCATCACCCCGCCTCGAATAATCGCCCAATTATATAGAGACAAAACTTGATCGGAGATTATGCAGAAAGGTTGAGAAACGATCAAAGAGAATTCAAGAAATTTTAGCACCTTGCCCCGGATTTTTAAATGTTTTTGTATAATTTATTGAAAGTTAGGGGGGTTTGAGTGTACCTCCTTGCACCCTGCTCCCGGCGCCCATGTGAATCGCACATTAGTGTGATTTAGCAGCAAGGGCGACTTTCGTAGTGCAAGTGTTACCAGTGTTACAAGCGATGGGCTGTTGATTGAACAACGTGTAATAAAAGATTTTGTCAAGTCGCATCACCCTGCAACCTACGAAGTTAAGATCCTTGGTCTTAGTAAGTCGTAATTGTCTTACAGCAAGTAAGCATAGAACGCGAGCTGTACATGCGCGGAGCGCTCGAGTCGTGCGCAGTGGCGCGCGCGGGTCTGCGGCGCGCGGCGGCGGCGCGCCCGGCGCTGTGTCTGGCGTCGGCGCTCCTGAGGGCCACGGCGGCCACGCTGCTGCATCGACTGCGGGCTTATTTAGGTTTGTGCAAAACCTCTTCAACCAGTGTCAACCTTATTCTGAGTCTGAGATCCCGAAGAGCAGCAACCCAATTGCGTAAATGAATTCGGCAAGGTAAATAGTTTGACCCCAAGAAAGAGCATGACAAATACTCTTTAAATAATTAGGTATTGCCAAAAATTTTATTATTGGAGTATTTTCACCAACGAAAGTCATAAATGGTGTAACGAACACGACTTTGTTTTATATATAAAAAAAAGATATCAGCCACGATAAAACTATTGCTTTTTTATATTTAGTGTTCTAAAGTTCCATTTCTAAAAATAAATATCTAGATTGCCACTTTGTACACCTCGTATTACACAAGATAACTGAAAAATACTTTTTATTTCAGATCGTCATACCCATTCAGCGGAGATGGCAAAAGAACGCGCTGCCTTACAGGAACTGTTGGCTACTATGACGTTGGGCCAGCTGCTGCCACATCCACTAAGTCATATGCTCGAGTTGGCGCCCGAACTTACAGCTAGTGAGGTAAACTAGCATCAAACAATAATATTTTTATAAAATAAGCCCTTTTTTATCAATTACTTTTTTGAAGCGGAGTTCCTTGTAGCAAGTTATAGTTCTGTATTGTTTGCGAGCCGGTATAGCCCACCGAAAAAAGTGTAAAATGAAAAAAAAACGACACCAAGAAACCACACCTTTTTGCAGTAATTTTTGCACATCCCGCACACCTAGCAAACTAAAACTTTTATCAATCGATTCAGCTTACCGTCAATTTTGAGAATATGCAAAAATATTTTTAATTTTAACGTTTATTTTATTAATATAAATAATAGTTTTTGCGTGATAAATTGTGCGAGACATAGACACAATAGATAGTACAAGCGGAGATCCGCACAAGAGAGAGCCCGAGGCGCACGAAGATAACCGAACATGTACGAGCACGCGCCGACTACAAACATACAGTACTTCAGCCGCTATTGTGTGTTTACACTGAGCATCAGCTGTGTTGTTGTTATTTCAGTTTCGTCATATATTACGAAACTGAAACGACGCGTCCCAACTCCGTGCCAACCGGGTGTCCAGATACCTCACTCTTTTTTTAAACTAAAGCGCTTTTATTACAGCTATTCTCTCCGAAAGTTATACCAACACGAAGAGTTTTACTAATGATGAGCTTTGCCCGCGTCTTGCTTTAGGAAACATATTTTTTTCTGGGCTAAAAAGCAAGTTTGTCACTCGGCGAATTCTCGTAATCTGCCGGGCGAGCACGGCCTTTGTGATAGGCTAGAGTCACGCATTTTATCAGGGTCTTTGCTCCCAAACAGTGATAAAAATGTGTGACTCAAGCCAGTCACAGTAGGCCGTGCTCGCCCGGCAGAACTGTACTTGAATCAAGTACTTAGATTACGAAAATTCTATATCTCTGCTATGCCAGAGACTTTCTATTCTATCTTCTACAAACGAATTTTGGTAAATTTGTATTAATGTTCGTGTTTTTCAGATAGTGCAAGTCCTACGCGATTGTTTATGGAACTACACAAGAGATCACGTGCCTTCACCTGCATTATTCACTTGTGATTCAACTGGTAATATAAATATTTTATCAGCAAATAACAATTAACATATTTTATTTCGATTTATTATTGGAACTGAAACTTAATTGTTTCTTTGTTATGCAGGTCTTCACTGGCGCGATCCCTCAACATGCAAGCCGCCTACAACGTACACGGACACCCTAAGATTGATCATCCAGAAAAGAATATCCAAACTTGGTCACCTTTATCCAATAATGTTTCTAAATCTCGAGAAAGAAAACTAAATCTCTATCTAGTTATAGCCATTGTATATAATGTAAATACTTTGACTTGGTAAGGAAATAAAGTGCCTTATGCAAGTACATATTACGATTTTTATTTGTAATTAGCTTCTGCCCGCGGCTTCACCTGCGTGAAAAGTGTTTTATTATCCTAAGGGATCATTGTACCCACTTTTTCGGGATAATAAGTAGCCGATGTGCTATTCCAGACAATAATTTATTTATTATATTATTTATACGGTGCCAAATCGAGTACCGGTACATCATCGACGTGTTGAAGTATTTGTACAAAACGCCACCATGTCCGTTCGAGTTCAGAATCAGTGCTCGGAAACTATCCTTCTGCAGCAAGGTGTGAGACAGGGAGACGTCATACCTCCAAAACTGTTCACCACTGGACAGTGATTACCTTTGGCTGTGAGACGTGATCGCTCACAATGGGCTCATCAGAAAGCTTACAGTTACCCAAAGGTCAATGGAGAGGGCTATGCTAGAGAACCAGGATTACAGACATAGCCCGAAGAATTGACAAACTTAGTGGCAGTATGCAGGGTACATTGCTTGCAGAACGGTTGGCCGATGGGGCAGAAAAGTTCTGAAGTGGCGACCGCGAACCGAAAGACGTTGTGTTAGAAGACTTCCCACTAGGTGGACCGATGACCTGGTAAAGGTTGCGGGGATCCGCTGGATACGAGATGCCCGGCACCAGTCAATGTAGCGACGCTTGGGAAAGACCTATGTCCAGCAGTGGACGTCTTTCGGATGATAAAGATGATGATTACGAGTTGTCCCTGGTAAGCTTCTATAAACTTTAAAGTATTCTAGTTATTCCAATCCATATCCCATACAAACATCATACAAATAAACCGCTTGAAACGATTGCTTGCTGACAAAGTTCACGAATCACGAGTCAACTGAACTAAACGTAGTGATACATACTCTTTCAACTGAACAATGACGAATATGTAAACACTGCGCACGATTACGTACGAATAATCCTTTGATTCGCGAAATTCATTTCGAAATGTGTGTGTATTCACCGTTCCGGGGTGAGATGTTATTATCCCTAGCTATGTACTGTTATTATGTATTATTTTTCAGTCATAGACTTAGGGTTTACAAGCTAGAACACCTAGATTGTGTTTCCCAACAAACTAATGTGTGTAAGGTAAATAATAAGATTTGTACGTGAGTAGATCGCACACACCACTACTTGCGCCCCTGCTTTTATGAGGGGGTCTAAACGAAAATAAATAGACTTTTTATTTACTTAAGCTATTACATTTCTTACTTATAGTATTTCATGTATGACGATAGTATATAAACTATAAGCTATGTGACGCCTCGTCGCGAACAATTATTTTAAATCCTTCTAGGTAGGTATCAACCATTTTTAACTCTCATAAGTAATCATTTCATGATATTTCGTCTAATTCAATAATAAATTATTAAGAAGCTAAGTACATAAGTAAATAGATAGCCTAGCCTAGGAAACTAGCTACTAGTTTTCTTTTTAACCCGAGCCTAGGTAGGTCACTCGTGTGTGACTTTATCACGCTATCCACATAGTTATTTATTAATCCAGGTATTTTAATCGGTGGAAAAAGCGAAATACCTACCTATTAAAAAAAGAAACAAATTACGTACTAGTAGGTTAGGTATATAATTTGTTTTATAGTCTTGCCTCTGGGAGATTCCAGGTAATTAAAAAAAAATTGTTTAGTTCCCGGAGGATAGAATCATTGGTGCGATAGGCAGTCCAGGGGATTTGCAACATCTTCCTCCAGCACCACATCTCAAAAGCATCGATTCGGTCACGGTCGGCCTCCTTCAAAGTCCACGAAGATTGAGAACACCAGGGAGCTGACCAGTTTCACCTTCCATCGAGACATCGCTGCATCTCTTGGAACCAACTATGTGGTTTTACACCGGCGAGGCGAAGCGAGGATGGGATGGGCGAGAATTGAAATCACGCTTACACTTTAACACCTAAAGATGTCCATCGCTCTCGCGAAGTTGCGAATGCCAGCGCTGCCTCGGGAAATCCATGTTAGCGCGGATACCATAGACATTAAAAAAATGGTCTATGTCTATTATTATTTATACAGTCTGTTCTGACAGTGACAGCGACAAACTCCGCAACAAATTCCATCAATTCATTCCATTCATTCAAGAAGCAAATCGAATAGTCAATAGAAATAAAATAGAATCGTTAATTTTTTTCGTAAACAGTTGCAAATGATAAATACTGTAAATCTATCTAAATCGAAAAAAAAAAACAAATAAGCAACCTTAAAAAATAAAGAAAAATGTCTGAAAGTGAATCTAAGCCTGAGGCAATAGAGGAAAACTCAAAGAAACCGATATGTTTGATCATTTTAGGTTAGAGTTGTTTCATATTGTTGTTTTTTAGTTTAATGGGTGTATTACTAAATCTTTGGTATTTAATTAGGCATGGCTGGTGCTGGCAAGACTTCGTTTACTCGACGGCTCTCTAGCAGGGTCGTGGAAGGCTCTAGACCTTACTTGATCAACTTGGATCCTGCGTGTAGGGAAGTCCCTTATCCTGCTAACATTGGTAAGCATTCAACATAATCGTGCAATGAGTATTCGTTTAATATTACCGGTAATAACACATAATGCATCTTCAAATAAATTGGCAAGGATGAAAGATTGTTATAAGAATCTGTTGAGTAAATAGGGGTTTCCAATGCTTTGGCCTGTAATCTAAACAACTCCTATATATATTAGTAAAATTGTTTGTTCTTCTGGTATGTCACAGATCCAGTATAACAAAAATAGAATGCCATAGATGGAATACTTTTTATCCCAAACATGCATTGTTCCAGAATTATAATTACAAAAAACTATGATAATCTTTTTCAGATATAAGAGATACAGTGAACTACAAAGAGGTTATGAAACAATATGGTCTTGGACCGAATGGTGGTATCGTGACAGCTCTCAATTTATTCTCTACAAAGTTCGGACAGGTTGTCGATTTGATAGAGAAGGCTGGAAAGAAACACAAGTATTGTATTATTGATACACCAGGTATTAATATTATTCTTCATTCAAATATTTTATATGCAAATCTATGTTACAAAACAAATAAAAAAAAAATTGACAAGCATCATGAATTTTTAACTAGTGTTATTCAAAAAAACTTTATTTTGGCATTCATTTCAAATACTATGAACTTTTACTGTTCTGTACAGTGTTACTGAATCTTGTTTATTTATTTCAGGACAAATAGAAGTGTTCACCTGGTCAGCATCTGGTACAATAGTAACCGAAGCATTAGCAGCAACATGTCCTACCATAGTTGTTTATGTAATGGACACGGTTCGCAGTGTGTCACCTGTCACATTTATGTCCAATATGCTGTATGCATGTTCAATATTGTACAAAACGAGGTTGCCTTTCATAGTTGTCATGAATAAGGTGAGTAAAGTATTTTACTTCTGTTTAGCAATATAAATGACCTTTTACAATAAATTTGTCCTCTTTTCTATACCAGTGTAGATTAAGGACGGTCGACCACAACAAACTTTGTAGCAATGCAGATGCAGGTCACGATTCTGCATCGTGACTAATGCACTTAAAGCATTGATACAGACGCGATGCAGCATCGCTACAGTAGCGTGTTTGCAATAATGATTATCACGAAAAAAAAACACGTTTGTTCTATGGGAGCCCCACTTTAATATTTATTTTATTCTGTTTTAAGTATTTGTTGTTATACAACAGAAATACACAATCTGTGAAAATTTCAACTGTCTAGCTATCACGGTTCATGAGATACCGCCTGGTGACAGACGGACAGACAGACGGATCATAGAGTCTTAGTAATAGGGCCCCGTTTTTACCCTTTGGGTATGGAACCCTAAAAAGAACATACAATTTTTAAGATCAATAAAAAAAAATGATAAATTTTATTCAATAACCAATCGATGCATATCGCGCCATCTAGTGACATTTATTTGAACCAAATATTCTTTGTTAGCCCTGGGACCCCATGACATTATTAACTAATAGGCTCGAGTTGTTGTATTCTAAATGAAAACATTATTTTTTCATACTCAAAAATAGACAGATGTAGTAGACAATGCGTATGCTGTGGAATGGATGCGGGACTTCGACGTTTTCCAAGAGGCGCTAGATGCTGAGGGCGAAGGGGACGCGGAAGGTGGCAACACCTACATTGGAAACTTGACCAGGTCAATGGCGCTCGCGCTTGACACATTCTACACTGATCTACGGTGCTGTGGAGTTAGTGCGCATACTGGTGATGTTAGTATTTCTCCACTAATTAATTTTTTTATTAACCCTGAAAAGCAAAATAATAATAACGGTTGAGCATAAAGGTAAGTTCCTGCAAATTTATAAAGAAACTAGCTGTGCCCGCATCTTCGCTCCCTTCAACTGCCACCCTACCTTACCTACCTACCATTTTTGCCTTTTTCTTAAAGTATGAGAAAACTTAAAAAAAAGTTGAATGAACTCGTTAGTCGTTCTCAAGCTATGTCGTCGAGACAAAGAGAAATATGGATTCATTTTTATACATATATATTTCTTCTAACAGACCTGTGTTTGTGTTTGTGTTCCTCTTTTTCATTACCAAGTTGTTACTTTTATTTCTAAATCATTATGGAGTAGAAATAACCTTACTTTGGAGTAGTAAATATAGGGAATTAGCTTTTGCCCGCGGCTTCGCCCGCATATGAAGTGTTTTATCATCCGCAGGGAACATACTACCGGGATCTATACTATGTCCTTCCCAGGATCTAGAACTATCGCCATTCCAAATTTTACCTAAATCGGGGTTTAGCTGTTGTGTTAAGGCTTTAGACAGACGGACTGCATTTTAACTGCACTCCGACTGTGAATTTGCAGTTTCAATGCAGTTAGTACTACTGCAATGAAACTGCAAACCAATCGTGAAGTGCGATTGCAATCGGTGGACAGTATGCGAGTAGTTGTCGGTGGAATTCGGGAGTCCGTCTATCTAGAGCCTTAGGATAGAGAGACAGAGTTAGGATTGCCATGATTTTCCTTTCCTTTAAGTGTTGTCAGAATTATTTTATTTTCAAGATTTGATTTCATTTCTGTTCTTTATTTCAGGGTATAGATGAATTTTTCAAGCTGGTTGATGATGCTGCAGTAGAATACGAAAAGTAGGTTTATACAATAAATTATTTATTTCTTACCATCAATTTCTTCCTAATTTGGATAAACAAATATACAGGGTGTTTGGAAGGGAGCTGTACATACGCCTAGGGTAGAAACTAGGGATAGTCTGCTACCTACCCCCGCCCATTATATTGACCTTGGCCTCAAGGTTTTTTTTTAATTTATTATTATTTTTTATTTGACTTTTTTATGATTTTTTGACTAAAACTACCTGTAGCTCAAAATCTATCCATGGGACCGGTCGGCTAATGGTCTTGTTTTAATCGTTAGAGTCTTAGGGTCCTGAAAAAAATTATTTTACACCAGAAAATTGTGGAGAAGAAAAGTTATGGGGCCTGAAGTACCGTAGTAAGGTAAAGAAATAATTTTAAGGGCAACTTTCTATGGGGTTTAAAAAAAAACTAACAGGGTTGGAGTTCTTCTGATTTTTTTAAAACATCCTCAGTCCATGCCCTTTCTAACGATATGCTAAAAGTGTAATTATCACTTTTAGTTTTAAAGTTATTAATTAATTTCCGCAACTAGGGCACTTCAAGCAAAAATTTCAACTAATGAAAATTAAATGTGTTCGATCGTAAAAGGATGGCAAATGAAACAAAAAATTTGGTAATGACTAATGTCATTAAATTACAAATTTTAATTAATTACTAATTTTAATTAATTACAAATTTTGTTCAAATTGATGACCATTGACCTGTAAACATGCTCGGCACCTCTTCCTCATCTCCACGGTCACCGTTCTAAGCAGCAGTTCCTCGCGCATTGTATCGAATGCGGCGTGGATCCTGTTAATTAGAACCTCCCTTGTTGGTACTTCTTCTGCGTACACCAACTCTTTCGCCCTTCCCCAGACGTAGAAGTCGAGTGGGGTAAGGTCAGGCGACCTTGGGGGCCAGGGAATTGGCCCACCCCGACCAATCCAAGAATTAGGAAAGCAGTTGTCCAGAAGCTCCCTCACTGCTAGGCTCCAATGAGCAGGACAGCCGTCGTGCTGGAAGACTATGGGCCGATCTTCGTCAAACACTTCTTCCGCTAAATCAGGCAAATCGTTTTCGAGGAAATCTAAGTAGTTTTGCCCGTTTAGGTTGTCTGGCAAAAAGTGCGGCCCTATCAACCGATTACCGATGACGCCTGCCCATACGTTCACGGAGAACCTTCGTTGAAAACCTCTGTGCCTCTTGACTCTCGGGTTTTGATCTCTGGGTGCCCAGTGATGGAGATTGTGGTAATTTACAATTCCTTCCTTGTCAAACTTGGACTCGTCAGTCCAGAGAATACTCCGTAAAAAATTAATATCTTCCACGTCCGTATGGAGCAAGTGGCGGCAAAACTCCACCCTTCTTGCATAGTCGTTATCCTCTAATTTAATGACATTAGTCATTACCAAATTTTTTGTTTCATTTGCCATCCTTTTACGATCGAACACATTTAATTTTCATTAGTTGAAATTTTTGCTTGAAGTGCCCTAGTTGCGGAAATTAATTAATAACTTTAAAACTAAAAGTGATAATTACACTTTTAGCATATCGTTAGAAAGGGCATGGACTGAGGATGTTTTAAAAAAATCAGAAGAACTCCAACCCTGTTAGTTTTTTTTTAAACCCCATAGAAATTTGCCCTTAAAATTATTTCTTTACCTTACTACGGTACTTCAGGCCCCATAACTTTTCTTCTCCACAATTTTCTGGTGTAAAATAATTTTTTGCAGGACCCTAAGACTCTAACGATTAAAACAAGACCATTAGCCGACCGGTCCCATGGATAGATTTTGAGCTACAGGTAGTTTTAGTCAAAAAATCATAAAAAAGTCAAATAAAAAATAATAATAAATTAAAAAAAAACCTTGAGGCCAAGGTCAATATAATGGGCGGGGGTAGGTAGCAGACTATCCCTAGTTTCTACCCTAGGCGTATGTACAGCTCCCTTCCAAACACCCTGTATATCTTTTCAATGCGCTTAGTCATTTTCATATTTCCTGGTGTCCATGTGTAATGTGTATGTCATCAAGACTTACAAATTAAATTTAATCCAATACCCGGTGTTCGATTGTGCTGATATTTTTCACACAATACTTTTTTTACTATGCATTATTTTTTTGTAAAAAAGCTGTTTTAAAAAATCACATTTCTAATATAAAATTTTACTATCTTTTAGGGAATACAAAGCAGACTGGCTAAAGATGCGAGCAGAAAAATTGGAAGAGGAAAAACGTAAAGCAGAAGAATTAAAAAATAAAGGTACGTAAATATTTTTTTCTTGTTCTCCTTAATTTTTTTATTCTTTATTCCTTTTTGATCTCGAAATAAATCTGTTTTTTTCTTGACTATCTCCTGCGTAACAAATAAATATTTATCTTTATTTCTTTACATTTTTTATAGACTGTTAACTCCATTGTCTTCTGTTCCCAGGTCCAGATGACACAGTGATAGACAAAAAGAGCCTCATTGATGAGGTATCGGGAGGTCGCGAGATCAGCGACATGTACCTCAAACATCCTGCTAACGAGAGCTCTAGCGATGAGGAGGGCACGGAGAATCAGCCAGAAGCAGGTATAATGTTAAAGCATTGTACTTTTCTTGACTTGCTAAAAGATTTTGTATACTGGTTGTTAGAAAGGTCGCTCACGACGTCTTTTTGATCACTAGTTTCATCTGTCAAAAGATCAATAGCACGTTGGACGGAATGTAAGGTACTAGCTGCCCTCCGCGGCTTCGCTCCCATCAACTGGTTACCTACCTACCCTATTCTACCTACCAACCTACCCTACCCAACCTTCCCTCCTACAATTTTTTTTTAACAAACCGTAGCCCATGTCCTTCCCTAGGATGCAATCTATCTCCTTGCCGAATTTTATTGAAATACGTTCAGTGGTTTAGGCCTGAAAAGGTAACAGACAGACAGAGTTACTTTCGAATTTATAATATTAGTATGGATAACACCATAGACAAATCGCGAACTTTTTTCTACTGTATCGCTGCAAAATCACCTTGGACGACCTCTATTATAATTGCTATTCGCTCCCTCGATGGTAAGCTGTACTTTTGGACCGCATATTGTCTACCCTCAAAAACTGTGTTTTCAATTACAATTGTTACGGATATATAATCAATTACAATTGTTATAGATAGCATTCTGTGTGCTGAAGAATATAAAATTCCATAGTCTAAGCTGAATTCCTCATTTATTCCAACTCGATTGGTCCAATGAATAGCCAGTCTAGAAATATTTGGAGGACCTTTTCAGTTGACCTTGTCCTGGTATGGTCATGTGATGAGGAGGGATGAAACCCATGTTACTAAAAGAGTTATGAATATAAATGTGGCCGGATGGAGAGGGAGGGGACGGTCAAATAAAAGATAGATGAACTGCGTGAGGAGTGATATGAAAGAAAAGGGAGTCAGTGATGGCGTGACGGGGGACAGGACGGTATGGAAGATGATCATTTTCAGTTGGCCCAAGCTTTTCGTTTTTAGACATCCAGAAACCTTATCACGATACGTTGTTGCGGGGTCAAGATTTACCGTCACGATTTATTTGTATATCCATGAAATATAATCTTTATTGTTTCAGACGACAAACCAGCCGACGTGGCGGGATTCCAAGAGTTTATCAGAAAACATGTGAAACCAAACAATAGCGGTAATAATACGTAGTTATTAATAAGTACATAATAAAATTTGAGACAACTGTAAATATAGGTAAGAGAACTGTTAAAAAAACGCTTTTGTATTAAACTGTGAAAAATAAAAGAATATATTTTTTATTCTAATAACGTGTTTTTTATTGCAACTAAACCATGTGCTAACACAACCGCAAAGAAAAAAAAATTGCGAGAACCAATCAATTACAAAATATTGTTACGACAATAAATAATTTAAATACAAAATGTGCTTCATAATGTTAAATACTTATCGCAAAATTACAGCTATCAAGAATTTAAAACCCAGTTCCTGTAAACAATTTTATTAAAACAATTGTAAAGCGCGTTGATAATTTCGTTCCAGAACCGGATTCAAGTTTCTTGTGTAAGGTAACTTTATGATTTGTATTACTGGAAATTAAAAAGTCTTATTTGGTTTCTGTGATTTACAAAAAGCTGCAAATTTCAACGTCACACAAAAATATCGAAAAGTAAATAAGACGATACAATTGAATAAATACTTAAAAATATTTACACTTAATAGTGAGACGCCGTAACATTTTTAATAAATAATATTAGGGTCAGCTCATACCGAGACGCCACGCGGCTTGCCAGAGCTAAGATAGTGATGCAATATGGAACTTTATTAACTAGACAAAAGGTTTACTTTTCTGTGGAAGAATTTGAATACACCCCGCGGTATTTAAAATTTAAATTTGTCGAATTTTCACACTGTAATATGAACCTTTCATGTAGTAAATAAAGTTCTATATTGTATGGCACTTAAAAAGTGCGCGCAGTGTGGCGTCTGGGCCTTAGGGTGCTTGACATTTTCATTCCTTGAGCGTTTGCTTATCGGGACTCCCTCTTGTGTAGGTACTCGAATTTGCAAGAATAAACATTAAAATTTTAAAACAACTAATGCTAAATAATCAAGACCATTGTAGCGGCATCTATTTTGCCACATACGAACCATATTAGATTGAGCTGACGTCACACGAACCCTACATCGCGCAATTAAGTCCAGACTAGACCAAATGGGTGTTATATCTGATCCTCTGTATATGTTTAAATCGCGCGGAGAACTTTGATAGCGCGATGTAGGATTAGTGTTACGTCAAGTAAATCTTTTGGTTCGTATGTGGCAGGATAGATGGCGCTACACAATAAAATTAAATGTGCTCTTGTTCTACTTCGTGCGTTTATTACGTGCAATGAAAACTTGATATTTTAAACATCATCTGTCTGCTAGCACGGAAAGTATTTCTATGTCATTTAAGTACATTATTAATATTTTATTTGCATTTATGGAACGAACGTATTATATATGTCGCAGCCATCTTGTTAAACAAGCCAGTACAACTAACATCACAGTTGTGTCGTTTCAATATAGAGACAGCACACAGGTACATGTAATACACTAGTTTACACTACTACATGTAACTTTTATAATTATTAAGGACATGAAAGTTAAGTGGCAGATTACTTCAAAATTAAGTACATGTTAATTTGTAAGTATCAATTAAGTATACCCCAATTCTTGAATTAAGAATATGAAGTTGAGTATTATCAAACTTTACAGCAGCCTAAATGCTTATGTGAATTCTGCAGGGCTTTAAATAATTAGGTATTGCCAAAAATAATTAAACTCTTTTTTTTTTATCTTCACCAATGAAAGCTACCAATACCTAATTATTTAAAGAGAATTTGTCATATTCTTTCATGGGGTCAAACCCTTTCCCTTGCCGAATTCGCTTACGCAATTGGCATTAAAGTAGGTTTTCACACATTCTTAGCTCCAAATACTCAATTCAGAAACTGGCTCTGTGTTGGTAGGAATTCAAATGCTGCACAATTCTTGAATAGATTTAGAAATTTTAATTTTGTTACCAACATTTGATTGTTCTGTTTGTTATTGCTAAAATATGTTTAGTTTTGTACCACTTTCGCTTTTTACACACAAAAAATATTAAATTCAGACAACACATGCAACGAAAAATTATAACATCAAACATCATTTTTATTGATCATTAGAGATTACTGTAACAATACAATGTTGAACAAACTATATCGAATGATATTGTTTACATTTATGAATATTTTTTATCTCGTAATTATTGTATTTTTTTACATAATTATTATCTGATAAGTTAATGTTATTTTAAAAGTAATTATGTAATTGTCTAGATATCGGGTCTTTTATGAGCCGATAAAATATTAATAGTATTAAATATTACAAGAGATTTAATTCGGACTAAGGATGCATTTGAAATGAGTAAGGTAAATAAGCTACTGATTGTTATGTAGGTATTCAGGGTTCAGTACCTCAAAAGGGCAAAACAAAACCCGCAGGCTTATTACCTTTTGCAAGAGCAAAACGATAGCGATCAAACGCTTTATGTCATAAAAGTCGGCACTGTTTGTCAAAAGCAATTATTAAAAAAAAAACCACCAGCATCTCTAAAACTTCTGTATGGAAGAGGAATTATTGCGCAAATATCGCTATCGTTTTGCTACTGCAAAAGATACGTAATAAGCCTGCCGACCACACCATTCTTTCTTTCAAGACCGTTTTTCAGTAGGTACGTTCTTCGATCTCTCTACTACTGTATGGTAAAATTGATTCATTCGTACCATGTAAATAAGTATTGATAAGGAAAGGAATACCATATGCAAAAGAGTTATTTATCAAGACATGTGAGATGACGTCCTGATAAAAAGATAAGCCAATCAGCGTATGTGTAATATTGTACGCCGAAGTAAGCACTGAGTAGGTAAACTGGAATTTGCTGAGCACGTATGTAGCGTTCAGCATTTTCTACAAGCGGCGTGTACGACCAAGTTAGCAAGCGGGCCTAAGTGTATGTACATTTCATCACCATCAGCTTTTTTAATGATCCCACTGCTGGCACACAGGCCTCTTCACTGTGCGAGAGGGAATGGGTCTTAATCCACCACAGCCAGTGCGTGTTGGTAGATGTCTCATGTCTTCGAATTTTCGGTTCTAGGATATGCCGGTTTCCTCACGATGTTTTCCTTCACCGTTTTAGAACAGCGGGGATGAAATAATTTACACAAAGTAAAGTGCCTGCTTGGGTTCCAACTCACGACCTACTACTTGCAAGGCGCGGCCGCTACCACTGGGCCACCACTGCTCTCAAATACCAAAGACATACCTCAAGAGTTATTTGCTGACAAGAGGTTAAATTAAAATATGTCATACTTATGGGGCCCATGTGGGCGCAAGCGGTCCTAAGTGTACCATTTACATTACCACAATACAATCAGTAGCCATTTACCAATCGCCCATTCAACTAAACACAAGACGGAGGTATATGATCACTGCTGCCTATATGGTTGTTGTCAATGCTGTGGCTAGTGATACTGCTGATATTACTATATGTTCCGTGTCCGTTGACAGGGATCTTAGGCGAGGAGCCGCGCCCCGCCCGTTCGAGCGTGCCGTCGGTGAGTCGCCAAGCAGGAAGGTAGGACAAGAGCCCGAAGTTGTTCTTGGTTGCTAGTGCTGGGTTCGGCCATGTATTTTGTACGCTGCCTATTGATGTGTACCTGGAAATTAATAATTTGAGTAAAGGTCATATCTCTCGCAAACCTACACACTCATTGTGTAAGTTCAATGAATAGGGCACGGTATGCTTTACTTGCATTCATTGCTTCGTATGTTCAAAAATCTACTCGACAGCGTAAAACACGCAATGTTGTGCTGTTGAGTTATAAAAATATAAGGGAAGAAGTGTGCTTAGTGATATAAAAAAAATACGTTATTAGGGTGCTAGTGATAACCTTCTGAAGGTAATTGTCCAAAGCCAAGTCACAAAAAAAAACAATTTCGAGGGCACCTTGAGGAGGAAGGTCCTATACGCTGGTAAGACGAAACCCAAACTTAACTTTGCTGAAAGTAGGAGCAAGTGGAGAAACAAGAACAAAGTTTGGAAACCATTGTGCAGTAAAAGCCCCCAGAATTGGGGCAACGACGCAAGGAGGAGAAAGTCAAGGGTAAGAACTGTTAAGTATTTTGTATTTTTCAGTTAATTCTTGCTACTATTTGTATCTCTGGATGCCGTTAAAGATGACTACGGTTAAGTAGTAAAGGATGTGCAACAGTATCTTTATGAGCCTTGATAATCTAAACTAGCTTATCCTAGACGCACCGCAGGACCAGCACGCGCCGCAGTCATCGCATTTTTGCAAGGCCCCGCGCAATCCGCGCCGCACGCATCGTATCCACTTCTGTACATCTTATTTTATCAATATTTTCTGTACGGATACGGATGACGTCTCCGCGACGCCCGCACCGCGCTCGCCACAAGCATCGAACGCGCCGAATCTGATGACGTTACCCGCACGCGCTGGCGGAATTCGTATATTGGTGGATAGGTGCGCGAGGCTGCATACGATTTCATATAAAGATTTATAAAATGCAATGACCGCATAAATTGAACTCACCCTTTGTCATATAAGGTGCAGTAAGGAACTCTTCTCTGCAGGGTGTAACTCCATATCTGGTGGTAGTTCCAGTTGAGGAGGGGTGAGACTCGCACTATCTGTGGCCAGCTGGGGTCTGTTTTCTGTAAAAAGTAAATAAATATTGATGATCAACTCAATATACAACTGTCCGTCCGTCTGTTTTCACCGAAGGGTGCCTAAATCTTTGATATATAAGGTTGTTGCCTCGTCTTTATGCCAATGTTCTACATCTGACTGCGAATATGTACAATCTGCACATCATATATTATGGGAGTGTATTATTTGGCAGAATGAACGCAATATTATGTTGGATAATGTACAGGCTGCATCCGGAGTAGTTTATAACACGGACAGTATCACATGATGAAGCCATCAGTAACACATGATGAAAAAACGCATTAACATTTTGCTAGACCTGGGTATCAAAACTAGGGCTTCATGCTTAGCAGCAGCGCTTGCGACCAATAGGCCAACGAGGCAGTCATCGAGTTTTGATTTATTGTGTGACTAGCTGTTGCCCGCGACTTAGTCCGCGTCAAAATGGTTTTTTTTTTCACTCTGTAACTGTAATTTTTCGGGATAAAAAGTAGCCTATGTTACTCCTTATAACATCAGCTATCAGTACCAGTGAAAGTCCCGTCAAAATCGGTCCAGCCGTTTCGGCGATTACTCTGAACAAAGTGACAGACAAAAATCTTAAAAATTGCGTATTTGTTATTAGTAAAGTATTAAATTTCCACATGCATTCAATAAAACATTGTTGTTTTGATATTACATACAGACACAAACATTTTATTTATTTATATAGAAGATGTATATAGATAAAAAGTATTTACTGGAATTACTTTAAGTACTTAAAGTACTTACTTTGCATGGATATTAGAAATCTAAGCAGTATCACGGTAAAGACGCCCAGAAACGTTTTACATTGAAAAGCGACTTTATTCACTTTACTATACGGTCCAAATTGGCATGGCACTAGAAGCGCAGCGTCGCTTTAATGGCTTGACCTTAAGATGGGTATGATTTGAAACTCGCCTGATGTTGTTACACCAAGGTTAACAAGTACCTAATTTAAAAGATCATCGTACAGTCGGCAACAAATATAATTAATCTGGCTTTTTGATAATTTTTGGTCGACTTTTGGAGATATTCAACATCTAGGCCCTAAAAGAAGAATCATGAGTAATCATTATTTTTTGTTTAGATTTTTATTATTCGCCAACAGACCAAAAAATCAGTGGACAGAAAAAAAAAAGTAATTTTTTTTCCACATTTTATATTAATTTTCAAAAACAAATGATTGCAAGTTTTTTAGGGTTCCGTACCCAAAGGGTAAAACGGGTCCCTATTACTAAGACTCCGCAGTCCGTCTGTCTGTCTGTCTGCCACCAGTCTGTATCTCATGAACCGTTATAGCTAGACAGTTGAAATTTTCACAGATGATGTATTTCTGTTGCAGCTAAAAACAGAATTAAATAAATACTTAAGTATATAACAATGTGTGATTTTTTTTGTCGTTTTTTTCGATAATGCCTTTCGTGCGCGAGTCCGACTCGCACTTGGCCGGGTCTTTTTGTTGCACACAAACACATAATCTCTTTGTTGCCGACCGTACAAGATGGGAATCTCATAAATCAGTCAAGGTGACTCTCTGACTAGCCTTGACAAGTTATTTCTATTGTTTTGATTTGGTAATTTGATACACTATGATCTCATTCAAATAAGATTCAATAAAATTTCATTCAAATAAATTAAGAGAAGGTTACTTTTATTGATCCCTTAGCCCCGCTTGCAAATAAATAAATAAATAAATAAAATGTTAACTCAGAGACACTCGAGTTAGTTGTTAACACGAGGTTAAATAACAAATGCTTCATACATAATTGGCCCTGTTAAGCTACTAAATCTAGGCGCGGATCCAAAATTTCGCTCAGGGAGGAGGAAATAGCTCTCAAAGTGTCATTGAAAAAATACTGTTCCTTCTTCTCGGATCGTAATAATAACCACCTTGGTTTTGTTTTTCAGTAGGATTTTTGATGAAAAGTAAACTTGAAAACCATTGTGGTCAAGATTGCGAAGTGAGCTCAATGTAGACAACTCCTGTGGCCGGTGGCGAGAGCGAGAATAACGAGCTCGAAAATTTTAGCGCCCAGCATCGGATATAAATTTTTTGATGGCCATTCATACTAATAGTTTAGCCCAGGACCAGGGGGAGGGGGAGCGAGGGCATTGCCTCCGTTGCACCCCCCTTGTACCCGCGCCTTATTAAATCGGAGTTAGTAAGATAACCCAGCGTGACGCAAGCGGGCCTAAGTCAAGCATAAAATTTCAATAAGAGAAATGGCGACAGCCTTATTGCGTAATGAATTCGGCAAAGCAAAGGCAAAAGACTATGAAAAATCGACTCTTTGCCTTGCCGGATTCATCTATACCAATATTATAAAGAGGAAAGATTTTTTATTTGTTTGTGTGTTTGTTTGTTTGTAGGTACCGAATAGGCTCCGAAACTACTGGACCGATTTTAAAAATTCACCTATGGAAAGCTACATTATTCTCGAGTTACATAGGCTATAAATTATTTTTATAAAAATTAGAGATCCTTATGAAAATTGCAATAATGTAACCCTAACTAGCAAAATTTTGCCTATAAAATTCATTATTTCGCGTGCGCTAATAAAACTATTGATGATAATTAAAAAGTATGTAACAAAAAAGTTTGCGAGCGAATATATCTCACTATCATAGTTAAGTCACAATCGCAGCTTTTGTGTTCTAAAATTTAATTAGATCGTTGTTAGAAACAAAAGTTGGTTACATTCGTATTGTAATATTAATTCTTATTCAAATAAATAGTTTTACAAATTGGTTGGTAGGGAAGGGTAGGTGGGTTGGTAGATAGCTAGGTACGTTGGGTGGGTAGGTAGGGTAGTGCAGGTAGATTGATCGGTAGGGCAGGTACGTAGGTTGGTAAGTAGGTAAGGTAGGTGGGTAGGTAGGTAGGGTAGATAGGTAGGTAGATAACCAGTTGACGGGAGCGAAGCCGCGGGGTTCAGCTAGTTACGCAATAAAGCTGCAGTAGTTACTAAGACGAACTTATTAGGTTCGGTTGACATCCCGAGTGCTACTTTCTTACGAACCTTTATAACATCATGCGAAATAAAAGGTAAATCAAGTATAAAAAGGGCAAGGGATAAGCCCGGCCTATTTTGGCTTTCCCAAATATAGCTAAGTATTAATAACTTTCAAAAGACTGAGTAGTGAGTTTTCGTAATTTAGTACTTATCTACCCACTCAGTTTATCGTACAATTACTAATAACGTGGATGTTTACACACGGGTTTTTATCGGATATATATTGTTATGAAAACTTCTAAGAAATGCACGGAATGACGCTGGAACAAACAATTAATACACTCATCGGCAGTCAATGTGGCTCAAGTTTTGCGCGCGATTTAGTGAAAAAAAAAAGTTAATACAAAATATCAAAAAGCCAGACTGCAGCATAGCTGCTGCGGCATCTGGTTTTGGTGAGCCAGCTCGCGAATATGTATCATCAGACTGCACAGCATGATTTTTTTTCTTGTTTACGTCTTTTTAGTTCGCTTTTTAAGCAGTCGGGTTTTTTATTTATAATTTTTTATTTAACTTTTTTACAAATTAGGTACATTTAAACATATAAGTGTTATATGTTTTTGAAATCACCTCTTAAACCCTTTTTGATACCCCACACGATGGGTTTGGAAGAAAAAATAATTGGGCCCCCACAATATGACGCCCTAAAAGCCGCCATTTTTCTATTTATAAATTTTAATGTAGCCAGTGACACTCGCAAGGTTAAGACGAATCGATTGAAGAATCTTCAAAATCAGCCAATACGTTTGGTCTCTAGAACGCCACATAGGAACAAACATACATAGACTGCTTACATTTATAGGAACTGTTAAGCCGTGTCAAGGAATTTTAGACAAGTTCATTTTAATCTATTGTATTTTTTTTTGTTTATTGTATAGTTAAAATATTCACTTAAACCAACTAGAGAAGCTATTTGGCACGTATTTTCCCACGTAGTATTAAAAATGCCTTGGAATAGGTACGGTTTGTTCATGAATCCGCACTTAGGACTTGGGACTTGACTAGGGACCACATTTACATACGTAAATATTAAATAAAATTACCTGCATAAACTGCAAATTCTCGCTATAAGGATCTGTCCTCCGCGTCCCCATAAGGCATGCTTTGAGCCTATCGTCCTGTTCTAGCAGTCTTTGCAGGGTAGTTTTCAGTTCACCTTCCGTCACCATCAGCGTCACACCATAATGTTCCTTAATCTGTTCTACGAAGGTCTCTATTTCCTTGAACGGTCCATTTGTACGAATATACACAACTTTAAGTTCACTGGCAATGTCATCGCGTTTGTACATTTCACGTAAAACATTTAAAGTTATGTCTAAAAGCACTGTGCAGTCTTTTCCACCGTTAAAAGAGAGAAACACTTCGTCTATTTCGTACTCTGTGAAGCATTGTCGGAGTACCTGGAATGAAGTATTTTAATTTATAAACACAGTTACAAGCAGGAGACAGATAGACGACACTCCTTATACAATGTGGACAAGCCAAGGAGCAGATTGGAGAGACGGAAAAGCTTCTGAGGTTAACCAAACCAATTAATGACAGCAGGTCTAGTGAGGCAAAGAAGAGACTGTGGCTCCTCAAACATCCTCCTCCGACTGACTGTGTTGAGCCTGCAGAAAAGCTCCCTGCAGGCCACCAACTTCCAAGGTCCACCTGGAAATGTTTAAACCGACTCCGAAGACAAGTGGGTCGCTGCAGGCACAACTTAGTCAGATGGGGTGTACTCCAATGACCCGCAGTGCGATTGCGGAGCTGCAACCGAAACAATGTCTCACCTCCTATCGTGCTCTTTGTGCAACACCTGCACCCAGGGGCCTTTGTTAGGCAAATGAAGACGCTGTTGCTGAATTCTGGTCAAAACGTATATAATTGAGGAATAATCGATACGACGAAGAAGAAGAAGAAGTAGGAACAATTATAGGAACTCCTTATGAGCTAATTTCTTAATCATCATAATTATCAGTGATTCCCGAGAAGGCGAGCATGACGCAAGGATTAGTCATCGTGTTAATTCACTTGGCGGGTTGCAGTTGGACATGATTTTTTTTTCAGAAGACACTAGGTACAATCGAAACCTAATTTAACCCAGAAGCTCACAACCATCTAGCTCTGAAACCATTTTGTGATGCAGATTAGCAGGTGCAGGTGGAGTTTTATATGAGACTTTAATCCTGGCCATTGTTAGCGCTCCGAAGGGATTCTGATCACATACCCAAGCAAGCGTTGGATTGGAATCCACATGGCAAAAGAAAGCGTGGCCGTCCCCGTCAAACCTGGCGTCACACCGTTTGGCAGAAGCGACGAACATCGGAATGACGTGGAACGAGGTGAAGCGTGAAGCTCAAGACCGATCGCGATGGAGGGCATAGGATATTAACTCATTGTTAACACTTTCACTGCAACCAACGCGCCAAATCTACGCGCGGTTATCTAAGTTTTCTCCCGGTGCCGACAACGCGTCTGGGCCAAATATTTCTGAATGGCCATCGTGATAACAATAATAATAATATAACAATAATTTAACTTATACATTTTCCGAGAAATGCAAAGAGGAAAGTTGCCCTGCAGTGGGATAATAGATACATGTTGAAAATAAATCTACATTAATATTATAAAAAGATAAAGTTTGTGAGGTTGTGGGGGGTAATCTCTGGATTCATTAAACCGATTTACATATTTAGATGAAATTTGGCATGGAGATTTGTGAAGAAGGAAGGAAGGAAGGAAGACGGAAGGGCGTGTCAGACTTTTACTAACTTAAACCCACCCGTGTTCCTTCAGTTGCTTGTGCCAGGGCGGCGTTTACTCTCTTTGAAATTTATCCGCGACACAGACATTCTAGTTTGTGACCCTGGGAAGGACATAGGGTAGTTTGTATTCCTTTGGGATGATAAAACATTTTTTACGCGAGCGAAGCCGCGAGCAGAAGCTAGTAATAAATAATTATCCGACAAAAACACTCCAGAACTCGAAACACATCAAATACAACTTACATTATAATTTAGCTAGGTAATTCCACCACGTAATAAAATTGAAATAACAAATACCTGTTCGGTTTCCTTCAAGATATCGGCAACGTCAGGCAGATCCATGTCGCTCACCGCGCTGTTCGGCAGCATGCCGCGTTCTGAACTGAAAACGTGCAACATACTCATTACTTATTGGCAATTAAATGCGGCGTTAGGGTGACTAATCAACGTCGAGCTATGCTGTGCGATTACTAGTTACGCCATCTTTTTTTAAAATGTAATTAATGTCTTTGACGGCGGCGATTCGATTATTGGAAGAGAATAGAGAGTGACAATTCGAAGAAGTGTCACCTCAATCAGAGAACCTAACTCTTTCCTGATCTCACAAAAACATCTCTAATTCTTTATGTTTTAGGATGTTGTTTATCATGTGTACGGTACTGCATTTTTATTTTATTGTTTAAAGTTTCTTACAGCTTATAAAACCTACAAAATATAACAGCTGAGTAAATCACGAAGTGCCTGCACGGTTATTGTTGGTTTATATATTGATAGACTCGCGTTTGACCACTATTTAACTTAATGGTAAGCGATAATGTGGTCGACGATGGAGCGCACTTGTCTAAAACACTATTAATCTACTAAACATACCTGACTTCCGTGTGCAAAGTATTTTTACGCCGTTCAGATAAGTCAGTAAGTATTGACAAGATACTCCGTAAGGGCGGTTACGCACTACACGTTCGTGTCCGTTATCTTTGTCCGTGATATGAGTTCAGAGTTCAAACTGTTCTGAATTATGACGGATTGAGTTCGGATGTAGTACGTAAGCTTCCCTACAAGAACTACTACGGCTACTTCGTAACCGAAACACGGGCACGGAAAGGATTTAGTGCGTAACCGCCCTAAATGTTAGAGCCTTTACACAAGCGACATTCTCTCAACGAAAGCGTCGTGATAGCGACTGGCAATAAGTTTAAAAATTATGGGAATTCCAAGCGTTATCGATATGTTACGTGATCAATCGAGATACATTTTGACATTCTTGACAGAATTATAGAGCCTGCTAGTTGTCCCGGCAAACGTTGTTTTGCCATAGAAACACCAAACATTCATTTTTTGCATTAATTGTATTTTTATCCTACCTATCCTACCCGGCCTACCCTACCCTATCTAGGGTTTAAAAAATTGTTTACGACCGATTCTCAGATCTACCAAATATGCACAATAAATTTTCATAAGAATCGGTTAAGCCGTTTCGGAGCAGTTTGCAGACAAATACTGTGACACGAGAATTTTATATATAAGATAGACTTGAAAAACAACATTGTAAGCACAACGACGCTTCGTTGCCATGGTAACCGAACAAAGCGCAGCGCCGCATGTTTTGTATGTATCCTTATAGATGAGTAGCGAATTGGACAAAACAGTGCAATCTGAGAAATATAGCATAGCATAGCTTGATGTTGTATAAAACCTTTATCACATGGTTATATTTCTACATTGTCTGTTTGATACGAATGTTATGAAGAAGGACGTTCATTGTGATAATGATTAAGATGTAATTATGATATGATGAGAATTTGTTTGTCATTTTACTAACATTTAGTGTCTTTTTTTCGATTATTTTGCTTAACCTTTTGACCGTCACGACCATATACAACGTCATTTATCTCAAGACTTCGGAACGTGGGAAGGTAAAACCATGTCACCCGTTTGGAAGATATAATGACACAGGCATACTAAGGCCCAACTCAACACCCCTCTTTTTGCGTCGGGGTTAATATGGCAAGGAATGGAGCGATCTATGGAGCAATTAGGTAACAAGTTTTCTTTGTGTTTGTATAAGGCTGGGTCTGCGACTGACAGTGTTTACTTTTATCTGGTATTATGGAGTTACATTTTTGAATCAAGCGACTATCTTTGTCGTTCTAAATCAAGAAAGGTCTGAGGCTCTGACCTTAACCGTTAGATAAAGTTTGTAAACAATGACAATGTATTGATAGATTATAAGGGGCAACTTAGAAAGTTTGACTAAGCAAGACACGTGTCTATTCTTGATTATGATTATATCTTTATGTAATTTATGGGCATTATGAAACATAAGAAGTTGCTATTGGTGATTCCAAATCTTTCAATCAATGTTTTTGTCCTATGGAGAAGAACCGGCAAGAAACTCGGACACAGGTTTTTGCATTGGTTAAATTGTCAAGCCCTACTTGACAATTTAACTAATGCAAAAAACTTTTACTAATAATTTCAATGTTGTATTCGCAACGTATATAGTCTTCTTTAATTTGATCATGACTGTGACCATTATTAGTTAGAAATTTAAACACCATCATAATTTTTCAAGCAAAAGCCGATCACTGCTGGTTATATCAGCAATTTGTAATAAATAAATATACTTACGCAAGCGACAACGCGTTATTTAGCTACTCATTCAGTTACAGCAATTTAAGATTAACTTGTTGAATTATTTGGCCACGGGGCGCTACCTGAATGGCTTATTCGAAGTTAATTATGTAGTAGCAAGCAACACATATAGGAATAATGTTTGAACAGCTGATAACGGACATCGCCAAAATTGGAAACTTGTTTTTACCTAAATGCGGGTGATGTACTAGAAATTTGTGCAAAACTATTCCAGGAATTTAGGTTATTTAGTGATTGCCTACTGATGGAGCCAGATAAGCGTAGTCCATTAAGATTACGGGACTATTTAAGAGGATAGGCAACTAAGGAGTAAATGTTTATGAATACCCTCTAGGTATGGGTACGTTCAGCGCAATTTGTCTTTGCACTTCTTTTAAACCGAGTTTCCAAAAAGGAGGAGGTTCTATGTTCGACTTCTAGTATGTCTTTTTTTTGTGTATATTTACCGATATCTCCGTCAATTGTTGACCGATTTTGATAATTCTTTTTTTGTTTGATAGAGTATATTCCGAAATTGGTCCCATTTTAATTCTGTGAAGATCTTATAAAGAACTTCGGTGATATACAACAGAACTCTTCAATAAATAACGGTAAATCTCTCGGAATTGCTGCAATCGCATGTCTGTTTATTGTTTATACCATTTCATAACATAACATCACGATAGTACGCTCTAAAGGGGTACGCAGATGTGTACAGTTCACCTTGGTACACTCTCATTTCACCGGTTATGTTCAAGTTTTATGGTATTCGGGTAATCTATTCTGGCATTATAAGTACCTTACTAAAGGCAAGTTACTTAATAGGTACAACTAAAAAGTGAAAAATAAAAATTCTATTTTACAAAAAAATACTAAGTATCGACTTCCAACTAAAAACACTACAAAGTGAAAAATAACTTTCTTTTTCGAAGTCGGTGTCCATAACGAAAAAAATTGTACCTACCAAATACACCGTAGTAGTTATACTTACTGGATTAAGATCATTTATTTTCATACAAAATGCTATTTTCTGTACTACTATTGGAACTTAATAAAAACATTTTTACAAAAAAAATACTGCCGACTTCCAAATAAGAAAACTACAAAGTGGAAAATAACTTTAATTTTGGAAGTCGGTGTTTTTCGTAGGTACCATTTTTTGCGTTATGGACACCGACTTCCAAAATTAAAGTTATTTTTTCTTTGTAGTTTTCTTATTTGGAAGTCGGTAGTATTTTCTTGTAAAAAAGTTTTTTATTTTTCAGTATTTAGTTGTAGTAGAATAGATAACCCGAATATCATGAAACTTGAACATTGCCAGTGAAATGCGAGATCTGCGTACCCCTTAAAACAAAAAAAGAATTTTCAAAATCGGTCCACAACTGACGGTGATATCGGTGAACACACACAAAAAAAAATAACAAACATGAAGTCGAACATAGAACCTGCTCCTTTTTGGTAAGTCGGTTAAAAAGTATTTACCTTTCGTGCCTTTCATTATCCATCAAGAAGTTAATAAACGTAACGGGTTACTAAATATTTACTTACACATTACAATTTTGCTTTACCGAAGTGTGACAGTCATGGTGTCATTGCCATCCTGACTTGTAAATAAGTACCAAGTACCTACGGTAAATTAGAAACTGCATGCTGTAATTTATTAGTTCGACGGATGCATGGATGGATGAACTTATCCAAGGCTCCCATACATCGATGCATTTAAAATTATTTCGCTGGTCACTTACATACAGGTAATAATTTTATTACAGGGCGGGAATCGAACCTATGATGTGAAGTCTAATCAACGGCTTCTGGGGACTGTGTCTTTGCTTTGCGTCATCATTGCTTCAACTTTGTTGAAGACTTACTTTGGACTTAATTATAAATTTTATGTAATTGCTTAAACGTACAAGGTTCCTTCGTTAGGGATCAGCAGCCGTATTGCGTTAAGTGTGCAAAGAGTTTGAACGCTATCCAACCGACGAAATCGGCCAATCACCCAAGACGGAAATGCACATTGCGTCATTCATCTCGCATGTGATTGGTCGGTTGGATAGCGTTCAAACACTTTACGCACTTACGCAATATGCTGCAGTATTTGCAAATTTTCGGCTTATTTGTAATTTATAGACTTTAATTCGTATATTCTTCTATTGACTCAGTTGTTACTCACGTGGAATAAAATGTGCAACTCATCATTTCATGATGCAACAAGCCAACATAAAACAAAAAAAAATAATACCACGTCAAGTTTTACGTATGATATGATAACATAACGTTAAAATATCACGTGTTGGACTAAGATGCTGCCGTACTATCGGTAGAATGCCGCTATCTGACAAAATCATATTTTAAGTTATAGACAAAAACCGCGAAATAATAAAAATCGATGCTGGATATCAACTATAAAAGTCTTTTATGAGAGAGTTTCGGGCGTCAAAAAATAAATTAATTGCGCACTTTCGAATAGGCACATTGTTACTTTTATCAAAAACTATCTGCCCCCGCGGCTTCGCTCACGTCATCTGGCTACCTACTAACCACCTACCCTACCCTACCTACCTACTAATTTGTTAAACTATTTATTTGAATAAGAATTATACTACAATATGAATGTAACCAACTTTTGTTTCTACCTGGCGGCAATCTAATTAAAATTTAGAACATAAAAGCTGCTATTGTGACTTAACTATGATAGTTAGATATATTCTCTCGCAGACTTTTTTGTAGGTAATAATGAGTACTTTAATCATGTAGTACATAATTTTTATGTATCATCAATAGTTTTCCCAGAGCACGCCAAAGAATGAATTTTTGCTGCCATTGTAGGCATCAAAAGCTAAAATCGGTCAATTTTCACCGACACTAGCTATAGTATGGCACCATATAACAGTGCACGGTAAACTTTACAAATCGTAGTAATTTCATTTCTATCAGGAACAGGTATTATACAGACTTATTTGGCTTTGAGCCCGTTCAGTTACTTCAGTTAGCGGGGACAAGTCACTCGTGCATTCATCTTCAGTAAATTTATTTATTACATCAGCCTACATGGTCTTGATGTTATGGTATTTAGATAAAAATCTGTACAGCACCAGCCCATTTTATCACCATGCCCCACGTTTTCAGTACTTTTCAGATTGCTCCTCAACTTATCAGTTGATATCAGCTGTGTGAGTTGAGATTATAACGTTATAACATATATATCTGATAAAATAACATAACATTATGAATTGACATTTGAATTTATAAAAACATGAATGAATCAGCAGTTCTTAAAAGAAATGTTATGATGATTGCAACTCTGACTCAATACCCGTATGATGAATTAAAAAAAAGATTAGTAATGAAAGTGTAATCAATACTTTAAAATATTTTATTACATAATTTTTCAGACACACCTCAAAATGTAACAAAGTTTTATCAGTATAAACATAAAATATTATTATACACACACCTTTTTTAAAGGAGGCTCACTCACTACATCACTAAGACCAAACAAAATTTCTTTAGTCAATTTGAAAGTCACTCTCATCATTTGTTTATTCGGAGAAACATTTCGCACATCAAACACATCTGTAATAAGAGAAGTTATGTCACATCCAATGTTTTCATTCACCATTTTCTTTGCGATTTCAACGTGATCTTCTCCTAACGCAAAGCAGTATACGTAAACTATGATTTCTTGATTGAATTTTTCTGCTAAACTCTCATCTTTTAACAGACCATTGAAGTGTTTCAAGAATTCCACAGCCATTGCCGGCAAATTCATAGTAATGTGAATTTTTCCTTGTATCTTCTCATCACCATTACATAAAGAAGTTATGTATTCCTTGAATACATCACATATAAAATCTTTTCCATCTTGATTGAATGACTTGAAAAATGACATGTTTACTTTATTATTTTTAGCATTATGATTCAACCATTTGTAAGAGTCAGGGTTTAAATCATTTGCAAAAACTTTGGTTTTACGTTTTGCTGCTGGGACTGCAAATGGTCCGACTCCACAGAATACATCAAATAGTACATCACCGGGTTTTAGGTAGCTTAGTATTCTCTCATGTTCCTTGCCTAAGCGTGGATTCCAATACACTTTGGAGAAGTCAAATTGGAATATGCAGAGGTTTTCTTTTACAGTTACAAAGAAATCATCATCTCCACCAATCAATTCCATACTAAAATTCCTGTAGGTGTTATCTATACTGTTGCTTTTATTGACTACTGTTCTACATGTCTTTATTTTGTCAACTAGCACCTGCCCAATCAACAGTTTGTATTCAAACAGATGTTCCCTCAAGTTCAGATGTATGATGTGCCCAATTTGAGAGAAACCACTAACACCTTCTTCATTCTCTGGAAGAACTGCCTTGAATATTGTTTCAAAACGCCAATTTTCATAAGTCAGTTGAATTTCCTTGTCATCGAAATTCTTTACTGTAACTTCCAAATGATTCAGAGCTTTACGGTCACTTTCACTGAGGTCTCCCCACTGACTCACTTTTTCTGGGTTGAAATAAATGCATTTCTTGAATAGTTCATTTTCCCCGCCTTCTATACTCCTTACTGGCTTGAAAGCTTCTAGTTTCAGGAAGTACGACTTACATATTTGAGTGATTTTAAACAAATTTTCTTCTTTGACCTTTAGAACTGGCACTTTGATGTTGCGCAAGAATTTATCTCGATCAAGCACTTTCATACCACGCACGCCGACGGGTGCCAAGGGCACGGTAGCGGATGAGCTCATTTTACGTAAAAATGTGCGGCTATAACTTAACTTCATACCAAATATCAACGAAAAGTTGATGTTTAACACATCGTCAATACTAACCTATTTCGAGGTCAGAGCTGATGTGAGTCTTCTTGGTTTAGTAAGTAGAGTCCTTGGATAACTGAGGTTGACTGGTTATGCACACACCATTGAGGAAAAGGCAAATTTATCACAATATTTTTAATGAAAGCGTTGCACTACTGCGCGACTCTCGATTCTCACGTTACATTACTGTTTTGTCAAATTGACGTTTACTATTGTATCATTCGTCATTGACAACTTCAATTTTGACATATCCGTTCCATTTCACATGTTCCACATCATATCACTTCGTTCGTGTCCTAAATCCAGTAAATTTTATTTACCCCTCACGTTACGAGGGACCTCTCGTAACTAGATTGGTAAAAAAAACCCTTGTAAGGACTTAATTTGAATAATCGTTATTTATGTATTATTTATTGTATATTGTATAACTAGTCACTAGGCTAACAAAGATTCAATA
The DNA here is from genome assembly GCA_947562075.1 of Orthosia gracilis. Taxonomy (NCBI): domain Eukaryota; kingdom Metazoa; phylum Arthropoda; class Insecta; order Lepidoptera; family Noctuidae; genus Orthosia; species Orthosia gracilis. The sequence goes on from OX387270.1 coordinate 44,447,731, forward strand.
TTATATCTTATTAAATAAGTCTATTAAATAGCAAAGGACCAATATATAATGCTTTCATGTAGTAGAGTTCATCGGAGTATGAGAGTGAGGGAACAGAGAGCACATGTCATTGAGTACACACTTGTGTAGGTACTATAATATCTCACGCGCCGCTGAGTTTGGTCACCGTAGCAGAACTTCGGGAAGAGGCTCCGAGTGGGCGGCAGATATTTGCCCTTGTCCTTTTTGCAATGTTGTTAACTTAACAAATTTTATTTTATTTTACGAATAACCGTTTGTTAAAAAGAAAAAAAAAAGTTTAAATTGTAAGCTTTTTGGTTGTCACTACAAGTACGTGGCCGCGGGTGATTGTTCTGCTCAAATCTGCTCGCCACCCCCTTAGGCCGCCAGGCGGCCACTTATTCAAAATAATAGGGACCTTACGTATAGGATTCAAACTTTGTGGCTTGAACTATGACCATCAACAAGCGCAACATAAAAAAAAATAGATGGAAAATATAAAACGTCCTTTCCTGCGGTATTGCTGTTACTTCGATACGTGGCGCAGGTTATGGCTAGGACCAAATAAGTACTAATCCGTAACATGAAATTAATTAACATGTTCATGAATTGGAAGCAAACTGCTGAATATGAGGCCCAAAAAAAATGCCAGGTAAGGTAAGAATTTTTCATTAACCCGAAGTCTAGATTTATGCCTGTATCGATGCCCAGGTTGGTCTAACCAGGTTGCTCGGTAGCGAAAACTAAACCTCTATTATATTAGTTACCGTTCAGTTCCAGGTCCGACCGTTTAATGCATTTTCGAAAGAACCTATTTCATATTTACTAGCAATAATAATATTATTTAGGTACACATAAGAATAAGAACTTAATATGGTATCGTATTTAAATCCACGGGTAATCATGTTACACTGGGGCAAGGGTCGAACGAAATGTTTCAAAGGAAGGAAGACATGCTGTTTCAGCAATGGTTTTCTGAAGAATTTTGGTTAGTTTGTTGCATATTTTGATTACATGAAATACCGTACCAAATTGCATAACGTCCCATAAATTTAGCGGCGTGGTATTTCATGAAGAAATACTAAAAATTAATTCAAGGCCGTAAATTACAACAATGCTTCTCTCTGTTACCAGTTGTACGCTTGGCTAAAAACAGGCCTGTCTCTTCAATTTTTTTTTAATGAACCCGTTGCTCATAAAGGATGACAAGGAACCCTTAACAAATAGGTAGTGATTCGAATAGTGGATTTCGTAGCAAAAAATAAAAACATCTAACAAACCTAACAAACAATAGGTACTATGGTGAAGCTAATCAATCAGTCTTTAATTTTTCTCATCATTTGGTTTTATAGTGTGCCGTAGACATTACAATTTCTCAACTTACTAGTTTCTGTGGTAAATCCTAAGATTTACTGTGTGATTGCTGGAACCCCGAAATTAGAGATTATCATAGATCATTTCGGCCTAGACGACTTGAGAGAAAGACTTGGTAACTCTTAGATTTTACCTGTAAATCCTAGATTTTACAGTAGTTCGGGCTAAAAGCTACATCAAAAATAAATCAATATTATGATCTTATTTGTAGTTGGCACTGACCGCAACCTATGGGGCGATTTTGAGGCGAAGCAGTTTTCCGGTAAATTTTGTCCTTGAATCTTTTCGTTATAAAAAATGTTCGGCGCTTTCGTTGTTTATTAAATTCAGTAATGTTACCTAATTATTTTGATGACTGTTTACATGGTACCCTCGGTGTGCGAGTCCGAGTCGCACTTAGCCGATTTTTCTGTAAGTGATCGCCTTTAAGATTCTATTGCAGAGCAATCATCCTATTCCTGAAGTCCTCACACTTATCCTCGTGTGTTTTAATGTATTGTTACGGAACCTTGACACAAAACGGGTCTACCCCTGCTACTCAAATTTTACTAAGTCTTGAGCTTACCTTCTTAGATTCGTATATCTAATTATGAATATCGATTTTCTTAGCGACGTCATGTTTAATCCTTAAGGTTTGAGTATATAAGACGTTGGAGGTACGGCAAAAGATGAGTAGTCTCCACTTCCTCGGCTCCCACGTTACGGGCTTACCTTACAGACTGGAGTAGTTCGTCTAACGATTTTCTCCAGTATCTTGTAACAACATCACCGGCCGAGATTTCTCCTGATTTCAAATTGGTAAAACTACAACCGACATAACAATGGCAGGAAATGGACCTGGGATGGCAGCCCTGCAAGCTTGGGGAGGCCAATCGGCGATGCATGGAGTGGCGAACCAGACCGTCGTAGATAAAGTATCTGCCGACATGCTCCACATGGTCGACGCTCACTGGTATCAGTTCCCTCCTATGAACCCTCTCTGGCACGCACTCTTGGGATTCGTCATCGGCGTTCTCGGATTCATCTCTATTGCTGGAAACGGTATGGTCATCTACATATTCTCATCCACGAAGAGTCTGAAGACACCATCCAACCTATTGGTAGTAAACCTTGCCTTCTCTGACTTCCTGATGATGTGCGCTATGGCTCCGGCTATGGTTGTTAATTGCTACAACGAAACATGGGTATTTGGTCCGTTTGCCTGTGAACTATACGGTTGCGCTGGCTCACTATTTGGATGCGCATCTATCTGGACCATGACCATGATCGCCTTCGACCGCTACAACGTCATCGTGAAAGGTATCGCCGCTAAACCAATGACCAAGACTGGAGCTCTTCAACGCATACTCGGTATCTGGCTGTTCTCACTCGCATGGACACTTGCGCCCTTCTTCGGCTGGAACCGGTATGTACCTGAGGGAAACATGACTGCTTGCGGAACTGACTACTTGTCAAAGGATTGGTTGAGCCGAAGCTACATCGTTGTCTACTCCGTGTTCGTGTACTTCTTACCTCTGCTGCTTATCATCTACTCCTACTACTTCATCGTCCAAGCTGTCACCGCCCACGAAAAGGCTATGAGGGATCAGGCTAAGAAAATGAACGTGGCTTCGCTCAGGTCATCCGAGGCAGCTAATACCAGCGCTGAGTGCAAGTTGGCTAAGGTGGCTCTGATGACTATCTCCCTGTGGTTCATGGCGTGGACCCCATACCTTGTAATCAACTACACGGGGGTGTTCGAGAGCGCGCCCATCAGTCCTCTGGCTACTATCTGGGGATCACTGTTCGCCAAGGCTAATGCCGTATACAACCCTATTGTATATGGTATCAGCCATCCTAAATACCGCGCTGTTCTGTACCAGAAGTTCCCAGCACTTGCATGCACGGTGTCACCTGACGAGGCCGGCTCTGTCGCGACTAACGCCACCGTCGTCGCTGATGAGAAGTCTGAGAAGCCTGCTGCCTAAGAGCACCTTATCTGATGACAACAACTTAACGATCACCACTAGCTTACCGGACGAATGATTCTGCCATTCTTATGTTAATATTAATTTTCTATTTGTATAAAGCTGTTATCTCCATTAGTTCTGTGTCGCAAGTGCTTATCAATGTATGATGCGCCTGCATATTTTGTGTTAGCACTTTATGCATTAGGCGCAAAATTGCTCACAGTTCTGATACCTTCCTTTTCTACATCGGTGGACGGCATACTTAAACTATTGTAAATTAACCATCATGTCTCCACCGTGTCCTACCCATGAGACTGCTCCTTCTAGTTATTAGTTATTATAAGCGATTTGTGAATTTTACGACGACACTGGCTCTGTATATTTGATCAATAAAGTTTAAGCTGCAAAGTGGTTAATAACCGCATAAAAAATATGTTATTTTGTTTTATAATCCTATTTGTATTTAGTTTCTTGTTGAAAATTAAATCAATACCATATTTGTCCATACATCCTCAACTTATAAAATGGACTGAATTAGTGGTCCGCTCTTTTAGTACGGCAGATTTTTCCAATATCAAATCTTTTATCCGAGAAATAATGTTTGGCTTTTTATAGTTTTTATATACAAAAACGCCAATTTTATTCTTCTGATAAAAACTATCTGTCGAATGAAAAATCAGCGTGGAAGCTAAAACAACGCGTCCTCTAATTTATCTGATGTGATGAAGAAGTGGCGCAACAAAATTCTCATTAAACTAAAGATTTAAATCTTCATGAACATGGTGGATGAATAAATTGAAGGCTGTCAAACATCGCTGTTACATACATATAGTAAAGCATAAACCAAATATAGAATGTTTTTTTGAATTTTCCAGATAAGTGTGACCATCCATTTCTACGTATATCCCCGTGTTTATATTACTTTCTTTCGTTTTACAACCTACACTACAGCCGGGTCGTAACCTTATAATAGTTTTACCGTCCACATATTAACGGGACTAGACTGTTTTATTTGCAATACAAGCTATCCACATAAAGGAGATATTGTCTTAACGTCGCAAAAGTTTAATAGAATCGTCTATAAGTTCATTGTACTATTTTAAAAGAAATATGTCTAATTGCAGTGCTGGGAAGTTTATTTCGATGTGGATTGCGTTTTATGTATAAAAATTCTTTGTCCGCGGCTTTGTCTTCGTGGCCTAAGTAATTCGCTGGAACCCTGCATTGTTCCTAATAGTGCATGATCCGGTTTAAGAAATATATACCCTGATATGTTATTCAATAATGTTAAGGATTATATGCTAGATAACATATTATAGGTACAATGATTCATCGCAAATAGGTTACCTAGCTAATTTGCGTACCGTGACGTAAAAAACATTTTTACAAAAAAATACAACTGACTTACAAATAAAAACACTACAAAGTGAAAAATAATTTCAATTTCGGAAGTCGGTATCTTCTTGTAAAAAAGTTTTTTATTTTTCCCTTTTTAGTTGTGATACATAATGGCCAAGTTTTGTAAGGTACTTAGAATGCCAGAATAGAGTACCCGTATAACATGAAACTTAAACAAAACTGGTACACCCTCATGTACCAGTGTGAACTGTACACATCTGCGTACGTTATGAAATGGTGTAAACAATAAACAGACATGCGATTGCAGCTATTTCGAGAGATTTGCCGTCATTTATTGATGAGTTCTGTTATATATCTCCGAATTTCTTCATCAGATCTTAACAAAATTTAATTGAGACACATGAAGCCTGCCAGCCACAAAAACAACCAGCTTTCACATAAAAAAGAATCATTAAAATCGGTTCACCTAGTAAAAAGGTCTGAGGAAAAACAAAATACAGTCGAATTAAGAACCTCTTTCTTTTTTGAAGTCGGTTAAAAAAAATGTTTACGATCAACTTGCTCGTTTGGTTATTTATGAAAATCGAACATTAGCTAAAAGAATATACACCAAAGAATTGAAAAAATAAAGGTTGCCTTTTTTCTCCTCTGTGCAACTATGGAGTTGCCAGGTACAAACAGGTGAGTAAGCGTTATTAAAATACCCTCATTAGTTATTTAATCGAATCACATATCAAATGAAAGCTTATTTTATTCCCAATCCAACCGTAGGTTAGGTTGCTTTATCAAAAAGATTAATTACAAATTTTATTATTTAACTTCATCGGTACGCGATTTAGCTAGGCAAATTATTTACGTTGTATCAATGTACTTGTATATTATCTACCATAAAATACTTATCATCATTAAATAACATAAGAGGGTACCTATATATTTCTGATACCGGATCTTAAACCATAAATAAAATATTAGTCTATGCACTCAGCGATACTGTAGCTTTCTATAAAAAACTTTTTATATTTATCGCTTTTTGGTTACCATTTTTTTTTTATTGTATTAGGTACATTTAAAAATATAAGTGTTATACATTTTTGAAACCACCTCTTAAAACCCTTTATTTTGATACCCCCACACGAGGGATCTGGTAGAAAAAAAATTTGGGCCCCCACAATATGGCGCCCAAAAGCCGCCATTTTTCTATTTGTCAATTTTAATGTATCCACTCGCAAGGTTAAGACGAATCGATTGACGTAAGAATCATCGAAATCGGGCAACGCGTTTGGTCTCTAGAACGCCATATAGAAAAAAACATACATACATACATAGACTGATAAACACATTACCCTCCTTCGGCAGTCGGGTAATGAAAGAATTTTTGTAATACGATAAGTAGCTACTTACAGAGATAACCTTCTACTAACAAACGAACAACTTAGTTTAAGTAATTTAGATGGCGTAGCTAACTTTATCAAGCTTTGTTTTTTTTTTATTATTGATAGACTCGCACTTGACCACTATCCAACTTGATGGTAAGCAATGATGTGGTCGACGGTTAAGCACGCTTGCCTAGAAATAACCTATTCACTCTTGACTTAAATACCCCTAGGTTGTAGCTATCGGGAAACACAGACTCCGGCAGGAAAATATTTTTTTGATTGCAAAGATCCCTAATTTTTATTGTTGATAGTATACGTTTGCTGAGACGAAAAATCAGATAATAAATGCAAAGATTTGTAGGCATTTTATCAATAGTAGCACACGGAGAATAAAACAAACATTGATGCAAACGCATGTTTTTGCGAGGCGGAAACGTTTTAATCATGCAGGTTTTCTCATAAGATTTTGCTAGCGTTAGCACTCACAGAGTAAGAAAATGCTTAAGGAACCATGCTGCCTTAAATGTAGGAAAAGTAGTCCAGTGACATGAGACCAACGTCCAAGTTGCTTGATAGTGGACGGACTGAAGACAGAGTGACCACCTTCTGACGTAATGGCGCCAAGTTTAGTACCTACTCGAAAGTAGGTATCGATTTCTTTCTTCATTGAGCCTTGTGGTTTCATTTGGGTGGGACGGGGCTCAAGAAAGAATAACCTTTCTACGTCCTGGGTAGGTAGGTAACAATTTATTTCTTTAAATTTCAGGATTTATGCCTCGATTATTTAGGTGTCTTGCGTCTTACATATGAAGTAAGTAATGCGCTTTTATCTGCTATCATGAATTAAATGACTTCAACTATCTGAATGCCAATCGCAGTATTTGCTAAAACAAATGTTTTCCATGTTTGTGATATCAGGTTTCACCAGTACAAAGTACAGGACGTTCTGATGACTTCAAGCTAATGATAACCACTGAACAACATCATGATACGAAAATTATCTCGGAAATGCACACAATATTGTGTTGACATACCAATACAAATATATAATAATTTAGCGTCATACAGAAGGCGGAAGCGAAGCGATATGGAGCCGGTTAAGGCGTGGCAGGGCGGACATTTAATCAATCCTGCTAGCACTTTCATTTTCTTTTTTCTTCAAATTTATTTAAAAACTAAGTCTTTATGCTTGCTTTTGTATCGAGGACTGAGTGTAGGACAGTCTCAATACACCGGAGTGTTAAGGGGTGCCAGTCAGAATTACGCCAGTGTTACGCCAGTGCTACGCAAATACTATACCACCACTACGTTAATGCTACGACAGTGCTACGCCATTGCTACGCCATTGCTACGCCATTGCTACGCCATTGCTACGCCTATGCTACGCCATTGCTACGCCATTGCTACGCCATTGCTACGCCATTGCTACGCCATTGCTACGCCATTGCTACGCCTATGCTACGCCTTTGCTACGCCTTTGCTACGCCGTTACCAAGATGTTGCTACGCCGTCCCTACGCCGTTTCTAAGCCTTTGCTACGACTTTGCTACGCCGCTACTAAGCCGTTGCTACACCAGTGCCAGGGCAGAGCTACGGCAGTGCTACGTCAGTGCCACACCAGTTCTACGTCAATATAATGTATTGGCATACTAATTAATTTTAGTTGCCTTTGTCCAGCTGTGGACTGCAACAGGCGGATGATGATTGCAGACGACAAAAGGACGCTAAGATAATAAGCTTATTTCATCGCAGATCCTCAAAAGCTATTGCAGTAAGCTCAAAATCTCACATGACATACACCTTTAATACCAAAAAGGAACAAAAATACCAGGTGTAAGTAAGGAACGCCCAACTATTCTTCGCAGTAAGCAGAAAAATATGTCGCCAGTAAATTAGTGTTAGAAAACAATGGCGACGCGCCACGAGCGTTCCCTAACATTTTTCAACAAAGTAAGGTGACCAAGATTTACTTGATTGATAGTTTCGGCTTTAAAGAGCCGTTAGTGAATGAGAATAGAATTTTTCGGGTCGGAAAACCTAAAAGTAGTGTAAAGATTCGAGAATTTGAAATTGAGTACTGCGGTAAATAATAATCTACACCGAATGCAGTTGAATAGTTGTTTAAATTTCATTGACCTCTGAGTTTGTTTCGGCCTTTCTTCTCAGAGTAGTCAGATAGGAAACGCCGACTTCATCTAGTTTAAAAAAATATGATCGACATGTAAAAGTATTTGTACAAACTTACTTAAAGAAATAAAATCATTTATCATTTATTAAAATACCTTGTTTTAATGAGTTTTGATTTAAACTTCTGCCAACCAAGATTTTAAAAATGACTGACCGCACGACAGATAGTTTTTTTTTATTGAGCTTACAGATTTAATTCAAGTAAACTTGTAAGGTCTTCATTTGCCCCCTGAATATATCTAAGCATTTAAAGTAAAAAACCATCCAGTCAGATCGTTGACAGCAATAAAAGAAGTTTAGAACGATACCTGAAACCCTACCATTTAGCTTTTAATCTATATGAAGATGATACTATGTTGGGAATTTTAAAGGGTGTTTAGCCAAGTTCGACGAGCTCGCTCGCTCCAAGTATTTCGATTAGGTTCAGTAATCGAAATACTTAAGTTAGAAGACGCACGACAAGATATTTACTAGGTAGATAATTCTTTCACAGCCGTTTACTGGGTTTTAAGCAGAGAAAATACGATTTCAATTAATTAATTAAAGAGTTTTTAGGGGCCGAGTCACCCACGTCCGTACTAAAGTTTCTGATACCCTTCACGTAGTCCCCGGGTGGTGCAAGCCAGTGGACACTAATTGGTGGTAGATTTCGGCCGAAGGCTTGTGACCACCTACTGGGCAAAGACGTACCGCCAAGCGGCCTAGGCGTGTTCCGGTTACGATGCTCTACGATGTGTAGCCAACTAGAGGAGTTGGGTCGAGATAGTTGTTCCACTGCAGGCAGACCAGCCTTACGCGCGCTGTTATGGACGTATCGGGAGACTGGTTGTGGAGGGTAGCGGGATCCGAAGCACGGTGCGCCGCTGCCCGACCGCAGGTAGTTGGGGGCCTAAGTAGTGTGCCAGCCACACACGAAAGGCCGCCAAATGTCGAAAAATCCCGGAATGCACCATCGTGCTGGTTGGCGGCCAGATGGGGAGGGCTTGATGGACATTTCGGGGGGCTCGGGCGTTCCCGCAGTGTCCGGTCTAGTGCCACAATGATGGCGTACTTTCAGTGCGTGTCTGTAGGCTAGCAGCGTGGAACCTCGTCTCACTTCTTTCTCCTCTCATCCATTCGCTCTTCTATTATGATATTGACAAGGAAAATGAATACTGGATCTAAACAGCGGCTGGGCAGCCGCATTTAGATTAGAGCAGCGCAGTTGTGGATTGTTAAAAAAATTAAAAAAAATTGTGAAACTAATGGATTAAGTTCTGAAGAACTTTTATAAATCCTAGAAGGTGTGGATTTGGAAGTTGAATCCGATAAATACGAGAGCACATCAGATAAAGATTTTGAGATTGGTGTAAATTATTTAACGGTAACAAAAATAAAATAAATATTTTTGCTCAATAACCTTATTAGATCGGCGTAAGTAGGCACCTGCGAAATAAGTATGATATCTCAGAATACAGAACATACCAAAAACTGCTTACTTTGAATGCCATGCGCCGTATCCAGAAAAGAAGCGAGTAATGTGGCCAAGCAAAATCGATAATAATATTAATATGTATTTAGCGTTTACATGGAATATACAAAAAATGTGAGAAAATTGAACATGCTTTATAATAATTGAACTTTTACGTGCTCCGGGCGCGGGCGCCACGGTCTTGATATGAAAACAAATGGATGATGTCAGAAGGCAATAGGGATGTAGCAAACTTCTTATGGCTGAAGATCTATAGTGTATTCTTCTTATCACAACTATTGTTAATGAAACAACATATCGAAATATGTCATTATTTTTATTTATCTGCTATATTTATAAAAAAAAACATGCATTGTAACATTTATCGATAATACAATTACTCTCATCACTACTATTTACTATATATTCGATGTACATTTATACGAGTAGCTTGGCGCTGGAACGCCAAGCTTGGCTTGGAACGCCAAGCGGTACTGAACGCAATGTGTCCCACATTGCGTTCAGTACCGCTTGGCGTTCAAAAGATTAATATGAAGCTCCTGGCATACCTAAACACTAAAGATATTTTTACAGTGACGACCGAAATCCGCCGAAATCGGTCTACTGGGACACTTCTAGCGTATGCCGTACACATATGGAGTGAGGCCATCTAGAGGTACGAGGCAGCGCTTGCCGTCTACCTCGAAATCTCGAGGGCTTTTGATAGGGTCTGGTACGAAAGCCTTATTCGGGCTGGCCGGTGGTCTGATGTGATAGGATTGCAGACTTCCTGAGAGATCGGTCTATTTGAGTGGTTATAGATGGCTGCTCTTCGGACCAATTGGATATTAATGCGAGGGTCCCTCGAGGTCGGTACTCTCAGCAACATTATTCTTGCTGCACATTAACGATATGCTAAAACCTTTGCCTATGCAGACGACAGCACTGTTGCTGAGAGATACTTGTTCTTCGCATTGGCTACCGGGCCGCAGATCTGGTCTCTCCGTGAGGCCATGGTGGAGCGTTTGAAGCTGTCCTTGCAGGCAGTCTCCGAATGGGGCGATACCAATTTGGTCAGGTTTAATGCTGCTAAAGCCTAGGCGTTTTCCGCTAAAAAGAGCGAATTCGACCCGGCTCCAACTTTCCGTGATGTGCCAATAACGGACCATCTTGACCTTCTTGGCGTTACGTTTACATCGACTCTCAATTTTGGACTAAACATTGAGGCAAAAGTTCAGCTGGCTGCCAAAAAGATGAGAAAGTATTTCACGCCGGACATCCCACCCTTACGCACAAAACGTTTTGGGAACACTTTTATTATGCGTACAACTAAGGAGTGGAATTCCCTGCCGGAGTCTGTGTTTCCCGATAGCTACCGGGTCTTTAAGTCAAGAGTGAATAGGTTTTTCTAGGCAAACGTGCTTCATTGTCGACCACATCATCGCTTACCATCAGGTGAGATAGTAGTCAAGCGCGAGTCTATAGATTATTAAAAAAAAGAGTTACTACGGAAAACGGATTTCTCAGGTTTCTCGGCAACGCAAAATTAGAGGTTTATATTTATACGCAAGGATTATTTAAAAAAAGATGGAATGAATGAATTTTATCATAGGCAATGACTATTAAATACTATTAGATTATTGTCACTATTAAACTATGTGGCTTATGTCTGTTTTATATTAATAAACATGCACCACGGCGCAAATTACTTTTATTGTGTGGCAGAAAGCTGAAGAAGTTCCATGAACAGCAATAACAGTTTAATAAATTCAAGAGTATACCGACGAAGAAGATACCGGGTGGGCAAACGAAAAATATCATGGATCAAACGAAACAGCGCGATAGTTGGGGTTATTTTCAGTAGGTCCTAAAGCATCAAAAATATTGTAACTATAGCCCTGTTTCGTTTGATCCACGATATTTTGCCCAACCTATACAATCAATATCGTGTAACCCCGTTAGTGGCTTGTGGAGGTCAAGTAGATAGTCACTCCATATAAGATATTGATGTACAGCTACATCCAGTCTTGACGTCGTCTCCAACATAGATGTGAAACGGCGAATCGATTTTTGTTAATCAAGAGCAATAAATTTATGTTTCGTCCTTTTTTATACTCAGCCTTTGTTGTGCCACGGCTGGGCGAAGGCCTCCCCATCATCTTTTTATTTCTTTTCTTCCACAGACAATCTACCCTGTCCCGTCCTTACCACACAGAAATCGCGAACCCCCTACAACTAAATAAAAGTGCATTGACTCAAGAGCGCACACATTCTGGAGCAGCGTTACCGCGACACATTCTTCTTGCACCACACAGATATATAAAAATAACGTCTCTTTTAATTTAAATGCACATCTGGCTGGGGACGTGCAGTGAATCAAGTTCACTGAGACTAATGGTCACTTGGCTATGTGGCTGGCTGGAAGGACCCTGTCTCGATGGGGTCGAAGAAGGAATTTTGTTGAAATGTTGACTGGCCAAGACGTGACTACTGACCTCAGATGTTGACTAATAGAAATGTTTGGTGGGAAGATATACTATGCCGAAATTAGGATAAGTGCAGCAGCATAATTTGATTTCGACGTTTAATAGGAGTATCTGTGAGGTTCTTTACTCGTCTAGGTGATTTAATCGGGCGGATGAATCTTAACGTCCCAGCTGTCACTAGTTTGTTATACAATCGTTGTAATTATGACTCAAAAAGGGATGCTTTTTTGTCTTCTGTTTAACTCCTCATCAGCATTAGGAGTCATGCTCACCTGTAATGAAAAGCGCCCTTCTTAAATAGGTTCACCATTTTTTGACAATTAACAAGATAGTCTTTATCACTCAGGTCTAAATAACATAAGGATTCTTCGAACACACACAAAACATAAAAAAAACAAACTTAGTGTTGTAAAAATATCTAGAAAAATACCCTTACATAAAACTCAAATGCTTCAAAAGCACTTACATTATTCCTCAAACATTCTCGAAAAACAAGTTTTTTAATGAAAATCCCCATCTGGCTTTTTTATACCGCAAATTAATATGGCCGCGATAGATTGCTTGCTTTCTTTATTTTTTATGTAGTGGACAAATTCGATGCCGTAAAGAATACGAGTATATTTCTAACGCGTTTTAGATTACTAGTGAAGTGGGGCAATTAATTAGAGATGGAATTAGATTAGTTACAAAAGAAAAAAGAAATTTATCTCATCCGTAATTTTTATATTGAGTACGAACGTACAAATGTGGTGTGAACCTTACCAAGATTTTGAACGTCTGTTTGAAGACAGCAGTTTATCAATACAGAGATTTCTTCACGGCACCTGCGTATATAAATTATGTCAGAATAAATAGCATGCTCCTTCTTAAATATACCAAACAAATAAAACAATGTTTGTCTCCTCGGTTGAGTCTTTGAAAAACTGATAAAATATCTATACATATAAATAAAATTGGAGTGTCTGTTTGTAATATTGAAATAACCGTTTTTTACTACATGTATATGAATATATACGGTACATACACCAAAAAAACATTTTTACAATTTTTGTCTGTCTGCCTGTCTGTCTGTTTGTTCCGGCTAATCTCTGAAATGACTGGACCGATTTTGAGGGTTTTTTTATTGGCAGGTAGCTGATGTAATAAGGAGTAACTTAGGCTACGTTTGTTTTAGAAAAATCTTTTATTTTTGAAATTTGTTAGGCGGAACGAAGTTCGCCAGGTCAGCTAGTATATACGTATAATAGTAGTTATCACAATGAGTTAACATTTGATTGGCAATCAACATGTCACTGGAAACCTTTCCAGACCTGTTACCAGATAATCTTCTTGGGTGCTTGGAGCGATCGAACTGGAAAACGAAAGATATGTATTCTCCTCCCAATCATAGGAGACCTGCTCATGTGTTTGAGCAATATACTGAACGCGTATTTCTTCTACGAGCTACCTATGGAGGTGACCATGTTTTTTAATGGTTTCTTCCCAGCGATCACGGGTGGTTGGATCACCACATATATAGGAGTCTTTGCGTACATCAGTGATATTTCTAGTGTGGAGTCCAGGATGTTTAGATTGGGGATAGCCAACTTGTGTTGGACAGCTGGAGAACCAATAGGATCTGTTCTCAGCGGAATTCTCCTGAAACTGACTGGATATTACGGAGTATTCAGCGTCAGCGCTTTTCTGAATCTTTTTAGTATTGTTTATGGATTTGCCTACATTCATCATTCAGAGAAATCAAAAAAGGTAGCAAATAGCAATTTAAAGCAAACTGATAAAGTTCAATATCGTAAAGCAAGCATTAAACCATAATATTACGCTTGTTTTCCTCGAAAGTTTAAGCAGAGATGTAGACACCTATAGCATACTCATACTTGTCCAATCATGTTTAAGTCTTATTCCTTCAACCGTGCAAAAATCCCGACTGTGGGCCGGACTACTGAGAAATTCCAGATTAAAAAACCAACTATGCCCAATCCGGGCATCGAACTCACTACCTCATCCTAGTCAGTAGCGTTTGCGACCGTTTGTCCAATGAGGCAGTTAAATTATCCATAGAAATTGTATCGATTGGGAACCTATTACCGCTGTTACGCTGGTTTTAGCCACCTCGGTTCCTGATGTGTGGGGGGCGACGGACGTCCCCGAGTCCGTTGCCCCTGGACCCATTTAGCCCTGCATTTAGCATTTTGCCCTGGAAGAGGGCGTTGTCCACCCTCCGCCAACGCCCAGTGCGTCTGCTGCGGATCGGGTAAGCGGAGGAAATCTCCCTCTCTCTCTCTCCGCAGCCTCCTTCTGCGAGAGGATTGTTTCGCAGAAGAATACCACCGCGTCCCAGGACTCCTCGCTGCCGACCATAGACTCGACTACGGCCGGCAGCGACAGGTCACTGCCTATTTCTGAGATGAGGGCACGGCGTGGCTCCTCCCAAGCGGCACACTCTGCCAGCGTATGCCGGGCCGAGTCTTCCTGGCAGTCAAGGCAGTGGTAACACCGGGCGTCCGGCTCCCTGTTTATGCGACACAGGTAGTGCCCGAAGCAACCATGCCCCGAGAGCACCTGCGTCACCCGAAACGACAGAGAGCCGTGCCTCCTACTGAGCCAGCGCTCGAGCCCTGGCCGGACCGCCTCGATGGCGTCGAGGCCGGCGGTCGGGCTTTAAAGCCTGTCCCGCCATTCCGCCACCAGGACCTCGCGGCGCTGAGACCGACGCAACTCCATATGTCGCTGCATCCCGCCACCGATACAGTGACGTGATTTCCTTCGCCTCCAGGTCCCAGGGCGGGGATCCGGCCAGTACGCAAGCCACCTCGTAGGAGATCGTGCGATAGTCCCTGATGACTCTGACGGCCATCGCTCTCTGCGGCTTCCACAGAACAGCGATGCTACCGGCCGTCAGGTCAGCCACCCTTATCGGGACCCCATACAGGGCTATCGATCGCACGATCCCCAAGTAGAGCCGCCTACAGCCAACGCTCGGACCCCCAGATTGGGAAGCAGCGTTGAAAGCACCCCAGCCGCGCCCAACAAATCCCACCGGCTGTCTAGTACCAATCTTAGGTTCCGAGGTTTGATCCTGAAGTCGAACTGACATGGTGGCGTTTTTGTACAAACACTTCGATGTACCGGTAGTCGATTTGGCCGTTGGAGATACTGCAGCACAGCCCAATTCTCGATTGAATCGAAGGCTTTCTCATAGACCACAATCGATGAGCAGAGAGGCATGTTATACTCTTTGGTCTTCTGTATAACCTACCGCAGCGTATGTATGTGGTCTACGGTGTTAAAGGATTAAGGTTATGGAAGGTTATGGACTTAAATATAACTGGCTGTATGTCGTGGTGCTACACGGTCGGTGCCTAACCCTTTGCGGCATACAGGCTTGATGTTATAACATTTTCGTGTAGTAGGGTTTATTGTGCACTTGAGTATGCTGTCCTTATTTAGTAAAATATCTCTATGACACTGAGGTTTGCTGTAAGAGAACCCAATTATGGGTTAAGCTCGCCTTTGTACATAAGCTGTCCTACTGTATTTGTAAATGTTTGTTTTGTGTACAATAAAGAATAAGAATAGGACAGTAGCAGAGGATTACTTGATATTGAGGCCTTTTCCTTATGAAAAGAGCATTCATCATACCTCAAAGCAGTCACTGAAACATAATATTTACCTACCTACTTATAATATTTACTCTTTAGATTCGTCTGAATTAACTGTTACATTTTAAATTCTCAAATTACTTTCTTTCTTTCTTTTCTTCGGTAGGTAGGTCCAGTGGAAAGTAATGGTCCCGACTTACGTGTATGTTTTGGGTTCGAACCCAGGAAGATATTTACTATGAGTTATGTCATATCATCACCTCTCAAAATGGTCTAGGAAAACTGACAAGTCCTAGAAACAATAATTAAGACATGTGAAATCCATCACTTTGCACTGGGCCCGCGTGGTGGTTGGTCTACGCCAGATTGAGTGGAACATCCACCTGAGAAGTGACGTGTGTCCTAGCAGTGAGAACATTTAAGCTTGATATGTTTATTCTATACTGCATATATCTTCACAATTCCTTGCTGATTGTTGAAAAGCATCAATCACTTTTAAGTATTTCTTGACATCACGATATTCACGAAGGTAATATGTAGGTAATGCCGTAATGTCGACATTCTTTCAAGACAACGGCAGAAGCCATTCATATGGGACAGGTCTAGTAATGGGATTTATAATTGCAGAACAAATCGTCCGACGAACGGGGTTTCCTAAAATCCTTTTTTGACATAAAACACGTAAAAGACACTTGTACGGTTGCGTTCAAAAAGGGACCTAATAAGCGGAGGATAAAGTCCATTTTGGTGTTGGCTTCCATCGCGTTTATATACGGCCCGTCTCACGGTACTTACTTGTTTCTAGTCTTATATTTTATTCAAGGGTAGTACTGAATTCTGGACATAAATCCAAATTATCATCGGGGATCTATGGAATTATTTATATAAGTGTTTAGTTTGTAAAGTAACTATTTTTCTACATTTGGACCCATTTGTTATAAATAATGTCCTTTCCACCAAAGGTAGAGAACGGTCACTGAAAAATGTTGTTCACCTTTTTCATCTTTGCTGTGAGAGGCAATTAGGGTGTGCC
Organism: Orthosia gracilis; assembly: GCA_947562075.1. Taxonomy (NCBI): domain Eukaryota; kingdom Metazoa; phylum Arthropoda; class Insecta; order Lepidoptera; family Noctuidae; genus Orthosia; species Orthosia gracilis. The sequence goes on from OX387270.1 coordinate 44,464,544, forward strand.
TTTAAAGAGAAGAAACACCGCGATCACAAATTGTAATGTCAAGGAAAACTCTCTGGTTGTAAGCTCAGTATTGAGAAGTCTATGCTTAGAAGAAAACTTATTCGAACTGTTATAGTTACTCAATAACAATATATGACTCAAAGTGTAGAATTAAGTCAGCATCTGTACACCTATAACTTATCAGCCAGTTACCATCAGGCGATATCGAGAGCAACAGCGGGCTAGTCATGAAAAAAAAACTTTATACTAATATTATAAATGTGGAAGTTTGTGAGTATGGATGTTTGTTTTAGCTTTCACGCTAAAACCACTGAACGGATTTTATGAAAGTTTTAATAATATATATAATTTATACATCAAACTAACACATAAACTATAAATTTATATAAATACTCAACAAGATAGCTGAATTCACAAGGAGTGCATTGCGTTATATATGTTATAGATAAAAGTAGTTATCTAAAATAATTAAGGTATAATTAGTTTACATACCGTTATATAATTATGTATAAGTAGATAAGGTTCACTGTAGTTATAATGTGAAGTATAATAGGATGAGCGCATGTATCGCATTTGATAAAATCCTGTAATGATGTGGGTGATAAGGTTGATATAAAAAAAAACTTACTGGTGGAGCCTCGGGCGGCAGTTAGCAGAACAGTGAAGTTGATAATATAATATCTGTAAATTCCAGGAGAAGCCACGGTACGGTATCTGTACACCGGCTACCGCTTCAACTGGGACGCTCTGATGTACAGCTTCTACAGTACTTTCTTCATTTGCGCAAGTAATGCATTTATTGAATTTATTATATACTAGCTTCTACCCGCGGCTTCGCTCGCAGTGAAGCCATTTTTTTAATAAAAAGTATCCTATGTTACTTCTAATACCTCCAAGAATATATGTGCCAAGTTTCATGATGATCGGTTCAGTAGTTTTTGCGTGAAAGCGTAACAAACAAACTTACATTCACATTTATAATCTTCTATACATATAAAATGCTTTGTCCTGAATGACTGACTGACGGATCAACGCACAGCTTAAACCGCTGATCCTAGAGACTTGAAACTTCGAGGGTGTATTCTTTCTACGACTTAGGCATCCGATAAGAAAGGATTCTTGGAAATTCTACCCCTAAGGGGGTAAAGAGGGGGTTGAAAGATTGTATGATAAATCTTATTCCTACGGCCAAAATTCTTGAGACTTAGTACAAATAGTATTCTAAGTAAAAAGGTTTTCATTATTAGTTTTTCGAAACTACCCCTAAATGATGATTTAAGGGGTGTTGAAGTTTGCATGGAAAATCTGATGTCTTGGGTCAATAATCTTGAAACTTGGTACAAACACCAATCCAAATAAACAATAAAGAAAAATAAAAAAATTTCGTTATTAGTTTTTCGAAACTACCCCCACAAGATTATTTAGGGGGGGATCTTTTTTTCTTGAAAAATCATATTTCTTGGGTTAATAAACATGAAACTTGACATAAATACCAACCAAAGTAAGGAATAAAAGTTGTCATTATTAGTTTTTCGAATTTTCCCCCAAAAGACTATGTAGGGGTTGTCAATTTTTTTTTAATCCATCCTTATACCTTGCTTTCCTATTCAAATTCAAAATGTTTATTTGCAAGAAAATTCATAGTTTACAAGGGAAGATGCCATAAAATCATTGTATTCTGCCTGCAAGCAAGCGTGCAAGTTATTTATGTTTAAATGTCAATAATATGCAGAAATATTATTATATTATTAGTATCACATTATTGTTACATACAAATGTAATTAATTTATTTTCAGTATATTAATTTAAACTTTAAAAAAAAATACTTTTATGGTCCAAAAATGCCTTGATGCTGACTTTTTTTATAACACAATTTTGTCATAAAAACATTACCCTGCAACAATTTAAATTCGTTTGGTATCGTATTATAAATAAAAAAACTGACCCAAGTGTGAGTCGGACTCGCGCACGAAGGGTTCCGTACCATTATCGCAAAAAACACGATTGTTGTACGCGAGCACCACTCAAATATTTATTTTATTTAGTATTTGTTGTTACAGCGGCAACAGAAATACATTTCAAATTGAAAATTTCAACTGTCTAGCTAACACGGTTCATGAGATACAGCCTGGTGACAGACAGACAGACGGACCGCGGAGTCTTAGTAATAGGGTCCCGTTTTTAACTAAAAAAACAAAAAAATGATATTAATGAAAACATTTTTCTTACAAATATCTTTATGTCCAGCTGGCTGATATAATAGGTTGCGAAACTTAGCCCTTTTCTGTCTTTACTTGGTGTAACCTCGGCTTCAAATAATGCATGTGTGTCTTTGTAAAACTGTAGATTTCGATAGTTTTCAATTTTTGAAAGAGTGGTTTACAGCTATTTAAGAACCATGCCCTGTTTATTACCCGAATGCAGCGTTTTTGGAGCTTGAAGACTTTGTCGGTATCGGTCGAGTTACTCTACATGATTAGACCGTAGCTTAGAACAGATGAAACGTAATCATGGTAAGCAGCAAGAGCAGCTTCTACAGATACATTTTGTTTCAGCTTTTTTAAAGCAAACACAAACCTATCTAGTTTCTCTCATATATAGATAGTGGTCAAACGCGAGCCTATCGATAAATAAAAAAAATATGCTCCACATGGCTTTTCCAATTTAGGTTTTTGTCAACATCAATTCTTAAAAAAAAGTATTGATCCACTTGTTGTACCTTTTCACTACTACACAGAATATCCAAAGCTAATGGTTTGCAATTATAGGATTTTGCATTCAACTTATTATATCTTTTAGGGTCTTTTTCCGTAGCTGATTTGTAGTCGCTTTTGTCCTGATATTTTATGAAAACTGTAGTATAATCTGCAAAATGTGTGCATTTCTGCAAAGTGGCCTCTGGAAGACCATTTATATAAAGTAAGAAAAGTAAAGGACCAATAATACTTCCCTGAGGCACGCCACACTTATTTATTACTACACCTTATTTGAATTTCTCTTTGTAATATAATCTGTTACTTTTCTTTACAACTTTGGATATCTCGGTGCACTGCTGCCTGTTTCCTAGATAATTAGATGTGCATTCATATGCTTTTCCTCTTATACCATAGAAGTCTACCATAGAATCAATTTGTTTAAGAGCTTATAATTGTTAACAAAATCAAAGGGCTTACTCATATCTAAAAACAGGGTAACCACAGGATCGCCATTATTAATACTTTCTGTTACAAGTTTAACAAAGTTAAAAATTGCAAGAGCAGTTGAAATACCTTTACGGCAATCAAACTGCTCTTTGCATAGTGTGTCATGTGTACAGAGAACATTATTTAAACTAACAAGCACTGCCTTCTCAAAAAATTTCGATTTATCGGTACAATCGAGATAGGCCGATAATTATTCGGGTCTGACTTATTTCCATTTTTTAATAGTGTTTTCTCAACCGACATCTTACACCAAAAATGATAAGTTGAAATACACCTTCCAAAAAAGATAAGTTTATAACATGTGCTAGTGGAGGACATATCCAACTAGCACAAGCTTTCAAGACCTTTGCGGCGATGCTGTTATACCCACTAGTTTTGCTTTTGTTCAGGGACATAATTATTTTATACACTTCCATTGCATCTACAGGATTCAAAAAACAATATTTAGATTTTTGTTTTTTGATTAGGGTAACAATTTTTGGAATTAATGGAATGATTGGCATTATTGGCATTATTAGAATTTAAAGGCAGATTTGATGTCAAATTAATGAAGTAGTTATTAAATATATTACACATGTCTGATGGATTATTATATGTTACATTATTCAAATTTATTTCGTCAAAGTCATTTTTATACAATTTATTCCCATATTGTTGAGGAGATTACATTCCATGTATCTATGTGTACATTTATTTTTATCCCTTTGTATACGTCCTGTATTCATAAGTTTTTGTGCTCGCTGTGCACATCGCCTAATCATGTGATTATAAACATTTTCAGGTTTCTTATTTTGCTTTTTATTTATTTTACTTGTTTTAAATTTTAGATAAAGCTGACGTTTTGTTTTGTTAGATTTTTAATGCCTTTCGATATCCAGTTTTGTGTAACTGGTTTCTTATTAATTTTAACCTTAATCACTGAAAAACACAAATTGTAATATAATGGGATGCATTATGTAGGTTACATCTTAGATCCCTCATAAAACTAGCTATTATTCATATTCCTTCTCTGTGAATGCTGTAAGATTGTGGAACTCACTTCCGCCTAGCATCACAGATCTAGATACTATATCACTTTAAAAAAAAACGATTAAAGGAGCATTATCTTTCCTCTCAAATCTGATTTTATGACAATATGTATATATGTTTAGTACCTATATATTTTAGAGTTATGTGTTTATTTAAGTATATATCACTTACACTATATATCTTGATGATGCGTATGTTTTTTATATATTAGGTTAGTCGTTCACTTTTCTTCTCTTCCTGTTCCCACACACTGTTTGTCTACATTTCTTATTCATTTCTCCATTTCGCGGGTCTTTGGGTAGAAATTTCTAAAAAAATAAACAGTACGTTTGTAATCCTTTGTCATGATGTGTTTTCTGTTTGTATTTTCTTTGTGTACATTAATAATAAAATAATGTCAAAGTTTCATTTAAAATATTAAAGGCTTCAGTTATAGTGTCAGAGTTACAGTTATGGTTTTGGTTATGAGTACGTGGTATCTCTGACGAGATGTAAACGCGAACTGACCCACATTTTGGTAATCGAGCGAATGTGTGTGTCAATTGTGCGTTTTCGCCGAGTGTTTGATTAAAACTCGAACAATACTTAAAAGTTAATTTGTTGCGGAGTCGTGTTTTAAAATATCGATATTACAATCTCTAACTCTCTTAATATCGATATGCCAAAAGACTCGGTTCTTTCTCTCGTTCATTGGTGAGACGAGATCCACACTTTCAGTTACTGCTATTTTTTTCATAGAGGCCTATTCTTATTCTTTTTTGTATACAAAACATAAAAACATACAAATACATTAGGACAGCGTACAAAGGCGAGCTTAACCCATAATTGGGTTCTCTTACAGCAAAACTCCGTTGCATAGAGAAATTTGCATATGAGGATGACCCAAGTGCACAACAAAAACTTTAAAAAAAAACATTTTAAAATTCTTACTCACTCTTATTCTTTTCGTGTGAGGATGTGGCCACCTCTGGTGCCAGAGCTAGACGCCTTTGGGAACTCCCAGACCTCTTACTTGGATATTTCACACTTACATTAATTATATAAGTCCAGGTTTCCTCACGATGTTTTCCTTCACCGTTGCCTGTGATGTCTAAGATAAACTTAGAAAGAACATCCAATGAAAAGTGTATGTTTGAAAAATTCACATTGGTACTTGCCCGGATTGATTTGAACCCACGACCTCAGGTACGCGAGATGACGACACACACTTGCTCACTAAATAAACTAAACAAATATGTCTATAAAACACAATGAATAAACATAATACAAAGAGCATAATATATAATTAAAATGTTACATTATTAATACATAAAGTAATGTGTGGCCTAAAGCTGATTGCAAGCCAAGTCGACGAAGACACTTGACAAAGTCAACTCTAAAAGAAATTCGGTTTGACTTTAATCAAAACTTATTTGTTTTTCTATTTAAGTTTTTTTTTCCAGCTGGTTCTTCATACAGCACAAGAAGGACGCTGTTAGATCTAAAACACCAGATGCGATAAGCGAAACTGAACTACAGGCGAAGTAGAAAAAGGATTCGCTTATCAATAGTATTGATCTTGAACACGAAGTGATGATTGCAGAATGAATTGTTATAACGTGTTAAAGAAGAAAGAAAAAGATTTTTGTTTGTCTATGACGAATATGTGGCTGGCATACTGGTATATGACGCCACTCTCAATGCCTGAATCTTTTGGGAGTGGTGTAATGTTATGTTATATTAATTGTTAAAAGAGTATTTTTTTACAAAAAGTTTCCGACGCATTGAGTCACTATTAAACTATGTGGCTTATGGATTTGGATTATGTCTGTTTGTTAGATACACAGTTTTTATACATTACACCACGGCGCAAATTACTTTTATTCTGTGGCAGAAAGCAGAAGAAGTTCCATGAACAGCATTAACTGTTTAATAAAGTCTAGAGTATATAACCAATATCGTGTAGGTTACTGGATTGTGGAGGTCAGGCAGGCTGTCACTCCATGTAAGATATTGGAGTTCTTGAGTTCGTTAGACTTGACGTCGACTCCAACATGAATAGGAAACGGCGGATTGATTTCTGTCAGTCAAGAGCAATAGATTTATGATTCCTCCTTTTTTATACGCAGCCTTTGTTGTCCCACGGCTGGGCAAAGGCGCCCGCCTTCTCCAGACGTCTTGTGTATGTGAGTTTAAATGTTTGTAAACACACTCCACGATACAGGAAGAAATGCCTAGTGTGGGCCAATGTTTTTTTTTTTTAAATAAATAGATATATAAAAATAATGTATCTTTTAATTTAAATGCACATCTGGCTCGGGACGTGCAGTGAATCAAGTTCACTAATAGTCCGGTCAATATAGACATTTAAAATAATAAAAATTTCCCGGAATGCCAAATATTGGTGGGGAGCTGGAGTTTACCATTACAAATAAAGTTTTAAAAATCCCCATCGATCCTATGTGTGCTACAAAAGTTATTCGGGGTCAAAGATCAAAATTTGAGGTTTTTTGGATTTTTCTCGAAAACGGTAAGTTTTCTCAAAAAAACTTCACACTAAAGTTGTAGGTCTTAAAATTCTCTACAAAAATGGTCTTCACGATTTTTCCCTAAGAGTTACCATTCGTGAGATATCGCGATTCTAAGAGTCACATTATACATGATATGCACACATTTCCATGTAAAAAATACGCGAAACAAGAAACAAGTACAACAATCATGTCTTTCTCCAGCATCGGCATCTGCTATTCAACACTTGTATCGAGTATAGGTACTATCAAGTTCAAACATGGCTAGGCAATCAACTGAACCCGACTGACTGGGGTTGGAAATTGATAGATAATACTCTGGAACCGATTAAAACTCCCACCTGCTCCAGAAAAACTCCTCAACACTATTTTTTGCAATTGCAAAAAAGGTTGTAGTGTCAAATGTGGCTGTAAAAAAGTCGGGTTGCTGTGTTCTCCAGCGTGTACCAATTGCCAAGGTCAGTCTTGCTCAAATGTCCAGTTGAGTACAATAGAAGAAGATTCCTCTGATTTTAATGAAGAGACCAATGACTCAGCCACATTTGAACAATTTATGAACATCCAGCAAAAGGAAGAGGAAGAAGAAGAAATCGAAGAAGGCATGACGATTGAAGTAGCCTTTCAAGAGTATGAATCTGATTAATATATCTACAATAATTCAAAACAATAGTTAACCCAATAATCAATAGCAATATCAATAATCAATATCAATAATAAGTTAATATCTAGAACTTGACGGGTATTGTTCCCTTGAATTATCCTTAAATTGTCATGACAGTTAGTGGAGTAGGCCTACAGGGGAAACCACGGTAAAAAAAACGCGCCGAGTACACTACCTCACAGTACGCGTGGAAATGTGTGCATATCATGTATAATGTGACTCAAACGGCCCGTTCACGACCTTGCCGCTGTGTGTGTGCTTGCGGCAGCTAAGCGCGGGGCGGCGAGCGGTAAGATCAAAAGTATATAAATGTTTGAAGCACGCTACGAGACGCCGCTCATAGCGAAAACGCGCGCGGTATTATCAGAGCGAATCGCTACAGCGGCGCACGGTGCGGGGAGCGGCAGGAAAAAATGTACAAGTGAATAAATAGCGGTGTAGGAGTGACGTAATCAGCGGCGTAGCTGAAAACAAAAAAAAAATGGACGATTTTGTGGCGGTAATGGATACCGAGGCATTAATCAACAAAATTTTAAATCGACCGGATTGGTGACTGCCCTTTTGGATCTGATGTGCTGTTTGAAATATACTTCTACAAAAGTTTTTACACTCATTGTTATGTACTCATAAAACTTATCTGGAAATTTTCTGTAATCTTCGTATAGGTCACGAAATTCGCCATTTAAATACCGATATTTATTCAGTTCGTCCACTCCTTCTCTCATATTAAGAATATCTTGTTTTAAAAATGTATTGCTTTCTAAACAGAGAAGGGATAATTTTGATAACGCCATGATTTTGAGCACGTTTTGACTACCTAAATACGTCCACCGCGGCCGTTGCAACTGGTTAGTTGCAACGGCCACGTACCCTCAGTAGCGGTTGCTAGAAGATTTTTGACAGTCGTTAGAGATAGTGGGAAACCACGAAATCCCAATCCCAGTAGCTGGGTTCGTGGATGTCAGATAGGCATTGGCTCCATGTAAATCGATGGTACTCAGCTGAATCCGGTTAGACTGCAAGCCGATAACTTCGTTGGGAAAAAGACTGGGCAAGTTCTAGTTATAAAGAATTGAATTACATAAATTTTGAGTAAAATTCTCTTTTAAATTACGTACAAACCAAATTAATGTATTGATTACTTTTGTAATTGATATGACATTTTATATAGTGTACGTGGCGTGCAAAATGCAACGCTTACCGAACGCCGCCCCGCTTGTCGCGCCGCGCCCCGCTATGACCGAAGTCGTGACCAGGCCGTTAGAATCGCGATATCTCACGAATGGTAACTCTTAGGGAAAAATCACAAGATCCATTTTTGTAGAGAATTTTAAGATCTATAACTTTGGCTAGAAGTTTTTTTTGAGAGAACTTACCGTTATCGAGAAAAATCCAAAAAACCTCAAATTTTGACCTTTAACCCCGAATAACTTTTGTAGCACACATAGGATCGATGGGGATTTTTAAATCTTTTTTTGTAATGGCAAACCCCAGGTCTCCACAAATATTTGGCTTTTCGGGAATTTTTGTTATTTGTCCACTGTTTTTATGTCTAAATTGACCGGACTATAAGACTAATGGTCACTTGGCTATATGGCTGGCTGCAAGGGATCCCTGTCTCGATGGAGTCGACAAAGGAATTTTGTTGAAATGTTGACTGGCCAAAAGGTGACTACTGACCTGAGATGTTGGCTAATAGAAGTGTTTGGAGGAAGAAGACACACTATGCCGAAATCGGCATAAGTGCAGCAGCTTGATTTGATTTCGACGTTTACTACGAGTATCTGTGAGGTTCTTTACTCGTCTAGGTGATTTAATCGGGAGGATAAATCTTAGCGTCCCAGCTGTCACCATGTCGTTAGGCAATCGTTGGAATTATGACTCAAGAAGGGATGCTTTTTTGTCTTCTGGTTAACTCCTCATCAGCATTAGGAGTAATGGTCACCTGTAATGAAAAGCGCCCTTCTTAGATAGGTTCTCCATTTTTTGACTGTTAAAAATATATTCTTTATCACTCAGGGCTAAATAACATAAGGATTCTTCGAACGCACACAAAAAGTTAAAAAAAAAACACTTTTAAAGTGTTGTAGAAATATCCAGAAATATAGGTACCCTTACATAAAAGTCAAATGCTTCAAAAGCACTAACTTTATTCCCCACACATTCTTTCCAACATCACATAAAGGGTCTCTAAAAACAAGTTTTTAATGAAAATACCCATCGGGCTTTGTTAAACCGCAAATTAAGATGGCTGCGATCTAGATTGCTTGCTTCATTTTTTATATAGTGGACAGGTTGGATGCCGTAAAGAATGCGAGTATGTTTCTAACACTTTTTAGATTACTAGTGAAGTGGGGAAATTGTTAAGGGATGGCATTAGATTAGCTACACAAGAGAGACAGAGATTTCTCTCATCCGTTACGTTTGTATTGAGTACAAACCACAGATATAAATAACTAGATGACGCGATTGTATGTACTTCGCGTGCTATAAAAAAACTTTTTCATTTCTCATACTCGGAAAGTAGTGTCTATTTGATCCGAGTAACGGATGGAAGATGCTACTTCCCAGCTTTGGGCGGGGAAAACTCATAGTAATTGCTTCCCTCCCTAGGGTGGAAATACATTTTGAAAATAGAAGTAAATTTGGTTAGGCAGTCGGCTGTAAAAATCTTACATAATTAAGAAAAAATGCTGTGGTCTTGTGAGTGTATAAACGGACAGTGATTTAAAAAAAAAACTAAGCACGTCTGCCCGCGGCAGTGACTCGGTGTGTTCCATATGTAAAATTTTAAATAGACTATATAATTTGGAGGGATACTAACTCTGTAAGCTGTATCGAAATCTCAGCTTAAGACTAATATCTTATTAAAAATGAATTCAGATTCCCGGATTCTGTTAAAGACGAGGCAAATACAGTTATCGAAAATCTTTTGTCAGAAATTTCTAAGGCAAGATACTTAAATACATACAATGACTTGATGACGTGGCGAGCAGATAAGAAAATAAAATCATATTCCGAAAGTGTATTTCTTACATAGTTCAATGGACTATCTGGCAAAATAAACCCTTCCACGCTATGGAGCAGGTTTTCAAAGCTCAATAGTACACTAAGAGTAAAACACAATGTCGATTAGAAAAGATTCCATAATCTAACATCGTTTCTGAAAAGACAGTCTCAGGGGTTCAAGAGCAAAAAATCCTCTTACGAAGTGGAAACATTTTTAAATGAAGCCCTTAACGAGATATATTTGGCAGTGAAGGTAAGCTATAAACGTTTATCTAGGTAGGGAGACGTTTACTCTAAAAATAAACGTCGATCCCAACGACTTTAATATGTATTATAGATAGGTTTCCATAAAAAGAGGCAATCATATCAATCAAACACATTGACCAGATTGCATAAATTGAGAGTAAAGAAGTCGGATAGGCGTGCATTTCTGGAGTAAAAGATCCCTGCTTGTTATTCTATCTACATAGGTACCTAAAAGATTAATAGTAATGAAGAAATCATGTTTTTCACAGGTGGTGTTGATATCCGGTATAAGCGGCCCCTGCAGAAACAGTGAACTCACAAATTTAACAATAAACGACTTTGACGATCAAGGCCAGTTATTACTCGTAAAATTTACTAAAACAAAAAAAAAATATTGAGCGCACGTTTATTGTACGAGAAGAGTTTACACAAATAGTAAAAAAAATATCAAAAAATCAGACCTAATTAAAAAAAAACCAAACGATTTTTCTCAACTACCAAAAGAGAAAATGCTATAAAAAAGTGATCGTTAAAAATAAAATCTCAGGTATGCCGAAGCAAATAGCAACATATTTGAATCTACCAAACTATGAACAGTATACTGGGCATTGTTATAGAAGAACGTCAGCGACACTATTAGCCGATTCTGGGGCGAACTTGACAATGTTAGAAAGGCTTGGAGGATGGAAATCCGTCACAGTTGCGGAAGGCTAGATTGAGGATTCTGTCCAAAATAAAACTAAAATTTCAAACAAGTTAACTAAGACTATAAAATTACGCCGAACTTCAACTCAACCAACTACTTCAAGGCAGTCAGCGCCATGGATTCCACCGTCTAATCAAATACTGGAGTCTCCTACTTTTACAGAAATTTAAAACAGCCAAATTTGTCATAACATATCAAACAGTGTACATATTCCGAACAAAAATGTAACTTTAAATATCACAAATTGTTCTAACTTCTCAATTAATTTTAAATAGGTACTACTCATATTACTATTATTAATAAATAAACTACTATTTTTACTTTCCTTATATTCGAAATAAAAAGTAGTGTGCTTAACACGGGTAAAAGACATAATATAATATAAACACATACAAAAAAAACACGAGTTGCACTCCGGGAGTGCCGCCAGAAGTGAAAACTTGATTATTAACGTTGTGCATTTTTGATTTATTTGAATAGTTAGGGAATAATTTTGAACAAATTGCTTTTAATATCAATATAAAAGTACAATCATTTATGTGGTAGAATACAATATTTATTTATTACGCTATCGTACACAAACATTACAATTTATATTACATTAAAATACATTATATTACATTAAAAAGTTTATCTCTCAGAAAAATCAACTTACATCCATAATTTCGATTTCTTTTTCACCATCATTATTACCAGAACCATCATCGCCAATCTCTAAAATTGATACGATAGGTTTATACTACTCTCCAACCGTCTTACGGTTTTTCGATCAGCACACGTGACCTGACGCGAGTTTCACAGTTTTTACCCATCCCACAAAAGTGCTCAACGCCGCTAAAGAAGTTTTCACTTCAAAAATACGGGAAATTATTAACCGGGCGAAAAATATACTGAATGGGCGACTATTATACTAAGTAAGTAACTATTTATCCGGTTTGAGTAATACCTTTTAGGAGGTTTTAGTGAGCTGCAGTAATAATATTGTGACATACTATAATTGTATTTGGGGTTCTATTTTTTTCTATATTAGCATATTATTCTTTTAAAAATAGCTAAACAACTCCAAGCGACTTCATCGTAAATGAAGGCGACATCGCTGTGCAGCGCGGGAATTCGGGTATAATTGTGTTTTCAACGAATTGGTACAAGAGCAAGCGGAGCGAGTTCGGGAGCTTAGGGCACCCCGACACGGACAGGTTAGGTTCGAACGAGATGACGGAAGCTGAAGTGAGCGAGCAAAGCGAGCGAACTCAGCTCCCGTCATCTCGTTCGTGTTAGGTTACTTTAGACCCTGCGGACGGAAATAGGAGCCCCGCGCAGCGGGGCTCCGTCGACTATGTTGCCAAAGTACTAATCAAGTCGCTGTTTTAAACATTTGTATTCGCCCACTGTTTGTCGCCCACTTAGTATTTTAGTAAGCCATATTCAGTATTTTGTACATCTTTAATTTGAATTTATTTTCGCTCGTTTAAATACTAGCCAAAAAATACTACTGACTTCCAAATAAGAAAACCACAAAGTGAAAAATAACTTCACTTTTGGAAGTCGGTGTCCATTACGCAAAAAATGGTACCTACCAAAGACACGGATAATTTCCTAATAAGAAAACTACAAAGTCTAAGTGTAAGTCGGTAGTATTCTTTTGTAAAAATGTATTTTTGTTCACTTTTCAGTTGTACCTACCTAATAGGCAAGTTGTTTAGTAAGGTACCTATAACGCCAGAATAGATTACCCGAATCTCATGAAACTTGAACATAACCGGTGAAATGAGGGATCTGCGTATCCCTTAAGAGCGTACTGGCCTGATGTTGGTTATCTTATGAAATGGTATAAACAATAAACAGACATACGATTGCAGCAATCCCGAGAGATTTGATCGAAATCTAGAAAAATGCCTTTTAATGCCATATTGAGCTGTAAAGAATGTATTGAAAAAATTGGCCGAGGCATTGGAAATGTTTTCTTTCATTGGTAAGTAAATATGTTTTTAAATAGATTGTCAAAAACTGGCACGCTTGGTTTTCATACAGATGGAGGGACTTGTGTTATCTCGTAGTTAGATTTATGTCTGTGGTACGAACGTACAAATGTGGTATGATCCATACCAAGACTTTGAATGTGTGTTTGAAGATTGCAGTTTATCAATAACTAGCTTCTGATAGCGGCATCGCCCGCCTTTATTATACACTAGCTGTCCCACGCGGCTTCGCTCCGTCAACTAGCTACCTACCTACCCATTTACCCTACCTACACTATATATATGATTGTTGCGTAACTTTAACCGCTAACGCAGCGCACGTAACGGAAGCTCTCAAAAAGGAATAATTTTGTCCGTTTTTGCAACATTTCTCATTTATGCTGTGCTCCTATTGGTCGTAGCGTCATGTTATCTAGCTTATAACCATCCTCGATAAATGGACTATCCAACACAATTTTTTCAAATTCCAATCAGTAGTTCCTGAGATTAGCGCGTTCAAACAAACAAACAAATTCTTCAGCTTTATAACATTAGTATAGATTTAAACCTTCGTCTTGAATCACTCTATCTATTAAAAAAAACCCATCAAAATAGTTTTAAAGATCTAAGAATACTCGTACATAAGGACAGACAATAGCGGGAAGTGACTTTGTTTTATACTCTGTAAGGATATATAGAGATTTCATCACGGCACCTGATTGTATAAATTACGTCAGAATAAATAGCATGCTGCTTCATAAATATACCAAACAAACAAAACAATGTTTGTCTCCTCGGTTGCGTCTTTGAAAAACTGATAAAAAATCTATAAATATAACAATAGTTTAGTCTATCACAATGAGTTAGTATTTGATTGGCAATCAATGTAAGACTTAATAGACATGGCGCGGTCGGAAAAGATGGCCACCCCAGAGGAACAGCCCTTGAAACTGAAAGAAAACCGAAGAAGAAAACTTTAAAAGAGAAGATTGCAGTTATAAAGACAAATATTACTGTGGAACCTGTTCTGGCATGTTATGTGATCCCGGGAGTGCTGTCAAGACTAGCGAACCAGAACCTGAATCTGGACAAAGCATGTCGCGTGAACATGCAGTTTGGCGATCAAGTCTGCGATGCGCTCATTGCAAAAGAAGGAACAAAGTACCTAAAACAAGAGATGGCCGTCCAAGAACTTATAGCAGGAATGGAGATGTGGAAGAACGTTCTTCTAACAGCACTGCCAAGTTTCTTGATAATCTTCTTGGGTGCTTGGAGCGATCGGACAGGAAAACGAAAGATATGTATTCTCCTTCCAATCATAGGAGACCTGCTCATGTGTTTGAGCAATATACTGAACGCGTATTTCTTCTACGAGCTACCTGTGGAGGTGACCATGTTTTTTGATGGTTTCTTCCCTGCGATCACGGGTGGTTGGATCACCACATACATGGGAGTCTTTGCATACATCAGTGATATTTCTAGTGTGGAGTCCAGGACGTTTCGAGTGGGGATAGCCAGCCTGTGTTTGACAGCAGGAGGACCTATAGGATCTGTTCTCAGCGGAATTCTCCTGAATCTAACTGGATACTACGGAGTATTCAGCGTCAGCGCTTGTGTGAACCTTTTTAGTATTGTTTATGGATTTGTCTACATTAAAGATCCGGAAAGGCCTATGACAGAGAAAACGAAAAAGGTTAGTCAAATTTTGAATACCTAATAAGAGCAATTAATAGCAAAATGATAAAGTTCAATATCGTAAGGCAACCATTACATATTAAACCATAACATTACGCTTGTTTTCCTCAGAAGTTTAAGCAGATATCTAGGTACCTATAGCACACTCAAACTTGTCCAGTCATGTTTTTTTTTTTTTTTTTTTTTTTTTTTTTTTTTTCTTAACTCTAATCCCCGCCACAAAATTTGGCGCCTATTCTGTGCTTTACCTCTGACATTCCATTCCTTCTTTTATGCCTCTCGTACTTTCTTTCCGCATACTAGTTCTTTCTTACATTCATCATCTTTCATTCCGTGGGTGGGATGCCCACTTTATATAGTCTAATCTAAGGGCATAATTTAATTATTTATCACAGGTTTTTAATAAAATATACAAAGTGCTGATCATCTTACAAATATACAGAGGTGCTGTTTATCACACAGTTTATTCAGTTGGTGCTGTTTATCACAGATCAAAATATTAAAGCATTAGGGATAATAAAAACATAAAAAAGTGCAGTTATCACAGTAAATAATTTATCACATAATATCTTACACAACTAATTAGGTACTAACTTAACACACTACTGGCTATACATTACTGTGCTGCAGTCTGTGCTTACATTTGAATATAGTTACATATTCATGAAGCACAGTGCGCATCATGTTTTATTCCGGTGTATAACCACTGTAGCTACATTATGGCAGTATGCTAAGAACCTTTCCCTATTTTGCTTTGTCATGAACCCACAGATACTCTCGCTCTTCAGTCTCATGTCCAGCTCACATTCAAGTTGGTAGCGTTCCCTGATAAATAACGGGCAATCTACAATTATGTGCTGGACACTTTCTGCCACGCCTGGATCGCAGGTGCACGATGGGCTCTCCTTACACTTGAAGCGATTCAAGTATTCAGAGAACCCACCGTGCCCCGTCAAAACCTGCGTGAGAACGCCTGTGGGCCGCACCTGTTGAACAATACGGAAGGCCGCTATTGCATCCGGAAGAAACATTTTCGTCACAGAAGCAGTCTCGCCCGACACATATCTCCGATTCCATTCATCAAGCGATTCCAAACGGATCTGTCGCTTGATAAATGAAACCGGACACTGATCGTAGTCCGGCTTCCTCCGTAACGACAATGCTGCCTCCTTTGCCAACTCGTCCGCTCGCTCATTCCCCGGCAGGCCCGCGTGGGCCTTGACCCAGAACAAAGACACAGCTTTGCTCTGGCCCAGGGCTTGAACCAAATTGGCGCGCGCGCGAACCGCCAGGGGATGGAGAGAGCCATGGTTTGCAAGCGTCTGCAATGCTGACATTGAGTCGCGTCCAGTCATGTTTAAATCCTATTCCATCAACCGGACAACAATCTCGATTCTAGGCCGGACTAATGAGAAATTCCAGATTGAAAAATCCACTTTGCTCAATCCGGGAATCGAACTCACTACCTCGTGCTCGACAGTAGCGTTCGAGACCACTCGTCCTATGAGGCAGTTTTATTATCCGTAAAAATAGTAACGAATGGGACCCTCCTGCTGCTGTTACGCGGGTTTTGTTTAATAAGGTGAAATATTAATAAGCCCATTTGGGGGTAATCTCTCCAATTACCTATGTATTTTGATTTATAGGCAAGATCTATGTGCATAACCTAACAAAGTTTGTTTGCTCATTTAATGCGTATCTAATCAACTAGCTGCCGCCGGCGGCTCCGCCCGCGTTGTATTATATAGTACTTCTCCCAATCTATATACATAAAATACCGGCCAAGTGCGTGTCGGGCCACGCGCTGTAATAGGTTTCCGTAGTTGCAT
The DNA here is from genome assembly GCA_947562075.1 of Orthosia gracilis. NCBI lineage: Eukaryota > Metazoa > Arthropoda > Insecta > Lepidoptera > Noctuidae > Orthosia > Orthosia gracilis. Next base: position 44,481,387 of record OX387270.1, read on the forward strand.
AATAATGCGGACTAAGAAGAGGGTTTTTGTTGTTACATGAACAATAAAACTGCCCACGTAGGACGATGGTAACTGAAGAAGGAGTTATAAAATCCAACTTCAAAAGTAAAGTTAGAAAAAGGTTCTATCTTTTATAGCAGAACTTTTTATGTCACAATATTATAATGCATAACAACGAATAGCATAAACTTCATTTCGCAGAAAATCGTTTGGCATACACTCATTTACCATTCATTCAAAACTCATAATTTGTAAGTCAGAATCATCTTTAGGCATACATTTATTATCGATAGTCATTAAAAGGCAGAACTAACCAACATTTCATATCCATATTAATTGAAATACTCATCTATCACATTACAGAAAATTCATAGTTAGAACAATTTTGTATTTTTTTACCACAATAATAAATTTGGAATAATTATTTTAGATCCAAATTGGATTGGATTGTGCTATGGCCCAATACATTTTTCTCCAAATTTTGCAATAGTCTTGCACCAACTGGGGATTGCCCTTGGGTGCACTTGCGTAGTGCATACATGGATAATCGTCGGTTGGTGTCACATTTCCTCATACATGCCTAACAAGGCCTCTGCGAGTTGGCTTTGGCCCCTCACACGCCTTTTAAAGAACTGGTGTTTTCAGGGGGAGATTGTCAAAGTAAAAAAATAACACAAAACTTTTTTTGTTTTTTTTTTCGCTGTATGAAGCATGCAAACATGCTAACAGCATACACCATGCATGCAGCATGCAAGCTAGCATGCAGCATGCAGCAGGCATGATTTCTGTCACGGCTCCGGCGCAAGAGAAATGAGAATAATTAAACATCTAACATTTTGATACTTTTTTATAATATAATTCGATTTATCTAAATTACTTTTTTGTCTATTTATACAATACTTTGATTGATTAATATTCGTGCTTTCATCAATGTGAGTATTCAATATGATAAAACTATTGAAATAATAAAAATGACCGGGTTTTCTGAATAGTATCCATCACTTATTGGGCCAGGTAATTTATTACCTGGCCCGTCGTTCGTCATCGTTGTTTTTATAAAAAATCTAAACTTTCCTTTAAATTTACTATTTTATTAAATTTGCACTTTGATATGAAAAAACGACAGTAAAACCAAAACTAAAGATCAAAGAGTAAAGTGTTGTACCTCATTCGAATCAGCATTAAACCAGCAAGCTTTTTTAATACTGGGTCACTTTTCCGTAATACATTTTTTTTACAAATGGTGGTCTTAAAGTGAGAAGTAATTTTTTGTAACGCTTCAAAATTTACGGAAAAAAATTCATTGCTCGTTAAGTTTGATACCAAGAGCTGCAATACAATTTTTGTAGTATTGATACATAATCGAGTCATAATACAACACCTTTTGTTTTATTGTTTTTAATCAATTTAATTTTCTACTGATTAAATTGTAAAAAATCTCGGTAGTTTCATGAAAAAAAAAAAAAAACATATCTTTTCGTGCAATGAAGTTATGGCCATGCTGGAGAAAGATTTTTTGTTGGAAATTACCTCCTTTGTCTCCCTGTTTCGTTTGATCCACGACTTTTTGGCCACCCTGTGTAATAGGTAAGTACGATTAGTATTTAAGCAATGAAGTCGACGGAACCCCGGGGCTCCTATTTCTGTCTGCAGGGTCTAAAGTAACCTACCATGAAGGCGATGAAGGGAGCTGATTTCGCTCGCTTTGCTCGCTCACTTCAGCTCCCGTCATCTCCTTAGAACCTAACCTGTCCGTGTCGGGGTGCTCTAAGCTCCCGAGCTCGCTTCGCTCGCTCTTGGATTGATTCATTTGCAATAATTATCAAATTGCCCAGCCGTTACGTATTAAATAAAAAAGAGATCAAATATTATTTTTGTATAAGTACCAAATATTAATTGAGTATGTTAAACATTGTTTAAACATATATGCCAAGTGTAATTATGCCAAATAAAATTCTGCCACGTTAAAAGTATGCCATTGTAAATTCGGACATATAAACATTCGGCCAAACAATTATTATATAAATCTATAATCTTTGGATTCGTCTGAATTAACTGGTTCGCTATCCATTTGCATAAAATTAGATATCTTAGTATAATTTTGTTTGGCATAATTATATTTTTGCATAATATAACTACGCATAACAGCTTACGCATAATTTTTTTAAGCATAATTTCTCTAACCATAATAATGATTAAGCAGAATATTCTAAAGCATAAATTTAAGCATAAAGTTCTAAAGCATAACTTTTTTAAGCATAATATCCTAAAGCATAAATTTATTTACACATACAGCATGCAAGCAAGCATACAGCATGCAAGCAAGCATGCAGCAAACAAGCAAGCATGCAGCATTCAAGCGAGCAGGCAACATGCAGCAGGCAGTGTTTCTGTCTCGGCTCCGGCGCTGCGGGCTTCCGGCGGCCCCACGCGTGCTAATCGTCGCAGACGGCTTTCGCTCACCACCGCAGCTTCGGCTTGTTGCCGGCCAGCCTCAGCCGCGGCGCCTCGCTCGCAGCCGCCTGCTCCTCAGCCCGTGGGCCGCCTCGCCCCTACGCGCCTACGCGATTTTAAATTACACTCTAGGGGTAGGACAAACAAGACTACGTAGAGTCGGTTTTGCAGCAATTCGGTTCTGTCACTAACTTTTGTTGCACATCATATTAAATTTTTAACCAACAATATTATTTAATTGTTACAGAAACTATAGCAAATTGGTTTGATCAGAATTATGTATGGGGCACTACAAGTTCACCACCACCATTTCCACCCAAAGTCTGGAGTACGTATCTACTAGAAAAGGAAAATAGACCTAGGACACAAAATCATGCAGAGGCATGGCACAATAGAATTGCACATTTTGTGGGAAAACACCATCCTGGGTTTTATTTTTTGGCAAAAAAGATCGTTCAAGAAATAAAACATCAAACCATTGAAATAGATAAACTGGATGTCGGAACATCACTTATACCAAAAAAAAAAGAAAAAATACACGGACAAAACCAAAAGAATTGAAAAAAATATTAGTAAAAAAGATGTGTATACTTCTAAACTAGCATATTTACAAGCAATTGCTAAAAATATACACCTAAAATAAATAATTATACATAATTAAGGACCACTGTTTCAATCAGTAAACTTCTATCTGAGGAATAACCGCCATATTTATTTCTCATAATAGAAGTTAACTGATTGACATATTTTTTTATAAAAAAACTGTCAAAACATCTAATATATTCTTCAGATAAAAGTTATCTCGCGATTGAAAAATCGTTTAAGTTACATAATGTTATGTATAATAAATCATTTGCATGAAAATTGTTTTTTGTTATTTATATTAATTGTATGCCTAAATATTATTATGCTATCATTAGGCCTACAGACGTTATGCTAATAGTCATTAGGCCTACTAACGTTATGCGATTCAAATTTATGCCAAAACAAATTAGTCTTTAAGATGATTATGCCAACATAAAATGTATGCCTAAAAAAAATATGCCGAAGTATTATTATGCCAAAACAAATTGTGCCAAAATCGTTATGCCGAAGTATATTAGGATAAAGAACATTATGCGAAAAGAAGGGATCCCGAATTAACTATTATATTTTTTAAATTCTCAAATAACTTTCTTAGTAAAAATTTGTAGCAGAGGATTGAAAGAAATACTGCTAACACACACTCGGATTTGGTACGGGCGAACAACGGATTTGTGGGCGTAGTTAGTCCACCCGTACCATATTCGAGCGTATGTAAGTAAGAACGGATTTGTGGGTGGAGTTAGTCCACCCGTACCATTTTCGAGCGTGTGTAAGCAAGAACGGATTTGTGGGCGGAGTTAGTCCACCCGTACCAAATTCGAGCGTGTGTAAGCAAGAACAGATTTGTGGGCGTGGAGTTATTCCGCTCGTACCATATCTGACCGTGTTTTACCCCTATAATGGTCCTAACTTACATGTTTTGGGTTCGAACCCAGGGAGATATTTACTATGTGTTATGTATATCATCACCAGTACTCTCAAAATGGTCAAGGAAAACTGGCAAGTCCTAGAAACAATAATTAAGACATGCAAAATCCACCACTTTGCACTGGGCCCGCGTGATGGTTAGGCTACGCCAGATTGAGTGGACCATCCACCTGAGAAGTGACCTGTGTCCTAGCAGTGGGAACACTTTAGCTTGATATGTTTATGCTATACTGCATATATCTGCACAATTCCTTGCTGATTGTTGAAAAGCATCAATCACTTTTAAGTATTTCTTGACATAACGATATTCACGAAGGTAGTATGAAGGTAATGCCGTAATTTCGAAATTTTTCAAGACAACGGCAGAAGCCATTCATATAGCCGGTCTAATAATGGGATTTATAATTACAGAACGAATCGTCCGACGTACGGGGCTTCCTAACATCCTTTTTCGACATGAAACACGTAAAAGACACTTGTACAGTTGCGTTCAAAAACGGACCTAATAAGCGGAGGATAAAGTCCATTTTGGTACTGGCTTCCGTCGTGTTTATATACGGCACGTCACACGGTACGTATTTGTTTCTAGTCTTATATTTTTCACCGACTCACCAAAAAGGAGGAGGTTCTATGTTCGACTTTATGTTTGTGGTTTTTTATGTACACGGTTGTTCACCGATATCTTCGTTAATTGGGGACCGATTTTGAAAATTATTTTTTTGTTTGTAAGAGTATGATCCGAAATTGGTCCCATTTTAATTTGGTGAAGATCTGGTGAAGAACTTCGGAGGTATACAATAGAACTCTTCAATAAATAACGGCAAATCTCTCGGGATTCCTGAAATCGCGTGTCTGTTTATTGTTTATACCATTTCATAACATAACATCACGCCAGTACGCTCTTAAAGTGTACGCAGATCTCTCATTTCAACGGTCATGTTGAAGTTACATGACATTCGGGTAATCTAATCTGGCGTTGCAACTAAAAAGCGAAAAATGAAAAATAAACTTTTTCACAAAAAAATACGGTTAGTCCTCCTTTGCTCTAGTCCCGCTATGCTCGACTCGAAAAATACCTACTAAAAAGTGTCGGTTGTGTAAGTTTGTTGTAAAGTAACTACTTTTCTAAATTTGGACCCATTGGTTGAAAAGAATTTCCTATCAACAATAGGTAGAGAACGGTCACTGAAAAATTTTGTTCACCTTTTTCTTCTTTGCTGTGAGAGGCAATTAGGGCGTGCCAGAGAAGGAACACCGCGAAAATAAATGGTTATGGCAAGGAAAACTCTCAGGTTGTTAGCTCATTATTGAAACGTCTCAGAAGAAAACTTATTAGAACTGATTTAGTTACTCAATAACACACCTATAACTTTTCAGCCTAAAAAGTAAGAGAGAACAGGCATCTTCTGAAATGATTAATTCCGTAGACCTCCTCTATCGCTTACCATCAGGCGATATCGAGAGCAACAGCGGGCTAGTCATGAAAAAAAAAACTTTATACTAATATTATAAATGTGAAATTTTGTGAGTATGGATGTTTGTTACCCTTTCACGCAAAATCTACTGAACAGATTTTATGAAAATTGCCAGTAATACAGCTTGTACATCAAACTAACACATACTCTATTAATTCATATAGGTACATAATATTCCTAGCGGTTGGAGCCTCGGGCGGCAGCTAGTCTATCATTTACATGAAATGGAATAGTGAAGTTGATATAATATCTGTTTTCAGGAGAATACACGGTACGGTATCTGTACACCCGCTACCGCTTCAACTGGGACGCTCTGATGTACAGCTTCTACGGTACATTCTTCATTTGCGCCCACTCACTAGGTAAGTAATGCATTTGTTGAATTTGTTACGTATTTACACATCCTGTACAAAGGTTATCATCATCGTAATAGCCGAAAAACGTCAACTGCTGGACAAAGGCCTCCCCCAAGCGTCGCCACATTGAACTAGTCCCGTGCGTCTCGCATCCAGCGGATCCCCGCAATCTTCACCAGGTCATCGGTCCACCTAGTGGGAGGCCTGCACTCCAGAACTTTTCTGCCTCATCGTTCTGCGAGCATTGTGCCCTGCTTCCTGCCACTTAAGTTTGGCAATTCTTCGGCCTATGTAAATGTTGACATTCAAAAGTGATCTTTGATGACCAAATTGAAACAGAAGATTTGATTTTGACTTTGAGGCATCACCAGTCAACCATGGGCCGAGGACATTAATGAAGTCATTTATGTAGTTTTGGTTTCGGGTTGGTTTGATAATTTACTGCAGTAGAAAGGGATAAAAATAATATCACGCCTACCTATATGACCCGAAGAGATAAGCAAAGGTTTATAGGGGCGCATCCCTTTTTTTTTGTTCTTGTGTGGAAAACCCTCATTGGATGTCCTCCGCCCTGGGGAGGGTGGAGGGTTCTGTCAGATTCCTACTGACTAAAAACCACCCCGGTGTTCCATCTCACACCTACGCCGGGGTTGTGGGAACATACGATATTATTACCGCAACCCCTGGCTAGTCCAGGCCCACCTGTCACTACTTTTACAGCATAAGCTGTTTTAAAGATGGCGTCAAAATGTTCTTATCATCGTAATCTGATTATCTGAATACGTGTTCTTACAATATCGTAACTAGGTAGGTCCCCCACAAAGTACACGAGCGACCTGGTGAAGTTCTACAATTTAACATCTTAATGATATTGGGCCCTGTTAATAAGAAAATATTTACCGATTAACTGTTCAGTTTGAATACTGATTAACAGTTTCGAACTTAAGTAATCATAACTATGGTTAATATCTTTTTATAAATATGTTTGATTAAGTTTAAATTAAGGTGAGGATCAAACAGTAGGTTATTTAATTTCTCTCTTCGTTTCTTTTGCAGGTGCATTAATCTTAATAAGCCTGTTCAGTCACCGTTTGCAATGGGATGACTCCGTGCTGGGCCTGATCTCTACCGCCAGCAAAATCGTCGGCGCCCTCTACACTGGTCTCGCCAGAAATACTATGGATATGTACATAGGTAAGCTTGGGTGATAAGCATAAACACATAATTTTTGTAACGATGTTCCTTAACGCGCGTGGCGGCTGGGAGCTACAGGGGAAAAAGTGCGCGGACAGCCGCGGCGGGTTCGCGGTGAGTGCTAACGCGTACCCGTGCTCCCGCCATAAGCGACACAGGAGGACACCGTGGAGTTTTAGTGGGTTAGAGTCCCACATAACTGCGCCATCTCCCCGTGGTAGCGCAGTATGCATAAGCATTTGGAGAAATGCTCATGCATACTGCTAAAAAAAAGGGGCTGAAGCCAACTCGAAGGCGGCCTTGTTAGACATGTATCGTGGTATGCTATATATTATCTCAGGACCCTGGCGCCCCGGTTCTTTGAAAGGCGTGCGAGGGGCCAAAGCCAACTCGCAGAGGCCTTGTTGCCTTGTGACACCAATCTACGATTATACCTGTATGCAATGCGCAAGTGCTCCTAAGGGCAATCCCCGGTTGATGCAGGAGTATCGCAAAATATGGAGAAAAAATGCATTGGGCCTTGGGTTTGGTAGGTTTAGTGGATCGATTGCCTAAAACTATAGGAAGACTACTGGCCCCTGCCTGATCACTGTTGAACTACACGGCTATAAAATGGCAGGGGGTGACTGGCACACAATGGGCCTCCATAAAGGGTCGCTTGCACTTTAGTGACGAAGGACCAAGGATATTATTATTATTAGGTATATTACCTTTCTTTCGTATGTATGTCCGGCAACTAGGAATCCCTTTTACAAGCACTTCCTGGCATCCGATTAGTTTGTAACTTGGCGTAGTTATGTGACTTTGGAAACAGTGAAAGAATATGGTACTATGAAGCTGGGCTCATGATGGAGATAGAAGGTGGCCACACCAACTCCTCAACCGGACAAGATAGCACTATCGGGTTTTCGTTTAAAAATATTTTAATTAATTTATTAGTCTTCTCTCGTTATCGGCCTTACTATATAAAAAAAATCTGTCAGCAAAGTGTTAGCGATTCCCGAAAAGCGTGAGACTCTTGATTTGATAAACAAAACATAATGTCACACCTGAAGACAGACTAGGCAGGATAAGCACACCACGGAGTATATAACCCATCGTTTATTTTCCAGCGGTAGCAGTAGAGACGTTCAATGCGACGACCTACACTGCGCTGAGGTCGATCTCATCCAAATTAGTGACGAGTGATGAACTAGGTAAGTAGCTAAAAAATCTGGAAGTTGTACATCCATCCATCCAAACTTTCGCATTTATAATATTACTAGCTGTCTCCCGCGGCATCGCTTCTATCAACTGGCTACCTTCCTACCTACACTACCCTATCCTACCACTATCTATAAAAATTTAGCCAACTTTTGTTTCTACCGACGATCTAATTAAATTTTAGAACACAAGAACTGCTATTGTGACTCAACTATGACAGTTAGATATACACTGTCGCGGACATGTTTGTAGGTAATAATGAGTACTTTAATCCTGTAGTACATAGTTTTATTATCAATAGTTTTCTCAGCGCACGCCAAATAATTAATTTCATAGGCAAATTTTGCTGCTTTGGGTTACATTATTGAAATTTTCTTAAGGATCTCTAAGTTATTGAAAATGAGTTATAGCCTACGTTACTTTTTGATAATTTAGCTTTCTATTGGTGAAAAAAATATTAAAATTCGTAGGGGAGTTTCGGAGCCTATTCGGTACAAACAAACAAACAGCTAACTTATGTACATAAGTTAGGTTAGGTTAGTATATAAAAACACTCAAGTTTCTTTTCACTTAAAGGTCTGCAGAATCTCCAGAATGCCACCTGATCCTATCCTTATAATTATAACTTTTTTGCTTAATTTACGTTTCTACATCTGGCCATAATAATATGATATTTAATTAAATTACATCTGTAAATTGTCTAGAAAATAAAAAATAATTATAAGAATCGTAGTAACGGAAAGCTAATTTACATACAAAAGTGGCCGTGAGCAGAAACCATCACGCCCCTTGCTACGATCCCTACATACTCCTTTTGATTCATTTACATTCATACATCTGGTCATACACAAAAACTAATTCGTAAGTAAAAAAGCAGGTCTTTCTTGAGCCTCATAAAATAGTCTTACCCAAGAAAATTGAGACACAACAATATAAGTATCTCAGCTACACAAGACACAAATAAACAAAGTAAGATAAACCTTTCGCTGACACCTCTCCTGTTATTGGCACTTCTGAGTTTAAAGGCAAAAAATAAGAAAACCATTGATTTCGAAATATTGGCAATTCTATGCCAGTAATAGAATTATAGATAGCTTTTTTATAATCTAGTGAAAATATACGTATTACTATTTCACTGGATGAAATTCTACTCTAAAAATAAAGATTAGTATATTTCCTTCCATGTCATTATAATTTTTGTATGCTAAACTCCATTTGAAATAACATTAGACATGTTTCCAAATCTTTTTACAGCCCGTTCAACCGATTTTCAGTTCTATCCCGTAAACATAAGGATGCATAAAAAGCATAAACCTGTTACCAAAACCAACTGTTTACTACAGCTACCTTTTTTCGTATTACTAACGCAATAGAAGTCAAAATCGGTTGAACGAGCTGTAAAATGGGCTAATTTAAACGTCTAATGTTATCGCAATCATCAATTTTAATTTATAATTCAATAATCAATTTTAATTTATAATTCAATCATCAATTTTAATGTTCCTATGATCAGTTTTAATTTATTAATCCATAATGTACCAATGAATTGTAATTTATTAATTTATAGTGTAACAATCAATTTTTAATATTTAATTTATTGTTAACTATAATTTAAAGGCATACGCAAAACTGTTATATAGTTGTTTCTACTTTTTTACAACTTCAACAATTGTTCAATATCAATGATTACGCATGGAATTTGAAACTATATTTTAATATTATTATCACTAATTATACTAACATAAAATTAAGCAAGCAAATAACAATATTTGAAATGTAATTGCGAAATATGGAATAAAAGGCTATATTATTACATTAACATTAGGTATATTAATGTTATCGCAAATGGAGTATAGTGCATTTCAATATGATTTTCTGGGCATTTGATTACTAAGCCAGGACAGGCATTCCTTAAAGTATCAATGACAGGGTATCTTATCCTATATACCTACAGCAAAAAATACTGTTATCTCACCAATTCATACGTGATTTCAGGCAAAATGACGTCATTCTTCAATCTGGTAGAGGTGGTTACTTCTATGATATTCGGGCCGATCTACTCCTGGATATATATGACAACGTTGGAGATCGATGCGGGAATCGTATATTATGTTAGCACCATGCTTACGATTCCACCGTTGCTGTTTTTTGCGTAAGTATTTTTTCTCTATGTTTGATGGGCTCGGATATATTTAAAAGAAAAAGATAAAATAGTACCGACCAAGTCCGTGTCGGACTTCGCACATGCAGGGTTCCGCAGCAAAGAAAAATAACAGTTTTTAGTAAAATATACGTAATAATAAACATTATCACCAAACATGTTCATAGGTGAAAGGGAAGTTGAAAAATTCTTCGGCAAAAAATTGTGTGACAGATGACGTACAGACAGACAGACAGACAGACGGACACTTGAGGATCAGCAATAGGGCTCCGTTTGGACACTTTGGGTGCGGAACCCTAAAAAAGGAGAGAAAGAAAAATATATATTTGTGACCCCAACAGGAGACACGAGAGATAAAACAAAAAAAATAACAATAATAAAAAAAAACCTCGTGCGAGACCAAAAAGACTCCTATCTCAGCATGCGCTTGTGTATATTGTGTGTGTGTTTGCTGGTACTTGAGTCATAAATTATGAAAAGATTCTGAAAATTTCGAGTATGTTTGGACCGATCTATTCTATAGGTAAACATCTCACCGTAAAAACTTAGGTGGAGTAAGCTTGAAAAGAACTGATTCACTGGATTGGCAGGGTGGCCCAGAACGGTGCGGCATGGAGCCGTGGCCGTGTGTACAGGCCACGGAGCACACAACCAGCTGTGTGTTCCGTGGTGCAGGCCTTATGGTTTCTCTGGAAAAATCACTTCTGTACCACCAGCCATTCAATCAATCATGTAGGTTTTACAAAAGTGCTTACCTATAATTAATGTCTCTTCTAAAGTAAGTTGTGTTAGGAGCGACTTTGCTAAGAACCATTTGACTAGTTTAGTTCTACCCAGGATATATTATTAATATCTATAGCGTATATTAGAATATACTATAGCGCCCAATCCTGGAGGAGCTCGTGGCTAAATAACAACAGCCGCGCGAGTCAGTCTTCAAGGTTAAGCAACGCTTGACGAGGTCGGTCCGTGGATGGCTACTGCGGGGTATCAGCGCATCAAATCAAAATCATTTATTTGCGTAAAATGTGGTACGTCTAAGAGATGTTACAGTATTTATTATATTAGTGCCGACCTACAGAGACACATTTCGCTCTTAGTGATGTCATGCAAATATTTAGGAAAGATTTCTTATTAGACTTCAAGTGTTAAGAAACATGGATTAAACATGAACATATCAGAAGGCATTAAAGTACAAATTATAATAATCAGACGAACGACGTGTGCCAAAAGACTAAAGGTTAAATCAGATGAGATTAACAAATATTTTTCTTAGTCCTAACTTGGGGCTTACTGCAATTACAAAAATAAATTATCCAGCTTAAGACTTACACAATTTATGATCATAGTTTTTTGCCAAAACTTTAAATTGCGCCTAACTTAAATTAAGAGCTATTTGTAACTAGCTGAATATATTGTTTTCTTATGAAAAATGGCGTAGTATTCCTAAAAGGCGCACAAACTTAGTTTGACAGAACTTTAATGTAAACATTTAAACATTACCCTCCTTCGGCAGTCGGGTAAAAAGAGCCATTTTTTTCATTTCAGGGTTTGTAGTATGTTAAATGATCCTCCAGAGGTCTAGACAAAGCGTTTTTCTATAAATGTGTGTTTTATCATCCAAAGGGCACATTATACTGGGATGAAAGTAGCCTATATGCTATTCCAGACCTTAGTCTATGTCTGTGCCAAATTTCATCCAGATTCGATCAGCCGTTCCGGCGTGATTGAGTAACAAACACACATCCATCCAAACTTTAGCATTTATAATATTAAATACTACTCTGTCAAGAAAGTACTGGGAAAAGATCAATAATACACAAGATGTAAGTTATTCAACCAACTTTTTTATCACATTCAGCCTTCAGAAACGCTGTCTCGAATAATCCAATCATCAAAACATTTTTTAAACACTTTTTTCCGGAATCGAGTTCAGTTCTCGCCTCGAATTCTCCTTTATATCTTCTACCCAATGAAAACGGTTGCCACGAAGTGGTAATTTGAGTTGAGGAAAAAGAAAGAAGTCAGCTGGAGCCATATCTGGTGAATAAGGTCGCTTGATCGATGGTATTTGTTGAGTTTTTGCTCAAAAATTCATTCACAATCCAAGAATATTTTTCCACAACTCTGACTTTTTTCGTCTAATTTGTTGTCTTAAACGCCGCATAAGGCTTAAATAATATTTTATATTTATCGTTTGACCTTCCGGCAAGAATTCCACGTGCACAACACCGCGATAGTCAAAGGAAACAGTCAGCATGACTTTGACTTTTGATCGACTTTGGCCACGAGTATTGACTCGTACATGCATTTCATGAATGTTGGTTCATGAACGGTGGGTCGGAATTGACACGTTCTAACATGTCCTCAGCGATTCTTATGCGATGGAGTTTTTGGAAAAAATTCAGGTCTTTTGGGATTAGTCGAACAGCAACATGTTATATACCCAAGAGATTATTTAAATTAGCACAGACCGAGTCGTGAGTCACAGAAAGTTCGGCGGCTATCTCTCTCAAACTTGAATAAAGATTTTTAGTCACTGTTTCCTTAACTTTTGCGATGTTAACTTCAATTGCAGGCGTTGATGGCCTACCAGAGCGAGGCAAATTTTCCATCACATCTCGACCGCTATTGAACGCTTTGTACCGCTCATAAGCACTCGTTACAATGTCGATTCACCGTAAGCCTTGTGTAACATTTTCAGTGACTCTGAACACGAAATTCCATTGGCGATGCAAAATTGAAGACAAACTCTTTGTTCGAATTTTTTGTGCATTAAGAAATTAGCAATACGCACTAGATATGATATAAATAAAACAGCACTGTATTTAAGAAAAAAAAACAACAAGGAATTTAATCTGGAACCATTAACAAATCATCCATTCCCGAAACTTTATTGACTGAATTTATATATATGTATGTTTATAACATAAATATATTTTTATATATATAAGTTAGATTTTATAGCTTTTCGTGACGGGGACTTAAGCGACGTTTGATTGTCCAAATTCCAAAATGATCACAGATTGATCACGTGACATTTCGTAAGCACTTGGTATTCCCATACAATGTTACAAGCTCTTATTTTATATTTAACTTGCAATGAATGTATGTAAGTGTGTTCGGGTCAAATCATGCATCTGAATTTAAAAGCAGTTATCCTCCACTGATTAAGATGAAATTTTGCATACACGTTTAGTTTGGATGTTAATGCACGGTTAGTTAAGTGACGTCATTCTAAATACAATATGGCGGACCACCCAAGATGGCGGACTAGTTATTTTTTGTGCACTGCCATGATATGAGTATCAAACGAAAGAGTTTGCTGAGAAGAATACGAAAAAATCTTGTCTAAAAAAAGATTTTTTAATGATTAATTTTACTGACTTTTACACATTGCAATCGCGACGTTTTCGATGGTAGAAAGTCACTTGTTTACCGCCAAAGGTTACCCATCCACAACATCAAGGGTGCGTCAATCAGTGGTATGTAGATCGATACCAACATTTGGCTGAACCTATGTTTTATGCCACAAGACTTGGTTCTTTACATTGGTGAGGCGAGATCAACACTTTCATTTACTGCTATTTCTTTTCGCAGAGGCCTATTCTGATTCTATATTGTACACAAAACATAGAAACATAAAAGTATAATAGGCTAGCTTATGTACAAAGGCTTAACCCATAATTGCGCTCTTTTACAGCAAACATCAGTTGCGTAGAGAAATTTGCGTATGAGGACAGCACATCCAAGTGCAAAACAAAAACTTTAAAATTCTTACTCACTCTTCTTCTTTTCGTGTAAGTATTTGTGGCCACCTCTGGTGCCAGAGTTAATTAAGCCGCCTCTGGGACCCCAGGCCTCTGATTTAACTATTTCAGACTAACATGAAGTATATAAGTCCAGGTTTCTTCACGATGTTTTCATTCACTGTTTTGTGTGTTCGCCTGTGATGTCCAAGATAAACTTAGAAAGAACATATGAATTTGAAAAAGTCACATTGGTACTTGCTCGGATTTGAACCCACGACCTCAGGCACGAGAGGCGAGGGCTTAGCCACCACGACACACACTTACTAATTAAATAAACTGAACAAATATGTGTATAACACACAATGAATAAACATAATACATACAGCATAATATACAGGGTGTCCCAGAAATCGACGTCAAGCCGTAAATGGGTGATAGACCAAGTTATAACAGTTCTCAGAAAAATACGAAAAAAAATCTATCTCATGTTTTAAAAAAATTATGTTCACTTTAAAAATTTACTAAAAAAATCAATCCCTGTAATGGTTCTTTAACTCCAATTGCTACAAATCCCATAATTTATCTAATTTTTTTATTATTATGTAATCTTGAATAATGCTTGTGTAGATTTTTGCCTAAAAATTTAAAGCCAACTCCTCCTACTTAGAAGAAAATTAAACTTTTTCAAAACCAAATTATTCAAATTTACTGTTTCGCCCAACTTTAACTGACTGTACTGAAAAAAAAAATGTACTACGCTAGTTTGGCAAGTAACATGAAAAATTGGCGTATTTAATAAGGATTCAAAAATGGTGTAACACTTGCTAGATTACGTTTTCAATAATTGGTCAATTTTTTTTTTGTAAATAGCCTCGGTTTTTACACAAAATGTCCATACTTCCTTAAAATGACTTTAGCTTACCTAAAGCTTTGCTAAACTCCGTTTCTAGTTCGATAGAGACGTTACGTAATTTAAGAGCAAAGTTATGATAGTGACTCAACCTTTTTACTTTAAGTCAGGACCAGTTTTCTCATCTTAGAAAAAAAAAACAGAAATCGACGTCAAGCCGTAAATGGGTGATAGACCAAGTTATAACAGTTCTCAGAAAAATACGAAAAAAAATCTATCTCATGTTTTAAAAAAAATATGTTTACTTTAAAAATTTACTAAAAAAAACAATCCCTGTAATGGTTCTTTAACTCCAATTGCTACAAATCCCATAATTTATCAGAACAATAACTACTGCTAATAGAAACGGAGTTTAGCAAAGCTTTAGGTAAGCTAAAGTCATTTTAAGGAAGTATGGACATTTTGTGTAAAAACCGAGGCTATTTACAAAAAAAAATTTGACCAATTATTGAAAACATAATCTAGCAAGTGTTACACCATTTTTGAATCCTTATTAAATGCGCCAATTTTTCATGTTACTTGCCAAACTAGCGTAGTACATTTTTTTTTCAGTACAGTCAGTTAAAGTTGGGCGAAACAGTAAATTTGAATAATTTGGTTTTGAAAAAGTTTAATTTTCTTCTAAGTAGGAGGAGTTGGCTTTAAATTTTAGGCAAAAATCTACACAAGCATTATTCAAGATTACATAATAATAAAAAAATTAGATAAATTATGGGATTTGTAGCAATTGGAGTTAAAGAACCATTACAGGGATTGATTTTTTTAGTAAATTTTTAAAGTGAACATAATTTTTTAAAAACATGAGATAGATTTTTTTCGTATTTTTCTGAGAACTGTTATAACTTGGTCTATCACCCATTTACGGCTTGACGTCGATTTCTGGGACACCCTGTATAACTAAAATGTTACATTGTTAATACATATTATTAATGTGTGGTCTAAAGCTGGTTGCAGGCCAAGTTGACGAAGACACGTGACAAAGTCAACTCTAAAAGTAATTCGGTTAGACTTTAGTAAATACTTATTTGTTTTTCTAATATTTTTTTTCCAGCTGGTTCTTCATACAGCACAAGAAAGACTCTGCTAGATCTAAAACACCAGATGATGAAGCGATAAGCGAAGCTGAACTACAGGCGAAGAAGAAAAAGCATTCGCTTATCAACAGCATTGATCTTGAACATGAAGTGATGATTGCAGAATGAATTGTTATAACGTGTGAAATAAGAAATAAAAAATTTTTTGTTTGTCTATGCCGAATGTGACTGCTATACGAAGTATACCCAATGCCTGAATCTTTTGGAAGTGGCGTAATGTTATATTATATTAATTATTATAAGAATAAATATTTAAAAAGAAAAAGATTCTGACGCATTGAAATAGTATTTTCACTATTAAACTATGTGGCTTATTATGTTAATGGATTTGGATTATGTCTGTTTGTTAGATACAATGTTGCTAATAAACATGCACCACGGCGCACATTACTTTTATTGTGTGGCAGAAAGCAGATGAAGTTCCAAGAACAGCAATAACAGTTTAATAAAGTCATGAGTCTATAACCAATATCATGTAACCCCGTTACAGGATTGTGGAGGTCAGGCAGGCTGTCACTCCATGTAAGATATTGGAGTTCTTAAGTTCCTTAGACTTGACGTCGACTCCAACATGAATAGGAAACGGCGGATTAATTTCTGTCAGTCAATAGCAATAGATTTATGTTTCGTCCTTTTTTATACTCAGCCTTTGTTGTCCCACGGCTGGACAAAGGCACAAGCCTTCTCCAGACAATCTACCGTGTCCGATCCTTACCCCAAGAAACCGCGATCCCCCTACAACTAAATAAAAGTGCATGACTCAAGAGCGCGCACATTCTGCAGCAGCGTTACCGCGATACATTCTTCTTGGTCCACACAGATACGACGACAGGGTTGGCGTAGTGGTTGAGCGATCGGTTACTGCGCTGCGTGTAGCGGGTTCGATTCCGTATGACCAACATCCGTATGACCAAATATTTGTATGACCAACAGGTAGTTGTTGATCTGAGTGACTTATGTATGTGATGAAGAAATTTCTAGGGTGGGGCAATGTGTTTTTTAACATTAACATTATAAGCGGGTTATTTACCAAGTTTACTGGTTGATGCGAGTTTCCGATATTTCGGTGCTGTTGCAAGCACCATGATCACGGATAAACTGAAGTTATTGCGGGTGGGTGTTTATGAGGAGACAAAGCGGTCTACAATAAAATATAATAAATAATTAAATAGATGTATAAAAATAACGTGTCATTTAATTTAAATGCACATGTGGCTCGGGACGTGCAGTGAATCAAATTCACTGATACTAATGGTCGCTTGGCTATGTGGGTGGCTGGACGGGATCCCTGTCACGATGTGGTCGACGAAGAAATTTTGTTAAAATGTTGACAAGCCAAGCGGTAGTCACCTCTTAGCCAGTTTAGAAGCATGATTTGATTTCGACGTTTAATACGAGTATCTGTGATGTTCTTTACTCGCCTAGGTGATTTAATCGGGAGGATAAGTCTTAGCATCCCAGCTGTCACCAGGTCGTTAGACAATCGTTGTTATTATTACTCAAAAAGAGATGCTTTTTTCCCCTGGTTAACCCCTCATCTGCATTAGGAGACATAATCAACCGTAATGAAAAGTGTCCTTCTTAGATAGGTTCTCCATTTTTTGACAATTAACAAGATAGTCTTAATCACTCAGGTCTAAATAACATAAGGATTCTTCGAACACAAACAAAAAGTAAAAAAAAATCACACTTAAAGTGTTGTAGAAGTATCTAGAAACATAGGTTACCTTTACATAAAAGTCAAATGCTTCAAAAGCACTAACATTATTCCCCACACATTCTTTCCAACATCACATACAGTGTCTCTATTATCAAGTTTTTAATGAAAATATCCATCGGGCTTTGTTAAAACGCAAATTAAGATGGCTGCGATCTAGATTGCTTGCTTTATTTTTTATATAGTGGACAAGTTGGATGCCGTAAAGAATACGAGAATGTTTCTAACACGTTTTAGATTACTAGTGAAGTCGGGCAGTTTTTTAGGGATGGCTATACAAGAGAGACAGATTTCTCTCATCCGTAACGTTCGTATTGAGTACGAAACACATATATAAATATAACTAGATGGCGCGATTTTATGTACTTCGCGAGCCAAAGAAAAACTTTTTTACAAAAAGAGAAATACTAGACTTCCAAATAAGAAAACTAAAAGTGAAAGATAACTTTATTTTTGGAAGTCGGTGTCCATTACGCAAAAAAATGGCACCTACCAAAGACACCGACTTCCAAAAATAAAGTTATTTTTCACTTTGTAGTTTTCTTATTAGGATGTCGGTAGTATTTTTTTGTAAAAAAGATTTTTTTGTCACTTTTTAGTTGTTCCTACCTAATAGGCAAGTTTTTTGGCCGAGGCATTGGTAATGTTTTCTTTCATTGGTATGTAAAATTGTTTTTAAATTGTTTGTGAAAAAGTGGCACGCTTGGTTTTCATACAGATGGCGGGACTTGCGTTATCTATTTAGATTTATGTCTGTGGTGCGAACGTACAAATATGGTATGATCCATACAAAGACTTTGAATGTGTGTTTGAAGATTGCAGTTTATCAATAATATATAGAGATTTCATTACGGCACCTGATTATATAAATTACGTCATCGTCAATAAATAGCATTCTCCTTCATAAATATACCAAACAAACAAAACAATGTTTGTCTCCTCGGTTGCGTCTTTGAAAAACTGATAAAATATCTATAAATATAACAATAGTTAAGTCTATCACAATGAGTTAATATTTGATTGGCAATCAACATGTCACTGGAAACCTTTCCAAACCTATAAGACTTAGTAGACTTGGCACCGTCGGAAAAGATGGCCACCCCAGAGGAACAGCCCTTGAAACTGAAAGAAAACCCTAAGAAGAAAACTTTTAAAGAGAAGATTGCAGTTATAAAGGCAAATATTACTGTGGAACCTGTTTTGGCGTGTTATGTGATCCCGGGAGTGCTGTCAAGACTAGCGAACCAGAACCTGAATCTGGATAAAGCATGTCGCGTAAACATGCAGTTTGGCGATCATGTCTGCGATGCGCTCATTGCAAAAGAAGGAACAAAGTACCTAAAACAAGAGATGGCCGTCCAAGAACTTATAGCAGGAATGGAGATGTGGAAGAGCGTTCTTCTAACAGCTCTGCCAAGTTTCTTGATAATCTTCTTGGGTGCTTGGAGCGATCGGACAGGAAAACGAAAGATATGTATTCTCCTTCCAATCATAGGAGACCTGCTCATGTGTTTGAGCAATATACTGAACGCGTATTTCTTCTACGAGCTACCTGTGGAGGTGACCATGTTTTTTGATGGTTTCTTCCCTGCGATCACGGGTGGTTGGATCACCACATACATGGGAGTCTTTGCGTACATCAGTGATATTTCTAGTGCGGAGTCCAGGACGTTTAGAGTGGGGATAGCCAACCTGTGTTTGACAGCTGGAGGACCTATAGGGTCTGTTCTCAGCGGAATTCTCCTGAAACTGACTGGATACTACGGAGTGTTCAGCGTCAGCGCTTTTCTGAACCTTTTTAGTATTGTTTATGGATTTGTCTACATTAAAGATCCGGAAAGGCCTATGACAGAGAAACCGAAAAAGGTTAGTCAAACTTTGAATACCTAATAATAGCAATTAATAGCAAAATGATAAAGTTCAATATCGTAAAGCAAGAATTCATATTAAACCGTAATGTTACGCTTGTTTTCCTCGAAGCAGAGATGTAGGTACCTATAGCACTCTCAAACTTGCCCAGTCATGTTTAAGTACTATTCCATAAATCGGGCAAAAAGCTCAGGTTTCCCAATCTGGAATTTCTCAGTAGTCCGGCCCTGAGTCGGTCTGAGCCGGCTACTGTGAAATTCCAGATTGAAAAACCCACTTTTCCCAACCAGTGGCGGCTGGTGGATCATAGAAGTGGTGGTGCACTTTACCAGCTCACTAAGTATTCGAATGCGAAGTTGTGTTATAAAAACATTTTGTCTATACTAGGTATTTTTATCTATACCAATATTATAAAGAGGAAAGATTTTTTTGTTTTTTTGTACAGAATAGGCTCCGAAACTACTGGACCGATTTAAAAAATTATTTCGCCTATGGAAAGCTACATTATTTCCGAGTAGCCTACAATTTATTTAAAAAATATAGAGATTGTTATGAAAATTGCAATAATGTAACCCAAAGTAGCAAAATTTTGCCTACAAAATTCATTATTTGGCGTGCGCTGAGAAAACTTATGATACATAAAAATTAGGTACTACATGATTAAAGTACTCATTATTACCTACAAAAATGTCGGCGAGGGTATACTAGGCATGCCTTTTAAGTTCTGTCGTTTCCATATGGCTCGGCAATTTTGAATTTGGAACTGTTCTATATTCAAATGTGTTTAAATTTTGAATCTCAAAACAGTTGAAAGTATTAGGTCCTAATACTTTCAACTGTTTAATAATTAGGATGAATGCTTTTGTTTAGTCAAAGCGTCGATTGGAATCTATCAGGTTACGTACGAAAATGAATCTTTCTAAGGAAAATGTTCGTGCAATAATTTTCTACAACTTTTGAAAAGGCCTGACACGGCTTCAGTGTTTTGAAGAGCTAACATCTGTGTTCAGTGATGAAGCCCCATGTCTGCGGACTGTCGAACGCTGGTATTTAGAATTCCAGCGTGGACATACTAGTGTTAGTGACAAATCTCGCGAAGGACGCCCAAAATCCGCCTTCACTGAAGATAACATCATTGCTGTGAGACAACTAATTCTCGGAGACCGTCATGTGACGTATCGAGAGATAGAGGCTCTATTAGACATCTCAGGGACAACCATTCAGAAGATCTTGCATGAAACGCTTGGTGAGAGAAAGCTAGTTATACCGCATCTGCTTTCCCGGCTTTCCCTGCTTTCAAGGCGGCCCGCGTCAGATGGTGTAAGAAAACTCTGCAAAGGTTAAACCGAGGAGAGTCAAATCACGTCTACGAAATCATCAGTGGTGAAGAATCTTGGATCTATGCCTACGATCCTGATTCCAAACAGCAATCTACAATCTGGGTCTTTCAAGACGAGCCAAAGCCGACTAAAGCTGTTCGTTCTCGAAGCACTTCAAAGAAGATGGTGACCACGTTCGTTGGAAAAACCGGCCATGTTGCGACAATTGCACTTGAAGATCGTAGAACGATTAACGCAGAGTGGTATACCACAGTTTGTTTACCACAAGTCATCGCCGAACTTCGAAAATCTAACTCAAAGCGACGCATCATCCTGCACCACGACAACGCAATTTCACACAGCGCTCGTCAAACGATTGAGTATTTGAAGCAGGTAAAAGTAGAAATTCTTGACCATCCTCCATACAGTCCTGACCTAAGCCTTAACGATTTCTTTACATTTCCTAAAATTAAGAAAAGTCTTCGTGGTCAAAGGTTCCAGCCCGGTGATGAAGCAGTCGACGCTTTCAAGTCAGCCATTTTGAACACCCCCACTTTAGAGTGGAATAAATGTTATAATAACTGGTTTGAGCGAATGGAAAAGTGTATTAAGCTACGTGGTGAATACTTTGAAAAACAATAAAAAGTACTATGGTATGGCTGGTCCATCAGGTTAAGGTCGCTCAGCGAGCTAAGGAAACGGCTATGTTAGTAAACTCTCTGACGGATTGAATCTGGAACGAGGTGATCCGTCCGAGAATCAAAGTTGTCGACATAGCTCAAGCATATATAATTATGACCAGACAGAGAGATTTCGTCGGATACATGTCAATTTTCAATATGAGCGCTGGTCCTGTTTGAAGCTAGTGTTAGGTCAATAACTTCAGTTCTCGCCGAGGTCCTGAAATTAGGTTTATTGCCTGCATTAAGGCTTGTAAAGAAGAGCTTAACGCCGCCCCGCCGCGTGTGTGCCTCGTCGCTGTTGTGTGCTGTGTGTGTGCTGTCTTTGTTGCTGCTGCTGATGTTAGTGGTCACAAGCGCACTGCTGGTTCGATGCCCGGGTTGGGGTGTGGAGTGTTTTTGGGCTTTTTCATATGGAATTTCTCAGTAGCAGCCCTGAGCCATGCTTAAACATAGCTGGCGAAATGTTGTTGTACTATACGGTTGGTGCCTAACCCTTTGCGGTATACAGGCTTGATGTTATAACATTTTCGTTTATTAGGACAGTTGCAGAGGATGAGGCCTCTTCCTTTTGAAAGGAGCTTTGACCATTAATCCTATTATTCCTCAAAGCGGTCACTGGAGCACAATATTTACCTACCTACTCCATATTTAATCTTTGGATTCGTCTGAATTAACTGTTACATTTTAAATTCTCAAATTACTTTTTTAGTAAATATTTGTAGCAAAGGAGGGTTCAGTGGAAAGTAATAGTTCCGAATTACTTGTATGTTTAGGGTTCGAACCCAGGGAGATATTTACTAGGTGTTATGTATTTCATCATTAGTACTCACAAAATGGTCAAGGAAAACAGCGTGAGTGAACTGGCAAGTCTTAGAACCAAAAATTCAAAGACATGTGAATTCCATCAATTTGCACTGGGCCCGCGTGATGATTAGTCTACGCCAGATTGAGTGGACCATTCACTTGAGAAGTGACCTGTGTCCTAGCAGTGCGAACATTTTAGGTTGATATGTTTATGCTATACTGCATATATCTGCACAATTCCTTGCTGATTGTTGAAAAGCATCAATCAATTTTAAGTATTTCTTGACATCATGATATTCACGAAAATAGTATGAAGGTAATACCGTAATTTCGACTATCTTTCAAGACAACGGCAGAAGCCATTCATATGGAACAGGTCTATTAATGGGATTTATAATTACAGAACGAATCGTCCGACGTACGGGGCTTCCTAAAATCCTTTTTCGACATGAAACACGTAAAAGACACTTGTACAGTTGCGTTCAAAAAGGGACCTAATAAGCGGAGGATAAAGTCCATTTTGGTGTTGGCTTCCATCGCGTTTATATACGGCCCGTCTCACGGTACGTACTTGTTTCTAGTCTTATACTTTATTCAAGGGTAGTACTGAATTCTGGACATAAATCCAAATTATCATCGGGGATCTATGGAATTATTTATATCAGAGTTTAGTTTGTGATGTAACTACTTTTCTACATTTGGACCCAATGGTTGAAAAGAATTTTCTTTCAACAATAGGTAGAGAACAGTCACTGAAAGATGTTGTTTACCTTTTTCACCTTTGCTGTGAGAGGAAAGTAGGGTGTGCCTTTAAAGAGAAGAAACATCGCGACCACAAATTGTGCAAGGCAAGGAAAACTCTGGTGTGTATGCTTAGAAGAAAACTTATTCGAACCGATACAGATACATACAGAGATACGTGTATTCTTACTCAATAACAATATAGGGCTCAAAGTATGGAACCATGTCAGCATTTGTACTCCCATTCCACTTATATCTTTTCAGCCTAGAAAGTAAGGGAGTACAGCCATCCTCTAAGCTCATTAATTCCGTAGACCTCCTCTATCGCTTACCAGCAGGCAATATCGAGAGAAAAAGCGGGCTTGTCATGACAAAAAAAAAAAAAAAAATACAAATGTGAAAGTTTGGATGTTACGCTTTCATGCAAAAACTACTGAAGGGATTTTATGAAAGTTGCAGTAATATAGCTTATACATCAAACTAACATAGGCTATACATTTATATATGTATATATATATATATATATATAATCTACGCGGGTGGAGCCTCGGGCGGCAGCTAGTCTATCATTTATATGAAATAGAAAAGTGTGGTTGATATTATATCTGTTTTCAGGAGAATACACGGTACGGTATATGTACACACGCTACCGCTTCAACTGGGACGCTCTCATGTACAGTTTCTACGGTACTTTCTTCATTTGCGCCCACTCACTAGGTAAGTAATGCATTTGTTGAATTTTTTATGTATTTAGACATCCTGTACAAAGGTCATCATCATTGTATCAGCCGAAAAACGTCCACTGCTGGACATAGGCCTCCCCCAAGCGTCGCCACATTGACCAGGCTCGTGCGTCTCGCATCCAGTGGATCCCCGCAACCTTTACTTTATTTTTTCTGCCTCATCGGCCATCCGTTCTGCGAGCAATGTGCCCTGCCTCCTACCACTTAAGTTTGGCAATTCTTCGGGCTATGTCGGTAACCTTAGTTTTCTTGCTCTTGTACAAAGGTACAGGTTTTTAATTTATTAACTGTAAATGTTGACATTAAAAAAGTGGTCCATGATGACCAAATTGAAATAAAAGATTTGATTTTGACTTTGAGGCATCACCAGTCCACCAAGGCCAAGGATATCAAGGAAGCTATTTATGTAGTTTTGGTTTCGGGTTGGTTTGATAATTTACTGCAGCAGAAAAGGGATAAAAATAATATCACGCCTACCTATATGACCCGAAGAGGTAAGCAAAGCTTTATGCGGCTGCAATTAGCCAGTCATAAAGAACATAGGGGACAAACCTATTTTTTGGTTCTCGTGTGGAAAATCCTCATTGGATGTCTTCCGGCCTGGGGAGGGCGGAGGGGTCTCTCAGATTCCTAATGACTAAATATCCCCCCGGTGTTCCATCTCACACCTACGTTGGGGGTCGCGGAAACATACGATACTACTGCAACCTCTGGCTAGTGCTGGCCCGCCTCTGTGGGCCTCGACCTCGGGTTGGGGTTGGGGAGTGAGGTGCATGACACCCCCCGCGACGTCTAAGACGGGCGCGCGTGCAATACTACGCGCCGCTACCTCGGGTCCTGATGTGTGGGCGACGGACGTCCCCGAGTCCGTCACCCCTGAATCCATTTAGGGGGGCTGGAAGAATTCATTGCCCACCCTCCGCTGACGCCAGGCGCGTCTGCTGCGGATCGGGTGAGTGGTTAATATCTCCCTCTCCCTTTCCACAGCCTCCATCTGCGAGATGACTGTTTCGCAGAAGGATACCACCGCGTCCCAGGACTCCTCGCTGCCTACTTCTGAGATCAGTACAAGTACAGGTTCTCGGATCTTGGACCATGGCCTAAGAGTATGTTTCCGTGAAATTAATTTCCACGCGAGCGAAGCCGCTCTCAAAAGATAGTGCAATATGTTGAAGGAAAGCTGCCTAACATGTTTGTATTCATGTTTTTATTTAAAACTTCGTAACACGTTGGGATATTTAACACATGCATTCTACCAAGCATGACCTACGGATGTCAGACATGGAGTTGTACAAAGAATAATATCAAATCACTAGAAACTTGTCAACACCGAATGGAAAGAAGCATACTCAAAATAAAATCAAAATACAAAATTAGGTTAAAAACAATCAGAAAACAAACCAAGATTATAATAATAATATGTAGATATAAAATACCAAATCAAACAACTGAAATGGAAACGGGCAGGACACCTAAAAAGAAGTTAGACAGAAAAGTGGACGAACGAAGTGACGGAATGGTGCCCTAGATATAAAAAGAGAGGTAAAGGCAGACAGCATCGAAGATGGGAGGATGATATCAAGGAGGTAGCAGGACCATGCTGGATGAGGATAGCAAGGGATAGATCGTTGTGGAGAACACTTGGGGAGGCCTATGCCAAAGAGCAAGACAATCACGAAACCGGTGTCTAATACAAAAAAATATTTGCTTACGTTGCTTTCATAAACAACCATGTTTAATATTATTAGTATATAAGTAGTTATAAGATGAAATGTAACATATAAGATTGTTAATAAAGGCTTTTATTATATTATTATAACACGTTGGGACGGAGTTTTTTGTCACGATAAGATGCACAACAGTTAAAACGAGATACCTAATATCTACTTAAATTAATTACTTCATAGTAGAACATTACCTACTTATTTGCCGCTACTTTTACAACATAAGCTGTTTTAATGATCCCGTCAAAATGTTCTTATCACCGTAATCTTATTATCTGAATACGTGTTCTTATATCGTAACGTAGGTAGGTCCCCCACAAAGTACACGAGTGACCTGGTGAAGGTCGCCGAATTTTGCTGAGTACTGGGATGGGAGGATGTAACCAAATACTTTATAATAAAATTTTACTGATTGAAAAGAGTCTCCGTGGAGTTTCTTGCACGTTCTTCTCCATTGAGACCTATTGACGCTCGCGTATGTGAAACTAGCTTCATCTTTTGCGTGGCAATTCAAAAGTAATTGTAGAGATATTTTGCTTAATCGGATCAACACTTTTAGAATTACTCTTACGAATATACAATTTAACCGCTTTATGATATTGGGCTTTGTTTACAAGAAAATATTTACCGATTAACCATTAAGTTTAAATACTGATTAACAGATTCGAACTTATCTAATCATAATTATGGTTAATATTCTTTTTTGTAAATATTTATTTATTAGGGACAAAAAAAAAAGTGTTACATTACACAGTCTCTCAAAAAGCTTCGACAAGGTGGAAAGAATCGATATGGGACGGTAGTTTTCTATTTTTATAAACAGGCGTTATAAATGCTCGCTTTCACATGGTAGGAAAGACACCTTCATGTAAGCATTTACTGAAAATTAAGTGCAACACAGTATTGAAAGTGGACGTTTCAAAGACAGAAGCAAAGAAAGTAGAAAATAAATTACATATGGGTAGAAAATAAAATACAATAAATTTATTTCATTAAGATTAAATTAAGATGACGATCAAACAATAGGTTATTTAATTTTTATCCCCGTTTCTTTTGCAGGTGCATTAATTTCAATAAGCCTGTTCAGTCACCGTTTGAAATGGGATGATTCCATGTTGGGCCTGATCTCAAACGCCAGCAAAATCGTCGGCGCCCTCTACACTGGGCTCGCCAGAAATACTATGGATATGTACATAGGTAAGCTTGGGTGATAAGCATAAACACATAATTATTGTAACAAAGTTCCTTAACGCCCGTGGCGGATGGGAGCAGTACATGGGAGCTACAGGGGAAAAGGTTCCCACCGACATTTTCGATATTTGAAATATTGAGTGCAGTTTTTACACATGGTCAATGTGTGTTGTAAAGGTATTGATGAATGTTGGATAATATTTTCTTTCACTTAACGAACGTTGTTAATGAACCAATCGTCATCATCATCCAATCGTCTAACCAATCGTTTATTTTCCAGCGGTAGCAGTAGAGATGTTCAATGCGACGTCATTCACTGCGTTGAGGTCGATCTCATCCAAATTAGTGACGAGTGATGAACTAGGTAAGTACCTAATTAATCTAGACGTTGTTCATCCATGCATTCATCCAAACTTTCGCATTTATAACATTACTAGCTGTCCCCTGCAGCTTCGCTTCCATCAACTGGCTACCTACCTACCTACCTTATCCTATATTTATTTGAATAAGAATTAATACTGATATACGTATTTAACCAACTTTTGTTTCTACCGACGATCTTATTAAATTTTAGAATACAAAAGCTGCTATTGTGACTCAACTATGACAGTTAGATATATACCCTCCCGGACATTTTTGTAGGTAATAATGAGAACTTTAATCATGTCGTACATAATTTTTAAGTAACATCAATAGTTTTCTCAGCGCACGCCAAATAATGAATTTTATAGACAAAACTTTGCTACTTTGGGCTACATTATTGCAATTTTCTTAAGGATCTCTAATTTTTTGAAAATAAATTTGAGCCAATGTTACTTCTTGATAATTTAGCTTTCTATTGGTGAAAAAAAATATTAAAATTGGTCCAGGAATTTCAGAGCCTACTCGGTACAAACAAACAAATAACTAACTTATGTAAGAAAGAAAGAAAGCAGAATGCAGAATCTACAGAATACCACCTGCTCCTATCCTTATAATTATGCGCTTTTTGCTTAATTTACGTTTCTTCACCTGGCCATAATAATATGATAATTAATTAAACAAGATAATATATAGTTAATACTTATTAGAATAGAAGTAACGGAAAACTAATTTACATACATACATAAACTACCAGTGTTGTGTCCTTTTTTACCCAAAGGTTGCCTGGTAAAGAATGCCTTGCTGCATTAAGTCTGCCTATGTATCACCAATGTACTTGAAGTTTAAATAAATAAATAAACTCACGCCTTTTTCCCATGGGGATAAGCAGAAACCACAGAACGCCACCTGTTACGATCCCTACACATTCCTTTTGATTCATTTACATTCATACATCTGGTCATACACAAAAACTAATTTGTAAGTAAAAAACAGGTCTTTGCTGAGCCTCATAAAATACTTACCCAAGAAAATTTTGACAAACAACAATATAAGTATCTCAGCTACAAAAGACACAAATAAACAAAGTAAGATAAACCTATCGCTGACACCTCTCCTGTTATTGGCACTTCTGAGTTTAAAGGTAAAAAATAAGAAAACCATTGATTTCGAAATATTGGCTTTTCTATGCCAGTAATAGGATTTCAGAAAGCTTTTTATAATGTATAATTACTATTTCACTGGATGAAACAACTCTTAAAATAAATATTAGAATATTTCCTTCTATATCATTATAATTTTTGTATGCTAGTGTCTTAAAATATTATTTTATGAGCATTTGATTACGAAGCCAGGGGAGGCATTCCTTAAAGTGCCAATAAATGGATATCTTTTCCTATATACACAGACCTCAACCTTCACCTCACAAAAAACGTGTCCCTGAAACCGCACTAACATAAAAATTACTGTTATCTCTCGAATTCGTACGTGATTTCAGGCAAAATGACGTCATTCTTCAATCTGACGGAGGTGGTGACTTCTATGATATTCGGGCCGATGTACTCCTGGATATATATGTCCACGTTGGAGATTGATGCGGGAATCGTATATTATGTTAGCACCGTCCTTACGGTTCCACCGTTGCTGTTTTTTGCGTAAGTATTTTTTGTCTATGTTTGATGGGCTCGTATATATTTAAAAGAAAAAAATACCAACCAAGTGCGTGTCAGACTTCGCACATTTAGGGATTCGTAGTAAAGAAAAAAAAACAGTTTTTAGTAAAATATACGTAATAATAAACAGTATCACCAAACAAGTTCATAGGTCAAAGGGAAGTTGAAAAATTCTTAAGCAAAAAATTGTGTGTCAGATGGCGTAAAGACAGACAGAAGGACACGTGGGGAACAGCAATAGGGCTCCGTTTGGACCCTTTGGATACGGAACCCTAAAAAAGGAGAGGAAGAAAATATTGATTTGTGACCCCCACAGAAGACACGAGAGATAAAACAAAAAAAATATCAATAATAAAAAAAACCTCGGCGAAACCAAAAATACTCCTATCTCAGCATGTGCTTGTGTATGTTGTGTGTGTGTTTGTTGGAACTTGTGTCATAAATTATGAAAAGATAATGAAAATCTCGAGTAGGTTTGGACAGATTTATGAACAGCACAAGAACCGGTCTATTCTGTAGGTAAACATCTCACCGTAAAAACTTAGGTGGAGTAAGCTTGAAGAGAACTGATTCATTGGATTGGCAGGCTGGCCCAGACCAGCGCGGCACTGACATAAACAATATCTATAACCTATATAAGAATTTACTATAGCTTCCAATCCTGAATCATCAAAAATTTAATCACCAAGTTAACGTTTCTTACCCTTGTGCCCCCCACCCAGAAATTAATTCTGGTTCCGCCCCTGTTGGCAGCTCGGTGCGTGATTTACAGAATAGCAAATCACGACTGTGTATTGTATGTGGTGAAGTACTTATCGACATACTAACTAAGGAAGAGGTTAAAAAAGTCTGCATTCTTCAATCAAGTAATGGTCTACATTAGTTAGAAATAAGCAAACTAGCCATGACAAAGCAAATACATAATTAAATTACAGTAGGTAGGTAGTCAATTGTCTTCGATTGACGTACGCATTAGATATGTCGTAGGATAATTTGAAACTTCGAATCTTCGTGAAAATCCTAGGGGTTTTGCGAAAACGCGGATAATTAGACATAGGCGAAAAATTATCCAAGTACGATTAGTACTTTGGCAACATAGTCGACGGAGCCCCGCTGCGCGGGGCTCCTATTTCCGTCCGCAGGGTCTAAAGTAACCTAACACGAACGAGATGACGGGAGCTGAGTTCGCTCGCTTTGCTCGCTCACTTCAGCTCCCGTCATCTCGTTCGAACCTAACCTGTCCGTGTCGGGGTGCCCTAAGCTCCCGAGCTCGCTTCGCTCGCTCTTGGACTTTTTCCAGTAAGATTGAGAAACAGTTTCGCCATTGTCTAAATATCCGTGTTTTCGCAATATCCCTAGGGTTTTCACGAAAATTCGAATTATCAAATCATCCTACGACAGATACAAAATCTGTAAACAGGAACAAGATTGAAAAAAAAAACTGGCAAATTAACTACCCACGTCGCACGTCGCTTAGTTATATGATCAAATGGGTGATTTGAAATTTATTCAAATTGTATTTGTTAAGACGGCGACAGTCGTCAACGACCTTGTGGGAACAAAACGAACGGCCTCGTTTCAAAACCCGCGCCTAATAGTAATTTTTGTTCTTTCCTTATAATGCTATGACTTAAAAAAAAGCCTTAGATCAAAATGTAGATAGATAAAGATATATTAAATAGTCTTTGAGATGGTGAAATTGCATTACAATATGCCCAGCGGTTTTGGTGCTATTTATTTATTTATTTAATACTTCATGCACACAAGTACAGAGGCGGACTTAATGGGATTGTCGTTTTTTTGTCCGTGTTAGATATAACTTTACAAATTATTACACTATTTATACAAATAAAACTCAAAACTGCCGCAGATCAAATTATTAAGAAAATGGTCTTATGTAAAATACATTTTTTTTCAAATAAAAATCTTTTTTACAAAAACTACAACCGACTTCCAAACAAAAACACTACAAATTAAAAAAATAACTTCAATTTCGGAAGTCGGTGTTT
Organism: Orthosia gracilis; assembly: GCA_947562075.1. Lineage (NCBI taxonomy): Eukaryota > Metazoa > Arthropoda > Insecta > Lepidoptera > Noctuidae > Orthosia > Orthosia gracilis. The sequence continues at coordinate 44,512,331 of OX387270.1, forward strand.
CGGTTTTCGTTTCATCGTTTTTTGACACCGACTTCCGGAATTGAAGTTATTTTTTTAATTTGTAGTGTTTTTGTTTGGAAGTCGGTTGTAGTTTTTGTAAAAAAGATTTTTATTTTTCACTTTTTAGCTGTGGTACACAATGGACCAGTTCTATAGGCTAGGTACCTACGCGTATAGTGCCCAAAGAACGAAATCGAAATCGGTGCAATGAGAGTATACCAGGGTGAACTGGTGTAACAAACATAAAAAAAAATACAGTCGAATTGATAATCTCCTTCTTTTTGCGAAGTCGGTTAAATATCACGACCCGCCGTTTAGTTTTTTGGTAAGTTTAAGAGATGTTACAGTATTATATTATTGCCGACTTACAGAGACACATTTCGCTCTTAATGATGTCATGCAAATATTAAAGAAAGATTTCTTATTAGACTTCAAGTGTCAAAGTCAAATATATTTATTCAACTAGGCCAAAAGCGGCACTTTGGACGTCTAAGAATTAAAATTAAAATTTACAAATAATAAAAATTGATTCTACCGTGTGTGTACCAAGTGTTAAGAAACATGGATTAAACGTAAACATTTAAGTAGGCAATAAATTACAAATTATAATAAGTAGATGTACGACGTGTGCCAAATGACTAACAGTTAAATCAGATGTGATTAAAAAATATTGTTCTAAGTCCTAACTTGGAGCTTAATGCAATTACAAAAATAAAATATCCAGCTTAAGACTTTTACAATTTATGATCATAGTTTTTTTGCGAAAAACTTTAAACGGCGCCTAACTTAGATTAAGAGCTATTTGTAACTAACTGAATATATTGTTTTCTTCTGAAAAATGGCGTAGAATTCCTGAAAGGCGAACAAACTTAGTTTGACAGAACTTTAATGTTAAAAGAGCCATTTTTTCATTTCAGGGGTTGTAGCCTGTTAAATGAGCCACCAGAGGTCTAGACAAAGGGTTATTTTATAGCGGCGTTAATTGTTGAAATTCTAAAATAATAATAATAATATCGTTTATTTATAACATAAGGCACAGTTTACAGTAAAATATATCATTGTTATGAATATCACAGAATCACATTTTCATTTACTGCTATTTCTTTTCGTAGAGGCCTAAAGCTGGTTGCAGGCCAAGACGACGAAGACACGTGACAAAGTCAACTCTAAAAGAAATTCGGTTAGACTTCAATAAAAACTTATTTGTTTTCCTAATCAAAAATATTTTTTCCAGCTGGTTCTTCATACAGTACAAGAAAGATGCTGCTAGATCTAAAACAGCAGATGGTGAAACGATAAGTGCAACTGAACTACAGGCGAAGAAGAAAAAGGACTCGCTTATCAACAGCATTGATCTTGAACATGAAGTGATGATAGGAGAATGAAAGAATACGTGTGAAAGAAGAAAGCAAGAAACAATCTTGTTTGTTATCGTTGAATGATGTTATATTATGTTAATCGTAATGAATAAATTATTAAAAAAAAATATTACAATCAGTTATTCCTTTATTTTACGTAAAAACACTTTTTGCCCAACATGCGAATCGAACCGAATTTTGATACGCTTTATCATTGACAGTTTTTATTTATTTGTTATAGCAAAATATACGGGTCCAATATTTTTTGATAATCTCACTGACGCATACAATAAAATTATTATTTATCTATGCAGGAAACATCTCTATTGACTATCCGTTCCAAGGTTGTCCTGTAGAAATAGAAGAATACGATTCGGTTATCCATTGTGTTTAGAAACACATTCGAATTTAGTTTTTGTTTATTTTTCTTTTTAATTTTTATATCTTTGGTCAGCAACAGAATATTAAGGATACATAATGGATTTTTTTTCAGTTTTGTAATGAATATCTGTGAATTTTTTCCACACTTTACGTTTTGTTTTTGAATTATTTAGCTTTATAATATATATTATAATATAAGTATCATAATGAATCCATGAGAAGTGTGCCTCAGTGCTTATTATAATGTGAACATGGACTCACTGCTGAAAGTCTTCTTCTAGTTCTAAAACAAAATATTCTTGGGTAGGTACCTCCTACTAGAAATATTTAAAATCTGTGATTTTGATAGTTTTTGAATAAAAAGCTGATTTTTCAATAGGCTTTGGTGTCTCTTGATCCATCGTCAGATCCCGATTTTTGTGTGAATTTTAGGAAATTCAGAATTTTGTAGGATTGTTTTTTTTTTATTATTATCAAGAGGCTCGCATTTGACCACTATCTCACCTGATGGTAAGCGATGATGTGGTCGACGATGAAGCACGCTTGCCTAGAAGTAACCTATTCACTCCAAACAAGACCCCTAGATTGCAGCTATCGGGAAACTCAGACTCCGGTAATTCCACTCCTTAGCTGTATGCATGATTGTTCATATAGACTAACAACAATTAAGTAGGTATGTACTTTCAAACTTCTCGCAGGGTGTTAATGAGTTTTTATTCAGCTGATTTTTTATACAAACTATCCTAATCACCCACTTGAATTTTCAAACATCATGTCCATTCATTTGGGCGCACGGTTGGCGCAGAGGTTGAGCGATTGCCTGCTGCGTTGCGTGTCGCGGGTTCGATTCCCGCACGGAACAAATATTTGTATATCCTACAGATAGTTGTTCCGGCTCTGGGTGTTGTGTATGTGAGTTTATATGTATGTAAACGCACCCACGATACAGGAAAAAAATTCTAGTGTGGGGCAACGTTTTTATAAAAAAAAAAAAACAAAGGAGTCAAAACAGTCTCCTGAGGGTCCTAGCTGCGGCGCTCTGGTATGCTTGCAAATCAGAAATACATGAGCACCCGGAAATCCCAACAATCCTAGAAGAAGCGAAGCGCTATGTAGAGAAATACAAAGATAGATTAACCAACCATCCCAATCCCCATTCACGATCACTATTGATGCCAAATCATACTAAGAGACTCAAAAAAGCGGATAATGTGCTGCCTGATTAAGTAGAATTTGGAAACTGGTCCTGATTCTGTAAAAATGTGATGTATCTTTCCACACATCTGATCATAGTTAGGGATGACTGATAGCAGATGAGAGAAAAAAAAACTTCTTACGAACATGCTCGCAAGCTTTCACTTTGAATGCCAATCGGTTGGTTGCCATCTTGATTTCTTGAGGGAGCGCATTTTACTGAAAAATAGACTGAACGAAGAAAGAACAGTGAATGAAGTCAGTGAGGTGGGTGTGGGTTCTTTGGTTTCTACTTCTCTTAAAAATGAGTTAGATAATGCTTATGAATTGCCGCAATGCTTTAAGACAGGGTCCGCTCCTTAAGAAGTAGTGGACCGTCTGTACTGCACTGCTTGTTTGACTAGCACTGCGCAAGTTGCTTGTCATCGAATTGCATAATATTCCATAATATTTCATCATAATTATTTTCAGTATTTTATAAATAATCAGTGGCGAAAACAATAGTCATAAAGGAGTTGTAAACCAACATTTTATTTGTTGAGGCTTGAATAAGAAGATGATATTACTAAAATCTAATCATTTTAGTTACGATGATAATGATGATGAAGATTTAAAGTTATAACTGAAATTTAAAACATGTCACTTGCGCAAGCGCAATCTAGGAGCAAATACGAGACAATTGATTACATTGTTTGGTTAATTTTATCAGACCATCAAGGTGCAGTGGCAGCTATATACTCTACGCAAATATTCGTTAACTAACGTACAAGTATTTGATTTTGATAACTCGTATGCTCTACATGGTGTTTAGTTGCTATAACTATGTGTTATAATAAAAATGTATGCGAATTAACTGCAAAAAAAAAATTGGTTGTTTGTAAAGTAGGTTTACGATCGAGATGTTTACGTGATAACGTCAAACATTCAACGAAAACTTAACCGCACGAGAAAATCTCCATTCGTTTGTATGCCGCTAGAGTGAGAGAGACGGAAGATCGGTCCACTCACTCGAACGCTATGCCAGCCTCCGCTCGTGTGGATTCCGCGTGACAAGTTTCACGGAATGACTGGCAGCGCTCGAGATGAGAAAGGAGATCGGTCCGTCTCTCTCTCGTTATATCTGCGATCGCGCTCGCGAGGTTTTGGTGTGACACAAGTTTCTGAACATGTCACCCGACTAAAACGATTTTAAAGACGTTATCACGTCAAAATGAAATAATAGATAAACTTTTTTTAATAACATAAATACGAACACCACCCAAAAAGGCAGAGAATTGAATTCAGGGCCCCATTTCAGAAGTTTAGATCAATGAAGATTTTTTGAAAATGTTCAATAGAATATTATTGTAATATGTACGAGTACATTTTTACCTCTTGTTGCTTCTACAGGTTGCTTTGTTACTTCGTTGCGTCTACAGAGGTTGTTTTTTAGAGCGTTTTCGAAAGTGTTTCAATATTCAAAAAATGATTAAAAATATATCTGTGAACATCCCAAAAATAAAACCTTTGTTCTTCACTTCCAGGTATATAATTTTAAAACAACACCCATTACATTAACAAATAAATCTGTAACATTTTTTTGGATCAAGCCGTACATAATACACATTTTACGCACATCAAATAATAAGCATTTGAGAAAATATGTAAGAAATAAACTTTTATTATAATAACATTTCTACTGTTAGTTTGACAAACACTTTCGTTGAGTGAACACAATATGTCAGATCCAGAAAAAAAACAAGAATCCATTGAAGACGAGCAACTAAAAGAGAAAGACATAAAATATTGTCCAACTAAAGAAAAGGAAAGTTTTATAAGAAAACTATGTCGAATCAAATCAAACATAACGGTGGAGCCTATACTAGCAGGTCTCATAATACCGTCGATGTTAGCCAGGTTGGCGATACAGAATCTGAACTTGGATAAAACTTGCCGCGTTAAACTGAACTACAATGAAACGATATGTGATGCACTCATTGATAGGAAAGGCAACTTGACTGAATTCGAAGGTGAGGTCCAAAAGATCATATCCAACATCGAATCATGGAAGAGTGTGATACAGACTTCAATTCCTACGCTGCTGGTGATATTCATGGGGGCGTGGAGCGACAGAACTGGAAACAGAAAACTGTGTATACTGATGCCAATCTTTGGAGAGTTCATGGTGTGCATCAGCAACCTGCTCAGTACCTTCTTCTTCAATGAAATTGGTGTTGAAGTGACAATGTTCTTCGAAGCTTTGTTCCCGGCTATCACAGGCGGTTGGGTCATGGTTTACCTCGGCGTCTTCAGCTACATTAGTGATATTACCGATGAAGAATCTAGGACCTTTAGAGTGGGACTTGTGAATCTTTGCATGACTGCCGGAATTCCACTTGGAACAGCTTTGAGCGGTATCCTGTTGAAAATACTGGGATATTACGGCATATTTGTAATTGCTGGTGTTATTTACTTGATTACTTTCTTTTACGGAGTATTTTGCTTGGAGAGTAATACTAAACCACGTACAGATAAGAATGAAAAGGTAAACAATTTTGCTATGTACATATTTATATTAAAAACTGCTAATTTGTGAGTTTTTTCACCGTAGCAAAGCTTTGGCTAGTTACAATGATAAAGTAAAAATTATGAGAATTGAATAATCACTTTTCAGGTAGAACCAATAACTTGTTCAGACATGGTAACGTTGGTGAAAGAAACTGGAGAAGTGGCATTCAAGAAGAGAGAGACGAACTTTAGGAAGAAGATAATCTTGACACTCCTTGTAGTTGCTATAGTCTATGGACCAAACCATGGTGAGTAGACAGACTTCAGTCAATTCTTTGAGCACCCGTAGGCTGTAACCTACCGTGGACCACTTGAAAGTACTCTGAACCACCTATTAACTCAAGAGGGAAGATGTAACTACAACCTTAGCTCGACTGAACAGCAGCAGGGTGTGAATGTGGAACAGAGTCGCAGACTATGTGCTACCTCCCGCGTTGCTCTCTGTGGACTAAAACCTGTAGCCAAATCGAATTCTGTGCTTCCACAGACGACGTGATGAAAGTGGTGAAGTTTTGTGCATGAGATATACCGTTGTACCAGCGATAAGAAGAAGAATTCATTCTACAATAGCGTCGCGTTAAGCATTGGATCTTTCGACTCTGTTGTGTTTCCGTTAGGATCCTACATCATCAAAGAGATGTCATTACATATCTCTGCATCATATATCTCTCAAGCCTTTATATATTCATTTGCCTCCTGATGTTGCTTGTTGAACTGCATTTTAGTCCCATAATACTTTCATGTTTTGCGTTGACTGACCTTTTATCAGTAAATTACAATATGCTGTTATCATTAATTAAATATTTTCGAGAGGCCCAGTTATTGTGACCGCCGCGTTCATTGCAGTTTACAATGGAAAGAATATGTTCAGACAGACACAGATAAAATGTAATACTAGGTTCAGACAAAGATATGAAAAAGTGCTGTTTCTTAATGGAATGCTCTTCGTCTTTGGCCATTTTTACATAAGGCAGTTATTTTACACCCCAGATGATACAGTCAGATACATTCGTCCCTTACGAACGGAGATAACCTTGCTCTAAGAGCTCATGGTAACCCCAGGAGATAAAAAGACATCTAGATGTCTCTTTTGCCGTGAGTATTTTACAATGTGCTGTGGGTTCAATGGATACTCTTTACCCATAGCCAGTGGGGAGCTTTTACTTTGAAGCCCAGCACGCACAACCAACTACACTTTCTATGATTTTTAAATGGCACAGCTATTCAGAAAGGTACTCATAAATGAATAGATAGGATAGATGGAACCTCTTTCCCGCACTTAGACTCCCATTTGTTCCGTTGTGCGTGCAGGCCTCCTCTCTGTGGGAAGGAATTGGCCATAAACACCACGCGGGCCCATTTTTGGTTCTAAGAAAAGCCGGATTCCTCACGATGTTTTCCTCGAGGTACTCGTACATACAAGTCAGAGAAATTTTCGGTAAAATCCACATGCAATGAAGAAGAAGAATGTGAGGCAACCTCTTTAATTTTCTCTTTGCTTTCAGGTGAACGCATAATCACGTATATGTACGTTAGGTACAAACTGAAGTGGGATGCGGTTAAGTACAGCTTGTATTCAACTTACAGCATCATAACACATTCATTGGGTAAGTACTTAACAGTAAGCCTTTACCATCATCAGTCTCTTGCCCTCATCCCGATTTATTTAAGGTTGTATTGTATTATAACCGACTTCAACAAGGAGGATATACTCAATTCAAATGTATGCTTGTTACGCGATTACTACGCCAATGAGGGTTTTTAAGAAAATTCTCGCCACTAGTTGGCGCCACATTGGTGAGAGGTCTTTTACTTGGAAAATTTAACTTATGACATCAACTTGCTTGACGTCAATTTGACTAATGTCAAAAAACATAAGCATTTGACAGCAGCTTGGACCTCACGTCTCAATGATGCCACCTAGTGTACATGATTTCAGAATACCCTCTTCATTTTGAACATTATTTTTTTCATTTGAAAGCCGGTGCTTCTCATGTGGTCCCGATCAAGATCTGACGAGTACTTTTTAAGTTATCTTTAATAATGCGTATTTTCATCGTAATTTGGGTATCAAAACTAAAAAAAAACATTAATTTTTTTTACAAAAGAATTTAACCGAACTTACTGTTTTCGAAAGTTATTTTTCGCTTTATAGTCTTTTGTTTTGGAAGTCTGTTTATTTTTTTTGTTAAAAAGGTTTTAATGTTATTTAGGTTAGGCGCAACATGTTTTTTTCTTCCATACTTCTCTATGAGTAGTCATCTCAATAGTCACCGTCATGTTCTAGAAAAAAATGAAGGACGGGATATTAACCATGACCTTATTTATATTTTTTTACTACCCGATTTTGTTTTTTTTTTTGGTTTTCTTGCAATGACAAGAATATTTACTTTTTAAAGTATAATAATAAGTATTATTTTATTTTAATTATTGTGAATGTGAAGACTATGAGGATCATCCTTTTTTTGTTTTTATTTGAATTTATCTCAGTGAGTTTTTAATCATGGTCTGGCAGTTTGAGTAGTTTATGCGGCCTACCCGAATGTCCTTTCCTTTGTATTGTTCGTGGAATCGTTAAGTTCCTTAATTGACAAATGCGTGCACTGACTGGACAGGTCCACTCAATCTGGCTGGTTCTTTCCTCAAAAGACCATTTCAGACATAAATCTACATGGCCTTCACATGATCTAACCAAGATTTTGTCTGGACTTTAAAAGAATCTGTGACCTCTGAATTTGTTTCGATCTTTCTTCTCAGAGTAGTGAGATAGGAAACGCCGGCCTCATCTAGTTTAAAAAAATGTGATCGACATGTAAAATTGTTTGTACATACCAACTTGTAGAAATAAAATCATTTATCATTTGCGAAGTATGTGTGGTTTAACTTTAAATGATAGATTGAATGATGTAATAAGACAACGTTGTCTCGGTAAAACATTACCGTGACGTGGTTTAAATGAAGTTGAAGTAACAAAAATTTAAAACAGTATGCTAAGATGGTGTGGCCATGTTGAAAGGCTGATCGAAAGGCGACTTAAGGGCCCAATATAGTACGATCCATCGTTACTATCCGTCGTTTCAGACCGATCGTAACGACGAATCGATGGCGTATGTCCAAATCGTAAACGATTTACGTGATCGAAGACGATAAGGTGATCGCAACAGAAACCAATACGATCTTGAATATCGTAACGATAGATCGAAGGTGTATGGCTCTTTACGACCGACGTTTCGAGTTTTGTCTCAGTCTCAAGTCTTTTCACGCGGGCTCTAACATGAATGATCGCCGATCGCAACGAACAATTGTTTCGATCAATCGTTTCGTATGTTGAGCGGAAATTCGACGCGATGGATCATCACGATTTTATTCAGATCCATCGTAACGACGGATCGTACAGTATATGGGGCCTTTCACAAAAGGTATTTAAAAGGCAGACGTGAATGGAAACACTGGGAGGGGACGCCCTAGAAGGACATACATAGACCTTATTGGTGATGTTCTTCAGAAATGCCAGTTCGCAGTACTCATTACCGGCGGGCGTGTATGACTAACTACACTCTCTCTCTCTCGACTAACTCATGTATTGACTCTTAATAAACGACAAGTACAAGAGTTGAGTGCCTAAGACGTACTGATCCTTGCTTATATATTACGTACAAAATACAAACTTAGCTTACGCTACAACATGACACATCTTTAGTATACGCTATGCCGTTACAGTCTAGCCATTTTTTTAAACCAATCTAGTGACAACGCGATTACTGATATTATTATTGAGTTTAATCCCAGTTTTCTGAATGTGGTCTGAAAATGTGTAAAAATTTGCAATTAGGGTTTGATACTTTTCGCCGTCAGATGTCGGCCCTACGTTAGTAAAGGTTACGACGACGTGACACTATTTGATTACAAAACCAAATATACTTACTTAAAAAGTACCTACCTATCTACCTGACACACAAATGCCAATTTATCGTTATTATGCTCGCCAAACATCCTCAAAATACTGTCACAAAATGTTCTGAGAAGTTGGTAAAGTGACGACTTATTGTAAGAAATGGGTATAAATCGGAATTTAAAAATGATAAGGCTACTTGAATAAAGAAATTTCTCTTTCGGATGACAAACGATGTATGTCGATGTAAATTCTGCATTATCATGTATCAGTTTTAAGCGCTGTCCACACATTTCCGGGTTCCCGTCCCTGACGGAACACGGCAGGGACAGAGAAAAATCGGTTACATTCGATTTTTACGAACTGTTCACACATCTCCGTATCAGGGGGATCCGGATCGTTCATACAAATCATATGTACCCCGGAAATGTGAGGACAGTGCTTTACGTTTTACAACACTCACACGATATTCTTAGGTCTTTCAAGCAACTACATTTCGCATAGGAAGTAGGCCTACAGCCGGTAGATAACTAGGTGGTCGCGATCGATACACAAAAGAGTGAAGAAATCAGAAATATCAGTTATATATGTCAGGGACATATATAACTGATATATATCTTGGTTCAGGGACCAAGTGGTTAATCAGTGCACTATGTGTAATGTCCGGGCATTATGAATCAAATCGAGTCAAATCGTGCAATGTAATGAATACTGATTTAAACTTCTATATTTATCACATTGTCTGGTTTTTGAATGAATATTGCTACGTAACGGTAGGGCAATTCGATAATTGTGGTCAATGAACTAGTCCAAGAGCGAGCGAAGCGAGCTCGGGAGCTTAGGGCACCACAGGGATAGGTTAGGTTCGAAGAGGATGATGGGAGCTGAAATAAGCGAGCGAACTCAGCTCCCTTCATCTTCTTCGTGTTAGGTTACTTTAGACCCTGCAGACAGAAATAGGATCCCCGCACAGCGAGGGTTCGTCGACTTTTTTGCTTAATAGTAATCGTACTTACCTATACTATACTAAAATCAATGTCAACATTAAAATAATAAAAAAAAAACAGATCGTTTTATTACCCGGCTCAATAATTGATGGGCATTATTCAGAAAGCCCGATCAATTTAATTATTTCAATAGTTTTTAGCATATTGCCTATTCATATTGGGCATTCAAATTGTCTGGGCATTATGAATAATGCCGTATTAATCACTTAGTCCATAACACTACTAACTAACTAGCTTCTGCTAGTTGCTTCGCCCGTGTGACCGTCATTCTAAAGAAACATATTCTTGGGATAAATATGTTCTATTCAAGATATGTTCTTTCCGTATGCCAAGTTTCATTCTGCCGTTAAGAAATGGAAAGGTAACAAACACACAGTCAGAGTAACTATAGCATTTACAATATTTTAATATTAGTAGATATGTATTTACAAATTGTATACAGGTAATAAAAGACAAGTCAAGATACTTGAAAAATACATGTGTAGGTACAATGAAAGACAGACATGCAAATATTACAATGGGCAGTGTTATCGGTAACACCGATGTCTACAAGACGACCTTTGATTGGATATGCCGGAAATCAAATCGTAATCGCGATGTATTGCGCAGCAGTCAATAGAGTTTCTTACGCAAAGCTAAACGAGCTCATGGCACTACGTAAATAAAGAGCAAATATGACTATCCAGTCATGTCAGGCCAATATTTAAGCCGATTGGCCAAACTCAGGACCCTTATGAGGAATCATGGGCCTCATTTAAGTATTATCCTAAAAATCGTTTTTTTTTAGATTATTTCCATCCGTATGTCCTTTACATTATTGTACGTTAACTCAAGCAAGTTTATTCATGACCCATTTGTCCCAATCACACATTAAAGTTTTCCTATTGTACCACTCAATTAGTCGTATAATATCATAGATATAGTATGTACAAGATAAACAGAGTCAGATGAAAAGCGACACCAAAAAAATAAAATCTATGTGTGAGGGAAATTGTCCATGTGTTGTTAAAAAAGTGTTGTTAAAAAGTCCATGTTCAGTATCGATATCGATACTTGGTGAACACAATAAGAAACAAGATTAAAGGGTTGTTGCCGTTGTTGTTTATATTGAACTGTTATAAAAACTGGGCAAAATACATGCTTGCTTATACAGAATACTATCTAGGTTAGCCACTAACTAATACGATAGGAAGTGTCATTCTTACAGGCACAAATAAATTAGGTATAGATTCATGCAGTAGGTATTTCAATACGAAATGTTTACTACATATTGTAGAGACCATCCTTCTCTGTTTAAAATTCGAATCCATTTTTCTCTTAATACAGAATTATTTGGGCATCTGTAGGTACATAAACATTACAAATTATTATTTACACAACAGAACAATTTGCTGGTGAGCAGAGCACTCATGTATTCAAGACACTGTAAAACTAGTAAATGCAAACAATATGACATTCCTAAACCTACTCAAAGTAATAAAACATCAAAACTCTCCGAAACATTTTGAAAAACAAAGGCTAATATAATAAACATGCAACTTAAAGTACAGTTTAGATGAACACATCTTCTCAATCCTAACTTAAATCTATTTAAACAAAACTTGACTAAATAAGTTTGTATTCATGCCATGATGTCACTATAAAAAGATTAAGTTTTTATCGATACTCCTGACGTCACCGCTTTGTCAAGCCCTAGCGTAAACAAGCAATTTTCTATTTTACATTATATTTTAGCAAATTCTGTTTAAATATACGAAATATACTTTTATAAAACAATGGAAATCAATATACTATTGTAAGAATATTTTCTGAGCCGATTACTAGCAGAAATCTGTCAAAATATGGTTCGAAACAATCCAAGGACAAAATTGTATTTACCTATGAAACATGTATTTATTGGGGTTATTTCGTCTTGTAACGTCACATTCACTCACAGAATAAGCCAACATACCTAGTTGTATAATTAATATTATCAATTTAAATCTAAAGATTATTATTTAAATGCAAGAAATTCACCGCTGTGTAAAACAGAAGGGACGCTATGGACCCCTTCTCGCGAAAAAAATGACATATTGGTACTTCATTCACTCTCTCTTTTTCTCTTGGGCGTTTAGTACTTGATTAGGTTTTCTCGCTCGCACCCTTCGTGTATCTTTTTGCGTAGCAAAAAAATTCTAAATCTATGTATAATATAATTTATCTACACTCACAACGTAATGTTCCAATTATGATATCAAAAAATATTCTAAAACACGTACTTTACATCCGTGGATAGGTAAAATTAAAAAAAAAACAACCATTACAATGCAGCATTTTCCTTCGATTTTCAAACAACTGTATCATAAAATAACTTTTTAATTTTTATAGCAAACTTTTACTTTTTAATTTATTGGCGCTTATGGGCTCCTGGATTTATTTTCGAAAAGTAGTGTCATGTCTATGGAGGCGCGCGCTGACGAGAATTTGAATTTGAATATCACATATTTTTCTGTTTCACTTTTTGTTTTATTCCAAATGTTTGAGTGAAGATAAAAAGTGTATGCAACGGCATATAATGGGGGTTATTAAAACACGAGCGTGGGTTTATCACATTAGGCGAAGCCGAATGTGATAATAATAACACGCGAGTGTTTTATTTTCTACCCATTAATGACCATTGCATAAACTACTATTATAAATCTGTGTCAATTCAATGTTCCGATTGATTAATTTTTTGATAAATCGGAAATTATATTTTGAATTTGGAATTATTAATCTTTGCCGTCATCCAGCATCGTATGAATAGAGAAAGATGTATAGAACATGCATCTTATTAATCATCATATTCTATTTCAAAAACATATAAGAACTATTTCGATACCTAACAGAAGCTTATTTTTAAATTTGAAGAAAAATGCTAAATATTAAAACGTTAAGTACATATTATTGTCATTGAAACCATATAATAATATACTCCGTATACTCGCCTGGCATTCTCTTCCTAGGATGGCCTAAGACTACGTGAAAAGTGTTAGCATTGATTGTCCTTTTCAGAAAATGTAGGTACTTTCTCATGTAGTTAATTAAAATAAAATAAATTACTAACTAACTTAACTATTTAGTAACTCGTGTGTTTCGTCTATTTAGTATTAAATTAATTTATGAATTAAATTGTTAGTTAATAATTGCTTTGTTACTTTAAAAATTGCATTTTTCTCGGGTAATTCTCGGGTATTTCAGAAGTATAGCTGTCAAAGTTTTTTACGTACGTATTACGGGCGTGATAACCAAGTTTACATTTAAATCATATTTAATACCTTAAAGCGCTGATATTCACTGGCCCGTAACTCATTTTTGCCATTATTAATTTAAGGTATCCCAAAATATTCACAACAATAATATAATTAGGAAAAATTCCGCCCGCACACAACACAAACAGTGGAGTTTGAAATATGGGAGACCTTACGTTACACCAGCGTCTCTAGCGGCGAATTCATACGCGGTAGCCCCCATTGTATTAGAAAGTCTGTAGAAAAATTAGCTAATGGTGGGTCATGCATGATTTCATGAATTAACATTGTCGCCAGTACAACAACACTTCAGATTATATCTCATGAACCCGGGTGAATGAATTAAAATGATTTCTAATAATAAACATTCTACAATATACAACAAAAATCCCTTACATTATGGACAATCTCCTATGTTATTAGTAGTTTAGTTTAATTTTTTTGTAGTAAAAACTTCTTTGAGAGGCAAAGGTCTATACCAAGATATCCTGGTATTGACCTGTAGGCGTCTCAAAGAAGATTTGGGACACCTACTATGATGTCTTAAGGAAATCATGTTTCTAGTGTGAGAGAAAGACGGTGCTATAGTCATGACGAACAGCACTATCCCTTTTTTTAAACGGATTCAAGGCGGCATTAAGACGTCTAAGTATGACCCTACAGCGTGTGTGGCCGCCATTACCCTCAGCGCCAACCGTGTTTTCAAAATTCCTGCTTAATTTTACCTCTATCTCTCTATTTCCAGGTGCATTATTCTCCATCAGCGTGTTCAGCAAACGATGGGGCTTCCACGACTCGATGCTGTGCCTTATTTCTATCATCAGCAAGCTGGCTGGCTCCATCCTCATCACCTTTGTGCAGACTGACTTTCACATGTTTATGGGTGAGCATTTAAGTATAGAAGCTTACATCAACATAGTTTTAACCGTTAAACATCCAATAATGAACATGGGCCGCTCCCAAGTGCCACCACACATACCTTCCAGTAACCTTAACCAGGTCATCAGTCCACCTAGAGGTAGACCTTCCAACGCTGCGTCTTCGCGGTAGTCACACCAGAACTCTTTGGCTCACATAGGGACGATTACATCCTGTTATAAATCAAAGAGTTCTTAATCGTGAGAGATTTTTTAAGTGTCCGTGGATCCGGTCTGAGGCGACGTAAATCTTTTATTTATTGCTTTCGTTTCTTTGAACCTAGTTCTATGAGTGACAAGGGCTATTTTGCCCTATGATATATTTATTAATTTCTAGTCTGTTGACCAAGCTTGCTGTTTATGACAATAGTCCTTCGACAACCTTCATAGCGCCATTCCTTCTTATCTTAATTTACAGAAATGATATCTTACACAGTAATAATATCTTGCAATAATATTGATTAATTTCTTTACAGTTCCATTGATCGAGATCTTGAACGCAACGACATTCACTTCTCTAAGGTCCATGGCATCTAAGCTGGTGCCAAGCGAAGAAATGGGTATGTTCAGTTTTGCCTTTAACAATTTAACAAAGTGGATAAACCCTGACGTAAACATAGAAAAAGCCTAAATAACTTCTTATCCTAATTATCTGAATATCAAAGCAACGCAAGGTGGCCCGTAGAAAAACATGTCTAACAAAACTTGTATACAATTTTTTTTCCTCCTTCTTCATAGAATTATTAATTTAACATATAAAAGATATGTTATATATCTTCGCGCTGGTATTCCCCAAATGAATTGAGTTAGGGTTGGCAGGTGTACCTCAATTAAATTCCATGTTATAGTATGAGTCTTAAACCAGTCTTAAATCCAAACTCTGAGCTGCTCAGAAATCGGTAATGAAAAACCCAATAACTCTTTGATTAAACCTAAGACAAAGCTCAGCCCTTGCAACAACTACACCATCGAAAGGAGTCTTTTCCCTTCCTAATGCCTTTTTATATTTTTGCAGGGAAAATGAATTCACTGTTCAGTCTGGTGGAAACCCTGGCTGCGCTGATGTTCGATCCTACATATTCCAAGCTGTACTCCAACACCATCACGGTGTTTAGTGGAGCTGTTTTCGTGTTCAGTTCTATTATGACGCTTCCTGCTATAAGTATACTGATGTAAGTTTTGTTGCCCTGGTACACAATAACACGATGGTGTAAAGGGGCGATTTTGTAACTGCTTAGTCCAGTATCAGGATACAATAAAGGATGATTTTAAAAAATTCGTTAGGCCTCTGTTCCTACCATTTTATGAACAAAAAGTACCTAAACGACATAACAAATAATGACTTCGATATTATTCTCAGATAGAAATATAATGCAGCAATTTTATTTTGAAGTGGCAATGGTATCTAGAGGGGAGGCCTAGACATAATTTTAATCTAGGTTCAATAAAAAATCTGCTATTATATCTTATGAGAATTGAATATACCTACACATGATTGGTTGTTGAAGTGAGCTAATCATAACAGTAACTTTTAACAGCAGTGTAACAACCAAGGATGCTATGGACTATTATTTTTCTTCGTGTCGCTGGCACGGCGGTAATTTAGATTTTTTCGGTCCAAATTTTCCCAATTCCCCGGCATCGTCGGCTTTGGCTGTATGGTTTGGGACACAGAGACAGGATAGGGAATGGAAAATAGTTTGAGATTCCACTCCGCATTCACACCCTGCTTTTGTTCCGTCAAGATAGCCACACTTTGCGAGGTTGGTGTTACACCTTCCTATTTGGGATCTGTGGCGGGATCGACTATTTGAGACTTCTTTTCAAGCAATGAAAGTCATGTCCACATTTGTTCAAGATGTATATAGTCTCCTCTTTCGCATCATCAAAGTTGTTATTTATTATCATCTCAATCACTAAAAATGACCGACAATTCCTCTTGGAAAATACAAACAAATTGAAAACCGAGACAAAGTTATCAAAATATTTTGATTGTTCTGGGAACCGATGGACAAAGAACGAAAAGGCAGGAAATGCAATTACAGGCAGAAAATTGTCGACTGATGACGAAGGAATGCTATGATAAATCGATAGTTAAAATTTGACACTGGTATCCCACCCCGGGTAAAATTATAAAAAATTTGACACTGTTGTCCCACTCCGGGTAAAATTATAAAAAAATTGACACTGGTGTCCCACCCCGGGTAAAATTATAAAAAATTTGACACTGGTGTCCCACGCCGGGTAAAATTATAAAAAAATTGACACTGTTGTCCCACCCCGGGTAAAATTATAAAAAATTTGACACTGGTGTCCCACCCCGAGTAAAATTATAAAAAATTTGACACTGGTGTCCCACCCCGGGTAAAATTATAAAAAATTTGACACTGGTGTCCCACCCCGGGTAAAATTATAAAAAATTTGACACTGGTGTCCCACCCCGGGTAAAATTATAAAAAATTTGACACTGGTGTCCCACCCCGGGTAAAATTATAAAAAATTTGACACTGGTGTCCCACCCCGGGTAAAATTATAAAAACAAACCTTCCCGTTTGTCGCTCTTTCTCTTAGTGGTGAACGTACTAAAATACATAGAGTGGTTGAGAAGAAGTAAGCGGAGAAACAAATAGAGGCTGACAGTGACTTTGTGTTATTCTGTTTAAAGAAAACATTGGATATAACATAATTACCTAACATCACGCAATGTGTAATACACCCACACTTTGCTTGTTACAAACAATATCAAAACTATCTAGAATAATGGATGCAACTTATCTTAATAATATTATAAATGTGAAAGTATGTTGTGAGTGTATGTTTGTTAATCAATCACGCCAGGACGGCTGAACGGATCTGAATGAAATTTGGCTCAGAAATAGATTATAGTTTGGAATAGAACATAGGCTATTTTACATCCCGGTATAATATTCTCTTGGGATAAGAAAACACTTTTCACACGGGCAAAGCCGATGGCAGACGCTAGTAATGTTACAATGGATTAGGAACCCCCAATATAATTTTGACTGACAGAAACCCAGGTTCCAAACTTAGCGAACCCCATCCGATCAAGACGGTATTTTACATCATTAGGTCTACTACGTGCCAAATAACTCGCAAACGATCAAAAGAAGTCAGATTTTTTTTGGTGAACCTTATCACTACCTTAAGCAGATTGCAATTTAAAGCTAATTTAGTACTAACAAGCATAGAGCTATCCACTGATTTGCACTGTGACCGCCTGGTGGATTACGGCCTACGAATCTCATCATATCTATTATCTGTATTTAGTTTGTTTTAGTATTTATTGTATAATTGAATTGTATTTATTTATAGCTTATATTTAGATCTTATATTCAAATTCATTTTACTGTAATAATTGCACCTACCACTATTTGTTTCTCCATCACCCAAAGGTTGACTGGTAGAAAATGCCTAAGGCATTAAGTCCACCTTTGTACGTTTATGTTCTTAAAGTATTAAATAAATAAATAAATCTCATAGAGAAGATGCCAGTGTCCCCGCAGCGGCAACACTATCAGTTGATTATTCTAAGCAAAGAGGTAGGTTGGTTATTCATTTCCTTTATTTTTCATTTTTTGTTCCAGATGGTTTTTCGCACAGCATCGAAAAGAATTGGCTGCAAAACGCTCACGATCAAAAGATGTTGAAACTGTTTATGAAATTGTTCCTACAAAAGACGAAAAAGAAAAAGAAGAGATATAAATTTATTCATTATGATTTATTTTTTATTTTATTGTCAGACCTTGTTATGTTGATAAAATATAATATGACAATGATCGATGTTGTCGATAGGTCAGATTGATCTAGTGATGCAACTTGGCAGCCGGATTATGGCCGACCGATGTCAACTGGTTTCGTTCGACGTCAACTGTTTTCGTTCGATGTAAACTATTTTTATTCGACGTCAACTGTTTTTGTTCGACGTAAACTATTTTTATTTGACGTCAACTATTCTCACCTGACATCGACTGACTTCGCTAATAGGAGTTCAAATGACGATCGACTATCGATCGAAATGGAATATCGGATGTTTTGATGCGATCAGTATCGACCGGTAAACAATAATATGGCGCCTTATCAATTTACATAATCATTAAAAAAAAATAGTCTTCTGTATTAATATTGCAGTCCTGACGTAGCTATACAGAGGATCAGGGATGGAAAATATCAAGTTTTTATTTATAAATCCAATGTTATTAGTGTAGATTTTTCTCCACAGTAAGTAGTTTTATTTTTCTTACAAATATTTTGATAAGATATTTTGATATATTAGTGTTATGTCTATGCTGTTGACGTACCTATACAATAAAAATCAATGAATTAATTAAAAACCTTTTTATTTGGTCTGAGTGTAAAGTTTTTTCTTTGGTTTTTTTTATATCAATTGTGTGGATTGAGATCACTTATCAGATCAGATCATGATTTAAATAAGTTCGATTTAAAACTGCCAACCCTGAAGTGAAGTATGTCTTCAATGATTTGTATGTAAGTACATAAGTAATTCTGAGAAAATTATAAATAAACATGTAACTATGGAATTTTCCTGTGTTATTCGCATTTTTTTTAATCTAACCAACATCTAATATCGCTCATGGTTTTTATAACCTCCACATTTTTTAATAATTATAATACACATTGAGAAAATAATTTTATTGATATTGAAATTATTGCAAGAAAAATCTATAAATAGGTATAGAAGGCAGGCAGGTAAAAAGTAATAGCGGCCAAGTGCGTGTCGGACTTCGCAAATTGTTGTAATAGGTAAAATGAGGGCATTTTTAACAAAAAACTGTTTCATCAATATATTGGTATTTGTTAGTAAAATATACGTAACGATAAACATTATCACCAAATTTCAAGTTCATATATCTTCTCCGGTGGAAAAAAAAAAGCTAACTTTGGTGGCTTCATTTATCTCAATCAAAGAGCTCTAATATCATCGGGACAAACTTTTTATTTCAAAGGGGGAGGTTATCAATTCGTCGGAATCATTTTCTTCTTTTTATGAATGTTCCCCGATTACTCAAAGACGCCTGGACCGATTTAGAAAATTCTTCTTTTGTTTGAAAGAGAATACTTCCCAGTTGGTCCCATAGTCATCAGGTCAGGATCTGACGATGGGATCTTGGAGAAATCGAGGGAACTCCTCAAGTATTATATGCATACATATAGCATTTTGTATTTTCATCAACAATGCAATCATTTGCACTCAGAAAGTATCATTTGGTGTAGTGGAATTGGTGAAGAAGACCACAGATGGCCAATGCCAAAAAACTCCTTAATGCTAAGTATGTCATGGGTATAAGTTATCTCAAATAGTAAAACGACTATAATGAAGCAAATACTTATAAATAAATAGTACTGATGAAAATGGTAACATCGAACTGATCTGATTATAAAGCCAGCAGGTAGGCACTGGAACTCCGAATTAAAACGATGTCATATTTGGGCTTATTGGAATCGTCATGAGATGGACTTTGGCTATATATGGTTTTTATGGAAATTGGAGGTACCTATCAAAACTAAAAATAGATAAATAAAAACCTTTTAACAAAAAAACAAACCGGCTTACACTATGGCGACGAAAAATAACTTTCTTTTCCGAAGTCGGTGTCAAAACACGGAAAAGAGTACATACCAATGACAACGACTGTTATTTTGTTAAAAAGTTTTTATCAATTCAACAACATTCATTACTTTCACTGTCAACAAGACAACTTTTTCAAATATATTATGAAGCAATAGATTAGAAATTTCATTTCAAATCCTTCGATTGGGATATAATGTGTTTTGCGCAATAAGGTGAGTGGCGACAGCGTGTACGAAGACGCAGGGTTGAAAGACTGCCCACAAAATGCCGTAGGGTCCACTGGAATTCGAGAAGCACAGCAGATGTAGTCGATGTGGTGACGCTGGGGGCCCTATATCTAGGAATTAATCATAATGCTGAAATGATTATGATGACGTGGAGACGATATCTTAATTGTCCTCAAGATATCGTCTTCCTGAGCCAGACTCCCAGATGCTACTAAAAACTGGCATTGGCAAAACCCTGCAACTCTTCTTTAAATATTACGTCAATCAGTAATATGGGTACTAAATAAAATAATATAATTTATGAAGAAAAAAAAAAATTTAGAATAATTTATGTTTCATTTGAGTGTGCGACCATATTTTTTACGGTAATTCGTAAGTCAATGTTTGTTAATGCTTAACGGCATTTCTACGAACTCACACCTAGTAACATATGTTTGAATAAATTAAATGAATTCATGTATATTTTATAAAAAAAATGCTAGTTCGTACGCAACTAAATATAATATAATTTTGTTCATGCAAAAACTTGTTTATCTCGACATCTTTACCATTTGGTGGTAAAAACCCGTTGCTTGACTATTTTATTAGAGCTGCTACTTTATTTACCTTTGTGAGATTCGGCATAGAAAATTCGGCTTTTTGGTTTTTGCCAAAAATTCTGCAATCATCCATTAGCCATTGCTAAATAGGAAGCTGAAATCTGGAAGAACCAAGGATTGGAGCAGACGAGTTAACAGGACACCATTAAATGGAAAATCATATTTTTTTTTAATTTTCAATAGGCTCGCGCTTGACCACTATCTCACCTGATGGTAAGCTATGATGTGGTCAACGGTGAAGCACGCTTGCCTAGAAGTAACCTATTCACTTTTGACTTAAAGACCCCTAGATTGTAGCTATTGGGAAACACAAACTCCGGCAGGGAATTCCACTCCTTAGCTGTACACATAATAAAAGTGTCCCCAAAACGTTTTGTGCGTATGGGTGGGATGTCCATCATGTACCGATGACGCATCGCCGTGCGTCTGCAGAAAATGGGCGTCATAAACGTCATCTCTCTGCCCGTGTCGTGGTGGGACTTGGGATTGGTGCAATACGTTTTCTGGACGGACGCTGACGGCTTTCAAATGCGCTTGGATTAAAAAGGCGAAGAAACAGGTAGTGTTCCTCTAATGTACATTTATAGGAGCTTGTATATGTCCAACAGTGGACTGTGATAGGGAGAGTTGGATGATGACAAAAAATTCTATTGTTTAAATATTTATTAGAGAGAGTATAGGAATGCTGTAAACATTTCTGTCTTGGAATGTGGTAATGACTTCATCAGTTGATTGAAACACAATGAATGAAGTGCTGAAGGCACTTCATTCATTTGTTTTGTTATTGTAGAAGACAATAGCTTAAATAACATTAAATGTGGTTGCTACATTGCAGCAAACAAATGCATACTAAATTTTAATATAAACATCACACACAAATATATATTTGACTAGTTTTACTTGCGGCTAGGCTCCCGTGAGCCTTCCTACAGAGACCGCGCATTTTCATATAAGTGTGAACTGAAGGACCACACAGGTATTTCGAAAATAAAGCGTTGCGAATATTTCGATGCATTGCCGGACACACAGGCGCTGCGCCATCGCAGCCTTGCTATGACGCAGTCGTAACGTGCCTTTCGTCGCAACAGCGACGCACCGTTGTGGCGAGCATTTTGAACGAAATGAGTTTGTGTGTGTCTCCTTACTATCAACGCACAAGCAACAGAGCGCTGCCGCTACGGCGTCGCAGTGAGTACACACCTCCCCCTTTGTCTCGGGGGCTGTAGTCAGTCGACGCAGCGCAGCGTGTGTACACTATGGTTATTAATATGTAAAACTACGCAGTGCCGTGTGTACCAGCTCTGAGTGATAGGCTGAGGCCTCATAAGTGCGTTGCGTCGTCGCAACGAATCAACGCATTGTATGCCACACCTGCGTAGCGACGACGCACGCACAAACTCGCAACGCAAGAGTTCGACGGAGAGCAGTGCAGTCTGGATCTCAAACAGCACAGCGCATAACCCTTCCTACGTCGCGGACGACGACGCAACGCATAATGTGGCATGTTACTAAAAATGTATAAGTAAAACGACGCAGCGTTCACGCTGCGAATTTGCAACGCAACGCACTAATGAGGCCTCAGTCATAATGTAACTTTCTATCAGAGAAATAATTTTCGCAATCAGGCCGTTACTTCCAGAGCCTCCCAAGGACAAACATACAATGACCTCTTTATAATATAGATGAAGTAAATCCGATTATGTCATCAAGTCTGTATGATTGCATCATCTCACAGATTGAAGAGGCCAAGTTCTGTGTAATATAGGTTTGTTAGGTATGAGACTGGAGAAACTGCCTTTTTCCATGCGACTGTAATCGTATATTTACACCGCACGTCAATATGTAATTACCTAAATTTAAAGCCATATAAAGCGCTGTCCACACATTTCCGGGTTCCCGTCCCTGACGGAACACGGCAGGAATCGGTTACATACGATTTGTACGAACTTGCCACGGGACACTTTTATTATGCGTACAGCTAAGGAGTGGAATTCCCTGCCGGAGTCTGTGTTTCCCGATAGCTACAATCTAGGGGTCTTTAAGTCAAGAGTGAATAGGTTACTTCTAGGCAAGCGTGCTTACCATCAGGTGAGATAGTGGTCAAGCGCGAGCCTATTTACAATAAATAAAAAAAAACATATCTCCGTATCAGGGGGATGCGATTCGTTCATACAAATCGCATGTAAGTATTCCGTCAGGGACGGTAACCCGGAAATGTGTGGACAGCGCTTTAATCATTCAACACGGTGAAAAAATTATAACTCAGAACCAATTTGTTTACAAGTGAGAATAGTAGTTTTAGCAAATTGACAGAATTAGTTACCATTACATGAAATGTTTACGGCAAGAGTCCAACTCACGTCATTAGTAACACGAACGAACTGCGAAAACCATCTTAGCCATAAAAGTAACTATTTAACAAAAAAAAAAATCGACATCCAAAAAAAAAGAAACGAAAAACAGTAGGTACCAAAGACACCAACATGTTTTTATTTATCTATTTTTAGTTTTGGTGCCTCAAATTTCCATTAATATCATTGATAGCCAAAGTACATCTCATAATGATTCTAATAAGCCCAAACACGACTAGGATACATTGTTTTATTTCGGAGTTCACTTCACCAAATGATACTTTCTTAGTGCAAATGATTGCATTGTTGATGAAAATAACAAAGTCGCTATATGTGTGCCTATAATATTTGAGGAGTTCCCTCGATTTCTATGAGATCCCATCATAAAATTCTGACTTGGTGGCAAAAGGACCATCTCGGGCGTATAATCTTTCAAACACAAAAAAAATTAAAACTTGGTCCACAATTGACGCAGAAATCGGTGAACATACAATCGAACATTGAACCGCCTTCTTTTTGGGAAGTCGATTAAAAAAATAATGAGCATTTGAAAGTCAAATTATTGCCCCGAACACGAAGAATTAATAAAGAATTGACCAAAAAAAAAATGGTGTACCTACCATTGACACGATGAAGAAGTCTTTGGAGTTGGTACAATTCACTGTGTAGTACAGAACTCTAAGGGATGATATGATGATAACCAACGAGGTTAAAAAGGTCAAAGGCTCATCGGCGATGAGGTACTGGTTAAGTCAAAGCTCCAGAGTCTTTGTTCACCGTCGCCGAATTGCCAGCTTGTCGGTTTTTTATCGTTTACATTTCGGGGAGTGTGCGATGAAATTGCATGATCTTCCTTTTTTCATAAGATTCCCCCAGCGCGTTTCTTCATCGGAATACCAGACGTACGGCGATGCGCCATCGGTACACGGTGGACATTCCACCCATACGCACTAAACGTTTTGAGAATACTTTTATTATGCGTACAGCTAAGGAGAGGAATTCCCTGCCGGAGTCTGTGTTTCCCGACAGCTACAATCTAGGGGTCTTTAAGTCAAGAGTGAATAGGTTACTTTTAGGCAAGCGTGCTCCACCTTCGACCACATTATCGCTTACCATTAGGTGAGAGCCTAAAACAAAAAAAAGAATATAGGTGTCTGAGACGGACTGGATGCGAAAGGCCGACAGTAGGTACCGGGTGTTGCGGCGCAATTTGGGACAGTCCTGTATGCCAGGCCCTACTATGATGTCTTGTCTGATGTCTGTCATGTTTCCAGTCAGAGAGATACAGGACGAATAGCACAAATACTTACTTATTTACAACGGTATCTTGATGGTATTATAAGGTCGTAGTTAAGTCCCAGGAGTGGCCAGCGAAAGACTGAATGGATTGAAGACGCTGACCCCTACTTTCTCCGTAGATTTGTTTATGAATATTGTGATTCGTCATCCGTTATTCGGCGTCAAGCGACCACTCGAGGTGCACCTCTATCCATCTATTAGTTATCTTGACCAGTGTGTACATTATATTTTACCGAGTGGAACGTGCTGGCCGTATTAAAAAAGTGTAAGTAAAATGCATAGTTAAACACAGGTTTAGGAACATTTCCATGTCACTCTTATAAGTAAAGCCGGGTTCACATTGGTGTGTTGTGTCGTAGCGCCTTACTACTGATGCAGTTGATTGGCTACAAACTTCTTGTGATATGATGTTTGCTTGAACTGATTCGTTCGATTGGTGCATCTCGCGTCACAACACGACAAAGTAATGTGAACCTAGCTTGGTAAAAATAGTAAAGTTTTCTTCTCCAAAATATGATACGAATCGTAGGTCAGGATTTATAAAAACAGACTAGCGCATGATGTAATAAACAAAGCGTAGTGACATGTGGGAATCCAACCAAAAGGGGTCCAGTAGTGGATTATTAATAAGGATCAAAAACATATTCAAAATCGAGCAATTTTTTTTATCATACTTTTGAAGTTGAAACTGCACAGTACAACTATTTTCTTAATGTCCTTCGGCAAACTTCGTGTTCCGTCAGTAGTCGGGTTTCTATCAGTTTCACTTTGCACTTGGTGCAGACCGGACGCTCTCAATCAATTTGCAAGTATATAGACTTGTTAATACTCTTTTAACTTAATGTAATTTATTTTAAAAATGGGAGGACAGCTGCTAAAGGAAAATAGTTTTCCAGCTCTATATAGTTCACACGGAAATCAAAACAAAACATCAATAAAGTACTTAGTTCTGAATTTGAAAATTGTACACGATAAATCTAATAATTGATGGGCATGAAAATTAGAATTCGTTTGTTTTCGGAAATGTGATGATTGTCGGGGGTCATTAAGAAAATAGTTGTACTGTACTTGTATTTGTATGAGGATTACTTTACGAAACTGCGTATATCATGGAAACTAAATGCCGAGAACTGGACCCTTTTTGCTTGGACGCCCACACATAACCATTGTTTGAAACATGAATTCCTTGTACTTGTCTATGATTCTCTCTTTCTAGATATCTCATTGTATGTCTTTGTTTTCTGTTCTGAGCAGACAGTCATGTTAAATACTAGTATATATGGGAAAAGAGAGGCAGTAGTGCTATTCTTTAAGGCCATATATACGCCCCAATGTTTACGCAGTACTGGACGTGCGCCCGCTCGGAACCAAAATATCAATATTGAACCTCCTTTTGAACAGTTTTGTTTGCAAAATATTATTTGATTTACATATGCTATTTCAGTTATGAAGAAATTCCAGCCATCATTTTTTTTGTGTAAAAATATTTTTAAACATCCAAGTCGTTTTGGAGGAGTATCCAAAAGTTGCGAAAAATATCGTGTTGCTACTTATTTTTTTAAAGCAAAACTATTTGTTATACGAAAAAAACATGTTTAAAAAATAATGTACATGAAACAATTATAAATATATATTTTTTTCAAACCTTTTAACCCTGTCGTTACTAAGGAGTATGCTTTAGAATGTTACCGTTTTTCGGTACTACAGCGGATGTAGGCCCCTTAGGACACAGCCTTGAGCGCAGCGCTGCGCTAGCGACAACACTTACAGTCTCGTACAAGTTTCGTCGCTGGCGCTGTGCGTCAAGGCTGTGTCCATAGAGAATAGCAATACAGTTGATGATGATAAGTCTGCAACTACCTATCACAAACCTAATATTTACCTTTCTTTGGCCAACTAGGTTAATTGAACTTATAAACATATTAAAAGAAATGCTAAAGTGTCGATACCGTATCAGTTAAACTAGTTAAACTGGAATAACCAGAAAAAGTTCACTTTCTATTTTATTCTTGATTTTAAAATCTGTTACACCAATTTTAACAGTCATATTTATTAAAAAAAAAACATTATAACCCTAAGATAAATTTAAATAGTGATTTGCAGATTCTAATTTGAAATTCTATACAATGTGTCCGGACTTGTGGTTATAAAACTTAAAGGCCGTAAAAAAGTTAATTAAAAATCAAAAACCCGACTGCTTGAGAATCGAACTAAAAAGGAAATCATGCTGTGCAGTCGTAGGATAAATATTCGCGAGCTGGATGACCAATACCAGCAGCCGTATAGCGTAAGTGCGCAAAGAGTTTAAACCCTATCCTACCGACCAAAATCCATATCGCGTCATTCATCTCGCATGTGATTGGTCGATCTGGTCGGTTGGATAGAGTATACGCACTTACGCAATACGGCTGCTGATGTCTACTCCAACTGCACAGCATAATTTTCTTCTTGTTTACGTCTTTTTAGTTCACTTCTTAAGCAGTCGGGTTTTTAGATTTTTTTAATTAACTTTTTTTTTAAATTATGTACATTTAAACATATGTGTGTTACCTATATATTTTTGAAATCATCTCTAAAAGCCTTTTATTTTGACACCCAACACGCTGGGTTTGGAAGAAAAAAATGGGCCTCCACAATATGGCGCTCATTTTTATGTTTAACATTTTAGTGTAGCCAGCGACACTCGCAAGTTTAAGACAAATCGATTGATGTAAGAATCATCAAAATCGGCCATCGCGTTTGGTCTGTAGAACGGCACATATAATAGTAACAAACATACATACATAGACTGATAAAAACATTACCCTCCTTCGGCAGTCTGGTAAATACAAATAATTTTATCCATAAAAACACCCCAGATAAGGTGTGCAATCACCACATCCTTAAGAAAGAGCAATTTAAGTACCTGACTTATTACGATATTTACAAAGTCTAACAACCAGAACTTTAGACCTAGGTCTCACAGATGCGTACATTTAATGTTACTTTTACGACTAAAGCGTAGTAAATCTAAAAAAATGCTCAACTAACACTCAATACATAAGATATTTTCGTATTGAGGCATGAAATACAATCTTTTAATGTAATTTCGTAGGATTTTATTGTATTTCCAGCTAGACACAGGCCTGTTCCAAATCCAAGCTTTGTCACAGCCACAATGAAGCCACTTCAGAAACCTGTGAATTCCACAAAGCGGTTGGTTTTCCTTGATTTTTTTATTATATTGATAGGCTAACGTTTGACCACTATCTCAACTGATGTTAAGCGATGATGTGGTCGACGGGTATTTTTATGTAGCTCATAGTAATTGTTAGTGCAGGTCCTGAAGCGAGGTTTTCTATTTTTGAATTTGTCTGCAGCAGACTAAAATCAATGTTTGTGCATGGATGATGGCAATTTAACTGGCTCGCCCTTTACATCTTCTTCGCAAATACCGGTTTCAGTAATTGAAACACTCAACAACAACATTAAGTACTCCAACGTGATCTGTCAAGCGCGAATCTTTCAGCCACTAAATCACGTTGCCAAAAAAACTCACGTGTCGCACGAGGTTGTCCGAATAGTTCCGAAGTATGACCCCAAATGTCCAGCCGACTTCACAAACGGACAAGTAGGTAATTGGTGAATAAGATCGAATAGAATGGCCATTCATTGGAGTACAGTACCATTGTGTACATGTTTCCCGTCCAGTTCTATAGTTACACGTGAGTTACCTGGCTGGATGGAGTGAGAAGATGGTGGGAAAAAGGTTAGTTTAGAATACGGACGAATTTAAAAATAGAACCATGTGCTTGAAAGAAGAAAAAAAATTGTTCTCGATCGATGGCATAAAAGTTTTTGAATCTGGTATTTTATTGCTAAACAATCGTTATTTTTTGTATTAACAATGAGATTTTTCCCGCGATTTCGATTACGTGGCTTAACTGAAAGAAACTTTGTTTTTTCCTGTGACATAAAATAGCCTTTGGCACTTAACATTAGCTTTTACAAACACAATATTAACAGTTTTATCTCTATAAGATAATAATTCAGAAGTTGGTACCTAATAAGTAACAAATTGAGGTAGACCTTAGTTGCTGGTAGATGTACTATAAGGGTCAAAAGTGCAATCACACTCTACCAAAACAGAAAAGGCAATTTTTTTGTAGGCTTTTCCCGGTTAGTAGGAATAATCTATACTTTAATTTCTATACAAAATATTAAATCAGTTGTGGATAATTTAAAGTCTTCTGCAAAAACTAGCCATTTGTGTTTTGGGAGAGTATGACTGAACTTTTGACCTTTGACTGTACCTAAATTATTTATTTTAACTGTTCGCTACATCTACATCACCAGTTAAAAACTAACAGCAATTTGTCAGTGGTTTTAAAATAACATGAATAAAAAAACTCATGGAACACAAAATGTTCATCTTCCCATGACCATGACAATGATATTATGGAAAGAATTACACATTGTTTCAGAATTACCAAAATTTTAAGAAAATTAAGTTATTCGTTTTATTATAACTCGCATGAAGTCGTTCGTATAGCATGACAGTACGATTATATTATTTTGAAAATAATAATGATACGAAAACAATGAGAATTTACCAAAAGAGACGTCATACTCATGAAGAAATAAAAACATAGCGATATTTTACTTTAGCTACCTACATAGGACCTATGGAACTTGGAACTTTATTTATATCACTGAGTAAGTTAAAATATTACAGCGATATAAAGAGGCTGAAAGAGATAAATATACTGTTCAAACACTTGTTTGTGTCACGGCCAGATGCAGGACGGACTTAGTATACTCAAGCCGGTCAGCTTGTGTTTGTATTGCTGCGCAGACGTCGGGAAAAATATCTACTTCAATATATATATTACATCATTGTACAGAAACCATAATTCTCATAGTCCCATGTAATAGCATAAACATAACTGGCGCGTGTGGGTGTACTATAGGCATAAATCTTCGGAGGACGCAGCCAAGTTTTACACATTTTTTTTTAATTTTGGTGATGTGACCACCTCTGGTGTCAGAGTTAATTAAGCCGCCTCTGGGAACCCCACAGGCCTCTGACTTAGCTATTTCACAGCAAGAATCACACAAATATTATAAAGGCGAAAATTTGTGAGTGTGTGTGTTTGTATGTTTGTTACTTCTTCACGCTCAAACGGCTCGACGGATCTGGATGCAATTTGGCACAGAGGTAGATTAGTTATAGCATATAGGATACTTTTGATCCGGGAAATATGTTCCCTCGGGATAATTTTCGACTTTCATGCGGGCAAAGCCGCTGGCAGAAGCTAGTAAGTATTGTATATGTCCAGGTTTTCTCACGATGTTTTCCTTTACCGATGCGATGTCTGTGATGTCCAAGATAAACTTAGAAAGTACATAAATGAATTTGGAAAAATCACCACTCAAGTCAGTTTATACATTAGTTTACATTCACTGTAAGTTTAGAAGTTAGAGAAACACTTTTCACATTCGGCCTCATCTATAATAAGGTTATAATAATAGCCTTTATTCAGATCAACTTAACCTATTAACAATATTCTAAAAAACTTATTCTAGTATTTGCTACTTTGCATATTTTTTTATATTCTGTAGATCTGTTTGCTAATCGGCAAAGGCCTCCTCCTACCTCTTCCATTCTGATCTTTCTTGAGCCACTCTGTTCCACATCGCTCCTGCCACTTCTTTGATATCATCATACCACCTTTTCTGCGGTCTACCTCTTTTCCTTTTACCTTCTCTGGGATATCTTGATACCTTTTTACTCCATTTGTCATGACCTCTTATTGTGTGCCCTGCCCATCTTCATTTGAGTCTTTTAATTTTGCGTACTACACCTATGGTTCTTGCTTTTCATAGCTGCCAATCATGGACTTTAACTCAGGAAATGACAAACAGACTAGCAACTTGCTAATACGCTATGGAGAGAAGCATGCTGAATGTTAAGATAACAGATAGACTGGAAAATAATGTCATCAGAAATAAATTCAAATTCAAATTCAATTTATTGCATCCATATTGTACATACAGGTGGTAAATATAAGTAACAGAAACCATTATGGACCCTGTCGGGCACAGCAACATATTTGATACAGTCAGGGTCTAGGAGAGAGGAATAGCGCTTAATACTTTTCCTATATAATTAACATTTCATTTATCTATTTGCCATCTATTGCTATTTGGTTTTATGTGATTAAATGTACTAATATGTGTTTGTCTTTCTGTGTGTATATATATTTACTAATTTATTTATTCGATTAAATTTTTGTATTTATTACAATTAGTTTATTTGATATTCATAGATTATATTTAATTAAATTAATACTTAAAATGTCCATATTATGTTGTGCGTCAATTTATATTTATGTCATTTTACTTAACGAGTTAACAGTAATCTTTATTTTTAATAAAATTAATACTTAAATGTCCATATAAATTCTGAGTCAATTATTTATTTATTTATGTCATTTTCCTTATCATGTTAACAGTTTTAACATGTTTAATAAAAGTAATACTCAATATGTCCATATTATATTTTGAGTCAATTTGTTATTAATAATGTCATTTACTTGTCTTATCTTTAAATAAAACAGAAACCGTAGATGTAGTACGGCCTCATCTAAATTACATAAAAAAACTGCGTATAATTGCCTATTTCAGAACATTACTAACAGATTATCTCAAAATCAAGTACCTACCTAAAATTAAGATAAAAACACTTTTCATTCACGTGTCTATAAGCTTGTCAGCATTTTTTAAATAACCGTGTAGTTGATAGTGTATTGTCTTTCTGTTAAAAATAGATCTCGCAATTACCTTGTTTACTTGTGTAGTCATTATTGCCTCCTACTGCTAGTCATGTTTTATCATGACTAATGATTTTGGTTACCGCAGCGGATGAGTGCGTTGTTTTCTGCGGTAATGATAGCTGGTTCGATACCCGTTTCAAAGTCGGAAGTTTAAACAGTTAGTGAAAGTCTCGCAGAAATTCTGTTTTTCCTACTCCTCTGCTGTTATTTTCCAATTAATTTATTATAGCAGTGCTGTTTTTTAAGGAAACACCCGCGCCAGCGACGGAACTTGACAAAACTGGTAGTTTCGTCGCTGGCGCAGCGCTGCGCTCAAGGCTGTATCTTTAGAGAATAGAAATACAGGCATTGGCATACATTCTACCGATAGAATAAACATTCATGAAAAAAAAAATCAAATGATGTTGAGTTAGAACTAAAGTTCGCTGCAACGCTAAAATATTCATGTTGTCTAATCAAACTATTAAAACATACAGCGCTAGATCACTTATAGAGTTCATGGCGATTACGCGTTTCGTTCAACATAGTATAAATTGAGGTGTACGGATTGCAGTACAGTTCAGTCGAACAGAATGAGTGTTCGGATCGCCAAATCTAGTGCGTAATATACAGATATATCGACGACTACAGATTATTATAGGTTACTTCTAGGCAAGCGTGCCTCACCGTCGACTACATCACCCATAGCATCAGGTGAGACAGTGGTCAAGCGAGAGCCTATCAATAATAAAAAAAAAAATATTGCGTGATCCAAGAATGTTAACATTTCTCTACGATTCACCGAGCTTCATTGCTTCGGCGCTTTTCTGGTGGTAGCACTGTTGATTCTGACTTTCAGAAGCTGCAATCATCATCATATCAGCCGAAAGACGTCCACTGCTGGACATAGGCAACCACCAGCTGCAATGGTTAGGAATAATCTAGCGGGCTCATAACAAAAAAAAATTAACAGCTATTTTCTCTGATCTGAACCGAGCATAGCTGGAGTAATTTGAGATAAACTTATTGGCTTATACATTTTAAATCTACTTGTTGTCTTAGAAATTTTATTATATTGTTAATCTAAAACAGATGAATGTGAGTAACGATAATTTGGTACGTGTCTTATTTAAAAATAATCAGTAAATACTGAGGGTTTTACATAGTAACAAGCATGTATAAAAAGTAAGTGTGTATAAAAGAGAGCAGTGGTGTCGTAGGTCAGGGTCTGAACTCAGGCAGGCGCACTTTGTTTAAATTATTGCATCACTACTGTTCGAAAAACTGTGACGGAAAACATCTTGAGCAAAATAGTAGGCTTATTGTGCATTAAACAGCAATCAGCAATAATTGCGCAGCGATCGCGCAGTCGTCGCAGTCCCTTTATCATAAACATCGGGATTGTAACCTATTATTTACTAATCGCTCGCTGTTTGTCAAATGCAATTATTTCGAAAAACGACTGCCAAAGTCTCTAAAACTTCTGTTCTCAGCAATTTTGGAACGGTTGGCAATCGATCAACAATAAGAGAAAAAGCATTAACCATTTGACAGCCTACTTGTTTCATAGAGGCAACCCTGTCGACAAATTGATATGGTGTGGTTATCACTGGTGCATAATTCGAATTCGCGATTGAAGAACAATTATTGCGCAATAATTGCTATCGTTTTGCAATTGCAATATACGTAATACGCCTGACGCATGTCCTAGAGCCAAAAATTCGAAGACATGTGACATCCACCAACCCGCACTGGGCCCACTTGGTGGATTTAGGCCCATTCCCTCTCCCACAGAGAGGAGGCCTGTGTTTCAGCATTGGTAACAATAATAGGCTGGTGATGATGATGATTATACAAGATAGCTAAATATGAACGTTCTGCGAAAAAGCAATATTACAATTTCCTTATTAGTAGCCTCCAAACACACATAGAGAATTATCTTGATCTATCCATTTGAGGTTGACCAAACACCATCTTAGTCAATTAAAATTGCAGTTTTTAATAAACAAAAAAAAACTTTATAGCGAAGTGGTAAATAATATAATCGACAAATAATTTTTTTTCACTCACAAAGTACAGTTCCAAATATGAATTAAAAAAATATAAGTATATTTTTTGAATACATACAAACTTCAATTAGCAGATATAAACACGCACTTTTTTTTCGGGGCTAGGTAAAATTAAAAAAAGAAGAAACATGACAGTGCAACATTTTCCTTCGTAATTCAAACAACTGTTTCATAAAATTTTATTTTTTATAATACCCTTTTACATTTTAATTTATTGGTGCGTCTGGCCCATTGTCTTAATGTAGAAAAATAGTGACATTGTCAATGGATGTGCGCGCTGCGCAGTCATGCGCAATGAGAATCTAAATTTCTCGCCCACATTTTTTTCGTTTCCACTTTTTTATTTCAATTGTATGAGTGAAGATAAAATAGTGTCTGCAACGGCATTTCATTAGGTATTAAAACACTGTGATACTATTATCACAACCGGCTTCGCTTCCTGTGATAAACCCACACTCGTGCTTTAATAACCCCTATTATATGACCGTTGCATAAACTAATATTACGGAAATATTATGATACCATTAACTATCTCTAGCTTTAAGTCAGCCATAGGTCTTATCATCGAATCTCTTTTAATCAGGTGTGATTTGGGTAAAATGCGAACTTATTCCATAAGCCAAGGACAAGGTTATACTGTGGCCCTCCTCCTCCTTGCACTGTTTCGCCTATGCTTGGGATCATGGTTTCAAACATGGCTTTTAAGGCTTAGATGTTTAAAGAGGAGCTGATTTGGTATAACCAGAATTTTTAACTTACACGTTAAAAAGTCGATGAAAAACAAGCCAGGCTTTTTGCCAGACGTGATCACATAGGTAGGACGTGATACACTATTTTATGTTAATATGTTTTATCGCATGACATTGCATTTTTAAGCCCATTTATTACAGATCCAACTATTCTAATATCGCAAAAAAACGTTGGATTATAGTGCATGTTGGGTTATAGAGCGGTGAATTAATGATATATACTTTAAATAGGGTGGCTCCAGGTTTTCTTGTGGAGGCACACTTTACATTCTGTGACAAGGTTTATGTTCGCAACAATACGGTGCAGAAAACCTGCAAAGACTTCTGGCTACTCATGTTGTAAATCCCCGGCACGAAAGTTGGCAAGAGTCGTTAGATGCGCGGAGGTCGTTTTTAAGGTCTCTTTCGTAGTGAAGCGGAGCGCGTCAAACGTTCCGAGCGCTATATGTGGTGGTTGGCCAGTTCGCGCAACTTATCCCCACTACGCCAAAATGCCAACTTAGACGCCATATAACTAATGTGTTTGGCTGACCGACAAAGCAACAACATGAAATCATTGAACAATCAAAAAGTCCCCGAAATCATTGTTTGTTCTGTGACTATGAAAATGAATTTAAAAATTGCCAAACAAATTTTTTTTCAATCGGCAAAAAACCACTGCAATTACTACCAGAATTTGTCAAATAATCGCTCTATAGATTTGACGTAGAGTTTATAAAAAAGTACCCACCCAAACATATCTATTAAACAATTTTCTTGTATTGCTCTTCCTGTAGTTTTCCGGTTCAGAGATCTGTGACCATCGCGTGGAGATAAATGCCTGATAATCACATGGTTAGCACCACCATTCACGTGGACTCGATTGTTGTTGCGAATTTCACATGTTAGTGATGACTTCAGGATTGGAGGACCAACGATGTTTGATAATGAATGGACGAGAGAGGCCGGTCATCAGACAATTGACTTACGGCCCCTAAATGGGGATGAGAGCGTCCACAGTACTCTTTCAACGCGAAGGGTCTTGACCTTCACGCTTCATCTCGCTCCACGTCATTCCGATACACGTCGCTCTTACCAAAACTGTGCGACGCCAGGTTTAAAGGCCACGTTTTAATCCCCTGGAGGATTATTGTCCAAATCAGGATAAGGCAATTGGACAGCCCTATGTTCGATTGTGAAGTGTTTTTCTATTTTTCTAGACGATTTGATGCAAATTTTGTCGTCACATCTAAATCCTCCTGGATATATATCATTGGCTTCGTTTAAATCCTAAAAGATGCATTGCATGATGGACTGAAAAAGATATAAACTTGATGATTTTTTTAATTTCGATGCAATTGGATAGCAGCACTATCTAGAAACGCCGTAGGTTCAGGCCAAGTTCCGAAACAATGTAAAAAGTGTATTAACAGAGCTAAATTAGCATTCGTCTTGGGTTCAAGTTAAAAGAACTAACCATCTCGTGTAATGATTTGTTTACGTTCAAAATACCATTCATTCATGAGCCGAATTGTTCTCATGGATGAAATGTATATTGAGCAATTAGATAGAACTCTTTTTAACCGACTTCGCAAAAAGAAGGAGGTTTTCAATTCGACTGTATTTTTTTTTTTTTATGTTTGTTACCTCAGAACTTTTTATTGGGCGAACCGATTTTGATGATTCTTTTTTAATTTGAAAGCGGGTGCTTGTCATGTGGTCCCATTTAATTTTCATCAAGATCTGATGAAGAACTTCGGAGAAATACATCAGAACTCTTCAATAAATGACGGCAAATCACTCTGGATAGATCCAATCGCATGTCTGTTTATTGTTTACACCATTTCATAACATAACATCACACTGGTACGTTCTTAAGGGGTACGCAGGTGTGAACAGTTCACCCTGGTATACTCTCATTGCACTGGTTTCGTTTAAGTTTCATGTTATTGGGTTAATCTATTCTGGCTTCACTTTGGGCACTATACGCGTAGGTACCTAGCCTATAGAACTGGTCCATTATGTATCACAACTAAAAAGTGAAAAATAAAAAACATTTTTACAAAAATTACAACCGACTTCCAAACAAAAACACTACAAAGTGAAAAATAACTTCAATTTCGGAAGTCGGTGTCAAAAAATGAAGAAACGTAAACAGGAACACCGACTTCCGAAATTGAAGTTATTTTTCACTTTGTAGTGTTTTTGTTTGGAAGTCGGTTGTAATTTTTGTAATAAAGTAACAAAATAGGTATCAGACTAAGTACATCAAACAAAAAGACCACCACAACCTACACGATAGCCCTTCTCTAGATGTCTTCAAGAGGAAAATTAAGGAGAATTTTCTTTCAACGCAATAAATAATATTAGTAGATATATACGTATATATATAGATATATTTGTATTTATGAACGTAGTTATTTTATGTATGTATTATTATTATATATTTAATTAGTATCTTACTGCAAAATTGTACACTGGTTTACTGCCCTCAATTATTATGATCTCTATCACT
The DNA here is from genome assembly GCA_947562075.1 of Orthosia gracilis. Taxonomy (NCBI): domain Eukaryota; kingdom Metazoa; phylum Arthropoda; class Insecta; order Lepidoptera; family Noctuidae; genus Orthosia; species Orthosia gracilis. The sequence continues at coordinate 44,549,089 of OX387270.1, forward strand.
CAAAGATTTGCTGGAAGAAAACTCCATTTTGGAGTTAAGGTCGCCTCTGTACATGAATATTGATTTCATTTTCTGTAAATGTTGTTTTGGTGTACAATAAAGAATTAAGAAAAAGTAGTTGCAATAACCATGTGTTTACTGTCACGCAGTTTGTACAAACCACGAAATGTCGCCGAAAAATTCCCAGTATTAGTTTGCTAATTGCCATACCTCAACTAACTTGGTATTGAGGTAGCTCATATCTTAACGAAAACACTATATACATACCCATAGTTCAGTATTATAATCGTTGCTGATCCTTATTCCTCTTACCACTCCAATTATACTACAAGGCCTGTCTGGGAGACGTCAGATCAAACATAATGAAACCCTTTACAAATACACACGTGTTATATTCAGATCATATTAGCTGATAATGTCTATTGTTTTCTTGTTGATATAGAAGCAAACAATACTGGTGTAAATGGGTATGAATTCGTACAAACATCAAATCAGATCGTGATGGCTAGGGGTTTAAATCTCATAAAAAACAGTTCGATGTAACAAAAAAACTAAATTGTCGCCAGGTTGTGTTATAATTGTTTTTACGGTACCCTTAAAAATCTTGCTCAGCATAATTTCACAAATTCCTTGTAATAATACCCCTTGTGTCTGTATGGAATGAAGCCCTTTGAAAAGATCCTGGTGATGATTTTTCTTGTAAATAAAATTGTATGCTCCAGATCATATTAACTGATAATGAAGATGTGAAAATTTACTTGTATTATATATGCTTTGTATGTGGATATAGTAATGGAACATATAATACAAGTAAATGGGTATGAATTTGATGGAGAAATCTTACAATCATCAATTCAGATCGTTATGGCTGAAGCTTGCGCCCCAAAAAAAGCACGTAGTCACAGCGAAAATTTGCTTATCATGATAGTTGTGTTTTAACTCTTTTTTTTACGGAAACCTTAAAGATATTGAAATTTTCCTTTTTTATTGGTAAGCTTTGCTTTAGGACACTGTTGCGGCGTTTGACCTGGGATCAACCATTGTATTTTTCGCTTACGGTTATCGTAAAGAATCCACTTTTCATCACGTCATATTCGATCCAATATTCCTACATTTCTGTATCGATTCAACAAGGCAATACAACTTTCAACATGCGTTTCTTTCTGCAGATCAGTCAAATCATGAGGCACCCATTTTTCATATATTTTTATTTTATTGATTTGACGCAAATGTGTCAATATTGTTGGTAAGGTAACATTAAACCATGCCACTGATTCCTGGGTATTTTGGCTCGGATCGGTTTCCACCATCTCTGACAATTCATTGTTATTCACCTGTGTGGGCGGTCTTCCACGTGGTTCGTTCTTCAAATCAAAGTTTCCATCACGAAAGCGTTTAAACCAAAATCGCACGGTGTGTTCATTAGCAGTCTCCTCTCCAAACGCATCATTGATATTGTGAGCTGTTTCTGCCGCGTTAGTTCCGCGGCGGAAACCGTATTAAAAAATCACTCGAATTTTCGAAGTATCCATCTTTCTTGTCTAAGCTGAATAAAAAAAACAACTGAAAGTCGATAATCGAATGTTAAACATTTTTTACTCGTAAAAGAAGAACTTCATAGGTACCATGTGAAAAAAGTTTCACTCAAAAATCTCAAACCATGAAGGTTCTATGTGAATTCAAAGTACCTATCACAAAAAAAACGGCATTTTCATACTTTAACCCCTATTATTAAGAAAGATGCAAGGCTAATTTTAAAACTAAATACATGTCGTTAAATATAAAGAAACAGTTTAATAAAAACTATAACCCGACTACGATTTTTATTTGTTAGCCTATGTTACCCGGGCCATAATAACGAGTTGATTGACAGCTTATTCATCAAAATCTGATGAATAGTTTAGGTACTACGGATTACTATCATATATACGTAAATACAAACATACATACATAGACTGCTTATATCATAACCCTTCCTTTTGGGTTCACCGTAGTCAGATAATAAAACAGGGATCTGTTCTTCAGGGTAGGTCGGAAAAAAGCGTGAGTCTCGTTTGATGATACCTGCAGAACAGAAACATGGATTTTCTATTTGCAAATCAGTTCAATGCCAATCATTGATGTTCAGAGAATCTAAGGCTGTATGCAGACGTGCAGAGTCGATTAAGACTGTATTTAGGCAGCCTAATATTGCTTAACAAAAAGAATGACAGCTTGCACACTCGTAGCATATTTTGTAAAAACAAAACTTTTCTACAACAAACAAGAATGTTTTCATTCCATTGTCTATTACTTACAATTTCTTATTTTAATTTATTCAAAGGACTGACAGTTGTTCAATGAACAGTCCTCTTGAAAACACTAGTTTAGTACACATCATTTTCATACCGAACCCATCTATCGATAATAAGACGCGCCCGTGCAATGATATCACTAGCTCTTTTATAAAAGTCTAAAGTGTAGCCAAACCTTTGCTTCACCGATCTACACCAACCTGTATACATAATGTAATCTCAAAACATCCTCCTTTATATTAAATCAAATTTTTCATACAGATGCCAGTTGCGACGCAGCCGTTGACCTGATCGGGCATAACAGAACAATGCTGCAACACCAACGGACAATAACACGCTTCTACCTGAAACAATACAAATTCATATAGTGTGTACCTTAATCACCAACAACAAAGCACTTTATCTAATTGGAATTCTACTTTATCATATAAACGAGTAATTGATACCAAACATATATCGGTAAGACAAATAATAAGGCAAACATTCTGCTGTTCAATGTATTAGACATAATGTGAAATCAAACATTGCGACAGTGGCAGACGGTCGTGCTTGAGTGCTGTTTATAAACAATGAACGTGTTATAGTTCAATTACCGGTGCAGTGGAAAATACCTCAAAAATGGCTGAAGAAAAACCTAAACCCGTGGACGTCGAGGAAAAACCTCTAACCAAAGATGTTATCCAAAGATATAAGGATAAAAAATTTCGAGAGAAGTTGGGATATATCAGAGATAATATCACAGTGGAACCTTTGTTAGCAGGTCTCATTATACCCAGTGTTATTTCAAGGTTTGCTATGGGTAATCTCAATTTGGACAAGGCTTGCCGTGTTAATTTAGGTTTTGGAGATGAAATTTGCGATGCTCTAATAAAGAAAACGAGCAAAAACTTCACAGAATACGAGAAGCAAGTGCAGCATCTGATTTCATCAATAGACATTTGGAAAGGTGTTATTCAAACAGCGCTACCATGTATTATAATAATGTTCCTAGGAGCGTGGAGTGACAGAACCGGGAAGAGAAAGATATGTATAATGCTACCAATATATGGAGAGGTGTTAACATCCATAAACAATTTGGTCAACGTGTATTTCTTCTATGAAATTCCTGTAGAAATCACTGTGTTCTTAGAGACGTTGTTTCCGGCGATAACCGGTGGTTGGGTGACTATGTTCTTAGGTGTATTCAGTTATATTAGTGACATTACTTCAGAAGAATCCAGGACATTCAGAGTGGGGTTGGTGAACTTCTGTATGACTGCTGGTCTGCCTATTGGCATTGGTATGAGTGGCTTTTTGCTGCAGAAGATGGGATATTATGGAATATTCTCAATGACAACTGGCATGTTCATCCTGGTCCTTATGTATGGTACTGTCTGCTTGAAGGAACCTGACCAGTGGCTCCAGGACAAAGGAATACCTCCGGTAAGTGTAATTTGTTACATTTTTTATTATTATTTGTCAGCCGTTAAGCACTATTTCTTCGATATTTATTATTGTTTTTCCTACATCCGTGTGAGATAATTAAAACATGATTACAGTATGGGATTAAGATTAAAGTTATAAAGGAGAATGTCACTATTGCAGAAAAAAAACACGATAAAACATAATTTTAAGTAAAGTAAGCGTGAGATGCATCACAGCAGCGCTCCATGAAATGTTATAATGACCGTTACTTTAGCCCTTGTTTGTCGTTGTTGTCACCAATATCTTCGTGTTCAGTCTCAAATTCTTTTAATACTGTTTTTGTATATTCACCATCCTCCTACTCTTGTACCGATTTGTTGGCATCAGTTAAGCATGTCTTCTTTATCCATATATCATAATTATCGTTGTACCATCTCAGAATTCACCTTGTGGCCATCTTTTTCAAATTAAAACTTTTCTCATGCATAGTCCTTTCTCCAAGCCTAATAATACAATGCTCGATGCCATTGTCTAATGGATGTGTTAGGTATAGTTATTATACGGATGATTCGGGAATAATTCTAAACACTGTCATTTGAGATAATATGTTAAATATAAAATTATTCTACTAAAATCAGTGTTGTTTTTACTTTAAATATATAAAAATTCGTTGCATCAGAAGAGTTGATGTAACCATCTGTATGAACTGAATACACGTCTAATATTTTAACAAGAAATAGCGTAAAGAAATAAAGAGAGTATTTTAGCGTAACTACTCTATCATACATATTTTGTAGATTATAAAGTACTACGCCTGAGCGCAATAGAGTACAGTACTCTATATTAGATTACGGTTGGCAACCTTATTAGTGTCATCGTTTTATTTTCGATATATTTAGATTATATCTACGTGTAATTCATTAGATTATGCTATATATCATATCTATTAGAGTAATAGGATAAAGACATTGATAGAATGAATTATTCATCGTATGTGTGTTTTGACACACATAATATTGTGAGCCAATGTCAAAGTATATTTGGAGACAGGCAAAGGCACACAACAAGTCTTTAATTATGCTAACAAATGCTTACCAAATATTTTTAATTTTTAGAAACTTACTTAAGATGTAGCAGGCGCTTTACTTTGTGTAAATTATTTCATCACCACTGCTCTCAAAACGGTGAACGGTAAAGTGAGGTAACCGGCATGTCCTAGAACAAAAAAATCAAAGCCCTGTGATATCCACCAAACCGGACTCGGCCCGCGTGGTGGATTACGAACCATTCACAGAGGGGAGGCCTGTATCCCAGCCTCAGACATAAATCTAACTAGATAACGCAAGTACCTTCATCTGTATGAAAACCAAGCGTGCCACTTTTTCACAAACAATTTAAAAACAAATTTACTTATCAATGAAAGAAAACATTTCCAATGCCTCGGCCAACTTTTTCTATACTTTCTTTACAGCTCAATGAGGCATTTTTCTAGATTTCGGTGGATTTCCGGTGGCGATAATGCTAAATGAAAATGTGAGATTACGATCATTGATCGTAACTTTAGTCCGCTTTTGGCACGCGAAGTACATACATTCGCGTCATCTAGCTGGATTTATGTCTGTGGTCCCAGCAGTGGGAACATTAGAAGGTTGGTACCTATTACATATTACCTTTTTTCTTCTCTTCCGAGACTTGCCAGTGGCCCTAGACAAGTGATATTCTATCAACGAAAACGTCCTGACAACAATGGACGCTACCACGTATGAATTCGCCGCTAGAGGCGCTGGTGTAGCATGACTTTCCGATATGTCATACAAGCTTGTGCCAGCAGCGTCGCCCGCGTGAAAATTTTTTTACCATCCCAAGGGAACATTATACCGGGATGAAAAGTAGCATATGTGCTATTTCAGAATAATTTGTCTATGTGCCAAATTTCATGCAGATCCGTTCAGCCCCGCCTGGCGTGATTGAGTAACAAACATACTTCCATCCAAACTTTCGCATTTATAATATTAGTAAGATTTCATAGTGTTGTGGAAATTTTCCTAATATGGCAGATTGTGATAGGTACGGGCTTTACCAACCACTGCTTCAATAGAGTTTAATGTTTTGGAAAATGGTATGCTTCATTATTTCGAAAAAAAGGGGTCAATCGCACTTGAACGGCATTAGAAGTGATTTTAATTCAAACTTTGATTCCGTGCACGGAATAACAACTTTTAACAGCCATATTTAAGGACCTTACTCGCCAGTGGCGCCAACTGGTGAGCACAAAAACGGTAGCCTTCTTTGGATAAATGTCAAAAATGTATGGTAAAGGTGAGTAAGCGCTATCGAAATGTCATGTGATCAATCCTCGCGGACTTCACACGTTGGCCACAAAGTAGGTCCCAACGACACTCGTCCAACGTGTAGATCTAGAAAATTGGGTTGGCGCCAAAATTGGGGCGAGCGTTGCTAGTTGGCCGGCGTGTGTTCGGCTTATCAAAGGAATCTGTGCCAACGTTCGCGATCCGTCCACACATTGGTGATTTGCTCAGTCCTGTTGCAACACGCATCGACTCTTACTGGTTTTGTGTTTTATTATGTGTCGTCATCCACCATCTTCTTTAACGTGGTTTTTCTCTTTATTTAGTAACAAATATTATTTATAATATGCACTCAGTACTGTAAAAGTGCTTACAGCAATTTCCGTATCGGACAGCTTCACATTGGCTCTGACGAGACAGAACAAGTTTAACAGCCAACGTGTGTACGGCTCACCAAATAACCGACCAACGTTGGTACGAGCGCTGGGACCAACGAGTGGAGCCGGGGTTATATTTTGTTATTTCGATTATCGCCATTGTGACATTTGTCTAGAGCGTCAGATTTTCAACAGTTTACGGCGGCTTATACATTTTGTATTTATTATAAAACGATTCATAGATTTGCACTTACTGTAATATGATTACATTTAAAATGAACCGCATCCTCAAATATTTGAACCCAGAACTACCTGTAGATTACATATATAAATATATCGATCTGCACCGTGTGGGAATCGAACCCACGATCAACAGCAACTGCACTGAAATCCATTGAGAAAAAGATACCGATGTTACCTAAGTACATAATATGTTTTAAAGAAAAATATAATAAAGGTGTTAAGTGAACATTGAATGCTTGTGTGCAATGTTTGCAATCGTTAATAGGTCAGACGTCGCAATCATTTGCAATTATCTTTAGATCCACGAGACAAGTTGTTGCTACCTATAGATAAATTAATTAGGTGTTTTTTAAGTACCTACACTTGTTGGATTAGTATCAAGAGAATAACTGAAGTGGTGTAGGTAACCTTAACCGAGGTGTTCGTTAAAATTAAAAACAAAATTATAACTTTTTCAGGCCTATTATAATCATATTAATTATTTTTTTGCCTTTATCCTTATTTCTAAAAAAATATTAAAGTATAGCCGAATTTACAGATCTAACACTGATTGTAATAAAATTGTGCCTTATAGATGTATGTACAAAAATAGATAGATAATTATCTAATGGAATTTTAATCTAAATGTGTAATATGTAAGTGAAGACTTTGGAAATATTCGAAGTTTAAGGTGAGTATAGACTACAGCATTTACTTGTAACAGAACATTGAACATTATTATTAAGCTTGAAATATTTTGACTGAACGAAGGTCGACTAAGAGGATGGTTAATTAAACACTGCACTTTGTATTAAGCGCGTATAATATAAGTATCCACAGTGCTTGATGCTCACAAAAAAAACAATTAGTATTTTTGACCTAGTTGAACGCCGGAGAATCTTAACACTGAGATTCAGGAATCGGCGTTCAACTAACAACGCCATCTATTGACAAAAATTAAAACTAATTTGACCTAGTTGAACGCCGGAAAATCTTAACACCGAGATTCAGGAATCGGCGTTTAACTAACAACGCCATCTATTGACAAAACTTAAAACTAATTCGAAATGAACGAATATTTACATGAACATTGACTGATGGGTTAGTGGAAGCCGTTCGTACGGCTGGGTCTAAGTTTTTCAAGACCCGCCGTACAGATGTAAACAAAAAGCTCTCTGATACTACTTTCAAGCTCATGAAGGAGAGGCGTGAAATACCGGCAGCTAAATAGACGGATCTCAAAGTCCTCAAAAACTATCTCCGCCGCTTTAATACCGAAAAATTAAAGCTGCGATTGAGCGGAATAAAGGCTCCAAAGTCTTTCCAAGAGATCTGACTATCGGGCAGAGCCAGCTCCCAAACTGAAGACCGACGATGGCAGAATCGTAAGCGCCGGAGCTTCTGAGAGAGATCGAGAGATTCTATGGGCAGTTGTACACGTCAACCAGTAAACCCGTCGCGAATCTAGCAAAAGACCCTAGAGCTAGATTGACCCGACACTATACCGAAGACATTCCGAACGTCTGCCTTTACGAAATTAGGATGGCTCTTAAACAGTTTAAGAACAACAAGGCACCGACGGAATTACAGAATAACTCTTGAAGGCGGGTGGAAAACCAATAAGTAACAATAAGGCCCTTCAGAAGCTGTTTGATACCGTCATACTCGAGGGGAAGACGCCACAGGCATGGTACGGGTGTGTGGTAGTGCTCTTCTTCAAGAAGGGTGATAATGCCCTATTGAAGAACTATAGGCCCATCTGACTTCTTAGCCATGTCTACAAGCTATTTTCAATCGTCACGCGCGAAGGTTTGCCAGAATCCCGAACAAGCCGGATTCCGTAAAGGCTTCAGCACCCTAGATTTATACATACGCTGCGGCGGGTTATAAAGAAGACCGAAGAATACAACCTGCCTCTCTGCTTAGCGTTTGTGGACTACGAGGAAGCCTTCGATTCGATCGAGACTTGGGCTGTACTGCAGTCTCTCCAACGGTGCCAAATCGACTACCGGTACATCGAAGTGTTGAAGTGTTTGTACAAAAACGCCATCATGTCAGTTCGACTGCAGGATCAGATCTCGGAACCCATCCTTCTGTAGCGAGGTGTGAGACAGGGAGACGTTATATCGCCGAAACTGTTGACCGCTGCGCTGGAGGATGTCTTCAAGGTTCTGGACTGGAGAGGGCTAGGCATCAACGTCAATGACAAATACATCACTTCACTTAAATTAATAAATATTCACCTTCGGTTTGCCGACGATATAGTGGTAATGGCTGGGACCATGGAGGACCTCAGTACTATGCTCGATGACCTCAGAAAAGCTGCCGAAAGAGTGGGTCTTAGGATGAACATGGACAAAACCAAGGTGATGCTGAATGCCCATGTTACACCCACTCCTATCAAGGTCGAAGACTTTACACTCAAAGTTGTGGGCGACTATGTTTACGTGGGACAAACGATCCAGTTGGGTTGGCCCAACTTCGAGAAAGAGGTCAACCGTCGAATCCGACTCGGCTGGGCAGTGTTCGGGAAGTTGCGCGGTATCTTACGTCCAACTTACCACAGTGTCTCAAGACTAAAGTCTATGACCAGTGCGTGTTGCCAGTGATGCAATATGGCTCTGAGACGTGGTTGCTCACAATGGTCCTCATCAGAAAGCTTACAGTCACTCAAAAGGCAATGTAGAGGGCTATGCTCGGAGTTTCGTTGCGTGATCGACCAGAAGTGAAGAGATCCGCAAGAGGACCACGGTTACCGACATAGCCCGAAGAATTGCCAAACTTAATTGCCTGTGGGCAGGGCACATTGCTCGCAGAATGGATGGCCGATGGGGCAGAAAGGTTCTAGAGTGGCGACCACGAACCGGAAGACGTTGCGTCGGAAGACCTCCCACCAGGTGGACCGATGACTTAGTGAAGGTTGCGTGGATCCGTTGGATGCGGGACGCACGGGATCGGTCAATGTTGCGACGCTTGGTGGAGGCCTATGTCCAGCAGTGGACGTCTTTCGGCTGATATGATGATGATGAGGTTATAAACTATCTATGATCAAAATTTCATCCAAATTCGTTCTGCCTTTTTTGCATGATAAACATAAACATCCAAGTTTCACATTCATAATATTAGTAGGATTTTTATTGTTGATGTCATAAATTCGGCTTAATCAAAAAGTTGTTTTTTAATTGTGTATAGGCTCGCGCTTGACCATTATGTCACCAGATGGCAAACGATGATGTGTTCGATGGTGTATCACGCTTGCCTACGAGTAATCTTTTCACTCTTGACTTAAAGACCCCGAAGTAGTAGCAATCGGGAAACACAGACTCCGGCAGGGAATTCCACTCCTTAGCTGTACGCATAATGAAAGTATTGCCAAAACATTTAATGCATATGGGTGGGATGTTCACCATGTACCGATGGTGCATCGACAAACGAGGCGGAATTAGATCATTCAATTCCATCGCACACTCGCCGAAATGCAACCGCAACAGCAGCTTTACTACTAAAAACATTATTAATTGTTTTGAACTATTTTTATACATAATTAGTAGTTTCCACTATAAAGTTAAAAGCGCCAATTAGGAGATTTCAAATATAACCAAAACATAAGCGGATTAATTATTTGTTTAAATATATAGGTATTATTAACATATATAGGTATTCAGTAATGTTATCGCAAAGCATTTAAGTGATTAGGGCACGTATAGAGTGTAAATGTTACCTTAATCTGAGCGAGATAACAAAAATTACATTTTTTATAGAGCTCCTATCTTTTTGTATCATTTGGGTGAAGAAAACGAGAAGGGTATAATCACTAGTTGCACGATCTTTATTATTTTTTACCAGACTGCAACGAAACGGTTACCTTTGTTTTTCGCGCGTATCTTGTATGTATGTAATATTCTTTTCACACCACCTGCTCGACAATGTCTAACTGCATATCATGCAATCTCAACGTCAGGTAAAGTATTACCTCCCAAGGGAGTAAAGTAATTAGAATTTGGAACGTCAAATTCATGTGGAAACTTGTGGAAAACTCTAAGTAGAAGAATGCCCATATGGCATTGAAAAGAGGTTTGTTCGAAAATCGAACTGGCCACCATAAGCAGAACTCAAAAAAAAGAAAACGCGGGATTTCAAGGAATGTGACACAAAAGACGATGTTTGGTGCTGTGATTTTCGGTGAATTTTATTGCAATATTCGTGTTGGCAAAAAATGTCGAGCGATAGTGATTCTACTCCAGAGTTTATCTAAACAGGCGCTTTTAATGCGATTATTAATAAATCTACTACCGAAAAAATAAATTAAATTTTATAATAAATTGTATTAGATTAATACACAGATGCGAAAAAGCTTGTGACTATTTTGTTCAATGGAGTCTTTTTTTTTAGTTTATTTCCAAAATCTAGCAGAAACTTGAAAGTCAAGCAGCCAATAGTGCATTTATTCAATGCTCAGATCTACAATAAACATCAAACACTATATTCAAATCAATACAAACAGCAGCAGCTTTTTATCGTCTCGCAGAAGGTGTGAAAAGTAGAGTATCTCTGGGATAAAGCCTGTCTTCGTTTTGGACAGCTTTAACCCCTCGCTTCACTCAGGACTCTGCACCACATATCTTTCAAACCGCTAGATGGATTTAAATAATTAAAACATCGTTACAGACGTCTTGACCGCCCAACTGCTCTTTGACAAGCGCAATAAAAAAAAAACATGGCGGATTTTGGGCGCCATATTGGGCGGGTCCCAATATTTTTTCTTCCAAGCTCATCGAGGGGGTATCAAAATAATGGGTTCTGAGGAGAGCGCTTGTAAAGCATCTAGACCTTTTACACAAAAGAAGGCCGGGGCGTGGATAGAAATTTTGCCATACAAATTTCAACTCTCGCCCATCCCATCCACGCCTAGCCTCGCCGGTGTAAACCACCTTAACACTTTTAGACGTCAGATTTTTTTAATGAGTTTGGTGTTTTCTCTCCGACAACTCTGTGAAGGAACACCGAAACGTGAAAATATAATTTTATCGATGTAGCAACGCTGCAATAAATTAACAACGATTGTTATGTAATATGTAAATAAACTCTAGAAATTAATAGTTAAATAGTTGTTGGGTTTTCCGATTACAAATATTAGATATGTTATCACAAAAAAGCTGTCAAACATGTAAATCCCAACGAACGCATAAAAATATCTTAGCGCTAAACGCTAGACCACAAACACGTCAAATGTTTGATAAAAAGCAATGGAAAATCTGTTCTTGCTAATAAATTGTACACGATTATAAGTGAGTCGAAGTTATTTTGGCAAAACCACATACCTAACACCACACGCGTCCCCATTTCACTGTTTATTTTTTACTGACTTAAAAAAAGGAGGTAATCTATGCGATACGTATGTATGTAGTATTGTTGGAACTGCACAATATTCACATATGTTACTCTATGTGTGCTTCTAAAACACGTGTGCTAAATTTCATACGTCTAAGTAACGTTTGTTTGTATGAATGTTTGTCCACGCATTTCTCCGAAACCACTAATCGGAGCGTGATTATTTTATTGAATTAAGTATATCTTAACTTAGGGAACCGTGCAAGTTTCATCTAAATCGGTTCAGCAGTTTTCAAGATATGGAACATACAACCGAACTCCTTAGCGACAAACAGCACGTATAAATTTAGTTATTATGGGTACTTGTCAATCCTGTAGGTACCTTACAGAAATTGTTCATTTTTAATGGTGTAGGTACTAAAACTAAAAAGAGAGCAGAAATACTTTTCCACGAAAAATAAATCGACTTCAAAAGTAAAACACTAAATAGTGAAAATAACTTTCGTTTCGGAAGTCGGTGTCGAAAAATGATAAAAACAAGGTACCAAAGACACCGACTTCCGAATCGAAAGTTATTTTGCACTTTTTTTTTGTTTTTGAAATCGGTTTATTGTGCAAAAGATTTTTTCTTCGCAAAAAATGGGTTGCCTATTACCACCAACCGGGTACAAGTCCAGACTTCGGGCTTCTACTGAGACATTCCAGATGGAAAAACCCAATATTGCTCCACTGAGGCTAAAACAAAAAAAAGGGGTTAAAAGACGTGAGAAAAACGATGCAAACCTATTTCGTTTATTACTAACTACTTACTATCATTCCCAAAAAAAAACTGAACTGACAGATCAAACCCGTGACGCACCGTTTGCACACCATGTGTGCGTAAGCTATTGTTTTTCAATTGTGTCTGTAATTCCTGACTCCTGTATTCAGATCCGCCTAGTTCGGGTGTCTCAGGTTTCAATAACTTGCATTAGCTTTGCATTTCATTACTCATTGCCGATCTTCGAGCTATCAGTGAGTGGTCTGGCAAATTTGGGGTTTCTGTTAACGTCGAGAAATGTCAGGCCATCCTCATTGGTAGTTCGTACTATTTGAGAAGTGTGAACACTGGCCAACTTATGCCACTGATGTACGAGAACTCCATCATTTCTCTTTCACCTTATGTAAAGGATTTAGGTCGATACATCGACGACAGTTTTAGTTGGAATAAACACGTGGCTCAGGTGAGCCAGAAAGTCGCGTTCTCGCTGCGGTCTCTCTATAGATTCAAGCATTTCCTCCCAACCAGCACCAAAATCACTTTGGTCCAGTCACTTGTGCTTCCCATTATCGACTATGCTGATGTTTGTTATCCTGATCAATCCCAAGAACTTCTTAATAAATTGGATCGTCTTCTCAACAATTGTATTCGCTTTGTTTTTGGCCTTCGTAAATACGATCACATTTCTTCCTACCGTTCTCAGCTTAAATGGCTGCCTATCCGCCTCAGGAGGTCCCTCAGATCTCTCTGTTTGCTCTTCACTATTATGAACAATCCTTGTGCTTCCGATTATCTAAAAAGTTATTTCAAAGTGTTGGGCAGTTCTCACAGTCGTAACCTTCGAGCTTTTAAAAATCTACTCCTCCAAATTCCTTCACACCACACCGGTTTTATGTCCAATTCATACGCTGTCTCAACAATAAAGCTCTGGAACGCGCTACCCTTTAGCACTAAAAAGGCTGAAAGCAAAGTCTCTTTTAAAAGAAAAGTTCGTGACCTCTATTTGAGTCAGATTAAATAGCTCTCATCTAGAGTCAGAAGTTTAGTCATAATAATTATTAACAGGTTTCTCGTTTTTATTTTTATTGGTATTTATTTTATTTGTATATGTGTATTATTAATATTTATGTATTAATTTATTTGTATATGTGTATTACTAATATTTTTGTACCCATTTCACAAAGTTGTCCTTTTTGACCCAATGGTTGACTGGTAGAGAATGTCTTGTGGCATTAAGTCCGCCTATGTACCACTATTGTACATGAAGTTTAAATAAATAAATAAATAAATAAATAACTGCTGTAAAAAAAATATGTCAATAAAGATTATTTGTATTGTATTAATTAGACGCTCAATGGTCGCAGATACCCCTTATCTTGTGACAGGCGGGGATACTTACCCCTTGGTGGCATATTTTAAAATGAGAATCACGTCTACACGGCTAGGAGCAATTTTTTGAAAAAATATATGTTACAAAAGACCATTTTTAAATGGTTTTGATCTGTGTAAATTTTGAATTTTATTCGCATAACATATCGTGTATTTGCAAAGTTATGTCTGACACGGGCAAAAATACGACAATCGTACCAAAACCGCCGAGCATATTTTATTGAAATTTTCACCATTTCAAAGATAATTTAAGTATCTACATTTTGATGTAAGACTTTTGTTTTTAAAATCTTAGAATAATAAAGAAACTGCAAAACAACTACTGAGCTAATTACCACATAATAGTAATTAGCGCATCGTGTGAGCTTATCACACAATTACTAGATAACAGTCTGATTATCACTTATATTTGACAGTCCTACCATTATTAATTAATGCCTCGCCCAGTAATTAGTCACTTTACCCTACATCATTATGTGTCTTTCAATGTTAGCCAAACATTATTGATTTTATTTATTGGGACTACCAAAGATGGTTAAAAAAAAAAAAAAGAAATATACTTTTATTATATTTTTTTATTATTTCTTGTTATGAATTGAAAAATGTTTAAATGATACTAAGAAATGGTAATGACGAGGAAGTTAATTTCTATGTAGGTAAATATTAGATGAAATATAAAGCAAATAGCGCTTATATTTCGGACAAGTAAATTTTTCCCGACATAGCCTTAACGCATGCGCATTAGTGCCGTAAAACGGTAACTTTCTAAAGAATACTCCTTAGTAACGGCTAGGTTAAAAGGTTTGAAAAAATATATATTTATTATTGTTTCATGTACATTATTTTTAAAATATGATTTTTTCGTATAACAAATAGTTTTGCTTTAAAAAAATAATTAGCAACACGATATTTTTCGCAACTTTTGGATTACTCCTCCAAAACGACTTGGATGTTTAAAAATATTTTTACACAGAAAAATTGATGGCTGGAATTTCTTCATAAGTGACATAGCATATGTAAATCAAATAATATTTTGCAAACAAAATTGTTTAAAAGTAGGTGCAATATTGATATTTTGGCTTCGAGCGGGCACACGTCCAGTACTGCGTTTACATTGGGACGCTACCACCACGTACGCTTGTTTTTCTTTCCTTTTTGCACTACAGTATTTCCTTAAGCACATATTTAATTTCTCATACTGCTTGAATGACCTGGGCCCATAACCGGATGAAATATAAAGGAAATAGTGCTTAATTTTTAAAGAAACGCTTATTTTACTAGAACACGTCTATGACAGAACAGAGAAAAACGCCATCGTTTTGTTTTAGAGAAAAACAGACAGTATAAACTTCTTACTTCTGTCTCACTCACATCTTTTTACATTGAAACTTTAAATTAATATTACAACAACATTTTTGTTGACTTTGACTTTCAACTTATTAGAATTTATTCAAGGGATTAAAGTATTTAAGAAAGTAATCAGATTTTGCCTTAACACGTTCGTTGCCGTAATTACTGAATTGATTAAAATGCCATTGTGTCCCACGCGAGGTGAGAACGAACGAATGTTTTAACTCAATTTTAACACGCTTTTATTAGCTTGGTATGTATTTATCTATGAATCTATGTATCTATGTAACGGAATCTTTGAACGTGATTTTCACCAAGGGGGTGAAAACGTCGGATTAATTTGAAACTTTGCACACTTATCAAGGACCGATGACAATGCAATAATTTAAATAGTTTGTCCCATTATCCTTATCAGACTCTTCAGGATTAGCGATTGAACTAAAAAGTAAAAAATAAATAAAAGTTTAAAAAACTCATGCTTTCATAGAAAACCAAACTATTAAGTAGAAACTGTTAATTTTCAATAAATTTAAATTAAGAATAGTGTGATTAACAAAAGAAATGTTTTATTATAAAAAAATGAGTGGGGCGATTTATAAGATAATTTCAAAATGACTTCTTTTACCAATATCTGTCAATAAAATACTATAACAATTAACATCAAGCACCCCACGCTTTTTTACAATAAAATATTTTTTTTGTTCGTTATACTATTCTTAATTTAAATTTATTGAAAATTATTATTTTCTACTTTTAGTTTGGTTTTGTACTAAAGCGTGTTTTTTTTTAATTATTATTTATTATTTTCACTATCCCACTCCTAGGAAAAGGCCTTCTCACATATATTTCATTTGTCTCTGTGTTGAGCTTCTTCACTTCAATTCTCGTCTCGCCAGGCGTCCTACTTCTAGGTCTGCCGCGACCCCGCCTAGCTGTGTCAGGGCTCCAATCTTGTGAATTTGCGATAGCTAAGGGGCTCCAAACAAATATATTTAGAAACCTTTCACATGATTTAGTTCCTCTGTCTCGTATGTGACAAAAAATATGTTACATATTGTCTACCAAAAATATGTCAAACCGCCATTTTGAATCCTTAGGTAAATGTTATTGGTCAACTAGGCGGGGACACTGTCGATCCCTCAGATCAGATGATTGAAAAATCGGCCCTAAAATAAACAAGTAGGTCAGGATAAGATTGATACACATTACTTCGAAATCACCATTCGCCCTGACAGTGCCGCATTATTGCCCAAGTCGAGACTGTGAAGTTCAATGGCCGGTGCGAGCAAATTGCTTGATAAATTGGACACTATTGTGATAGCAGCTACCGGGACATATAACAATAGCTATTTGTCGCTGAACATTCATCTGTTAAGGTAATCGGTGGCTGGCAATGATATTCTAGTAAACAGATATGTTATGAGCGCGTGCATTGTGGAGACTCGAATACGTCCCAATTGGGACGTATAGTCTTTAGTCTATGTCACGCATGGCAAAGAGCGATACGCTTTGTTGAAACAAAAACAAAATTTAAAAAATGCCATCGTGTGTATTTAGAAAGGATACAAATTATGATATCAAAGAAAATAAAACAGAAGGGATCTCATACCATATGTAAGTACGTAATACACCTCAATTTACTATTTTTTTTATTTTTTTCCCTGATATTTTGATATTTGGAGGTTAGAAAACGAAAAAAACATTTATGGTCAGAATAATGTTTGTTTACATTCACACGCAAGTGACAAACACTAGCCGTCTCTTTTTTTCTTGTTGGTTTTATCAAGCCATCCCTTTCGACTTGTAGTGAAATGTCAGATGAATGAAAAGTGTATATGTGTGCTGCCGCTGCTGTGCGGAACACTTTTTTCTGTTGTTTTGTGAGTGTGTAACGTATCTGTTTACTAGAATATCATTGGTGGCTGGAGATATAATTTATGAAACTGTTACTTTAAGAATATTTCGGTAATCTTCTTCTTAAACTTTACTCCAGCTCAGTACTCAACTACGACTGCCGCAGCCAGAAGGTACAAAAAGGTTACAGAGTATGGTATAAGATAATTGGTTACTGTTGTCAAAGTGGTCATTATGGTAAAAGAGTTGAGAAATAGTTTTAAAAGCTGGCAAGAAAGTCCTCACCTCGTCAGTCTTGTGGTTGCAAGCGCAGCTGCTGTCCGTAAGGCCCTGCGTTCGATTCCCTACGGGTAACTAGTAGAGGCTGGGCTTGCCGAACCTCTAAATTACCACATGCATATACCAACGACATCACGATATTCTGACTGTATGTCAGAATCAGGGACCCCCTTGCCATAAGCTCTTAGAGTAAGGTTAGTTTGAGTGTGCGTAAGGGACAGATGTATTCAAGTCATATTTTTAAGTCGGATTTGTAACCGGTTGATGGCAATAGCATCTACTACATTGGACTTGATTGGAAACATAGATGTGTTGTAGTTATGGGAGACTGGAGTGACTTGAACAAAAAATATCAAACAACATTTGTTTAAATATAATGAGTTAAATGATGTTGCGATTTTCAGAAATTGTGGGAAACTCCAATCTTTTTTGCTGTCATAAACACGTGAAGTAAACTGAAGATTAAAAAAAAACGATCGTTTATAGTTGTTTACTCAAAAATATACAGTTACATGCAAAATAATACTTGCAAAATGATTTTCAAATATCTCATAATTTGAACATAAATCGTTGTTGACAAATATTTATTGAAACTTCAAGCAAAAAGAACCAAAGGCGGACTTAATGCCTTAGGCATTATTTACCAGTCGACCAAGGTTGATGATGAGTTAACATGGCAGATCCATTATGTGAGCCATAGGCATTGAAAAAAATAACAAAATAATATTAACATGCTTGAACACACGTAGTAGGTACATTGATTTAAAAAAATCTATCTGATGCAACAAGCACATAGTAACCGCATCTAATCTCTATTTATCTGCCTACCTACATATATACGTAAGTACATAGTATTCTCCTTCATTGACTTTTGCGCAAGACAATAATTTAATCGAGCGTTGTGCTATTTTCTTTATGCCTTTATCAGTATTTTATTTATATGATAATTCGATACATTTACAATCTCATGTTCGTTGTCGAATGATTAAAATTAAACGTCATACTGGGACAGCAGAAGCAACGCTTGTCGAAGACGGTCCGAGGATGGGTGACCATCTTTACTTATCGAGATTCCTCCATGCCTCGGCAAGCACATTAAGCTGTTGGTCCCGGCTGCCAGGTTCGTACGCATTGCTGCAAAGGAACATTGCATCAATGATACCACGTGCAACTGGATTGACTATATGCTGAGAAGCAGCTTAGAATAGTCAGATCAGAACTGATGGGAGACAGACTTAGCGAAAAAACAACAAGAGGTTGTCCGCAAGGCGGAGTGCTGTCACCATTATTGTGGTGGTTGGTAGTAGACTCGCTACTTACCAAACTCAATACCAGGTCATTGTACACAGTAGGCTATGCAGATGATATGGTTATAATGGTTAATGGTTAATGGTAAATTCCCGAGCATAGTCTCTGGATTATTACAACAGGCATTGAGGACGATAGAGGAATAGTGTACAAAGAACCACCTCTCTATCAATCCAAGCAAAGCAGTCATTATCCCATTCACGAGGAAGAGACAACTAGGAAACCTAGGAGCCGTTGTAGGAGGTTGTTTGCAGATCATTGTTAGTGGTTTTATATATAATCTGAAATTAGTCTTGCCAAGGCGAACCAACCAGTGTTAACCATTTACTAGCTTTTTTTTGATTTGTCATCCCACCGCACTATTCCCAAACCACTGCAACACCTGTAAGCCAAAATCAACAGTGGCGACCATTACAAAAGCGCCGAGGCAATGAAACTCGACGAAGTCCCGGAGAATGAATTTAACCGTCTTGGATCCCGCAACGAAATTAATCAGAAAATAATAATGGGGGAGTAGAAAAAAACAAACAAATTTTCACAGTTACTGGGATATGAATGTCAGACAGGCGTGGCAGGCAGGTGTCAGGCAGTGGCTTCTTGTAAAATACTGGTACCTACTCAGCTGGAGTGCAGTGGTGGCTTAACGGTATCGGCCGTGACATATAAGTTGTAGGTCGTGGGTTCGAACCCAGGCAGGCGTTTTACTCTGTGTAAATTATTTCACCACGACTGCTCTCAAAACGGTGAAGGAATACATCGTGAGGAAAGCGGCATGTCCTATATTCAAAAATTCGAATACATATGACGTCCACCAACCCGCATTGGGCTCTCGTGGTGAATTACGGCTCATTCCCTCACACAGAGAGAAGGTCTGTGTCCCAGCAGTGGGTACGTTAAAAAGGCTGATGATGATGACTCAGCTGCATCAGAACACTGGCACTGACAGGAAGCCGGGCCCGATATAGTTGCGTAAAAGCAAGACAGTGTATACTGAAACAGTGGAATAAACGTTACTGAGGATATATAGCGGTAGTGAAAACAAATAAAATGCTCTGCACTTCCAGCATAGTGAAACAATTAAAAAGCCAATGTGTCTCGCACGAGCCGAACCTTTGGCAGAAAACGTGTTAAAATGACAGATGCTTTTGAAAAAAAAAGGTTCTTTAATATCAAAAGAATAAAAAATCATATTTTTTTTTACTGAACTTGATAGAACTTCTTATTTACCCTTTTCCGAACTATATTGGGGTCGGCTTCCAGTCTTACCGGATTCAGCTGAGTACCAGTGTTTTACATGGAGCGACTGCCTATCTGACCTCCACAACCCAGTAACTGGGTAACATGGTACCCCTTGGCAAGACTGGTGTCAGATCTCAAGCTTCTGACTACCCGTAACGACTGTCAAAGATCTTCAAATGACAGCCGGGACCAACGGCTTAACGTGCTTGCCGAGGCACGGAGGAAACTCGGTATGTTGAAATGGTCACCCATCCACGGACCGACCTTGACAAGCGTTGCTTAACCTTGATGATCGACCAGTGCGGCTGTTATTAATTAGCCACGAGCTCCTCTTTCAATTTAAACTTGGCCATAAACAAAAAAAAAGGAATTACTGCGTTCTCATGAACGCTAGTTCACGGTAGCGCAAAGGAAGTGTCTAAAAAAAATGAGGGAAGCATTTGAACAGCATTGGCCAGTGGGACCTTCAAATCTAATAAAAGTAATCGTTTTGAAGATCAAAGTGATAAGATACAGCCTCAAAACCCTCACCTTTACAAAACGCGGTTACATGGAACCGTATTAGAAATACTATGTAATTTACTATACTTAATTAAGATGACCTATACCCAAATCAAACAGATAATTGTTAATCTCAGATAAGATTACATCCTTATGTAGGCCTTTCCAAATTCCTTCTATTTAAAGTAGATTATTTTTCTGTTTCATTACTTTGCATATTTGCGTAATTTAGTAAAGAGTTAGGTAGGTACTTGCTTTAGGCTATACGCACGCCCTGATGCGGCCAACACGGCTAATACAATCTCGACCAGGCTGGCCACAAACGGCCAACAAAAACAAAATTTTGTATAGACGCCTTAAAAAGTTATTGGCGTTGTTTAAAGAAATATCGACGGGGTTTGGCAACTGGTTAAAAGATTCTACATTCAAATTCTGTATAGAAAATTTGAATTAAGCATTCGCAAAGCAGTTGCTACACGGCGCTGTCGAGATTGTTAAGGTGCCTTTAAACGGGCTACAAAAATTGCAGCTTTTTGGCAATTTTGTTGACCAATATAGCTCAGTATATTTGCATCTTATTCCCTTGCTGCAATTTCTTTGTGCAATACATTGCAGAGTGTAATCCAGCAAGATTCTGCAACTGGATTGCCGAGGAATTATGTACTGGAACAGCAACTTGAATGACGTATCCATTAATAACCAAAGACAATCGTCACGTAAACGTCAAATAGTATTTACAGGGATTTAGCCTGATTGTAATTTATACCGTCCGATATGAATACACTGCGCTCCATATCATTTTACGATGTTATTTACTTGATATTGTTCTATTTACATAGAGTATTATTTGTTTATCACAGATATATTATAGATAAATGCATAGGTTTCATATTGCAGCAAATATTTAAGTTATTATTGTGTCTGTATTTGTATTAACGAAGATGCAAGTAAAGATAAGTTTATAGTATAGTATTCTATATAGATAGCATCTACATTGTAGCCATCAATATAATATATATAAAAAGCATTAGATTTGGTGATCCGAACACTCACTCCGTTCGACTGAACTGTACTGCAATCCGTACTCCTTAATTTAAACTATTTTGAACGAATCGCGTGAGCGCCATGAATTTTCGACGTTTTGATCGCGAGTAACCTAAACTATATAAGCGATCTAGCGCTGCATGTTTTAATAGTTTGATAAGACAACATAATTTTTTTAGCGCTGCTGCGAACTTTAGTTTTAACCCACTAGCATATGCGCAATTTTTTGCATGAATGTTCTTGTCTATCGTTAGAATGTATGTCAATGATTGTAGCACATTTTTCATCATCATCATGTCAGTGTGCGCCGTTGTTCTTGTAGACGCATGTGCTGTTGCTGGGAACGAGGTTCTGGGTTCGATACCCAAGTCTGGTAGTGTTTTGATTTTTTCCTTAAAGCTTTTCTCGGTAGTCTGGCCTTGTGCCAGGCTGATGGCACCCCACCAATAATGTGACTTAAACCGAAATATGGGTGTACAATAGGTCCACCTCTGCTGTCTTATCCTTCGGCAAATACAGGCATGCATGTTATAATAATAATAATCTTTGTGCAAGGGGATAACCCCCTGCCATTTTATAGCCGTGTAGATCAATAGTGGTCAGGCAGGGGCCAAAAGTCCTTCTATAGTTTTAGGTAATCGATCCACGAAACCTTCCGAACCCATGGGCCACTGTGTTTTGTCTCCCTATTCTGCAATAGTCCTGCACCAGCCGGGGATTGTCTTTGGGTGCTCTAGCGTAGTGACTAGTGCATACAGGGATAATCACCGGTTGGTGTCACATTTTATCCTTCATGTCTTAGCAAGGCCTCTGCGAGTTGGTTTCAGCCCCTAGTATGCCTTTTAAAGTTCCGGGACCCTAGAGTCTCGAGAATCACAAAAAAAATACAATATTTTTTTTGGAACGTGTACACTTATACTTATACAATTATTTAATTGTGTCCGGACATAGCTGCCTTAGTGAAAATATGACACAGTCATTAACCTCTTACCTCAAGAAGGTATATGACAACGTTACAAAATAAATTAAAATCATTGTACAATTGTAAATCATTGATGAATGAAATACTAGTCAAAATTTAAAATGACAATTAGAATAAAAAGTAAATCGATTATTAGGAATTAAAATCAAAATTAAAATTTAATTACAAATTAACAAAAAAAATTTAAACAAAAATTTAAATGAGAATACAAAATAAATCAATTGTACAGCATCAAATTTGTAAAACAAAAGAAAAAATTATTGATTTAAAATTTTATTTTAATTAATATGACATTTTAAATAAACATTCAATCATTGTGTTATGTCATTTCAGCTGAAATACTCTGTTGTCCACAGCTGGACATAAGCCTCCCTCAAGCGTCAACACATCAAACGGTCCTTACGTCTCGCAGCCAAATTTCTGCAACTCTCACCAGAAACATTTAGTTATTTAAAACTGAGGCTGCCTTAAGATTTTATCCAAAAAATAAAAATTTTGTTTCATTGATATCTTCAATCTTACACATAATTTACAATAGTGATATTTAATTAAATAGGTAGATGACCGATATCATATCCAATGACTTACTTTTACGTCGAAGGCGTTTAGTAAATCGGTTTAGAAAATAAGGCGTGAAATCGTATAAAAAAAAACCGGCCAAGTTCGAGTCCGACTCACGCATGACGGGTTCCGTACCGTTATCACAAAATATCACGTTTGTTGTTTGGGAACCCCTTAAATATTTATTGTATTGTGTTTTTAGTATTTGTTGTTATAGCGACAACAGAAATAGATTATCTGTGAAAATTTCAACTGTCTAGCTGTCTAGGACAGACAGGCAGACAGACAGAAAGTCAGAGAGGCAGACGGACCGCGGAGTCTAAGTAATAGGTTTACGTTTTTACCCTTTGGGTACGAAACCATAACAAGTAAATACTACAAGCGTGTTGTAAGCACAATAAATACGTCTTTATAAATCAAGATAAAGCAGAATAATTTTAAGGCATTTTTTCAGTGCCCGAGCTGTCAACATTGTAGTACAAAAAGATGTAACGATGAAATAATCGTTCGTTTAGATATGTAAGCTGGTACTTTGGGCCATTGAAACTAATTGCGATTAATTCAACTAAACTCAGTTTATGCAAATACAGCGTTCTAATTGGTAGTTTTACTCCAATCAGAACGCTGCATTTGCATAAACTGAGTTTAGTTGAAATAATCGCGTTTAATTTCATTGGTGAAATCGGCCCTTAGTCGTAGGTGGTGACTTAAGTCATCAAGTGGAATCGGATAGTCGAAGAAAACTTTACGATTTTGTAGATAAGTAGCATAAGTAGTATATATAGTGACTTTGCATGCAAATTTTTATCTGATTGCAAGGAAAGGGGTTATGTTTTTGCTAATATTCTTTATTACCTCATATCATTCAAACTGCTAGACGGATTTATATAAACCGCCCGAGTGTTCCTAAATAGGTGAAGTTTAAAGAAAAAACCAATCACGGGTTTAGGGCGACATTTTGTGGGTCCCAATTTTTTTCTTCGTCCAAACCCATTGAGTGGGGTATCAAAATGAAGGGTTTTAAGAGATGATTACAAAACTACCACTTAAATGTTTAAAAATAATTTGAATTTAAAATGATTACTATAAAGTCGTAAATCAAAAAAAGTTAATTTAAAAATCGAAAACCCGACCGCTTAAGAAGCGAACCAAAAAAGCCGGAAACAAGTAAACATCATGCTGTGCAATCGGAAGATCAGCAAGCTCGCTTATATGTATCCTTCGACTGCACAGCGTGATTTTTTGTTGTTTACAGGTTTTTAGTTCGCTTCTTAAGCAGTCGGGTTTTGATTTTTGAATTAACTTCCTTTAATAACTATACCCGAAAAAGAAAAAAAAAAAGGTATAAATTCTTTGGACATAGAATATGATTAAGGAAGCACCAACCAAGGTCAAGTACTAACCCATCACGCATTCGTAGTAAATGACAGGATACAGGTCATTCTTTACAACTACTTAGAACTCGCAGACGACTCTCATCAACTTTCGTGGGAGGAGAAACATCGGGTTAACTGGTTCACATGATGGCCCAGTTTGGTCCAGTATAGGTATAGTAAACACAGCGGATCTTTGTGTCTCTGAAGTTGGGTCTGCGACCCATTGCGCAAGAAACAGTTTGCCATAGAGTATACGGCACAGAGTAAGTGAGGTGGGACGATGCGACAAACGTAAGTGAGTGAAAGATGCAGTTATACAATGCTGCCTTCTACTTCAATATTGACAAAAAAATAGCAACTTCGCAGGGTCTTGCAGCCAACTTCAGAGACACAAAGATCCACTATGAGTATTATACTTTTGACCATACATACAAATAGGTACCCAGAAATGAAACAAAAGTGCAAGGGATTATACGGTTACTACAAACATTTGACTGGAAAAATGTGGGTACTGCAATTTTTAGCTAGGTATATAAAAAACTAACATAATGCAAAAGATGGATTCCATTCGTTTCTAATCATCCTAGATGAAAGAGTAAATTTATTTTAATTAATAAATAAACACAGTGTATAAAATACTTAATTAATTAACTCATCATCATCATCATCAGCCTTCTAATGTTCCCACTGCTGGGACACAGGCCTCCGCTCTGAGTGGGGATGGGCTTTAATTCACCACACGGGCCCAGCGCGGGTTGTAGGATGTCACATGTCCTCGAAATTTTGGTTCTAAGACATGCCGGTTTCCTCATTATGTTTTCCTTCACCGTTTTTAGAGCAGTGGTGATGCAATAATTTACACAAAGTAAAGCGCCTGCAAGAGTTCAAACCTACGACCTTATCTCCACCTCTATCAATCAATACATATAATAAATCTGTAGAAAAGTCGTTTTTGTACATCGAAAATATTTCCATAAAAAATAGCCAGGGTGATAAAAGATAACCAACAGAATCCAATTCCAGCATTTTTGGATTTTTTGTCTGTTTATTTGTGCATGCATCTCGTAAAATGTACGAAACCAATGTAGATAACTTTTATACATAATTATTGTGCGTAACTTGAAGTATTATTTAGTTTTTGTCATTGCAATCGGTTCACTGTATCAAAAGTGAGATGCATTTAAAATGTTCAAGAAGTAAAATTATCACAATACACGCAATTCAGATACTCGGCAAGTTGAACTCGATATTCGATAGATGGCGTTGTGCATTTGAAGTTTTTTCAGAATGGCGGTAAATAAAAAAAAATGGTAGGTAGGTAAGTAGGGTTTATCCGTTCTTCTCCACGTAGGTAGTTACCGAACGGATGGTAAAATCAATAATAAAGATCTAGCCATAGTTGGACCCCCAGCGTCGCCCTGAGCCGAGGTTAGTATCCCAAAGGCGATAGCCCTCGGCGTGTTTGCTTAGGTTTAGACATTTGTGCCTGGCTGGAAGATATGTAGCTTAGTCACCACAGGATCGCCCGGTTGAGCAGTAGCCAATCACTCTGATTGAACTGCCACTTATAAAAAAAAAATGTAAGTAGCATAGGCAGGAAGGTAAGTAGGGTAAGGAAAGCAGTCAGTTAACGGGAGCGAAGCCACGGGCACAGCTAGTGCTACAATATAGTTCTGACGCCTTTGTCTTTACATTACCTTGAACAACGGCTGCTAAAACGATAACGGTTACATTTAGGTTCAGTTAAGTGGTGTAAAATAATATGGCCCAGATATTGTTACAGGAAATTTATTACCTCTTATAGATTCGTCAAGCCACTTTACGAGAGCATTAACAATGTTTGTTAATGCAAATTCCATCTTGAATGATATATTTTACAAAGGCTAGTATTTAAACGAGCGAAAATAAATTCAAATTAAAGGTGTACAAAATACTGAATATGGCTTACTGAAATACTAAGTGGGCGACAAACAGTGGGCGAATACAAATGTTTAAAACGGGCGACTTGAAAGTAAAAGTTTGTCGACGGAGCTTCTTTATCTGTCTGCAGGGTCTAAAGTAACCTAACATGAAGCAGATGACGGGAGCTGAGTTCGCTCGCTTTGCTCACTCACTTCAGCTCCCGTCTTCTCCTTCGAACCTAACCTATCCGTGTCGAGGTACTATAAGCTCCCGAGCTCGCTTCGCTCGCTCTTGGACTAATTCGTCGATAACACGAATACACCCGAACTCCCGCGCTGCACACCGATGTCGCCTCGATGGTTGCTATTTTCAAAAGAATAATATGATAAAATAGAAAAAAATAGAACCCCAAGTACAATTAAAGTATGTAACAATATTATTAACGCAGCTCACAAAAAACTCTTAAAAGATATTACTCAAACCGGATAAATAGTTACTTACTAAGAATAATAGTCGCCCGTTCAGTATATTTTTCGACCGGTTAATAATTTCCCTTTTACTAACTGCTGTATTATAATAATCGTCATCGTCCTTCCCTTGTCTCAATCTAAGTGGGTTCAGCTCAGCATGTTTTCTTCTTCAATAATATATTTATTTAACACATCGTAAATAGCAGTGCAGCCCTGGCTGTTGTACTAAGAAGTCCTGTGTCAGAAGAGCCAGGCTAAAACTAATCTATTTGGTTCATTATGTTAGAATTTCATACAGCCCAGTCATTTCCTTCTGGGCTAATAGATAGAAACTATCATTCAAACTCAAACTTGCCAAACGATATGACACGAGTTATGATTTTCACACCACTTTTCAGTCACCGACAACACATTCAGTGCACGTTCAGACGACACGCACTCGCTAAGCGCTCGCCACACGCGTCATCACCCGCGTCATCACCCGCGTCTATCTCGATTTGAAATTTGTTCTATTTAATTTGAGTCTTATGACACATCAATAGATCTCAAATTGCATTTATCGAAGTCCAAGAGCACACGCCCCGCGCTCGCACACTCGCTGCACCCATCCCGCATACGCCTTGCGCCCGCGCTTCGGCTAGCGTCGTATTGACTGTGATCAAGTGAATGAAGCAGTCCAGTCACTATAGGTGCCTTATTACATAAAGCGGTTTAACTAAAAACCCAGGTTTAAACCTCTATAATGTACGGTGTAAACAAGGTTTAAGGGCCAACATCCGCTTTAGTGGCGTAAAACGGTAACTTTCTAAAGCATACTTCTTACGGCTTCATTTCTTCTTTCTAACGGCTGGGTTAAAAGGTTTAAAAATATGTATTTATTATTGTTACATGTACATTATTTTTAAACACGTTTTTTTCGTATAACAAATAGTTTTGCTTTAAAAAAATAATTAGCAACACAATATTTTTTGCAACTTTTGGATACTCCTCCAAAACTAATTAGATGTATAAAAATATTTTTACGCAGAAAAATTCATGGCTGGAATTTCTTCATAACTAACATAGCATATGTAAATCAAATAATATTTTGCAAACAAAAATGTTCAAAAGGAGGTTCACTATTGATATTTTGGCATCGAGCGGGCGCACGGCTAGTACTGCGTTTACATTGGGACGTATATATTGCCTTGAACCTGGGTTTTTGATAAAACACTTATTTTAATAAGGCACAAATATCGATGGCAGCAAAGTAGATACGGACACCTACATTTTTTGCGAAAGTGTTTTTTTCTCAAAATTAGCTTGCTCAAAATGTTTATCATTATCTACAAGTCTGAATTAAAATTATTCCGAATTTCATAATAATACGTAACATTTAGTACGTAAATGAAAACATCCACACTCAGTTTTCAAAAAACATCACAGTAGAAACGGACATTTGAATTTAGCCGCCATTAATTCGCAACTCTGACAGGTAATTCAAACGTCAATAAAGACATCGGTCAGTTGTCTCTTTCTTTGGCGTGCTGGTTGTGTTCTCATGGTTTTTTTTTATTAAATTCTTACGTTTAACGCATTTTAACATTAAACAATCCTTAAAATATTTGTATCTCTCTCTTTATTTTATTAGATATTTTAGATAAAACGATCAGTTTAATCATCACTACGTATAAACAGGTATCTGGCAGATATCTTCTTATACGTCGTTTTTCAGGAGTAAAAAAAGACATCTGCATTATTTCAGTAAAAAAAACTATAAACAGATATAACCTGTTATATAATCAATAAAGAATATTATTTTAATTCATCTTTTAAAGTTTCATGTTAATCGCTCTACAACTCTCAAAATGACCGCTATTTTTTACTTAATTTTCTCTCCTGTATAATTGCAATTTCGTAGATGTCTTTCTTTACTTTGCTGCCATCGATATAGTTAAAGCGGGTGATACTGCGCGTGGCGAGCGCGGGTGTAAGGCGGGCACATCGCGTCTGCGGGTCCTGTGCATGGTAAGCATCGTCGGGTTATCTGAACACGACGTAGACTACTTCTTAAATCATCATCATTACTATCACTCTAACTGCTAAGGCTGCTTTTTAGGGTTCTGCTGAAATCTTCATTGATGATGTATTTCTGTTGCCGCTATAACAACAAATACTAGAAACAGAATATAATAAACATTTAAATGGGGCTCCCATACAACAAACGTGATTTTTTGCGATAATGGTACGGAACCCTTCGTGCGCTAGTCCGACTCGCACTTGGTCGGTTTTTTATTAGTGCCAATCTCCACGCTCCTTTGCTATACTCATTTAGTTTTTTTCTTCTTAATACTAATCCCGCTACGACGTTAGCGCCTATTCTGTGCAAATTCTATCATTCCATTCCTCTTTCATGCTTATCATACTTTCATGCGAAGTATATCATTCATCACATCATTTAGTTTATTCGTCTAGTCCTCATACTACACTGTATTTTTACTGTTATACCAATTGTTTCAACGATAAACATCTATTCATCCCGTATGCTGCTATATTATTTTTATAAAATTTCTTTTTTGTGTCATTATTTCCATAACTAAGCAGATTTTGTAGTTTATTTAATACTAAATATAAAACTGACTGTATTTTTTTACAATTTATGTTCACACATATTACAAGGACAAGAAGAAGGAACGGAAAATAGAAACAGGGTGCTCATTACTTAAGAAATTTCTTCAAGCATAACTGCGAAACGAAAGATGAAATAAAGAGATGTGTGTTTACGTCTTAGTCGATTTTGTATAATGTCAAAAATAATCATTTTGACAGTTAAGTAACTTTTAAAAATACCCGCCCGGTATTATATATCTGTGGAACTGGTTGAATGAAAAACGAAAGGAATGAGCGAAAGATATGTGTTCAGAGCACAGTAGGGTGTGTGTGTCAGAGAGTATAATTGACGGGTTTCTTAAAGTTTCTTTCTTTTACCAGCGAGCCTCGGCCACGAAAGGTAGTCTGAAGAAGTTTCACCTATTTTAATTTTTCGCGTCTACGATGTTCAAGTTCTAAGCTTTTGTGAATTAAACAGATATTTACATTGAAAAAGGCTTAATCATTTCATTTTGTTTCCAGATCGAAAGGAACACCAACTCTAAAGTCTCGTTCTTCGACATCTCTCATGTGGTGGACACGGTGGCTGTCGCGTTCAGGCCGAGGCCGCTGAACCGAAAAATTAAAGTTATGCTCACGCTTTTGATGGTGTTCCTGCTTTTCGGACCTACTTCCTGTAAGTTCTTATTTTTCGTCGTACAAAAGATTCCAATTTTTTTCTCCTAATGGAAATTAATATATTATGTCTACCTATAGGTACTGTCCCAAAGCTGGGCAAAGATTTCCCTCCACTCTTTTTACTTTTCACGGCTATTTGCTGCTGATGAAGCAGTTAAGTTCTACCCACTTTTTTTGGAAGTTAGTTATCTGAATCACTTGTGCAATTATAAATTGGCATAGGTAAGGGGTAGTAAGGACACCTTCTCCTCCTTACATCGATTGTCTATGGATAGTCCAACTGGCCGTTTATAATATCGGTAAGTCTGGGCGGACTTCATAAATGTTATGTGTGGGTATATGAAAATAAACCACTGTGAATCTGAATATACAGTTTCATTCAATGACGTTTTATATATAATGAGATAGATACGTTTAACAACAAATACAAGCTGACTAGCTTGAGTGTTCTCAGTCCATCTTGGGTCTGGCCGCGACACGAACGTACGTTTGAACAAAATGTTTCTCTTTCTGACAACGCGGTCCTAATTATATCTCTGTGATATTTTAACCCACTCAGCCGAGATTAGGTCGAGATTAAGTGGTGTAGTGATCTGTAGCCGAACTAGGCAGAGCCTGTATTTCGACTATCAGTGCCAAAACATCTCGAGAGTTATACATACATAGTAGCCATATTTAATTGGTATCGTGTACATAATCTATTTAACAAAAAACTGTATATACTTTATTTAAGTATTAAGGAATGAAAAAGTATGTAAAAATGAGGAAAATTAGTGTAGTGTTTGCATGCAGGACCTCTTATTTGTGTGAGATGGAAATGTACGTGACTGATGTACACCCTCTTACACATCAGTCACTCAATGATAGACATAAAGTTCCAAGTTCCATAGATCCTATGTAGGTAGCTAAAGTTATATACCGCCATGTAAATTTCTTTAAAATAATTATGACGTCTCTTTTGGTAAAATCTCATTGGTTTCATTGGGCGCTTCTCGCAAATCTATCTTTTCAAAACGTAGCTATTTCAAACGATGTTTTGTAACCACGTGTTTTCTGTTAAATGGCCGCGAACAAAAAACCCGTCCAAGTGCGAGTCGGACTCGCGCACCGAGGTTTCCGTACAAACCTCAGCTTAAAGGTATTAGACCTGAGTATTTAATATGAATTTCAATTTAATACCTCTACGCGTTCATGAGGAAAGGGGTAGTAAGTTAAAAAAAAAAATTATATGATGTAACTAAAAATTTACGGTTTTCGCAATTATTCCTTTATCTGTGCTATAAGATGTTGCTTTGTACCAAATTTCAAGATTCTGAGTTCACGGGAAGTACCCTGTAGGATTTGATTCCCTTGCAAGTGTCTAAAATTTGCGGAAATTTGCGGCATAAACGGCTGTATCTTTTGATTGCGTTGGCTTAGAAGTTTGATTTTTTCACAGCTTTTAGAGACAGTAGATCTGAGTATTTGATATAAATTTCAGCTTGATACCTCCACGCGTTCCTGAGAAAAAGGGTCTTGACAGACAGATAGACGGACGAACGGACAAAAGTCTTATAAGGGTTTCGTTTTTTCCTTTAAAGGTACGGAACCCTAAAAATGTTATAATAAAACGCCCAATCTCTAATTTCAGCGGAACACACGGTATTCTACCTTTTCGTGAGGAATCGACTCAACTGGGATATGGTGAAGTTTAGCGTGTACCTCAGCTACTCCATAGTTCTTCATTCATTTGGTGAGTCTTAGATTCTAAGCGGTGATTATACTTCTTCTTCGTCTTCTTCTTCGATGATTCTTTGTTCCTAATTTAAATTTTCTTTAAGTTTTTAGTTTAGATTTGAATTTAGAATCTTTTAATCAATAGCTAAATAGCGTCGAGATTTTATAAATGAGGGTATTTGGGTTTATATCACCGCAATGTAAGGCACGTCCCATACATCTACAATATTATTGTGCAATCGTCAATATTGCGCAATAATATTGTAGGTGTAAGGGACGCCTTAGGTCGTTTGTTTACGAGGAACCGCACGACACAATTTACGGTGACGATTTTTAACACACTACACACTGCATACGGTCTGTCGTCCGTTCGTTTGTTCACTAGACAAGATTCTGCAATGACACTGCAGCGCACTTTTATTGTATTATAAGCGCGTGAGTGACTTACCACGTGTGAGCAGTGCGGTGTGGTGTGTCGGAGTGTACAATATACTTCTTCTCGTCCGAATTCCTTGATTACTAAAGCAATCGTCTTTGTCGGAAAATTACTGAAGAAAGAAACGTTTTTCCTTAACACCTTTGAATAGACGAGCTGTCAAACGAATACTTACTGCCCACCTTACAAATGTACATGAGCGTGAAGATATTACCTTTTCCCTTTAATGAGGGGCTAGGAGTGCCGACTGCCTCCCTTGATTTTTCAAAGGGGCTTTAAAACGTTAATCTCATAAACTTAGCGCAACGTCGAACGATTTGAAAGGAGCCTCTCAAAATTTTAACATTGAGAGGTAATGACGAAAATGTTCGGAGAAAAAGAAAAAAACAATTTTTTTTGAAAAGTTTCTAGTAGGTACCTGGTTGAATGTATAAACACTACAAATATATAAAAAAAACTACTAAAACACATCAACAAAAACAATAAGTCTCAACAAAATTCGTCTACCCTCAGCATTTACAGAACATGGCGCTTCTTGCAAAGTATCCATTAATTCAGTTAAACTTATTTACTAACCTGTTTAAAAAATAAAAGGCCCGTTTTGACAGCTATAAAAATACTTAATAATAATTTAAACTTGATGATCACGAATGATACTCGTTGTTATGGTGTATGGGTAACATAGTAATTAATTAGGATTATGAATTTGATTTTTCAATTTGTTACGTAGAAAGTTATCGCGGCATGTAAAATGAGAAACGTCAACAGACTTCTTAGATTGTGACGACTTTACTTTTTAGCATTTTTTTATTTTGGATTTGCTTGATGATTGTTTAATGTAGATACCTACCTATATATTTGTGATGTCGATTTCTATAATGTTCTGTGCTGTGCTTGATGAGCCTAAAACTAACTTTAAATTATTATTTTTAAGTTTCTCATGTAATAATAAAAAAAATGACAAGATTTGAAAAAAAAAGACGTGTTCATTTTTTGATTATCTAACTGACGGCCAAATAAGTTTTTTTTTTATACAATAATCACCAACAAAAAAAAAAATTTACTATTTTTGTAAAAAATCAAGTGTTTTCTATTCTATTTTTAACCGTTATTCATCTTTTTTTCAGGGGCTATGTTTTCAATCACAATATTAAGTAAGCGGATGCAGGTGGATGATTCCTTGCTGTGTTTCATATCAGTCGTCAGCAAGTTCGTCGGTTCCATTTGGACGGCATTCGTAACCACAGACATTGAGATGTATTTAGGTAAGAACCTTCACATTATTATTAGAATACCAGGTAGAATGGTTACCTAGACTGAGGACCTGTCGATGTGGTGACACTTGTGGGAGGCCTTTGTCCAGCAGTGGACGTCTTTTGGCTGAAATAATGATGTTGATGGTCACCAATCATTCTATTAGTTGATTAGCATGAAAACCATGAATGATCTGCTGTCGGAAGATATTTCAACAAAACGCGGTTTCACAGGCATCTGAGCATTTGTCGTTGACCAATAAATTTTGAAGAAAAATTTTCTAACGCGCACGTTTCGTCTAAATTATTATCAGCTACGAATACTGCATTTTTTAAACTTATTTATTTCACCATAGTAGATTTATCCCCGATTTCTGAATTAAGTGTTCGAAGTTGTATAGTTGTCAAATTCTACTTTCGCCTGAAAACCTACCAAAAAGTAGGTTTTCACGTTCTTAACTCCAAATATTCAAATCAGAAATCGGAGGTTAGTCCGTTACACGTGTTTCGTTCCTCACAATTTTGGATCCTTTAAAGTTTCAACGTTTTAATAACTGATAGTCGGAATCTGCCCAATTACCATCTTCATTATCACCAACATTACAAACACCAACCATTTCAAAAACACCATTTCCACTGCAATTACTATGAAATGAATACTGAATTACCTACACAAAGCATCACCGCGCCATCTCTACTTCATATCCCAGTTTTATTATGATATTGTACATTTGAATAACGCTCGGTTCAATGGCGGTTATTAATTTGATTGCGTTCACCATTGCAGTGCCAGTCGCCGAGCTACTGAACGCGACGACATTTACGTCATTGCGATCTATTATTTCGAAGTTGGTGGAGAAGCAAGAGACTGGTTAGTAAAACATTATTTTAAAGTTTATTTCGTTTTTTTATTGATGGGTTCGCACTTGAACACTATCTCACCTGATTGTAAGCGATGATGAGGTCGACGGTGAAGCGTGCTTGCCTAGAAGTAATCCATTACTTAAGGTTGTAGCTATCGGGAAACACAGACTCCGCCAGGAAATCAACTCCTTAGCTGTAGCACAAAGAAAGTATTCCCAAAACGTTCGAATCGTTTCGTAAATAAAGATGGTTTACTTCTTTTAGAGTCGATGGCAAACTCTTTAAATATTTTTGACCCTGTCGTTACGTTACGTTATTAATTTTAGTTCCTCTAAAGTGCAGGTGTATGCGCATTTGGGACACTCCAGCATGTGTGTCCTGTTCTGGATAGAGGCAGTATAGTTATGGCTAAAAAAGCAACCCGCACTGGGCTCGCGTGGTGGATTACGGCTCATTCTCTCTCACAGAGAGGAGTCCTGAGTACCAGCAGTGGGAAGATTAAGGCTGATGATAATTATAAGTTATGGCTAGGAAAAAAGCAATAGCTGAAATGCTGACCAGCTTTACCAAGGGTTATCGTGTCACTAGACGATGATGATTGTTAATAAATAAGCTAGACGTGCTCGGGGCAAACACAATAGCTATTTTGGGCTATTATTGTGATTTTCTTATAATAGTATTAAAGAAGGAAAGTAAGAAAAATATTTATTTGAGACCCGCACAGGAGATACGAAAAATAGTAATAAAATTAAACAATAATAAAAAATTAAAACTCCGTGCGAGACCAAAAAGGCCTATTACCTAGATAATGGTACCTGTGTTTTCTAAATCGCTAAATACGTTAAGCCTTATGGGAATTTTTTTCTGTTAATGGTGAAATTAACTAGGGCAGAAAGTTGCTTTAAATATTTTAAGAGCTAATTTTATTTCGTAATATGTAGTGCAAGTCGGTCTTAAGTTTTGCCTAATGACATTCACCAGACACTTGCAAAGCCTTTGACCAACTTAAGTTGCTTGCACATATGAAGATCTGTATAAGGTATTGGGTATGTAAATGCAAGCCTTAATACGACAAAGTGCCATTAGAAAAAAAATAGCACCACAAATCTGTTTTGATTTCCAGTTCCTCAGATTTTCGTTACTAATCATTTCAATCTCCTCTTTCCAGCAAAAGTCAACTCACTCTTCTCACTGACGGAGACGGTAGCTGCGCTGATCTTCCACCCCTTCTACTCCTGGATGTATATGAAGACGCTGCACGTCCTGCCGGGTGCTGTGTTCCTCACCAGCGCGGCTATTGCTATACCTCCGTCTATTATTCTGTTGTGAGTAGACACTTTTAAGACAAAGAAAGAAAATATGTATATTTGACCATTTTTGTAGCAAAAAAACAAGAAAAATATTTTTCTATGTTTTCTTTTGTCTTGAAACTTGTATGCTTTTCATTTTGTGGCAAGTAAAATTATTTGCTTTCTTTCTTAAAAAACAAAAACTTGTTGATAGTTGAATGTATGAGAGAGGATGGCTGGATGTAGATGGTTTCGGTTTAGGTTGATGAGGATGTCAGGGTTATATTATAATGATAATGTCGATATCACACCTTTTTTAGCGCGTCAATGAAGAAGCCTAATATTTCCCGCACACTTGTTGATAGCAAGTGCAAAGGTTTTATTGAAGAGCTTTTAAGTTTTAAAAGACTGAAAAAAATGGTGTTGTATTTCGTAGCACGACCATGAAAACTTTAACACTTTACTTTAACAGCAGGAGTATAATGAAAAAAATGCAAAAAAAAACTTCCATATATTTATATTATTGTTTGAACGTTTATTCTTAATTTTTACATTTAACGCCATCTAGTGTCAAGTACACAAATCACATAGTTATAGACAGAAAATGTTCTTATGCATTTCTAACAATTTACGACAATTTACCAGTAATGAAATAAGGGTACATAATGAGTACAAATTTTTAGGCATGCTCCCGTTTCATCAACTTCTATTCCAACTGGAGTTTTAGCGTGGTCGTGCTGGGAAGGAATCTTTCCAGCACGACCTGTATATCTGCGAAATTTGAGAGCCATAACATTTCTAATTAGTGGTATAAAATAGTAGTAGTAGCAATGTATATTTGTTGTTATTACAGGTTCTTCTACACCCAGCACAGAGCCGGCCTAAAGAATACAAGGAAGAAAGCATTAGAGGCAGAAGAAAAGAAAGATGCCAAAGAAGCAGAAGCCAAGAAGATAGACCCACTTCACATCATTCAGTTACCAGACAAGGAAAAGATCGAAATGGGAAAGAAGAGTTAGTATTTCTGTTAAGTACAGGGTAGCCAATGAAAAATATTGTGTTAAGTACAGGGTGGCTAATGAAAAATATGGGTTCAAAAAAAAATAAGGCCATCCTTTGAAATTCTTTTCAATCAGATTTGAAAGTGTTTTGTTAAGCTTAGAATTAATTTTGTTGTACATTTTAGTGTTTTTATTAATTAAGGAAAAAATCGAATTATTGTAGCGAATTTGCGCAGGTTTTTTAAGGTTGATTAAAATAGTTTGATTTAAAATAGTTGTTTTAATGTTATATAGATTTTATCTCATTATTTCTTTGAGGAAATGTATGTGGACATAACTGAAATCATGGCATACATTAACCATATTATATTTAACACCTTAACTGCCAGGTGACCGACAAATAATACATTTTCATTGTCATTATCTGGCAGTTAAGATTTAGAAACTGATAAGAAATAAAACAGCTAAACAACAGGCACTTAACACGGTTTAGGTTTTCTTAAATCGGAATATTTATTATAATTCTGAGTACTGTGTACTGTTTAAAATTTGTTTGGACCTTACAAGTTTATGGATATTATTCCATTTATTTATTATATATACATACTTTTACATTTTTAAATGTTATTCTATAAAAATAAAATTAAAAAAAACATTAGATATTATTAATATATTTATTACAGATACGTGGTCGACACAAAATGAAATCGATAAACATAAAAATAAAACAAAAATTAAAAAAATGTATCTTATGAATTTGATGTTCTATTGCAGCGTCTACGTCATTCATAAATTCCTCTAAAGTTTCGGTGTACCTATGGGCACGAGGGGCACTCCAATGTGTCGTTCATATTTTATTTCAAGCTAATTGCTATTCCCATGGGCAATGATTAACGTCATATTTTCTAGAATAAATTGTGACGCTGTAATATGAAGTTTGTCTTACTTGACATAAGATTTATATTACTACTTATATTATTTTGTGCTCGAGGCATGTTGTTCGCTGCTTCTGTTTAACATAATCTAAAAATGTTATTTTCTGCTATGAATTTGCAAAAAAAGGCGTTAGTGTGCCTTGTTCAATAAATAAAGAAAATAAGAGTATAATTATTTTATTTTGTATTTTATAATGTCGTATTTCGCTCAAATTAAAAATACTACAGACTTATTATTATTTATAAATTATTTTAACTTGTATGTTTTTATAGTGATATTTTTGTCATATACATTATGTGGTCAACCAGTGGACATACATAATCAAATCAGAGTGAGATATCAAGAAAATATAAATTGAGATTACTCACATTTATTATGAAAAAAATTCTTCACCCTTATGTTATAAAAAGTAGATAGTTCAATCTGTATATTGTTTAAGTACTTATTATAATGTTACTAGTAATAAGTAAAAAAGGAATATTATTTACTTAGAAATGTTATTTGAGGAAATAATAAGACATAAATGATTATTTTGAGTCTAGAACTGTAAAATAAACTAAATTACGTAAAGATGATACATACTTGTTGATTTAGCTTGATCAAAGGTAGGTCTCGATTTAATTTTTTTTTCGGGTTTGG
The DNA here is from genome assembly GCA_947562075.1 of Orthosia gracilis. NCBI lineage: Eukaryota > Metazoa > Arthropoda > Insecta > Lepidoptera > Noctuidae > Orthosia > Orthosia gracilis. Next base: position 44,587,442 of record OX387270.1, read on the forward strand.
TAACTTTACTCAAATTTCTGAATTAAACTCTAATCTAGACTGTAAACATGTCAATAACTTTACTATTAAAGTAAGGTTTGACAAGTTCTCAACTCCAAATTCTATATTTAATAATACAGAAGATTGCAGCAGGTCCTTTTGTTGTTACTCTCATATCGTCTTTATTGAGTAAAACGACGTAAGAACACTATCATCCTTTATTGATAAAATTCTCGACACTGTTTAGCGATTTCTAAGCACATTCTATATTCAAATATATACAGATTTTGAATTTGGAATTTGAGGCAGTGTTAAGCAACTGCTTAGCAGATTCTAAATTCAAATTCTCGGTTCTCAATTCATACCTTAGAAATGTTTATAAATGTATGGATGTAGATATTTATTGCTATTCTTTTCGTGTCGCGGTACATTTGTATTGAAACTGTTTGGTCTCAGTTCGTGGCCACGTTAATTCCATCAAACTGTGAATGCCATCAAGGGTGCATTGCTGTGATATGTATACAGAATGACTGTATTTAAATAAATAAAAAAAATCAAGCTGATATAATAAGTAATTTATTTTGTGCGCGTTTTTATTTTAACTCCCTTAATAATATGAAAAAATCACCTAGTTGTCCAATTTTCCGCGATTTATTGGTCTGTCTACATCTGTAACACTGATGTTAGCCATAAAGTACAAGCAATAATACAAACAAAGTGTACAATATGATGTGATAGATACATTATGCAAAAATGTTGGTCAAAGATTTTGAGTTTAACTTAACTCCAGAAATAACTGATTTGCTTTAACTTAAGACCATCACCTAACAGGATACAAAACCCTTATTTCATACTTTTTAACGTTACAAGAGAGAAGAAGAGGAGAGAAAGACCGAAAAAGTAGATGGTTCATAGTAACTCCTTGTATCTAAAAATAATGAATTCGTTCAGGTTCAGAATGTCCAATTCCCATAATATCCAACGGTTTCAAAATGCCCAATTCCCAAAATATCCAATCCCTAAAATGGCCAGTTCCCAAAATATGCAGTTTCCAAAATATCCAATCTATGAGATAGTGTTAAATTTGTTCGCAAAGCACTTTTTAGGGTTCCGTACCCAAAGGGTAAAAACGGGACCCTATTACTAAGACCCCAGTGTCCGTCTGTCTGTTTGTCTGTCACCAGGCTGTATCTCATGAACCGTGATAGCTAAACAGTTGAAATTTTTACAGATGATGTATTTCTGTTGCCGCTATAACAACAAATAGTAAAAACAGAATAGAATAAACATATAAGTGGGGATCCCACACAAGAAACGTGTTTTTTTGCCGTTTTTTGCGAAAATAGTACGAAACCCTTCGTGCGTGAGTCCAACTCGCACTTGGCCGGTTTTTAATACATATAAAATAGTGAAGGCATTAAAATATTATTAATGATTAGTCTTATCTTACCACAATTGGGTAAATGTAATCAGCATATCTGTAACATTGATTCAGTTTTAACATATTCGCTGCTAGGCCTGTTATTTGGCACCTATTGTCCTGATTAATTGGCGCCAAGTAACAAATCGACCAGCGAATTTTGAACTAGGTATGTGGAGGCGCCAATCAAATCCACCCGCTGCCAGTAAGATCAATAGGCACCAAGTAATAGGCTGACCAGCGGATATTTGAGCCAGATACGTGAAAACGCCAATCATATGACCCGCTGAGAGAGTGAGATCAATTGGCACCATATAACGGGCTCTAGGCAGCGAATAAGTTTAAACTGAATCAATGTAGCATAGACTTGCTTATTACATTTATCCAATAATAATTGCGGTAAGATAAGATTAAATATTTGAAAAAACCTTCAGTATTTTGTTTTTTTATTGTCTGTTATACATATTAAAAAAACTCTATAAAACCTGGACATGGGTACACAGGCAGGACAGGAAGCTCTACCAAGGGGGAACAGCTTCAGTTCGGACCGACAACCTCCTCTCAGATAGTTTCCATCCAAGTGCGGGCGTGCGACAGGGATGCATAATATTGCCATTTCTATTTAACGTCTACACCGAGCCTTTAATGCAAATCACTTTCGAAGATTGGGCCGATGGTGTTGTGATTGGTGGATACAAAATCGTGAACTCACATGTACGAGACCTGGGCGTTCAGATGGTTTCGGAGCTGACGTTCCGAAAACACATAGTTGAGGTGTGCAGCAGGGCTTTCAGAAATCTCGGATTCATCTTAAGACAGTGTAAGGATTTTACCGACACTGCGGTTGTAAAAGTTCTGTATAATGCAATTGTAAGGAGTCATCTGGAAACAAATGCATTCATTTGGAATCCACATGAAGAGAAATACGTTCTAATGTTGGAAAAAATTCAAAATAAATTTTCTAGATTTCTTTACTGCAAACAGTACGGAGTTTATCCCTTTTATCCCCTGATGTACCCGATTCTGTTCGTCCTTGACATGGTCGGGTACACCAGGCTAGCAGTAAGAAGGGACATCGCGCTGATTAAATATGTGGCGAGCATCCTACTAGGGTTGCTGCACCACCCGGAGGTGCTAGAAGCGCTGCGGCTGCGCGCGCCGGACGGGTGCGTGGGCGCGCGCCGCCGCCCCGCTCTGTTAGACGTGCCAGCGGCTAGGACTAACCTCCTCAAGTTTGCCCCTATCTCACGAGCCGCGCGTATTGTTAATGTTATTACAATGTCGGAAGACATATTTGGGCAAAACCTGTCGAGATTTCTTCAAAGGGCTCAAATAATTATTGAGCGAGGCCTGGAGCTATAGACTTTGGCATGTTTAATTTAATGTAATTAATTGATGTATTATTAATATTATTATTTTATTGTGTGTAATTTTGTGTGTTTGTGACTTGTAGCATCATATTGGATAAATCTGTAAAGATGTTATAATTGGTGATAATAATAAATAATAAATAAATAAATAAATACTTGAGGTACGCAGATGACACCACCTTATTTGCGAGTAACGCTGATCTTAAGGAAGAATTACTTCTCAGGATGGAGCACATAAGCTTTACGTTTGGGTTGAGAATAAACAAAATTATGATCGTGGACCGCGTCAACGACAACTCGCCCGAAGTTACTCGTTTTGCGAACTGCGACGTGGTTCAGAGCTATGTCTACCTTGGGGCTTTGATCTCAAACAACGGTGGCTGCGTGGATGACCAGAACTGCGATGGAGAAGCTAGTGAAAGTGTGAAGGAATCGCAAAATTACCAAAGCCACCAAAATCAGGCTCATACGAACAATTGTATTCTCCACTTTTTTTTACGCGGCCGAGACGTGGCGTGGTGGTGTGCGGAGTTGGCAAGGGGGCAGATAAATGCTCTGGAAATGTAGTACCGGAGAAAGATACTTGGAATAACGTAGACGGATTTGCGCACTAACGTGTCCATACTCCAGGAACTCGGCATCACACAGCGTTTGTCGAACGTAGTACAGTCGCGCATTACGCATAATTCAATACTTTGGATACGTCTCTAGACAGGATGGCGACTCCATAGTGCGGCTGGTCGTACAGGGAAAAGTAGAGGGAACCAGATCGCGCTGTAAGTCACCTATGCGTTGGACTAACCAAGTGAAATTCGCAATAGGAGGTCGCATTTCTGACTGTGCCAAACAGCCCGATAAAAGGGAGAGATGGCGGGTAATCGCGCGGGGAGCTGTGTCCACATCTACCACTGACATGGACGCCTTGACGTGACCACGACCGCTTCTCCCAAAAGCGAAACGACAGAGAAGAAGATGGAACCTTATCGAACAAATCTACCACTATCTCATAGATTGGACATTTCGGGTATTGGAAATGTTGGGAATTGGACATTTTTAAACCGTTGGACATTTTGGGAATTGGACATTCTGAATCTGAACGAAGCAGAGAAAAGTTAGCACGTTGGGTCGCAATTTCTGATTGAGCTCTCGATTCGCAAAAATTGCCAGAGGGTTAAGACAAGTAATATTCCACTATAATTTAGCCTGAAAACCTGTCAAAATTTGGCACTAAAGCAACTATTATTTATTCTGTGACCAAAGTAAGGTTTGGCACGTTCTTAACCCGTTTACTTAAATCAGAAACCGGCTGTTTGTTAAAAGACTGAAATTAAGTATAATTAAGATAATAGTAATAAAGTAGGTTAGCAATAAAGAATTATTATAAAATATTCAGAGTATATCCTAATTTTTTTCATATTATGCATGTCATACTAAGTTGTTCGATTAGAAGGATTATAAAACCACATATTTTTGGTTTCAGTGTACAGTTAAACAATAAAAAGCAATATATTTACAAATAGAAGGGTTATAATTGATCATTCGGACATAAAGCAAGTCACGGAGCGACTGATAACGCATTTAGATTAGTTTTGTGTCTGTAAGCCGATGATGTACAGGTAAACAATAAAAAGCAATATAATTGTAATTACAAGGGTTATAATTGAACTTCTGGAGAATTTATAGCAAGTCATGGAGCAAATGATAATGTACTTAAAGCAATTTTTGTTTTTGAAAGTAAGTGTCCTCAAGCCTTTGATGTATATTTTAACAATAAAACGCAATATTATTATTAACACATTTAATATAACCTAGGGGTCTTTAAGTCAAGAGTGAATAGGTTATTTCTAGGCAAGAGTGCTTCACCGTCGATCACATCATCGCCTACCATCAGGTGAGATAGTGGTCAAGCGCGAGCTTATCACTACATACTCGTATTGTACAACAAAGTCCCCCGCCGCGTCTGTCTGTCTGTTCGCGATAAATTCAAAAACTGCTGGACGGATTCGTGCGGTTTTCAGTAATAGACAAAGTGATTCATAAGGAAGGTGTTAAGTTTTTGTATAATTGAACATTTCGACAAAAATCAAGCCGCCTGGGAGCTTTTGTCATCGAAACGCTGCCTAATCCCTTAGAGATAAAAAAAAACAATGTATTGTGGAATTGTTCCTCTTGTATAGGTCTACAGAAAAGACAGCGATGTCATATGTCTATCTTTTTAACCGACTTACCAAAAAGGAGGAGGTTCTATGTTTAACTTCATGTTTGTTTTTTTTTTTGTGTATGTTCACCGATATCTCCATCAATTGAGGACCGATTTTGAAAATTCTTTTTTTGTTTGAAAGAGTATGTTTTGGAATTGGTCCCATATCAATTTGGTGAAGAACTGATGAAGAACTTCGAAGATATACGACAGAGCTCTTCAATAAATAACGCCAAATCTCTCGGGATTGCTGCAATCGCATGTCTGTTTATTGATTATACCATTTCATAACATAGCATCACGCCAGTACGTTCTTAAGGGGTAGGCAGATCTCTCATTTCACCGGTTACCTTCAAGTTTCATGAAATTCGGGTTATCTATTCTGGCGTTAAGGTATCTTACCATACAACTTGCCTATTAGGTAGATACAACTTAAAAGTGAAAAATAAAAAACATTTTTACAAAATAATACTACCGACTTCCAAATAAAAAAACTACAAAGTGAAAAACAACTTTATTTTTAGAAGTCGGCTTCCATAACGCAAAAAGTGGTACCTACGAAAGACACCGACTTTTAATAAAAAACACTTCACTTTTCACTTTGTTGTTTTTTTATTTGGAAGTCGGTAGTATTTTTTTGTAAAAACGTTTTTTATAATGATACCCATTCCAACTTTTTTTAAATGGTAATTGGAAAGCTATTTAGACGGATAAAATATTAATACTTATCAACTTAAATACGTTAGTTACCTTAAGCATTTCATGCACATTATGATAATCCTTTACACCATATAATTTAAATGAATATCATAAGAGGTATCGCAAAATAAAAACTAACGCGCGTGAATTTGTGTATGTTGTGTTCACCTATAAGTGACATGTTTGCACAGAATGATGTTTCATGTACAATTATTGTATTTTTTTTGTAAATGTTTAGTTGGTGTTCCTAACAATAAATAAGTTAATTAATTCAAGCGGGTGGGTGGTGTAGAAATCATGCAGGTTCACGCCAGAACAGCTGCTCAGCTTGTATCAAGCGCAAGTTCGATCATGCATGGAGTACTGTTCTCGTCTCTGGGACGGGTCTGCCTAATACCAGCTTGATGCACTAGAGTCGATCGAAAAGCGGGCCAAGAGGCTCATCGGCGATGAGGCACTGGTTAAGTCAAAGCTTCAGAGCCTTGAACACCGTCGCCGAGTTGCCAGCTTGTCGATTTTTTATCGGTTACATTTTGGGGAGTGTGCGATGGAATTGCATGAACTAATTCCGCCCAGCCCGTTTCATCCAAAAAAATTCTAAATCTATGGTTTCATCATCGAACTACCAGACGTACGGCGTTGCGCCATCGATACATGGTGGACATCCCACCCATACGCACTAAACGTTTTGAGAATACTTTTATTATACGTACAGCTAAGGAGTGGAATTCCCTGCCGGATAGCTACAATCTAGGGGTCTTTAAGTCAAGAGTGAATAGGTTACTTCTAGGCAAGCGTGCTTCACCGTCGATCACATCATCGCTTACCATCAGGTGAGATAGTGGTCAAGCGCGAGGAAATAAGAAAAAAAAATAAGGTATAATATGCTCTAATACCCGTGCGAAGCCAGAGCGGGTCGCTAGTCGTTAATAAAAAAAACATTTATGAATGATAATTCGGTGAAATTAAAGCAAGTCAAAGAGGAAGTTATAACGCACTTAGAACATTTTCCTTATTATTTGCTCGTTTCAACAATAAAAAGCAATAAAGTTACAAATACAAGAGGTATTATTGATCATCCGGACAATTAAAAGCAAGCCTATGGATATTGTGACGAAGGTCCTGCGTGTGTTCGGCATGTGTCCCAAAGTGATACGATGGCTTTGCCGGACAATGATTGTACCTATATTTATCACATATGGCAGCATAGTGTGATGGTCAAGAACAAAACTTGCCCGTGCAAACCGCCACTTACCAGGCTACAAAGAACAGTGTGTCTCAGAATCATGGGTGCTTTCAGGACAACACCTACGGCAGCAATAGAGACATACCGCAATATTCCTTCTTTGCATATGACGGTTGTACTCGTGGCAAGTAAGGCATTACGTCATCTTGCTGTTGCTGCACTATGGGATGCCCCTAAGCCAAAGACTAACTTTACAAAATCCTATGGAAATGAAGACCTGGGTCGGTTAACAAGCATTATATGCGATAAAATGCAAACTATGTTTGTATTTGAAAGGTCTTTCAAGGTCCAAATCCCAACAATATAGAACTGGACGAAGGGACTTGATCCACCAGAACAAGATAGTCTGGTGTGGTATACTGATGAATCCTAAATGGAATCAGGTATAGGAGCGCGAATATAAGCCAGAGGTTAAAAATATACTAAAAGTTTAGGGAAGATGGCAACTTTATTCCAAGCAGAAACATATGCCATAATAAATTTTGCTCAAGAAAATATAGATGATCCAGAGATAAATCTATATAAATTCTTAGTGACAGTCAGACTGCAATCAAAGCCATCGCCCCCTACAAAGTGGACTCAAAACTTGTTCTGGATGCTATCCAAACCCTCAACTGGATTGGGAAGCATGACATAATAAGACTGATGTGGGTCTCAGGACGAAATGGCAGATGAACTGGCAAGAGAGGGCTCAGCAAATGATTTTGTGGGTCCAGAACTTGTCTGTCTTGTGAAAGCCACATTCAGGGAGTTCGCAGACCACAGTCAACAAACACATTGGCTATCTAATACTGGTCTAGAACACTCCAAGAAATACCTGAGCTCTACGTTCAAGGCACGGGAATGCATTTAGAATATGGACAGGGGGCAAATCCGCTACCTGCTTGGGGCCTTCATTGGACATTTTAAGCCAACCACGTGCTCATGAATATATGTCTAACCGCGACACCCATATGCAGGTTGCACTTTCTGTGCACATGCGATGCACTGGCTAGTTAGCGAATGAGGCCCCTAGGGGTAGGATATCCAAGACAAGAAGACTATAGGCTCATAACTCATATCTCCTTATTTTTTTGTAAAACTCATCAAGAAGGTATGTAACGAGATTGGAGAGGAGTATGTTATCTAGGAGACCACAAAAGATTCCAATGGGTCGAAGTGTCTGAGTTATTTCTCGGCCCCTTCACAAGATACGATAAAGCCTATGGATCTTAAAATAAAATAAAATAAACAACATGGTCAAATTACATTTAAAAATTTTAATTCTCTCATAGTTTATAAAATAATAGTTTGAGTTGCTTGGATTTTTATGACTACACAGCGATCCATCTACATTTTGGAGTGAGCTTCAGCTTTTGGACTGACCGAATTGTAGACAATTCAAAAGTGCCTTGCAATTAAAGGTGTTTTTGTTTTTAATGCCAATAAACACATTTTCTTTCTTTCTTTTCATTCTTGCCTTGTTGCTACTGATTTAATTAAAATATATGATTTGTGTTTGCTGCGCTACTTATCATGCTACGACGGAGCATACTACAAGCTACTGCGTATGTTCTAAGCTAAGAAGCGTAGTGCATCTTGGTTTAAGCCAAATATTTTTGAGAAATTATTAAACCCCGTTTTTTAACTTTCTCCCTCGCAAAAGTTAACCGATTCAAAACTGTTTTCCATGAACAAGCTTTAAAGTAGGACCCGGCAGAATGACCCTTGTGGTCAATAACAACCACAAATATGAAACTAAGATTTGAAATGAATTGCCATTGTAGCTATTGCTACTTTTCATATATTTTTGCTAATTGTCCTTTGATTTAAATCCTGAACTAACATTTGATTTGAATGTTTATAAATCCTGTTACATTTTTACAAGAACACGTTCTCGCAAATCGAGTCACGACGCAGTTTACTATCAATTTGTTTTATGTTTCTCAGTCATGACGGCACAACATTGTGCAAGATAACATAATAAATAAAACTTGTGTGCGGTTAAGGAAATGGTTTAAATAAGTCAAATATTAATTTATTCTACATTACATAAATTACCATGTAAGTAAAATGAACTTGCATTTATATAATCTAGATCCACAAAATACTCAAAATGATGTTACAAAGAAATACATCCACATGACAATTGAACAGCACTGACTGACTCCTGGACTGTAGGAGTTTCGGCCGATGAGTTTCGTCCGATCCAGTTGTGACGTTGCAAAATGACGTCTTAAGCGACATCTACTAGAATATCTAATATCTAGTATAATATATCTAATAGAAGCAACTTTAGTGCTCCAGAGTTACACAGAGATGGCGTTGTTTCTAGATTGGGTTATGCATAATTATATTTCAATGTTATTTAACCATACAAAATTAATTAACAAAGGGATTTAAATTCCCACAATTCGATAGTTAAATAATAATTTACAATTAGAAATATAATAATGTTATTGACCAGACATGACAGTGATTATCGAATTCTATTTTTTCTGTGGTGAGATCTTTCTCGAGGATCGATAGAGAGACAGCAAATTTCTTTTTACTCTTGATATCCTGACGCAAGGATGGATATATAACAGTTGAAACTCAACCTGTCTGGCTGTTTAGCTGGCCTTATCTAACACATCCGTGTAAAGATTTGAAGCTCTGGTGTCGTCATGTGGTCTGACATAGTCGAAGTTGTTCCCGAGTTCAGGGAGATTTGAGGTAAACCCTGACATGCGTGCTGACATACCCGGATTCTGGCGATTTAGAGGATTGACTCGACGAGGCTGGCAATGTGGCCATCTTTTCTATTGGAAGGCACGGTCTACGGGCACATTCCGTTTTCATTAACGGACTGTGCCCGTAGGCCGCGTGTTCGTGTGAACTACAGAGATCTTCTCTGTAGTTTGATGTCAAGGGTCCTTTATTCCGCCAACCGAGTCTGAACTGTTATTTCAGTGGAATTGCCAACTGACATTGCAACTGCGAGCGATCAATTTAAAATGAGCGTTAACCACGTTAAGTATTGTACCCTTAACCTTGAGAGAGTGATACCATGTGAGCGTAGTTCTACTGAACATTTTTATAAGGGTTGTATCCTTGGGTGCTTTGCCCATGTGTTATGTTTCCTTTATGAGCACAACCATAGTATGTCTGTTATTATTCGATTGAGCAAGAAATTATTAAGTGTTCATCTCACAAACCCTCACAAGCGACTCTGACCTTGTTGTACGTTGTCTCATCTCTGTATTCCCTAACACACCTTGTCACGGAGACGGGGTGTGATAGAGTCAATACTTATAGTTAATAAAGATTTGGAAAGATCTAGATGTTAAGTGGCTCACCACATTTTAGATATGTATGATTGGTTACTGCAGTAAACCTTCTAATATGTAATGAAATATTTGTTTAATTGGATCTTTCTCTACTTAATTATACCCTATAAAGGACATGGCCAAAATGTGTCCCACTGTGACCAAACATACGTTTATTGCAGTTAATTTGAATTAAAAAAAATATGAATTTTAAATGGCTTTTTAAGCACTATAGCAGCAGTGGAGAAATAATATTTATTAAAAGTTGTTCTGTTTGATTTTGCTCAATAATACCTTTTAATGTTGCCATATAATATTAACAAAGTTCACACCCAGGGAAAAATAATAGCTAAACGACACATAAAAAACAACACTGTTAGGAGTTTTGTTTTTTAATATGCACACAAAAAATATATTCGTAAATTATTCGTAAACTAATTATTTTTGTATGTTTTCTTAAGTACAAATAGAACCACCTTTGATTGATTGAAATAATTACAAATATTAGTGCAGTTACGGATAGGATTATTTTACATTACTACTGGCAACACCGCCGACAAATGTCAATCAAACTATTGACTCAAACGCCTGGCATAGATATATTATGTACCTACATTAGTTGACATAAAATACCTTACCCGTAGTGCAGACATCAACTATTTTAATCCTTAATAACTTTTGTTCACGACTGCTAAGCAATATGCGCCTTTTTAATTTTGTTTTTAGAAGATCAGTACTACTAACAGACATAGATTTTATATCTGTCCATTCTGGGGCACAAGCCCATACAATTTTTGGCCATGTCCTTTAGTATAGGCACGGTTGATCTGACACACCACTCAAAAATTTTAATAATAATGAAATTCCTGTTATTATCAGATCGGACAAAACTCAACGGCCGAAACGCCTACTAAGCCCACTGTACATTCATGCACAGTGAAAATCCATCCATATTATTATTTATAAACTACTAGCTTCTGCCAGCGGCTTCACCCGCGTGACTGTCGGAAATTATCGCAGGGGAACATTATTCCCCGGATAAAAAATATCTTATGTGCCGTTCCGGACTAAAATCTATTTCTGTGCCAGATTGCATCCAGACAGGTTTTAAAGATTTTGCGTGTAAGAGTAACAATCATGCAAACACACACTCAAAATTTTCGCCTTTATAATATTAATAGGAAGCAGGATGAACTAATATTTATAAATGCGAAACTAACTCTATCTGTGTACCTTTCTGTCTGGCTGGTTACGCTTTTACGCCTTAACTGCTAAACTAATTTTGATGAATATTTAGGATAGAGATAGCAATCTATCTCTATAGACCTAGGAAAAGGATATAGGATACTTTTCATCCCGGCAGCACCTGCGTTCCCTTGGGACATTAAAGAGTGTGAGCGTAAAAATAGGAATAAAACAAACTCAACAACACTTTCATAAATTTATTGTTATGTGGTCGCAGCTTAAAGAAGCCCATCAAATTAATTTCTGTCTTGTGTAGGTAGGGGCGCAAGATACTGTCCTGGCTTAAGCTGGTGACGTCGCGACAGCCGTGGAGTTGACCCCGAGGCTAGAAGACCCGTAGGAAGACCCGTTGACATGCTGGGATGCGCTAGCAGCTAGCTATTCCGGAAGGTTGAACTCAATTAGACCAACACTTCCACTCCGAAACTTGAACCCTGAAATTTATGTCCAGCAGTAAATAAAATGTCCCCTGCAACCCTCCGCTGACGGCCTCGCAGCGTAAGCGAAAGCATAGGAAGTACAGAGCTTAAGGCGATTGTGTATACGGTCACAAGGAGTAGTAAGGAGTTTACAAGGGAAGTTATAGAAAAAAAAACAAATGAGTGTACATAATTGTTGAAAAAAGGTGAATGTAGAGCATTCATGGTTTATGAAGTGAAACCAAAAACAAACAAAGAAAAGATGACGTAACATAATTTTGCAAGTACAGCTGCCAAACAAAAAACATGAGCTAGCAACTTATGAATCTTATAAACAATTACCCAATACGGGGAGTAACTTCAATAAAAATTAAAGGTATAGATTAAAGTTGATTAGATAAAATAAGTAACCTAATGGTCGCACGGTGGAAGTTGTTGCTCAGAAAACCCGGTAGGAGCTCGAGATTAGCAACGTGCGTTCTGGCAGACGGCTGTGTCCAAATGAGCCTCTGCGCTCGGGCCGAACGCAATGTTTACGCGAAGAAGTCCTTTCAGCAGGCTCCCCGTCTGATGTTCCGATGCCGCAGTCGAACTTCCCGCTAATAATTCTTCGTCGCCTAATTCTGCGTTAGCCTAGCGGTGGCTAGTTCCAATCTCACTCGGGCCAACGCCTTTCGGAGGGTTTTCGTTTCGTCTAGTGGTTGTCTATGTGGAGTTGTCGTTGCCCCAGTGCTGCTGTGAGGTTGGGTCTCGTCCGAATCTATGACGGCATTGTTGGATGTGTCGGTCACACCGCTGTGGCCAATTCCGTGGAGACGGGCTCGTCCCCTTCCTTTGCTGCTATGACGGGTTCTTGCATACCGCGTGTCTTCACCATGTAGCAGGTACTGTGCAGTTCCTACCACTACCACTACACCACAGTACCACTCTCGCGTACACTGAAGCTATGCCTACCTGTATCCTGTTTGAAAACCAATGTCCGCTAGAACCATCTATCTGACTCGAGGGCGAAGGAAAAACTGTTGAGGACAGCGGAACTCTGGCTGCAATGAAACACGAGGGCTATTTACAACCAGATTTATTAGCTTATTACCCACAGATTTACTCTCTGACAAGATACTGATCAAGGTAGGCAAACAGGGCTTCAAACTATAAACCAAATTTACAATACGCGGTAATAAATTATGAAACTTGGCCAATTGCCACTAACAAAGAAAAAGTGGGCGGAAGACGATACATATTTTAACTACTTCCAATTCTGGAAACTTCTAGAACATTCTACTTGTAATCTACAGTGCTTCCCCTGGTGTCGAGGAGCGACTATTTAAGTAGTTCATTCAGATCATTGACAAATACAGAAAACCCATTCATAATGCCCCTCTGGTGTCGAGCAGCCAGGTAATATTTACTATCTCTCCATTCATAACAGTTTTTGGTCATTCATAAACGCGGACGCCCTCTAGCAGCGAGGGGCGACAGCTAAACCAGCATGCAAGTACGCAATTTCGCGCCTATTGCGCAAATTGACCAACCAACTTATAGAGCGAACAGAACGCGGATGCGACGCGATTGGTCAGTCTATCTTTGTGTCAATTGACTAACCAATCGCATGCTCAGAACGTACCCCGCGCTCTTCTTCACTACCAACCTAATAACGACTTATGAGCATTGCCAATAATATTTCCCACTGCCCGCCAGCAGATGTCACTATTGGTATATATCAGTCACAGGATTTGATGACGATAAACCTGATACCACCCTGGGACGCCCTCTCTCGCTGGTCACCCTCTCGGCAATAGAGCAGTTTACTGGATTTGAGGATTATCGAGTCCTCCCCCTCTCTTTGGACTTCAGATAAACCTATAATACTCCATCGTTACCTGCTCAATTCTTCCTCGAGTTCGGCCATCTTCTCATCGATCCGGAGTGTTCACGTGTTATAAGTTTATTGGGGTAGCTGGGTCCACTCCGGGGATTCTTCGCACTCTTTGCCATGCCATCACCTCGACCGCTACCGTAGTTGAGGGTAGACGAGCTGCCAGGCACTCGGGGGCGATTTTTAGTTGTGCTATTCCATTTTGGTTTGGGGGGGTTTGCCGTAACTGCCACGCTTGGCAGTCGGGTTGGCGATCGCAGTTTGTTCTTAAAGTGCACAGAGAATGCTGCTGCCTATTCTCTGGTGTTTCCCTAAGTCACCTCTTACGACAGCCACGGGAAGATATGAGATGGTGATATTCTTTACGTCCGCCACCATACAGTACGGTTACAGTATAAACTAGTGAAACTATAATTCACCGCCTGTTGCTAGCGGCTGCACCCATATTAAGGTCGAAAACGGGAACGTACTAGCAGGCCATATCTAGTATCTATACGTATACCAAATTTCCAAAAAAAATAAAAGCGTTGCACCAAATTTCTGAATGCACGATCATTCAGAAATTTGGTGGGTGGAAGTAGTGACGACACTAATACGGCGCCTACCAATAAGTATAGTACTTAAACTGAATGTTTTCGGAATCAACGAAAATGATGAAATCACAATGACTCATACAAATAAAGAGTTATATCATTGAAAGTACATCAGCTGTGGGTTTATCCATATTTATTACCTTATCAGTGATTACGATACCTACTTAATGTTTTATGATGTCTTTAAAGGTTTAACCTTCACTAATAATTCCATTAGTTTACAAAGACAATTTGGTCCTTGACAACTTGATATGACCTTATTTTATTAAAACCTAATATAATTATGTCGTTTGTTATGTTGACTCTGATAGAGGTGAGGACCTCTATGTATATTATTCAGTACCTATTTCGTTCGTGAAAGTTCTTTGCTAATCAATTAGTGATGTAGTCGGGTCGGATATTGACTTTATAGGCGGATATCAACAAAAGAAAAGAAATAATTTAATATTTCTATACGAAAACATTATAATGTAGCCCGCCCGCCTCAATGAGTATAATTAAATTAGTACATCATTTCAAATTGATTTCTAAAAAATATACATCCCACAGATAAAAAAGTCTAATTTTTTCGATTTCAGGAATTGAATATCTATCGATATCGATAATACAATTAAAATGCAATTTGTTATACTGCACTGGTCTGGTGGCCTTGGTTGAGTAGTAGTAAATAGCGACCTATGACGCATATGTCAACCTTACGGCACACGCAATTTATAATTGCAAATACTGAGAATACCGCCATCTATGGTCGAGTAGCGGGATTTGCTTGGCAATCGGATCTCGTTTAACTTTAGATGACAAAACTTCGCGCGCATGACCGGTACGGATCGGTACTGCCAACGACGGAGTCGTCCACTCAAATGCGTTTTTCGAGCGCAAACATTATTAATTTAGAAATCATTATTATTAAGGATGTTTTGATTTTATTTTTGTATACTTTTACACGGTTCATAAACTTAATTCAATATCTGTTTTACACAGCTAACAACGTTAATAAGTAATTTTTCAATGACAATTATATAAAAATTTTACATTTCCAAGAACATTTTATACATTGGTTGACTATTACTCGTAAACTTGTAAAGTCTACTTAGCTGTGATAGTTTTCCTTTTAATTTCGTTATATATTTTGCAGTCAAAATACCAAATAATCATAACCAGTCAAGAGTACTTTAAACTAGCAAAATTAGTCAAACTGTAAACTGTACTTTTGACTGTAGGCTCTCGACAATCATCATCATCTGACTGAAATTATATATATATTTTTTTTTTAATAAAAACACATTGCCCCACACTAGGAATTTCTTCCTGTATCGTGGGTGCGTTTACAAACATATAAACTCACATACACAACATCCAGAGCCGGAACAACTATCTGTAGGTCATACAAATATTTGTTCCGTGCGGGAATCGAACCCGCGACACGCAGCGCAGCAGTCAATCGCTCAACCACTGCGCCAACCGTGTGCCCAAGTTAAATTTAGTTTTGCCCAATGGAGCAGGTTAAACGTAGTTTTGACTGACTAATTTCGTTAAAAGTAGTTTTGACTGGTTCTATCAGCCAAAACTCTTAAAAAGTTAAGGTGGTCGACATCAATTACGAAGAAACGCATATTATCTACAGATATTTGTATGATAATAGTTACGCTTAAAATAAAAAAAATAACTCGTAAGAATAGTGCAATCCATAAAGAAAAATACATTTCTAGTTTACGAGGTTGTCACTGTACACTCAATAACACACCAGGTTATACAAAATTGTAAAATTTCTTCAAATGATATTCAATCTTAAAGTACATCAAAATTTTAAGGTTAAGTTCTAAATAGAATGAGAAAATTTGACAGTTTGTGTTAACTTGATGTGTACAATAACAAATATCTGAATATCGCATTTTTTTCTGAATAAATTTTCAATAATATGATTAAAAAGTATTAACGAAATTGTGATTTTTTATTGTATTTTTTTAATTATTATGTACTTCTTACATCTTTTTGGTATTAACTATCTAAACCTTAACCCAATCTTTCGTGAAAACAGAATTTACAAAACAACAATTCTTTTATTACATACTAACTGGTTAAGAGGGATTTTGACTGATGTTGTAGTGGTTAAAAGTAGTTTTGACTAAGAGCGTAGGTCAAAATCACATTTAACCACATATTGTCAGTTAAAATCACTACTAACTACAGATTTTCAGATAAAACTACTTTAGACCAACGTGTTCGGTCAAAATTACTTTTCCCTGATTTTTTCAGTTAAATGTACTTTTGACCGATTATGAGTTTTGACTGTAACATATATACTACTGCCATGAAGTTTTCACATATCCAAAAGCAATCATATATTATTATATTCATTGTATTTCGATAGTTTTTATGTAATTAATTAACAAATGTGATAAATCACCGATAGTTTGATATTAGTGGTATTTTATCTATGATCTGTATTGTACTGATCTGTATTCTCAGTTGAAGCGCTTCCTACCGACTCCATTTGTGAATCTATCCATCTACGGACACACAAACCACATAAAAAAAAAAACATCAAAATCGGTCTGGTCTTTTGCGAGTTTAGATTCCAAGTATAAATTGATTTAAACTTTATTACATTGTGGTTTTCTTTGGTCTTAATTTTGGTAAAATTACATAAGATGAGGGTAGATTTAGATTATTTACTAATGATGTTTTTGATTTTTCAGAGAGTACATTTTGTTTGTTACGTCGTTGACGTTGCTGTTTAGTGCCTTAGACTAGTTATATGTAGAATGAGATTTAGTGCTTAGTGATACCAGTTACGTGCGTTACGGGTTGTTTAAGTGTGGATTAGTTGTGATAGATAATTATTGGGTTTGACTATCTGTACATATCTTTATTCGAATTGCAAGATGTATAAGGTTGTAAAGCTAAGCCAAATATTGTGGCGTTGCATTGCCTAGATATGGTTTATATAAATCACTTATCGTTCGTGCGGTTTTTTGGCTGGATTTTTTCGAGTGAAGTTCAGCGGCTGTTAATATTATTTGCAAATTAATTCCTAGTGGATATTGTGATATAAAGTTGGTGTAGTTTTGTGTCTCAACTGTCTACGCAACAAGATAATAATATGTGAAATCATTGACAGAAGCAATCTTGGGCTAGTGGAGCGGAGAATTTTGTTGTAGTATTGACTACCTCCGCAAAGCTTACTGGGAAGGCTGTCTCGATACAATTTGCTGCCAAATACTTCAAAAAACATTAGAATCTGTTACATCCGCATTCTAATGCATACTAAAGAATGTTACAAAATGCACTGAAGACGAGGCGGTATGGTCCAAGACCTTAGCCTGCCCGAATAGGGCGAAGAAAAAAAAAAGAATATCGTTGGTGCTCTAGGCTACTTTTTACAGCTAAGGAATACACGGTTCCTTAGTAATAGGATACGGGAGCAAAACCGCGGCAGAAAACTTATTCTAATTTGATTTCGATACGATGATTCTGATGTTGAGATAATTATGATGATGCCATCTAGCCGTTTTTGGCCACAGCGACCGCATTCTTTGGCTCCTCATTGTGGTTGCGAGCTAAGATTTCCTGCTCTACTATGTGCCGCCATGTGATTTGCACCACCTTTGGTCGAAAAAGTCCGAGCACAAAACGAACATATATGTCAGAAAATTGTTAACAACGTGATAAGTAGTAGCTGCTGGTGGTCTAGCTTTAAGATCATCGCGTTTTTTATCCAATACCGACTTCTTATCAACCTGCCACTGCACACGACTTCTCCATTCGGACCGATTATGCGCTTGCTTCTTCCAAAGTGTGGGGTTAATTTTGCTTTCCTTCATATGGCCAAAGGTGGCCTGGTAGACGTGAGTGGAAACACCGGTAAGGGATGTCCTAGAAATACATACACGGATCTTATTGGTAATGTTCTTCAGAAAGGAAGAAGAAAGAAAGTACATAAACGAAGCGCGAGTGTAACCAAATATATGAACGTAAAGGAAGCAAAACGAGTATGTGAATCGTAACACGTGGCGTTGTGTAGTTTCTGCCTACTCTCATAGAAAAAAAAGTGTGACCGTATGTACAGGACTCGTCAAACTTCTTGACCGCCTTGAAGTTGGCTTTCCGATGCGCAAGGCACGGCGCCGTGCAGTGTTGTTTTTGTATGAGACTTACTACTGCGCAGCCATTGTAGCTAACTTCAGGACGGCCAAGAAGTTTGGCGAGTACTGTACTCGTATGTATTCGATTTTATTTTGATCTTCAACTAAGCCTTGTGTACACGGTTAGAGTTAACGGTATATTATCACTTTAGTGGCTAGACTGTATCACAGATAATATAATACTAGCATACAGATGCCTCATCCCATACAAAGAAACCGTGCCGACGTAAGTAGCGTTTTTTATTTATTTATTTAAACTTCATGTACATTGGTGATACATAGGCGGACTTAATGCAGCAAGGCATTCTTTACCAGTCAACCTTTGGGTAAAAAAGGACACAACAGTGGTAGGTGTACAAAATAAAAATTATGAACAACAATTGAAGTCGGGTCAATAAACTACCTAACTAATAAAATACATAAATAATTTCTATAACAATAGACTAATAAATATTATAATAAATACTAAATACAACATGAAACTGAAATTTAAATATAATAACTATGACGAAGACCGAGTTATGTATGAGAGGATAGATAATAGTTCCGGATTCTACGCTTGAAAGAAAATTTACTCTCAGCTTTTTCGTCGTTTTTCGTCTGATTAATCTGGTATTTTTTTGTACATCGAACGCGTTCGGTTTTGTTTCATGGCGATGGATAGATGGTGTTAGCAGCGACTTGCAAGTAAAAGGGTTTACTCGGTTCGTGAATATTTTTTTCTTTAAACTCAGTGAATGTTCGTTTTATAGTATTTTTTTTTCACGTTTTTAGAGTTCTTTTTGCACCAAAATGTGTTACAATGCAAATTTTAACAATCGAGTGGAATACCTCAGAAATTAAAAAATGCGCTATCTATTGGCATCAATTTGAAATGATCCGTTCAAATAATCTTTGAAATGTGAATTAAGAGCCCAATATTCCATAATTTTGTACTTAGGGAGAGTTGATTAAACAACAACATACAATTTTATGTTCAATTCCAGAAAATGTTAATGTTACACACATTCAATAACAGATTGGTGCATATCGCGCCATCTATACTCCATTTGTTTAGGTAGTTAACTAAAGGTAAACAATCTTGATATGTCTTTTTATATAAAATAAATCGTATAAAAGACCAACAAATATTATTTAAATTTAGTTACTTACCTAACATCGGTTTAAGTAAATACCTAATTGTAAACATTTTTATATTCAATTTTTAGACATTTTTTTGATAAAAGACATGTTAAGTTTGTTTACATTTAGTTAACTACCTAAACAAATGGAGTATAGTGAGATTTCTTTGAACCAAATTTTCATATCAATGAGACCCCGTGACTGTATCAATATCCTAGTACCTACAAAGTTAGTAATCTTTTGTGAGAAAAACCCTGCATAATTGTGTGTCATTATAAAGTTATTTACTTAATTTTCTTCTAATGTTCTGAGTCAATGTCAATTAGTGAATTTATCTCTAATTGGCTACCTACATAGTATGTGACACGTGTAAAAATTGAATTAAAGTCGGTAAATGGTGAGGAGATATCTGAAACAATTAGATGCCAGTTCTATTCAAAATAGATGTCCGCAAATGTAAGATAAGCCGTTTGAGCGCTAAAAGGGACACTATTGTGTCTACTAATTAGCACTCAAGCGGTTAGAGAGAGCGTGGGTTATTTTAATTTGGACAGGTATTAATTTTTTTGACGAGAAACAAATAGAAACCATTGTTAGATAAGTTAACATAAAACTATTTAAAAAGAAAAGTTCTACATAGCTATAGTACAGTACTCGCTAAACTTCTTGGCCGCCCTGAAGTTGGCTTTCCGATGCGCATGCAACGGCGCGGTGCTGTTTTTGTATGAGATTTACTACTGCGCAGCCATTGCAGCCAACTTCGGGGCGGCCAAGAAGTTTGGCTAGTACTGTAGGCACAGAGGATCTTTTTCTCTGAAATTGGCTGCAAGACTCTGTGTCGTAGCGTTATAGTTGTTGTAGTAAGAATAAGAATAATTTATTGTTAAGGAATTACATTAGAAGAAGAAAAAAGAAGATACAATTGTACATATAACTGCCTCTTTCACTCACTTACGCATGTGTCGCATCGTCCTATCACGCTTACTCTTTGCAGTATACTCGATGACAAACTGTTTCTTGTACAATGGTTTGCAGAGCCAACTTCAGAGACACAAAGATCCTCTGTGACTACTACTCGAAGTTGAATACTGCGCATGCTGTTTCAAGCTTCTTGGTTTCTGAGCCTCTAAAGAATTTATATTCTTTCAACCAAAGCGTCGCAATAGCGATTGGCAAGATTACAAAAATGTATGAGAATCATCGTATGACCACATCATCGCTTACCATCAGGTGAGATAGTGGTCAAGCGCGAGCCTACTTATAATAAAAAAAAAAGTATCTTAAGCGCTATCGAAAACTCACTTGAGCAATCTCTTACATATTGGCATTTCGGCGATGGAGATGTCCATCGCGGATAATTTATTTATTTCTTTATTTATCAATTATAGACGACTTACAGTTAAAACAAACAGAATAAAAAATAGTAAGTGAGACTGACAACCAATTAAAAGTCATCACTTCTAAAAATAGATTGCAAAGTAAGAGTGTGAACAACACAACACAGCTACTAAAAAAGAAAAAACAAGATAGTATAACATTCAAGCTTATACTAATTAAAAAAGCTAAGGCTCAGGCATAATGAAACTTGTCTAGTGCCTCAGATTTGAATTGTCTACCCTTCAAATCAATCGACGTATTCGACGTAATCGATATTCGTATCGTATATTTTAACATCGAATACCCACATTATACTCATAACGCACTAAGGTTACATTACTAAGTAAGTAAGTACTGGAAAACGTATACAACAAATAAGATAATTACAATTTTACAATCATTTTAGATAAGTTGGGATTAGTCTACTATGATATACATATTGTAGGCGGGCGCTTTATTAATGTACTTCCATATTTTATCACGCTCCCCGTACGATACATCAGATATGGATGTATCGCTAATGATAATCACTTTATTGACTACAAATGAGATATAACAAACAGTTCACGTTCAGCACCAGTTATATCTACAAGTGAATTATCGAACTAAATATTATAATACGAAATAAATGATTGTATTAAAGTGAATTCAAAATGGCTACAAAAAATGAAGCGGAAGCGCAAAGTTATGAAGAATTTACAGAAGTCGATCCTCTCAAGGAAAATGAAGAAAAAGAGATTCAAATGACATTTCGAGAAAAATTTGAAGATATGTATAGAAACATAACCCTAGAGCCATGTCTGTTTATGTTTGTAGTAACCGCTATGATCAATATGACAGCAAATCAAAACTTGAATCTAGAGAAGGCATGTCGTGTCAACCTCAACTTTACAGACGAAATATGCGATTCTTTGAAGATGCAAGATGTCGACAGTCAAAACGAATACGAAAGAGAAACACAAAAACTGCTGGCGAGAGCTCTTTCCTGGAGAACCTACTTGGCAGCTACAATACCTTGCATTTTAGCTCTATTCGTTGGGTCTTTCTCGGACAAAACCGGGCATAGAAAATTCTTCATTATAATATCTGTCACCGGACAAATTCTCATCGGTATCAGCAATATGATCAACGTGTATTTCTTCCGGCAACTAACATTGGAAGTTTTGGTCTTTACTGAAGCTATTATTGAAGGATTCACTGGTGGATGGTGCATTTGTTTCCTGACAGCATTTGCTTTTGTGAGCACCATTACAACAGACAAGACTAGAACTTTTAGGTTAGGTCTTCTTAGTTTTTGTTTGACAGTGGCTTTTCCGGTTGGAATGGGATTTAGTGGGATCTTGTTGAAGAACTTTGGTTACTATGGGTGCTATGGATTGACGACAATCTTACAAACTCTCAACATATTTTATCTATTTTTTGTGGTGAGGGATCCAAAACGAAATAGAGAGCAGAAGAAGGTAAGCATAATATTTTGTTGAATATGTTATATAGCTATACTCCTGTATACTATTCCCCTATTTTATTAACTTTACTAGCAAAGGCTTCAGAATCAAGGCTCCAGGCCGCACTGGGTTTAACCATGCATTTTAGAATCAGGGCATTGTGAATTTGGGCCATCTTTGCAAACTTTATTTTTTATTTTTATTTTTTATTTGTTATTGGCTCGCGCTTGACCACTATCTCACCTGATGGTAAGCGATGATGTGGTCGACGGTGGAGCACGCTTGCTTAGAAGTAACCTATTCACTCTTGACTTAAAGATATTATTATCACTTACACATATTTTGTATGAATTTGTTAGTATAGGTCGGATTCTGGGCTTCCGGATGTGTTAAACAACTCACCAGGATTGCCTCAGGTCCGACAGCCCCTGACCCTAAGCTCTCTTTAAGTTCAAAAACGTTTAAAATATATTATTGCTTCATCATCACATTGTCTTAAAGCTTGATGGTAAGACCATAAGATGATGAAGCTATCTTTTATCAGAACGTCTAAAATGTTTTCCATAAAATTTCGAAAGATCTATCTTGATATGCCTATATTATTTTAATCAGCATGATCGTCAAGGAGGATGCCACTTCATCCGCGTGTTATTCGACCTGAAGAACGTCAAAGACACCGTGAGTGTGCTCGTAAAGAAAGCTCCTAAGAACAGAAGACTACGGCTTTGTGTTCTTCTGGGAGTCGTCAGTTTTCTCTTTGGACCTATGTACGGTTAGTACCTTATGTTTACCTGTATAACTTCATCATCCTTCTACCCTTATTGGGCTTTATTTAGAGTTAGCAGAGAATATCTTTTTACCATACAAAGAGGGCAACAGGAACGTGACAACCGTCACCACCTATGGACATGAACTCATACCTGCTCGCTCAAAGAGTCGTAAAAGTTGCCTAAGATTTACGATCCCTTCGGAAAACGGCGTATCTGACAAGAGATGTGGACTATGGAGGTACAGACATCCCACTCCTCCACACTTTATCACTCCGGCAGAGCATCTTTCAGCTTAGTACGAACTGCAGTGGCCAACCTGGCAATCTGTGAACCGATTGCGGGCCCAGGTTGGTCGCTGCAGCGATAACCTGGTAAAATGGGGTATCCTAGATCCATCCCAAACAAAGTGCCAGTGTGGAGCCCCTTCACAGGATATGCACCACCTCTTTTTCTGCCCAGTATGCACAACCTGCACATTCCGAAACTTTAACGAGAACAACGATAGAGCTATCCAGGTGGCCACACATTGGTCGGACAAAATTAGGAATCAAATGGACACGCATATAAGAAGAATTTACCATCATCTCAATAGTCGCGTCCTCCGTTAAAGCCATATCTACACCATCTCAATACTCGCGTCCTCCGTTAAAGCCATATCTACACCATCTCAATACTCGCGTCCTCCGTTAAAGCGATATCTACACCATCTCAATAGTCGCGTCCTCCGTTAAAGCCATATCTACACCATCTCAATACTCGCGTCCTCCGTTAAAGCCATATCTACACCATCTCAATAGTCGCGTCCTCCGTTAAAGCCATATCTACACCATCTCAATACTCGCGTCCTCCGTTAAAGCCATATCTACACCATCTCAATACTCGCGTCCTCCGTTAAAGCCATATCTACACCATCTCAATACTCGCGTCCTCCGTTAAAGCCATATCTACACCATCTCAATACTCGCGTCCTCCGTTAAAGCCATATCTACACCATCTCAATAGTCGCGTCCTCCGTTAAAGCCATATCTACACCATCTCAATAGTCGCGTCCTCCGTTAAAGCCATATCTACACCATCTCAATACTCGCGTCCGCTTGTAACCTATAACCACATTCATACTTAATATACATTTGAGTAACCTCTTTGCCTACTTATCTGAAGGGCAATGGCTTGGGCGCACGGTTGGCGCAGTGGTTGAGCGATTGACTGCTGCGCTGCGTGTCGCGGGTTCGATTCCCGCACGGAACAAATATTTGTATGACCTACAGATAGTTGTTCCGGCTCTGGGTGTTGTGTATTTGAGTTTATATGTTTGTAAACGCACCCACGATACAGGAAGAAATTCCTAGTGTGGGGCAACGTTTTTATATTAAAAGGGCTATATAAAAAAAGGGCTAACAAGAAAGCCGACTACGGCGAAGCCAAAAGGAAGGGTTATGATTTTAGCAGTCTATGTATGTATGTTTGTATTTACGTATGTTCCTTCGTTGCGCCTAAACTATTCATCAGATTTTGATGAATAAGTTGTCAATCGATTCGTTATTATAGCCCGGGTAACATAGGCTAATGAAAAACCTTTTTACAAAAAAATAGTACCGACTTCCAAATAAGAAAACTACAAAGTGAAAAATAACTTTATTTTTGGAAGTCGGTATCCATAGCGCAAAAAAATGGTACCTACGAAAGACACCGACTTCCAAAAGTTTTTTATTTTTCACTTTTTAGTTGTACCTACCTAATAGACAAGTTGTTTAGTAAGTTACCTTAACGCCAAAATAGATATCCCGAATATCATGAAAATTGAACATAACCGGTGAAATGAGAGATCTGCGTACCCCTTAAGAGCGTACTGGCGTGATGTTATGTTATGAAATGGTATAATCAATAAACAGACATGCGATTGCAGCAATCCCGAGAGATTTGCCTTTATTTATTGAAGAGTTATGTCGTATATCTTAGGAGTTCTTCATCAGATCTTCACAAAATTAAAATGGGACCAATTTCGAAACATACTCTTTCAAACAAAAAAAGAATTTTCAAAATCGGTCTACAATTGATGGAGATATCGGTGAACATACACAAAAAAAAAAAAACATACAAGAAGTCGAACATCTCTCCTGAACCTCCTCCTTTTTGGAAAGTCGGTTAAAAAAGAAAAAAAACGTTCGTTGTCGGGTTAACATTTTGCTTGTTATTAATCCCATGGCATTGGTGGTTAGCCTATGGCCATTAACTGTGTTCTAATTATGTTTGTTGGCTGCTGCATAACATAAGACCCAAGTTCCCTTCCTTTCGTTTTTTATTTCTGCTTTTCTGGGGCTCATAAAATTTTCTTCTTATATCATGTTTCTGGTCATCATACATGTGTAAAGCATGTTCGTACATGGAGATTAATTTTCCAAACCTATCAGAGCTATGAACTTGCGTATCAAGTTCAATTTTCTAAATTATTTAGAGACCTTCAGATGATACCTGTGTTTAATTTTGAAAGACGTTTGATTTCTATTGCAGGTGAAATATCTGTTATGTATATGTCAACGAGATACAGATTCAACTGGGACGAAGTTAAATTCAGCATATTCCAAACTTATAACTTCATCACTCACACTGTCGGTAAGTTTCTTCCTCATTAGCCCCACTTATCTCTTCAATCAGCTTATCTTTTTCAAGCGCCTTGTCTATGAAATAATTATTTCTTAGACTCTAGAGGCCCTGGACAATACCGCACATACGATATAATTGGAGCCCCTGTTAGATTCATCTCAGAATTAGTAAGTTCTTTAAATAGTGTGGATGTGCGTATGCGTTTATGGACCTACAATTTGCTTAATAAACCCGAAAGTAAGTTTGTTTTTAGCTTATGACTTACCACGCATTTCGAGCATAAAAGTTATTAAACATATTAGAAGCAGGTATAAATAAAAAAAACTGAAACCCATAGAATTGAAGTGGTAAAAAGTGAATGGTTATATTGTGACTAATCACATCCTGGGATTGTCGGAAAACACAATTAAGGTAACATGGTGAGTCATTGAAATCATAACTCATACGTATGATTACTAATTGTATCGAAATGGATGACCAAACGACAGGTGGGTAGTGATAATATTATATAATCCACTTTGAGAGGTCATTTTATTCTCTCAAGGTGTTAAAGTGCATTCTACTAACGTTAATGAACAGAATCTTATCTATCCGTTTACAGCATCAGATTATTGTTAAATATATCAGAAATTGTAATCTCTTAATCGACCGGCAATCCATGACAAGTTTTCATTCAAATTAATGATCAAGAGGATAGGAGCAAACAAAGAAAAAAAGATAGTATTTTTATTATAAAAAAAAAAAAAAAAATATGAGAAATAATAATTTTGAGAAAACTAAGGCTCAAATTCTGTGTCTTATGAGATAGCTCTTGAAATATAATTATGTATTATGGACTTTTCTAAATAAATCATGAGATCGTGACATTTTATTATTGTAGCTGGTAGTCACGTGAATTTTTCAGGACAGGTTTTTCGAAGGCATGAAAGAAAACATTATTAAATAAAATTATTGATATATATATTTTTTAAACAAGCTTTTTTCTTATTCTACTAAGCAAACCCTTTCGTTTGATTCCCATATCATGGCAGTGCACAAAAAAAAAACTAGTCCGCCATCTTGGACCGTCCGCCATGTTGGATTTAGAATGATGTCACTTAGCTAAACATGCATTGTCATCCAAAGTAAACGTGTATGCAAAATTTCAACTGCTTTAAAATTCAGTTCCAAGATATGACCCGAACACACTTACATACGAGTACATATAATACATCATCATCATCAGCCTTATAATGTTTCCACTGCTGGGACACAGGCTCACGATGTTTTCCTTCACCGTTTTAAGAGCAGTGGTGATGAAATAATTTAGTAACAAAGTAAAGCGCCTGCCTGGGTTCGAACTCACGACCTACGATACGTAAGTCGGGGCCGTTACCACCACTGCACTACATTGCAAGTTAAATAAAAGCTTGTAAAATATATAATATGAGCAGTATGTGTAATAATTATTACACATACTGCTCTGCGCTAGCAGTGTAATAATTTGATATGTTTAGTAAAAACTGTGATGGAGTCGAAACGGAGTACCTATCTTTAGGTATACATATTTTTCCGAAACAGTGAGAATTGAGAAGCTCTTTGAGGTTTTTCCTTACCTTTATGTGTTAACATACTTTTTTTCTTGTTTTTGTGTTCACAGAACTTTCTTTTTCAACTTTGTGTTAGGAGATATATGTATATAGTTGAATAAAACCCTTATTATTTCTTTTCAGGTACAATATTCTCAATAATGGTCCTCAGCAAGTACCTTCAATGGCACGACTCTTTGCTGGGCATAGTGTCAACGTTGAGCAAGATTGCCGCCTCCTTCGTTTATTGCTTTGCTCCGAATGAGAAAATATTCTTTCTAGGTAAGTACTCAAAAATGAGAGATTCCGTAGTTGTGTTACCCGTGGTTCACACTATATTAAACAACACGTTTGTTTTGTAGTATATTGCAGGGTTCACACGTTACTCGGCACTACAACCTACGTTTTTATCCGTATCAAAAGCTGGATGTTCCCGTTTGATCCCCGCATTATATTGCATAAAAATGTGCAGTACGGTGCCGTGTAAACAACGCCTTAGATGCTTGTCTTGACTAAACGGTCTGTTTCTAACAGTCTTAATGATTCGGGACTTTACAGGATGACTTTTAAATCGTAGTACAATCTTTCACGGTGTTAAAGTATTCATACATAATAAACCACTTTTTACTAAGGAACCAACCCCGACGTTTGCAAAAACAACTGTCACCAAGTTTTTTTGAGTTATGTAGACAAAAACGTACTGACCAACATATTTTTTCCGGGTTCATAAGATTTTCTGGACAAGATTTTCACGATACGTGGTGGCCTAAAATAAATATTAAAATAATTTCTTAAACAGTGTATTTGGAAAAAATACGCGTTGTCTAAATTATGTAAAAGTGCCAAAACAGGTTCGCCAATTATAAGGCCTAACTTAGACTAGGTTACTTGCTGCCATAGTTTAGTTAGAGGTGGCCACAGTAAGCTGCGGCTGACAGTTTTATCTTTCTTTCCCACGAATCACTGCGTCTAATGCACAGGCTTAGAGGCCACTTGCCACTATAATTATGTTAGTGATCTAGGTAGAACCCGGCTTAAAATGCAAAATGAATGATAAAAAAATCGATAACCACAAGCCCGTTCTAACGTCAATCGGGCGATCTTGAATGTATTCACAGCAATGTCATGATCATTCTCTGTTATGGAGTTGTGCTTCCTTGGTAGCCGTGAAAAGTCATAACTCTACTGCTAGTAGGTATTTCATCATCATCATAATTTCAGCCAAATTTGTCCACTGCTTGATATAGGCCTCCCCCAAGCATCGCCACACTTGTCCATCCTGTGCGTCTCGCCTGAATTATAAGGGCAATCAACTAACCTGCAAAGACAGCCATAGCTTAATAGAGCTCTTTCTTCCATTTCATAAGTTTTTCTTGTAAGTTCTTGTTTGATGACTGGATGAATGGTATCATGACTATTCACCAGTACTTCCCACTTCCTGTCATGTTTCAATTAGAGATTTGAAGAGACATGGTATATTTGTACTGATAGGTCCAATCAGTATACTCAGAAAACATGTCATCTATGTTCCTGATCGTAGATATGACAGTTCAATTAAATTAAATTAATTAAATCTCGTGTAGGTGTATTGGTATCTACACCGGTATCTAGACATGACGGCACAGACATCCTACATCGCGCAATCAAAGTTCTCCGCGCGATTTGAACACTATACAACAGCCCGACAGCAATCATAAGGTAGTTGTACTCCAGAAGGCGGTTGGTATTCTAAGATATTTATACCAAATTCTGGGAAAAGTTGTGATAAAAGTGATTAAAATAATTACTAAGCGGATGTTTACTGTCGATTTTTTATTTGTTATTGATGACCTTAGGTAGGTATTTATGAAGGAGTGTCATCTGCCAGTCGGGCAACATAATCATCGCAACATTTTTTTTATCGTCTCATTACCTCTGTTTACGTTCCACAATGTCTTGTGTTGAGTTGAGTAAGATATTACTTCGACAAAATTTTGTCACTCGTGTGTGTTGCCCTGGCTGAACTCCGATTAATTGCTACACAATCGTTATCATTGTTGATAACGTCCACACAACACAATACTCATACGATTGTGCGTAGATTATGATAACTCTTTTATTATAGAATGACTTAACCATAAGTGGTATGGTTATAATCTACACTTATTTTCCCAAAAATCGCACCTCTCCAAAAATATGCATGCATGAAACCCAGTATCTGCCGAAAGAATTTTTAATGACTTTTAAATGAACAACAGATAGATTTCTTATATACCACGATTCTTCAAAGCCATTGAATTACTGTTGAATACGCATTACAGGAGCCGCTTAATTGAACTACTCTAGATGGCTATAAAACGACCGACCAAGGTCAAATGTCAGAGTCATTCACCATCTAGACTTTGAATTTATTTATTTATTTAAACTTCATGTGCAATGGTGATACACAAGCGGACTTAATGCAGCAAGGAAACACAATCAAACGCAATTGGATAGTTTACAAAAATATGTATTTGGTCCGTCAGATAAATAACCGAAAAAATATTGGACACGTATTTACGCTTTTGTCCCGTTAACAAAAAAATACGACGATACAGTGCGTTGCAATATCCTGTGATGTCACGGTGTGCTACACTTTATACTAACAAAGTGACGTCACAAGCCCTCACTCCTGAATTTTGAAGCGCTTTATATTTGTCAGTTTTTATTTAATTTATAAAGCAAAAAATACGGGCTACGGCTAAATAACATCTCCGTTGAACAACTTCAGTAAGAAAAACAACCCTAAAATTCTTATTGTTTCATTCAGTTAGCGCTCTATTTCATGCCTTGGTTATTAAAACCAAAAACCCTTTACTTTTACTGAGAGCTGTATAAATGATATTTCGAATAGTGTACAATAATCACACTCTTACCATTGAATTAATAAGGTTACAATTATTTTGAAGATGAGGAGAAAAAGGTGCAATTTTTATGACGCCGTGTGTAGTATTGACTGTCTACATAAGTGCGTGTCATTGGTTACCAATAGTTTCAAGAATAAAAATAAAATTAGTATCGATAGATGCTAATCCTTATCCGCGATAAATAAATACGTTTAGATATTCGGTTTTGTATGACCTAATTTGTTTTTTAATTGCGTATGTGTGCGTATGTAAGATGTTTTCAATTTTGGATTAGTTCGATGTGAATTTGCTTTCAGTCGAACTAAACGTTTAACGCTGATATTAATACCTTGTACGCCGTAATTCACTGAAATAATTAAAAAGCAATTATGTCTCGCGTAGATCTGCGTTCCGGCTATAAATTAGCTTTTCTGTACATGAATGTGTGCTTAAAGCGTCAATATGTAGAAAACAGCTGCATTCTTCCTTAATTTCAAGGTACGAACCCTGAAATCGAGGCAGAACGCAGCAGCCCTTGGTAAAAAAATATCCACGTTCATGAGTACTTTCACGGCCTGTAAAGTTGTACCGTATATAGTATAGAACACCGTCCATTCAAGTTTGCCTATTCTCTTCTATTTTGATGTTCCTTACTAAATAATCTTTTGTTTTATTTCAGCACCCCTGGTTGAAATTCTGAACGGTACTTCGCTATTGGCAATGAGGTCAATAATCTCGAAACTTGTAGAACCTAATGAATTAGGTAAGTAGCGACTTTTATTAAATACTATTAGAATCATGTTTATTGCCCTTTCGTAGGGAAATTTCATATTTCAAACCAATTTTGTCTTTATGTAGCATGATATTTACTTGACTGCAGCTCTGCATGAGGTCCAGGGTTGAATCTGAATATGTGCCCAGTTGGAGGCAATATGCTCGCCCTCTTTTGCATTGGTTCATCTCGGTCTAAACATTGTGCATATACGATTTTAAAGAATTCTTGGTACATTGGTACCTATTCTCCAGTTTTGTACATAGGTATCTGGTTCATAAATCTTTGATATGCATATAAATTGGCAAATTAAATCTTTTCGCGTACATGAAAATGAATCCATTTTAGCTTTCACATCCTGTCCCAGTGTAGCATACATTTATTATTTAAATGATTTGTCTGTGAATGTAGACGTCATGTTAACTTCACTTGCATGGCGGCTGTACACATGACATCCAATCCATTTGTTCGATATTTCCAACTGTCTAAATTTATGATGGTGTTAATTTTGTGTGTAATATTTGAAAGGGGGACATTGTATGTTCGCAAAAGTGAACTTCCATTTTACTGTGAATTAAAAGCGCGGCCACTTTTGTTTAGGCAGGCATATAAAGTTCAAGATTTGACTCCAATCCACATGTGTTCAAGATTTCAGACTGTGAGTGCACCTCTGCTGACCCTTCAAAAAATACAGGCGTAATGTTTTGTCTTAGGATTTGACTTCTGTGACTTGTAGTTTTTTATTGGGAAATCCTCCACTCAAACTGGCGTGAGATTCTTTAAACTCTTATATCCTAACTTGAAAATAATTTGCACGAGCTATCACAGTTTTTAGAATAACGAGGAGGTGTCATTAATATCTGAAATTCTGAATCCGTGTCAATGTCGAGATAAGAAATTGGCTACCTTATCTCTTCCCGTGGTTGTCGTATGAGGCGATGCAGGTGTGCCATTAGTTAAGATTACTGGGTCACCGCCGTAGTAGTGAATTACCAACAATGATATTTCCAAGACAGGCTAGGGTCAGGAAGTGCCGAAAGTAAAACCACAAGTGAACAAAAAATGTTTGCCAAGCTTAAGTGGCAGTGGGCACATTGCTCGCAGAATGGATGGCCGATGGGGCAGAAAAATTGTAGAGTGGCTACCGCGAACCGAAAGACGTTGCGTTGGAAGGCCTCCCACCATGTGAACCGATGACCTGGTAAAGGATGCGGGGATCCGCTCCGGACTGGTCAATGTGGCGACGCTTGGGGGAAGCCTATGTTCAGCAGTAGACGTCTTTCGGCTGATATGTTGATCACAAAAACAAGGGCAGGAACTGATGATAATAAGTGAGTGGAAACGTCAAAAAATGTTTTTTATTTTTCAGGAAAAGTGAATTCTTTAGTGGGTCTGGTGGAGAACCTGATGCCTCTGATCTACGTGCCACTGTACACCAGGGTCTACACTGCCACGATGGAAGTGCTGCCTGGTGCTGTGTTTCTCTTAGGAGCTAGTATGACGTTACCAGCCGTTGTTGTTCTTTTGTAAGTATGGTAATATGATGGACTAACTATAGCGATTTTTTTTCTAACTTACAAATCTAGTACCTGGCCGAATGAGCTCTGCTTGGGTGAAAATACGGAGAAAACGAGTTTAACCAGATATGAGACCTAGATAGATCGATTTTTCGCCCTGAAAACCCCTGTCATGCCAATTTTATCGAAATCGTTACAGCCGTTTCCGATAACGTGATTAAACATACTTATATTGCTCTTTTAATAGTACAGAATATAAACTGCACTATGGCCGATGTGGCACTTTTAGCTATTCAATCATGTTCCCGTTGGTGTGACAAAGACTTCGTTTCTGAGAAGGGGTGGGTGGTAAAAATTTACAACGCGAGTCTTGTACAAGTTAATTAAAGCAACATGCCTATCTTCAAATTCTTGGTTAAAGAATATACTGGTTTCCACACAATATATTTCGTTTGCCATTTTGACGGTAGTGGTAAAAAAATAAAATAAAAAAAGTGCCTTTGTACCCACTAACTACAAACTCTCAAATCGCGGTTGCTAGGGCTCTTTCAATTTAAACGTTTGGTACGCTGCGCCACCGCAGTAGTCCCGCATCAAACGTCTAAATTCGAAAGAGCTCTTTCTGTCTTATGTATTATCTACCCAACCTACCACATAATCCCCAGCCCTTTTCGTAATTTACTTGGCACCGGTTTAACATGTCTTCACCTGACTTGCCAATGACAAATCTAATACCTTTATACGAGCAATTCTTGTATACATACATATATATATAATCTGAATCTCGGAAACGGCTCCAACGACTTTCACGAAATTTTTTATGCATTCGCTTTCGGGGACGATAAATCGATCTAGATAGGTTTAATACTTATAAAATGTAGTTTTTTCATCCAGGTACTATCTATAATCAGCACGTAATTCATCTAATTTCTCTTCTGTTACAGCTGGCTGTTCTACGAACACAGGAAAGACGTAAGAAAACAGAAGAAAGAATCGGTTCACCCCAGTTAACTCAAGCACCTTTAGCTTAATTTAGTTAGTTAATAATAATCTAGGTACTTTGTAAATCTAGATATTAGTAGAGAATTAATTAGGTTAAGTCTCCCGAAGCTGCGTTAGTACCTTACTTTTGAAATAAAACTTTTAAAATATGTTTGGAGTCTTATTTTATACAAATACTAGTTGACCCCCCCGCGTCTTCGCTCCCGTCATATGGCTATCTGCCTACTTATCTACCTATATCATATATCCTACATACCCTACCCTACCCTACCCTACCTACCTACCTACCCACCTACCCTACCTACTCTACCTACTCTACCCTACTCTACCAATTTGTAAAACTATTTGAATTAGAATGAATTCTTCAATACGAATATACCCAACTTTTGTTTCTACCAGCGATCTAATTACATTTAAGAATACAAAAGCTGCTATTGTGACTTAACTATGATAGTGAGATATATTCTCTCGCAGACTTTTTTATAGTTAATAATGAGTCTATAATCATGTAGTACATAATTTTTATGTATGATCAATAGTTTTCTCAGCGCACGCCAGAGAATGAATTTTATATGCAGCAGTTTGCTACTTTGGGTTACATTATTGCAATTTTTATAAGAATGACATTTTTTTATGGTCATAGTAGCTTTTACATACAAGGTTATATTAAATAAAAACTAAAGGTTATTAGAACTAAAGGTTATAGATACTAAACAATCCTACGGTACATTATATTTGTGTATCTCCAACGGTTTAGGCAGCGCACCGAAGATAGCTCTCAGAGGGCAGATTTTTTTTCCGACTTACTTGTAATTTATCGTTATATTATGACCAAATTACAAAAAAAAAACATTATAAATTGTAACCTATGTGTTATTCTGATGTATAACCTATATTACTGTGAAGTTTCATCCAAATCCGTTAAGTTGTTTTTGCGTGAAAGAGTAACAAACATACATCCATCCATCCTCACAAACTTTCGCATTTATAATATTAGTAGGATAGTAGGATTGACAAAGATCCTAAAGCGCGTCAAAGTTCAGGAATGGGGGCTTGTGAAGTCACTTTGTCAGTATAAAGTGTAGCACACCGTGACGTCACACGATATTTTAACGCACTGTATCGTCGTATTTTTTGTTTACGTGGAAAAAGAAAAATACGTATCTAATATTTTTAAGGTTATCTAACTGACGGACTAAATATATATTTTTTGCAACCTCAACAAACCTCAGTGTCTCAGCCTCTCAGTGTTTGATTCGGGATTCGATCCTCTGAACAGGCAAATAAATGTTACTGAGTTGTCTCAAAAGCAATAGATTGAGTATTTTTCCTTGATTTGTTGTTTTGTAAATAAGGGCAGGATAGAATATAGATATCTCATTCATTAGGCACAACAAGAAAAGAAAACACCTCAGACAAAAGCACAGTTACTTGCACAGTTGCTAGCATGAAAAAAAAACATTTAAAAGAAAGAATGCTATGTCTATGGCTCAAATACCTACGTAACTTAAAATTATCATCATCAGTCGCGACCTTATCCCATTTACTTGGGGTCGGCCCTCCATATCCTTTTTTTCCATTGTGCACGGTCTTGGGCATTGCTGTTGTCCAAATTTACTTCTTTCAGGTCTTTTTCAACCGTCGTCAACCAAGTGGCAGGTGGTCTGCCGCGTTGACAAGTTCACCTAATGATTATCTGGCCTTCGCTGGATGTGGCCTTACCATTGGGGCGATTTTCCTTTACTTTGTCAATGATGGGAGCGATTTTAAAACTTCCACTCACGTATTCATTTTCGTTTTATGTAGTTTGTTTAGGTGTTGTTTAGTGGTTGACCAACATTCTGATCCGTACATAATTGCGGGTATGGCTGTCTTGTAAATATGGCCTTTGGTTTTAATGGTAATTTTTCTGTCACCTATGACACCTGTGAGTTGTCGCCTTTTTAGGCAACCGGTTGTTGTTCTGTGAATGTTGTCTCTATCAATGTTTGCATCATTAGTAATGATTGAACCTAAGTATTTAAACTGTGTGACTGCGGGGACTTGAGATAAACCAATGGTGAATCTACGTTGTCTGTGTATATAAGTTTCTCTGTGATCTATGTAACCTAAAATAAAATTTAAAAATTTAACAACGAACGTGCGCCTTGAATCTCTTTGTTGCACCAATTAGGAATCCGGCTGCCAGGGAAATATACAAAATATGTGACATTTCTAACAGAAACCAAGCAGGAGCAGAACAAAAAACATAAAAAGTAATATCTGAAAATGCGATTTACGCTGTATGGAACCTGTATATATTAGTCTATGTATGGAACTGATTGGTGAGTATTCCCACATTTGTTGTTGCATTATTATAATGTTTTTGCGTAAGTGTGAATGATTTGAATAGGCTTGTATTAATTAACTAGCTACCGTCCCCGGCTTCGTGCGAGAAAAAAATTATATAAAACCTGCCTCATTTATTGTTATTTCTATTAGGGAAAACCGTATTCAAAATAGTTTGTTTAAACAAAGTGTGATTAGAAAAATTTTGAAGAAATAAAAACTGACTAAGTGCGTTTCGGACTTCGCACATTTAGTCATCCGCACCAATAAAAAATCGATATATTGGTATTTGTTAGTCAAATATACGTATTATCACCAAATTTCAAGTTCATAGGTCAATGGGAAGTTAAAATTCTTCGGAACAAAATTGCGTGTCAGACGACGGACAGAAAGACAGACACGTAAATGACAGCAATAGGGCCCCATTTGGACCCTTCGGGAACATACGGTAACGACGTCGACAGACGTGGACAACAACTTTGTTATATGCTATTTTAAATAATCTTAATTATTTATTGAACAAAAAATTATTGGCTGTAGACAACTATAACCTCGTTTTCTTTTGTCCACAGGATTGCGGCAGGTAATTATAAAACTGCTAAACTCAAATTAAATACGTGTTCGAATTTATCACGTCTTGTGTCTTGCCCAGTTCCTAAGGCAGGACACCAAACAAAAATTTTCGTGAGTTTCACGACCAAAGGCTTATACGAAACAGGAACTCTAGTAATCATCTTCTTCATAATCGATACATGGAAAAGACAAAATGAATACGTTGACAATATAAAAACCGTTAGATCTGAACCCTGAAGATCTATCATATGTGCTTCAAACAAGTGAACCTCATCTGATAAACCAAGGTGAATTGAATGATTTGGCTAAGGAAAGTTTTAGCAAATGGAGTGGCTGTGATATCATTAAAAAAGCGTCAGGAGCCCGTCAAAGTTGTTGACAAATGCGTTGTTTTTAACCCCAGACGGAAAAAGAGGGGTGTTATAAGTTTGCCGTGTGTTTCTGTGTATCTGTGTCTCTGTATATGGCATCATAGCTCCTAAACGGATGGACCGATTTTTATTAAGTTTTTTTTTGTTTGAAAGTGTTCTTTGTCGAGAGTGTTCTTAGTTAAGTTTGAATAATAAACCGTTAAGTAAATAAAATAAACTGCTGTAAGCGTTGGCGATTCCCCGACGCGAGTACGATTGTTTTATGCTTTTTGGAGACTTTTGTGTCGGGGGTTTTTTAAATTTGTAATTTCATTTTATATGTAGGGAAAATTAGGAGACAACAAGTAATGTTTTTAATTGATAGAATTTTATAAAATTTCTTAAACCTATGTCACATACATAATAATAATATTTATCTGTCATACACAATAATATTTACCTGCCCTAAACCCTAAAATATTCTCAGATGGTGGAAAAGATGCAGAACAAGTTGACACGTTACCTATATATTAGGCAATTTGGCGTTTATCCATTTTACCCGCTTATGTACCCAACTCTCTTTGTAATAGGTGGTTGGGTACTACGTATAGGTTGGAGGTGAGGCGACATCTTGCTCTGGTGAAATATATCTTTATGGTTTTTCGTGGGATGCTAAACAAGCCACAAATCTTAGAATCGTTGGGATTACTCGTTCCAAATAGTAGGTTTGGGTTGGGGCCGAGGAAAAGCCTGTTTGAAACTCCGGTAGCCCGTACAAACATATTAAAGTTTGCACCCGTGTGTCGAGCGATTACGATTATTGATAGCATCTCTCAGCGGTTGGATATTTGTTCCTGCTCTTTGGCGGAATTCCAGAAGGTGACAGTTAGTGTATTGTCCTCAATGTAACTGTGCCGGAGCTATTACTTGGGACCGGTCAATCATGGATGCGAGTAGGTGTGTGATCAGTTTTCAGGTGGCGTCTCTGGGTGTCACATTGCGTGACTACTTTTATTGCCTTGGGTTCTACCTGTAAAAATAATAGTATGTGTAAACATAAAAAAATAATAGGACCCAACCGTAACGACAAACACTCCTTCTCATTCTTAGAAATCATTCAAAACATTGGCCTACTAGTGATAAGCATAATCTCTAGTAGGTATGAAAGGAGACCAAAATCCGATTTACACTAATGAGCAGAAAAAACCGTCTGGTTCGCGTCACCGGCGCTTAATGTTCGTAGGTACCAACAGCCACTTTACGCAGCCCGACCGTGTTCATTCAGACCTACTCGAGAGGCAAGTCGTGTGTGGTGTCGTCTAGCAGCTGAATGCTGTCCCATTAAAATGTCTGCGACACATTCCTTTTAATTTCACAACGAAAAATAGGAAACGTAAATTGTTTATTTACATTGCAAAACTAAAATAGATCTAATCT
Source organism: Orthosia gracilis (assembly GCA_947562075.1). NCBI lineage: Eukaryota > Metazoa > Arthropoda > Insecta > Lepidoptera > Noctuidae > Orthosia > Orthosia gracilis. The sequence continues at coordinate 44,625,650 of OX387270.1, forward strand.
ATTGTTTACAGCATCACAAGTAAAACCTAAGAATATTTACTTTTGTTTTATGGCAGATGTTAGAAAGCCCTTGAGATAAAAAGCAGATGCATGCAATTGGCTCCTGGTATTCCTTATCACTACCAAGTCGAGACATTATAAATATTGAATCGAATAAAATAATATATATTGCAAGCACTACAATCAACAGTTGAAATACAAATAGAGTCAATCCAGGGGTATTGTTGTTGAATATTGTCATTACATACTACTGCACCTAAGATACAACATTGTCATGTGAAAACTAAGTGGCAGAAATGGATCCCGCTAAATGTGAAACCGAGAACACAAAAGAAGAGGTAAATAAGGAAGACACAGATGAATCTTCTCCTCTTAAACCAAACCTAGAAGAAACACAAAAAGTCGACCAAAATGAAGAAAAACAGAAGTTGACTTTCAGAGAAAGACTGAAACTAATAAAAGACAACACAACTGTGGAACCCATTATGGCATGTTATGTAATGCCCAGTGTCCTAGCATCGTTAGCAATACAGAATTTAAATTTAGAAAAGGCCTGCAGAGTTAATCTAAATTACACCACAGAGGTATGTGATGCGCTCAATTTAAGACAGACGGAAAATTATACGTTTGAGGAGCAGGAAGTACAAAAATTAACAGCCAGTGTTGCAGTGTGGAAGAATGTGGTCCAAACATCGATTCCTGTGTTGCTCATCCTTTTCGTTGGAGCGTGGAGTGACAAGACTGGAAAAAGAAAAGCATGCATCATGCTGCCTATCGTCGGTGAGTTTCTGGCTTGTCTTGGTTTCATCGTGAACACATATTTCTTTAACTTGCCTGTTGAAGTGTCTGCGTTCACAGAAGCTATATTCCCGGCTATAACGGGAGGGTGGTTCACGAATTTTATTGGTGTATTTAGTTATATCGGCGACATTACTACTGAAGAGAACAGGACCTACCGAGTAGGGTTGGTGAATATGTTCATGTCGCTAGGCTACCCTATTGGAAGTGCTTTGAGCGGGGTCATGTTGTCCTGGGTGGGGTATTATGGTGTATTTACAGTGTCATCATCGCTGTATTTGTTCAGTTTGATATACGGATACCGTTATTTGGAAGATCCGAAGCGAAGAGCTGAAAAAAAACTTGTAAGTATTTGAACATATTATTCTGTGTTAACTTTATCATTTCTACTTGAAATATACATTCACTAAATAGTATCTTTTTAAAGAATCATTTAAAATACTCTGTCACAAATAGATACCATGAATTTCTTTTGTGATTTTAATATGCAATAGTTTACGCGAATCGGTTATGGACCCATATTTTTAAATTATTGAGGTCAAATTTTCAGTTAATGTTTGTCGAATTATATTAAGCAGATTCTACTATCTGTGCAGTATTTTATATTGCGGCAATCTGATATTACAATTTGAAAGAATCCTTTTGACTCAGCAAACATTTTTATTGATGGATTATAACTTACGAGTTCACATTTTTTTGGTCAGGAGAGTAAAAAACACAAAAAGAAATGTTTCCTGCGCGAGTTCTTCGATGTTTCCCTGGTCATGGAAACGTTCAAGGTGGCGTTCAGGAAAGGACCTGGAAACAGAAGGCTTCGAGTTTGTTTACTGCTAATCGTCGTGTGTGTGGTGTTTGGGCCTATGCATGGTAAGTGAATACCTACGCTTCTTTAGGTGTAAAGTTCACTTTCTTTGAAAAATAAAAACGTAAATTTTATAAATTATAACGACAAATATGAGCCTCATTATTATTTTTTAATTTCCTGTTTTCAAAAAATGATTTAAAACTATATTTATGAATTTCTACGTGAAAACTAGAGTTCTTGTATATTACGGATGGTCACCGAGGGGGGGAACAGGGTAAAATTGAAAAAAAAGGGTCACGTCATAGAAATTATATCTATGGGTCACGTAGTATGGGTACGTACCCTAAGCTAAATAATAGACTCAAACATCAATGAACCCAAATTACCAATAGGTATGAATGAGATTTACACAGCAAAATTGATAGCCACTCCGCATTTTATGGAGCCTAATTTAAATATTTGTCCATTGTAAAATAAATTCTTACGATTCCCCAGTGCGTTTTAAAACGTTCAGTGGTAACGCTGACAATGGATTAGGCCATTAGAAATCAGGCCCATGCATTTTTTGTTTCGGAGAACATTTAAAGATTTACAGATTAAAATGACAAGAAGATGTTGAGTATGTCACACTCATTTCTTATGAAAACTTAGACATCATAGATTGCATTTGTCTATGTGGCAGTAAAATAGTTTCAGAATGGATGAAGTTACTGGATATTGTTGTCAAAAGTAGTGGTAAGGTCCACATAACGGAACACACTACCACATAGTTATGTTTTTAATACCCAAATAACAGTGAGCGAACCTGTTGCCATCAACCGGACTTAATAAAAACCCGGACCGCTACTGACAGATTCCATATGGAAAAACCCCAATAATACTTTGCCCGACTCGGGAAGCATACTCAGAAGCTAAAACTCAGTAATAGCGTTTGTGACGATTTATTCTGTTCTAATACCAAAAACTAATATCACTGGTATTTGTTTCAACTCATATATATTTTCTATTCCGCATGGATTCCATTGTTAAAACTAATAATCAAAACAGTTTCAAAGATGGTGCAGTTAGTAAAAATAATTTGTATGAAATTGTAAGACCTTTACTTGAATAAAAAACAGGTAAATACAAAAAAAAATGGCGAATGTCTAGTTTAATAATAAAATATTATGCAGTATAATCAACTTTATTATAATTTTAGTTCCTCCTTGCACCTAATTACCAAAAATTACAAAATATCGGCGAAAATCGACTCTTAATTTATATCAGAATTTACGTGACATAGTTTTTATAAGATAGGTTCGTAATTATTTTTGTCTAGGTCAGGTATTTTTTTTCACAAAAACATTTAACTTTTAATCTAACAAATGTAAAATATCACAGAAAATCAACATTTGGTATAATCAAATCAGTCTTTCATCACCTAAATAGCAATGAATCAAATGACGTTTTTTAATAGCGAGATTATAATCTGTAAACTCATTGCAACGATCTGAATAATAGGTTTCATTAACCAGTAAAACAAATACCAGTGGTATTAGTTTTTGGTATTAGAACAGAAGAAATCCTTGCGACCACAAAGTCACAAATACTGCCTAAACTAGAGGTCGTGTCTAAAATAAACCGGCCAAGTGCGAGTCGGACACGCGCACGATGGATTCCGTACCATTATTGAAAAAAAAAACGGCAAAAATATCACGTTTGTTGTATGGGAACCCCACCTAAATATGTTTTATTAACGTTTTATTCTGTTTTTAGTATTTGTTGTTATAGCAGCAACAGAAATACATAATCAGTGAAATTTTCAACTGTCTAGCTATCACGGTTCATGAGATACAGCCTGGTGACAGACGGATAGAAAGACAGACAGACAGACAGATATACAGACGGATCGTGGCGTCTTTGTTATAGGGTCCCGTTTTTATCCTTTGGGTACGGAACCCTAAAAAGTGGTCACTTGGGAAAATAGAATATCAATTGGTGCTGAATTTTAGGCATATCGATCTGTGTCGACGATTTTATTTCGTGCGGACAGTATTTAACCCAGATTCATATTGTTATTGTTTGTTGTCGTAGGTACTAGCTTCTTAACCTCCGACGGAAAAAGAGGGCTGTTATGAGTTTGACGTGTGTACCTGTGTGTTCGTGTATTTGTGAATCTGCCTGTTTAGTTTTTTTTAAAGGTGATTTTATTGAGAGTGTTCTCAGCTATAGTTGATGAAAGTCGGTTCAGCCGTTCTAAAGTTATGGGCGTTTTACTGTTTGAATCGGGGTGTTTTCTCAAAATATCGTGACAGTATACGTGTTCAATAGATTGTCTACTACTAGATTATGTAGCATGAAGTAAAATTTGTCGGGGTTTTGTTATTTTTTTAAATTTTCTTTGTTGTTATTAAACAATGCACCTGGCATGTTGTCTCTTCACCACGCTTGGTTGACTAGTAGAGAATGCCTAAGGCATTAATTCCGCCGTATTTGTACATTAATTGTACATTTGTGCATGAAGTCTAAATAAATAAATAGTGCTGAGCATGAATGAGGTTTTTTTTGCGTGGAGAAATGCTCATGCATACTGCACTACCACGGGAAGATAGTGCAGTTATGTAGGATTCCAACTCATTAAAACGGTGTCCTCCTGTGCCGCTTGTTGCGGGAACACGGGCACGCATTAGCACTTACCTCGAATCCGCCGCGGCTGTCCGTCCCCGGGCCTTCCTCGGGGGAGTACCCCAATCACCGGCGCATCAGAACACACTGTGCGCCGTGACCATCCCAGGGACCAAACCAGCACATGGGTGCCAGAGAACCCTGTTTATGGCACCCTTGGTCCCCTTGTGACGGGTCACGGTCAGTGGCCCCGCAACCTATCAGTTTTCGACCCTATAACGACACTCTTTCTCCCCTGCACTCCACCGCGTCCGCTATCAGACGGTGGCGACCCCGTCCAGGCCGCGGAAGGTAGGGAGAGCGGCGCACCGCAATACTACCACTCTTCTCCCGCCGCGGCTTCCAACCCACAGTCGCGATATCGTATGGGTATGGGGTACATCGCGGGGTACATTGCGGGGTACATCGCGGGGTACATTGCGGGGTACATCGCGGGCCGCCTCAGTTGCGATTTCGTCCGGGCGGCACCGCAACCCATTTGTTGGCGTCGTCGACTTATCGGCAAAAGCCCTGACGAGCGGCCCCTCCTCGGGTATCTCTTCGCTTCACCGTGGGTGACCAAGTCACGGCTACTGAGCCCCCCGCTTCGAAGATGTGGGAACCCATCGGGGGGAATTAATAAGGTCCTGGGTACGATTCCAACGTGAAAAGTGTTATTGGGTTTTCCGTCTGGAATTTCTTAGTAGCAGCTCGTAGTCTTGATGGCAATAGACTCGCCTCTTTTAAATGGGACGTACGCATAACTAGCGACATGTGGGTGGCTCTACATAAGCCTTCGAGGAATACAGATTTTGTGTTATGTTTCTGTTATTATGTATTAGTGAATTGTAATATTCCAGGTGAATTTACGGTGATGTACCTGTTTACGAGATACCGGTTCAATTGGGATGAGGTGCAGTACAGTATGTGGTCTACCTACTCTATCGTCACCAATTTATTAGGTGAGTGATTAAGTATTTACTTCTTTCGTTTGACAGAGTTTTATTGCAGCGGTACCACCACCTGCAAGCAAGTTTAATAACATTGTGGGGCACGATCTAGCTATTGATCGCATTACCTGTGTACCCAGCAATGTAGCGTAATCTGCATGCGAGCTAGTTGCAGGTGGAAATGTGGTCTAAGGCACAACGATTTGTCTTCACATTAGGCGTATTTACTGCATCATTGACTCCTCATCTCTCACCGACACTTTTGAGTATGGACATCAATCAATCTAGTCAGCCGTTTCCCAACACTGGATCTAACTGGATTTAGCTGAGTACCAGTGCTTTTCTTGGAGTTCCAACCTATCTGACCACCACAGCTCAGTAACTGGGAAACTCGATACCTAACCCTTGGCAAGACGTGTGCCAGATTTTATGACTTTGCCTACGTAACGACTGTCAAAGATCTTCAAACGACAGTCAGCTCCAAGGTCTTAAGGTTCTTGCCGAGGCGCGGGGTATCTGGGTATATAACGGATGGTCACCCATCGACTCGTGCACTGCTAATACTTAGTCACGAGCTCCTGATAACGAGCAATATAAATGACACAAAATAGTTGTGTACTCATTGGCTTAAATTGCTGAGACATTTAGGTATACTCGTACATTTGATAGCATGTGCCACTGCGACTCACACTGTTCATATTTTTTTGATTCTTGTGCAAACTTCCAGAAATTCCTTGCTGGAGGTCAGTAATGTGCCAATTCTTCGAAATAACCAGTAAATTGTTTCCTTATTAGCATTACGTCAAGCAGGTAATCATCAGATTCCGGTTGTTAGTACCAATAGCTGTTGTTACTTTGTGGTACTTAGACTGCGGATGTTTCCCTTCATTAGTCATTTATAAAAGGAATTATGTTCAAGTGAATAAGTTCCTAAAATTATTGACTTATTTTGGTTGTCTGAACGAAAGAGTACGTATGCGGACACCGAAATTTGAAAATGGAAGAAGCTTAGGCAATTATCCCACCGCCAACGATCAGCGAGTAGCGAGTAAAGCTAGAAACTAAATACGAGTTGGCGAGTAACGAGTGTGTAGTTCCTAGAGCTTTGTCGCTCGGCTATAAGCGAGGTTTCTTGTGTGACGGTCGATTACTCCCACCACTTGCTCGGGACGGTCGCACTGTAGGTAAATATGACCGCTGCTGGTTAGTCTCTCGGTGTGAGTTCTGACCACGGGATCACGCTAGACTCAGGGTTGCAATGGGGTCCTCATTTAATATCACTTGCAGGGCGGCTAAGTTCGGCAGCTTATGCTGTTAGAAAAATTCGTCAGTTTACTGATGTAGATACCGCGAGGCTAGTCTATTTTAGCTACTTTCATAGTATAATGTCTTACGGTATCTTACTATGGGGAAGGGCTGCAGACATTGAGTCAATTTTTATTCTGCAAAAACGAGCCATCAGAGCGATATACAATCTTCGCCGGCGCGATTCTCTAAGGGAACTGTTTAAGGACATTAACATCATGACGGTACCTTGTCAATATATTTATGAAAACATCATGTACGTTAGAAAAAATTTACATCTTTTCAGTAAAAACGGCGACAGACATAATTATGTTACTAGAAATAGGAACCAATTAATCCAGCCAGGTTTCAGGCTGGCTAAAGTAGCATCATCTTTTATGGGGTACTGTATAAAATGTTACAATAAAATACCACCCCACATTCTAGAACTGAATGAGACAAAATTTAAAACTTGTATAAAACGCACACTATGCAGGCAAGCATATTATAAGTTGGGGGATTACATCGCTGATAAAAATGCTTGGCTAAATGCTGGTCCCGCTCCGCAGCCATTAGGGCGCAAAAACAATTAGTGATGGGCAGAAAAGTGTTGCAGTATTGTTGGAGCTGCTGAAGACTGTATGAATATATTTGTATTGTATAAACTCAATTTCTTTTAGTATTATATAACTGCACAGCACATGTGTGAGTACTATGTTCCGACTGTAAATCTACCTATGTGTCGTTGGTTGACTTCTGTGTGCCCTGGCATTTGAGTGTGTCATGCTCTCTCTAATTTCTCTCTGATGGTGGCACATGTGTTGGATCATTCGGTTCCCTCCATAATGGTTGAGCTGAGTGGTGCCGATCCATGCGTCATGTTCGTGAACGGGCGCCATCAGTTGGGATTGGTCATAACTTAGCTGTCTCGGCCTGTCATTGCATTTTTATGTTGAAATTGTTTGTTACTCTAGACGCTTTTACGTGCACGTCTTTTTGCATCGTTCTCACATATATGTATTTTTTTTTTTTAACAAGAATGATGTAACCAAAAACTTGTAATTGAAACTGATGGAAAAGAGTGTCCGTGGAGTTTCTTGCAAATTCTTCTCCATTGAGATCTACTGACGTTTGCGAATTTGCAACTAGAGTCATATTTTTTGTTGTTTGACAATTCAAAAGTACCTTTAAGGTTTATTTGAAATAAACTATTTTGATTTGATTTGATTTGATTTGACCACTAAGCGAGCAAGCGAGTATCGCTGAACGAGTTTAACTTTGAAAGCTCTTGTCGCTGCGACAAACTTGTGGTGAGTGGTGAGAGTACTCGCCGGCAAGGTGAACAGCCAGCGAACTACTATTCTGAGACACGTGATCTTATATCTTTTGTACGTTTCTTCTTACGTTTCTCTTACCTTCATTGAGACAAAGGCTCAATTAGCTTCAAAAAAGTTGGGGATCCTTGCGAAGTTGAGATGGTACTTCACGCCTGAACAGCTGCTCAACTTGTATAAAGCGCAAGTTCGGTCATGCATGGAGTACTGCTCTCACCTCTGGGACGGATCTGCCAGGTACCAACTTGACGCACTTGAGTCGATTGACAGACGGGCCAGGAGACTTATCGGCAATGATGCGCTGGTCGACTCAAAGCTCCAGAGCCTTGAACACCGACGACGAGTTGCCAGCCTGTCGGTTTTCTATCGGTTACATTTCGGGGAGTGTGCGATGGAACTGCACAATTTGATTCCGCCTAGCCCTTTCCATCATCGGACTACAAGACGTACGGCAATGCGCCATCGTTACATGGTTGATATCCCACCCATACGCACAAAGCGTTTCGAAAATACTTTCATTGTGCGTACAGCTAAGGAGTGGAATTCCCTGCCGGCGTCTTTGTTTCCTGATAGCTATAACCTAGGGGTCTTCCTAACAAATAAAAAAAAAAAAAACGAAGAATGTTAACTTGTTGTTTCCTTTATCATTTGATGTTAGTTATCTTAAACATAGGTAAAACGGCTCTAGCTTTATAATCGCCTTAGGCTCAATTCTTTTGTTCTTACGGTCTAGTTTTAGCTGGAAAATTAAATCATGACTCCTTATATATCTGTTTTACAAGGTCTTATTTAGCTTGCCAGTAGTTAGCTTAATCTTGCAACTCAATTCCCTACCAATTGAGCTCAAATTTTGTATACCTGTTTGGTTTGGATGACAAAGCACGGTTAGTTAAGTGATAAAATTTATTTAATGTTTCAGGAACATTCTTCTCCATAACCCTCTTCAGTAACTACCTGAAGCTGGATGACACCTTGCTGGGCATCATTTCTAACACCAGTAAGATTATCGCATCCTTCGCTTACGCTTTCGCTAGGAACGACTTCGAGATCTATTTGGGTAAGTAATATCATTAAAAACGAATGAACAGTACCCCTTAGTAAGACTGTAGTCAGATTTGCTTCTGACTACCCGCAACGAATGTCAAAATTCTACAAATGAAAGGCAAGACCAACGGCTTAACTTGCTTTCCGAGGCCTGGAAGAGTCTTTGTATGTAGATGGTTACCCTTTCACCAACGATGCCGTGGAAAAGGAAAGCTTAGGCCAAAATAAAAACATTTCCACAAAAAAAAAACCGACTTCAAAAGCAAAACACTAATAAGTGCTAATAACTTTCGTTTCGGAAATCGGTGTCGAAAAATTATAAAAAAGAGCTACCAAAGATACCGAGTGCCGCAACGAAAGTTATTTTGTACTTTTAGTGTTTTGCTTTTAAAGTCGGTTTATTTTTTTGTAAAAAGGTTTTTATTTCTCTTTTTAGTTTTATTACACAATCACTAAAAATGAGCAAGTTCTATAGTAAGTTATTTAAAGAATTTACAAAATACCCATAATAACTTAATTTATAGATTCGTGCTGTTTGTTGCTAAGGAGTTCGGTTGTATGCTCCTTATCTCAAAAACTGCTGGACCGATTTTGTTGGAACTTGCACTATTCCCAAAGTTGAGAGATATTCAATCCAACACAAAAAAAGATCATGATACGATAAGTCGTTTCTGAGAAATGCGTGGATACAAACAAACAAGTATAACCACTTTTGAAATTTAGCACACGTGTTTAGAAGAAGCCCACAAATAATAACATATATGAATATTGTGCAGTTCGAACAATATTACATACATACGTATCGAATTTATCACCTCCTTTTTTGAGGTTGGTAAAAAATGAGTTATACTATCGTGCCAGTTACATGAAGTAATCCATCCAAGCAATCCATTCTATGAGTATTATTTGTTATCGATACAGCACGACTTCTATATTTTATCTTCATTAGTCTAATATATATGTCTAACAGTCGTCAAATGATTTGTAGGCATAGACATTATAATGTATTCAGTTTAATCTGTTGATGTGCATGAGCCTTCCGGATCTCATCACAAGCAAAAAATATTAATACGTCTCATTTAGTCAACGCTTGATTCCATGTTGAGTCATGTTTCATCCTCGATCTCGTTTGATGGAAAGCAATTGATGTCTTCGATGGAAGGAACGAAGCCAAAAAGATGACGGTTCACTCTTATTTGAACGCTGATGGGTTGTAGATGGTAGGGAACAGACACGCAAGTAAAGAGACACTTCCATCGTAGTTTGAAACGTTCCAGAAATGTTCATCATTCCAGATGATAGACTTCCACAGCTGGGCATAGCCCTTCCCCAAGCATTACAACACATCATCATATTATTCCCGTGTCAGGTCATCAGTCCACCTAGAGGGAGGACTTCCAAATCCAATGCTGCATCCGAAAGTGCTATCAATTTGTAAAATAAACGCTTGTCTAGGCGTCATTCTAAAGAAAAGGGATTTGAGAAGAACCAATCGTGTCGTCGCACTGTAAGAGGGCGTTTTCCTATTTGTCAAACAAATTTATTCGCCGGTCGCGTATTCGTACGATGATAGCTTTCTATTACGACTGCGCCTAAGACCCGTTAGTCCCGCTATGCTCTAGTCCCTCTATGCTCTACTAGAAAAATACCTACTAAAAAGTTTCGCTATGCAGGCAATTTTTCGATTCTACGAAAACAATGGAAGGTACAGTTGGAAAGAAAAGTGTTTGAATTCAATTAAATTGAGCAGGAAGCTAAGAAATATTGAAATCTTAGTTCTAAATATTTTTCTGTTGTTTGCAAGACGTTTCGTTATTCACAGTTCTATGGAATGAATGGATTTTGTTTTTAAAATGAATGACGCGACGTTTTGAGTGGCTTCGAGGCGAGTGTGCGTTAGTATGATGAAACGGAACGTTTATTAACTTTTTTCGTGAAATTACGTAATTTACAAACTAGGTTTTCTTAATTTACTTTTTAAATCCTACTAATATTATAAATGCGAAAGTTTGTGAGGATGGATGGATGTTTGTTTGTTACTTTTTCACGCAAAAACTACTCCACGGATCTGGATGAAACTGCACAGTAATATAGGTCCAGAATAACACATAGGCTACAATTTATATAGATTTTTTGTAATTTAACGAAAATATAACGATAAATATCAAGTAAGTCGGAAAAAAATCTGCCCTCTGAGAGCTATCTTCGGTGCGCTGCCTAAACCGTTGGAGATACACAAATATAATGTACCGTAGGATTGTTAAATAGTTCTAAATAAACAAAAACTTGACAGCATATATCTACCTTTTATGTGGAAGCCACTATGACCATAAAAATTAGAGATTCTTATGAAAATTGCATTGCATATAAAATTCATTATTTGGCGTGCGCTGAGAAAACTATTGATGATACATAAAAAATATGTAGTACATGATTAGGTAGGGCAGGGTAGGTAGGGTTGGGTTGGTAGGGAAGGGTAGGTAGGGTATCGTAGGTAGAGTAGGGTAGGTAGGGTAGGGTAGGTAGGGTGGGTGGGTAGAGTAGGTATGGTAGGTAGGGTAGGTAGGTAGTCAATTGACTGGAGCGAAGCACCGGGGGGTTAGCTAGTGGTAAAATAAAATATTACACTGTCACAGTTTTCTTCATCACTGCCCGAGAATGTAATTTCATGCAAAGCGAAACTTTTTAGTAGGTGTTTTACGAGTCAAGCATAGCGGGACTAACTACCTAGGACCATCTGCAGAATCCACTCACTTTGTCCCAAGCATAACTCGGCATTCTCCAAACGAGCGAATTCGTATCTCATCTAGCACATAACACAAAACGACGCTCACATATTGAGTACCAAATCTGTACATAACAACATCGTATACTAGCGGATTATGTGCTAAACTAAAGAGTCGTAAACTCTTACCCTTACTGTAAAGCTAAAGTTTACAATAGCTGTTATAAGTTATACTGCATTTAAACTATGTTAAATGAATTAAGCTCTGTTACGGCTTTGTAAACGGTTAATATGTATTTTATATTTTAGGGGTTTTAGTTATATTTAAGTTAGATAGGCACTATAATATTTTTATGTTGTTATAATCCGTGTACTACTTTGTATTATGCATACTCACTACTTTTGCATCGAGCAAACTGTTCAGTCGGTATACTTCCGTGAATCCCACACAACTAAACCGTTTAGTTGATGGAGGTGCGCATACAATCGATGCAGTCGATCGTCGATTTTTATCTCAGCAAATCGACCAGTCTTTCTTCAGCAACGCTTGAGTCTGGGTACTACATACAATGTCAGTTAACAAAAAGAAACTGGTTTGTTCTTTGGTCTATATACATTTTAAAAGAAATAAGAAAAGGAGATTAAGGAGAGGTATTTGCCCTCCCTGGCGACAAGAGACGTGGCGCCACTTCAAAACTGCTAAAACGAGACTGATCAGTCGCGGATCGACTGTTTAGTCGATGGTATGTGCACACGAATAGATATCAATACAAGTTGAGCGTTCTCCGTCGAGTTTTTCGAGAAATTTGCACATAGCTCGTCGACTCTTCACGTGACCAGAGGGCTGGCCTTTTCTTCGGCCAGAGAATCAGCATTGCCATCCAACGTGGCAATGCTGATGCATCCAGCGTTCTGGGCACATTTCGCATTGACATCGTTGTGGACGAATTTTTTGATGATTTTCCGTCTCACTTTTGTATTTGTATATAGGTTTGTTTTTATTTTAGAATATTCAATTGTATATATATTACTAAAAGTAGTTTTGGCATCAAATATAAGTTGAGCGCGAGAGCTTTTTGATTTTTTGTCGAGCAACTATCAGAATAGAATAGAATAGTTCTTTATTTGCACAGAAAGTTGGTACAAGTTACAGTTGTTAAGATTGAATATAATGATCCTTATACTAACTACCTTAACTAAGGCATGCAAACAGTTTTAGCCATAATAATAAAGATAAATATATAGGTATTATTAAAACATTCAATTAAATCAATACAAGTTTTCCATGTCAAGATGAAATCAATCAGCAAATAATTTGAAATTGGCAATACAATACACAATGACAATTTTAATAAAATGGGATAAATTCGTCAAGATTGAGGTCAAAATAATTGAATAAAAAAAATGATTAAGTACTAATTTGTGTATCTAATTTATTAATTTATGAATTAATTGATCTGTCAATTTCTTTTTGAAAATTATAAATGTCTCATTTTTTATCACATCGGGTATTTTCTCGGCCATGCATTCTCTGTCATAGAAATGAATGTTTTTACTAAGGACAATTTTGAATTCAGAGGGTGATTTCGATTGGGCAAGTTTTAACCGACAATAATCAGTATTACCTACATTCAGTCAGTGTTGAAATGGTTTGTCCCATTGCCCATTTTCGCCAACATTAAAATAATTGAAAAATATGGGCTTATTATTCAACCTCTGCTTACCCTTTTGGAGAAATACAATAATTACCTCACAATATACTTAGACTGTTTTTGTTTAACAATTTTCCTATAGCAATATAAAAAAAAACCCTGTTTGTTTTGTTTAAGGTTTTACACACGTGTCAGTTTGGGTATTATCCATCAAGTTTCAGACTCAATAGCCATATTTATAAACTGTTTGTATTAGTAGAAATGGAACTGGTATTTTGAAATCGAATATTTAAAGGCCTATATAGCTTCTGCCAGCTGCTTCGTCCCCGTGAAAAGAGTGTTATTTATCCCAAAGAAAAATCAGACAGGGATAAAAGTAGCCTATGTGCTGTTCCAGACTATAATCTATCTCTATGTCAAATTTCATCCAGATCCGAGCCCCCTTTCTGACGTGATTGAATAAGAAACATCCATATAACAAAACTTTAACATCTATACTAATATTATAAAGCTGAAGAGTTTGTTTGTTTGTTTGTTTGAACGCGCTAAACTCAGAAACTACTGGTTGGAATTGAAAAATTCTTTTTGTGTTGGATAGCCCATTTATTGAGGAAGGTTATAGGCTATATAACATCACGCTACGACCAATAGGAGCGGAGCATCAATGAAACATGTAGCAAAAACGGGAAAAAATATTCCTTTTTGAGAGTTCCCGTTGCGTGCGCTGCGTAAACGGTTTAGATGGGTAGGTAGGTAGCCAGTTGACGGGAGCGAAGCCGCGTGGGAAAGCTAGTTTATAATATTAGTAAGATTCTCAAACATGCCTAAGTAAGTTATATAAAAAAAAGCACGAGTGCTGCAACAGCCAATATTTCGAACATTTTCTTCAAATTAACGGTTAAAGATAAATGGCTCGCACTCGTAGGTCTAACCAGTAATCCATTTTCAAAATTGACAGCTAACACAACATGATCCTTGCGTCGAATGATTAATGGCAATAGCAAGCAAAAGATATAATATGCATTCGCGCCATTTGCCTAGCAGTGACGTAAGCCATTTTGTGTTATTTTCTAAGATAATGCGAAGGCTTTTGTCTATACATTTGCGCAGTAACTCTGTAGTAGTAATTGTTATTTATTTAGTACTAGCTGTGCCCGCGGCTTCGCTACCGTTAGCTGCCTACCCTACCTACCCTACCCTATCTATCCTACCTTATCCTACCTACCTACCTACTCTACATACCTACACATCTACCTTACATTAGGTAGGGTAAGTTAGGTATGTAGGTAACCTACCATTTTTTATGTATTTTTCTTAAAAAAAAATTCCGTAGGAATCTTTTACAAAGAATTCGAAAACTTGAAAAAAAAAGATAAATAAATTTGGTAAAGCCCTTTTAAAGAGATGGCGTGAGCGCGTGACCAAGGGAAATAGGGATTCATTTTTATACAGGAACGCCAAAAACCGTGGATCAAACGAAACAGGGCGATAGTTGAGCATATTTTTAAATGAAAATGTAAAAACATTTTTTTTAGTACTCTAAGACCTACTTCAAATAACCCCAACTATTGCGCTGTTTCGTTTGATCCACGAGTTGTTGCCCAACCCGTATAGGCATATAGATTTTATTTCCAGGTATCAAGTTCATTCCTACATTTTCTCCTGGGTCTGCCACAATTGCGCCTTATATTTGCCGGGACCCATATTGTGGTAACTTTATTTAGTTAGTAGAACTTGTACTTATCATTCACAAGTCATTTTATAAACTAAATACGTACACATGTTCAAACTTTAATTATAAATAAGACTGAAACGCTTTGAGGGTTTTTATTACACAGCTGTTTCAGTTAACATTTTTTTTATTTGTTATTTCTCATTTCAAACAATTCTGAAAACAATATAGCCTTTATGGACTCGTCACACGTTACTTACCCACTGATTATTTAGTTTATCATATTGTTGATCAAAATTACCCTTTGGGATAGAGCTCTGTATAGCAGCGTCTAGGATTTTGGGAGAGATAACCATTCGTTTACTGACCGCGTGATTCTATAAATGAGAGCAGTGGTGGCCCAGTGGTATCGGCCGCGACTTTCAAGTTGTAGGTCGTGGGTTCGAGGCCAGGCAGGCGCTTTACTTTGTGTAAATTATTTCATCACCACTGATCTCAAAACGGTGAAAGAAAACATCGTGAGGAAACCGGCATGTCCTTGAACCAAAAATTCGAAGACATGTGACATCCACCAACCTGCACTGGGCCCGCGTGATGGATTACGGCCCATTCCCTCTCACAGAGAGAAGGCCTGTGTCCCAGCAGTGGGAACATTAATAGGCTGATGATGTGATTCTATAAATAAAAACAATTTTACTTCATTTATGTAACGTTTGTTTGTCTTACAAGTCTTAAGCAGCATACGACAACATTACGAGCTCTAAACTAACAAAGAAGTCATTCTGACATATGATATAAATTATCACACACACTATTTGCATGCAGTATTTGTCTACAGATAAGATGCGAAGGTTATCAGCAATTACATTATCTCGTCTACAACAATTAATAATACATGTGTCATTCTCTTCATTGATATCGAGATCAAATAAAAATAGAATTGAATTAATGATAAAAAGATCAGTGCGTTTTTATAAAAAAAAAATGTATTAATTAATGAATTTTTGAATCGAATTAAACCGCTCGACGTTGAGCTTCAAATATTTCGTTTTATCAATTAGTTGACGAAATTAAGAAAATTGGGTTCTAATTCCATTTGATTCGTATTTGTATTTTGTCTGGAGGACACAGAGCATTTTTAACCCCCGACGGAAAAAGAGGGATGTTGTAAGTTTCACATATACATAAACAAACAGATATAACTGTTTGTTTATGTATATGTGTATCTGTCTGTGGCATCATAGCTCCTAAATGGAACCGATTTTGATTTTTTATTTGAAAGGTGACTTTATCATCTAGAAGATACACGGAGCAACGAGACGCTTCATTGGCAACTGCTAGCGAACATTGTATTGGCAAAAATTTCCACACAAACCAAGCGTGCAAATGAGTATGACGGTGACCGTACCACATAGAAACTGACGACCCGTGTCATTTCTAATAGTCATAGGGCTAGGGTTTTTGGCACCGGGTAACCGGGCACACCTACCCGGGTGTGCCCAACCTTTATGCAATTTCAAAACCGGGTATTATTTGGCGAAAACCGGGGGTACCCAACAGCCGTATTGCGTAAGTACGCAAAGAGTTTAGAGAGTAGAGTACAATAAAGTATGTCATCATCATTATATCGGGCGAAAGATGTCCATTGCTGGACATAGGCCTCCCTCAAGCGTCACTACACTGACCGGCCCAGTGCGTCCCGCATCCAACGGATCTCCGCAACTTTCACCAGGTCACCGGTCCATCTGGTTGTAAAAAGATAGCTATGGGTTAGTGTTAATTAGCAGATAGAACCATAAATAATAACAAAAACGAATAGTAAAAATGAAAGTCTCTATTTGTAATCTTAATATCTCAAAAGTCACCTTTCATTCAAAGGTTAACATATTTATTTTTCAATAAGCGCACTTATTGACTTAATTTAATATAAAAACGAATAACGTACCTTTTTCGCTATAAAATGAAACTAGGGAATATAACGTTTTATCTTTATGGTTCAATAATTTCATATTGAACATCAAAATGATGTATTGTGATTGAATGGAATTTTAAAGAGCTGAAATTGGACCACGGCTGAGTGTGGTGAGCCTGCAAAAGGGTTGGGAGCATGACTCAATAAAATAAAATCGGGAGCAAAAATAGTTGTAATCTTCCTTTATCCCAACTACATATATGGATAGCCTTTCATTTTCAACGCGTACAACTAAACACCAGATTTAACTTTTTTGGGTGTAAGTAATTCTTTCGTGTCATCATAGTTTAGGGTAAGAAGATACTCTTTTAACTTCGACTTAGACTGTTGTCGGATTACAGACTTGTGACATCTAGTAACGAAGTTAAAAAATACAAATGGCAGCTGGGACCATTGGCTTAGGGCCGCGTGGACTGACTACGTACGGCACGACCTTTTAAAGATTTTTTTTCGTGGAGAAATGATTTATGAACATATTTCAATGAATTTAGTACTGAAAATCTTTTATTTTAACACCTAGGCTGAAACGTCTTGCGTGATGACGCGAGGTGCCATTTCATTCCACGGTACGTCACGTTATTTACCGTGATGCTGCATAACGACGCGACAATCCACAAAATGCCACGGCACGCCGCTGCAGCACGTAAGACGTATAGATTACTTCATGTTGTTAAAGGAATGGAAGTGCTAAGTAATTAAAATAAGGTTGAATCTGGCCCGTCAGGGCGTCAATCTCAATCTCGCTTCTAGCGCGTGCTTCCTAGACGTGAGAGCGCGTAGAATACCACACAATCATGCGGTATGCCACGGGATGCCGCAGGATCCTTCGGTATGCCGCAGGATGCCACATAATGATTCGGTATGCCAAAGAGTGACGTGCTGTGCCGTGACATGTTGTGCCGTCAGTGAGCGCCTGTCCTTAATGTGCTTTCTGAGGCACGAATCAGTCTCGGTATACTGATGGTACCCATTCATGGTCCGACCATGACAAGCAACTGAAAATGATTGCTGCTCAAAAGTTGAATAAGTTTCTAGGTACGCCTGAGAAACATCTATCAAAATTGAAGTGTCGGTTAATTCAATACCAATATTATTTTCTGCTACAGATAATATTGAGACAGCTAACTAATCGGTCTTACCAATATTAGGTTACCAGTCAGAATCAATAATTCTTCGTATTTTGTCTGCATTTCTATATGTAAATTTAGTGTGCAGGGCTTTAGTTATTTTTTATTTATTCAATAGGTATTAGTTCTAACGCACTAATACCTATTGAATAAATAAATACTTATTCATATATGGCTTTAAATGAATTTTCTTTAATGCGGGTATATAGCCGGGCCCTTATAAATTCTACTTACTATAATAAAATATTAGGAAAATACGACTTGTACGGTTAATAGGTTAATTTGTATAATATTTTATTTATGTGTTACCTACGTACATTCCATCACTAGTACTCACGAGGCGGTCATAAAACAGAAGGTCAAACTTATGGTATTTTTTCATCTTTGGCAATAGACCCGATGACGACTACTTGTCTGCCAGTGTCAATCTTACGCTTAAAAATATATTTTAAAATAACAAAACTGACCTGACCATGTATCCTCCGACTGCATAGCATGATTTTCTTCTTGTTTACGTCTTTTTAGTTCGCTTTTAAACCAGTCGGGTTTCTTGTTATTTTTAAATAATTTTTTTATTTACAACTCTTCAGTTATTTTTTTTAGAATTAGGTACATTCAAACATATATGTGTTATATATTTTTGTAATCTCCTCTTAAAACCCTTTATTTTGATACGCCACAAGATGGGTTTGGAGAAAATAAAAATTTGGGCCCCCACAATATGGCGCCCAAAATCCGCCATTTTTTTATTTTCCAATTTTAATGTGTGTTTCAGTGACACTCGCAGGATTAAGACGAATCGATTGACGTAAGAATCATCAAAATCGGCCAACGCGTTTGGCCTCTAGAACGCTACATAGGAACATACATACATACGTACATACATACATACATAGACTGATTAGCACATTACCCTTCTTCGGCAGTCGGGTAAAATACGATTAAAATTCAAGTTCTTGCGTTGCGTTGCAAGACTTGCGTCTCATCTCGGCGACAATCAATATAAATTACAAAAAGTGTAATCTGTCAAAAATACCGAAATGTGACACATTAGGTGACACACACATTACACATACATGCATTTCCTGATTGCGCGATGCAATTTGATTTGTATCACAACAGTAAGCGATTTTTACAGAGTAAAATTGCAAGTATGTCCACATGGACGCAATGCGATGCAATTCGACCGATACGCACTTCAATTTTTATTAGAAAATACGTGTTCCCACTGCTGGGACACAGGTCTCCTCTCTGTTTTGGCAATTCACCACGCGGGCCCAATGCGGTTTGGTAGATATCACATCATGTCTTCGATTTTTTGGTTCTAGGACATGCCGGTTTCCTCACGATGATTTCCTTCACCGTTTTTAGAGCAGTGGTGATGAAATAATTTACACAAATGAAAATGACTGCCTGGGCTCGAACCCACGACTTAAAACTTGTAAGTCGCGGCCATTACCACTGGGCCACCACTGCTTATCGCTCTGCTGCTACTGCTGTTGCTGCAAACGGCCTAGGTCTTTTTGACAGATTCTGATTTAGATTTGAGTGCAAAGGCTCCTTGAAAATACGGGCTTAGCTCCTGTGGTCTTGATTAAGTCATACTATCCTAGCTGCCTTTAGTTCTTGCAACATAAATTCAGCTGAATTCTTTTCTGGTCAAAATTGAGCGAAGTGACCCAAGCAAAGCATAACAAACTAACTAATAAACTGTTGTTATCTGTTCGCAGCACCTCTATTGGAAATATTGAATGGTACATCTTTTATTGCAATGCGGTCTATTGCTACGAAGCTGGTGAATGGAGAAGAATTTGGTAAGTAATCGACTGATAAAAAGTTTATTTTATCATTAGCGCCTCAATAACGAGAGTAATCGTAACACAGACCCAAATCCACTACAAGTTATTTTTTACTTTCGAGCTGTATTTGGTTTGAAACTTACTGATGGCAGTGTTCCAATTTTTTAAATGCATAATTTTTTGACAATTCCGTGCCTTTACATTTTAGAAATTGCTTTCTTTGTTATTAATTAATGTTATCGACATCTATTTTTAAATTTATCGGTAAATAGATACCGAGATGAAACTTTGCGATCTCAATACCAAAATGGATATAGAAATGGATATATATACTGCTTTGTTGAGAAAAAGTGTTTATTTTATTTATTTATTTAAATAAGGTTCACCAACAGTTGTTACTGATATTACACTTAAATCTAACCAGTTGTTACTTAATCAGTTGTTACTTAAATCTAACTGCACAACCAATTACAGGCAAACACTACATGCAAATTGCTCTTTATAATTACAAAAACTTAATGTACTTAAATTCTAGAAAGTTATATTATATTAAATATTAATACTAATACTGTGTTTGTGGTATAGCACCAGCTACTTTTAACCACATTCCTAATTCCATAAAAGAGGAACCAGTAACAACTTTCAGAAAGAAACTAACTTTACTTCTATTAAACAAATGATATTACTCCGTATTGGATTTCCTAACTGGGGGGTGACCATAAGCTCTTAGAGTAAGGTTATTTTGAGTGTGTGTAAGGGACAGATTTATATGACTTGTATACATCTGTCACTTACGCGATATCAAAATAACCTTACTCTAAGAGGTTATGGTCACCCCCCTGATCAATTTTAGTTGTGTATCAATGCTAGTATGTTTGATGAAGAATTGCATCAATGTTCTGCAAACATTGCTAAAATGGTAGAATGTACAAGGATTCTTTAATATTATTGTAACTACGTTATTGTAACTACCTACATTTTGAGCAAATAAATGACTATTCTATTCTATTCTAATCTAGTTCGACATGAATTCGACCAAACGGGTGTTGTTCGAGTAATTCCTCTGTCTGGTGGTCAACTGCCAAATAGTTATTGTCGGGCTGTGGCATATTTTGATCAAATCGCACGGAGAACTTTGATAAGGCGATGCAGGATTTGTGTGACGTCGTCGCGTCGGGTGTTTGTGTAGTTCGTATATGGCAGCATAGATGGCGGTACAATCTATCTATGTTTCTCTATACTTTTATCTGCTATTTTTGCCTCCTAATTAAATGTATGTTTTATATTATTTCAGGCAAGGTGAACTCTCTCTTCGGGTTAGCAGAAGCAACCATGCCCTTGCTATACGGGCCCCTCTACTCCAGGGTGTATATGGCAACACTCAACATTCTGCCGGGAGCTGTCTTTTTACTAGGAGCATTAATGACACTGCCAGCTATAGCTATATTTGGGTAAAGTTTGCAATTTTGGATATAAATAAAATAGTTTACTCAGGACATCAACCCTGTAAAATATTTTATCTATACTCACAACGTAATGTTCCAATTGTGAATTCAAAAAATATTCTATAAACACGTACTTTACATCCGTGGATAAGTAAAATTTAAAAAAAACAACCATTACAGTGCAGCATTTTCCTTCGATTTTCAAACAACTGCATCATAAAATAACTTTTTTAATTTTTATAGCACACTTTTACTTTTTAATTTATTGGCGCTCATTGACTTAATGTAGAAAAGTAGTGTCATGTAGCAGTGTCTATGGATGCGCGAGCTGCGCTGTCATACCCAATGACAATCTAAATTGCTTGCCATAGCACATATTCTTCCCATTTCCACTTTTGTTTTATTTCAACTGTATGAGTGAAGATAAAGAAGTGTATGCAACGGCATATAATTAGGTATTAAAACACTCGCGTGATATCATTATCACATTCGGCTTCGCCTCATGTGATAAACCCACGCTCGTGTTTTAATAACCCCGATTAAATGACCATTGCATAAACTACTATTATCTACACTCACAACGTAATGTTCCAAATATGAATTCAAAAAATCATGTATGAACACGTACTTTATATTCGTGGATAGGTAAAATTAAAAAAAAAAAACCATTAAAGTGCAATATTTTCCTTCTATTTTCAAACAACTGCAGCATAAAATAACTTTTTAATTTTTATAGCACACTTTTACTTTTCAATTTACTGGCGCGTATTGGCTCACTGACTTAATGTAGAAAAATAGTGCATTGTCTATGGATGCGCGCGCTGCGCTGTCATGCCCAATGAGGATCTAAATTGCCCGCCATACCTACCACATATTTTTTCCGTTTCCACTTTTGTTTTATTTCAACTGTATGAGTGAAGATAAAGTAGTGTATGCAACGGCATATAATTAGGTATTAAAACACTCGCGTAATATCATTATCTATATAAACCCACGTTCGTGTTTTAATAACCATTGCATAAACTACTATTTTTTGGAATTTAAAGTATTTCATTCTAGGTAGTTTTGTCAATCGAATGGAATTTTATTAGCACATAGCTCATTCTATTACCAAGTCTCATCACACTCACATGTATTTTAAAAAGCAACGACACATAGTTGGTCACCATTGAAAGAAGAAAGAAAGAAAGGAAAGGTGTTTATTTGCCACAAAAACGACATTTTTTTTTTCCTTAAACTAAACCCTTAACTGTAGTATTAGTAACTACTTAAATTATGTTATTAAAGAGTGAGATAAAAATAAAATACCAAATTTTAGTATAGTATAAGGATGATGAGTTATTACAAGCATATGCATGTCGTGACTGTGACAAGAAGGCTTCCACTCAGCATAATGCTGTGCCGTGGGAGACCCACAGCACGGCGCTGATTCTCAGTGGTCGCCTAAGGCGTGACGTACGGAAACCAAAGCCTATTTGCCTAATTGTTTTATCTTTTTGCTGACAATAACAATAAATTTATATGAATATTGAATTTTGACATTATAATATAATAATAATTTCTAATCTATAAAATTTCTAAATTATAAACTTTGTAAGTGTAAAGTTCGAGGTCATTTTTCAATTTTGTTCTTATTGTTAATTCTTTTCAATGTTATTTTTGTAAATATTTGTTCGCCGATACTTACGGTTAAACATGATTGGACTCAAACGATATTATATCTTGCATGCTCTCGTATGCAAGATATTGATACAACAGCAAAATCTAGTTTAAAAAAAACCAAAGTCACCTCTCTCAACATAATTAGGTACATTATTTTTTAATCTCTTTTAAGATTATTCAAAAAACTTTGTAACTTTAATATAATCTATTTATTTTCAGGTGGCTGTACTTCGAACACAAAAAAGATAGAATAAGAAATGCAGCCCTGAAAGAGGACAGCGAAAACCAACAGGCTGAGCAAATAAAATAAAAATTTTAATTTAAAAATAAACTGTGCAAGATGTATTATCGGGCTTTGTCCGAGCCATCGAGATCGGGAGTAATTAATTGATCTATCGGGTCAGGTGATGAATATATTATGTACTTATACTCACAATATTGGTTTGTTTGTTTTTCTTCATTATATTAAAATCCTTTCAGCCTGAATTTTTAACTGCTATATATTGAAAATAATCGTCAGTAGATGTAGTAGCTCCTTGATCATATCGATACTTACAGGTCCCTGCTCCTTAAAAATCATCTTTTAACATAGCTGCCACAGATAGCCAATTTTGCGGGTGCTGCTTGAACGCTGAGTAATCAGCCGCCGACGTCATCCTGAATACAAAGCCGTGGATTCTCAATCTGCGAAAATACTCGGAACGGATACCAGGAAGCTTATGTGCTTTTAGGTGGAGCTAGTCTGGTTATTTTACTCAGGAAACCACGCACAACGGACCATTTGAGAGTTTAAGTGTGGAAAATGGTATTCCTACTCTACTCGTACTTTTGTTACGATGTGACATGCTACCCTATTTAAATTCTACGAAACTGTACTCCATTTGCGATAACATTAGACGTTTAAATTCGCCCATTTTACAACCCGTTCAACCGATTTAGAATTCTATTGCGTTGGTAATACAACAAATGATAGCTGTAGTAAACAGTTGGTTTTGGTAACAGGTTTATGCTTTTTATGTCATCCTTATGTTTACGGGATAGAACTCAAAATCGCTAAAACGGACTGTAAAAAGATTTGGAAACATGTCTAATGTTATTTCAAATGGAGTTTAAGCGCTGCGACAGTACATACTACGACGCTTTGCTCTACAACAGCGTAGTTCTACGTCACTATGACGTCACTACAAATCTGTCGAGTTACATTCTAAGTCACTTCAATAAAAGTGAATGATGTGTATTTAGAAGGAATGGTATCACGAGGTATTACGGAAGGAATTAAGTTTCTGTTTTCGCTGTCTTCTTTTATCAGTGGTTATTTCCATATAAATATTTTATGCGCTCGGCGAATCGTAAAACTTGATACCTAAACTTCTAAACGAATACTAAGCATAAGACTTATAATTTTCTGCTTGTTTTTATGTCTGGGAAATAAAAGATAATCTATGAAAAAATCTTTATAAAAAACATAGAAGTAGTGCGAATCTATGCTACGAAAAAGCTGTCAAAATGAAAAATATTTTCATACTTTGTTTATCAAAGATGTTTTAAAAAGTTATTTTCCCAACAAGCATAACTTTTTATTAAAAAAACGTGTTTTAAAAGCTTTTAATTGGATAAACTCTTAAAGTATCAGCAAAATCTGGCCCGGGCCGACAACCTGTCACCTTTGCAATGACAATTATTTCAAATAGTTCAACTTCGGCCAATTTATACAACGCACTAGCTGCTTCCCGCGGTTCCACTCGCATGAAAGTCGCAATTGTACCAAAGGAACCTACTACCTGGATATTAACCCTCAGTTGCCCAGCTCAAAATTATCGCAGAATTTATGTGACAAATTGTCAAGCACGCGTTATCTGCTGTGATTGGTTGAATGAATTTTCAACAGCCAATCACAGCAGATAACGCGTGCTTGACAATTTGTCACATAAATTCTGCGATAATTTTGAGCTGGGAAACTGAGGGTATGTATACTATATGTTAATCTAGGATGTAAGCTGCTGAAAGAGTAACGAACATTCAAACATATTCTCATTTATAATATTAGTATTATATCGCATTTATTTATAATACGAGTATTAGTAGGATTATCTAATGTTTTGCGGATAAATCTTGAATTCTTGACAGAAGTGTTTCCGTACAAAAACCGTTAGACATCAATTTTATTCAGCTTTTTTTTTATTTAACCCTGGTAAAATATGTCCTTAATAAAACAGTTCTTAAATTCTTTGGTATATTGGGAGTATTGGGGAGTTCGGATCTAATTAAGTTTCACAAAAAAGATAAGAACCAAATCTATGATTAATATGATTTAAATTTTTCATTCAACTCCTTTCCGCCGTCCTCCAAGGCTGCTTCGGTATTCAATCTTTCCTTTTTGTGTTGGTAGTACATCCACCTGCAAATTAACATACCATAACATCACGCGTGTTTTCTCTGAAAGGTTAGGCAGAGATGCACTTAAAAAAAGTATTTTGAATGCTTTTTAAATCGCCCTGAACAAGACTGTAAAGTGAAAAACCGGCTTCCGTCGACAGGGAAGAAGTTTGTCTAACACGAAGAAATAGAACGTCACAAGCCTTTAACGACCGTTGCAATTATGTATCGAGTGGATATAATTTGCCCATAACCTATTACTAAAGGGAGCTTTTTAACGGAAAAAGAGATTTGAAAAAAAAAAATTAAAGCGGTCCGCCGACGCGAGTACTAGGCTTATTTTTAACGTTTTAGAGGTTTTTGAGTCAGGGATTATTAAAACTTAAATTTTAATATTTTTATAGCCGATTCTAACCCACTGCTGGGCAAAGCTCTCTCCTAAATTCTTTCAGAAACTCTTCTCCCACGTCTCCTTCAACCATCCCTCGTGAAATGCGTAGGACGACTCGCCACCTCGTTTTGGTCGGGAGCTTACTTGATATAAAAGTGATTTAACACTTATGATGTGCTAAAAAGAGGACAGCTGAAGTTGAAGAAGAGGCTACCATGAAGGTTTTAGGACCTTGATCTTGAGTTATTTTTTTAAATTATGACATTTTGTGTTAGTATTCGTTTCCTTACCCAAATACAGCAAAAGCAGGCATTGTTAACAATGCTCCTAATAAGTAGACAGTGCCGGGAAAAATGTTTATGGTTGCCATATAAACCCTGGAGTAGAGGGGTCCATATATTAAGGGTATCATGGCTTCGACTAATCCGAAGAGAGAGTTCAGCTTGCCTGAAAAATTAATAAAAAACAACATGACAGTTAGAACTCGAGGATTTTCTATTCTTAAATCAATATTTTAATGTTCCCACTACTGGGACACAGGCCCCCTCTTTGTGAGAGGGAATGGGCCGTAAATCACCACGCGGGCCCAGTGCAGGTTAGTGTATGTCACATGTCTTCGAATGTTTGGTGCTACGACATGCACACACACAAACAGTGAAGAAAAACATCATGAGGAAACCGGTCCTGGCGTTTTCCTTCACCGTTTTGAGAGCAGAAGTGATGCAATAATTTACAAAAATTAAAGTGCCTGCCTGGGTTCGAACCCACAACCTACAACTTGTAAGTCGCGGCCGTTACCACTGAGCCACCACTGCTCCTGCATTGGTCCTTTCTATCCTTTGCAGGACTACATATAAGCAGCAAATTACAAAGAAAAGCCATAAATATTCATTGATCTTTTTTGAACAAATATTTTAGATTTACTTAGTTTACTTACCAAATTCTTCTCCATCTACAAGCTTCGTGGATATTGATTGCATTGCGATGAATGAGATTCCACTCAACATATCTATAGAAGGAGCTGTGGATAGAAAAAAAAACATAATATTAGTTTTAACTTTTGTGAGAAACCTTAAGTGGCATTTTTAGCAGCTATGGATTTTTGGATGAAGACTCTATAAAACTAGGTTTATTAGCCGAAAGGCATCCATTGCTGGATATAAAACAGCCGTATATCTTTCAGCTGATATAATTCCAATAGGATGCGAGCAGGTGGCGTTCTGTAGTTTCTGCCCACCCCCATGGGGAAAAGACGTGAATTTATGTATGTATGTATAGTTCCAAAATTTATTGAAAGAGCTGCATCTAGTGGTTGGCTTAAATTGCTATATTGATTAGCAAGTAATGTGGTATTGGGCAGCTTTAAAATTGAGGTCATAGGAAAATAAACATTTCGCCAGCAATGTTGGTAATAAGGCAGGAAAAACGACAGCTGTTGTACAGGCATCAGAATAGAATAGAAAACATTTATTCGACACAGACACAACACAAAAGCAACAATCACAAAGTTACAGAAGAATAGTAAAAAGTACAAACAAAGTTTAAGCATTGCGCCGGGCATGCTCATACCGAAAGAGTAACCAACTCAGCGTTTGCTGGGCGTCAGACACCCAGCGCACACACGGACGTAGATAAATTTCTAGTACCATTTAATTGCATTGTCTTTTTTTTCTATTTGTCCAAGGTAAGTTAAATTACAAGGCCTCACCTAAGTAAATCATCCAGGTGGTACTAGCAAACGCATAGGCGAAGGCTGCGCAGATCTTGCTGGTGTTCGATATGAGACCGAGCAAGGCATCATCCAGCTTCAGGTAGTTACTGAACAGGGTTATTGAGAAGAATGTTCCTGGAAAGTAGAATTTTTCTTTAAAATTGGTTATTCCAGCCATTTTGGCGTAGATAACCAGAAAGTGGCTCCTATGTACGATGCAGTGATCGGTTATTCCACGTGGACCTTTTTGTTTTGCGTGGTAAAATGTAATGAAGCTAGTATGGGGTTGTGGGTTAGTGAACATCATCAATAATATTTTTGATGAATTTTTGATTGGCGATGGCACGATCTTTATAAGAAATCCTGATAACCAAGTAAAGACCAACACACCAACACTACCCAGAGTGCACCAACATTTAAGTAACTCGTGAAGAGCTTTTATGCATCATTGTAGCGCCATCTATTATGTAATAGTGAAACTGTTGACTCAATACACCATTCATTTTTATTTATTGATGGTAAATAAATAAAAATAAATAAATATACGAACTACAAAAATAACAGACGTCACACAAAGCCTTTATCGCGTGTTTAAAGTTCTCCGTGCGATTTGAACAAATGCAATGAACTGACAAGAACCATTGGACAGTTGGCCACCAGACAAAAAACCTTGGTCAGAGGATTCTCCCTTTTCAACGCAAATAGCGGGACTTTACACCCTGTTTCGCATACCTCTATCTTCCTCCTTACGACGATTCCCCAATGCTGGGGTCGTGACCACATCATGGTTTCAAAACCCTCTCCTTGAACAAGTTTCTCCACTTGCTCCTACTTTCAGCAACATACACTGTTCAAGAAGGTGCGGATTTGGTCTGACCAGCGTAATAGATTCTTCCTCTAGGTCGTTACATCTATATCATTACCAATATGACTCGAGAATGTTCACATAGATTATGTTCTGAATTATTCAGGACCACGGTTCCACTGTCAAACAAAATAATGAATACTCTATAATACCTGACAAATTGGTGATTATAACGTAAGTAGACCACATGCTGTACTGGACGTCGTCCCAATGGAACTTGTATCGCGTAAATAGGTACGTTATTGTGGCTTCACCTGAAATAAAAAATAAAAAAATGAGCTACTAGCAATGCATCAATGGCAAAACATTTATTTTTATTACGAGTACTTGATGAGCCAGCTCTTGACCTTGAATGAATGAGGTCTACGATGGAAAGGGCGAGTCGATCTATTCTGTAAACATCTCACCGTGAAAACTTTGGTGCAGGGAACTTGTGAGTTGACGTTTCACCTTCATTTGATGGGTTGATACCCCTCTTCATATTCACTTACCTAAGTTTCCACGGTTAGATTTTTAGAGTAACTCTACTAGTATTTTCTGTTAACTCTTGTTTTGAAGGTTGACGTGTAAGTAAGTGGAGAAAAAATATCAACAGGCAAGAACAAGATCAATGTTGTATTTTAAGCCTTTTAACCACTTACCACTCATAGGTCCATAGATAACGGACATGACAATGAGCAGCAAACAAATGAGCAGTCTTCTGTTTCCAGGACCTTTTCTGAAAGCCACCATAAACGTGTCAGTCACCAGGCTCACATCAAAGAATTCTCGCAGAAAACATTTCTTTTTGTTTTTCTTGATCTCCTGAAAATTGTATCCATTTGCAAAAATCTTTTTTTTTGTCTTCTTTTTTAGGACCTGTTTCAGAGTTTGCTTAACTTGTGCTTATGTATAAAAGCACGTGCTGGGAAATATCACTGTAATTATTTTTTTAACAATTCCACGTCATGAATCCATCACCACACATCGCAAGATCCAAAATTAGATTTAATTTACATTCTTAATATGTTACACAGTAAATTGGAATACGGGCAGGAGGATAATGATGACGATGAATAATCAATAAATAGATGATAATTAAATATGAGTTTGTAACAAAATGTGAAAAAATAAAAATCATTATATAATATCAGGCTGTTCAATCTAATGAACGCTTACTTACTATTTTCTTTTCATCTCTTTGTTTTGGCTCTTTCAAATACGTGTATCCATATACCAAACTAAATAAATGGAGGGATAATGCCACTGAAAACACACCGTAATACCCCGCCCAAGCAAACAATACACCGCTCAAAGCAGATCCGATAGGATAGCCTATATACGAGCACATGGTCACCAGCCCCATCCGGAAGGTCCTGTCTTCTTCAGTTGTGACGTCACCAATATAACTATATACACCAATAGAATTTGTGTAACCTCCTCCCACTAAAGCTGGGAATATGACTTCTGTGAACGCAGACACTTGCACAGGCAAGTTAAAGAAATAAGTGTTCATGATTATGCCAAGGCACGACAAAACTTCTCCAACTATAGGAAGCATGATGATCGCTTTTCTTTTTCCAGTCTTGTCACTCCAAGCTCCAATGAAAAGCATAATAATCACAGGGAACACCGTTTGAACTATATTCTTCCATAATGTGACACTTGCTGTTACTCTTTGTACTTCTTGCTCTTCAAACGTATAATTTTCTGTTTGTCTTGAATTCAGTGCATCACATACCTCTGTGGTGTAATTTAGATTAACTCTGCAGGCCTTTTCTAAATATAAATTTTGTAGTGCTAATGATGTGAGCATACCAGGTATAACGTAGCATAACATGATAGGTTCCACAGATATATTTTCTTTAATTAGTTTCAGTCTTTCTCTGAAAGTTAATTTATTTTTCTCTTCATTTTTCTCGACTTGTTCTGTTTCTTTTGGGTTTGGTTTAAGAGGAGAAGATTCATCTGTGTCTTCTTTATTTACCTCTTCTTTTTTGTCCTCCGGTTCACTCATTTCACTCTTAGAAGGATCCATTTGTCAATGTTGGCTCTTAGGTATCAGTAGTATGTATGATGCATTAGGAACTTTATTCAACCACAACAATCCTGTGTGTTGATCGTGTTGCTTGTGATATAATATGTACTTTAAAATTAAAATGGGAATTCTCACGGTGAAAAACCTACCTGATAAGCGTTTATTTGATGATAAACTTATCTCACTCTAACAAAACATTATAATCATCACAAACTCTAATTACTCCTAAAGATAATATATGGGTCTATCTTTTGTAGCAGAACTTTTTATGTCATAATATAATTTTGCATAACAACGGATAACATAAACTTCATATCGCAGAAAATCGTTTGGCATACACTCATTTATCATACCTTCAAACTCATAATTTTGTAAGTCAGAATCATCTTTAGGCATAAATTTCATATCACTAGTCATTAAAAGGCAGAAACATCATATCGCAGAAAGTTCACAGTCAGAATCGTCTTTTGGCATACATTTCATATCCATAATAATTGAAAGACTCATCTATCACATTACAGAAAATTTATATTTAGAATAATTTTTTAGAGTACCATAAATTGATTGTAAACAAACATACACCATGCCAGCAGCATGCAAGCAGTATGCAAACAAGCATACACCATACATGCAGAAATCATGCAAAATGCGAGCAAGCATGCAGCATGCAGCATGCAAGCGAGTATGCAACATGCAAGCAAGCATACCGCATCCAAGCGAGCATACAACATGCAGCAGGCATGGTTTCTGTCACGGCTTCGGCGCTGCGGGGCTCTGGCGGTCCCACGCGAGCTTATCGTCACCGCAGCTTCGGCTTGCTGGCCGGCTTCACCGGCCAGCCTCCGCCGCGGTGGCGAGCGTTAAAACAATCTGCGCCTCAGATTGCGGGACGCCTTGCCCCGCCGCCGCGCCAACGCGGACTTGAATTACACTCTAGGGGTAGCGCAGACAAGACTACGTGGAGTCGGATTTGCAGCGATTCGTTTCTGTCATTAACTTTTGTACCACTTTGTCAATATGTTATTGACATTTTAAGAAAATATTTTAATTTTAATTTAAGGTTATAAATGCTTTTTTATAGAAATGGCATTATGGAAATTCTGCCATCTTCATAGTATGCCAAGTAAATTTGACCAAATAATTGTCGCTCTAAATAAACGTTATGCTAAACGAAATTATGCCAAATTCTGCCAACTCTGCCAACATAAAAGTATGCCATCTTAAATTCGGGCATATTAACATTCGGTGAAACAATAATTATATTAAATATTTTTTTGCATTAAGATTAAAAATAAGATTATGCCAAGTGATGTGCCAAATAAATTTCGCCACATCAAGATTCTGCCAGATAGAGGGAACCCATAATATATCTACATTCATTCCATCCAATTTATTTAGAGATCTGCTTCATTGTTAATGATGTTTTTGCTACGTTTTTTTAAATCTTATCTTAGTAAACAGTGAAGTTAAATATAATATTTGTAGTAGGCTTACAAAAATAAAGTAGTATTAAAATAAATAGCACCATTTAACATACTATCATGCAGTGATTTCCTCAACAGATAAGATTGCAAAAATAAAATATTTTTTTATGAAGCACTTGTTTAAAAATCGAAGGAAATTGTTGCAATGGTGTTTTTTTTTAATTTTACCTATCCACGAAATTAAAGTACGTGGTTATACAATATATTTTGAATTCATATTCGGAACGTTACGTTTTGAGTGTAGATAAAAGTCTTTTAAACCACCCCCTCTAAAAGGCTTATTTTATTCACTGAAAACAGTGAATAAAAGCACTTTTAATCACTATTTTGGTGTTTGAATTTAGAACACACCAATATATTCAAACTCCATCTCAATGCTATACAACCTCCTTGAGCAAAAAATATTCAATACAAACTCCTTGTGCAAAGAATACTCGACATGCAAACTCTTTGTGCTTTTCGCTTTGTCATAGTCATGGTTTAAAGTACAGTATCCAACTCTTGAATAAAACGGATTTATATCGAGGGAATCACTCGCGTCCCTCAGGGTTCTAACACTTGAATCACTCGCCATGCTCGTGATTCAATCATCATGAATCACTCCCTACGGTCGTGATTCAGTCGTTAGAATCCCTCACTTACTTGTTGGCGTTTATCTATGGCCCTCGCTTTAAATCCGTCCTTTATTCACTAATTGCATAATATAATATTAATATCTCGGTCACTCATAGACGACATAGCTAGTGTGACGAGTTGTCATCACAACTAAAAAGACAAGTCAATATGAAAGAAATGTTGGCCAATAATGGTAAAAGACAGACAAAAAATTGCCGTCATCTTCTTTTGTTCTTATTAAATGCTTAGAAGATTGTCTGTTAACAGTTTTTATCTACACTCACAACGTAATGTTCCAAATATGAATTCAAAAAATATTGTATAAACACGTACTTTATATTCGTGGATAGGTAAAATTAAAAAAAAACCATTACAGTGCAATATTTTCCTTCGATTTTCAAACAACTGCATCATAAAATAACTTTTTAATTTTTAAAGCACACTTTTACTTTTTAATTTATTGTCGCTTATGGGCTCCTTGATTTACTGTCGAAAAGTAGTGTTATGTCTATGGAGGCGCGCGCTGATGAGAATTTAAATTGCCCGCCATACTTTTTATTTTTCCGTTTCCACTTTTTGTTTTATTAAAAATGTATGAGTGAAGATAAAATAGTGTATGCAACAGCATATAATTAGGTATTAAAACACTCGCGTTTTATTATTATCACATTCGGCTTCGCCTCATGTATGATAAACCCACGCTCGTGTTTTAATAACCCCTATTATATGACCATTGCATAAACTACTATTATATAACCGGAAATCTTAAAAATTTCTAAGTACATAATACAAAATTTGGACATAAAAACCTCACCAAAGTGTAAGCACATGATAAACTTCATACATACACCCTCTAAAAAGTGCCAGCCAACTTGGATCGTCTGCTAACGAGCCGTTCACCGCTTACGACTATTAAGCGAATATCAAGGAGCCACTGACTTGCCTGTTATTTTGCATGATATTAATTTCGCGAAGCCACCACCATTACACCCCCTTTTAATTACATTTAATGAATAAGCGAAAATTACCTTTTGTATTATTCCAAAACCCTTTATGTGGAAGCCCGCCTATCTTAATGAGGTTTTCAAATTTTAAATACTGTTTTGAAAATTAACGATCTTGTGTGGTTGAATGATCTGAGCTTGAGAAGATTCATTTACGGGTATTCTATCTTGGGGCTTTATTGGTTTAAAATGGGCTTGTCCTTCTTGAAATAATGAAGAGTAGGCAAAAACGTTCAACATTCAACATTTACACTGAACTGATAATGCGGATTACCCTTGAAAGATTGGACGGACGGTGTATCAAGAGGAGGTATGAGGGTATCGATGACACTACGCTGTTCGCAACTACTATTCACCAAATGCATAAGTTGATATCTAGGATGGAAAATTCCAGGTCGATTTTCGGATTGAGAATTAAAAGAAGTAAGACAAAGATGATCATTTTCGATTGCGCTCGCGAAAGCACGCCCGAAGTCACTTAAATCGCGAATTGCGACGTCGTTCAATCATTATGTCTACCTAGGAACTCTATTATCAAACCTAGGTAGTTGCGCTGACGAAAGCGACGTACCACTAGGTCTGCCACGGAGAGACTGAAGAAAGTATGGAGGAATCACAACGTCACCAAAGCCACAAAAACCCGGCGCATACGGGCACTGGTGTTCCCCATATTCCTGTACGCAGCCGAGACCTGCAGCCTAATTGCGTATCATCATCAATTGTTCATACTCTTTAATGGGGTCAAATCCTTTGCTTTGCCGAATTCACTTACGCAATCAGGCTTCTAGACGCTGAGAAAAAGGGAAAAGAATAGACGCTCTAGAAATGTGGGGCTGGAGGAAAATGCTTCTGGTATCCTGGACTCAATTGCGCACCAATAAATCCATTCTCCAAGAACGCGGCATCAAGCAGCGTGATTAGCGGATTTAGTCCAGGCTCGAATTCTTCAGTTCTTTGGTCACGTGTCCCGACGTGGCAACGAGTCTTTTGAGCGGCTTGTGATCCAAAGGAGAGTAGAAAGAACGAGAACGCGTGGCAGGTCACGCATGCGATGGACCGACCAGATCAAGTCTGCAATAGACTCGTTCAAAGAGCAAAGGGCATTAACTACCTTGTTCTCATTTCTCGTCTCTTCCAATTTCCCTAGTTACCTGGCCCCTTACTTTCAATACATTTGCGTCAACCACAGTAAAAATCTACGGTCATCACATAACCGCCTTCTTCAATGTCCCACTCACCGCACTGACTTCATTCATCGTTCTTTCTTCGTTCAGTCTATTTCTCTATGGAATGCACTCCCCCAGGAAATCAGGATGGCAACCAACCGGTTAACCTTCAAAGTTAAAGTTCGCGAGCATATTCGTAAGAAGTTGGCAGTAGTATCGTAACAGCGCTAATGTTTTTCAATTATTTATCTATTACTACTAATGTTTAAGTATATTTATGTATTTAGTTTATTATTTTGAATATATATGGTATGATTATATTGTATTTATAGTTTATGATATGTATATTTTAAAGAATCCACATAACTTTCATTATTGCACCTACCACTGTTTATCTCTCCATCACCCAAAGGTCGACTGGTAGAAAATGCCTAAGGCATTAAGTCCGCCTCTGTACTTGTGTGCATGAAGTATATTTAGTACCACTGCAGGCACAGCTGACAGGGAGGGATGGCGTCGCATCGTGAGGCGAATCATGTTGGCACGGTGGCTCAGTAAGACATGCTTACCACGGCCACTCTGCCAAGAGTGTACCGTCGAATAAGAAGAGGCAAAAACTAAAGTAGGTAAAACGTGAGGACCAAAAAGTCAAAAATGTTGGTTTGAAATGAAATGTCACGTAATCAATCAATTACTTTGACTTTCTGACAACCGTTTTTGCAGGCAGAATTTAACTTTGTCTAGAACTCTAGATTCTCTGGTTGGGACTCTCACACACCAGGGATATCATGGCACTTATGGGAGGACTTCAGCAGTCGTTGGAAGTGGCTAAGTTTTGGGCCAAATAAATATGAAAGACTGTCGTGGTAGCGACACGGAGAAGAAAAAGAAGCAGCGGGTGGAACAAAACTGCCAATGAGGGTGAAAAAAAAAATAAGTCGAGTGTGCAAGTCACCCCCTGCCATTTTATTGCCGTGTAGTTATACAGTGGTCAGGCAGGGGCCAATAGTCATTCTATAGTTTGAGGCAATCGCTTCACTAAACCTGCCAAACACATAGCCCAATATATTTGTCTCCATATTTAACAATAGTCCTGCACCAACCGGGGACTATTCTTGGGTGCACTTAAGTACAGGAATAATCGTCGGCTGGTGTCACATATCATGATACAGGTTTAAAAAGGTCTCTGTGAGTTTGCTTCGGCCTCTGGGACTCCTTTCAAAGGACTGGAACCTCAGGGTCCCGAGATTGTTAGAGAAATTAATTCCCTACCAACTATATAAGTTATGGTACGCTATAAATAATTGAAAGGAAACGAAAAAAAAAATAATATCCCAGATTTTTATCTTTCATTTTCTCGACGCACGCGCTGAAGTCATGTTAAAGATGCCTTGTGAGTCACAGAGATAGGCATTCATATTTTTCTCATTCTCGAAGTTGTTATGATAATATATGCAACCATTACAGCCCTTGAAAACAGACTCGGTTAACAATCATAAACGCTGGAGATTTATTCCGAGGCAATTCAGTCTCTCAAGGGAATATTATGATTAACGATACGATTGCGAATAACATCATAACATCAACACGGATGTATTCCCCGCAGGGCTAGCCAATACCTGGCCTGGGGAGCGTGAAAAAATGCGCAAGCAATCCAGCACCAAGGCCAAAGGTAGCTGCAGAACACCAAGTGCTTTTAGTCAGTTAAGAGTCTGACAGACCTCTTCGGTCGCCTCCGGGGCGGAGGACATCCATGAGGATTTATTTATTATATGTTTTATTGTACACCAAAATCCATTAATAAAAATAAAATTTAAAGTAATACGTGTACAATGGGCGGCCTTATCGCATGCCGCGATCTCTTCCAGGCAACCTGGTACGGACAGTAATTGCCACACGTTAAAAAAGCAGAGGTAAACCCACATTTTGCTAGTTTAGTTTAAGTCCTATGGAATACAAATTAAAACATCAATCCGTGTAATAGCGAGGAGGTTATTGAACCAGTTTATAAAAAGTTTTAAATGCGAAAGTAACTCTGTCTATTTTAACCGATTCAGGTAATATTTGGTGTGGAGATAGTTTGAGCCCTGGGCAGGATATAGGTTTTTATACCATCCATACAATTGATGTGACTGTGTGAGGAGTGATATGAAAGAAAAGGGAGTCAGTGATGGCATGACGGGGGACAGGACGGTATGGAAGAAGAAAACATGTTGCGCCGACCCCAAGTAATATGGGATAAGGGCAGGAAGATGATGAGCGTGTTCCCTTGGCATGATAAAACATTTTAACGCGTGTGGAGCCACGGGCAAAAGCGTTTATAAGCCTTTGCAATTATACGTATAAACATAATTTAACACTGATATAGACTCACGCACTACTTTTCCCCCTCACTTCCGATAGTGACTGCGGCGTCATTGACACAACGGTACTGGCTCGGTCTCAGTGACGACGGAGCCGCTGAGCTCGGAAGTCCTATTTAGTATCACTGTCCGGTTATTAACCTATTGTTTTTTCGGATCTGTACACAATATCTTCTCCTCATTCGTACATGGTTTACCCATAACCTCAGCAGTCAACGCTTTCAAGCAATTTAATCCCTCGACAATCATACTACTCTCCATCGTTTCTTACTTTCTTGCGATTTAAAGAAAGAAAAAAACTTTTTATAAAAAAATCAACTGACTTCCAAAAAATACAGTACAAAGTGAAAAATAAATTCATTTTCGGCAGTCGGTGTCAATAAACGAAGAAAGAAAAACAGGAACACCTAAACTGAAGTTTTTTTTCAAATGTTTTAATTTTCCACTTTTTAGTTGTGGTATATAATGACCAAGTAAAGATCTGATGAAGAACTTCGGAGATATACAACAGAACTCTTCAATAAATTACGGCAAATCTCTTGGGATTGCTGCAATCGCATGTCTGTTTATTGTTTATACCATTTCATAACATAACATCAAGCCAGTACGCTCTAAAGAGGTACGCAGATGTGTACAGTTCACCTTGGTATACTCTCATTTCACCAGCCATGTTTAGTTTCATTATATTCTGGTAATCTATTCTGGCATTATAGTACCTACTTGCCTATTAGATAGGTACAACTAAAAAGTGAAAAATAAAAAATACCACCGACTTCCAAATAAGAAAACTTAAAAGTGAAAAATAACTTTATTTTTGGAAGTCGGTGTCCATAACGCAAAAAAAATTGTACCTAAGATGCCGACTTCCAAAAAGGAAGTTATTTTACACTTTGTAGTTTTTATATTTGGAAGTTGGTAGTATTTTTGTAAAAAAGATTTTTCCATGCAGTCAGTTAAAAAGAATAATTACTATCGTATTTACTGTCACAGAAACTGACATCCGTGTAAATTATGAGCTTTAACTAATTATCCATAACGATAGTACTTAAATTATGTTAGTTAAGACAAAATTATACTGTTACGGATGTGTCTGATTATGTTGGATAAATGTTTCCTATTTAATTTTTCTTCGCCACTCAGAATAAGCCCCACGTATGTATCGCACAGTCGTGGCCCGAAGTTGTCTGTATAATTCGTTCGGCAAAACACTCGGAATATATAATTGTACGTAGTTAGGTACAGCCATTATTTAGATTTAGGCAAATCAGTCCGCACAAAACATTGCTTTTCACTTACACTGGTGTCGTTTGTCATGAGTTTTTGGTGTCTTGGAAGTTAGGAATAGATTGGGGGTGTGCTGTTGATGGAGCTCGGCGATGTAGGGATATGTTAAGCGATTTTGTGGTTTTCTTTTTACGGTAGAAAAACTTTTTACATAGAAGAGCTCCCGCAATCTACAGACTTTTTATCGGTCAATAGTTCGGTCGGATTGAAAATTACATTCATTACCGAATCGTTGTAATTTGCGCCCTTGCATACTTCATCATGTAATTTGCGGGGGCTCTAATTGTCCGTTGATGTGAAATAATAAATTTAATTTCTGATAGTAGAAAGAACAAACAAACTAATTAATAAAACCAGTATTATATTTCAAAAATGACATTTATTTCATTCATCAATAAAAATAAAAAAAAGTAGTTCTTACTAAGTCGTTTATGTTGTACCTTGTATGGAAACCTGCAAGTTCGGTCTGACATTAGTTTATTCAGGATTGGTAACTAGAAAGATACTACGAATACGAAATACTACGAATATTAAACTCAACGGGATTTGGCTAAAAGGGGTCGTAAGTTCTGACCTTTGAGCTTCTTCACAGGTCCTTTGAAAGTTTCAATCTAAACCTTACTGCATACAATATGAGATATATTATATGAAGTGATCTATAAAATCTATATTAAAAGGAGACGACTAACCCGAACCGTTCACCTTCTGTCGACGTTTTATAAGTGCCTATGTGAAATAAAAAAATAAAAATTGATTTTGATCTGCCAATTTATTAATTTTTATGGTGGCCCAGTGGCTAAGACCTCGCCTCTCGTGCTTGAGGTCGTGGGTTCAAATCTAGAAAGTACCAATTTCGTTTGTACTTTCTAAGTTTATCTAGGAAATCGCTGACAATGGTGAAGGAAACCATCGTGAGGAAACCTGGACTAATAAATTAGTATAAGTTTGAAATTGCCAAACTGCATTGAACAAGCATGGTGATCAATGCTCCTTCTCTGTATCGGAAGAGGACTTGGTCTTGCAGTGGGAGACTTACAGGCTATAATTACTGGATTATTTTTGACAACTGTGCTCCATTCTGTACCTTATGAAAAAAAAAAAATTGACTCCAGCAATTTCACATCACAACATTTTAAATTTGATTATTGGCGAGCTCATTAATGAGGTATTTATTTCGAATATTTTCGTGAATGTTAAACACACTCAAAATTACATAATATTTAATTAACAATCGTCGAAGTTTCATGTTGTATTTTTTTAAATTACTGTTCTTGTTATTTTCAGTTTAATATTATTTAATGATTTAGTAATTGTGTATTTGATGATATCACGTGTGTTACTTTTGAAAGAGTAAATTTTAAGCTTGTAATTTTCAAATAATTATAAAAAGCCTTATATTTCTAGCATTTTTTATTTATATTAATATACATAATAAATCTTACAATAATAGTAAAGAATTCTATACTAAGCTTTAATACACAGTGGCATTTTAGTTGTCTTACAAAAGGAGCCCACTACTTCTGCCCATGATAAGATCAACTTTCCGCATGGAAGTCACAAAAAAATTGCAAAAAAAATATGGATTTCCAAGTGGTCGTCATCTGATCAAACAGCTGATATATAGCATATTTGGTTTACGTGTGTTTCTGATTTTCGTGTTAAGCTCAAGTGGCTGCCAATCCGCCTTCGCCGGAATGCCCATATTTTATCATTACTTTACAGTATTCTGTTTATTCCTACAACCCCCTCGTATCTCAACTTAAAGCGTTCTGCTTTAAGTTCCTTCATGACACACATTCACGGTTTTCTATTGTATAAATATATTTTATTTCACCTTCAGCGGCCATAATTAGCAGAATTATGGCCGCAGAAGGTGAAAAAAATAATAATTAATTATTAAATTAAATCAATCTGCCTTGTCTTTTCCCAACTATATTAGAGTCAGATTCCAGTCTAACCGGATTCAGCTGTGTTCGACGGAAACTAAAACTTTTTTCAATCGATTCAACTTGCCGTCAATTTTGAAAATATGCAAAAACATTCATAATTTTAACGTTTAATTATTTTTTTATTATAAATAAAAATAAATAATATTTTTTGCGTTATAAATTGTGCTAGGCTCAGCGTGCTGCATGAAGGATAGTCCAAGCGAAGATCGGCACAAAAGGGAGACGCCGAGGAGAGAGCCGGAGGCGCACGAAGAAAACCGAAGACGTACGAGCGTGCGCTGACAAGACACATACAATACCTACGCTAGCAGCCGCTATTGTGTTTTTATACTGAGCATCAGCTGTGTTGTTGTTATTTCAGTTTCGTCAAATTTTAAGACACAGAAAGACTGTAAATTAAATTAATCGAACTCTGTTCCAACCGGATGTCCATAAGACACCTATATCAATTTTTTTAGGTATTTTTACGATTGAACGATGTGTTCTCTTAAGCGTCCTTCTAAATCTAAGTTTAGCCAGCAATTGAATGACCAATGACAATGGTGTTTTTTGTGTATGTTGAACGCGTCATTTCAGCTTGGAGGACGTCTAGCGTGACGTGGAGTATTGACTTTCAACAATTGTTATCGCTGATAGAATCAAGAATGCTACTTTGTTTGAGCCACTTGTCGTTCTTTTAAAACAATCGCTTCGCTTTTACCACACAGACAACCTTATTCCACCAAGCAATTATTTCCATAGCGAGCGTGAGAGTTAATTAACTCATACCATATCTTTACTGATTAACTTCGTCTTTAAACTCAGTTTATATGACGAATAAATTACAAGTTTACTCAATTATTCTGATTACGGGTAACGCGTCGAGTTTGCCAAGTTAAGGTCACTTATGGGTGATGTGGCTTCTGAATTCCTGAATTATGCTGTGGCGTCTTATGAAGATTGATGTGGTGCACAGAAACATATTTTTACGTTGTTTACATAACACTTTAAAGCGAGGTCTATAAAAAATTGTCAATGACTACGGAAATCTAAGCAGGGCAATTGTGTCGTTTAAAAACTGCCATGGTCCCAGAGTGCTTCCCTAGGGTCGCGGTTAACTTCATCTTGGACTTAGAATCGGCTAGATGAAGCTTAAATCACTGAGAGAAATGAAGGAAATGGGGAAAGGCTTTGCCCTTTGCATTCGGTTTATGTAATGTTCTAAACTCAACATTTTATACGTGTCAATAAAACTATTGCGAAATGAACGGAGTTCTCAGGTTTGTTTGATCAGACAAAAGAACTACGAAGCAAATGATTCACAAAGCGCCTACAGTCTGTTCACTGCAACCGTTTCTGAGAATGTACTTGCTGTTACTCAAATCGGAGAGGCGAGTGTTGAAGTGATCTACAGTAATAATAATAAGTAGTTATCAAGGTTAACAGAATCGATCACTCTCCTACTTCTTTCTAACACTTACATTCACTTACTTCTAGGCAAGCGTGCTTCACCGTCGACCACGTCATCGCTTACCATCAGGTGAGATAGTGGTCAAGCGAGAGCCTATTGAAAAAAAAAAACCCACTTTAGGTGGGTTGGGCTCTCCAAATTTTCATGATGCTAATAACTTCTGCATGTAAAAAATCGTTTCAAACAAATCACAACTGTAAAAACTAATATTTTGATTTTATTTTAAAAGTTTTATGTTATCGTTGTGAATACAAACAAGTCAGCTAACTGACCGTATCAATACTGTAAACCAATTTCGAAATGCCTACATTTCCATTAAAATTCTATCGATGGACATAAAAATCACATTCGTATATCGGCCACTATTCGTTCACAAATAACGAAAAAGTGAAAACAGGGCAAAAAAACAGGCGCTATCGTAAAAAAGCTCTCTTTTCAAATATTTGATTTAGTGTTTTCGATTTTAGCTGTACGAGTATAAAAAATACATCTAACTTTGTTCGTAGATTCGACTGTGACCATCAAAGGGGCAATTACTGTGAATAGTATTTGTTATACTTAAAGGTGCTATACAAATGTTTTGACAGTACTGTAAAGTGTTTTTGATGGTTGGCAAAGGGAGCTAGCTCCATTGTAATAATACAAGTGTCGCCTCACGAGTTAGTTTCAAACTCTCGCTATTACAGACGGTGCCTGAGTTCTAGGTGAGAGCGCTAGTTTTTAATGAATTAATTTAGTTAGAATTGAGTTGGTTTAAATTGTGGACATGTTCAACAGAATCTGTTTTGGTAAACTACGTTATTTTAATTGGTAGTGCGGTACAGTCGAGGTTTCAAAACTACGGTCATGAGCTTGCATTGGATATCATCATTGATATTGCAATACGTTCTTTGTCTGATAAAGCTGATATTTCAGGAGACACATAAAACATTTTAGTGTCGTAACGATAATTTATAGTGATTGATTATATTTTAAAACTAAATTTTCAATAAATCTTTTTTGCATCATATTTGACAAAAAAAAAATATTACTTGAGACTCAGTGACACAGAACCAATTGCATTTCAGTTTTAGTTGGTTTTAGTCTAATAATTTAATTTTAAGGTTGCACCAAATGGGTGTCCAGCTCATCTCGTGTCAGGCAAATATACCTGACGCTGATATTCTGCTGGATCCCTGCAGTGACATACGGTCGCTGAGCAGGCGTGATATGTTGGTGTTGTGACAGTGTAATGCGAGGAGTATTGCACGTAAGTA
Organism: Orthosia gracilis; assembly: GCA_947562075.1. Classification (NCBI taxonomy): domain Eukaryota; kingdom Metazoa; phylum Arthropoda; class Insecta; order Lepidoptera; family Noctuidae; genus Orthosia; species Orthosia gracilis. The sequence goes on from OX387270.1 coordinate 44,668,493, forward strand.
TACCCGCAACTTTAATTTACTACAGTAAAGTTTTGCAGTGGGAAACATTCTAGTTCTTAGGTGTGTTGATTGTGTTAAGTTTGATTACTTACTCGATTAAGTATTTATAAAGTTAAATGTATAAAATAATGAATAATCTTATAATAGTTATGATATAAATGATGGCGTAGGTGGAAATAAAGTAAACGATTTGGCTAGACTAAAATTAAATATGTTTACAATAAATAAATACACGTTAATAACATGTGTATTTTAATTAGTAGGTATACAACAAAAAATCCACAAGTTATTCAATTACCAAGTGCCTATACCATTAGTTCACAGGTTTTGACGACGAGATACGCTAAATAAACAGATTGGCTCGGGAAGGACAGGACAGCCAGTTATATAACAAATGTGTTCAAAACAATCATCTGCAGTTTTTTCTGCGAGGCGATAAGAAACTGACGCAGTAGAACTCTGAAGGTAACATGGCATTTAAGATTCCGTATCGGCGGGGGAATATTGTTCCAGCATTTGAATGCGGTACCAGTTACTGGGATGAGGTGTTCAGCTAGGCAGGCGTTCCATGTTAAACAGTGGTACTCAGCTGAATCCGGTAAGACTGGAAGCCGACCCTAATATAATTGGGAAAAAGGCTAGGCAGATGATGATTTGAATGTGGCGTATTCAAAACTGCCCCTGGAAGCCGCTGTCTGGTGCAAGTGAGTGGAGAGTTGCTGTGAGCATTGTCTACTTGCGCATTCTCTTCTACTAGCGATCCAGCTGTCAAGATTATCGTTTAGACCCTTTATTGCAATGTCACAGTTACTTGACTTAAAGTAAATATATACTTGTACGTCATCAGCATAAATATGGTACCTACATCACTTCAGGGAATTTATGATATCCGCACAATACAAAATAAAGATGACGGGGCCCAGTATTGAGCCTTGCGGGACTCTTTTGTAAACTGAAGTGAGTGACTTAACATTATATATATAACATTTAACGTATAACATTTTTGAAGTTCAGATTCAGTAAGTTGACATTGCCAAGCAGTACATAGTGATCAAATTTTACTAAGGAGCTAATGGAGACAGTTATGACGTCAAGAAAGAGGGCCAAGTCGAATCGTGGGGGACGATACGCTGTGCTTTTAGCAATTTTATTTCCTTTTAATATAAGGGTAATTCACATTTGTTCGATAGTGTTGTATCTAGGGTCAATTTGGGACGGAGCAGGTACGAGCGGTTAGGCCGCGTATAATATAAAAACCCACGTAACCCCCCCGTTCCCCATTTATAGACAGCGGTCGTGGTGTGTGGCGTAGGTGGTACCCTGGTACAGCAGGCGCTCGCCCCTATTCGCCCGCTTGTAACCAAGTCTCGTTAACTGCTTATACATCGAAAGAATGCCCTGTTATAAAATTATCGTGGTTAGTGCAAAGGAAGCCTACTTCAACAAACCAATTTTAAGGTATTTTCAATCATATTTAATGCAACGATATACACAACAAAAGCACTGTCGCAGACGTAAAGTATCGACGTTTTCGCATTTGTCAAGGGACATAAAATAAAATTGTTGCGTGTAATTCTATGGTAATATTGTAAATAACAAATAATTGAAGTTCGTGAAGATAATAATAAATAATGCCAAAAAATGTAAACGTAATCACAAAATTGTAAAGATTAAAATTAAAAATTAAAGTTTCATATAAGTAATTGCAAACAAAAATTTAAAGTAAATAATTGTAAATAAAAACTTCATACTAGCCAGTGTAAACAATAGTTGTTTGCAAATAATAATTAAAAAGCTATATGCGACAATCTCATCTAATTGTGTGTATGAATAAGTGTAATAAAAGTGTAAATATCAGCCACGTGTTTGTAATTTATAAAATAGCATAAACTGTCCACAATTGATCAAAATAATCAACATTCTTATAATATATTTTGCTTAGTGTTGACCAATGACGTAGAGAGCAAAATAGATACCCACCCGGCACCACAGGAAACACAAACCACCCTGTGAAATTACTTAATATATAGAAAAAACTATATAAAATTCCTCCAAGGTCAAAACTAATTAACACAGAGATAAAACTGATAACACCCGCAGGAGCAATAGGTAAATGCAACAGGTTTACAGGACGCGTTCGGATGTGGTTGATAATGATGGTGATAATGTTCCCTTGGGATACGAAAATATTTTTCACGCGGGCGAAGCCGCTGGCAGAAGCTAGTTGACGATAAAAGTGTATTAAAATGAATTTTACGAAATTCAATCAAAAAACGAACGCAACGTAAAAAACCTTTGAGTTCAGAATATTAATGATATATACAAACGTGGATTGACATAATCAAACGTTAACGTTTAAACGATATGATCAGGTTTAGCTCCATTGAAAGCAATTCAAGGATCATGAAATACAACCATTTCATGAAATGGTCGGTCACATCATGAAGTGATCTATTCTAAGATCTGGCCGCGACATAGACATCAATAAACTCCAACGTTGCTATATCCACAACTTCTTATTTTAAAAATCACCAACAGCATCATCTCGAAGCTACATCCAAACACATAACCACGCGACTGTACCACGAAACCATAGTTCCACGTAAATAATATAATTCGGATATACGAGGCTAACAGCGCGAGACGCGGTGTTGCAGTAAGTGATATTTACGGTGTGCTCGCCTGTACCTGGGGTGTCTACGTCACCATGAATTAGTGGGCTCAACGGTATTCATTGTCGTGGTACTGTTAACGGTTGATGGTTACTGTGAATGATATAAATTACGGATAATGAGAGGTGATGTATGACAATTTGTGAACATGGTCTAAATTTCTTAACTCTTTGATCTGCTCCTATTCAGCCTAAAATAAGAAATTTCTTCGTTGGTCTAGTGCAGGGGTCACCAAATGACGGACCGCGGTCTGGTTCCGGACAGCCAAGCAATTTTGTGTGGACCTTGAATAAACAGTACAACATAATTTACTTGTGTTACTTGAGTACGTAATTAAATAATTTATCCAGCACTCTGTCTTTTCTGCCGTCGAATCGACAACGGACGAGTGCGGAGCGCGAGATCGTCGGTCATCGCGGTTGGGAAGAGCGGGAGTAGAATTACCGATGAACATTTCCAAGATTTAATGACAATATCTTGCACCAACTTTGGTCCAACCTTCGGATGGATAGTTTAAGGTCAAAAAATGTCATTTATCACATTAATATTTGAAAAAAATCTTTGCGTAATCAGCAAAAGTAAGTACATTTACACTTTAAACCTTACGGACCGAGACGGTCATATTATTTTTAAGAAGCGAACCCCAAACGAAAGTAATTGGTGACCTCTGACCTGGTGGTTGCAAGAGCTACTGTTGAGCTTGAGGTCTTAGTTTCGATTCCCAAGTGATGAGGGCGAAGGATTATTGAGTTTTTCCGACTGGAATATATTCAGCCCTGAGTCTGGATTTGTGCCCTGTTGATGGCAATAGGCTTGCCTTTTATTGCATGGGACTTATACTTGGCTGGATTAATATGGGAGTACTATAGGTGCTCCTCTACATAACATTTTGAGAACACAGGTATGATGTTATGTTATGTATATGTTATGGACCAAGAGATTAATATGGCATTATAATGGCCGATGGGGCCGAAAAGTTCTGGAGTGGCGACCGTGAACAGAAGACGTTGCGTTGGAAGGCCTCCCAATAGGTAGACCGATGACCTGGTGAAGGTTGCGGGGATCCACTGGATGCGAGACGCAAAAATTTAATAAAGCAAATTAACTTAATATCAAAACATTTAATCGTAAATATCGTAATCGTATCACAACATATCAATATGAAAATTAATCATAGTTTAAACAAAATATACAAAATACTGCAGCTTTAAAGTTAGGTCCCTTTCCAAGATATTTTTATTTAGGAAGAATTTCACCAACGAAAATGTCACGTGATCAATCCATTTTGACGTTTCGATCATCGCTGATAGAATTATACTTTCGATCATCATCTCAGGAACTGTATTATAAAGAATGAATACAATCAGGATTCCGTTGATAGGAGGGTTCTAAGTGGGTCTATTCAAAGATGGCGATTGTTGATATACTAAAATGTAAGGGATTGATCACTCTCTTGGCAAATACTAAACTCTGGTTTTCAATTTCGTAGAGTAAACCTGACAGCTGCCATTGACCTTATTTTTTTTAAATATTCCAAGTGCGAAGCAAAGTAGTCATCATAAGTGATGCATCGAATCGATGTGACATGACCGCTCAATTTAATTTTAGTAATAGGTGAAAACAAATAATTTATGATTATAAACGTAATAAACTTACTACATGTACTTTTAACGTTATAAAAAAGAAATCAACAATATAATAAACGTGATCGATTTAATGAACTCCGACATAAATGAGTGGAAATTAAATTAGGGCCGCTAGTTCCATAACAAATGTAATTTTACAGCCGCGAAATAATTCCATTTTCGATCTACTTCGATTTTCGATCACAGGATACAACACTATTTTTATGTAACGATAAAGTGGCAAATCTATGAAATTAAAAGCCGCAGTTACCAATCGCAATGAACACGATTTCGTTCACTTTTCTAGAGCCTTTTTAGCGTTCAGTTTCTTTGGTGAATTTCGCCCTTAATATCAAAGTGATAGAATAGTCTTTAAGATTATACAGGAACCACAGGGATGTCTCCCGGCAGCGGTGGAGTATTGGGCACGTTCAGTCTTATCTCTTTCTTGTCTTTCTTGTGCTGGTGGTAGAACCAACTGGAAAGAAAAATAAGTATAAATAAGGCTAGAAGGCAGAATAGTATGTTGGTAGATTCGTGGTGATACAAGGAAATATATATATATATATATTGTTTTAATATTATAATTATTTAATTTTTAAATAATATTTTTTAATATTTTAAAGGCGACAGTTTGAGAGAGTGTGTGTGTGTGTTTTTATGTTTGTTACTTCTTCACATTAAAACGGCTGGACGGATCTAGTTGAAATTTGTCACAGAGATAGATAATAGTCATGAATAGCACATAGGAAACTTTTCATCCCGGGAATATGTTTCCTCCGGATAATTTTCGACATTCACGCGGGCGAAGCCGCAGGCAAAAGCTAGTAAAATATATGTGAGAACAGTGTTTTATTTTCCAATGGAAACATTATATCGAGATAAAAATAGTAAACTATGTCCTCAATATCCTATGTATGTAAGCTTCTGGTCTATGCACATGCCAAGTTTCATCCAAACTTGTTGAGGCGTAAACCCCTGAATTTTCGCGACACCTTATAATGCTCGATTTCAGAATACCAGATTCTCAAAATACCAGGTTTTCAAAATACCAGATTCTCAAAATACCAGATTCGTAATATACCAGAAATACAGTTAAAAGAATCATTGTTTCAGAAGAAATAATCAAATTACAGGTTCGCATTTCTCTTTCTAAGTTGTGACTCTTTTTTTATTTGCTTCACATTTAATTTTCTTTAAAAATTGTAAGATGGAAGGATTAGGTGGAATGATGGCGTTATTTCTTCGGTGCCTTCTACGGCATTTAGCCGTCCTGTTTTTTTCACCGTAACAGCTGCACACTTCATTAGTTATTTTACAAGTTTTTATTTAACTTGCAATGTATGTATGTATTTAAGTGTGTTCGCTAGTGTGTATTACGTAAGTAACAACAATCAGCAATCAACGTGCGATCAAACGCTTTACGTCATAAAAGTCGGCATTACGTACAGTGTAGGTATCGTAGGTCCAACACAATCGTATGCTAATCGCTCGCTGCTTGTCAAATGCCGCCAAAAACTCTAAAACTTCTGTTTTAAAGAGCAATTATTGCACAAAAATCGCAATCGTTTTAATAAAAAAAAAATTAAGGATAAATTTATTTTGTATCCATTGACTATCGAAGTAATCAGGATTTTTTTTTTCAACTGTTTTCTGCAAAGAGTATGAAATATTATGAAAAAACCTAGCTATTTTTTCATAATGTTATAATAAATATTTTGTTTTCGACTGTTCGAAATCTGATATATTGAGAATGTGGTGTTTAGATAATCTGGTATATTGAGAATCTGGTATTCTGAGATCGAGCCCCTTTTAAGGCGTCTGTCTAATTGGTCTACTATTGTACCTGCTAATTACGTCATATGAAGGATACAGAAAGAGTTATTTTCGCATTTATAGTATTTGCATTAAAATACCAACATAACCAAAGGGAACCATCAACACGGCAGAATGACAAATAGTATTCTTATTCGGTTCATTCTTCAGGACAAGAAACAATGTGAGTTTACAAACATTGATTGTCTGGTAGATACACTGACGAGTGCCTATTACTGCTTTTACACAATTATATTATTGTCACACAATTGTCGCATGTTATTGTTTGGCTTTATTTACGACACTATTATTTTTCGCGGATTTCCTTTCGAAGTCTATTCCTTAGAAACTGTGCATTTATTCAGGAAAAGCTAAGAGAAGTTTCTGGCTTCTAACTATTATACACGGTGGGTAAAAAATCGAGGATCAAACGAAAAAGGTCGGTAGTTGTGGTTATTTGCATCTAAAGTTTTTTTTCCGTTTTACTATAATCGCCTATTTATTAGGGGCTCAACAAACTGGCAAAAAAATACCTTCTTATATCTCAAAATACAATTATATGTGATGAATCCTGGGTGATACTAAAACACTCTAATTGTCATAACTTTTTAACCGACTTCAAAAAAAGGAGGAGGTTCTCAATTCGTCGGAATCTTTTCTTTTTTGTTGTGTATGTTCCTCGATTACGCAAAGACGCCTGGACCGATTTGGAAAATTCTTCTTTTGTTTGAAAGGATACTCACTGACGTCGTTAAAATAATAGGTACCAAAGACATCGACTTCGAAAAAGAAAGTTATTTTTCAGTTTGCAGTGTTTTTTTTTGGAAGTCGGTTTGTTTTTTTTTTGTTAAAAGTTTTTTATAAGAGGATCAAGTTAGGTCTCTGCCACAGAAACATTTTTTTACTGCAAATAACCCCAACTATCGCCCTTTTTCGTTTGATCCACGATTTTTTACCCATCCTGTATATATAGCTTTCTACCACTGGAAAATTTGAACATGAATCAGATCAGTACTTCTAGATGAGTATCTTACTTAGTAGTTTTATGAATGGAAATAAAGCAAAAAGGTAAGGTAAGGTTTGTAACAAGTGGCGTTCTGTATTTTCTGCCTACCCTCACCAGAAAATGGCCTGAATGTATGTATGCATACAAAGAAACGCTAACAAATATTTTCATAACAGAAGAAGTCAAAATGTGTTCCTATTTTTATTGAATATCTTTCATGGTTTCTCGTTTGAGGGTTTTATTATTTTGATGTGGCTACTTTGGGGTTCTGTATTTATATCTTTGAAGAATACTTACTTAGCCTTAAGAAGGTACTCTTAATTAAAAAGCTGACTTTGAAAAGGATCAAGAGCATTTAATATATTTTTTCTCTGATAAATAAATGTTAATATATACCACAGATGTTAGCTAAATTCTTTAGCTCTGAGAAAACAGATCCCTTCGACAGCTGGCTACGAATAACGCATTATGAATTGTCGCCGAATAAATCTATACTAATATTATAAAGCTGAAGAGTTTGTTTGTTTGTTTGAACGCGCTAATCTCAGGAACTACTAGTTGGACTTGAAAAATTCTTTTTGTGTCGGATAGTCCATTTATCGAGGAAGGTTATAGGCTATATAACATAACGCTTCGACCAATAGGAGCGCAGCATAAATGAAAAATGTTGAAAAAGCGGGAAAAAAATATTCCTTTTTGAGAGCTTCCGTTGTGTGCGCTGCGAAAGTGGTTAAAGTTACGCAACAATCATGTATGTAGTGTAGGCAGGGTATGGTAGATAGGGTAGATGGGTAGATACGTAGCCAATTGACGGGAGCGAAACCGCGTAGGACAGCTAGTAAATGGATAAGATATCTAGAATTTTCTGTCTAACATTTTGTCATCTACAATTGTAGGCTTATGCCTAATTTAGATTTTATTCGAAATAACATAGTAAACAATGTAAGGAACCATCCTATGATGGTGCGACGCAATTATCTTAAAACATAGCTACAAAAATCTCAAGATTTTATCTCCTCCGAAGAGTAAAACTAAAATTGATAAATAATAAAATGATATTGATATAGAGTACACGCTTAACAAATCGTTTGTAGCTTAGTATGGGAGACATGGCATCCAATAGACGAGATGAGACAAGTCATTACACCATTCCCAACCACTGCAACTCCTAAAACCTAGAATCAACAGTGTCAACAGTGGCTCATTCTTCTATTAAAAACGGCCCGGTTATTAATAAAGGAACCGGATATTACTTGGTACAAATCAGATTATTTCGCTTGAACAGAACAAAAGTTGCTGAGGCTCGTATTAAATCTGACAATCACTTTCCACCAGTACCTACCTACCTACTTAGTTACGGTCGACTACAGAAGCAAGGAGATGGATAGATGAATTATCGAAAAACACAAGCAAGTGGTGGAGAAAGGCATGGGACAGGAAAGAATGGGAGGAGTTGGGGGAGGCGTTTGCGTCAGCTGCATGCAGCAGAAATTAAATAGTTAAATAAATTAAACAATAGAATGAATTTAATAATAGAATAAATTAAATAATAGAATATGTTAAATAATAGAATGAATTTAATAATATAATAAATTAAATAATATAATAAGTTAAATAATAGAATAAATTTAATAGTTAAATTAAATAAATAAATAAAAATATGTTGTTAAGTGATCTAACTAATGATGTATATATGACTTTGAACGGTTCTGAATTTAATTGGCTGTTTTATTAATTACTATGTTATAAATTAACAATTAATGTATGTAATAAAGGTTTTATTATTATTACGGAAGCAACTGAAGTAATTAAATTCAGTCGTGGAACTACCAATCAATCAAGTCATCCTGTCGAGGGAGGCTATTCACGGAGCTACATACATATATACGATGGTAGATAGTGTACTTTTCGAAAAGGAACACTTTTATAAATCGTTGAGTTACCTACTGCAACTTTAGGCTTAGCATGCACTGCGGTTTTTATTTCATTTTGAGAAACATGGAATTGTATGAAGTTGCACGCATTGCGGTGATAAATCGCGCTGAAATAACACCACAAGTAATCCGTGTTTTGCCACAGAATCCACACGAAAATTCGCGTGAATATTTAGAGCTCTATGAACAGGTGGAAAAAGACAAAAGTCGCGCGGTATTCTATCTGCAATGCGTGTTAGTTATGATTCAGTATGCGAATAAAAATTCGCACGAATAAAATACGCGCGACTAAAAATTGTAATTCGTACTGTTATAAATTATCAAAGAATATCAAATCAATTCAATCTACCTAGCCTTTTCCATTATGATCTAAGATCCGATTAAGGAGCGACCATCACCTATCTGTTGATACCCAGACTTTCGCGACTTCGTCTGCGTAGCATTAGTACTTCGAATAGCCTATTTTTATAACGGGCAATAATCACGCCTTACTTGAGAAATTATTAGTTCACCATACAAACTTTCATCCCCCTTTCCACCCTCTTAAGGATGATTTCCGGGACACAAACTACCCTATGTCCTTCCTGGGATCTCAAACTATCTCCTTACCAAAATTTATTTTAATTGATTCAGCGGTTTAAGCGTCAAAGGTAACAGACAGACAGAGTTACTTTAGCATTTATAATATTACCTACATTCAATTTTTTTTTTCAAGAAAAAAAAAACGTCATTGGCCCACACTAGGAATTTCTCCTGTATCGTGGGTGCGTTTACAAAAATATAAGTTCACAAACACAACACCCAGAGCCGGAACAACTATCTGTAGTTTATACAAATATTTATTCCGTGCGGGAATCGAACCCGCGACACGCAGCGCAGCAGTCAATCGCTCAACCACTGCGCCAACCGTGCGCCCACATTTATAATATTAGTATAGATTAGTATGGATTTAATATGTTAAAAAATATGAAATAATATAATAACTCTTAGATCATATATTTCAACTATAAAGTCACATAATTATTTACCTAAAGGGAAAAATGGATTTATAGAGTTCAGTCATCAATGTTCGATGGGTTGTGTGAAAATGTGTATAGGTATTGTATCAATCTTTAAATATAACGATTCGAACATGATTAATTTCAGAGTTACACGCGGTCGAAGCCACTGGAAGAAGCTTGTTCAAAATCCTGACCTAAATATACACAGTGCAGGTATAGTGGCGGTGACAATCAAGAGGAACACCGCCCCGGGCAGCATGCTCAGCGTGGCTATGTACACCCTGGAGTACAGCGGTGCGAAGATTCTGGGCATCATTGCCACTGCTAAGATAACACTTACCCAAATATACACAGAGCAGGTATAGTGGCGGTGACACTCATGAGGAACACCGCCCCAGGCAGCACGCTCAGCGTGGCTATGTACACTCTGGAGTACAGCGGCGCGAACATTATGGGCATAATTGTCTCTGCCACGCCGAAGAGTGAGTATACTTTACCTGAAAAATCAATGATGGATTGAGATATATATCACAAGGTTTTAGAGATAAGGACGCATCGTTCGTCCAAGGAGAAGACGAATGTATAGATAGTTTTATTTGCAAGCTTGATGAAATGGAACATACGTAAAACTTTATAGTTCTGTGCACAAAATTTGAATTACACGTAAACATAACATCCAAGTCTGTAGTCCATGAAGCGTTAACACTCATAAATAGCCTCTCATTTTGAATTAAGAATCTGCTAAGCAAATGCTAAACACTCACGAGATTTTAATAATAGTGATTAATTTCGAATATAACGGAGTTCCAAGAAAATAAGCATTACAAGATATGATATCTATTTGAAAAGACCAGATTGCAGGATTAAATATATTTTATGTATCAGTTATGTATTTACTTACCTAATTGTTGGTACGAAACTAGTTTTGATGCAATCGAGCGTAAAGCGATCACTGAGGTACCATTTAAGATTTCTAACAGAGGAGCTGTAAAAATAATATCAAAAATTGAAGGAAGCAAATTAAAAAAAAAACAGGTATCAGGTATCAAGGCAATTTCTCCTTTAAGAACAAGTTCATAGATCTTATTAATGTACACAATCTACAAAATAATAATCATGTAATGATAAATATTATATTATTTACTAGTAAACTTACATAAGTACACTTCATGGCTATTCCTAGCGAACGCCAAGACAAGAGCCCCACAGATCTTACTGCTGGTCGATAAAATGCCAAGCACAGCATCATCTACCTTCAGCTTCCTACTCAATACGCTGATCGAGAATAATGTGCCTGAAAATTAAACAAATGTTATAAATATCACGTCTCTATCGTATATACTACATATCATATATACCGAAGGGTTCATTTTTTTTTTCTATTTGGAAACTTTCAAGAGGCATTTGGTCTTTTAGGGGATAAGACCAGGGAATGTAGGACTTTCACTTCTTTAAAACCACTTCGGTGATCACCTTCAGCACATTGAAAGGGCCCAGTGATCTCTTAAAAGGTCACCCTGGAACCCCCTCTGTACATCACCTGTTAGGACAACCGTGGAAAAACTGTATAGGGGTCCTTAGGCGAATGTATTATATATCTTAGTAGAACCTAAACCCCAGATAAGTTTTTTAGAAGTCCCATCTAATAGGCGGCGGGACTATATAAAAAACCCAATAGGTCTTTAACGACCCGAGTGAAAGCATTCGAAAGTCGCACTTATGACGACTAAATCAACGAAGCAGTTGTTAGTGCCAAGAGACTCATTTGTTCAAACTCGACCTCCTGGGGTCAAGTTGAACATAAATCAGAATTATACAGTAATATTGCTACTAGAGAATTCGAGAGTAACATAGGAATGCTAACAGATGCTGCAAACTATACAAATTTTGGGTCGTACTACTGTATAAATATAAAAATAATTTTTATTTCGTTTTTTATTGAGTGTTATATCCTTGTAGACGATCCGAGAAAGGACAGACCTTCACCCATCTATTTAATGGATGAAAAGCATTTTATATCATATTTTTTTAATTTAATATATTAAAAATTATATCGGGATTGGGCTGTCGTAAAAATTCCTGTCAAGACTAAAAAAAACAATAATTTAAATTTCAAAAATGAATTCAAAATCAGTGTATATTTTCCTTAATATTTCGGAACTGGGATACAATTAATCCGCATCTATAGCATAAAATAAGGACTTTCAGAAAATATGAATCTCATTATACCCGGTCTGTCTTTACTCGTATAGAATCATGTCTTGACAGGAATTTGTTGACAGACAACCCGTTCGCGATATATTTTAAACAAATGAGTGAAGTTCGCTCCTTACTCGGATCTTAGACCATCATATGAATATGATGATTTACAAGAAAAAAAAAAACAAAATAAATAACTTGTTTTGAAAATGGAATAACAGACTTTAAAATAATTTAAAGTTGATTTAAATTTAGAATTCCTAGTTAAAAAAGAAAGTCAAGGAAATTCAGAGGTAAATACTACATCTGATTTTTAAAATCCTGCTTAATGAGAATAATCACCTTTGCGAATTCTTGAAGAAGTATATATATTATATTATATCTTTGAGAAAACCGCATTAAAAGGTTCACAGTCCACAGCCCATAAAACAATACAAAATGGGCTGTAGACTGTCAATCTGTTAATAATAGCCATTATGAATGGCAATGTTTTAATGTACCCTAGCACTTAGCAAAATTATTCATCAACTTTACTTCCAAAAGTCTTTAACAGCGGGACACAAGCGAGAGGCTTCACATTGACCGATACTGTGCTTCTACATACCGGCGGCCTATCACCTTGCAAAATTATCAATCAACTTCACTTCCGAAAGTCTTTCACAGCGGGACAAAAGCCTTCCTGCCGGTCCTGTGCTTCTATCTCCTGGTGGCCTTCCATGACCCGCCCCAAATCATTGGTCCACATTGTGGTAGGCCTTAAGATTATGACGCTGTGTTTTCCGGTACGCAGTCTTCACTCCAAAACCTTTCGGCCACTGCTTCACTGGTTAACTGTTTGTCCACAAGAGAAGATTTTTTTTTATACACTTTCCAACGTACTTACCGATGGAGTGTGTGACAAGACTATAAGTCGAGTAGATGCTGTATTTGACTTCATCCCAATTGAACTGGTATCGAGTAAATATGTACATGACACTTATCTCTCCTGCAAAAAATAAAGAATAAATAGTTATCGGTTAATAATATAAAGCTAGATAAAATAGAATCCTACTACAAACATACATGTACCTATAATTGTGTTTTTAATGAGCAAAAGATACTTTAATATTGTACAGGTGTATTCATCAGATACTTGATTTCTACCAGAACGCATCCTTTGGTAAACATGTTTTGTAGAACTTAGAATAGAATAGACAAAACATTTAATCTAGATAAACACAATGCAACAGCAATAAACACAGAGTAAAAGAGGAGAATCTCTATACACTATTCCCAAACCACTGCAACTCCTGAAAGTCAGAATCAACAGTGGCAACCACCAGAAAAGCGCCGAGGCAATGAAGCTCGACGAAGTCCCGAATGAATTTAACTGTCTTGGATCCCGCAACGAAATTAATCAGAAAATAATAACAAAGGAGAAGGAAAAAAAAAACATACATAATTTCCACTTCTCAAAAGAGAAGAATCGTTAATAAAAGTACAATCACAAATTGCGCTGAGCATAACCCATATCGAAACGGTTACCCACTCAGCATTTGCTGGCCGTCAGACACCCAGCGCTGATTTTAGTTGGACCGCTCAGCAACACCCTTATTTAAGTCCACTACAATCTGATCAATGATGAGTGATGCAGACAGCCGGATTAAAGCAGTACTTTGGCATTTTGTCTCAAGTCGCAACCTAAACGTAAAATAGGACAACCATCCAAAATGTACATCTAATTTACCATAAAAACAGTTCAAGCAATTTTTAATCTGGGAGAACAATCTTACAACATCCACAAAGAGCAAGAAGTTATGAAATGTAAATAATAATAATGTTGTAGCAGTGTATGATGTAAGGCTGAACTTTACTGAAGCAATCACTGCCTAGGACGGCTAGTCTGTAATTTCCCACGAGGACTAGGAACTACCTTCACTATGAATGACGACTTACTACTATAACTTTGGAGATTTGATATTTTTTTTCCCATTTGTATTTGAGTTTTGGAAAACCTGATCAGAAATTTGAAGAGTTTATATGTGGAGATCTTATGTTAATTCTTTTGATTTGGACTAAAACGGCTTTCCTAATTGAAAGAAGATGATATTGAATAGGTTTTTATTCACCCCAACAATGTTGGGATAAGCTGAGCAGATGTTTAAGTAATAAAATTAGAAATGGCGTCATAGTAATATTTAATTCGTAATATACATGTCATTCATTTTGCAGACACAGAGCCATATACAGGATGTGTATGTAAAAGATGCGAAAAAAAAAATACCATATATTCAAGACATGATTCTGGACACTCTAGTGTTGGCATTTCTTGTCGGATTTTATTGTAATAAGTTCAAAATCGTTATTTCTATCTAGCTGAATTAGTTTTTTAATTACTCTCAATTGTCGGCAAAGAGAAAAAGCGGGTACCGAGGTGCGTGTAGGTACTCGTACTAGCCGGCGGCGTTTATCTCTATCGTGAACTTTAGGAAATCAGCTGACAGGTAGCACTTTTGAATTTTATTTACATTGCTGTTTTTTGTGAAAAAGGAAATATTTTTTTATTTTGAAAGATTTTTTCAAAATTTGTAGAAAGCCTACGAAAAATTCCAACACTAGGGTTCTAGAATCATGTACTGAATCCATGGTATATTTTTCGCGTCGGAGTCAGACATAACCTGTATAATATATTAACCCTTTAAATAATAAAATATTTCAATTATTTACTCCAAAGGTGCAAACAATGTAACTGAGCTAATAAGCACTAATTGCAATCTTTATGACACTATACAATATTATCTAACCTGTACATTTTATTGACTCATTTCCATTGTGAGCTACGTAAATATTATGTGGGAAATACATTGCCATCTATTGCTTGAATACTTCACTAACATGATACTACTTCTGTATTTCGTAGTGTTCCATTGGAGAATGAGAGGGTACAGGCCCCTAGCCAAGTTACAAACGCGAATCCCTTTATAAAATCGTTAACGCCTTCTATTTGTTTGGTCTGACCACGTGACTTAACGTTTAGATGGGTCATTCCCATACATTGATTCGTTTTCTACTACCGTTATCGATTGTAGATTGTCAACTTGGCTTCAGGTGCAGATAGCGCATATGTGTTTGCACGCACACTTTTGCACTATAATTTCTCGTGCGTCGACTAGTTTCCAATGCGATTGACCGCTGTAGCAGAAATTTGGTCTTGAGGACAATTATTATTATTCCCAAGAAGGGGTTAAGCAAATGCGTGCTTATTTGAAGTACACCCTCGTTTCGCCCAGTTATGTTTAACTAGCGTCTGTCATCCAAGACAGTTGAATTCATTCTCCGGGACTTCGCCGAGCTTCATTGTCTCGGCGCTTTTCTGGTGGTTGCCACTGTTGATTCTGACTTTCAGGAGTTGAAGTATTAGCTAGTAGATTAGCGTCTGCCAGCGGCTTCGCCCGCGTGAATCTCGAAAATTATCCCGAGGGAACATATTCCCGGGATAAAGAGTATCCTCTATGCTGTTCCTGAATTTAATCTATCTCTATTATTGAGTATGCTTAAAAGAGTAACCGTTTTACGGAACTAAAGCGGTGGAAGGCCCTTAATCGGGCGACATACTACTTACTTAGAACATAAAAAAAAACTAATAGACTTGCGAAACATTTCATTAACGATACCTAATAGGGATATTAAAGAAATTGACCATTGAATGGGACTGAATACACTAACTTTAAAAAGTTGATAAACTTTTATCTGCATCCCGGTCGACTGAGTTTGGAATTTTCTACGCAACAAATAAACCCATCCTTACCCATACTTACTATTTATGTATATAAACTCTGTTACTCTTTCGTGCAAAAACTGCTAATCGGATTTTGCTGAAACTTTGGATAAGCTATCAAAAACAAAACTCAAAAAACCTCATAGTGGTAGTCGTACAGAAATGATCGTCGTTTTGAAACGCAGTGGTTCAGTGCGCTGTTGACAAACTGAGAGCACGAATAAATCACTGACACACATTCTGCCGTCCTATAGCTAATGTCACTATATGACAATTTGCCGATTTTAGGTTTGCCGTCGTAATCAGAAAAAAATCTCCATCGATTTAATTAAGCGTTATATTCCATCAATAGATAACGGCTACAAAATGATAAAAACCACCGACTCAAAACCTCTAAAAAGTAAAAAATAAGCCTCGTTGTGGTGTCTCATCCCATACAAAGAAACCGTGCCGACGTTCTATACTGATTAGCCGTGGAACGGAACCGAACGCGATCGATTTACAAAATATAATCGGTATGATCAGATGAAAAACGCTAGTTACGTTGGCACGGTTTCTTTGTATGAGATGAGGCATCTGTATGCTAATATTATATTATCTGTGGCCTCGAACTCGCGTCGGGGGTCGCCAAAGTTGAGTATTTATTATTTTAGTTATTTTATTTACTTAGCTGTCCTCCTGTGTGTCTGTGTAGCATGAAATAAAAATGTGTAGGGGTTCCTAAAATTTATAATATTTTCTTGTTGATAAGATTAAGAAATTGATTTTAACCTAGCAATGTGCCTATTTGAAACTGCGCATTTAGAACTTTTTTTCTTCCACCACAAACTCTCGCATATGATTTGTAGTTGATAAACAGCATCGATTTTATTATTTCTCAGTTTTTGTTTTTCGTCTATAACTCAAAAATGTGTTTTTTTCAGATAGCAGTACTCTAGCCATAGGACGGCAGCATTGTTGTATGTACATAACAGTATGTACACATCTACCTGATGTACGAACATTCATGTTTCTGAATTAAATAATTGACTAGAAGCCATTTGAATTTTGATGAATGAATACTGACACTTGATGTTACAATTGGTTGTCTGGCCTGTTATGGACTAGGACGGGTGAATATTTTATTTTTACCTACCTGCTGCCCACTGCTTCGCCTGCGTAGAATTAGTACTTCTAACAATATGTTTATAAATTATAGCTTATCTGTTATTCTGATGTGTAAATACTGTAAAGTTTCTTCAAAATCCGTTCAGTAGTTATTGCTTGAAAGAGTTACTCTTGTTAAATGGACGCAGGCAAAATATTTTTAACAGCCATTTGCTACACGAAAGCAAGTAGAGATTTTTTGCAAGTTATTGTTGAACAAGCAAAAATGATTATATTTCCCGGTCATGATAACGAATTGATTGACAGCTTATTCATCAAAATTTTAGTAAATAGTTTAGGCACTACGGAGGAATATACGTAAATACAAACATACATACATAGACTGCTAAAATTATAACCCTTCCTTTTGGCTTCACCGTAGTCGAGTTAATCGACGGAATTTAACAGTTTTTTTGAAATTCATAATAATCGCATTCCGTATTTTAAACCTTTTTCCTTCATAAATCAGGCAACCTGTGTATATGAAGGAAAAAGTGTTATCTTTTAAAAATAATATATTTTATGAATCTAAGAATATTTTTTTATCACCATAAAATATGTTACCTAATTTTAATTAAATGCCCGCATATGTTATTATGAGGTTAACCGCAGATTACCCCGCTTCACCTTTTCCTATGTTTCAAACAAAAACAAACTACTTCTACAACTACTGAATTGAAAAAAATAATAACTAGTCATACCTAACAGTACCATATTTGATAACCGACATACCTGCTCCACTGAACGAAAGTCCTTGAATTAATAATAATAATTTATTAAAATACTTAATACCTAAACTTAATTATTAGGTTTTTCGACGAACTAATCGTGAGACAAAAACCAACAGGAAAGCGGTAAATAACTTAAAAAAATATTTTAGAAGTAAATAGGTATACCTACCTATCTATTTTTCAGCTGTATTGAATTCCCCATTTTGACTATGTGCGCAATTGCGTATATAAATAAATTCCATGGTGGCAATACCTTCCTCGTACAGATTTTTATGTAAATTAATTGAGACGTAAACCTCTTCGTACCAATATAAATGGCGATGACATAATTTCAACTGTGTAGGCAATTTTTTATGTTGTATATTAATAACAACATTATGCGTACATTGACCTTTGATAAATATATATTTCTATTACTATTGGCCGAAAAAGCAGGCAGATAATAGTTAGTTAGTTAGCTTGTTATGTTAAATTCCAGGTGTCTTAAGGCTACGACAGTCGCCAACGACCTTAGGGAAACAAACTCATTTTACACCCGCGCGACCCAAAATTGAGTAGTTTTTCGTACTTTATTATTCTATGACTTAAAAGAAAAGCCTTAGATCAAAATGTAACTAATTAAACTCTCTTCGAGATGGTGCAATTATCGTTTTTTGATCCGTGTCAGACATAAGTTTATTACACTATGTTATACGAATAAAATTCATAATGTTTATAGATCAAATTATTAAGAAAATGGTCTAACGTAACATACTTATATTTTAACCAAAAATTTACAACTAGTTGTTTAGACCTGATTCTCATTTTTAAATCAGCTACTGAGGGGTATCAGAGCCTTAAAGTGGGGTGAGCCTATTGCCAATAACCGGAAATCCGGCCTTCTAGTTACTAATGAGATTTATTCCTAAATTCCTAATTAGGAACACCTGTGCAACAAATCCACCCCCTATGATTAGCAGCTACGTACCTTTGTGTTTTTGTTTAAAGATATTTCAATTCTGCTAAATAGTACCTACTCGGGAACCAATTTCAAGACATAGGTGGAAAGTTATCTAAAATAAAACTCACCTAACATAAAATTAAATATCATTCACAATAATTGTCATTATTACAAAGTTTAAATTATTATTGACAACATACTATTGACACGCTATATTTGCTAAGGAAACACAGATCGCTGCAAATACATATTGTACCACTTTGACAAACATATCGCAATCTATCAATGTTATGTCCATAGTGTGTTTTTGTTTAATCATCTGACTATTAGTTCTAGAAAGGTTGAAAATTAAACAAATCTTATGCGACAGGCTACCGACAAACTTTGAACTACATATCTATTATAGCCTATTATTATTCTGATGTATAAGGTATATTACTGCAAAGTTTCATCAATAATCGTTTGGTTTTTTGCGTCGATAAAAATTCTCACAAATTTTCACATTTATAATATTAAATAGCCGTCTCCCGCGGCTTCGCTCCCGTCAACTGGCTACCTACCTAACCAACTCTACCCACCTACCCTACCTATCAATCTACCTACCTTGCCTACATACCTAGATACACTCCGGTACCCTACCCTAGCCTACCCACCTACCTACCTTACCCTACCCACGCTACCCAACCTACCCTACCCTACCCTACCCAAACTATCCTACCCTACCCTATCTACCCCACCCTAAATACCCTACCTTACCTACCCTACCCTTCCTTTGCCAAAAAGTTGCCTATGTCCTTCCCCAGGATGTTACTTCTATCTATCTAATTGCCAAATTTCATTGAAATCGTTTCAGTGGTTTAGGCGTGAAATGGTAACAGACTGACAAACAGAGTTACTTTCGAATTTATAATATTAGTATAGTATTGATAGGAAGGATTGTAAATGAGACACCGCAAGGTAATTAGTGATTGATAGTAACTGATCTAGCGAAATTTGTGGTACCTACTGTAAACCTAACCTAACCTAAACCTACCTTTTCGGGGAATAGTAAGCGAGATGTTGTCTTAAAAGCAATATTTTCACCACACTTACAAAAAATCATAAAAAAAATGTGAAAATGTTGCACTATGATCTCAATTACTTTGGTCAACTGGGGAATCTACCAGTGTTAACTTTACTGTATTTACCTACAGGTAACATAAATATATGTTAGCTCTTTTAGCAACCACATTGATTAGCGTGATTTGGAACTACGGAAATATTTATGTTTATTAAACCAATAAATATTTGACTCAAGTTGAGAAATATAGCCGCGGGAAATACCGTGTTGCTGTATTTCATATCACTGACAGTCTCATACACATCCTGATTTAGAATATCATCCCTATGAGGTACAAGAAAGACATTGAACCTGGTATGTTAAATTTGAAAAAAACCGACTGCAAAAAACGATTGGAAAATTTCAACCAAGATCAATTTTCAAGCAAATCTTATGCATTGCTGGCCGTTATATTAGTTCAATACCAGATTTTTGATATCACTAACTGCATCAGCCTGCACTTAAAACTAGAAAACATTACCTTCCTCGTAGAGACTGCTCAAAAACTTCGGGTACAAAATTGGTAAACCAGTGATTGAATTTAAGAAAAACATCGTTGTTGTTCACTTCATATAGAAGGAGGCATGCCCCTTTACACCTGCTTACACATTTTTTGTAAGCTATAAGATAACTAAATGCAGAATATCATTCACTCAATCAATCATCATCCAATACATTATATTAAACGCAAAAAAAATTTACTATAGAAATCATTGAATTATTTGTTGATTTGATAAACTTGGAAAAACCTTAATTTGTGCCGTGAATTGGCTTGCCAATATTAGCACATTAATACGGGTATTCCAGTCTATTTTCGTTTGTGTATAACTAATTATGTAATCATGCACTGATGCGTCCCATTACCTAATTATATATTTATGTTATGAGTACTTTTTCAGTGTGTTTATAATTATCATCTAGATTGTTCTATGAATAATAATCTCAATGGAAATTACCCAGCCTGTATATTCTATGTTTGCTAGACACCATTACACATATAGGTACGTACATTTGTTTATAGTGTCTTTAAAAAAAGCATCGTATAGGTACATACCAAACATTGGTCCAAACGTCAAACAGACCACAGTTAATATAAGACATATTCGCAGTCGCCTGTTGTTCGGTCCTTTCTTGAAAGCTATTGCTACTGTTTCTTTTAGGCTGTTGAAGTCGAAGAACTCTAACAGGAATCCGGTGCAGCCGGTTCTTTTGACCTGAAAATTATATATAATTAGGTATATGTAAAAATGCACAATATAGAAGAATATTCGAGAAAATAAATAATAACCAGAGTATGGGCCGATTTTTCAATAGTCTGATAACTTTTAACTGAGGAATAAAAATGGCTGTTTGACATATTTTCTATACAAAGGTTGTCAAACCGCCATTTTTATTCCTCAGTTAAAAGTTATCAGACTATTGAAATTTCGGGCCTAAATTGTCCATTGTGAATCCAGCGATCTATGAATAAAATATAACAATTACCAATCTGATTGATAAACATTATTATAATGCCTAACTAATAGAAATAGACACATAATACCAACCTTTTCTTTGTTCTCAAGCCAAGTGTGGTCATCAATACAAAACAATACGTAACAGAAATTCATAAACTGCAATGCAGCAGATATAGAAAACACTCCGTAATATCCGATGACCCGCAGTAGGATACCACTCAAGCCCATCCCTATAGGAAATCCTACTGTCATACACAAGTTCAGAATCCCCATTCGAAATGTCCTTGTGTCCTTAGAAGTAATGTCTCCTAAATAACTAAAAGTGCCGAGGAACATTGTGTACCAGCCTCCCGTCAAAGACGGGAATATGACCTCCATGAACACGGTCCATTCCACCGGGACTTCATAGAAAAAGTACGTGTTTATCATGTTCAATACACACGTCATGAATTCCCCGAAGATTGGCATCAGCATGCAAATCTTGCGCTTGCCGGTTTTGTCGCTCCATGCGCCTATGAAGAGCATCAGCAACGTTGGCACTGCTGTATGCACCACACTCTTCCATGCTTGCACTGACGCTATCAATTTCTGCACTTCATCCTCTTCAAACGTATGGTTAGCACGTTTCCTGAGCTTTAGAGCGGTACACGTCTCGTCACCGAACTCCAAATTAACCCTGCAGGCTTTCTCTAAATTTAAATTCTGCGTGGCTAACATGGCTAGCACGCTTGGCATCACAAAAAAAGCCAAAACCGGTTCCACAGTAATATTTGATTTGATGAATTTTATTTTCTCAAAAAAGGTCATGCTCTGTATGACATTTTTTGCTTCCGTTTTAAGAGGCAGTTCCTCTGTCGTCTCGTCGCGAGACGTTTTCCCATTGGGCTTATCTGTTTTATCCATTTTAGAAAATATTTTTCCCAGTTTTCGATAAAATTTCAAATATAAAATCAATACTCGCTGGAGATTGAAATATGGAACAAGGAACATGTAACTCGCCTGAGATCCGAGTAAATCTTTAAAGTTGGGTCACATTGTTGTTATATTGGAGAGCACATCCTCACAGCACCAATATAAATACGGTATAATATTGAATTATTGGTAAGCCGGCGTCGGTGGGACGTCACTAGCGTCCTATTGTACGTCTGTATGTAAGCAAACACTCTTATGTTGTCATATCAGTCTTTAATGCGTCCACAAACACACTCGCTGAAATCGAAAATAAACTTAACACGTCGTTAAACTCAAACACGCCGGCGATCCGTCGCGCAGTGTCACTCCGATATTATAAACATCCGATTGTTTTCGCGTCCGAACTCGAATAAAAAACCACGGTGAAACTCGACAGGAATTTATTAAACATTCACACTTTAATCAAAACACTTTATAATGTCCAATAACACTTTCACTTATACTAAATGCTTTTGAGTTCAATAGTCACTGGCGATGGCGCGGCGGTGCTATACGTCTTTATTCACGTTCTCCATCTCTTCGACTTGCTTGGTATCCTCCCTTTGTTCGAAATACATCCATCTGAAACGAATGAATGGACTATTATCGTTTCGAGAGGAAAATATGAATAGTACACTCGTGTCGAGTGTAAGGATCGATTGTCAAATGATGTAATGGACAATTCTCAAACGCGTATTATAAGTTGTGATAATATAGTGTACAGTCGCGGACAGAGAGTTTTGTACTGAGACCAGTTTGACTCTGCTTGTTGGTTTTTACTTCCTCGTTTCGTCGTTAGCAAATTGATGAAAAAGATTAAGTACCTACTCGTCCATCATAAAAGGTTGTTTTTTTAGCACTGAGAATTCATTAAGATGCATACTGCTTGACCGCTTAGAAACACAAATTTAACTTTTTTTGCTTGTCATGAATGAAGTTTTGACTCTATAATTCGAATTGATGAATTCTATCATAAACTTGTTTGCAACAGACAGTGGGTCAAGCAAAGGTCACGTATATAGTTTTTTTTAAGACTGACTGTCATGAACAGGACTCTAATTAACTCGTGAATCTTTTGATAGAGACTCAATTAAAATTTTGCAATAAAAGCAATTAAATGTTTAAGTAAATAGTAGTATCTGAACATCTAGGTATACATCGATATCTATACAAATAAATAAAATTTAAGTGTCTGTTTGTAATATAAAAAACAACTTTTGATTAAATACATAATTATTAAAGTATATAAATAATAACAAAAAAAAATCGTTTGTAAAGACTAATCTCCGAAACAGCTGTAACTGATGACTTTCACTGGCAGATAACCGATGTTATAAGTATAACTTGGGCTACTTTTACCATAGAAAAGAACATTAAAAACCGGCCAAGTGCGAGTCGGACTCGAGCACGAATGGTTCCGTACCATTATCTGAAAAAAAAACAAAAACAAAAAAGGTTGGTTGTATGGGAGCCCCACTTAAATATATATTTTATTCTGTATTTGTTGTTGTAGCGGTAATAGAAATACATCATCTGTGAACATTTCAACGGTCGAGCTATCACGGTTCATGAGATACAGCCTGGTGACAGACGGACAGACAGACAGACAGACAGACGGACCGCGGAGTCTTAGTAATAGGGTACCATTTTACCCTTTTGGTACGGAACCCTAAAAATTACGCGGACGAAGTCGCGGGCAACAGTTAGTTTAGAAATAAGTTTAGTGCCCAGACGTGCCCTTTAAGTTTAAGTTTTATTACTTAAATCGATATTGACAAGTACAAGGTTAGGCTCTTTTCTATACTGGAGTAATTTCGTAAAACTTAAGCACTAACTTTGCCAATATTAGTCCTGCATTGGCCGCAGATGCCTATTAATACAGTAAGGGTTTAGTTTATGCCGATACACTCTATAGATCTGACCATAGAGAACGGAATCAATGAATTGGCAACGAATAGAAATGCCATTACAAATAAACAAATAGTACATTATTGCAACGGCCAGCAAAAGAGGCATTGATGGACGAACGTGTAAATGTCAAGGTCCGAGGCGAAGCCGATGCACACATATGTAAGTCCATCAACGCCTAGTTGTGGCCAAGGCTTGTATAGTACTTTTCTGAAATAATGTACGGAGATTAAAACTAGGTAGTACCTAGAACTCATTCTGTCAAATACAATTACTTTCATTGTCAATGACCAACAACGAACAACAAAAAAAAAAAAAAACCCGCGTTAAAGTGTTCATTTGTTTTTTTTTTCAATAAACAGCTTTCTATTTACAAACCAGTTCGAAATTTTATAAAATCTTTGATAAGTTACCTCCTTGGTTGCCATGTTTTTTAAAAGATCGTTCCATTTTTAAATTAAACGACAGATATGAGTTTACTATGTAATTTATTTGGCGCTAAAGACGACAGATATAGATTTTTAGGCCAGTACAAAGCATTTCGATTTACCTTTAAGAAAGTTGTCAAAATAATGCTCAAATTTCCAAGCATGTTTGAGAGATTATTGAATTCATTTCTTTCGAAAACACCAGGCTCATACTTTTACATTGTATATTATAAATCAGAAAGTAATTCTGTCTGTCTGTCTGTTACCTTTTCAGGTCTGAACAGTTGCTCGGATTTGGATGAAACTTGGCAAACAGATAGAGCATACCCTGGATTAGGACATTAGATACTTTTCATCCCAAAATAATTCTCTCTTGGTATAATAAAAGCAATAGCACCAAGCAATAGTAACATAATAAATGCGGAAGAAACTCTCGTCTACATGGGAAAAGGAAATGTTCCCTTGAGATAATTGCCAACTTTCACGTAGTCTAAGCCGCTGGCTAGTGTATTATAAATTATAATGCCAAAAATATACTGTCACGAGAGCAAAATAGCGTGCTATGTCATTCGTCAGAAATGTCACGGGCCGTCAATTTCGAATGAATGTAGAAAAATTTCGGCCGTGAATGTAGAAACGGTGACGCTCACTGACAAGTTTGCTTTGTATGGAAAGTTATGACATTGCTATCTCTAGCAGTGACCGCCGAGCCCTTTCGGTGCTCTGTGAACCTGTGTTTATAGAGGTATCTTGTATGTAGTTTCTCATACAATAGGTATCTATATATTCATGATATTACGTTGAATCCATTCGTGTCAAGGAAGGCATCAGTGAGAGGAGAATGAAAAACATATTTGTTTTGTAATTTAGATAAATTTACTAAATATTAGGATTAAGTAATATTATCTACTAAGTTGTTACTAATAATACTTTAGCTTTGTTTATATTGCTTAGTGATGTTTCATTAACATTTTTCCTTAAATACTGTTTTGTTTACTTATTGTCAACTGATTAACATAATTAGGTAAGTACCATTAAGCATTTTAAACTGTAGGTATTCGTGGTATCAGGGGAGACGCGCAGTCTTCTCAAAGATATCCTAACCTAACTTAAAAGGCGTTGCACAAGAGGGGGTTCCAGGGTAGTCTTTTAAGAGGTAAAGGGGCTCCTTCCATGTGCTGCTGGTGATCACTGGGATGGTTTTAGTGAGTTAAAATCATATCACAGGCGCCTTTTGAAGGTTTCACCCCAACAACAAAAAAAGGTGTTCGTGGTAAGTAAATAATAACAGCCGCACAGGTCGATCTTCAAGGTTTAGCAACGCTGTCTAAGGCCAGTAAGAGCATACAAAGTAATAACATACAAAAACTCTTCCGTGTAAGAACATAATTATAAAGACTCTTTCGTGTAAGAACGTACAAAGACTCTTCCATGCCTCGAAAAGCATGTTAAGTTATTAGTCCTGGGTGGAATTTGTAGATATTTGATAGTCGTTACGGATAATCAACAACCAGCAAACACTAGGCTTGCCAAGGGGTGTCGTGTTACCCAGTTACTGTATTGTGGAGGTCAGATAGGCAGTCGCTCCATGTAAAATACTGGTACTCAGCTGCATTCAGTTAGTTCTTCTTTCTTTTAGTATTATATAACTGCACAGCACATGTGTGGGTAATCAACTGTAAATCTACCATTTACTGTACCTATATGTCGTTCGGTGACTTGTGTGTGCCCTGGCAGTTGACAGTTTGTCATGCTTTCTCTGATGGTGCCACATGTGTTGGATCATTTGGTTCCCTTCATGATGGTTGAGCTGTGTGGTGCCAATCCATGCGTCATGTTTGTGAACGGGCGCCATCAGTCGGTATTGGTCATAACTTAGCTGTCTCGGCTTGTTTTTAATTACCTATTGTATTTTTGGTTTTACTCTAGACGCTTTTACGTGCCCCTCTATTTACATTGTTCTCACATATATGTAATTTTACTACATTTCATTAAAACTGATGGCAAAGAGTGTCCGTGGAGTTTCTTGCACATTCTTCTCCATAAAGATTTACTGACGCTTGCGGTACGGGTAAAGGTACGGTACCTTTAAAAAATATTATTTTTGATTGATCTATTTGCTTTTCATTGTTTGTTTGGGAGGGAAGGCAGGGGGTGCCTTAATCGCCACGCTTGGCAGGCGGGTTGGCGATCTCAGTTTTTTGTTAAAGTGCACAGAGAACACTGCTGCCCATTCTCTGGTGTATTGTATGGTGGGGCCAATTTCGAGAAAGAGGTCAACCGTCGAATCCGACTCGGCTGGTTAGCGTTCGGGAAGTTGTGCGCTATCTTCTCGTCCAACTTACCACAGTGTCTCAAGACGAAAGTCTATAACCAGTGTGTGTTACCAGTGATGACCTATGGTTCTGAGACGTGGTCGCTCACAATGGGCCTCATCAAAAAGCTTACAGTCACCTAAAGGGCAATGGAGAGGGCTATACTCGCAGTGTCCTTGCGTGATCAAATCAGAAATGTAGAGATCCGCTAGAGTAACCCTGGTTGGTTACCGACATAGCCCGAAGAATTGCCAAACTTAAGTGGCAGTGGACAGACCACATTGCTCGCAGAACGGATGGCCGTTGGGGCAGAAAAGTTCTGGAGTGGCGACCGCGAACCGGAAGACGTTGCGTTGGAAGGCCTCCCACCAGGTGGACCGATGACCTGGTGAAGGTTGCGCGGATCCGCTGGATGCAGGACGAATGGGACTGGTCAATGTGGTGACGCTTGGGGGAGGCCTATGTCCAGCAGTGGACGTCTTTCAGCTGATATGATGATTGATTTGAGTGCAAGCCGACCATAGTTGGGCAAATGCCAGACAGATTGATTCGTACTACAAGTAAGTTCTGCTTGACTGAATGTGCCAGCCTCCGATTGGCCTCTGTTTCCTATAAGCTAGCGGTATAAAACAAGTGTGCCAGTCACTGACTTTAAACCTCAATGATCCGTGATAGCCAGGTCAATATTGCAGTTATATGAATTTAGTAATGTGGACTTGTTAAATAAATAATAATTAACAAGAATAAAAGTCGTTAACAGCTGTCTACCAATGTATTCTAAAATTAAAAAAAAAAACGTTTTAACAAAAAATACAACCGACTTCCAAATAACACATTACACTACAAATTGAAAAATAATTTCGGGTGTCGGTGTTTCTGTTTTCTTTCTTCGTTTTTTGACACCGATTTCCGAAATCGAAGTTATTTTTCACTTTGTAGTGTTTTTATTTGGAAGTCGGTAGTATTTTTGTTTTATTTGTCTCTTTTTAGTTGTGGTACATAATGGGCCAGTTCTAAAGGCTAATAATGCCCAAAGTGAAGCCAGAATAGATTAACCGAATAACATGAAACTTAAACAAAACCTGTGGAATGAGAGTATACCAGGGTGAACTATTCACACCTGCGTACCTCTTTAGAGCTTACCAGTGTGATGTTATTTAATGAAATGGTGTAAACAATAAACAAACATGCGATTGCAGCTATCCCGAGTGATTTGCCGTCATTTATTGAAGAGTTCTGATGCATATCTCCGAAGTTCAAGCACCAGCATTCTTTTAAAAAAGTCATCAAAAACGGTTCACCCAGAAAAAAGTTCTGAGGTAACACACATAAAGAAAAACAGACGAATTGATAAACTCCTCCTTTTGGGAAGTCGGTTGAAAAATGTAAAGGCAGTGACGCTAACACGAAAAAAAACATATCGCGGTAAGGGGCGTCCTTGACCCTTTAACTTGGCATTCAGTAATGAGTTCGTAAATGCGTGGACCGATTTAAGTGGCTAAAATGGTTCTACTCCGATTTATATAAGTTTAAGGGCAAGCACATTCTCTTAATTCACAAATTAAAGATGGCGGCTAATCAAAACTGTACATATTCTAAAGGATTTTCTATTACTCCTGGGGTGCTACTACCGCAAATTCTAAATCAAAGATGGCAGCTATTTCAGGTTGTTCACTTATGGTGATTTCGATTTTAAAGCCTATATTTGTTTTTAGCGACCAGAAAACTATGAAATGACACCTACCCTTGAAAATTAAACAAATATTCGTAGGCGCCATTTTGGATTTTGATTTTTAGCTCAGTCGGCTGACAACCATGCCATAACTCGCTTGGTAAGGATTCGTGCAAGAAGATCTACGCACAAGGTTATTGCCATTACTGTTTTTGGGGAATGTAGATGTAAATACAAAACAAACTTATGTCCTTAAAACGAATAAAAATAAACTTCCAATAACCATTTTCATAACATTACAGCAAACTCGACCGAATTAAATACCTAACCTACCATAGTCAACTCAATACAAAATATAAAAATAATATCAGCCTGTAACGTCCCACTGCAAGTCAAAGGCCTCTTCTCACACAGATAAGGCACGAGTATTGCCACGCTTCACCACGCTTGCTCAAAGAGGGTTGGCGATTTCAGACGTATATTAACTATAAGACCAGGTTTCTTCATGTTTTCCTCCACCGTTGTCAACATTGTCCAAGATATACTTAGAAAGTACATATGAATTTGAAAAAGACACATTGGTACTTGCCAGGATTTTAACCCATGACCTCAGGCAAGGCGAGGTCTTTAGCCACTGAGCCACCACGACCATTACAATATAAAGAATAATAAAAAAATCGTTGGTTCCCCGAAACAAAATATCTCTACGCTTGCGTTACATTCTTATATAAAAATAAACTGGGCACTCTGTATAGTGTATACTTCTGAGAGTATAAAACATTAAAAGGCTCAATAATTATTATCTACATACAAAATATTTTTGAATAGTGAGCGCATTCGAAATTTAAATTTTGAATCAGATAGAAAACTCGGCGCGAAATTATCCACGGTTCGATGAATTTGTTTAGTTGGTTTTAGTCAAATAATGTCCAAAAACCTATTAACCTTTGATTATATACTTGTCTAGATGCCACATTGACCCTACTTGAACGGCCCAAATAAAGTCTACTAAAATTGGTAGACTCGCTTCTTACTAACGTCAGTGTCATTCCAAACACCTAAGGGTAACGTGTTCACGAAAAATAATAAATTATGCCGGTTTGTTCCGTCAGACTGTTTCGCAATTATGTGAGAAAACCGTATATATAACACCAAGATCACTTTTCATCGGTAAGTTTTGTTATTTAACTACTATTATTATAAGAAAACACGATTTTTTAATTCTTTACTTGTAGGTTAATTTGATTTAGCCAGTGTTGTCAGTTTATTACTAGGGAGATTTATAGAAACTATGGGAGACAAAATACAAATAGCATTACATAATCTTTCGATCAGATGAACATTATTATTCTAAAAATTACATTATGTATTTGATCAGTAAATGACAACTTTCCTATGCAAAATAAACCCATTACGTCATGCACTAAATAGTATATTTGTTAGTTCTTTCTAATATTTTGGGTTTCAGATTTCCTACGGATCCCGTACTAGCAAATTGCTGGAGAGACATTATATTGCGGACTCGAAATGAATGCCAGTGGAAACCTCACAAGACTTCAGTCGTGTGTTCCGAAAATTTCTCTGATAATGATTGATATTTTACCAAAAAGGAGTTACGACGGCTAAAGAATGGATCGGTACCAGGCAAGGTACGATGTCTGAGTGACAAAACCATGCAGTATGACTTTTTAACCGACTTCAAAAAAAGGAGGAAGTTTTCAATTCGTCGGATTTTCAAAAATATCGGTGATTGTTGTCAACATCACCAAACAAGCCTGTTAAGGTTCCTCTTGTCGACGGCACGAACTTATTGTACGCGAGGTTAAAATGCATGCTATCCCATCCGACAACACGTGCGAATGAAATAGATGCTGTGATGAGCCGTAAGAAGCTATTTCGCGTAAGAATTAGCACTTTTGCAAATTTTTATCGAAATGGATGATGATTTAGGACGAAAACGAGCTCGCGAAATTGTATAAACAAAGCTTTGGGAGTCTAGATATCATGAAAAAACGACTAAATGTATATTTTCAAAATAAAATCATTTGCATTTTTGAATTACTAATCTATCCCTGTATGAAGGCGGTTTTGCAATTTTCCTCCTTCTTATGGTTTTTTTTTTCGTCCAAAGATGCGTTAAAATTAGTGTTGAAATATGGAACTTTTGACGTACATAATTTTTTACTTTTTTATTTCCATACATGGCTAGATAATGATGAGACAAATTTATATAATTTTTTATTTTGAACGTACATCGTCAAACAGTGGAGTAATCGCCTGACTACTTTTGGATGGAAGAATGATCGACTAGTGTAAGCTTAAGACTAATAATTGAAAAAAAAATGCAAATAAGATGTCACCATATTTGTAAATCAAATAACGTAGCCCAGGCAATAAAATCAAAGAGAAAACTATTCCGAAAACAAACACAAAGAGATGGGTTTTGATCTATATATTACTATATATTTTTTTCATTTTGTTTTTTATTGTTACTAAGAATAAATGATACACTAATCTACAAAATAATTATTTAATTAAACCTGTTTTGTTTAACTTTCATCATATTAAATAATGTAAAAAAGGTAAGTTAATCATTTGGAGCAGGCATCCCTAAACACGCATACCTTGACAGTTTGACGACAATAAGTACACGAGCGGTACTCACACATATCACGCAATTGGAGACAGTTTTAGCGCGTCGTTTGTTTGCATTGCTCTATCTAGACAAGTATATAATCAAAGCTATTAACATTAATATAAAAGTACTAGTAGTAATTATTTTAAGTACTTATTGTATTTTATGCCTAAAACGGTTTTATTCTAATTCTTAAGAATCTATCACTCAATAACAGAGTCAATAGATAAAAATAAACGATTGCTAAAATCTTGTGATCACACCACTATTACAATAAAAAAGCAATATCATTGACTAACTGGAAGTTTTGAACATAAACTATTACTAATAGTTTTGAACATAACTATTGGTAATGAATTTTACGTGTTATTGGACCGGTGTTTGTTAATTATGTTAAGATTTGGGCTTCTTTTTGTTTTTTATTATATTTAGAGACATAATTGTCATATATGTAATCATTTTTACTTTGGTGGTTGATATTTATGTAAAATAAAAATGTGAACAAACACGATTGGCGCGAAACGTCGACTTTGGATAACAAATAACTTAATTACCACTTAATATTTAGTTTCAGGATGAATTCGTCAAATAACTAAACGATGAGCAAACCATTACCCAGTAGGAGAGTTTAGGTGTCCAAAATATGCAGTTTTCATGTTTTTTAGCCTCGACTACCAGAGTCATCAAAATGGAGATTATCATTTCACACTTTGTATTTAACAAAGGTAAATTAATAAAGTTGCTCGCTTAATCTAAAAACAATAATGGCGATAACATGTAAGTTTTTTATCCAACTGTATTAAATAACGTCCCTAAATAAGATTCTGTAGGTATCTTGATCAATATTTACGTTATTAATTAGGAAAAAGTGCGTAAATTTGGGGTTCAAAATTAACAATTGCTGAGCCAGCAGAGGTATGCTTTTCGCACCACAAAATGAACCCGCCCCGAACTATATGGTTAAAATCATTTTCATAAAACTCTAAACGACTGTACATTCCGTCCACAAACACGTGTTTCTTATTCACCACTTTAAAAATAATCCCCTCAAGGAAATGACAAAACCTGGCTTGTGACGTTTATCCATTCATGTCCCACTAGAATCATAGATTTTCCCCTTAGAGACTAACTTCTGAGTCATCATTGTTAATGGATAATATTTTTGTGTTCACCAAAAATCTAAAGGTACATCTATGTATGCATTTCTAAAATATTCTATTGTAACAATAACTATTTTATTCTTCCCCGAAAAATACTGATCGTGCACCAAATATTCCTGCTCGGGAGCTTAGGGCACCCCGACACGGACAGGTTAGGTTCGAACGAGATGACGTGAGCTGAAGTGAGCGAGCAAAGCAAGCGAACTCAGCTCCCGTCATCTCGTTCGTGTTAGGTTACTTTAGACCCTGCGGACGGAAATAGGAGCCCCGCGCTGCGGGGCTCCGTCGACTATGTTGCCAAAGTACTATACATTTTGCAGTGCATTATCTGAAGTAAAACTAAAAACATAAATGCTTGTTTTTAAAATTAGGTGTATTAGGTACTATTTTTACAAATTTGCAACAGTTGTTAAATAGATGCTCGTTATGACATATTTTAATGAACATATTTTGGTGCACATTCAGTATATTTGGTGGAACACAGGCAAAATTAGGTAAATGAAATGGGAATAAATTGAAGTACATTTAAATACCATCCATTGTTAATTAGTGTTGTACGAATAATAATTATCAAAGTAAAGGTTACCGTTCTTAGGTTTTCAACGAGATTGGGGAGGAGTATGTTATCTAGGGGACCACAAAAGATCCCAATGGGTGGAAGTGTCCGAGTTATTTCTCGGCCCCTCCACAAGACAAGATAAGGGTTGCCGTAGACAAACACCAAAAAAGGTTACCGTCGAAAGCCGCGACGACACAGTGAGAAGTTTATACGACAGTGATTTGTCATATCTACAGAACAATTTTGGATCAATTTCTATGAGAACACGTTTTCGCATCGATGTCGATTTGCTGCACTATCGCATCGTATCTGTCTTCGGAAATCTTAATCAGTACTTGAATTTGCACAAGGCTAGCTTCCAGTGTATACTAGTTACTGATATCTTGAGAGGTAATGAGAATTGATGATGAGTTTTAACATAATTAATAGAATTGTGCACTAAAGTGTGTCTACTGTTTACGAATCACACGTGATCTTGTTTACAAACAAGACGTTGTAATAATCAGCTATTAGTAATAAATATTCATGGCATGATGATCAAAAAATATTTTAAAGCAAAGGATGCGATGAGACGTTGTTTCATCAATGCGTAACGCAAAAACACGTGAAAATATTGAAATCATAATGCGAATTTATATAATGGTAATATTTGTTGTTTGTTTTGGTAATGGTGCTCTTGTATCTAAAACGACAGCGAAAGTGCCGCTTAATGGCCTAGTTGAAATAAATATTCTTGACTTTGACTTTTGACTTTGGCTTTTGACTTTGACTTTTGACTTTGACAACATAATTTTATATTAATAATTGCATAGCCACGAGGATCGAAATTTCAGCTCGATCAAACAAGTTTTTAACCCAATTCCCGGGGTTAAAAACTTGCATGCTTTGATTACACACTTGTACCGGGACAGGTAAAATTTTGTTTTTGTTTCAACAAAGCGTATAGTTCTTCGCCTTGCGTGACATAGACTAAAGACTCTACGTCTCAATAGGGACGTATTCGAGTCTTCACAATGCGCGCGCTCATAACATATCTGTTTACTAGAATATCATTGGGTAAAACTAAATAACAGTTTGTAAAAAAAACGCTTAAACTCACCAAGAAAATAATAGTTCAAAACTAGATAAGGGCGATGTTTCCTATCTTAATACTCTGAGAAAGAAAACCAAAACAAGCCGAGAGGTATTTTTTAGAGTTCCGTACCCGAAGGGTCCAAACGAAGTCCGCCTGTCTGTCCGTCCGTCGTCTGTCACAAAGTTTTGTGCCGAAGAATTTATTAACTGCCCTTTGAACTTAAAATTTTGTGATAATGTTTATTATTACGTATATTTTACTAACAAATAACAATATATTCTACATTAGATACGGAACCCTAAATGTGTGAAGACCGACACGCACTTGTCCGCATTTTTAATCCAGACATTATTTTGGCAAGAACGATTTATGTGAAGACCATGCAGAGTGTCTGTAACAATATTTTGACTAAAGAACTAAGAGATTTTATTGTAGTTTTTAGTTAATACGCGAACTTTTCAGCGATTGGAGGACACATGAGCAGAACATGACGAGCTCATTGTAGATTATATGAAGAATCCAGAACTTGTTTCATACTATTTACCACCCTTGGTAGACTTGTAAGGAATGCCTAAAGCATTATATCCGCCATAGCACCTTTGTGCATGAAGTTTAAATAAATAATTATTTAATTAAACTCATGCAACAGTAAGTAACGGGTGGCGCAAAAGTAATGTCATAATTTGAATGTGCCTTAATTTTTACAGGTAGCGCCAAATGTCATTGTGCTTTGACATTTATGTTGTAGACAAAAAAAAAATGTCTACAAGCCATGGAGCGATACACACCTCAAGAACGTGGAATTATTGTTACTGCTTTTTTGTCAAATTCCGACGAAGCCCATTTACACTAAAGTGGTTAGTATGGTAACAAACAAAGCTTGCGTTTCTGAGGCACAGAGAATGCACATGAAATGCATGAAGCCTACCTCGCATCCCTTCAAAGTGACAGTTTAGTGTGGCATTTCCAGTGAAAAAGTGATTGGCTCTTGAAGCCAGATATTTTGCGAGAAACAATTCAAAATGGCGTAAAAAGAGCACAATAAACTCGGGAGGTGGCCATTTGAGCTATATAATTTTTTTTTTCAATTAATGTCATCAATTTTACACTTTCAATTAAACTTTTCATGAAAACAGAATCAATGTTTTTTTATTTCTATCAAAATGGCAGCCAATTCAAATTATGATATATATATATGATATATATATTCAAGCGTGCTTCACCGTCGACCACATCATTGCTTACCATCAGGTGAGATAGTGGTCAAGCGCGAGCCTATATACAATAAAAAAAAAAAATGATATTACTTTTGCGTCACACTGTACATTGAAAGATTTGGTTACTTATTGAATCGAGGCTATCTGTAGTCGTTAGTACAACTAATATTTGCTTCTTTAGTCCTTTCATATCAAAAGTTAAACAAAAATATCTAAAGTGAACAAAGCGATTATCGTGCTGTTACGTTTCTTAGTAAGTAAGTAGTAAGATGATTATAATATGGGCAAAGGATATTATTATCTGAGTTGGTATAATTTAAATTCAAATATTATTGTTAGGTTTGCTATAGATGCATAGGTTTTTGCAAGATGATTTTGATTTTGTACAGAACTAAGACGAAAAGCATCTGGAATGATCTTATAATTAACTAGCTTCTGCCAGCGGCTTCGCCCGCGTGAAAAGTGTTATCTTATCCCAAAGGAATATTATACCGGGATAATAAGTAGTTAACGTGCTATTTCACGACTACAATCTATCTCTACGCAAAATTACATCCAGATCCGTTCAGGCGTTCTGGCGTGATTGAGTAACAAACATACACCCACTTTTCCACACACTCGTCCATCTAAACTTTCACATCATACTAATATTATAAATTTGAATGTAAGTTTGTTTGTAACGCTTTCACGCAAAAACTACTGAACCGATTATCATGAAACTTTGTAAGTATATTCTTGGAGTTATTAGAAGTAACATAGGATACACATTTTTATTAAAAAATGGCTTCACTGCGAGCGAAGCCGCGGGTAAAAGGTAGTTTATAATATTTGTAAGATTAAGCTTAGGCCTGCTAGCACGAAAAACTTAACTCAGAGATAAATTGCCAATATTGTATGACAAACCGTCAATTTAACCTCATGTTAGTAAATATTCGTAATATTATGTGTTACACCAATGTCAACCCCATTTCATGTCCAGGCTATCACTTTCCATTCCAGGTCGCCTGGAAGAGATCGCGGTAAGCGATAAGGCCGCCCGTCATATGTATTTTATTTTTAAGTTTCCTTTTCTGTGTTTTAACTTGGTGTACCTACAATAAAGAATATATAAATAAATAAATAACTCTGCGTTAAGTTTTTCGTGCAAGTGGGTTTTAAGTTGGGCTTTGTCTTTTGTAAGACAAATTTTATGAGAGGGACACATTATCATCATTCATCATCATTTCAGCCGAAAGACGTCCACTGCTGGACATAGACTTCCCCCAGGCATCGCCACACTGATCGGTCCAGTGCGTTTCGCATCTACCGGAATCCCGTAGTCTTGACCAGGTCGTCGCTTCCCTAGATGGAGGCCTTCTAAGGCTGAGTCTTCTGGTACACGGTCGCCACTCCAGAAATTTTCGACCCCAATGGCCATCCGTTCTGCGTGCAATGTGCCCTGCCCACTGCCACTTAAGTTTGACAATTCTTGCGGCTATGTCGGTAACCTTGGTTCTTTTGCGGATGTCTTTCTGATTCGATCACGCAAGGCAACACCGTGCATAGCTCTGTCCATTGCCCTTTGGGTGACTTTAAGCCTTCTGATGAGGCCCCAAAAATATGGCATTCAATCAACGATAACAAATATCTAAAAGTACGAAATGTATGGGATTAACAAGCGGCACCTATAAAAAGACGCCGATGTAACATGATGGATTCCAAACATTTTGATATTTAGTCAATCGATATAGCTGTAAAACTGTCAATTTCTTCAGACCTTTATAGATTGCACGAAACTGTCAGATGACAGCAAAAAATTACTTGTTACGCCCTTCCTTTTTAAATTTTATCCAAAGCGAGCACTTGACCGATTTTTTTAATTAAACACATCTAGAACATTATAACAATCACAATAGAATTAAAAATGATATTGTTTTCCATTGTTTGGCTTGATTCGAAATTATTAGACCGTATCGCCATTTCACATGATTTTGATCACATCAGGGCAAGGTTATTTGTTGAAATAACAACTATCATATCCAACATTAATGTATTATCATCATTATCAGCCTTTTGATACCTGGGACCTTTTTCCCTCCTCTTTCCCTCCCTTCTGTCCCCTCTCTCTGTGAATGTGATTAATTCACCACGCGTACCCAGTGCGTTTTTCTTTCAACGTTTTTAGAGCAGTGGTGATGAAATAATGTACACAGAGCTCTATAAATATGAATAACTAGATTTTTCCGTAGCTTTCCTTCCCACTTCACTTTTCCTTTCATGGGAAGGAAAGCCGTCCTTTTTTGGGATAAATATCAGAATAGACACTCGACGTCATAGTGTACTTTTATTTTAGAGAATTTTCGCGATTAGATTAGTAAATTTCTTCCAATTTACAGAAAAAAAAAACATTTTAACAGTTACTTCTCTTATCTACCTTATCTATCACCGAAGACAAGAAGTTGTATTAAAATATGTATTTAAGCCCTAACTATTACACGCCCTAACTAGACAGTGAAAATAGATATTTGAAGAGTGCAATGAACTCCATATGTGCGCGTTAAGATTACTCTTGTACAAATAAACATCGTTACATCGTGTAAAGGTTTTATAGCAATGTTAAACGGCTTATAAAGTTTTAACTAAACATTGATACCAGATGTATCAATTCATGTAAATGACATCTTAGTATGTTAATGCCCCTTGTGTTAATTGCCGTAAAAGGCATTGTGGGACAACGTACAGATATGCTGCATACGGTATTGATATGCTTGCTTATGCTATAGGTTGTCAAAACTTTTATTTCGTTAAAGTGAAAGTCAAAAGTCAAAGTCAAAAATAAAAATCCCAAAGCCCAAAGTCAAAAGTTAAGGTCAAAAGTCAAAAGTGAAATTCTCAATTAGGCCACTAAGCGGCACTTTTGCAAGTCAAAAAATTAAATGTACAAGTAATAATAATTGATTCTACCGTCCATTCGGCAAAGTTTATGGACAAGAACGGACATGAAACTCCACAATTACCAAAACGCGGGTTGCTATTAAAATCAGTATTTCCAAACATCTTAGTTACCTCCCTATCCTAAATTTTGATCGATACGCTAATAAGAAGTTAGGTACATCCCTAGGATCAGTAAGAAAAAGTGTTAAAAGGGGTAAAAAAATTTACCAATCTAATAGGCTTTTTTAGTAAATTTTAGTAATTTTAAAGTAGTCGTTTTAACTGGTCGCTTCGATAATTTTTCCAGTCAAAAGTTTAACATTCAAAAATTACATTAATTTACATTATTATAGTTATTTATTCAGTGAACTGCATGATCAAAACAATATATGGGTTTCCCTTCATTTTCTAGGACTGTGAATACATTGTTTTTTTTTAGTTTCGGCCGGGAATTTTATACACTATAGCCGTTCTTAATAAACGGTTACCTTTGATATTCCAATGAGGAAGTCTAAAGATTTTGTTAACACCTGTCAATGCGAGAAAAACCGGTCGTGAATAATTTCTTGAAAGTCACACCTAGCTATTGTTGATTTTCCCTAAAGTCAGCAAAAATATTAGTTATCAGGAAGTTAACCTTACTCCAGAACTAACACTCTGAACTTAAAAAAGAATCACTGAGCAGTTTTTAAACCAGTATTATTCACGACCAAGGCTTGACGAAACTTCAATAGAGGAGCATATAATGACGATAGACAATGACATAAATGTTATTATTTTGATTGAGCAGTTGGTTCATCTTACTTTAAAAAATACTTCTGTAGATATGTGTGCTTCGCGGTCTATGCATGTCTTACGTTTAAAAAGTTATAAGGGATCCGTATTGGTATACATATTAAAGATATTCCCTACCGAGTGTTGATATTTATTATCTGGTAACTAATCATTTTTGTTGACTGTACTCAGTGTTTGGTATAATGTTTTCGACCAAAGTGTTATTATACAAAACATTTACAACAGGCTTATTAACTATTTCTCAATATAAATGTTTTACAGTCAATTCTCATTTTTTTTTTAAACTTTGCCCCTCTTTAGGAGCTTCTTCCTATATCGTGGGTGCGTTTACAAACATATAAAGTCACATACACAACACCCAGAGCCGGAACAACTATCTGTCGGTCATACAAATATTTGTTCCGTGCGGGAATCGAACCCGCGACACGCAGCGCAGCAGTCAATCGCTCAATAACGGTGCGCTCAAATCACAATTATTGTTAAGTTGGTAACAAGTTTGATCTTTTAAACAAAATTTCGTAAGATGCACATAAAATAATAACCTAAAAGGTAAACGTCGGGAGAAGATTCAGCTCTACACACCGAGCGTGTACCAGGCGGTGGAAGTCACCAATGGCTGGTGGGTGTAAGTTGATAGAATGGCAGATTAGGACCTTTGTTACTCTTGAAAAAAACACAGTAAAGCGACTTCAGTTTTATCTATAAAAATAGGCAACACTTAATTAAAATTTGACTTTGACTTTGAAAGAGATAGTTACCCAAATATAGCCACAGCAGGTACAGTCATAGCCGCTCCAAGCAGGAACACAGCACCGGGCAGTACAGTCAGCGTTGCCATGTACACCCTGGAGTA